>CM039677.1:380468564-382868564 GCA_022496015.1 Hordeum marinum | reverse complement strand
TACGTCCCTTCTTGTAGCGTCCTTGTACTTTCCTTTCAGCTTTACAAGCAAAATGAAACAAACGAGTAATAGAATTGTACTCCTTATAGTCCAGTATATCCTGAATATCACGATTCAAACCACCTAAAAATCTAGCCATCATAGCATCGTCGGTTTCAACTAATCCACATCGCATTAAGCCAGTTTGCAATTCTTGGTAATAATCCTCTACAGAGTTATTACCTTGTTTTAAACGTTGCAATTCATTTAGTTTGTCACGAGCATAATATGAAGGAACATAACGTTGTCGCATAGCTCATTTTAAAGTATCCCAAGAAGTAGGTATATTGTTTGCATTAGCACGGCAATACTCACTCCACCAAATAGAAGCAAAGTTTGTAAATTCACTAGTGGCTGCCCTAACTCTTTGGTTTTCGGGAATATCATGACATGCAAATTTTTGTTCAACTAAAAGTTTCCAATCAAGATAAACATCTGGATCATATTTACCATTGTAAGCAGGCATAGTAAATTTAATTTTAGCACTAGAGTGTCCATGATCTCTAACATCATACCTGTGTGGATCTCGTGCCATACCTTTACGGTTGAAACGTAGATGTCGATGAGCACAGTCATTGTGGCGGTTGACCATTTGGTCATCTTTGGTGTCACCATAATAATCCCCATAGTTGTCCCCATGTTCCTCGTTGGCGCGTGGTTGGGGTCATTGGTGCTGGTTAATGGTAGCAGCATCAGTGACCGTAGCTGGGTGTTCGGGATGACCCACGGGCACACATCGAGCGCGCGAATTAGCGGCGACACCCATGGAGTTGTGAGGAGCAGCATTGTTATTGATAAGGGATGCACTCTGTAACCCGTCCAGACGTGACAAGATGTCCTGTAGATGTGTGTTGGCAACGCCTTGTGCATCCTCTATGGCCTTGAGCCTCTTTTCTGCCTCAATCTGGGCACCCTCAAGTTGGGCGAGGCGCTCGCTGGTAACCTTCACAACTGCGCTTAGGCCCTCAAGTGTGGGTTCAGTCCCTGCCATTGTTAGTGATAGAGAAAAAATACACAGTGTATAATCCCTATCAATTAGTAGGACGTGGTGGAAAAAAATTTGCTCACACTCAAGATTAGTATCAAATTCTTACTTGTTCTTACCAATGAAATAGGTGATGATCGACGCGTTGGTGTTGGCTTCAAATAACCGATGAAGATTGGATGGAGCGAGAACCAAGAATCAGTAGAACCGGGACATGTACTTATTGGTAGGAAAAGGTGTAGCTTGGTAAAGGTTTCTCAACTCACAATATTAGTGACACAATTTAGCAAATAGCAATACAAGTTGAATAATTGCTCAAACTCCTAACTAGTGCTGCCAGTCGACTAGTAAGAGATAAAACAACTAAGCCCAGATACTGAATCAATGGAGTGAAAGCCGACGAAAATCTGATAGCTCCTAGTAGCTAGATATAAGTGAGGTAGTGTATAACAAATCTAGAAAAATAGGTTGTAGATGGAGTGGCGATCAAGTAGCAGCAAATAATGTCCTGAGTAGCAACTAGAACAAAGCAGTTTAAAAGATATGCTAGCCGGCTGATTTTTTTTCAATTTTTTTCCTTTTTCCTTTTTTTCTCTCTTTTTCTTTTTTTCTTTTTTTCTTTCTTTTGCTCTTTTTTCTCAAGCCGGTTGCAAGCCAAAGACACGTACGCAAGATGGACTAGCCAGACTTGAAACAAGTGCTTCTATCTTTGGAAAGGCAAAGCAGATATAAAACAAGGCACGTCATGTGATGATGTTGCGTGCATGCAAGATGGTGTGAAGCAAAAAAATTATTGTATCAAGAAACAGCGGCGCTTCAAGGCAGAACAGGAACAATGGTGAAAGAAGGATGTGACGTGTGGTACAGGTCTGCTGAATGCAGACGGAAAGCGGCGAATGACGCGGGATAAAAATAAAAATCGGCAGATGGCATGCGTGATGTGCGGCAGGTAGATGGATTGATCTGTTGGAACTAGCGAACAATAAAACTCGGCAGAAATTATTAGGCGGACAAAAATAAGATCGATCTAGTAGACAATTTTTCTCTCAAACTAATCTAAACCAGCATTAATATTAGGATGTATGCAACCAAGAATTCAATTACACAAATATTAGATGCAAATTGTTAAAGGCTAAAATAAATAGGTGCAGCGAATGAACTAATCTATTTTTTTGGCTTTTTGTGGTTTATAGGACTGAAGAAAATATCTAATCTAAAAAAAATGTAATCTCTCACCATCAATGATATGGACATGGCTATCATGAAAATATTTATAAATATTACACAAAAAATAAATGATCAGGTATCTTCGCTCCTTCATACGGATAATTTAAGTGACAAGAAAATAATTCTACACTCATTATTTGATTTATTAATTATTCTCAGAAACGACGGAATCGATGATCTGAAACGAGAAGCTCAAACGAAGAAGAGCCAAAAACTTCGGACATTCATTTCATGCGAGAAAGCATTGTCAAAACAAATTGTGCATGAAAAATATTCAAGTTCAAGACTTTGATAATACATTCTCCTATCATACATACATGGAGCATACGTGTGCATGCATATCCATGCATGATGCATGTACAGGGCCACAAGCACAGAACCATAGAAGGGACAAAGAAACAACGTTGGATCCAAGGACTCATTACACCACGTTGGGAAAGAAAACACGTCTTGTGAACCGATTCGTGCAGTATTCGGTCTTCAACCGTCCGACGATGTGTTCCGCAGCCGGTCGTTCCTTAATAAATAGCCACCCTAAATTAGGGTTTAGATTGGATTTTGTTTAGAAAAGTTTAGTTATTGTTATTTTTATTTGCCTTCGCTCGTAGCGACTAGTATGACTGTCAAGGCATCCTATCGGAGCCTCATATTGTGAGATTTATTCATCTACCATATTCATAATTTCAGATTGCTTGGCTATTATTTTTTTGCATGTTCTTCGATTTGCTTGCAGGAAAAATCCTTCGTGGATAGGTCGATCGTGCCGTTGGCTCGATCGATAACACCGTGGAGTTGGTTCAGCGATTGCCATGGATATCAGTCGTGTACGGTTCTCCCTGTACGGTTGGTAGCCGGATCGTGAGGGTCGACTCCCACAAAAATCGTAGGTATCATCTCTCATCGAAAGATCGGGTCTCCAGTCCACATCAAGTGGTATCACAGGACCTCTGTCCATCTTTCATTGCGGGTATCTTGTTCGGCTCGAAGCTGCCGCTGCTTTGCTTTTAAGCTTCGGGCGGTGGCTATAAGCTGCCGCTTGAAGCGTTCTTGATCATGAGGGTCTTCGGGGAAGTTGAAGTCTTCATCTTCGAGGTTGTCATCCTCGTCGACTGTGAGGGGGGGTAGTTGTTGTCCTCAGAATCATTGAGGTCCTCGGGGTCTCGCTGATCATCGGGCCTCTCGGGGTCCCCCTGTCGTTGCTCGAGGGCTTCAAGGTCGTTGAAGTCTTTCGAGGTATCATTTTCCCCATCGCCCACGATGACTCCCCTTCCCTTGTTCGCCTTGGATCGCTTGCGTTATTTCCGACATTTTGTCGGCTCCTCGGACTTGTTGCCGTTCTGCTTAGGGGCGTGTTCGTCCTTGTCAGTGGGGGTATCCACCATATAGAGGTCGTAGGAGGAGGTAGCAGTCCACTGTCCCGTGTTGACGGGGTCGGTGTGTCGAACTCTTCATCCATGTCTTCCGCCACGATGGCGTAGTCCAGCATATCGGTTAAATCATCGACAGTGGCTACCAAGTGGGTGGTGGGCGGGTTGTGAAAATCCTCGTGACCTGCCCTCAGACTGATCTGAACATAGGCCGAGTTTAGATCATCCCCGATTTCCAACAACTCGATCCGGTCAAGTGTCTCGTTTAATAGCGAGAGGCTGTCCGGACCGATCTTCCGGGGGTTTTCGGAGCTGACCTCCGGAGTATCGATACCAGATGTGTGTTTGGCAAGGGCCAAACCCTGGTACTCGGGCGCTGAGATCGGATCCAAGCGCGATGCCGGATCTCCAACAGAGATGGAACCAAGAGCGGGACCAAGCAAGAGACCCCAAGTTAAGGCTTCGGGACTCCCGTGGTCATCGGATGAGACCAAGAGCCCAGTAGGGAACAGATCGCCCTGGGTGTCGGCGGAGAATTATAGATTCCCAAACCAGATTTCTTGACCGGGAGCGACCGCTTCTGATCTGGCCAAGATGGCTGAAAGCACATTTGCTCCTTTGGTGGCTTTGGTAATTAATAACAACATATATATCATTGGACTCATGTTTTCACTAAGCATATTTCAGGAAAAGTCCAATGATGGGATGGCTATAAATTGTAAGAAGATACCCCAAGATGCAAGGAATGGATTGGCAAAGCTTCAAGCTAGAAGACCCTCTTTTTACTTTGTGAGGAATCACTTTGAGTCCATAGGAAAGCCAATACTATTAAAAGGGGGTAAGGTATTGTTGGTGAACAAGTTGCTCCACGTGCACAAGTGCTAGCCACCAAAAACACCCACAAGCTCTCCCACAAATACTCTATCTAAACCCAACTTCACAAAATCCATGCCACCAAGCTTCCATTCGGCTCTACCGATTTTTCACCCAAGACAGAACCCTAGCCAAACCCTAGGTTTCGGTACAACTGAGATTGCATCAGTGTAACCGAGAATTGGTGACCTCGATTTGGTTGACTGTTTTCATAGAATCAGAGATTCTGAGTTTATGCTTTGGTCTCACCGAGTTTTGAAAACTACATCAGCCACTGACTTTGGTGCCACCCAGATTCCTATATCGGTCTCACCGAGATTCCGAAAGTTGCCACATTTTGAACAGATCGGTACAACCGAGTTTTGCATCAGTTTCACCAACTTGGTCAATAATGTTGTAACGATTGGATTTTTGGAGATGCCTATATATACCCCTCCACCACATCCCAGTCGCAAGAGAAGCACTCAGAACAATTCCCCTCTTCCCATATCCAAATTTCTGAGAGAGAACCGCATACCCTTGTGTTGAGATCAAGATCATCCACTCCAACCATATGGATCTTGATTTCTAGCCTTCCCAAGTTGCTTTCCACCCAATCAATCTCTTCTACCAAGCCAAATCTGCGAGAAACTGATTGAGTGTTGAGGATTCTATCATCTTGAAGCACAAGAGCAAGGAGTTCATCATCGCTATCAAGCATATTACCTTTTGGAGGGTGGTGCCTCCTAGATTGGTTAGGTGTTGCTTGGGAGCCTCCTACTTCGTGTTGTGGAGTTGAACCAAGAAGTTTGTACGGGCAAGGAGATCGCCTACTTCGTGAAGATCTACCCATAGTGAGGCTAGTCCTTCATGGACAGAAGCCCTTATGGAATAGTCAAGGTTGCTACATCGTGGACCCTTATGGGTGGAGCCCTCCGTAGACTCTCGCGACCGTTACCCTCCGTAGGTTGAAGACTCCATAAACGTCGATGTACAATAGCGCCACCTATCGGAACCACGGGAAAAATCTTCGTGTCTACAATTGTGTTTGATCTTTTAACCCTTACCTCTATTACATGTGCGTGTCTTTACTTTCCGCTGCTATACTCGTAGACATGCATGTGTAGGGTGTGCTTGACTTGCTATCGTTTCTAAAATCTGCCCATAACTAAAATTGGGAAAAGGTAGAACTTTTATTTGGCCAAGTAGTCTAATCACACACCCCCTCTAGACCTACTTTCAATCCTACAAGTGGTATCAGACCTTTGGTCTCCATTGCATTGGTTTCACAACCTAGGAGAGTATTGTTGGGAGACGTAGTAGTAAATCAAAATTTTCCTACGTGTCACCAAGATCTATCTATGGAGAAACCAGCAAACGAGCAGGGAGAGATTGGATCTTCATACCTTTGAAGACCGCTAAGCGGAAGCGTTGCTAGAACGCGGTTGATGGAGTCGTACTCGCAGCGATTCAGATCGCGGTAGATCCGATCAAGTGCCGAACGGACGGCACCTCCGCGTTCAACACACGTGCAGCCCGGTGACGTCTCCTACGCCTTGATCCAGCAAGGAGGGAGGAGAGGTTGAGGGAGAGCTCCGGCAGCACGACGGCGTGATGGCGGTGGAGCTGCGTGGTACTCCGATAGAGCTTCGCTAAGCACTATGGAGAAACGAGGAGAGGGAGGAGTAGGGCTGCACCAGGGAGGAGATGAACTCGTGTGTTGTGTAGCCCCAAATACCTCCACTATATATAGGAGGAGGGAGGAGAGGTGCTGCGCCCTAGGGTTCCACCCTAGGGGTGGCGGCAGCCTCCAGAAACCCATCTGGCCGACGGCCAGGGCAAGGAGAGGTGGAGGCGCCCTAGGGTGGGCCTTAAGGCCCATCTAAGCCTAGGGTTTGCCCCCTCCACCCTTGCTGCGCCTTGGGCTGGGGTGGGAGGCGCACCAGCCCACCTAGGGGCTGGCTCCCTCCCACTCTTGGCCCATGGAACCTTCCGGGCCAGGTGGGCCCACTTGGTGGACCCCCGGAACCCTTCCGGTGGTCCCGGTACACTACCGTAGACACCCGGAACACTTCCGGTAACCAAAACCTCACTTCCTATATATCAATCTTCGTCTCCGGACCATTCGGGGACTCCTCGTGACGTTCGGGATCTCATACGGGACTCCGAACAACCTTCGGTAACCACGTACACTATTTCCCTATAACCCTAGCGTCATCGAACCTTAAGTGTGTAGACCCTACGGGTTCGGGAGACACGTAGACATGACCGAGACACCTCTCCGGCCAATAACCAACAGCGGGATCTGGATACCCATGTTGGCTCCCACGTACTCCACGATGATATCATCGGATGAACCACGATGTCAAGGATTCAATCAATCCCGTATACAATTCCCTTTGTCTATCGGTATGGTACTTGCCCGAGATTTGATCGTCGGTATCCCCATACCTTGTTCAATCTCGTTACCGGCAAGTCTCTTTACTCGTTCCGTAATACATCATCCCGTGACTAACTCCTTAGTCACATTGAGCTCATAATGATGATGTCTTACCGAGTGGGCCCAGAGATACCTCTCCGTCACACGGAGTGACAAATCCCAGTCTCGATTCGTGTCAACCAAACAAACACTTTTAGAGATACCCGTAGCGTACCTTTATAGCCACCCAGTTACGTTGTGACGTTTGGCACACCCAAAGCATTCCTACGGTATCCGGGAGTTACACAATCTCATGGTCTAAGGAAACGATACTTGACATTGAAAAGCTTTAGCAAATGAACTACACGATCTTGTGCTATGCTTAGGATTGGGTCTTGTCCATCACATCATTCTCCTAATGATGTGATCCCGTTATCAACGACATCCAATGTCCATGGTCATGAAACCGTGACCATCTATTGATCAACGAGCTAGCCAACTAGAGGCTCACTAGGGACACGTTGTGGTCTATGTATTCACACATGTATTACGGTTTCCGGTTAACACAATTATAGCATGAATAACAGACAATTATCATGAACTAGGAAATACAATAATAACCATTTTATTATTGCCTCTAGGGCATATTTCCAACAAGTATGGCGTCTAGCGAGGGAAATTATTATTGTATATGTCCTTACTTTGATGGTACAAATTTTGCTAGTTGGAAGCATAAGATGAAAATGCATATTCTTGGTCATAACCCCGCCGTTTGGGCTTTTGTTCGTGTTGGCTTGCAAGGTGAATTCTTTGGTGATGGAAAGGAACCGGATCGTGAAGTGGCAGCGGAAGAATTGAAGATGTTGCAATACAATGCTCAAGCATGTGACATTCTTTTCAACTGCCTATGCCCCGAAGAATTCAACAAAATCAGCCATCTTGAGAATGCAAAGGAAATTTGGGATACTTTGATTGATATGCACGAAGGTACCGATTACGTCAGAGAATCTAAGTTGGATGTGCTTCAAAGTCAGCTTGACAAATTCAATATGAAGGATGGTGAAGGAGTCGCAGAGATGTACTCTAGGTTAGCTCTCATTACCAATGAGATTGTTGGCTTAGGAAGCGAAGAAATGACCGACAAATTCATCATCGAGAATATACTTAGAGCTTTGGATGAAAAGTATGACACCATGTGCACCTTAATCCAAATGATGCCAAACTACAAATATCTCAAGCCTACGGAAGTGATTGGAAGGATTTTTGCTCATGAGATGTCGCTCAAAGACAAGGAAGAGCTTCACAACAAGTCTAGTGGTGCTTACAAAGCCACAAGTGATGCTCCCGCTACTTCAAGTGACAACCGTCTTATCAATGAAGAGATAAGCCTCGTGGTCAGGAAATTCAACAAGTTCTACAAGAGTAGAGGCAAAGAGAGGAACTCCAACTCAAGATATGAAGAAAAGTCGTGACCGGAATTGTTACCATTGTGGAAGGCCCAAACACTCCTCCAATGAGTGCACACCCCCCCCCCTCACACACACAATAGAAGAGAAGAGTCACCTAGAAGAAAGAGCTCAAGAGATGAGTCACCTCGAAGAGAGAGAAGGAGTAGAGATGATCGTTATGAACGAAGATCCTCAAGGAGAAGTAGGGACTCGGAGAAGAAGGACAAGTACACCAAGACCTACTCAAAAAGAAGACATCAAGATCATGTTAGTGAATGGGTTTCCAACTCCGAATTCGACCACCACTCCGAGAGAAGTTATCACTCTGATTCCGAATATAGTCAAGATGAAGGTGTTGATGGACTTGCACTCGTTTCCTCCAACTCCTACGAGATATTTGATTCACCAAATGTTGCTTCATGGCTAAGTTCCCTAAGGTATCACACTCCGAGTATCTTGATTTCAATAGCGATTAGGATGACCTACTAGGAGATGATGACTCTCTATTTGACAAATCTAGTGATACTGGTCAAAATGAACTTGTTAGTAATCACTCTAGTCAAGATAAGTCGTGTGATGATGATAAGTTGGAAATAGAGCGACTAACTCAAGAACTAAACACTCTTAAGTTAGCCCACAAGTCTACTCTACAAGATCATAGAAAGCTTGTAAGGACACATGAGAAGCTCCGCTTCGAGAAGCTCAATTTGGAGCAAGAGCATGAATTCCTTAAAGCTACCAATGACGATCTTCGAAAGAAGACTTCCTCTTATCTAGACAAACAACTTCTCTTGTCTACATTCATTCCACGAGTTAAGGCTAAGCAAACTAGTAACAAAGGCAAGAAAGGTTCTTCAACTAGTAGCAATAAAAATGATAAATCCAATGATTTTACTTCTAGTAGTTCTATTGATCTCACTAACGAATCTCTTAGCCAAGTTGCACTTGAGCAAGAAAATGAACTATTGAAAGGGATTATAGATAAAGGTATCCACAAAAATCTTGTCAGATGTAAGCAATTTGAGGAAATTGTATGCAAGCACGGGGGATATCGAAAGAACCATGGCATTAGCTACTTCAATGCAAATGGAGTTGAATGGGAAGAAGGTCCATACCCCAAGCCCAAGTTTGTTCCTCAAAGGGAGAAGTATGAACATACTATTCCCAAGGGAACAAAAGCTCAAGATGACCTTCCACCACAAGATCACAAGCTCAAGGGCAAGGACAAGCTCCAAGAGGATATTGACTCATATGAAGATGAATCCCAAGCTTTGGTCAAGTGGGTTGCAAGGCTTCTACAAGCTCAACTTCTACAAGTGCCACTTAAACATCAAGGATTCCCATCAACTTGATGTGGGTCCCCAAGAAGAAGAACTAGAGTAGTTCTTGAGGGGTGACTCCGCCAATGAAATTCACTCATATTCATTATTAGAAAGAACTAGTTGCAATCAACATCAACTTTATGCAATAGTTCAAGGAGTCACACATTACCTCAAAGGTAAGCAAGGGACAAGGTAATTAATGAATCCATGGACATCAACATGTATGCTTTGCACTCCATGTCCATAGATATCCTTGTATTTGTCTCTTGTGTTTGGGACTAACCCATGTAGGCGAGGAGAGTAAGAAAGAACAAGGATTGCTCCCAACTCAAGCTGATCTCCATCAACTATGAGCATCCACTACTACATCACCCAGATGAAGTCTTATACAACAAAACCCAAGGTTAGTTTATCTCTCTTAGGGGGGATGTCACTGTTGGGGAATGTTGCATGGGAAACAAAAAATTTCCTACGAACACCCCAGATCTATCTATGGAGATCAACATCTACGAGAGGGAGAGTGGATCTACATACCCTTGTATATCACTAAGCGACAAGCGTTAAGAAACGCGGTTGATGTAGTTGAATGTCTTCGCGATCCAAATCGCAATCCGTCCCGCGATCCAATCATGATCCGTCCTGATCTAGCGCCGAACGGACGACACCTCTGTGTTCAGCACACATACAACTCCATGATGTCTCCGCCTCCTCAATCCAGTGAGCGAGGGCAGAGTAGTAAATGAGTTCTACGACAACACACCAGTGTGGTGGCAGTGGTGGTGGAGAAATGTCAGCAAGACTTTGCCAAACGCTATCGCAGATGCGTTTTCGGTGGAGAAACAGATATAGGGCGGGAGGGGGGCGCACCTATGCCTTAGGGTGTTATTGCACTCCCTCTCCCTCTTTATATATAGGGGGAGGGGTAGATGGGCGCAGCCCTAGCCCTTCCTCCAAGGAAGTGGGCGGCGGCCAGGAGGGAGGAGTCCTCCCTCCCCAAGGCACCTCCTAAGTGCCTTCACCTTTAGGGTTTCCTACCCCCTAGCCGCATGGGCCCTTGGGGGCTGGACCCACAAGGCTTGGATGCCCCCTTACAACCCATGCATGTCCTAGGGGCTGTAGGGACCCTTCCGGACTGCTCTAGAACCCTCTGGAACCTTTCGGAACCTTCCGGAAGCTTCCCGATACAATACCGGTAAAACCCAAAACTTTTCCGGTAGCCAAAATATGACTTCCCATATATAAATCTTTACCTCTGGACCGTTCCGGAGCTCCTTGTGACGTTCGGGATCTCATCCGGGAATCCGAACAACCTTCGGTCATCAACATACATAACTCAACAATACCAAACCGTGACCGAACGTTAAGTGTGCAGACCGTGCGGGTTCGAGAATTATGTAGACATGATCGAGACAACTCCACGGTCAATAACCAATAGCGAGACTTGGATGCCCATATTGGTTCCTACATATTCTATGAAGATCTTTATTGGTCGGGCCATGATGTCAAGGATTCAAACAATCCTGTATGCAGTTCCCTTTGTCCATTGGTATGTTGCTTGCTCGAGATTCAATCGTCGGTATGTCCATCGTTCAATCTCGTTACCGGCAAGTCTCTTTACTCATTCCGTAACACAAGATCCCGTGACTAACTCCTTAGTAACATTGCTTGAAAGTTTCTTGTGATGTTATATTATCGAGTGGGCCCAGAGATGCCTCTCCGTCCTACAGAGTGACAAATCCCAGTCTCGATCCATGCCAACCCAACAGATACCCTTGGACATACCTATAGAGCACCTTTATAGTCACCTAGTTACATTGTGACGTTTGATACACAAAAGATACTCCTCCAGTGTTAGTGAGTTGCATGATCTCATGGTCGTATGAACAAATACTTGACATGCAGAAAACAATAGCAATAAACTGACACAATCATATGCTACGTTCATAGTTTGGGTCTTGTCCATCACATCATTCTCCTAATGATGTGATCTCGTTATCAAATGACAACCGATACGTCTCCAGCATATCTATAATTTATGAAGTATTCATGCCATGTTTATAATAATTCTACATGATTTTATTAGAACTAACCCGCACTGACGCTGTTTTCAGCAGAACTACCATGGTGTCCTTTTTTGTGCAGAAATAAAAGTTCTCGGAATGGGCTGAAAATTTAGTATGGTTTTTTTTACCAAAAGAGACCCCCGAAGCATTGGAGATGGCCAGAAGAGCCACGAGGAGGTCACAAGCCTGCGAGGTGCAGCCACCCCCCTGGCCGCGCCTAGTAGACTTGTCACCGCCTCGTGGCACCCCTTGACATGATTCCAACGCCAAAAATGCCTATAAATATAGAAACCTCCGAAAAGAAACCTAGATCGGGAGTTCCGCTGCCGCAAGCCTCCAGAGCCAAGAAAAACCAATTGGGAGCCCGTTCCGGCACCCTGTCGGAGGGGGAAACCATCACCGGAGGCCATCATCATCCCGACGGTCTCCATGATGAGGAGGGAGTAGTTCACCCTCGGGGCTAAGGGTATGTACCAGTAACTATGTGTTTGATCTCTCTCTCTCTCATGTTCTTGAGATGGCATGATCTTGATGTATCGTGAGATTTATTGATATAGATAAATCATATGGAGTTTTCCCCTCTCTATCTTGTTGTGATGAATTGAGTTTTCCCTTTGAAGTTTTCTTATTGGATTGAGTCTTTAAGGATTTGAGAACACTTGATGTATGTCTTGCGATGGGATATCCATGGTGACAATGGGATGTTCTATTGATCCGCTTGATGTATGTTTTGGTGATCAACTTGCGGGTTCCGTGACCTTGGTAATCTCTACATAGGCATTGGCACACGTTTTTGTCTTGACTTTCCGGTAGGAACTTTGGGGCACTCTTTGAAGTTCTTTGTGTTGGATTGAATATGATGAATATAAAATTACGTGATGCATATCGTATAATCAAGCCCATGGGTACTTGTGGTGGCATTGGAGTATCTAGGTGACATTAGGGTTTTGGTTGATGTGTATCTTAAGGTGTTATTTTAGTATGAACTCTAGGGTTGTTTGTGACACTTATAGGGATAGCTCATAAGATTGATCGGAAAAGATAACTTTGAGGTGGTTTCGTACCCTACAATAATTTCTTTGTTAGTTCTCCGCTATTTGTGGCTTTGGAGTGAACTCTTTGTCGCACGAGAGGTATTTACATATGATTCAACTATGTCATTAATTTAGAGAGAAATTGCACTAGTGAAAGTATGGACCCTAGGCCTTGTTTCAAAGAATTTATACAACGTTTTGCTCGTTGTTTACTATTTGTTACCTTGCTGTTTTTATATTTTCAGATTTCAAAAACCTATATATACCATCCATATTGCACTTGTATCACCATCTCTTCGCCAAACTAGTGCACCTATATAATTTACCATTGTATTGGGTGTGTTGGGGACACAAGAGACTCTTTGTTATTTGGTTGCAGGGTTGTTTGAGAGATACCATCTTCATCCTAAACCTCCCATGGATTGATAAACCTTAGGTCATCCACTTGAGGGAAATTTCCGCTGTCCTACAAAACTCTACGCTTGGAGGCCCAACACAAGTCTACAAGAAGAAGGTTGTGTAGTAGACATCAAGCTCTTTTCTAGTGCTGTTGCCGGGGAGGTGAGTACTTGAAGGTATATCTTTAGATCTTGCAATTAAATCTTTTAGTTTCTTGTTTTTAACTGGTTTGGTTTTATAAAATAAAACTATAAAAAATGGAATTGAGGTTGCCTCATATGCTTCATCTATTTAATGTCTTTCGTGAAAATGATGGAAAGGAAAATTGTGCTCAAGTGTTAGAAGAAGAAGCTATTAAAATGTTTGGCTATAAATATTTGAGTTATGAGCATGATTGCAATGTTGTTAGTATGAATTCTATGAATATTTATGATGCTAATGATATGCAAATCCACAAGCTTGGGGATGCTATGTTTGATGAAGAAGATATTTTTAGTCCCCCAAGTTTTGATGAGCAAAACTATTATGATTATGACATGCCTCCAATCTATGATGATTACTGTGATGACACATATGCTATAAAGAGTAATGACAAACATGAAACCTACTATCATGATTTTAATATTCAATGTGGTTATGTCAATCAAGTGTCACATTATAGTTATTTTGTTGATTTTTCTCCCACTACTTTGCATGAGAAGAATTTTGCTTGTGTGGGTAGTAATAAAAATTATATTCTTGTGAATCATGAAAATAATGCTTTATGTGCTGGTTATATTGTGGAATTAATTCATGATGCTACTGAAAATTATTATGAGGGGGGAATATATGCTTGTAGGAATTGCAATAATATCAAGTTTCCTCTCTATGTGCTCAAAGTTTTGAAGCTATGCTTGTTTTGCCTTCCTATGCTAGTTGATTCTTGCTCCCATAAATTGTTTGCTCACAAAATCCCTATGCATAGTAAGTGGGTTAGACTTAAATGGTATTGTCATGATATTCATGATGATCTTTTGCATGTTTCAACTATTATTCCTATACGAGCATCATTGAAATCATCATGCCTAGCTAAAAGGCATTAAAGAAAAGCGCTTCTTGGGAGACAAAACAACAATTTTTCCTTATGTTTTGATGTGTTCAAATTATTAATATACTGTAGTAATCATGTTTTGTGTCTTTTATTTCAATAAAGTGCCAAGTAAAGCCTTTGGAATAGTATGGAAACTTATTTTTTTGATTCTGTGCAAAAACAGAAAGTTTTGCGTCCAGTATATGAATTATCATATTTTACTGGAGCGTAAAAAAATTCAGAAATTTTTACACAACATTAATATGAAAATTACTTGAGTTTTCCAAAAATTTAAGAATTTTTAGAGTCAGGGAAGTATGGTGATCATTCAGATATTTATAGACTGTTCTGTTTTTGACAGATTCTGTTTTGCATGCATAGTTTGCTTGTTTTCAAGTGGTCATATAGCTTATATTGAGTAATATAAATTGTTGGAATGATGTAATACAGTAGGTATCATGTGTGAACAATTATTAATCTTGTCTTGATAGTACCTAAGTGAATGATCTATACTTACTACACTAACCCATCTCACAAAGTTCCGTTAAGTTTTGTGTGATTGAAGTTTTCAAGTTTTGGGTGAGACACCGATATGAGGAGAATAAGGAGTTACAAGAACCTAATCTTGGGGTTTACCAAGTTACCCCCAAGGTAATATCCAAGGAATACTCAAGCGTCTAAGATTGGGGATGCCCCGTAAGGCAACCCCTCTTTCGTCTTCAACACTACCAGTATATCTTACTTAGAGCTATATTTTTATTCATCACATAATATGAGTTTTGCTTGGAGAATCATTTTATTTTGTTTTTCTCTGTTAGGTGTTATTTATAATATTTTTTTCAATAAAAAATTTCAAGAATTGCCTTAGGATGCTTGCATTGCATGTTTTGATATGTGCTGGGTAAAAACAGAAACTTCTGCTGTAGTGTTTGAATTTTCATATTTTGCTGGAATGTGGAAAGTTTCTGAAAATTTTACACAGTATTTTAGTATAAATTTTATAGCATTTACTAAATTTTCATAATTTTTTGAGTTACATAAGTACACTGGTTTAATAGGTTGCTACAGAATGCTCTGTTTGGACAGATTGCTGTCACCGTTTTGTTATCTACTTATCCTATAGTTTCCATAGCCTATATTGGTAGAAATAAATTGTGAAAATGATAGTATACAGTACCTAATGTCTGAAAATTATTTTTCAACTTGTCTTGGAAGTACATGAAGTGTTTATTTATTCGTATGTGTACTAACCTATCTCACGAGTTCTTTTTGAGTTTTGAGTGGATGAAGTTTTTGAGAATAGGTGAAACCATGATATGAGAGGAGTGTACAAGATACAAAAGCTCAAGCTTGGGGATGCCCAAGGAACACAAAGTAAATATTTCAAGAAGTCTCAAGCATCTAAGCTTGGGGATGCTACGCATCCCACCTCTCTTCATCAACAATTATCGGTTAGGCTATGTTGAGCCTAAATTTTAATTTGTTCACATGATGCGTGCTATTCTTGGAGTGCTATTTTTATTTTGATTTATGTTGAATAAAATATTTAAGATTTTAATCTTTATTGAGAGAGAGAGATATAAAGTCCTCACATAGCTACTTAATTGTTTGACTACTCATCGATCTTCACTTATATGTTTCGGAGTAGTTTTGTCATTTACTCTCGTACTTCACATATATCCTATGAGTAAATGGTTGAATTAATTGAATATCATAAATCTTAAATTATATATGTTTTATATGCTTATACCATGGGGAGTAATGACTTCAAATATAAGAAGTATAGGTGGTAAAAATTATTGCAAATTAGCAAACACCGCATTGGTCACTTGAACCATTCATGAAAAAATATTGAAGGAAGAGAGATTTAACATATAAATATACTATCTTGGACATCTTCTATGATTGTGAGTACCCATTAATTATTTTCAAACTTGAGCAAATTAGTTGAAGTTGGACAAGGAAGACAACGTAATGAGTTATGGTTGCGTATATTTGCATAGAAGTTATATTGTTATGGATCCTCCAACATGTGATGCTTGCTTCCACATCATACTAGCCAAAACTTCCGCACCAAGTAGAAATACTACTTGTGCATCCAAACACCCTTAAACCCAAAGTTGTTACATATGAGTCCACCATACCTACCTATATGCGGAATTTACCTGCCGTTCCAAGTCAATTTGCATGTGCCAAACTCTAAAGCTTCAAATAATATTATGTTTTGTATGCTCGAATCGCTCATATAATGACTAGGGGCTGTCAGTATCTACCATGCTAGGTGGGTTATTCTCATGATATGTGTTGATTCACTATCATTCACGAGAAAGTGGCTGGTAACAGGGATTCCCAGTCCTGAAATCAAAGAAAAAAATGCAAATAATTAAACAAAACTCCCCCAGGAATGTTGTTGGTATGGACGGTACACATGGATTCGGCTCGCCATGGAGTGTGATTGATTGGTGGAGGGGGAGTAAAAACTTTACCATTCTGTTTGGGAACCACCTATAATGTATCTAGCATGGAAGATACCGAGATCTCTCGGTTGTTATGGTGACAATGAAAGCATACCGGCCAAAATTATTTTTCATCTATGTTTTAAAATCTCGAGCTCTGGCACCTCTGCAAATCAATGCTTCCCTCTGCATAGGGCCTATCTTTTACTTTCTAGTACTTACCTTTATGCAAGAGTCATGGTGATCTTCACCACTTCCTATATTTTGCCTTTTCTCTTAGCAAGCATCATGTGTTGGGGAAATATCCAAGCATATATGGCCATTCAAATATATTTGATCATGAATTATTATTGTTGACAATTATCTATATGATAAATCAGTTGGGAGGTGAAACGTTAAGCCCATATCTTTCTCCATGTTCAATGAATGCTATTTGTTCTAAAAATATGCTTTGAGTGTTAGCAATCATGGAAGACTATATGATAGTTGAGTATGTGGAATTTGCTAAATCAAAGCTCTTACATAGACCCTTCCTGAAAATAAGATGAATTGCAATTGTTTGGTGACTCAAAGCATAGTTTGTTAGTCTATACTTTAACTTGTGAATAGCTTGTTACTTTATCATGAGAAGTTTTATGAGGTGAGATACTATTTATGATATATAATGATGCTAGAAAAAGTGTTTGGAACTATCATTGATCAAATTTATGCACTATGCTAGCATTCACACTTCAAAAATTAGTTCTTTTATCATTTACCTACTCGAGGATGAGCAGGAATTAAGCTTGGGGATGCTGATACGTCTCCAACGTATCTATAATTTATGAAGTATTCATGCCATTTTTACAATAATTCTATATGATTTTGGTACGATTTTATTAGAACTAACCCGGACTAACGCTGTTTTCAACAAAACTACCATGGTGTCATTTTGTGTAGAAATAAAAGTTCTTGGAATGTGCTGAAAATTTAGTATGATTTTTTTGGACCAAAAGAGACCCCCGAAGCATTGGAGTTGGGACAGAAGAGCCATGAGGAGGTCACAAGCCTGCCAGGTGCGACCACCCCCTGGTCGCGCCTAGCAGGCTTATCACCACCTCGTGGCACCCCTTGACGTGATTCCAATGCCAAAAAATTCTATAAATATAGAAACCTCCGAAAAGAAACCTAAATCGGGAGTTCCGTCACCGCAAGCCTCCAGAGCCACGAAAAAGCAATCGAGAGCTCGTTCTTGCACCCTGCCGGAGGGGGAAACCATCATCGGAGGCCATCATCATCATCCCGGTGGTCTCCATGACGAGGACGGGGTACTTCACCCTTGGTACTAAGGGTATGTACCAGTAGCTATGTGTTTGATCTCTCTCTCGCTCATGTTCTTGAGATGGCACGATCTTGATGTACCACGAGCTTTATTGATATAGATGAATCATATGGAGTTTTCCCCTCTCTATCTTGTTGTGACGAATTGAGTTTTCCCTTTGAAGTTTTCTTATCGGATTGAGTCTTTAAGGATTTGAGAACACTTGATGTATGTCTTGCAATGGGATATCCGTGGTGACAATGGGATGTTTTATTGATCCACTTGATGTATGTTTTGGTGATCAACTTGCGGGTTCCGTGACCTTGGGAATCTCTACATATGCGTTGGCACACGTTTTTGTCTTGACTTTCCGGTAGAAACTTTGGGGCACTCTTTAAAGTTCTTTGTGTTGGATTGAATATGATGAATCTGAAATTATGTGATGCATATCGTATAATGAAGCCCATGGGTACTTGTGGTGACATTGGAGTATCTAGGTGACATTAGGGTTTTGGTTGATGTGTATCTTAAGGTGTTATTTTAGTACAAACTCTAGGGTTGTTTGTGACACTTATAGGGATAGCTCATAAGATTGATCAGAAAAGATAACTTTGAGGTGGTTTCGTACCCTCAAATAATTTCTTTGTTAGTTCTCCGCTATTTGTGACTTTGGAGTGAACCCTTTGTCGCATGAGAGGTATTTACATATGACTCAACTATGTCATTAATGTTGAGAGAAATTACACTAGTGAAAGTATGGACCCCAGGGCTTGTTTCCAAGCATTTATACAATGTTTTGCTCGCTGTTCACTATTTGTTACCTTGCTGTTTTTATATTTTCAGATTTCAAAAGCCTATATCTACCATCCATATTGCACTTGTATCACCATCTCTTTGCCGAACTAGTGCACCTATACAATTTACCATTGTATTGGGTGTGTTGGGGACACAAGAGACTCTTTGTTATTTGGTTGCAGGGTTGTTTGAGAGAGACCATCTTCATCCTACACCTCCCACAGATTGATAAACCTTAGGTCATCCACTTGACGGGAAATTTCCGCTGTCCTACAAAACTCTGTGCTTGGAGGCCCAACACGAGTCTACAAGAAGAAGTTTGTGTAGTAGACATCAACAACTCATGTCTATGGCCAGGAAACCTTGACCATCTTTGTTCAACGAGCTAGTCTATTAGAGGCTCACTAGGGATCAGTGTTGTCTATGTACCCACACATGCATTTGAGTTTCCAAGCAATACAATTCTAGCATGGATAATAAAAAATTATCATGAACAAGGAAATATGATAATAACCAATTTACTATTGCCTCTAGGGCATATTTCCAACAGTCTCTCACTTGCACTAGAGTCAATAATTTAGCTAACATCACTATGTGAATTACATTGTAATGAATCTAACACCCATGCAGTTCCGGTGTTGATCATGTTTTGCTCGTGGAAGAGGTTTAGTCAATGGGTCTGTGACATTCGGATCCGTGTGTACTTTGCAAATCTCTATGTCATAATGTAGATGCTACTACCACGCTTCACTTGGAGCTATTCCAAATGACTGCTCCACTATACGTATCCGGATTGCTACTCAGAGTCATCCGGATTGGTGTCAAAGCTTGCATCGACGTAACCCTTTATGACAAACTCTTTATCACCTCCATAATCGAGAAACATTTCCTTGGTCCTCTAGTTACTAAGGATAATTTTGACCGTTGTCCAGTGATCCACTCCTGGACCACTCGTGTACCCCTTGACAGACTCATGGCAAGGTACATGCCAGGTGCGGTACACAGCATGGCATACTATATAGAGCCTACGCCTAAGGCATAGGGGAAGACCTTCGTCCTTTCTCTTTCTTGTGCCGTGGTCGATCTTTGAGTCTTACTCAACCTCACAACATACAAATCATGCAGGAACTCCTTCTTTGACTGATCCATTTCGAACTCTTTCAAAATCTTGTCAAGGTATGTACTCACTGAAAGTCTTATCAGGCGTCTTGATTTATCTCTATAGATCCTGATGCCCAATATTTAAGTAGCTTTATCTAGGTCTTCCTTTGAAAATCTCCTTTCAAACAACCCTTTATGCTTTCCAAAAATTCTACATTATTTCCGATCAACAATATGCCATCCACATATACTTATCAGAAATTTTATAGTGCTCCCGCTCACTTTCTTGTAAATACAAGTTTCTTATAAACTTTGTATAAACCCAAAAGCTATGATTACCTGATCAAAACGTATATTCCAACTCCGAGATGCTTGCTCTGGTCCATAGAAGGATCGCTCGAGCTTGCATACCTTTTAGCATCCTTAGGACTGACAAAACCTTCTGGTTGTATCACATACAACCTTTCCACATGGAAACCGTTAAGGAAACTCTGTTTTGACATCCATCTGCTAGATTTCATAATCGAAAAATGCATCACTGCTAACATAATTCCAACAGACTTTAGCATCACTACGGGTGAGAAAGTCTCATCGTAGTCAACTCCTTGAACTTATTGGAAACTTCTTTTCGACAAGTCGAGCATCATAAATGGTGACATTTACCATCAGCGTATGTCTTCTTCTAAAAGGTCCATTTGTACTCAACGGCTTGCCGTTCATTGGGCAAGTCTACCAAAGTCCATAGTTGGTTTTCATACATGGATCCTTTCTCTGATTTCATGGCTCCTAGCCATTTGTTGGAATCTGGGTGCACCATCGCTTCTTCATAGCTCGTAGCTTCATTGTTATCCAACAACATGACCTGTAGCACAGGATTGCCATACCACTCAAGGGCGGAACGAGTCCCTATCAACCTACGAGGTTCGGTAGTGATTTGATCTGAAGCTTCATGATCATCATCATTTGCTTACTCATCACTTGGTGTAGGTGCCGCAGAAACATCTTTCTGTGTCATGCTACTCTCCAACTGAAGTGACGGTTCAACAACCTCATCAAATTCTACTTTCCTCCCATTCAATTCTTTCAGAGAAACTCTTTCTCGAGAAAGGACCCATTTTTAGCAACAAACACTTTGCCCTCGGATCTGAGATAGAAGACATACCCAAATGTTTCCTTAGGGTATCTTACGAAGATGCACTTTTCCGCTTGAGCTTATCAAACATAAGTGTCGCATTCCCAAACTCTAAAAAATGACAGCTTAGGTTTCTGCAAACCATAATTCATACGGTGTCATCTCAAAGGATTTAGATGGTGCCCTATTTAAAGTGAATGTAGTTCTCTAATGCATAACCCCAAAATGATGGTGGCAAGACAATAAGAAACGTCATAGTACGCACTGTTGGGGAACGTCGCATGGGAAACAAAAAAATTCCTACGCACACGCAAACCTATCCATGGTGATGAGCATCTACGAGAGGGAGAGTGGATCTACATACCCTTGTAGATCGCCAAGCGGGAAGCGTTAAGAAACGCGGTTGGTGTAGTCGAACATCTTCGCGATCCAAATCGCCGAGCGTCCCGCGATCTCATCACGATCTGTCCCGCGATCCAATCACGATCCGTCCCGTGAACTCATCATGATCCGTCCCGCGATCTCATCACGATCCGTCTCACGATCTTGATCACGATTTGTCCCGCGAACTCATCACGATCCGTTCCGTGATCACATCACGAACCGTCTCGCGATCTCGATCACGGTCCTTCCGATCTAGCGCCGAACGGACGGCACCTCCGCGTTCAGCACACGTGCAGCTTGATGACGATCTCCACCGTCTCGATCCAGCGAGAGGAGGTGGAGAGGAGAGAGAGTTCACCGGCAGCGTGACGGCGCTCCGGTGATGGTGGTGGAGTGATTCCGGCAGGGCTTCGCCTAAGCGCTGCGGAAAACCGATCTAGAGGAGAAACTGTGCACCGGTGAAACGGGTAGCACGTGGCCGGAAATTCTGTCCAAAAACCACCCAATCCACTAGTATATATAAGAGGAGAGGAGAGGAGAGGCAGCCAAGGCCTTTGGGTCGGCCGAAATAGGAGGTGGGAGCAATCCTACTTCACCTCCAATCCTAGTTGGAGTAGGATTGCCTCCTATTGGCTGATTTTCCACTTTTTGCTTTAGGACTTTCTCTCCTGCGCCATGGGCCTTTGTGGCTGTTTTCCCAGCCCACTAAGGGCTGGTTATTATTCTCCCACAGCCCATGGACCTCTTGGGGTCGAAATACCCCTCCCGGAGGTCCTCCGGTACACTACCGGCACTCCCGGTACAATACCGATACTCCCGGTACACTACCGATGAGCCCGAAACTTTTCCGGAAACCAAACTGGGACTTCCTATATATGAATCTTTACCTCCGGACCATTCCGGAGCTCCTCGTGACATCCGGGATCTCATCCGGGACTCCGAACAACCTTCGGTCACCACCATACATAACTCTACACTACTGAAACGTCACCGAACCTTTAAGTGTGCAGACCCTGCGGGTTCGAGAACTATGTAGACATGACCGAGACACCTCTACGGTCAATAACCAATGGCGGGACCTGGACGTCCACATTGGTTCCTACATATTCTACGAAGATCTTTATCGGTCGAACCTCTATGTCAAGGATTCAGTTAATCCCGTATATCGTTCCCTTTGTTCTTCGGTATGTTACTTGCCCGAGATTCGATCGTCGGTATCTCCATACCTAGTTCAACCTTGTTACCGGCAAGTCTCTTTACTCATTTCGTAATACAAGATCCCACAACTAACAATTAGTCACATTGCTTGCAAGGCTTATTGTGATGTTGCATTACCGAGTGGGCCCCGAGATACCTCTCCGTTACACGGAGTAACAAATCCCAGTCTCGATCCATGCCAACTCAACAGACACCATCGGAGATACCTGTAGAGCACCTTTATAGTCACCCAGTTACGTTGCGACGTTTGATACACACAAGGCACTCCTCCGATATCCGTGAGTTGCATGATCTCATGGTCATAGGAACATATACTTGACATGCAGAAAACAGTAGCAATAAACTGACACGATCATATGCTATGTTTGTAGTTTGGGTCTTATCCATCACATCATTCTCCTAATGATGTGATCCCGTTATCAAATGACATATCATGTCCATGGCTAGGAAACCTTAACCATCCTTTGATCAACGAGCTAGTCCATTAGAGGCATACTAGGGACATGGTTTTGTCTATGTATCCACACATGCATTTAAGTCTCCGATCAATACAATTATAGCATGGATAATAAACGTTATCATGAACAAGGAAATATGATAATAACTAATTTATTATTGCCTCTAGGGCATATTTCCAACAGTCTCCCACTTGCACTAGAGTCAATAATCTAGTTCACATCACCATGTGATTCGCATTGTTATGAATCTAACACCCAATGTGTTCTGGGGCTTGATCATGCTTTGCATGTGAGAGAGGTCTTATAGTCAACGGGTCTACGATATTCAGATCCGTGTGTACTTTGCATATCTCTATGTCAAACCGTAAACACTGCTACCACACTCCACTTGGTACTATTTCCAAATGGCTGCTCCACTATACGTATCCAGATTGCTACTACTAGTCATCCGGATAGGTGTTAAAGCTTGCATCGACGTAACTCTTTACGACGAACTATTTATCACCTCCATAATCA
The DNA here is from genome assembly GCA_022496015.1 of Hordeum marinum. Taxonomy (NCBI): domain Eukaryota; kingdom Viridiplantae; phylum Streptophyta; class Magnoliopsida; order Poales; family Poaceae; genus Hordeum; species Hordeum marinum. Next base: position 382,844,980 of record CM039677.1, on the reverse strand, counting down.
AGAAACATTTCCTTAGTCCTCTGGTTACTAAGGATAATTCCGACCGCTCTCCAATGATCCACTCCTGGACCACTCTTGTACACCTTGACAGACTCATGGCAAGGCACACATAGGTGCGGTACACAGCATGGCATAATATAGAGCCTATGGCTAAGGCATAGGGGACGACGTTCGTCCTTTCTCTTTCTTCTGCCGTTGTCGAGCTTTGAGTCTCACTCAACTTCACACCTTACAAATCAGACGAGAACTATTTCTCTGGCTGATCCATTTTGAACTCTTTCAAAATCTTGTGAAGGTATGCACTCATTGAAAGTCTCATCAAGCATCTTGATCTATCTCTATAGATTTTGATGCTCAACAATTAGGTAGCTTTATCCAGGTCTTCCTTTGAAAAACACTTTTCAAACAACCTTTTAAGCCTTCCAGAAATTCTACATTATTTCCGATCAAGAATATGTCAACCACATATACTTATCAGAAACTCTACAGTGCTCCCACTCACTTTATTGCAAATACAAGTTTCTCGTAAACTTTGTATAAACTACAGAAACTTTGATCACCTCATCAAAGTGTATATTCCAACTCCGAGATGCTTGCTTCAGTCCATAGAAGGATCACTGAAGCCTGCTCATCTTTTAGCATCCTCAGGACTGACAAAACCTTCTGGTTGTATCACATACAACCTTTCCTTAAGTAAACCGTTAAGGAAACGATGTTTTGACATCCATCTGCCAGATTTCATAATTGAAAATGCAGCAACTGCTAACATAATTCCAACAGACTTTTAGCATCGCTATGAGTGAGAAAGCCTCATCGCAGTCAACTCCTTGAACTTGTCACAAACAACTTTGCAACAAGTCGAGCTTTACAAATGGTGACATTCACCATCAGTGTCTGTCTTCATTCTAAAGGTCCATTTGTACTCAACGACCTGCCGTCTAATGAGCAAGTCTACCAAAGTCTATACTTGGTTTTCATACATGGATCCTATCTCGAATTTCATGGCCTCTAACCATTCGTTGGAATCCGGGCCCATCATCGCTTCTCCATAGCTCGTAGGTTCATCGTTGTCCAACAACATGATCTCCAAGACAGAGTTGTCGTACCACTTAGGAGCAGTACACATCCTTGTCGACCCACGAAGTTCGATAGTAACTTGATCCTGAAGCTTCATGATCATCATCATTAACTTCCTCTTCAACTAACGTAGGCTTCATAGAAACATCTTTCTGCGCTGCGCTACTCTCTGGTTGAACAAAGGTTTAACAACCTCATCAAGTTCTATCTTCCTCCCACTCAATTCTTTCGAGAGAAACTTTTTCTTGAGAAAGGACCCAGTTCTAGCAACAAACACTTTGCACTCGGATCTGAGATAGAAGGCATACCCATCTATTCTTAGGGTATTCTATGAAGATACATTTGTCCGCTCTGGTTCTAGCTTATTATGTGAAAACATTTTCCACACAAGCATCGCAGCCCCAAACATTAAGAAATGACAGCTTAGGTTTCTATCAAACCATAATTCACACGGTGTCATCTCAACGGATTTAGATGATGCCCTATTTAAAGTGAATGTAGTTGTCTCTAATGCATAACCCCAAAAATTATAGTAGTAAAACGATAAGAGACATCACAGTATGCACTATATCAATACAGCATGACTATGATGTTCGGACACACCATCACACCATGGTGTTCCAGGTGGCGTTAGTTGTGAAACAAATTTCACGTTGTCTTAAGTTGTATGCCAAACTCGTAACTCAGATATTCACCTTCACGATCATATCGTGGTCATTTTTATCTTCTTGTCACGATGATCTTTAAACTTCACTATGAATTTGCTTGAACCTTTCAAACGATTCAGACTTGTGTTTCATTAAGTAAATATACACTATATCTACTCAAATCATCAGTGAAGGTAAGAAAATAACGATATCCACTGCACGCTACAAGACTCACTAGATTGCATACATCAACATGTATCATTTCCAATGAATCACTTGCCCGCTCCATCCAACGGGGTCCTTTAGTCATCTTGCCCAAGAGGCATGGTTCGCATGTCTCAACCGATTCGAAATCGAATGAGTCCAAATATCCATCAGCATGGAGTTTCTACATGCGCTTTATACCAATGTGACATTTAGCGGCAGTGCCACAAGTATGTGGTACTATCATTATTAACTTTGTATCTTTTGACATCAATGTTATGAACATGTGTACTACTACGATCAAGATTTCAACAAACCATTCTCACTGGGTGCATGACCATTGAAGGTATTATTCATGTAAACAGAATAACTATTATTCTCTGACTTAAATGAATAACCGTATTGCAACAAACATGATCTAATCATGTTCATGCTCAACATAAAACACCAAATAACATTTATTTAGGTTCGTCACTAATCCTGAAGGTAGAGAGAGCGTGCGATGTTGATCACATCAACCTTGGAAACATTTCCAACACACATCGTCACCTCACCCTTAGCTAGTTCTCCGTTTATTCCGTAGCTTTTATTTCGAGTTACTAACATTTAGCAACCGAACCGGTATCCAATACTCAGGTGCTACTAGGAGTACTAGCAAGGTACACATCAATAACTCGTATATCAAATATACTTTTGTCGATGTTGCCAGCCTTCTTATCTACCAAGTATCTAGGGTTGTTCCGCTTCAGCGACCTCTCACCTCATAATAGAAGCACTTAGTCTCGGGTTTGAGTTCAACTTTGGGTTGCTTCACTGGAGCAGCAACTAACTTGCTATCCATGAAGTTTCCCTCCTTGCTCTTGCCCTTTTCGAAACTAGTGGTTTGATTAACCATCAACACTTGACGCTCCTTCTTGATTTCTACCTTCGCGGTGTCAAACATCGTGAACAGCTCAGGGACCAATACTTCTATCCCTGGTGTATTATAGTTCATCACTAAGTTCTAGTAGCTTTAGTGACAGTGACTTGGAGAACTATATCAATCACTATCTTATCTGGAAGATCAACTCCCACTTGATTCAAACGATTGTAGTACCCAGACAATCTGAGTACATGCTCAACGATTGAGCTATTCTCCTTCATCTTACAAGCAAAGAATCTTGTTGGAGATCTCATATCTCGCAACAAAGGCACGAGCCTGAGATCACAATCTCTGCTCCTAGAACATCTCATATGTTCCGTGACGTTCAAAACGTTTTGGAGCCTCAATTCTAAGCCGTAATGCATGACGCACTAAACTATCAAGTAGTCATCGAAACGTGCCTGTTAGATGTTCACAACATCTATAGACGACGCTAGAGGGGGTGGCGCACCGAGCGGTGCATTAAGGACATAAGCCTTCTGTGCAGCAATGAGGACAATCCTCAGATCACGGACCCAGTCCGCAATTTTGCTACCAACATCTTTCAATTCTATTTCTCTAGGAACATATAAAAATACAAGGGAGCTACAGCGCGAGCTAGTAATCTACAACATAATTTGCAAAGACACTTTGACTATGTTCATGATAATGAGTTCAATTAATCATATTACTTAAGAACTCCCACTCAAATTGACATCCCTCCGATCATTCGAGTGATACATGATCCAAATTCACCAACTCAAGTCCGATCATCACGTGAGTTGAGCTGGCTGCAATGGTGAACATCATTATGTTGATCATATCTACTATATGACTCATGTTCGACCTTTCGGTCTCTCGTGTTCCGAGGCCATGTCTGTACATGCTAGGCTCGTCAAGTTTAACCCGAGTGTTCTGCGCGTGCAAATCTGGCTTGCACCCGTTGTATGTGAACGTAGAGTCTATCACACCCGATCATCACGTGGTGTCTCAACACGACGAACTTTCGCAACGGTGCACACTCGGGGAGAACACAGTTCATCTTGAAATTCAAGTGAGGGATCACCTTATAATGCTACCGCCGTACTAAGCAAAACAAGGTGCATAAAAGGATTAACATCTCATGCAATTCATAAGTGACATGATATGGCCATGAACTTGTGTTTAAGATCTCCATCTTCGAAACACCGGCATGATCTCCATCGTCACCGGCACAACACCATGATCTCCATCATCTTGATCTCCATCAATGTGTTGCCATTGGGGGTGTCACGCCCTGCATGCTTCTACTACTATTGCTACCATAGCGATAAAGTAAAGCATTACATAGCACTTAATGATTGACACGCAGGTCATACAATAATTAAAGACAACCCTATGACTCCTGCCAGTTGCCGTACTCATCGACATGCAAGTCGTGATAATCTATACATCACATGATCATCTCATACATCACATATATCTCATCATGTAATTGGCCATATCACATCACAACATACCCTGCAAAAACAAGTTAGACGTCCTCTAATTGTTGTTGCATATTTTACGTGGCTGCTATGGGTATCTAGCAAGAACGATTCTCACCTATGCATAAACCACAACGGTGATACACTAGTTTGCTTTTCAACCTTCTCAAGGACCGCCTTTGTCGAATCCGATCCAACTAAAGTGAGAGAAACTGTCACCCGCAAGCCATCTAGGCAACAAGTTGCGTCGAGGGAACCGGTCTCTCGTAAGCGTACGAGTAATGTTGGTCCGGGCCGCTTCATCTCACAATCCCGCTGAACCAAAATACGACCAAGGGAGGAAGCAATATAAGCATCAACGCCCACAAACCTTTTGTGTTCTACTCGAGATCTCATCGAACCATCAACCTAGCTCATGATGCCACTGTTGGGGAACGTCGCATGGGAAACAAAAAATTTCCTACGCACACGCAAACCTATCCATGGTGATGACCATCTACGAGAGGGAGAGTGGATCTACATACCCTTGTAGATCGCTAAGCGGGAAGCGTTAAGAAACGCGGTTGGTCTAGTCGAACATCTTCGCGATCCAAATCGCCGAGCGTCCCGTGATCTCATCACGATCTGTCCCGCGATCCAATCACGATCCGTCCCGTGAACTCATCACGATCCGTCCCGCGATCTCATCATGATCCGTCTCACGATCTTGATCACGATTTGTCCCGCGAACTCATCACGATCCGTTCCGTGATCACATCACGAACCGTCTCGCGATCTCGATCACGGTCCTTCCGATCTAGCGCCGAACGGACGGCACCTCCGCGTTCAGCACACGTGCAGCTTGATGACGATCTCCACCGTCTCGATCCAGCGAGAGGAGGTGGAGAGGAGAGAGAGTTCACCGGCAGCGTGACGGCGCTCCGGTGATGGTGGTGGAGTGATTCCGGCAGGGCTTCGCCTAAGCGCTGCGGAAAACCGATCTAGAGGAGAAACTGTGCACCGGTGAAACGGGTAGCACGTGGCCGGAAATTCTGTCCAAAAAACACCCAATCCACTAGTATATATAAGAGGAGAGGAGAGGAGAGGCAGCCAAGGCCTTTGGGTCGGCCGAAATAGGAGGTGGGAGCAATCCTACTTCACCTCCAATCCTAGTTGGAGTAGGATTGCCTCCTATTGGCTGATTTTCCACTTTTTGCTTTAGGACTTTCTCTCCTGCGCCATGGGCCTTTGTGGCTGTTTTCCCAGCCCACTAAGGGCTGGTTATTATTCTCCCACATCCCATGGACCTCTTGGGGTCGAAATACCCCTCCCGGAGGTCCTCCGGTACACTACCGGCACTCCCGGTACAATACCGATACTCCCGGTGCACTACCGATGAGCCTGAAACTTTTCCGGAAACCAAACTGGGACTTCCTATATATGAATCTTTACCTCCGGACCATTCCGGAGCTCCTCGTGACGTTCGGGATCTCATCCGGGAATCCGAACAACCTTCGGTCACCACCATACATAACTCTACACTACCGAAACGTCACCGAACCTTAAGTGTGCAGACCCTGCGGGTTCGAGAACTATGTAGACATGACCGAGACACCTCTACGGTCAATAACCAATGGCGGGACCTGGACGTCCACATTGGTTCCTACATATTCTACGAAGATCTTTATCGGTCGAACCTCTATGTCAAGGATTCAGTTAATCCCGTATATCGTTCCCTTTGTTCTTCGGTATGTTACTTGCCCGAGATTCGATCGTCGGTATCTCCATACCTAGTTCAACCTCGTTACCGGCAAGTCTCTTTACTCGTTCCGTAATACAAGATCCCGCAACTAACAATTAGTCACATTGCTTGCAAGGCTTATTGTGATGTTGCATTACCGAGTGGGCCCCGAGATACCTCTCCGTTACACGGAGTAACAAATCCCAGTCTCAATCCATGCCAACTCAACAGACACCATCGGAGATACCTGTAGAGCACCTTTATAGTCACCCAGTTACGTTGCGACGTTTGATACACACAAGGCACTCCTCCGATATCCGTGAGTTGCATGATCTCATGGTCATAGGAACATATACTTGACATGCAGAAAACAGTAGCAATAAACTGACACGATCATATGCTATGTTTGTAGTTTGGGTCTTATCCATCACATCATTCTCCTAATGATGTGATCCCGTTATCAAATGACATATCATGTCCATGGCTAGGAAACCTTAACCATCCTGTGATCAACGAGCTAGTCCATTAGAGGCATACTAGGGACATGGTTTTGTCTATGTATCCACACATGCATTTAAGTCTCCGATCAATACAATTATAGCATGGATAATAAACGATTATCATGAACAAGGAAATATGATAATAACTAATTTATTATTGCCTCTAGGGCATATTTCCAACACGCACCATATCCAATAAAGACTGACTACGATGTTCGAATGCACCTTCACACTATGGTGTTCCAGGTGGCGTGAGTTGTGAAACAATTTCCACATTGTTTTAATTTGCATACCGAACTCGTAACTCTGATATTAACCTCCACGATCATATCATAGACATTTTATCTTCTTGTCACGATGATCTTAAACTTCACTCTAAAATTGCTTGAACTTTTCAAACGTTTCAGACTTGTGTTTCATTAAGTAAATATACACATATCTACTCAAATCGTTAATGAAGTTAAGAAAATAATGATATCCACCCCATGGTACAACACTCATTGGACCGCATACATCAACATGTATCATTTCCAATAAGTCTCTTGCCTGCTCCATCATATCTAAAACATGGTCTAAGTCATTTTGCCCATGAGGCATGGTCTGCATGTCTCAACCGATTCGAAATCAAGTGAGTCCGAAGATCCATCAGCATGGAGTTTTCTTCATGCGCTTTATACCACTATGACCTTAGCGGTAGTGCCACGAATATGTGGTACTATCATTATTAACTTTGCATCTTTTGGCATTAATATTATGAACATGTGTATCACTACGATGGAGATTCAATAAACCATTCACATTGGGTGCATGACCATTGAAGGTATTATTCATGTAAATAGAATAACCATTATTCTCTGACTTAAATGAATAACCGTATTGCAATAAACACGATCCAATCATGTTTATGCTCAACGCAAACACCAAATAACATTTATTTAGGTTCAACACTAATCCCGAAGGTAGAGGGAGGGTGCGATGGTGATCACATCAACCTTGGAAACACTTCCAACACACATCATCACCTCGCCCTTAGCTAGTCTCCGTTTATTCCATAGCTTTTATTTCGAGTTACCAACATTACCAACTGAACCGGTATCTAATACCCAGGTGCTACTAGGAGTACTAGTAAGGTACACACAATATACTTTTGTTGACGTTGCCATCCTTCTTATCTACCAAGTATTTGGGGTAGTTCTGCCTCAGTGACCGTTCTCCTCATAATAGAAGCACTTAGTCTCGGGTTTGGGTTCAACCTTGGGTTTCTTCACTGGAGCGGCAAGTAGCTTGCCATTCATGAAGTTTCCCTTCTTGCCCTTGCCCTTTTCGAAACTAGTGGTTTTACTAACCATCAACACTTGATGCTCCTTCTTGATTTCTACCTTCGTGGTGTCAAACATCATGAATAGCTCAGTGATCATATTTTCCATCCCAGACATGTTTATAGTTCATCATGAAGCTCTAGAATCTTTGTGGCAATAACTTGGAGAACTATATCAATCACTATCTTATCTAGAAGATCAACTCCCACTTGATTCAAGCAATTGTAGCACCCAGAAAATCTGAGCACATGCTCACCGATTGAGCTATTCTCCTTAATCTTGCAGGCAAAGAATCTTGTTGGAGGTCTCATACCTCTCAACATAGGCATGAGCCTAAAATCCCAAATTTAGCTCTTAGAACATCTCATATGTTCCGTGACGTTCAAAACGTTTTGGAGCCTCAATTCTAAGCTGTAATGCATGACGCACTAAACTATCAAATAGTCATCAGAACGTGCGTGTCAGCTGTTCACAACATCTACAAACGATGCTTGAGGGGGTGGCGCACTGAGTGGTGCATCAAGGACATAAGCCTTCTGTGCAGCAATGAGGACAATCCTAAGATCATGGACCCAGTCCGCATTATTACTACCATCATCTTTCAACTTACTTTTTCTCTAGGAACGTATCAAAATTCAGGGGAGTTACAGCGCGAGCTATTGATCTATAACATAATTTGCAAAGAAATTTTTGACTATGTTCATGATAATGAGTTCAATTAATCATATTACTTAAGAACTCCCACTCAAATCAACATTCCAAAGGTTGTCTAAGTGTGACATGATCCAAATCCACCAATCCAATTCCGATCATTACGTGAGATGAGGTGGTTTCAATCGTGAACATCTTCATGTTGATCATATCTACTATATGACTCATGTTCGACATTTAGGTCTCCTATGTTCCAAGGCCATGTCTGTACATGCTAGGGTCGTCAAGTTTAACCCGAGTGTTCTGCATGTGCAAAACTAGCTTGCACCCGTTGTATGTGAACGTAGAGTCTATCACACCCGATCATCACGTGGTGCTTCAAAACGACGAACTTTCGCAATGGTGCACACTCGGGAGAACACAATTTTATCTTGAAATTTTAGTGAGGGATCACCTTATAATTCTACCGTCGTCCTAAGCAAAATAAGATGCATAAAAGTATTAACATCACATGCAAATCATAAGTGACATGATATGGCCATGAACTTGTGCTTTTTTATCTCCATCTCCAAAGCACCGGCATGATCTCCATCGTCACCGGCATGACACCATGATCTCCATCATCATGATCTCTCATTGTGTTGCCATCGGGGTTGTTGCGCCAACCATGATTCTACTACTATTGCTACCATTTAGCGATAAAGTAAAGCATTACATAGCGCTTAATGATTGACACGCAGGTCATACAATAATTAAAGACAACCCTATGGCTCCTGTCGGTTTCCGTACTCATCGACACGCAAGTCGTGATAATTATTACAAACCATGATCATCTCATACATCAACATATATCAAATCACGTCTTGAGCATATCACATCACAACATGTCCTGCAAAAACAAGTTGTTGATCTCATTTTGCACCTCGGTACCACCGATATCATAAAATCGGTTGCACCGAGTTTCCCTGTCAATTGACAGTAGAGGAACTCGGTGACACCGAAATTCTAGTCTCGGTGACACCGAAATTCTAGTCTCGCTGACACCGATAGTGAAGGGTACTTAAGCCGACGGACCTGACACTTTGTAATTCAAGCTTCAAACGTCTTGTCCCCAGCCCTAAGCTGCCGGAACCACACCCCTTAGTCGTCGCCTTTGCCTCCCCGAGCCCCCTTTGCCGCTGGGATTCATGCCGCCGACGGAAATCTTCACTATCGTCGCCGGCGTAGTCGGATCACCGCCAAGTTAGGGTATGGCTCTGAATTCCTCTTGTGTTCCATGTCCGATTCTAACACATTAGGATGATTTCGTCTTGTTCCACCATGTGCAATCTTCTTATCCCACAAAAACAATCCGTATATTAGAAAACGATGGAATTTTGGATCTGAACTCCCGTAGAATACATCTCGGTGACATCGAGTTGGAGAATCGGTTCCACCGATTCCGTGTTTAGGGTTTCTAAGAACCACTTCGGTGAGGACGAGTAGTCTTTTTGGTTACACCGAAAATGTCTGCCAAGTTTCTGTTAAGGCAGTGGTCAGTCTCGGTGACTCCAAAAACATCAACCCGGTGCTACCGAAATTTATCTTGCAGTAGTTCATACCCATAGTTTCTGAGTTTGTTTTTCAAAATATCTGTGTTTTTGTGATACTCAACTTTTCTGCTCTTCTATACTCCATTCACAGGGACAGTATGTCAGCTTAAGGTGATAATCAGAATGACTCCAGAGTGCCTAGCATTGATGCAGATCCAGGCACTAGTCCTAACCCTAGCTCATCTTCCTCAGAAGATCCAGGCACACCTAGCTCCCATGGTTTGCCCAAGGCTACAACTAGAGCCAGGAGGAAGTTAAACTCAAATGAAGAGGACTCTGACTTTGTGCCAGATGAGGTCCTTTCCAAGCAAAAGCAGGCCAACCTCATCTAGAAGACCTGTCAGGAAGGAGTATGCCAGCTCAGAGGCTATGAGAGCACCAGAGAGTGCTAGGGCTTCCATTTAAATAGAGCCAGCCGGAAGCTCTATGCCGAAGAAGCTTGTTGACAAGAAGAGAAGCAGGAAGAGGATAGTGCATGTCGTTGGAAGACCAACTTCCATGTATGAAGATTCAGTAGATGCTGAGGGAGAGGAAGAGATAGCTGCTCAGGCTCCTCGTAAGAAGAAGAAGAAGCTGCTTGCTGATGTCATGACTTCTCAGGCCCCTCCCAAAGGCAAGTAAGCTCCTCCTCCCAAGAAGTCCATAGCTCCTAAGTCAAAGAGGACTACAAAGGATGTTCCAGCTGCAGCCAAGAACAAGGGATCCTCCTCTAGAGGTGCTGCTGAAGATGGGGATATGACAGTCTTGAGGAAGCTTAGACCTCACCTCCCACAACACAATGACAACTATCCACTTGCTGAGGATATGAAGAAGAGGAAGGATTCAGGTCTGAGAGAGTGGAGAGACATAGATCCTTATTCTCAAAGGAGGAAGACAGTTGTAGACTACAAATTCTACACTAAGGAGCAACAGGATTTTATGAGACTCTTCTGCTTGATAAGATCTCTACTATTGGTGACATGAGATATGTAGACTGGGGCTACATTAAGGAAAATGAGGACTACTTCCCCCATGTGCTAGATAAATTCAAATCTGTTGGTATTGATGCTTTTGTTGGTAGGCAGATGACCCCTGGAATGATGAGATAATCATGCAGTTCTATTCCACTGCACACTTCTATCCAGATGGCAGGATAGTGTGGATGACTGAGGGCACCAGATATGAATCTTCAGTGGAAGAGTGAGCTACCATCTTAGCAGCTCCACAAGTATAGGATGGTGACTTGGATGTGTACTGAGAGGCCAGATGAATCACAATCCACGGCTAATATGTACAAGGTGATCCCTGCTGACTATGTGCATTCACATAAGTTTGGCTCACTGTACTATCTGCAGACAGGCTTGAAAACCGCCAACACCATTCTGGGGTACACGTTGATGCCCAAGCTAGGAGATGAGAAGATGAGAAGATGATTCTCCATCAACATGCTACATCACATTGACCTTCACACCAGATTCAGGGTCATGGACTTGATTGTAGAAACTATGAAGAGGACAACTGCTGACCAAAAGAGCTCATGTGGATATGCTCCATATATTCAGATGTTGATCAACTCCAAGATTGAGAAGAATGTATATGCTCTTGATAGACCCCACATGCCTCTCCATCCTGAGTTTGAGGACAACGTAGTGGTGATGGACCCAGATCATTCCACTTCATCTACTGCACAGGCAACAGTTGAGGCAGCTAGAGCCACTTGTGCTCCAGTGCAAAGGACAAGGAATGAGAAGATTGATCTCATTCTTAGCTCTATCCAAGGCATGCCGAATGACATCACGGAGATTCTCAAGAACCAAAAGAGCCTGGAAAGGATTGTTGAAGACAAGTTTCATACTTTGAACAACAAGGTGGATGGGATGACTAAGACAGTTGATGAGCTCAAGAAGGAGGTGGACTCAGTACCCCTTCCCCACACCTCATAGGATGATGATGATGATAAAGGTCACCTGATCCATCCTAGCACATAGTTCAAGACACAAGCCAGCTCTTTGTCAGTGCCAGCTTCTGAGAAGAGACCATGTACATCAGCTCCTGTTGTGGCTCCTTTAGTCCCACCAGCTCCATCAGCACCTCCACTGTCTACACCAACCCCTTCCATGACATTGGTAGAAGTCTTCGCGGATGTGGTTCTCTCGACTCCTACATCAACAACCGGAGGAGATCAGCCCCAGAGAGACGATTAGACCTATACCTTTGAACTTTTTGGTAACGTGTTACCAAAGGGGGAGAAGTTGTATAGATCAATAGGGCTTCGAGAGAGAGAGAGTGTGTGTGTGTTGCCTTTTTATCGCTCTCCAAAACTTCAAAATATTTTGGTTGTTCGTTTGTGTTAAACTTGTTGGTGTTTGATCATGCACTTTTTATGTGTTGCTACTACGTCCTATCTCTTGAGATGCTTATGAGATGGTCATTCACTTCTTGCTTTGTGTTGTGCTATGTAAGTCATTGATATTATTCTCGCACGCCACCAAGATGTATGTGACATGGAAGAGTGCCCCATGAACCTAATCAATTGTGCATTTGCATTCAAACGCAAATTCAAAATAATGCACAAATTTAGGGGGGAGCTCTTGCTTATCACATACTTATCAAAGCAATGACTCTATACATTGATTATCTCATATGTCGATGCTTTGATCTATATGTTGTCATCAATTACCAAAAAGGGGGAGATTGAAAGCACATTTGCTCCCTTGGTGATCTTGGTAATTAATAACAACATATAAGTCATTGAACTAATGTTTCCACCAAGTATATTTCAGGAAATGTTCAATGAAAGGATTGGCAAAAGGAGATTGTGGAGAAACCCCAAGATTCAAGGACATAGGTTGGCCAAGATGGCTGAAAGCACATTTGCTCCTTTGGTGGCTTTGGTAATTAATAACAACATATATATCATTGGACTCATGTTTTCACTAAGCATATTTCAGGAAAAGTCCAATGATGGCATGTCTATAAATTGTGAGGAGATACCCCAAGATGCAAGGAATGGATTGGCAAAGCTTCAAGCTAGAAGACTCTCTTTTTACTTTGTGAGAAATCACTTTGAGTCCATAGGAAAGCCAATACTATTACACGGGGGTAAGGTATTGTTGGTGAACAAGTTATTCCACTTGCACAAGTGCTAGCCACCAAAAACACCCACAATCTCTCCCACAAATACTCTGTCTAAACCCAACTTCACAAAATCGGTACCACCAAGTTTCCATTCGGCTCTACCGATTTTTCACCCAAGACAGAACCCTAGCCAAACCCTAGTTTTTTGGTACAACCGAGATTGCATCAGTGCAATCGAGAATTGGTGACCTCGATTCGGTTTGCTATTTTCATAGAATCGGAAATTCTGAGTTTATGCTTCAGTCTCACCAAGTTTTGGAAACTGCATCGGTCACTGACTTCGGTGCCATCGAGATTCCTATATCGGTCTCATCGAGATTCCGAAAGTTGCCACATTTTGAACAGATCGGTACAACTGAGTTTTGCATCGGTTTCACCAAGTTGGTCAATAATGTAGTAACGGTTGGATTTTTGGAGATGCCTATATGTACCCCTCCACCACATACCACTCACAAGAGAAACACTCAGAACAGTTCCCCACTTCCCATATCCAAATTTCTGAGAGAGAACCACCTACCCTTGTGTTGAGATCAAGATCATCCACTCCAACCATATGGATCTTGATTTCTAGCCTACCCAAGTTGCTTTCCCCCAATAAATCTATTCTACCAAGCGAAATCTATGAGAGAGTGATTGAGTGTTGAGGAGTCTATCATCTTGAAGCACAAGAACAAGGAGTTCATCACCACTATCAAGCCTATTACCTTTTGGAGGGTGGTGCCTCCTAGACTGGTTAGGTGTTGCTTGGGAGCCTCCTACTTCGTGTTGTGAAGTTGAACCAAGAAGTTTGTACAGGCAAGGAGATCGCCTACTTCGTGAAGATCTACCCATAGTGAGGCTAGTCCTTCGTGGACGGAAGCCGTTATGGAATAGTCAAGGTTGCTACTTCGTGGACCCTTATGGGTAGACCCCTCCGTGGACTCTCGCGACTGTTACCATCCGTGGGTTGAAGACTCCATAAACGTGGATGTATGATAGCGCCACCTATCGGAACCACGGGAAAAATCTTCGTGTCTATAATTGTGTTTGATCTTCTAACCCTTACCTCTATTACATGTGCTTGTCTTTACTTTCCATTGCTATACTCGTAGACATGCATGTGTAGGATGTGCTTGACTTGCTATCATTGCTAAAATCTGCCCATAAGTAAAATTGGGAAAAGGTAGAACTTTTATTTGGGCAAGTAGTCTAAACAACCCCCCTCTAGACCTACTTTCGATCCTACAATGGCCGGACGGATCAGCATGCGGCGAGACGCTGCCGAACGTGAAAATATGCCCAGGGACGAAGGTGTCTCAGTTGCACACCCGATCGCTGATGATTAGGTGAGCCATCAATCCTTCTAGCGATCTCATAGCGGAACTCTCAATGAAAGCACCAATGTCGGCGTCAAAACCGACGGATCTCGGGTAGGGAGTCCCGAACTATGGACCTTGGATCGATAGGTAACATGGGATGAAGGAGACGATGTTTACCCAGGTTCGGGCCCTCTTGAGGACGTAAAACTCTACGTCCTATTTGATTGTATTGATGTGAACGAGAATTACATAGTTGATCTACCTCGAGATCATATGAACTAAAACCCTAAATGAGTCGACCTACTCTTATGGATGAAACCCTTTGGTTTATATCGACACCAGGGGTACCTAGGGTTACACATAACCGGCCTCCAACCGGGGATAGATGTGTCGATCTTAACTTCAAGACTTGGAGGACGCGCCAATCTTTGGAGCTTTCCTTCTTGAACACGGGGTCACCACATAGTCCGGCCTTCCACAGAGCGGTCCAACAAATCGGCCCATGAGAGATGACCCGACAGCCCGAGGACCCCTTAGTCCCGGACTCCCTCACCCGTTAGTGCTGATAGTGTGTCCGTCATCCATCTTTCCTGACCATCTGATCTGCATGTAAAGTATGTGAGGTAAGTTGTGGTTTTTTTGCAAAATGACCTCGCTCTACATTTGTCGGAAACCTGTTGGTCCCTCCAGACCGCCCCCATCTCATCCAAACATGTATGAGGAATAAATTTTGAGGGAAACTTAACATGATTTTAGGATATATATGTAAGTATGTAACCGTTTGCTAATGCAGATTTGTGGCTCTATATAGGTACTGTTGTTCCATTTAGGTATATGGGTATCAGACAAGTCCCCTTCAGATTATTCTCTTGCTTACAAGTTATTCCCTTGCTTATACAAATATAACCAACGGTAACCTAACTACCATAAAGGAAAATTTTAGACAGTGATATAGTAAAATGAGATATCTAGGTAACAATTGGAACAAACAGTAACAAAACTCCATGAACAAGACCCTTTCAAACTCCATGAATCTGCTAGGTACATGAAAACTCACTCATGAACTACCCTTTCAAACCACTAACTCCTTTTCTTCCATGAAGACAAACAACATAGGCTCCGGCTCCGTCACGGGCGCGGCGTGTCGCTGCGCCTTTGCCTGCTAGTCCCGACTGCTCACTAGCGGCGGCTTGAGAGGTTGGGGGCTCGAATGACAACGGTTATGGCATAGGGTCCCGGGTCATTCGGAGGCAATGACGGCGGCACCACGTGTCAGCCAGGCGGAGTTAAAACCATGAGAGTAGCCATGGCAATTGTGATGTTGTGAGCCGCATGTACGCGTGTGAAGTGCACACGAGGATATCCTTGATGGAAAGATCATGTTCACAAATAGGGCAGTTTTCTTTTAAGTTTATGAACATGTAGTAGTCTATCTTGGACCTGTCGCAACACATGGATGCTTTGCTAGTACTAGAAGAGGAGGTGTGGCCAATGTTGACATTTGAGGAGGCTTTGCTAATACTAGAAGAGTAGACGTGACCAATGTTCACATGTGAGGAGGCGATAAAATGAGATCCTTGGAATATAGGCTCTTGGGCATAAAATGGATTGCAAGGTAATCTACCGCCAGGCTTGACAAATTTGATCCCTCAAACATCCGCGTTTGATTAGTGTTTGTGGCTTGACCGTTTTAAGCCCTTGTTTGTGCTTGCATGCAACATGTCCTTCACTTTGTGCCCAAATTATATGGTCATAGGCATATGGTTGGTAGGGATGAAGAGAGAGAGAAAAAAAGAGGAAAGATGGTCCAGAGTGAGCCGTAGACAACATGTCCTTTACTTTCTGCCCAAATTATCCAGTCATAGGCATATGGTTGGTGGGGATGAAAAGAGAGAGAAAGAGAAAAGATGGTCCACGGTGAGCTTTAGATTATGTGACAGATTGACCAGATGCGATCGCGAGCCCTCGTATTCGTTCCATATGTGCTAGATATGAGAGTCCTCGTATTCGTTTCATATATGTGATAGATATGAGGATTTGCAGACAACCCTGACATACGGTATGATTGGGCCAATTGTAGATGCTCTAATGTAGCTAGGACTACATGAAAAATAGCAAATCCTTATGCCCGAACCTTAATTTACTTTTCTTTACTTTCTTCTTTCCTTGCAGGTTTCCCTTAGGTTTAATCTTTAGCTAACTTGCTTGGGATCCTCCAAAAAAAAAACAGTTGGTTGTTGATGAATATGCTCTGCCGGCTACCAGTATCGCATGCCAAGTGCAGACATTAGTCCTGAACCAACATGGCACATCAATAAGATTCCAATGTTAATCTTAATGTCGCCGGCCGTGGAATCAACAAAATAGACTAACTTAACTGAGAATACACCGAGACTTCAAAAGTTGCGACCTTGTCACTGACAGAGCAAAATCTCGTTTGCTTCTACACAACTTCCTAACACGACGAATGCTAATAAAACACGGGCATTCTGCAGTACATAAGCAAGGGCTAGTTTAACCATCTACCTCTAGTAATTAATTACCAACGATGCAAATATACACATTGACCGTGCAATCAGCACATCCAACAGATCTCTGAGTGTTCGTCAATTTGGTGTCGCGCACCCATGACAATCGCTTCGGGCAAGAGACCTTCTCCTTTATCATTCAGGACTTGAAGCATAGCATTTTCCTTCCACTGAAGTTTCTGCATATGTAACACACAAAATTCAAAGTTAAGAAGCAGAACACACGTAAAATGGTGATCCTATGCGTTCATTTCAAACACATTTCGGAACAAAAGCATAGCCAACGTCAACATGTCTTAATGCACGGTTTAGCTAACATAATACGGTAAGACTACAATGTTATGGTTCCCTTGCCGCTATTGGGGGAGATGGCGGGGTACCTAGATCTAAAACACCAAGTAGGGGGTACTCAAATCACTCTGGATTTATTTATTTTTTACACAATTCACGTTCTAGGTAAACTTTGTTATTGCAGACAATGACTCGAATTAATCGTGCAAAGTTCTAAGAATGATAAAAAAAATAGCTTTAGAAGTAGTTGCGCCCTCTGAGTTCTCAAAAACTTATTATTTTGGGCATAGCAAGTCAAACTTAAAGAGCTTCTACAACCAATATCTCTTGCAAATAAGGTACAGTAATTAAAAATTTATATAATATAAAGTAAATGGGTTATGATTAGTAGAAAGTAGTGGTCAAAGCTGCATTTTGGAGACCGTGATTATGTCCAAAATGACAACTATTATAGTACTGGAGGGAAGTATATCAAAAAAGAAAACAACAATGAAGAAAAACTGCAAGTGTCGTATTTACTTACATCATAGAACATCCCCGACGCTGTTTCTTTTTCTTCTTTTCTCTTTGTTTAGTTGGGGGCTGGATTACTACCTTGATAGCAGCATCAAACACAGCTTTGACATTCTACACATTGCACAAGTATTTTCAGCTTACACAAATACTTTGAAGAAGACACAATTGCTGCAGCAAGGGTATACAATTCTTTTACAGAAAACTTTACCTGTTGTGTCTTTGAGCTGCATTCTATGTAATATAAAGCACCAACTTGTTTACGAAGTTCCTCCCCCTGTGACAATGGCAAGGGAAAGATTGAATTTCAGAAGCCAGATTGCATTTATCATCTCTTTGATCTTAGGGTCAAGGACATTTAAAGTTCTAACAGATTTATCAACAATCAACAACATAGACAATTGAGATGTACCTGTGCTGTGGTAACGGGTACCATGCCAGGGTGGTCCAGCAAATAGTGTTTGTCTTCACGAAGATCTGCAAGCAACATTAGGATATGTGATATTAAAACCATATTTTATTTAATTAAGGAATGATTTGTCGTATATAACTATAAAGCGTAACATGGTATTTCTTGTTAGCGTGTTAGGGTTCCTATTCTCAGCAACAAATGAGTGGTATTGACAGTTATAATGATGTTGTTAGGAACAGATGATTAATTTCACAGGAAGTTAATCAATCATAGGAGAGCTTTTTCATTATTGTGTTTAAACACGATATATCATGCAGTCCAATCCGTAAACGGCCTTAGAGCTTACCAAATTTATTAAGCTTCACCAGAAACACTATTTAGTCAACAACTATTTGGATGATAGCTTCTGTAAAGTACAAAGTATTTGGCCCCCAACTACATGGATGATAAGCTGTCCACGCTACAAAGATCACTATCAGTGGATTACCAACCAAACTAAATTCCAACCACGCCGAGACAAGGAGAAGCCAACGAGTTACTACGTAACAGGACAAAATACACAAATCATGCCACCAATCCCACCCACCGCCCACCTATAAGCAGTTATTAAGCAAAAAATAAGCTTTCACTGTCAGCATAACTCACCCAGTTTTGTTCCTACCAGCACAACAGGCACGCCGGGCGCGTAATGCTGAAGCTCCGGTATCCACTGAAAGGGGAAACAACAAAGCGCAAAACATTCAAACCTCTTTGACATGTTTTCCAAATAAAATGGAATAATTCCTGCAAAGGATGGTAGACCATTTCGGCACCTTCTTCATGATATTCTCATAGCTAGCTCGGCTCACAAGAGAGAAGGCAAGCACAAAAACGTCGGCGCCGCGGTAGCTTAGAGGCCTCAGCCGGTTGTAATCCTCCTGCCCTGGAAAAGATGGCGCCATGTGAGCTCCCCGGTCACCCAATGGATCATTCACCAAGTAAATTTAATCTGCTACCCTGATGTGCGACTTAGACAGAGCAAAACCTACTACGAATCACAGGCGCAGCAGGGCAAAGAAAGCGGTGGAATCAAGAGGCGAAAGTTACCGGCGGTGTCCCAAAGGCCCAAATTCACCGTGGTGCCGTCCGCCACCACGTTTGCGCTGAAATTGTCGAACACCGTGGGTATGTAGTCCTGCCAAGCCAAATGCCCGTCAGAAAATCGAGAAATTAGTGTCTCGAGCGCAATGGAAAATCACCCACGACGCTAATCCACCACAAAGAAGGCACCTCGAAAGCAAACCGAGAAAGATCTTTTGCACAATAATCCCCAATAATAAAAAATCACCACCGGTGCTGTACTGGAACATCTAAAGCTCGCGCCTTTGGCACAAGAGCCGGTTGCGGCAGCAGGGGGGAGGGGGGGGAGGGGGGAGATTTGGTGCTCACGGTGGGGAACTTGTTGCTGGTGTAGCAGATGAGCATGCAGGTCTTGCCAACGGCGCCGTCGCCCACCGTGACGCACTTGATGAACCGGGAGGCGCTGGACGCCATGGCTCGCCGCGCGCCGGCCTCTCCGGTTCCTTCCCCCGGAGCTCGAGGAGGAGGGCGCGAGGAGAGAGGAGGGGAGCGGAGCGGAGCGGCGGAGCTCTTGCTGCTGCTGGGGGGGGGGGGGGGGGGGGGAGAGGTAGTGTTTGGTGCGTGACTTCTTGAGGAAGTGAAGAGGGTCACATGCCTCGCACCTCACTCACTGTACTGTCTCGAGAGCAGAGAAGCAGTAGAGGACGAGTCGACCAACCCCTCCCCCGCTCCCTCCCGCTTGTCGCGTTGGTGCGCTTCGGTGGGGGAGTGTAAATTGCAGCTCTAGGATAGGACCCGTGAATCTATTTATCAACGATGATACGTATTTCAGCAGGGAACATGGGTAGATACGTAGTTGATAAATGCGGTGGTCTGATTAATTGGACACCTTTCTTCTCCTTAATTAATTAACGAGATAAATCTTTTACCTTCATTTCAAAACAAGATAATTATGACGATGTTGCAGTGGTTATCTTATTATGTGGATCTGGGAAAATTTGCAGTGATAATGGTATTTGGGGCATTTCGACGAGCAAAATCCTTCTACGGAAGACATTCTATTGTCACGTGTGTTCCCAATAAAAGAATAATTCCGTAAAGCTAATGTTATGTATTGTAGAAGTTTGTAAGTGTTTTCGATCATTTTTTTTTCTCTCTGGCTTGCTATATTGGTTTTCATACATACGTGTAGGCTTTTTTAAATTCTCATGTAGCAACCCATGTTCATGACATATTTTTTTAAGGCGGACTGATAAATAAATAGAATGTAAAGATGAACAATAATGCTTTTCATGATAAACTGGAGGGACACCAAGCTTTCCTCTCGAAAGAATCGTCACCTAACTGAACTTGCTAATATTGGCGCGCTTATCTTGTTTTGAAAATTGACACGTTATTGTGCGTAATTTCATGAAACGGCCTAGTCGACAGCTGACGTGGCTCACATATTAAAACCTTACTTGTCGTTTATAGTATAATGACTACTTTAAAGTGGAACTAGAAATGCTAAGTTTAGAACTCTGTAAAATGGAGGTGGAGGCTAGATGATAGGATTCAATCTTTGTTAGTTATGGTCAAATCAACCATTTTTATGCATTTCACTGTCGAGTGCTCTATCTTAAATATGGAATAAATGCAATGAATATGCATATCTTTTCAAATACATGCTATTAATACCATTTATATTGTGTGTGTATGTGTCACAAGAGTTAATATCCTGGTTAAACCGTATTAATACTACAGTCTTTTACAAAGCGCTCGGAGGAAAGGAAAGCGATGTGGTGACTACTATTGTTTTGGCTTATAATTTGATATCGGGACATTCCGAGACCTGTTGTAATACTATAGTACTGTTAGAACATTTCGATGAGCATGGTTGAGTAAAGCTACTTTGATATTATGTAGAATCCACATGTTCAAAGTTTTAGTGTGTTTTCAATCACTTTTTTCTGTGACTCATTTTGTTGATTTTCATGTATGTAGGTTTCCTTAATTTCTCATGTAGCAACTCATACTCATAGCATAATTTCAGAAGACAAGTAACCTAGTACTAAATAAATTATTAATATGAACAATAATGTTTATAATGATAACCTAACTGGGCACCTAGCTTCCCCCCTCAATAAAAAGGCCACCTAGCTGAAACTTACTAATATTAGCGCGCTTATCTTGTTTTAAAAGTTGAGAAGATATCGTGCGTTATTTCATGAAACAACCTGGCTAACGGCTGATGTAGCTCAAATATTAATACTTAAGTTGCCGTTCATAGTATAATGTCTACTCCAAAGCCGAACTGAAATGCTAAGTTTAGAAGTGCGTAAAATAGAGATGACGGCTAGATATTAGGGTTTTGATATTCGTTAGTTATCACCAAATTGGCCGCTATTATGTACTCGGTGTATAAGTTATCTTAGGTTGTGTACCGTGACCAAGATGGAGAGGAAAACGAGAGAAATTAATGTTAGTTTGCTAATTAATATCATTGCATGCAATGAATTGACCAATGCATGACGTGCTAGTTAGTCTCAAGTCATTAACCCCGCTTCTTTCATTGGTTGATTCCAAAAACGAGGTGAAAGTTAATGCACCACGCCTAAGTGTTTTGGGATTATTTGATTTTCGTAAGATGACTTATACACCGAGATGGAAGGAGTACTTCACTATCGGGTACTATGTCTTAATTATGCAATAGATGAAACTAATGCGCAAATCTTCTCACATATTTGTTATTAATTGCTTTTATAGTGTGTCTATATGTATCTCAAGAATTAACATTCCAGTTGAAACGTATTTTACAGATATTGACAGTTTTATGTATTTTACCATTTGACGACCACCATGCATGAGTTTGACTACCATGTTCAACTATATATTATAAAAACGACAGGATATGACTGAAGTTTGTAAGGCAAATCAAATGACATTATTTCCGCCTTGTTTATCATATCTGCATTACACATAATACGCCCCATGAGGTCCTACATTTGTGTGGAAGGAGAGAGTGCTAGGAGTGTGCATGATGGATAACCATACCCCGAAATCTCCAAGATTTTTAACCTGTGCGGAAAGTGCCTAAAAAAAGCGTGACATTTCCGTTTCGAAAAAAAGCGGGACATTTCAAACACAAACCCGGGAGAACAAGTGCCTCATCATAGCCAGCGACACGCGGCGAACCTAAAAAATCGCATCCACAAGTGTCAATTAAAAAGGCGGCTCTTTCAACTTCGGACCAACGTTCATACACAAAGCGACAAAAGGTCCCAACTAATCAACCACGAGTCTTGGGCAGAAAGCAATGCATTCCGGCTCCGTTTGGTGATGTTTGATGCCCTTTTGGGTCCTTGTCATCGGATGCTATGTTTTGCAGCTCAAGTAAAGAAAATTCATGTCCTTCACTAACACGTAAATATAAAAAAGAGGTGTAATTGACCCGTGCATCGGTGCATGCATCTAATTACTGGGTCTATCAGGACTAAGCAATTCCGTGTCACCGTGACTGTGTTTGCTTGGCATTTTGTGTGCTTCCTGCCCTGTTCCGTTCTTCTCTTTTTATCTTTTTCTTTAAACACAGTATAGATGGAAACGCTTATATGTATACATATATTTATTTATTTATTTATTTCTATAAACGTATATGTGCACATCCTATTTTTATAAGCATTTTTTCACTTTTTCTTGGAAGCTTGTTGATAGTACCCTCGCACGCTGTACACCCGTGATCCGAATCATCAAATCATTGGTAAATGAGGCTCCCATCATTGCAAGGGCTAATAGCGCCCCAGAAAAGCCGCCGATGAATCGTGTGCTGGTAGCTCTTTCATGCAAATAAAAACAAAAATAAAAAAACTATGCAGCTCTGCTTCTTCCCTTCCTGATTTCCTTTCCATCTCATTTGGTACACGTATACCGGAGCACTCCCCGATTTACTAAAGTCAAATCATGGCGAGAGCACCCGCCACCAATCCGCGAGGTCAGATCGTCATGACAAAAGCATATCCACCGTTTTACAAAGCGAGATCATGGCAAGAAGAAAGCATTTCATATTATAGTTAGTACCGTCTTGGCAATTTGGCCTGCCTTTACTTGCCCCTTACGGTGAGTAGAGACCGATCAATGCCAATAATCACTCCGCTGATGACGACAGGAATAGTAATAAGGTGGGGGGGGGGGGGGGGGGGGGGGGGTCGACGTCGACCGGGGACATGTACGCAGTACGCACACGGCAAGACGTAGCGTAGGAAGATGAACTCCAGGTGCAACTTACACTTAGTTTAGATGTTTTTATTTATTTATTTATCCCGGGAGCTTTGTTTAGATACATCCATCGATCGATGGATGGATCGTGAGGCAGGTCCAAGCGGGCTTTGTGGTGCAGCTGGCGTCGTGGCACGGCCGGCGGGGACAAAAGCGTCTGATTTTCCTGTCATAAAACGCACGCTTTTCATTTTTGTTCGTTCTCTGGCCACCGTGATTGATTTTTGTATATGGATGGACCACCGTGGTTAATTAGGAGGAACAAGGCTTGGATTTACGTGATGTGCGTGCATGCATGCATGTCAGCTGGTGGTGTCCCCGGCACCGCTTTCTGGTGGTGTCCCTGCCTCTGCCTGCCCAGAACGGCATATAGTAGTTGCTGATCGACGTGGCATACTGGAGTAGTACTACGTGCCATGGTGCGGGTAGCTGGTTGAGCCGATGGACGCGTATCTTCACTGGGATTACTGGGGCAAAGCGTTCCTTGCGGTGCAAGATTTGCGGCGCTTGCTTGCTCTGGCCCGGCCCTCCTTCATACTCGGGTGCCGACGGATCTCATCATCGCGTCCAATATAATTTGGCTTCTCCGTGCTGCTAACCACTACTCCTGCACCCACGCTAGAATTTCAGCTCAGCTGGTTGTGTAGGGTACTACTATTATTAGCACAGTGGCAGCCCAAGGCTTGCAGACCAAGCAGGCCTTTGCCCAAAGTCAAGCTCAGCACAGGCACATCGGCAGTGTCTGTGCCCCCGTGCATTTCTCTCGCCTGCATCTGCATGTCTGCATGCGGGTGGATCCGCCGTGCTCCCGAAGCCTTCCTTCCTTCCTTCCTTCCTTCCTTGGGTAGCTGCTGTTTCTGCCTTGGAGGAGAAGACGTCTCTTGTTCTCTTCTCCGCGGCAATAGATGCCGCCTACTCCATCGGCGGATCACACCTACGTACCTACCACCCGCGGCCGCAAGCACGGGCGCGACGCCAAGGGATGGACGGGCGGGCCATCCGATCGATCCGGAGCAGAGCAGCACGGGCTCCCGCGCCCCGCGCCGTGGGTCACTCCCCTCCCCTCCTCTCCTCTCCCGCGATTAAAAACCAGCACTGTTGGTGCGTGAGTGACAGCGTCACGTGGCCGGCCGCGCGCGGTGCGCCGGCCGGCCCGCCCCTGCGTGCCGGGTTCAAAGGGCAGGGCAGGGAACGACGCGACACAGCGCGCGCGCGCGCGTCCAGGCTGCCGCCCATGCCTGGGCCTGGCCCGCGCAAGCCGACCCACCATGGCCATGGCATTGGCATGGCAGCACGGGCACCACCATGGCATTGGATGGGTGGGACTGGGAGGGAGGACCATCAACAATTCCTTGAACACGGTGCCCGTCACGTTGAGAGGTGCGGGGGACCTCCACGGCACTGGACCGGAGCATGCATGCACGCACGTACGAACGTTCCTTCCTTCCTTCCTTCGGGCCGGCGGCCACCGCCGCCCGTGCCCACGACTGTTGCACGTGCCGCTTGTTTCGTTCCTCCCGTTCCCTTCCCTTCCCTTCAACCCCTCGTCGCCTGCGTGTCACTGCTCGCCGTGGAGCCGTGCGCTACGTGGCGTATCTCATCTTATTCAACGGCGCCATGTCCTTTTTTTACACCTAAGCCGCTCCGCATGTCTGCCTCTGCCTCGGCATCATCTGGGAGTGGGTCGCGGTGGATCGGCCCGTAACTCCTCGTCGCCTTCTTCGCTGGGACGCCCGCGCATCTTTTTTAAAGGCCTGCGACGGCGGGTCGATGGCTGCCCGTCCGTCCGCGTTTTTATAAGAAGATTGGTTGGATTGGAAGTAGCGGGAAGTACGTACGTACGTTTGCGCCATGTTCGCCTTCTTCAAGCTGGGCGAATTGGTCGCCTTCCTTGATGGCATTCATGTCGCGTCCACGGGTCTACCTGTGGCGGCCTAAATGAGAGGCGCTCGTTCATCGTACCCGGTTCCAACCTTGGCTATTCTCGAGCAGGCAGGAGCGGCGGTATTCACTTCAGTTCAGCTCAGCTCAGCTACTGGTACGGTTCGAAATGTTGGCACAACCACTGGCCGCTCCCGCCATTTATTATGGCTTTTACTTACTGTATCAGACTAGACTAGCCTAGTACTGCTTCTTCATCCTTGGCTTGAAAAGTGGGTGCAGTACACGTACCTTATGAGATCGAGCCTTCGCCGCTAACTAACCAACCAATTCACATCTCGTTTCCCAGTCAATGCAGCAGACAAGCCAGTACTATAATACAGTACAAAACTGTAAACAGCCAACCGGACTCGTGAACCAAACGAACCAGTGAGCTACGAGGTGGCAAAGCAGCCGTACCAACCATCCCGATCTTGTGGATCCTCTCTCAAACAAAAAAGACACTGCTAGCAGGAGTGAGTGACCTACTGGCTGACCAGGACGACAACGAACCACGCAAAAGACCAGTCGACCAACTTCCTCAATGTGCCGGCCTGTCGACATTGTCACGTCTCCACCAGACAAGCCAAGCCTGACGCTCAATGGAAGCAAGAGACGCAACATTTTGACAATTGGCAGCAAATGCAGCATGGAAGTTCGTCCTTGATTGAGCTGGAAGCGAAGCTCGTCTTCCAAGTACCACAGCAAGACAAGACCAATCAGACAAGATTGGGAATTAAAGCTCAAACAATGTCAGTAGCCGGCGGCGCCGCTTCTTTATGCACCCACTAAACCCAACAGACAAACGTGAAAACGATAGAGCAGATGCCAACATAATATCACTAATAATGTGTAACGGGTGACAAGGCTGTATTGGAATTCTCGGTGGGGCTTAGGCAAAAATATGAACTTCTCTTCTCCTCCTCAATAATTTAATTTAATTTTGGAAGAAAAAAATGAAAGCATGGTTATTAGTTAACCACTATCACTTTCATGACGACGACTCGCTGCTGGACACTGCTCCAGCTTATGCTGATGTGAGACGCCCGCTTAATCCAAGCTTTCTTTGGCGAAGCTCTTTGGCCTTGGTCTGTGGGTGTATAAACTGAGGCTTCTGCCGGTGCTGGACTGGTGTTCAACCAAAAAAAGTGACCCCGACCAGGGCCACCTGACGGCCCCCATTAGGTCTTCAGGTCATCAGACATGGCCGACGGTATACAGTGCGTTGTCAGGATGTCCTGGGTAGCAGCCTTCGCGGTTTTTGTCTCCAGGACAACAATCTGTCAAATCATATAAATTGGTTACTTGATTAACATCCGGCATTAAACAGGGACCTTGCCATCATTGAATTTTTTGCAAGAAAAGAAGAGCAATCATGCCTTGTCATCATTAACTATTTTTTTATTATTGTTATTATGTCATGAAAATACCACCCCCCATTATCAGTTAGAAGAGACAAAGGGGATTTTTGCGTAGAAAAAGTCAGCAATAGATATTTTTAAAAGAGGGTCTTAGCTCAGTAAATAAAGCTGCAAATACATAAACTAGAAATCAACATCCAGTATGGGGCTACTTGTCAACACTATCTTTCCATTGATCTTAGTAACATTACTGAGAAACTCTGACTAATCACGACAAACTACTGGTCGGATTTGAGAAGAAACTGACCACTCATATCTGTGTTTTCTCCAGGACTTGGTTAACATGGTTGGTAGTACAGCTGTTTACAATAGAAATAGCCAGATAAAGAAGGAATCAGGGTCTACCTGGTCATACTCCAAATCAAACTTCAAGAATTCATCCTTGCAGTTTTCCACTGTTGTCACTAAGTCCTTTAAATTTTTCACAGGATGACCATTGACGGCAAGGACCTATCAACAAGATGACAATAAAGGGTTTTAGTTACTCCTCACCAAACTCAAGCAGAGAAGTGATACCCTACATGCAGTGTTAATTATTAGGTTAAGAATCAACTGTCAAAAACAAAGAGAAACTGCCATGCCAACATAGCACTGAGAACGCCTATCTGACAAATATATTAGACTTCAAACTTCCCTACAGAAATATATATTTGAAGGTTACAAAACCGCATAAATATATTATGAATGCATGGGGTAAAGAATAAGGGGCTGGCAGAATTCCAGTGTGTCAGTATATATACTTCAGCAAAAATGCAAAATGCGTGGAGGGAACTGCTAGAATCAACCAAAGTAACACATGCAAATGGATCTCAGAACTTTGCTGTTACCTGAGTATTGACAATCTCTTCATAACCGATATTGATATCTGCCACAAGCACCTGCAAGGGTTCAATGCATAGTCATATTAGAAGATACAAGAAATTCTAGTTCATCATAGAGCTATAAATGAATACTTCGGTCATATCAGAACAGATGTCACAAACAGCACGGAAAGAACTTATAACCTGTGATACAACCACCAGCTGTTCATCAGGTGATTCCGCCATTGAATGCAAATGCTTGACCAACAACTTGACAGGTGCATCATATTCGTAGTCTTTCCCATACTGATAAATAAGTAGATCAAGTAAGCTTAATGAAGTATCTTTTTTCGTACATTTAGCATTATCTTTAAACAGAATTAAGTTAAACAGAGATGAAAGCAGCTGCATAAGAGTGCAAAAGGTAGGATTTGATAAAAGTTGTGTACGGTATTTTCCAGGGAGATTGTCTAAGAAGAAAAGTTGCATGAAAAATGATAAGCCCTAGTTCTGCTTCATATTATCAAGACCAGAACAGAAACCAAGCAACTTCTTTGCATGGTAACTATCAGAGATTAAACTATACAGACAGCAGCTGAAACACAGCTCTAATTTGTAACATGTGCACTAATTTTAAATTCTTACATACATCTACTAAGAAACAAAATTAGCTGCCTAAAGCACCTCTAGTCCCTCACTACTAAGAGCTCTGCATGTGAATTTCAAATATAAAAGAGGTTATCATTAGCTGGTGGCTACATAAATTGACGACATTAACACCGCAGTAGTATAAGCACTGAAACATTTCAGGTGAGTAGTTTTCATCAAATCCTATTGATAGTAGTGTACATGACCTCGATTCGTTACCGACTCCCATTAAGATCAAGAAATATAGGATCCAAACAAATCATACTGAAATTCAAGACACCGACAGCCTACAAGTACAAGGATTAAAATCTTGCTTGTTGATTATTCAATGCATTTGGAAACAGGACATAAAAAGAAGATAGATACAAACCTCAGAACGGAGATATGGAACAGAGACAGCTGCAAAAACAAAGCCAGCAACAATGTAATATGATGGTGGCCTGCCCTTGACATGAGCTGCAATGAGCCGCTTGTGGGTCGCTAGCTTTATTTTAAATTCATGAACTTTTGAGTTGCGCAGGACTTTGATGAGGGCTTGGTCACCGGTATATTTCTGAGAAACAAGATAACTAAAGCCAATTCGCTCGCCATGCCTGAAAGGAACTATTGACCAAAAAAGGGGGTAAGTAAATAAAAATAAGTGATCTTATTGTTTTAAGTGAGAATGTTTGATTTTCTCAGGAATTAAGTTTAATTAAGATGCTAGAAAGTTAATACAGAGAAAGAGAAGAGAGCCGATATAAACAAGCGCAAGAATGATTTGAGAACCACATAAGAAAATTTGAAAACATCCATGTATCTATGAGATTCAAATGGAGAAAAATCGTCAATCAGGTTGGCAGCTGCAAACATGCTACATGTATAAAAAAATCAGAAATTGAAGTGTTGCAACCTATGTGAATTATGATTTTAGTCAGAACCGTCATTGGACACCAGAGAGAAAGAATTTGTATTAACAAAATGACAAAGCCTTAAGGAATACTTCCATATATATAGAAAGTACAAACATGTTGAATAAGAGATAAAGGTAGTACACATCTAGAGCATGAGAAGACTGTGGAACTGATAATAAGTACTACTAACTACAGAAATTGGTCTCCTACAGGTATAATAAAGACCCATCTACAGCAAAATATAGCGCATTGAATTAACAAGTTCCAATATAGGGCATTGAATTAACAAGTTCCAATACACTAACCTGTACCATCATTGGCAATGTCAACACCATCAAAGCTAAGAATAATATCTGACGGTTGCAGACATCCAGACTCGGGAGCAGTAGGTTCCACCCTCCTAACACGTACACCCTTTTGATCAGGTTTCATTCCCATTGCTTTCCGGAGATCAGGATTTTCCATTTTCTGCCATTCTATACCAATTATAGGGAATCCTGAAAGAATATCACAAAAGATAATAATCAAATCACATCACAAATGCATAAGATCAAAGAGACAAAAATGGACAACATATATTAAGCATTAGACTGGGGGTTGACATGAAGGCAAATATCAGACAAACTTTTTTCTTAATATAGGATTGCTTTCATTTGCAAGATACATCAAACAATACAGAAATCAGACACAACAATCAAAATAATGCATCTACAATGCAAGAGAATGACTAAGCAAATAATTGACAGATTGCAGAAACTAATAAGAGGAAAAACACTGAACACAACTCTATCACTATATATTGGCTTTACTTCATTAATGTTGTCATTAACCAACATAAACGAATACGATTACACGAGTCATATCAATCATCTGACCACAGGACATGAAAATAAAGAGAGAAACACTATACGAGACCAAATTGTAATAAAAATAATAAAGACTTGCAAAGTCATAAGGAACAGTCAGATCGTACCTTGGTACAATGCCTATAATATCATCAGACAAGTTCAAACAAAGCAGCTAAATGGTTCAAAAGAATATCATGACAAAGTTCAGAGTACTGAGACTAGCATTAAAATGAAAACACTGATCATAACAAGATAAGTAAATGTATCTTCATATAATTATGGAACATGACTGTTTACCAGTGCTGTTTACCTGTATATGCTCCAGATTTTTCATAGTCTTGAATAAAATGCTTGATAACTGGGGTGGGTATCACATAACCTATATTCTCTACATCTTCATGTTTGAGAGACTGGAAAGCTATACCAACACATATGCCCCTATCATTAAAAGCTGGGCCACCTGAATTTCCTGAATTAATAGCTGCATCTATCTGTCCACATGAAAAAGGTCCAAATTTAAAAGGTATTAATAAATAAACGATGATTCTTTAGGTTCAAATCTAGCCATCATTAAACGGAGGGAAGACAATAAATGGGAAGAAAACATACCTGCAACCCTAAAAGTTCGGTAGAACCATGCACATAGGACAGTATCTCTATCCTAGAGACCACACCACTTGTCACTGATATTGTATCTCCTCCAATTGGATAACCAACAACAGTGACTGCATCCTGAAGTGCTGGCAACGACCCGAACTCAACTGGTGTAACTCCCTCCCAGAACTCGTCATCACTGACAGTTAACAGGGCTGAGATGGATGGGACAGGTAAAATTAGCCCGTGTAAGATATGGACAAGACAATCTACACATATCATCAGGTCTGAGCACTTACATATGTAATCTATTTCCCGAGCAAGAATATCAAAATAAGCAAACATAAAATTTCTGCTCCACTTACATTTAAAAGTTCAAAGATTAAAAATTGTAATATCTCCAAGAGGTGATGCTAAGATAAAACAATTAAGCAAACATAGAAGTTCGTTTAAACTTTTAACAGAACATATGGTTAAAGTCACGAGGTCTGCACATGCTTCTGCATTTTCAAATCCATACGTTCAGCTTCCTTTGCAATACCTAAAATTTGAGTCCATAAGAAATAATCTTGCCACCAATTGTGGTCGCCACTATATGTCAGGCCTCACTCTCACGCCATAATTAATACAACTACTTCCACAACATGAAAGTTCAAACGAGGCACCTATATGCTGAAAGCGTAAATACAAGAAACAAAGGAAGCTAGAGAAAGGGAGGGCGTGCGCACCAATGTCACACTCGGTGCCTATGGCAAGGACGGTGGCGAGGTACTTGGTGTCGGACCCGCGCTTCTTGAGCTTGACCTGGGTGAAGTGCTCGACGGAGTGGGCGTTGGTGAGGACGCGCCGGCCGCCGATGATGAAGCCGCTGCTGCTGGAGCTGTACTGCCGCTTCCGCTGCCATGGCAGCGAGAAGTTGGGCTCGGTGTGCACGCAGAACACCTTGACGACCGCGTCCATGGACGGCACCACCCTGACGACCTCCTCCCAGCCCGCAGGGCCCAGCTCCGCCATCGCCGCGTCCCCTCCGTTGGCCAGGTGCTTCGTGTCCCCGCGACGGGGCGTGGAGGCGTCCGCGGCTGCCGGGGCCTCGACCTCGACGCGTCGCGGCTTGCGACCGCGGCGGCCAGCGGCGGCGGGGGCAGGGTTGTCGGCGACCGCAGCGACGGGGGCATCGGGGGACGGCGAGCGGTGTTCCGCCGCCGCCTTGCCCTTGCGGCCGCGCTTGCGCTTGCCTTTGGAGGCGGAGCCGTCCATGGTGGGGGCGGGCTAGGGTTTCGCGGCGCCGCGAACAGGGGGGCGGGCCGAGGAGAACGATGAGGAGGAGGCCGGCTGGGTGGCTCGGTCGGAGTATTATGGAGAGCCGTCCGGTTCGATCCCGGCACGCATTAGAGCAACTCTAACAGACCCGCATTCAACCGACCCGCAAAACGCGTTTGCAATTCGTGGAAAATGATATTTGTGGGCTGGCACGGACGGACGCAGATGCAGATCCCTAAACGGATCCGTATAAAAGTATATTTGTGGAATATGTTTTTTTACGGGTCGGCTTTGCGGGGTCTGCTCGGGCACCGTCGTGTTGACTCGCAAACCGAAGACGCTCAATTCTCGAATTTGACATAGGTTCCGACAAATAAGTTTAAATTCAAACAACATAACACAGTTCATACCTTTGTTTGCGATTGTTCATACGCCATCTCATCGATCTCCTCCAGTTCTTCCTCGCCACCATGATCGTCCACGTCGCCCTCCGTTTCATTGTAATCAAATGCGGCAAACGGGGCTTGATCGATGTCAACGACGTTGGTGTCCAACAAGTTCACGAACTCGGTAGTTGCATTGTTCGAACCACCGCTATATTGAACGACAGCAAGTCAAAACTATCGCAAATGGCGAAACGCAAAGAAAAATGCCATGACCGAAGACGCATACCTTCCAGCCATTTCGTCGAACACCTCGCTTGCGGTGGGAGCAGCACCGTTGAAAGGCATCGCCGGGGAACGCATTTCCGGGGCGGAGGGAGTGGATGAAGTAGCCGGAATCTTCCTCCGCTTTACGCCGGAGACCTTGCCGACCTTCTCGGCCGCCGGCGGGGATCGCGCAACGACGTTGGCGCCCGTAGCGCGGGCCTTCGCGGCGGGGGCAGCCGGATTCCCGCCCTGCACGACCACATTGCCCTGCCGCTTGCGGGCAGGCACAGTGGTGCCTTGGGCGACGGCCGAGCCAACATGACCGGCGACGAGATCCGCCCGAGGGGATTGAGCGTGTGCGACCTCGACGGTGACGGGTGACAACAGGGATGCGGGGTCTTCTAGAGATGCTCTTACGACGCTAGCCACCGGGCCAAATTGCCATTTTGACTAATAACTCTGCCCAAATGATGTGTGGCACGAAGCTTCGGCCCTGACATTTTTATATAACTAGAATTATCATAAGAAAACTGAATTTTGTGACAAATTATTTGTCATTCAAAAAAATAATTTCATGTTTGACAACTAAAGTTGTCATCTTTGTGTCACTACATTTAACATAGAAAACATTCGGAATTGCCATGCATTCGTGCGACAGGTGTGTCATTCATCAAGGTCCTTATAAATTTGTTTGAGAGCTCAGGCCAAAGATATAAATGATCTCTTTAGGAAAAATAAAAGTCCTTATAAATTTCACAGTAATTAATGGTATGTTTCAAGCATGTGTGACATCACAAAGACTTTTCCCTAAAAAAGGGCTTTTCACTAGCATGCCTATTCTTATACTCCTTCCGTCCCATGATATAAGAGTATTTTTCACACTAAACTAGGTAAAAAAACACTCTTATATTATGAAACGGAAGGAATATATTGCAAGTTAAATGAAATTAAACAAAAATAAATAAGAAAACAAGATAAAACTGAGTTAATAATTAATGGTTTATTTCAATAATTACATTATAAAGACATTACCCTAAAAATGGATTTTCGGTTCTAGACGCTAGCAGACCTATTTTCGTTGACATTGCAGCGCCATTTAGAGATTTCAGTATTCATAGTCCAAAACGCATAGGTCTGAATGAGCTAGAGAGAAAAAGGAGCTCGAGCCTAATCCTGCAGTGGTATATCTGTTATTAAAATGTCATCTGATGCGTCTGACCTGTAATATCACTTGATGGATCATTTGTCAATTTAGTCAATCTAGAAATAACTTATGACTAAATTGTTCATGGTGTACATATACAATTATACATGTGTGGCAGTGAGGAAACGTACGCGCTTACGATGATCATGTCAAAAGACGTACTTCCTCTAATTCGAATGATTGACTCAGCGCCATTTAATTCGGAACGGAGGGAGTAGTATAAAACAACATATTCTCATATTTTTCAAAAAATCACAAGTTTATCTCACGTTTCGGCTGTTTTGGCCCTTTCCAATGGAAATTTGAAAAACAATAGGTTTGTATCAAGAGGAACAAAAGACTGATGTATGAATCATGCGTCTATTGGGTGTTTCTCCCTTTCCAATGAAAATTCGGAAAACAACAGGTTTGCATCAAGAGCAACAAAAGAAAGGTGTATGAATCATGCGTTAACATAACAACAAAAACACCAGCTGTAAGCTCGTGACACTTATGATCATTATCAAAAGACGTGCATAACAACATTTTTTCTTCACCTCTTTTTTCTTTAAAAGCAGCTTTGCATGCGAGCTGGAAAACGCAACGGGAAGAAACAACACCAAGAAACCTAGGCAAGTCGAAATCGCTCTACTTTACACGAGATCCACGCGGTAGGATGCGATTGGGCCAAAGCGACGATATAAGAACGCTACCTAGTGGCGGAGGAGGCGACGTCGAGCTCTCTGAAGCGAGGTGACGAGGCCAAGTGGCAGAGGCGAGGCGAGAGTTGTTGCTCCTTGCTTCGCAAGCCTCGCCAAGACAAGTTGCTCTCTAGTGCAGGGTTTCCTCTTTGGTGCACAAGCGGCAGGTCGCCCGCGATCGACCTAGCACGCACCCCCCTCACCGTTGGGCATTCCTATGGGTCGACCCATGTGCCATTTCCCCCTATTTTTTATCTTTTTTTCCTTTTTTTGTTTTTCTTTTTTGTTTTCCGCTTTCTTTTCTCTTCTTTAATTTTACATTTTTTTGTGAATATCTCTTTTTAAATTCTGAACATTGTTTTGGTCATCAAAATTCAAAAAGGTTCATCGAATTCCTTCTTCTTTCACCGGATTTAAAAAATGTTCATCAAAATTCAGAATTTGTTCATCAAGTTAAAGAAATGTTCATCAAATTCGATTTTTTTTTCATCATTTCAAAAAGTTCAAAAATTATGTCCTTGAATAAAAAATTGTTCATCAAATCCAAAAAATTCCGTCAAATACAAAAATTGTTCATCATTATTAAAAATATTGTTCATCAAACTAAAATATGTCATTAAAATTCAGAAAACGTTCATTCTTTCGAAATAGCAAACATTTTTTAATTCAAGATTTTTTTTTGATAATTCACATATTTTCTATTTTTTAGTAACACTTTGTAACGAATTATTTTAATATATAATAGAAAAAAAACAGAAAAAAAGAAAGGAAAAGTGAAAACGCAAAAAAGGGAGGGGGGGGGGGGCATCTCGACTCCCACTCTAAAAGGAGGTGGGCCTTTGCAAAATGGACTCGACGAACCTATCTTTCCTGTAGGAGCCCAAAACAGGTTGGGATGAAGACTTTTTGTATTCATCAACATTTTCAAAATTGGGAACAGTTTTGAATTTCGGAATATTTTCGAATTTCATCATCATTTCTTAAATTCGAAGCATATTTTGAAATCACAAACATTTTCCAAATTCATGTTTCTTTGAAAGCGGGAACATCATTTAATTCTCGTTTTTGTAATTTTTTGAACCCTTTTTCAGTGCACAAACATTTTAGAAATTAGTGGTCATTTTATGCATTCATTTTTTTGAAACTCATATTTCTGAATTCACGAGCATTTGATTAAATCCATGAAGTTTTTCAAAATTCCCAAACCTTATTTGAATTCTTGAGCATTTTTTCATTTTGTCAGAAAGGAAAAAAAGGAACAATAAAAAAATGAAACATGTAATGCTAGCTCTCATACCGAGCCGACCCACTTAGCTGCATCGTGCTGGGCGGGTGCATGGTTGCTTGCTTTCCACTGCGTATGTCGCCAAATAGGAGCTCATTGCAGAACATCCAAAAAATTTGTTAAGGACAACAAGATCATTGAACATAAATCTCCATCAAAACATGGGGACACAAAGTATATATCACAGCATCTTCAGTGACTCCCCTTTCTCAATTTTTTTTTTATATTGTGAGAGTTGGACCCAAAAGAAAAATTGTTCCAACAACTTCTCTTTCCCTAACTTTTTCCGTGAACACGAAGAAATAACCATCTTTCCCTATTTGGAGGAGAGTTGGGTATCTTCCAATCTAGTCCCTAATACCGCCACGTCAGCAGCCACCACAAACCGCTGTCACCCCACTGGGGGTTGTCGTCATTGCTGATGGAACACCGAACCACTATCGCCGCCGCCAGACCACCGCTAGAGCACTACCACGCCATCGCCGACCGATTGATAGCTGGGTATGTATGTAGGTTAGTTACTGATAGGGTGGGATCATCGGGAATCTGCTGGAGAGTTCATTCCTAACAACTAAGAAAGTGTTATTGAGGAGTCTCGATAAATGATTATTAGAGAATTTTGTTGCGGAACTGTTGGAGCTAATCTCAAAGAGCAAGAGGAAACTGAGAAACACAAAATTATATATGAGGAGAATGTAGAGGGGTATTATTCTTATACATTATATTACATATACTTTTATTCCTGAAAATTTGTATCGTTATATTGTTAGAACAATCCGAGGCGTCCCGTCGATCTATCGAGGACCAAGCAATCACACAAGCACGACACTGACATTTGTTAACGAGGTTCACCATCATGGCTACATCCTCGGTGCCTGACTACGGAAGCTCCTCCCCGTGACACCGTCACAATACCGCACCCCGGCCGCCCGGGCGCCGGCACAAGCCGCCGGCTCCCCCGCGTACTCGTGCTATTATGTTGACATAGATTACATCGTGTGTCTAGCCTCGCTATATATGAGAGGCATAGGATACAAGTGTCCTAATAGGACACAACTCCATATCCTGTCTAAACACAATACTACTCAGAGTCCAACTGTAACCTACCTTGTACACTAATATTCGACACAACTCTAACAAACTCCGCCTCGGCGAATATTCTCTGCCATCTTGGATTCGTTCATGCGTCGAACCTCCATGTACATTGGACTTGAGATATGCCATGAGCATCGCTGCTACTCCCAGACTCCATGTGACTCCACCTGCAAGTGTAGTCCCTTCTTGTCTTCGTCACAGTCAACACGCAAGCAAAATTAAGTTCCTCATTACTCTACTTTGTACTTCCAACTTCCGAAATATCCGTTCAATGTCATCACACACTGATCACTGACCTGCGTGAAAGTGAGCAACCCACATATCGAATGCCACATATAAGAGTTACCTGAACTCAACGTCCTCGCTCTTTCTTGACTGTCTCTCTAAAACTTGAAGGAATTTCACCGTTGCCCTGTGTCATCCTGAGTCAAATTTGTAGTTGTCTCGTCCTTTACCTGGATAGTCTCTGACATGTCCCACGGCTATAGCACTCTGCCTCCTTCTGTATTTTTTCATCCGCACTTTTCCATGTGCATTGAACATCAGAGAATATACGGCCATGTACTCTCTTCGCTTTTGAGAATTTTAGACTTTCCATTACTTTCTCAGATTCTCCATGGTCAACTCCTGTCCATCAACTAGCACCGATAGACCCAGTCACCAACTTGAACCTGGTACTCG
Organism: Hordeum marinum; assembly: GCA_022496015.1. Classification (NCBI taxonomy): domain Eukaryota; kingdom Viridiplantae; phylum Streptophyta; class Magnoliopsida; order Poales; family Poaceae; genus Hordeum; species Hordeum marinum. The sequence continues at coordinate 382,807,452 of CM039677.1, read as the reverse complement.
TCAATACTGCTTCAGCACCCTTTGCACAAATTGTCCGACCACATGTCTGACCACCAGTGCCTTGATCTGTCGTTGTGTCCCATGCTTACCGCATGCCTCGCCGCTATCACCGTGTAGAGCCTCTACTGTCTTGGTCGAGTCTTCCGGGTAGCTAGCCCACACTCCCTCAACCCCCACTGCAGAGAAACACCGATCATCACCGACCGATGCCGAGTATCACGCCTCCATCAGACCACTGGGAGCCAGTCCGATCCACGTGTCTCCCGCTATCCCGCTGAAATAGGCTTCGACTCTCCATGCATTTACGTCGTAGCTCCTTCATCAGCATAGAGTGAAGTCTTCCACTAGACTCCGTCTCCACCTTCAACATGACTCCATGTAGCTACGCCATGCTATCCCGCGCTCCGTCAATTTCAAGCTCTCATATGTGCACTGCCTTGAATCAACCCTGCGCCATAGTCTGTCGAAGCCGCACAAGCCCTCAGGCCTGCACCACGTGTTTCCACGCCCCAGAAGTCGGTCACCATCAGCATCACACTCCTATGTCGTCGTCGCTAAAATCACCACCGTCTTCTGCTTTGACCGATATCCCTGTCGATCTGTCAGACAGTCCAATCCGACCTAGCCGAAATTATATGACTGCAACCATGCTCCACCCCGCATCGTGTCCGCCCGCACTCCGTGTATTGCTTGACGCCATGTGTATGCATGGTCCTGCAACGACGCGCTCCAGACTACTCCAAGCCTTATACGCACGTCATCATTCTTGCCACTCGCATCACAGACCCTCTCGCCACCATCACCATACACAACTAGTATATAAAGAAATAAAACCAAACTCTGCCATGTAAGCCTTCCCGTTGCACTTGGCCATGGATATCAAACAAAATTTCCAAAAAATCCACCACGTGCTCCTGTAGGCTGTAGATCCATTGGTCTTTTCTATCTCTTTCTCCTGATGGTTAGCATCAATCTGTTACGTAGCTTTCCTTTTTTCCCTTAACAAATCTCCTCACGTGCAGCGACAGGATTTCCTTTACATCTGCACAATAGCACTACGGATCATACGTCTCCCGACCTTCATGTGGCCTTGTGCCTTCGTGCCTGCACTGTAGGCTTACCACCGCACCGGCGTGCCCTGCGGCCTCGGATAGCGTAGCTGGGACAGCCCTTCGCCGTGCCAGATTGCAGCCCTGCACGGGCCACCAAGCCATCGGCTCCCTGGATGACTCGGGTCACACCAAACATGCCTGCAGCAGCACCCAACAACACGCCACACTTGGACAGCCACGCGCCGCCACCACGATCGACTGCACATGCATATTGAATCGATCTAGTTCGAATCCTCTGCCGCTTCTAATAGCTATTCATTAAACATAACACCGTCTTCCACGAATCTTATCTCAACAACCATGCTCCACCCCGCGTCGTGTCCGCCCGCACTCTGTGCATTGCTTGACGCCATGTGTATGCATGATCCTGCAAGGACACGCTCCAGACTCCTCCGAGCCTTATATGCACGTCATCATTCTTGACACACGCATCATAGACCCTCTAGCCACCATCACCATACACAACTAGTGTACAAAGAAACAAAACCAAACTTTGTCATGTAAGCCTTCCCGTTGCACTTGGCCATGGATATCAAACAAAATTTCCAAAAAATCCACCACGTTCTCCTATAGGCTATAGATCCATTGGTCTTTTCTATCTCTTTCTCCTAATGGTTAGCATCAATCTGTTACGTAGCTTTCCTTTTTTCCTTAACAAATCTACTCACGTGCACTGGCAGGATTTAATTTACATCTGCACAATAGCACTGCGGGTCATACATCTCTCGACCTCCATGTGGCCGTGTGCCTTCGCGCCTGCACTGCAGGCTTATCACCGCACCGCGCGCACCTTGCGGCCTCGGATAGCCCAGCTGGGCCAGCCCTTTTGTTAGTGCATCTAGTGCCTCTTAGTGATTTTGGTGTATTGAGGACTTATAGGTTAAGGAACTAATGTGTTTGTGAGTGTACATAGGCTCTATAAGTCAATGAGGAGTTTGATATATCCGGAGATTATCGACCCCTAAAAATGTATGTCTTTAACTGAAGACTTTGGTGAAGACTTTGTGAAGACTTTGGTGAAGACTTTGTGAAGACTTTGCTGAAGACTTTGATAATTCCCTGAAGACTTTGAACGTGAAGAAGTTGGTGTGACCTTGAAGATATGAACGAGGACTATGAAGCATGAAGACTTTGTTTTCGTAGTTTCATTTCCTTTCTTTGAGTCATAGGAAACACCGTACTGTTAAAGGGGGCCGAGGTCATACTAAGGAAAATTTCCAACTGATTCTCGACTCCAAAATCCTCAACCTACACAATCCTTCGAGTGAAGCCTTTGGAAATCTCTTACGGTTCAGTCAAGTTCTTCAGTGACAGAGACGAAGTTCTTCTGGTCTCCGAGGAAATTGATCTGATTGAGGAGTTAGGATTTCACCAATGCGAATTGCCTACAAGTGAGGAACATGATAAGCATGAGGACTTTCATAGTTCGAAATTCCGACCGTTGTTGTGCTTAGCGCCAGCTGTCCCCAATCATAACATCCACATAACGGTCATATCATTGGGGGGCATTTATGTCTTATCATGTTAGGTTGCACCCTGGCTATAAATAGCCACCCCCTACAACCACTAGTTGGTTGGCTGCTCTGAAAGAGAACTGAAACTTGTCATTTGAGAGCAACCCATCCTCCGAGGACTTTGAGAGAAAATCAACAGTGAAGAAAAACCCACAACCAAACCACCAAACCCAAAGTGATTGAGCATCACTGAAGAAATTCCTCTGTGGAACTGACACTTGTTACCTTTGAGGATTGTGCATCCTCCACACGGTTAGGCGTCATGGTCTAGTGCATCCTGCAGTCAATTGGGGATCATGAAGTGACCTTGGTCTAGAGCATCCAGCAGTAAATTGTGGATCACCGGGTGACCAGTTTGTGAGGGTTTTGGAAGTCTACCCCGAAGACTTACCACTAGTGTTGGGCGAGGACCGTGTGACCTTAGCTCAAGGAGAATACGGTAAGGACTGTGTGTCCTCTGGTTTACATACCAGGCCGCTCCAAACCAGACGTACGACTGTCACAACAGTTGGAACCGGGTCATCAAACCATTGTCTTCATCGAGCTACCTGGTTCTATTTCCTCAACCCCTTTATTCCTCATAAACTTGTTGATGAAATTGATTGTTACTGTTTGAAGAATTTGACTGAAGACTTTCACAATTTCCTCACCTCAAATTCTTCAAGTTACCTTGTTCATCACTGCTTATCCTGTATCACGCTACTTGTAATCTGTGCATGTTTCATTTCATCATGAAGACTATGTTGTTACTGTGTTCCTCATGCACTTGAGTACTTATTCCGCTACTAGTTATTCATCACATTTCAAATTCCTCAAAGTTGAAATTCCTCAAGTGATGAATTTGTAAAAATCGCCTATTCACCCCCCCTCTAGTCGATATAACGCACTTTCAATTGGTATCAGAGTAGGTACTCCCTCGCTCTGTGTGATTTTGGTTTCACCACCTGGAGTTCTAGTTATGTCGACTGCAGGTATGATCAAGGTTTCCGTGGACTGTCCTACCTTCGATGGGACGGACTACCCCTATTGGAAGAACAAGGTGCGCATACATCTTGAAGCTATTGACAACAATCTCTCGTACGTTGTGGAAAATGGTGTACCCTCTGTCACTCCCACTGTTACTGCTGCTGATGTGAAGAGATTCAAGCAACTCGACTCTCAAGCGAAGAATATCATCTGTGGCTATCTGAGCAAAGGTCAGTATGGCAGAGTGAGTGCTTTGGAGACTGCTAAGCTTATCTGGGATAGGCTGCCCAAAGTCAACGAAAGTGTTTCCACACAACGTGACTCTCGTGTTGATGTTCTTCGCAATCTCTTCAACCGCTTCAAGAGACTTGACGATGAAAATTTTCGGCATACTTTTGATCGTCTTACTGATATCTCCAATGAGCTTCAAGCACTGGGTGCCACAGATATCACTGACCATGAAGTGGTGAAGAAACTGCTAAGATCTCTTGACTCCTCATTTGATACTCTAGCTTTGATGATTCAAGAACGTGGAGACTACAAGTCACTTGATCCTACTAATATTCTTGAGAGACTCAATACCAATGAATTCCAACAAGCTGAGAAGAGAGACCTCTACGGGCCAAGCTATGGAAGATCTCATGCTCTGAAGGCAAAAGCAATTTCCTCATCCGAAGAAGAAGATTCTGACAGCAGCCTTGGTGATCCTGAAGAACTAAGTCAGGAACTGGCAATGCTCATGAGGAAATTCCAGAAGTTCTCAAGGAGAGGTGGATTTTGAAAGTCATCAAAAAATGGCTTGAGGAAATCAGATTCCTCAAAAGACTACAAGAAAAGAACCTGCCATCATTGCAAGAAGCCTGGTCACTTTATCTCTGACTGTCCTCTCTGGGAAAAAGATTCAAAGAAGAAGAAGAAATACAAGGATGATAGTTCTGATGACTCGACGAAAAAGAAGAAATCTTCAAAGTCCTCATCTGCAAAGTCCTGAAAGCACAAGAAGAATGGTTCCAGAAAGGCTCGAGCATTCATCGGCAAGGAAATGGATTGTGAGGAAGAATCTGAAGAATATGAAGAAGAGGAAGAATCTAAGGTGGAATCTGAATCTGGTGTCGCTAGCCTTGCTCTCGCTTCTGCTTTCGTCAGCAAGTCCATCTTCAACGATGAAGAACATGACTACTCCAACGACTCTGACGTCAGCAATGATGATTATGCTCCCACCTATTGCTTCATGGCAAAAGGCTCAAAGGATGATACTCCAAAAGCTATTGAGTGGGTCCTCGATAATGGATGCACAAACGACACGACTATGACAAGAATCTACTGATGAATTTGCCACATGCTCCATCTCATCTAAAGCATATCACCTACGCAGACAAAGGAAAAAAGCAAGGTACTGGGTCCAGGTAAGGTTGCAATCTCAGAGGACCGAACCATGGATAAGGTGATGCTTGTCGAATCTCTTGGATTCAACCTTATGTGTGTCTCAATGCTTTGTGATCTTGATATGATTGTCGTATTTGGAAAATATCGTTGTTTGTCATCATGGAATCTGTCAATTCCAAAGTCTTCAAAGGCTTTAGGAGAGGATACTTGTATATTGTTGATTTCTTTACAGGTCCTCAGCCTGCCACATGCTTACTTGCAAAGTCCTCAGAAGGTTGGCTGTGGCATCGACGACTTGGACATGTTGGTATGAGGAACTTGCATAGGCTCGTGAAGAAAAAAGCACGTCATTGGCATCGAAGGTGTAAAATTCCTCAAAGACCACCTCTGTGGTGCATGTGAGTCTAGAAATATGACCTGATCCAAGCATCCCTCGAAGACAATCATGACCACAACATGACCTTTTGAATTGCTTCACATGGATCTCTTTGGTCCCACTCATTACTCCACACTAACAAATTCTTCAAGTTTGTATGGCTTTGTCATTGTTGATGATTACTCTCGATACACTTGGGTGCATATTATTCTGTACAAGATTGAAGTGCAGGATGTCTTTAGACGATTTGCTTCAAGGGCCTCCACCAACTTCGGCGTCAAGATCAAGCATATTAGGAGTGATAATGGGACTGAGTTCAAGAACACTAATCTTGATGAATACCTTGATGAACTTGGTATTACTCATGAGTTATCTGCCCCTTATACTCCTCAGCAGAATGGCGTCGTGGAACGCAAGAACATGACTCTTGTTGAGATGGCTTGCACCATGCTTGATGAATACAAGACTCCTCGTCGCTTCTGGCCTGAGGCAATTGATACTGCATGCCACATCATCAACAGGGTATATCTTCACAAATTCTTCAAGAAGACTTCGTATGAACTTATGACTGGCAAGAAACCCAATGTTAGTTATCTCAAAGTCTTCGGTACAAAATGCTAGATTAGAGATCCTCACCACAGTTCAAAATTTGCACCGAAAGCACATGAATGTTTTATGCTTGGTTACAGAAAAGACTCGCACACCTACAGAGTCTTCAACACCTACCACCACAAGGTTGTTGAAACTGTAGATGTGCAGTTTGATGAAACTGATGGCTCACAAAGAGAGCACCTGCCTTCTGTGTTAGATGAACAGTCTCCTCAGGAATCCATTAAGCTGAAGGCTACTAAAGATGTCATACCCACTGAGGAAGTCATTCCAATGAATGAAGACATTCATGCTGATACACCTGAAGAAAATGGTGATGAAGTAAATCTTCAGCCACGTCAACCTGCTCATCCAAGAGTTGCAAATGAAGTGCAGATTGACAAAATTATCGATGACATCAATGCACCAGGTCCTCTCACTCGCTCAAAAGCTTCACATTTAACTAACTTTTGTGGGCACTTTGCCTTTGTCTCTATCATAGAGCCCACCAAAGTTGATGAAGCATTCAAGGAGCCTGAGTGGATTCAAGCTATGCAAGAGGATTGCATCAATTCAAGCTCAACAACGTGTGGGAACTTGTCAAGTGGCCAGATCCTCGCAAGCATAACATCATAGGTACCAAGTGGATCTATCGCAACAAGCAAGATGAAAATGGCCTTGTGGTAAGAAATAAGGCTCATCTTGTAGCTCAAGGCTACTCATAGGTTGAGGGAATTGACTTTGATGAAACTTTTGCACCTGTTGCTAGACTTGAAGCTATTCGCATATTGCTTGCTTATGCTAACCATCATGGTATCACCTTATATCAAATGGATGTGAAAATTGCATTCCTCAATGGTAAGCTTGAGGAAGAAGTATATGTTGCTCAACCCCCAGGTTTTGAAGACCCTAAGCATCGTGACAAAGTCTTCAGACTCAATAAGGCCCTTTATGGCCTCAAGCAGGCCCCTCGGGCGTGGTACGACACTCTGAAGGAATTCCTCATGAAGAAAGGCTTCAAACCCGGTTCACTCGACCCAACTCTTTTCACAAAATCCTATGACAATGAACTGTTCATATGCCAAATATACGTAGACGATATTATCTTTGGCTATACTAACAAACGTTACAGTGATGAATTTGCCTATATGATGAGTGAAGAATATCAAATGTCTATGATGGGAGAGTTGAAATTCTTCTTAGGTCTTCAAATTCGTCAGCAAGACAACGACATCTTCATCTCACAAGAGAAATACCTCAAGGATGTTCTAAGGAAATTCGACATGTAAGATTGCAAAGGCGTCAAAACTCCAATGCCTTCAAAAGGCCACCTCTGCACTGACGAAAATGGTAAAGATTTCGATCAGAAGGTATATCGCTTCGTGATTGGCTCGTTGTTGTATCTATGTGCATCTAGGCCTAATATTATGCTGAGTGTTTGCATCTATGCCTGATTCCAAGCAACACCGAAGGAATCACACCATAAGGCTGTGAAACATATTCTTCGATACTTAGCTCACACACCAACACTTGGATTATGGTATCCCAAGGGCTCAAATCTTCACCTCATCGGATACTCTGATGCTGACTATGCTGGAGATCGTGTGGATTGCATGTCAACCTCAGGCACATGTCATTTCCTCGGATGAACCTTAGTCTGTTGGTCCTCGAAGAAGCAGAACTGCGTTTCACTCTCTACTGTTGAAGCTGAGTACATTGCTGCTGGCTCATGTTGTGCTCAGCCACTATGGATGAAGCAAACCCTCAAGGACTACGGCATCAAGTTGAAGAATGTGCCTCTCTACTGCGACAATGAGAGTGCCATCAAGATTGCTTACAACCCAGTTCAGCACTCCAAGACCAAGCACATCAGATTCGTCATCACTTTCTTCGAGATCATATACTCAAGGATGACATCTCCATCGATCACATTCCCACTGAAGAACAACTGGCCGATATCTTCACAAAGCCCTTGGATGAAAAGAGATTTTGCAAGTTGCGGTGTGAGCTAAATATCTTAGAATCTTCGAATGTTCTTTGAAGAAGGACACATATGCTAACACTCTTGCAAAATTAATGACTTAGATGTGCAACACACGAAGTAACGTTTTTCTTCAATCAATGAAGAATAACCCTCTAAGTGTGAAGAAATTAATGAAGAATTTGATTCTCAGAACCCTACGACAATTGTACGCGGTGTCTGAAATCATCATTCTTATACGATGGGTCACACCACCAACCAAAGTTGAAATTCTTCAAAATTGAGTTTTTCGTCATTTTGCAAATTCTTCAAATTTTCAAATTCCTCAAGTTTTCAAATTCTTCAAACTTTGACACTCTTGTTCTTCATTGACTATATATATATTTGAGTTTTCAATGTCCTCAACAACATTCACTTATTGCTAATTCTTCAAGTTGATTTTAATCTAACTGAATGTGATCGGACCCCTTCCTCCTCTATGCTAAACTCAACCCAGTCTGTTCACAAATTCTTCATATGCGTTCTACTTTGAAACTCGTTCATAGTCTTCACTATGTCCTTGACAGCTGAAGAATTTGCGAACGGAAACTTTAAAAAATTTGGTGGTTCCCGCTCAAACGGTTCCGATTCCCGCGTCTAGATAACCCACGATCCCCCACTATCGCCACTTCTCAATACGTGGGTGACACCTGTCGCGTGGAGAGCAAGGGTCAGGGGCAATCGTGTCCAAAATCTTCGGACAGATTGGTTTTCACCTCCACTATAAATAGCCCCTCCCCTTCCACTGTGCTCGGTTACTCCTCATCTCTACTCTCTCTCCTGGGCTCCAACCTAGCGCCACCGCTAAAGTCATCGACGCCGGTGTGGAAGAGCTTCACTGCCTCGACCTCATCGTCACCGTACTCACATCGGCCGCGGAAGTCTTCATCCCGCCGCCGCTGTAGCTGTCTCCCTCTGCCAAGCTAGGGCATGGGAGATCTGGACTGACGAACTTCCTCAATCTCATCTCATAGTTCGTCGTGTTCTTCATCAGGGTAAATAAAATTTATTTTTACTGCCCTTATTTGATCTTCAAGATTTCCAAAATCTTTAGAAAGGTGTTTATTCTTCAAGAATCTCATTCTAAAGCACCTTACATGTTCGTACACTTGATGACTTTCTCTAAGTTATGATTTTCTTCAAGATTCCTCAATTGTATGAATCCTCAAAATTTGCACAACTCTGGAACCTAAGACAAAGAACACTTAGTGAAGTTCCTCAAGACACCAATGGTCAAATTCCTCACACCTATTTTTATTGAAAAATTTCTGAGAATGCATATGACCTCTTCAAATTCCTCGCACCTATACTCTGTTCACAGGCACAACATGTTCGCTGATGAATCACTAGGTTCTCATCAACTTAACTCATTTGCAGTGTTTCTTGAGGAAAAACTGTGTACTTCTTCAGAGTCCTCAAGAGTTCAAAATCTTCAGCTGAAGAAAATGGCTGATGGGAAGAAGCCACAGAAAGGTGGAAAGAAGCCAGATGTGCCACTGCTTTTGAGATTCCAGATGACTTGTATGAGGAATACTGCACACCCGATGAAGAAACTCATGGCAAAGAGACACCTAAGCAGAGAAAGATTCGTTTGTAGAAAATAGTGAGGAGATGGGCAAAGGAATGGAAGGAATATCGTTATGTAACTCCAAAATACATGATGAAATTCGATGTGAAACCTCCATGCAGCAGGCCACCTTTGGCCCAAAACCAAATTGCTGATCCCACTAGTCTCAAAACTGGTGAGGACTTTCCTCATATGTGGGAGAAACAGCAAGCCAAGCTGGCGAGGAAAGCCAAAGAGGCAGTGAGGAAATTCAATGAAGACTCTGTTGCCGCTGTCATTGCCGGAGCCTCATCTAGTGCTGCGAAGAAATCAATGATGAAGAAATCTGTTGTGAAGACAAGTTCTTCAACCTCAAAACCATCATAGCAGATTCCTCAAGTCCAAAGGCCTCAACCTTCAAAGGCCTCAGATGCTGGTACTGTTGCTGCTCAGTCCTCAGCTGCAGCTAAAAAGTCCTCAACCCCTGTGCATTTGGCATCATGTAAGAGGACTAAGGGATTCTCAAAAGTTCCAAAGATCTTGGCAAGTCCCTCTACTATAGCAAAGTCTTCAACAAGTCTGACGGTGTTGAAACTAAAGAAAACTGCTAGACGAGGTCAAAAACCATGTCCTCATACAAGCAAAGCTGTGGTAACGATACCCTCAAGATCTGAGGATGATGATGAAGCTGATGATGAAGAACTTGAACAAATCATCAGAGAGAGCCAGCAAAAGGCTGCAATAGCCAAAGGCAGCTCTTTTCCTCTCATGCTAAACCCCAAGATGATCCTCAATTTCATTGATATATGGCAGGAGGATCCAAACACCCCACTTTCTTCACTGAACCTGCCTCTTGGTGTGGACCATGTCCTCACCCACTTCATTTCTGAAGAAAAATGGAAAAGAGAACAAGCTCAAAGAGCTAAGAGGAACATGGTTCGAAAAGAAAAGTTTCTGAGGGACAATGTGATGAACTTGTGCCCAAATCAACTCGTCACAGTTCAGTCTGAAATTCGCTCCCTCTCTGAGGATCAAGAAAGATATGATGCTGAATGGAAAGGCACTAAAGCAAGATTCGTCAGGGATGCTCAAGCTACTATGAAGGACCACAACACAAGGGTTGCAGCTCGATTGCAACCTCAAATTCCTCAGGCTGATGAAACTGCTCAGCCCACTGATGAAAATGCTCCTGCAACTAGAGAAACAGCCAGTGTTGCTGAAGAAAATCAAACCACTGATGAATATGCCAGAACAACCTCCACTGTTGTGCCTGAAGAAACTGCCAGGCTAGCTGAAGCTTTTGCTACGCCTGAAGAAACTGAACCCACCAGGATGACTGCATTAGTCATGCCTGAAGAGCTACGACTACTAAGGAAAAGACTCTAAAGAGAAAAGCATCAGCGTCAGAGTCCTCAGCTGTGAAGAAGTTGAAGACTATGACAAGTTCTTCAACTGGACCCATTGATGCTACTCCAATCTCCTCTGCACCTGCCTATGAAATTGTCCCATTTGGGGTTGAATATGTCATCCTAGATGAAGAAAATGAAGATCATTCTGTTGCTTCGACAAAGCAGATTGATGAAGAAATTGAAGTTGAAGACAATGCTTCAACTCCTCGGGTATCATCGCCCCAGCCTCAGTTCACTGCTGAAGAGGCTGGTGTTGAAGAAATTGATGAGGATGTGGACATTGGCAATACAACGCCTGTCATCAATGATGAATATTGGGAATCCGCTCACCCAAATTCACCAATGACTACTCCTCTGTCACTAATTCCTCAATCCCCACCCAATACTGAAGAAATTCATGAAGAATCTGCTGACTTGGCCGCCAATGCCATTGAAGAAACTCCAGCTGCAACAGCTGATGACATTGTTGCTCCACCAACCACTGAGGAAACAGCTCTACAAATTCTTTAGTCTGAAGAAATTCCTCCTATGCCAAAGGAAATCAAGGGCCGCTTCAAGCCAAATCTTTAACCGAAGCCCAAAATTCCACTCAAAGGCTCAGCACGCCACAAATTCCTCAAAAGCAATTTCTTCAATGAGCACATGTTCTTCACTGGTCCAAATCCATATGACTCAGCAAGGGCCGGACGAAGAAGATTCTGGACTGCCACTCAACTGAACTACTATGCATCAGTCTTGTTCGAAAACAAGAAAGTCTTCGAGCACCACCAAATTCCTCATGCTGACATGGAAACACTTCCATCATTCAGACTGGTGCTCCAAGTTCTTCATGATGTAGGCATTCTTCCCTTCTGCGTAGACATCTGTGACTGGAATGAAGAACTCATTCTTCCTTTCTATGCAACACTGCACATCAGTGGAAATGCTTCAGACATCAACTCCTGGGTTTTGGACTGGATGACAGGATCAACTCATTTCACCACTCAAGCTTCTGAATTACTTCAAACTGTCCCAGTTCCAATTCCTTTAGATGAAGCTCGACGACTGTTTGATGAACCCGCACTTCCAAATCAACTAATGCAAGTGCTGATGAAGACATTGGCTCCTGGAAAGCCTCAATGGAAAACCTTCCTTGTGAAGGATTTGCTATATGTGCCCAGGATGGTCTGCCGCATACTCACAAATACTCTATGTCCTCAGAAGGGCCACAATTCTGACAAAGAAGAAGTGGAGGGAGTCATGAAGAATATGCTCTTCAACATCATTCATGGGATTCCCATCAACTTGCACGATTTCTTCATGAGGACATTGGACAATGCTGCTTTAGCTCCATTTGAACAGAAGTCTTATGCGCCTTGGATCATGAAATTCATCAGGGCAAACTCCTGAGTTCCCTTCAAGGCTGATTTCCAGAATCACTTTGGCTTCCTGCCTCCAATCGAAGTCATCAAGAGCACAATTGACTCAGTGGAAGGAAAAGGCAAGACTGTCATTGATGAAGGCACTCGTCCATTGGATGGACAGTTTCGCAAAGCTGCTTCCTTCTCCACCAATGACGACACCGCAACTCAGGACTCAGAAGCAAAGGCCTCAGCTCAAAAACCTCATGAGTCTACCCCACGTGTGATGACTGATCGTGAGCTTCTAATAAGTTTTCATCAGAAGGCCAATCGCAATCACAAGTGAGTGAAGCATCAACTTGGTTACATTGTGCAAAACTTGACTGTGTCGCAGAACACTGTGAAGAGGAATCACTACTATGCGCATGAAAACCTCAACCGCACTTGGGCCATATTGTCTCACCTCAAGTCTCCTGAAGAACTGAATGAGCTGGATCTTGAGGAAAATCCTGACTGGGCTCGTCAACCAAACAAGAAATTCAAGAAAGTCCAAGTTCCTCTGATGGTCACAAGTTCAGATTCTTCATCACGTGAGAGAGATGAAGATGAAGACATTGACAACACTGCGGCAAGCCCTGCATCAACAAACGACCCTGACAACGCTGGCGCTCCTTCCTCACCAACATGATGAAATTCTTCCAAGGGGCGTTAGTCCTCACTTTTTCGTCCCTTTTGCTCTTCGATGACAAAGGGGGAGAAAATTTGAGTTAGTCTTCAAGCAGGTCTCTATATATATGGGCTATTTTTGTTTAAGTTACAACTCTCGCTCTTCTGAAGTTTTTCTTGATTGAGTTGTAAACTTAAGTCCGATGGTGGTCTGATACTTTTGAACTATTTCCTCGCATGTTTATTTCCTCAAGTACCTTAATGCATACATGTTGAATTTCGTCAGACACCATTTTCCTCACGCGTGTATGAATTACAATATATAGGGGGAGTTCTCCATGTTTTAACCTGCCATGTGCATTTGCACTCCAAAGCAAATTCCTCAAATATGCACATCTTCAGGGGTAGTTCTTCTATATCTTGCGATCAAATTCCTCAAACTCAGCACTTTCACTTCATATGTTTATCCCCGTTGAAAACTTAACCTATTTGTCATCAATCAACAAAAAGGGGGAGATTGTTAATGCATCTAGTGCCCCTTAGTGATTTTGGTGTATTGAGGACTTATAGGTTAAGGAACTAATGTGTTTGTGAGTGTACACATGCTCTATAAGTCAATGAGGAGTTTGATATATTCGGAGATTAAAGTGCGTTATATCGATTAGAGGGGTGTGAATAGGCGATTTTTACAAATTCAATTCTTGAGGAATTTCAATTTTGAGGAATTTGAAATGTGATGAATAACTAGCAGCGGAATAAGTACTCAGGTGCATGAGGAGCATAGTATCAGCTTAGTCCTCATGATGAAATGAAACATGCACGAACAGTGAGTAGTGTGATAAGGATAAGCAGTGATGAACAAGGCAACTTGAAGAATTTGAGGTGAGGAATTTGTGAAAGTCTTCAGTCAAATTCTTCAAACAGTAACAGTCAATTTCATCAACAGGTTTATGAGCAATAAGGAGGTTGAGGAAATAGAATCAGGTAGCTCGATGAAGACAATGATTTGATGACCCAGTTCCAACTGCCGTGACAGTCATATGTCTGGTTTGGAGCGGCCTGGTATTTAAACCAGAGGACACACAGTCCCAGGATACACAGTCCTTACCGTATTCTCCTTGAGCTAAGGTCACACAGTCCTCGCCCAACACTCATGGTAAGTCTTCAGGGTAGACTTCCAAAACCCTCACAAACTGGTCACCCGGCTATCCACAATTTACTGCTGGATGCTCTAGACCAAGGTCACTTCGTGGTCCCCAATTGACTGCAGGAGCACTAGACCATGACGCCTAGCCGTCTAGAGGATGCACAGTCCTCAAAGGTAACAAGCGTCGGTTCCACATAGGAATTTCTTCAGTGATGCTCAATCACTATGGGTTTTGTGGTTTGGTTTGTGGGTTTTTCCTCACTGATGATTTTCTCTCAAAGTCCTCAGAGGATGGGTTGCTCTCAAATGACAAGTGTCAGTTCTCTCTCGGAGCAGCCAACCAGCTAGTGGTTGTGGGGGTCGGCTATTTATAGCTAGGGTGCAACCTGACATGATAAGACATAAATGCCCCCAATGATATGACCGTTATGTGGATAAGAATGATTGGGGACAGCTGGCGCTAAGCACAACAACGGTCGGAATTTCGAACTATGAAAGTCCTCAGCTTATCATGATCCTCACTTGTAGGCAATTCGCACTGGCGAAATCCTAACTCCTTAGTCAGATCAATTTCCTCAGAGACCAGAAGACCTTCGTCTCTGTCACTGAAAAACTTGTCTGAACCGTAAGAGATTTCCAAAGGCTTCACTCGAAGAATTGTATGGGTTGAGGATTTTGGAGTTGAGCATCAGTTGGAAATTTTCCTTAGTATTACCTCGGCCCCCTTTAATAGTACGGTGCTTCCTATGACTCAAATAAAGGAAATGAAACTACGAAAACAAAGTCTTCACGCTTCATATTCCTCATTCATATCTTCAAGGTCACACCAACTTCTTCATTTTCAAAGTCTTCACAAAGTCTTCACCAAAGTCTTCAGAAAAGTCTTCACTTGAAGACATACATTTTTAGGGGTCGATAAACTCCGAATATATCAAACTCCTCATCGACGTATAGAGCATGTGTACACTCAGAAACTCATTAGCGCCTTAACCTATAAGTCTTCAATACACCGAAATCACTAAGGGGCACTAGATGCACTAACAGTCTCCCCCTTTTTGGTGATTGATGACAAATAGGTTAAGTTTTCAACGGGGATAAACATATGAAGTAAAAGTACAGATTTTGAGGAATTTAATTGCAAGATATAGAAGAACTCCCCCTGAAGATGTGCATATTTGAGGAATTTGCTTTGGACTGCAAATGCACATGGCATGTTCAGAACATGGAGAACTCCCCCTATATCTTGTAATTCATACACACATTTGAATGTATGAAATGAAGAATTTGAAATGTGTGAGAAAAATGGTGTGTGACGAAATTCAGCATGCATGCATTAAGGTATTTCAGGAAATAAACATGCGAGGAAATAGTTCAAAAGTGTCAGACCACCGTCGGACTTAAGTTTACAACTCAATAACCAAAAACTTGAGAAGAGAGAGAGTTGTAACTTAAACAAAAATAGCCCATATATATGTAGACCCGCTTGAAGACTAACTCAAATTTTCTCCCCCTTTGTCATTGAGGACCAAAAGGGAAGAAAAAGTGATGACTAACGCCCCATGAGGAATTTCATCTTGTTGGTGAAGAAGGAGCGCCAGCGTTGTCGGGGTCGATTGTTGATGCAGGGCCAGCAGGAGTATCGTCAATGTCTTCATCTTCATCGTGCTCGCGAGATGAAGAATATGAACTGGTGACCATGGCCAAAGTCCTCATGAAGAAATCATGCAAGTTAATGGGAATACCATGGATGACGTTGAAGAGCATATTCTTCATGATTCCTTCAACTTCTTCTTCTTCAAAGTTGTGACCCTTCTGAGGACATAGTGTGTTTGTGAATATGCGGTAGACTGTGCGAGGCACATAGAGCAGATCCTTCACTAAGAAGACTTGGCGTTGAGGCTTTCCAGATGGCAATGTCTTCATCAGCACATTCATCAGTTGATTGGGTAGAGGAGGTTCATCAAACAACTTGCGAGCTTCTTCTGAGGGAATTTGGACTGGGACACACTGAATCAATTCAGAGGCTTGAGCAGTGAAGTGTGTTGTGCCAGTCATCCAGTCCAATATCCAAGAGTTGATGTCTGAGGAATCTCCGCTGATATGCAACGTGGCATAGAATTGAAGAATGATTTCCTCATTCCAATCGCAGATGTCAACACAAAATGGAAGGAGTCCAGCATCATATAGAACTTGAAGCACGGGAGTAAATGATGGAAGCCTTTCCATGTCAGCGTGAGGAATCTGATGGTGCTCGAAGACTTTCTTCTTCTCATGGAGTACTGAAGCATAGTAATTCAGTTGAGTTGCAGTCCAGAACCTGTTTTGACCAGCCCTTGTAGAGTCATAGGGTTTAGGTCCAGAGAAGAATGAGTGTTCATTGAAGAAATTCCTCTTGAGGAATTTGGGACGAATAGTGCCTTTGAAAGGCAGTCTTGGCTTGGGTTGAAGATTTGTTCATGTACGCCCCTTGATCTCCGTTGGCATGGAAGGAATAGAGGATCGAGTGATTTGTAGAGCTGGTTCCTCACCAATGGCCGGAGCATCAATTTCCTCAGCTGTTGCAGCTGGAATTTCTTCAGGATCTGGAAGGTACAGGTGTTCAGAGTCTTCAGGTATTTCTTCAGTCTGTGCAGGTGACTGAGGAATCAACTTCAGAGGTGTTGCCATTGGTGAATTGGGATGTGCAGATTCCCAATATTCATCATTGATGACAGGAGTAGTGTCACCAATGTCAACTTCTTCATCAATTTCTTCAGCGCCAACAGTTAGCAGAAGCTGGGGCGATGATACCTTGGGAGTTGATACAGTGTCATCAATGACAATTTCCTCATCAAGAGGCTCTGAGGAAGCAGCTGAATGATTCTCTTCTTCGTGAGGAATGTCATATGCTTCCCCAATTGGCACAATAGCATAGGCTGGTCCAGAGGAAATTGGAGTTGCATCAAGTGGTGTTGCTGAGGAACTTGTCAAAGTTTTCAACTTCTTCAACACAGGGGCTTCAGAAGTTGATGCTTTTCTTTTGAGGGGATTTTCCTCAGCAGGAGTAGTTTCTTCAGGAACGACTAATGCAGCCGCCCTGGGTGGTTCAGTTTCTTTAGGCACAGCGGATTCTTCAGCTGGCCTATCAGATTCTTCAGGCACAACATTGGGGGTTTTGCTGACATGTTCTTCAGTGGTCTGAGTTTCCTCAGCAGCACTGGCAGTTGCTTTTGGTGCAAAAGCATTTTCTTCAGCAGTTTCTTCAGGCTGAGCATTTTCATCAGCAGCCTGAGGAATTTCATATTCAGTCTGAGCAATTTCTTCAGGCTGAGTCTTTTGTGGTTGCGATCGAGCTGCAACCCTGGTGTTGTGATCCTTTACAGCTGCTTGAGCAGCCCTGACAAGTCTGACCTTGGTGCCCTTCCATTCAGCATCATATTTCTGTTGATCCAGAGAGAGAGAGTGCAAATCTCGGACTGAACTGTGACGAGTTGATTTAGGGTCAAATTCATCACATTTTCGCACAGAAACTTTTCTTTACGAGTCTTGTTCCTCTTAGCTCTTTGAGCTTGCTCTCTCTTCCATTGTTCTTCAGAGATGAAGTGGGTGAGGACATGATCCACTTCAGGAGGCAGATTTAGTGAGGAAAGTGGAGTGCTTGGGTCCTCATGCCATATATCAATGAAGTTGAGGATCATCTTGGGATCCAGCATAAGAGGAACAGAGCTACCCTTTGCTTTAGCAGCCCTGTGCTGACTCTGTCTGATGATTTCTACCAATTCCTCATCATCATCACTATGATTGTCCTCAAAACGTGAGGGGACTGTAACCAGAGCCTTGCTGGTGTGATGACTTGGTCTTTGACCACGTCCAGCTGTCTTCTTCAGTTTAAGCGCAGAGGGACTGGTTGAAGACTTTGCAGTTGTGGAGGGGCTTGTAGTGAGCTTCGGAACTATCGTGAAACTCTCAGTCCTTTTGCATGTAGCCAGATGCACTGGGGTTGAGGACTTTTTGGCTGTTGCAGATGACTGAGCAGCAACAGTTCCAGGTGCTGAAGGTTTTCTGGGCTGAGGCCTTTGACCTTGAGGAATTTGCACTAAGGATTTTGAAGAGCCAATTTTCAGAGCAGATTTCTTTACCATCTTCTTCGGAGCACTAGCAGAAGCTCCGGTAGAGGCAGCAGCAGCAGAATCCTCGTTGAATTTCTTCACTGCCTCTTTGGCTTTCCTTGCCAACTTGGCTTGTTGCTTCTCCCACATGTCAGGAAAGTCCTCACCAGTTTTGAGGCTAGTAGGATCAGCAATTTGGTTAGGAGCAAGAGGAGGCCTGCTGCAAGGTGGTTTCACAGCGAATTTCATCATGTATTTTGGAGTTACATAACGATATTCTCTCCATTCTTTGGCCCATCTCCTCTCAATCTTTTGTAGACGGATCTTCCTCTGCTTGGTCGTCTCCTTTCCATGAGTTTCTTCATCAGGTGTGCAATATTCATCATACAGATCCTCAGGGATCTCAAATGCAGTGTGCACATCTGGCTTTTCCCCTCCTTTTTGAGGTTTCTTTCCATCAGACATTTTCTTCACTTGAGGAATATGAACTCTTGAAGATTCTGAAAAGGTACACATGTTTTTTTTCAAGTAGCGTTGTAAATGAGTTAAGTTGATGAGAACCTAGTGATTCATCAGCGGACATGTTGTACCTGTGAACAGAGTATAGGTGCGAAGAATTTGAAGAGGTCATATGCGTTCTCAGAAATTTTAAGAGAGATAGGTGTGAGGAATCTG
Organism: Hordeum marinum; assembly: GCA_022496015.1. Lineage (NCBI taxonomy): Eukaryota > Viridiplantae > Streptophyta > Magnoliopsida > Poales > Poaceae > Hordeum > Hordeum marinum. The sequence goes on along the minus strand of CM039677.1, from coordinate 382,788,619 downwards.
ACCATGGATGTCTTGAGGAATTTTACTAAGTGTTCTTAGCCTTAGGTTCCAGAGTTGTGCAAATTTTAGAATTCGTACAATTGCGGAATCTTGAAGAAAGTCATTACTTAGGGAAAATCATCAAGTATCAAGTATGAGGAGATGTAAGGTGCTTGTGTATTTGATTTATAACGTATAAACACCTATTGAGGAATAGTAGTTGTAGTTGAGGATCAAACAGGGGCAGTAAAAAATTTAATTACCCTGGTGAAGAACACGACGAACACATAGATGAAATGAGGAAATTCGTCCGTTCAGATCTCCCACGCCCTAGCTTGGCAGAAGGAGACAACTACAACGGCGGCGGGATGAAGATTTCCTCGGCCGATGCGAGTACGACAACGACGAGGTTGAGGCAGCGAAGCTCTTCCTCATCGGCGACGATGACTTTAGCGGTGGCGCTAGGTTGGAGCTCGGGAGAGGGATGAGATGCGGAGTAACCGAGCACAGTTGATGGGAAGGGGGCATTTATAGAGGAAGTGAAAACTGATCCTCCCAAAAGATTTTGGACATGATTACCCCTGACCCTTGCTCTCCACACGACATGTGTCACCCGCGTACTTAGCGGTGGCGATAGTGGGGGGTCGTGGGTTATCTAGGCATGGGAATAGGAACAGTTTGAGCGGGAACCGCCAAAATTTTTGGTAGAGAAGATTTCAAAGTTTTCGTTCGCAAATTCTTCAGCTGTCAAGGACATAGTGAAGACTTTGGACGAGTTTCAAAGTAGAACGCATATGAGGAATTTGTGAACAGACTGGGTTGAGTTTAGCATACACGGGGAAAGGGTCCGATCACATTCACTTAGATGAAAATCAACTTGAAGAATTAGTAATAAGTGAATTCTGTTGAGGACATTGGAAAACTCAAATATATATATATATATATATATATATATATATAGTCAACGAAGAATATGAGTCTCAAAAGTTTTGAAGAATTTGAAAAGTTGATGAATTTGAAAACTTGAGGAATTTGCAAATTTGAGGAATTTGATAATTTGAAGAATTTGCAAGAGTGCTCAATTTTGAAGAATTTCAACTTTTGGTTGGTGGCGTAACCCGCCGCATAAGAATGATGATTTCAGACACCACTTACAATTGTCATAGAGTTCTGAGAATCAAATTCTTTGTTAATTTCTTCACACTTAGAGATTTATTCTTCATTGATTGAAGAAAAACGTTACTTCGTGTGTTGCACATCTAAGTCATCAATTTTGCATACGTGTTAGGATGTGTGTTCTTCATCAAAGAACATTCAAAGATTCTAAGATATTTAGCTCACACCGCAACTTGCAAAACCTCTTTTCATCCAAGGGCTTTGTGAAGATATCGGCCAGTTGTTCTTCAGTAGGAATGTGATTGATGGAGATGTCGCCCTTGAGTACATGATCTCGAAGAAAGTGATGACGAATCTGGATGTGCTTGGTCTTGGAGTGCTGAACTGGGTTGTACGCAATCTTGATGGCACTCTCGTTGTCGCAGTAAAGAGGCACATTCTTCAGCTTGATGCCGTAGTCCTTGAGGGTTTGCTTCATCCATAGTAACTGAGCACAACACGAGCCAGCAACAATGTACTCAGCTTCTGCAGTAGAGAGTGAAACGCAGTTCTGCTTCTTCGAGGACCAACAGACTAAGGATCGTCCAAGGAAATGACATGTGCCTAAGGTTGACTTGCGATCCACACGATCTCCAGCATAGTCAGCATCAGAGTATCCAACGAGGTGAAGATTTGAGACCTTGGGATACCAAAATCCAAGTGTTGGTGTGTGAGCTAAGTATCGAAGAATATGTTTCATAGCCTTATGGTGTGATTCCTTCGGTGTTGCTTGGAATCGAGCACACATGTAGACACTTAGCATTATATTAGGCCTAGATGCACATAGGTACAATAAGGAGCCAATCATGGAGCGGTATACCTTCTGATCGAAATCTTTACCATTTTCATCAATGTAGAGATGGCCTTTTGAAGGCATTGGAGTTTTGACGCCTTTGCAATCTTGCATGTCGAATTTCCTCAGAACATCTTTGAGGTATTTCGCTTGTGAGATGAAGATGCCATTGTCTTGGTGACGAATTTGAAGACCTAAGAAGAATTTCAACTCTCCCATCATAGACATTTGATATTCTTCACTCATCATATAGGCAAATTCATCACTGTAACGTTTGTCAGTACATCCAAAGATAATATCATCAACATATATTTGGAATATGAATAGTTCATTGTCATAGGATTTCGTGAAAAGAGTAGGGTCGAGTGAACCGGGTTTGAAGCCTTTCTTCATGAGGAATTCCTTCAGAGTATCGTACCACGCCCGAGGGGCTTGCTTGAGGCCATAGAGGGCCTTGTTTAGTCTGAAGACTTTGTCAGGATGCTTAGGATCTTCAAAACCTGTGTGTAGCCTTGAGCTACAAGTCGAGCCTTATTCCTCACCACAAGACCATTTCCATATTGCTTGTTGCGGTAGATCCACTTGGTACCTATGATGTTATACTTGCGAGGATCTGGCCGCTTGACAAGGTCCCACACGTTGTTGAGCTTGAACTGATGCAATTCCTCTTGCATAGCTTGAATCCACTCGGGCTCCTTGAATGCTTCATCAACTTTGGTGGGCTCTAAGATAGAGACAAAGGCAAAGTGCCCACAAAAGTTAGTTAGATGTGAAGCTTTTGAGCGTGTGAGAGGACCTGGTGCATTGATGTCATCGATGATTTTGTCAATCTGCACTTCATTTGCTACTCTTGGATGAGCAGGTTGACAAGGCCGAGGAGTTTCATCAGCACCATTTTCTTCAGGTATATCAGCATGAGAGTCTTCATTTGTTGGAATGATTTCCTTAGTGGGTATGACATCATCAGTTGCCTTCAGCTTGATGGATTCCTCAGGAGATTGTTCATCTAACACAGAAGGCATGTGCTCTCTGTGTGAGCCATTAGTTTCATCGAATCGCACATCTACAGTTTCAACCACCTTGTGATGGTAGGTGTTGAAGACTGTGTAGGTGTGCGAGTCCTTTCCATAACCAAGCATAAAACCTTCATGTGCTTTTGGTGCAAACTTAGAACTATGGTGAGGATCTCTGATCCAGCATTTTGCACCGAAGACTTTGAGATAACTTACATTGGGTTTCTTGCCTGTCATGAGCTCATATGAAGTCTTCTTGAGGAATTTGTGAAGATATACCCTGTTGATGATGTGGCATGCAGTATCAATTGCTTCAGGCCAGAAGTGACGAGGGGTTTTGTATTCATCAAGCATGGTTCGATCCATCTCAACAAGAGTCCTGTTCTTGCACTCCACGATGCCATTCTGCTGAGGAGTGTAAGGAGCAGATAACTCATGAGTAATACCAAGTTCATCAAGATATTCATCAAGGTTAGTGTTCTTGAATTCAATCCCATTATCACTCCTGATATGCTTGATCTTGACGCCAAAGTTGGTGGAGGCCCTTGAAGCAAATCGTCTGAAGACATCCTGCACTTCATTACAGAATGATATGCACCCATGTGTAACGAGAGTAATCATCAACAATGACAAATCCATACAAACTTGAAGAATTTGTTAGTATGGAGTAGTGAGTGGGACCAAAGAGATCCATATGAAGCAATTCAAAAGGTCGCGTAGTGGTCATGATTGTCTTCGTGGGATGCTTGGATCTGGTCATCTTCCCAGATTCACATGCACCACAAAGGTGGTGCTTGAGGAATTTGACACCCTCGATGCCAATGATGTGCTTTTTCTTCACGAGTGTGTGTAGATTCCTCATACCAGCATGTCCAAGTCGTCGATGCCACAACCAGTCTTTTGAAGCTTTTTCAAGTAAGCAAATGGCAGGTTGAGGACCTATAGAGAAATCAACAATATACAAATCTCCTCTCCTAAAGCCTTCGAAGACTTTGGAATTGTCAGATTCCATGATGACAACACAACGATATTTTCCAAATACGACAACCATATCAAGATCACGAAGCATTGAGACAGACATAAGGTTGAACCCGAGGGATTCAACAAGCATCACCTTGTCCATGGTTCGGTCCTTTGAGATAGCAACCTTACCAAGTCCCAATACCTTGCTTTTTTCCTTTGTCTGCGTAGGTGATATGCTTCAGAGGAGATGGAGTGAGTGGCAAATTCATGAGTAGATTCTTGTCACCCGTCATGTGGTTTGTGCATCCACTATCGAGAACCCACTTAGTAGCTTTTAGAGTATCATCCTGCAGATGAATTAGTACAACTTACGAATTCATATGCTTCAGAGTGAAGAATATGATATCAATTTCATCAGACAAAATTTCATCACATAAGATAGTAAGCAAGTAGAGTGAGGACATGAGAAATGAAGAATTCATTTCATTATGGTTAGCTTGCGTCCTTTCAAGCATTTCCTCAGGTCTCCAGCAAATTGATCAGATGTTCAAATTCATCTGGAGACCTGACCCTACATAAGATGTCAGTTTGTTTTCTTCACCACCCACATCTAGAGGGGTGGCAAAGAGTTCATCATTCTGCGAGCACCATGTGAGAAGGGAGGCATTGAAGCAAGTGAGCTTCGTTTCACAGGGTGAGGATTAGAGTACTCAAATGAATAAGCAGAGAAATTCTTCGAGGACTTATGAACATAATGATTTGAAGAATAATGCACATATTCATAACTCTTAGGTTTTCCCTGCAGAACAGAGCCATTAGCACGAGAACGATGATTTTGACCATTTGAGGAATTTGGTCCAAGTGAGGAATTTGATTCACTTGAGGAATTTGATCTAGGGTTCCGATTCTTCAAGAGTGGTGTCGTGAGGACATTCACTAGAAGATTTTGTAGGTAGCTCTTGGGAACCCAGATTTTCTTCATAGGAGAACCGTTCCTGCAGTTAATTCCAACATATCTAGCAAATACTTCACTTCTCTAATTTTTGAAGAATCTGTAATTGGAGTCAAGTGACTCATCAGAGGAATATGAAGTTTCACAAGTAAAGCCAGATAAAGTGGATGGATCTACAGGAGATCCTTTTGCAGCAACCCATGAGGTTTTGGGGTACTGCTCAGGTGTCCAGTAGGATCCATCAACGTTGAGTTTCCTCACAAAGGCAATACCCTCTTTCCTAGGGTTGTTGTTCAGTATCTGCTTTTTGAGGACATCGCAAAGGGTTTGATGCCCTTTGAGACTTTTGTACATGCCTATCACATACAATTCCTTCAACCCTACATTTTCATCAGTGATACTAGTGGTATCCTCAGATGAGGAATTTAAGACCACGTGAATAGTTGAAGAAATTTCAGCAATAGAAGCACTTGAACATTCAGGTGAAGAATTAGCAGTTTCACGTTCGATGCATTTTAAACAAGGCGGAATGAAATCTTCCTGAGTGGTACTGATCTATTGAGCTAGTAAGGATCATTTTCCCTTTGGAGATCCTCATGTGACACCCTCAGTTTCTCAAGATCTTGCTTTCCTTGAAGAAATTCATAAGAAAGCTTCTCATGATCAGCTAAGAGGTCGTTATGATGACTCTGTAGGTTATCATACTTTGTCTGAAGACTTTTAAGATCAACAGACAAAGTTTGAGTCCAATCCACTTCACGGTTTAACAAATCATCGCTTTTGTCTAGCATTTTCTAAAGCTTTTCAAGTGCACTTTGTTGCTTAGTGGCAATTTTAACAAGTTTAGCATAGCTAGGTTTCACATATTCATCAGATTCACCTTCACTTGATTCAGATGAGGAATGATGTTTGTGTACCTTTGAGCCTTTTGCCATGAAGCAGTAAGTGGGAGCATAATCATCATTGCTGACGTTAGAGTCGTTGGAGTAGTCGTATTCTTCATCGTTGAAGATAGACTTGCTGACAAAGGCGGTAGCGAGTGCAAGGCTAGCGACACCAGATTCTGATTCCTCCTTAGATTCTTCATCTTCTTCATATTCTTCAGATTCTTCCTCAGAATCCATTTCCTTGCCGATGAATGCTCGAGCCTTTCTGGAACCATTCTTCTTGTGCTTTGAGGACTTTGAAGATGAGGACTTTGCAGATGAGGACTTTGAAGATTTCTTCTTTTTCTTTGAGTCATCAGAACTATCATCCTTGTATTTCTTCTTCTTCTTTGAGTCTTTTTCCCAGAGAGGACAATCAGAGGTAAAGTGGCCAGGCTTCTTGCAACGATGACATGTTCTCTTTTTGTAATCTTCTGAGAAATATGATTTCCTCAAGCCACTTTTTGATAACTTTCCAAATCCACCTCTTCTTGAGAACTTCTGGAATTTCCTCACAAGCATAGCTAGTTCCTGACTTAGTTCTTCAGGATCACCAAGGCTGCTGTTAGAATCTTCTTCTTCAGATGAAGAAATTGCTTTTGCCTTCATAGCATGAGATCTTCCATAGCTTAGACCGTAGAGGTCTCTCTTTTCAGCTTGTTGGAATTCATGAGTATTGAGTCTCTCAAGAATATTAGCAAGATCAAGAGCTTTATAGTCTCCACGTTCTTGAATCATCAAAACCAGAGTATCAAATGAGGAATCGAGATATCGTAGTAGTTTCTTCACCACTTCATGGTCAGTGATATCAGTGGCACCCAGTGCTTGAAGTTCATTTGATATATCAGTGAGGTGATCAAATGTTTGTTGAACATTTTCATTGTCAAGCCTCTTGAAGCGGTTGAAGAGATTGCGAAGAACATCAACACGAGAGTCACGTTGAGTGGAAACACCTTCGTTGACTTGGGACAACCTATCCCAGATAAGCTTAGCAGACTCCAAAGCGCTAACTCTGCCATACTGACCTTTGCTCAGATGGCCACAGATGATATTCTTCGCTTGAGAATCGAGTTGCTTGAATCTCTTAACATCAGTAGCAGTGACAGTGGGAGCGACGTAGGGCACACCATTTTCCACAATATACCAGAGATCAATGTCAATAGCTTCAAGGTGCATACGCATCTTGTTCTTCCAGTAGGGGTAGTCCGTCCCATCGAAGGTAGGACAGCCCGCGGAAACCTTGATCATACTTGCAGTCGACATAACTAAAACTCCAGGTGGTTAAACCAAAATCACACAGAGCGAGGGAGTACCTGCTCTGATACCAATTGAAAGTGCGTTATATCGACTAGACGGGGGGGGGGGGGGGGGTGAATAGGCGATTTTTACAAATTCAATTCTTGAGGAATTTCAATTTTGAGGAATTTGAAATGTGATGAATAACTAGCAGCGGAATAAGTACTCAGGTGCATGAGGAGCATAGTATCAACTTAGTCACCATGATGAAATGAAACATGCACGAACAGTGAGTAGCGTGATAAGGATAAGTAGTGATGAACAAGGCAACTTGAATAATTTGAGGTGACGAATTTGTGAAAGTATTCTGTCAAATTCTTCAAACAGTAACAATCAATTTCATCAACAGGTTTATGAGGAATAAGGAGGTTGAGGAAATAGAACCAGGTAGCTCGATGAAGACAATGGTTTGATGACCCAGTTCCAACTATTATGACAGTCGTACGTCTGGTTTGGAGCGGCCTGGTATTTAAACCAGAGGACACACAGTCCCAGGACACACAGTCCTTACCGTATTCTCCTTGAGCTAAGGTCACACAGTCCTCACCCAACACTCGTGGTAAGTCTTCAGGGTAGACTTCCAAAACCCTCACAAACTGGTCACCTGGCTATCCACAATTTACTGCTGGATTCTCTAGACCAAGGTCACTTCATGGTCCCCAATTGACTGTAGGAGCACTAGACCATGATGCCTAGCCGCCTGGAGGATGCACAGTCCTCAAAGGTAACAAGCGTCGGTTCCACACATGAATTTCTTTAGTGATGCTCAATCACTATGGGTTTTGTGGTTTGGTTTGTGGGTTTTTACTCACTGATGATTTTCTCTCAAAGTCCACAGAGGATGGGTTACTCTCAAATGACAAGTGTCAGTTCTCTCTCGGAGCAGCCAACCAGCTAGTGGTTGTGGGGGTCGGCTATTTATAGCCAGGGTGCAACCTAACATGATAAGACATAAATGCCCCCAATGATATGACTGTTATGTCGATAAGAACGATTGGGGACAGCTGGCGCTAAGCACAGCAATGGTCGGAATTTCGAACTATGAAAGTCCTCAGCTTATCATGATCCTCACTTGTAGGCAATTCGCACTGGCGAAATCATAACTCCTCAGTCAGATCAATTTCCTCAGAGACCAGAAGACCTTCGTCTCTATCACTGAAAAACTTGTCTGAACCGTAAGAGATTTCCAAAGGCTTCACTTGAAGAATTTTATGGGTTGAGGATTTTGGAGTTGAGCATCAGTTGGAAATTTTCCTTAGTATTACCTCGGCCCCCTTTAACAGTACGGTGTTTCCTATGACTCAAATAAAGGAAATGAAACTACGAAAACAAAGTCTTCACGCTTCATATTCCTCATTCATATCTTCAAGGTCACACCAACTTCTTCATTTTCAAAGTCTTCACAAAGTCTTCACCAAAGTCTTCAGAAAGTCTTCAACAAAGTCTTCACTTGAAGACATACATTTTTAGGGGTCGATAATCTCCGAATATATCAAACTCCTCATCGACTTATAGAGCCTGTGTACACTCACAAACTCATTAGTGCCTTAACCTATAAGTCTTCAATACACCAAAATCACTAAGGGGAACTAGATGCACTAATTTCCTCAACCCCTCTCTTCCTTATAAACTTGGTGATGAAATTGATTGTTACTGTTTGAAGAATTTGACTGAAGATGTCGGGTATATACCCTGCGGTATGACCCGGGAGACAGTTATAACTCGGTTGTAAGTCCATGAATATGAGTGCTCGGTTGTAAGTCCCTGAAGATGAGTCTTGAAGTTGAGTCCTCGGTTGTAAGTCCCTGAAGATGAGTCTTGAAGATGAGTCCCCGGTTGTAAGTCCCTGAAGATGAGTCCCCGATTGTAAGCCGCCCGGTGTAAGGTGCCCGGTGTAAGCCACCCGGCTCTAACCTGCCCGGTATGAGCTGCCCGGTGTAAGCTTCTCGGTGTAAGCCGCCCGGGACTCAGAAGCCCGGGACTTAGAAGCCCATGAAGAGAAGCCCACAATAGGAAGTCATAATAAGTTAAGTCTCAATCTGACTTAGACTCTACATGTGAGCCGCCCCTTCAACTTATATAAGGAGGGGCGGGTCACCCCAAGAGGGTCAAGTTTTTAGACGTCTCAATAGACAGTTCTTAGATAGACAAGAGATTAGAGACTCTCGTGATGAGAGGTAGCAAAATAGCACCCTTGTAACCAAGAGATATTCTTCATCATCAATACTAGACAAGCAGGACATAGGCTTTTACCTCTATTGAAGGGGCCGAACCTGGGTAAACTCCGTGTCTCTCGATTTCGACCAACCCCTTCAAGCCGCCACATAGTTGCGCTTCTGCCCCGAACCTAAGTCCGTTCACCCGGACATCTGCAGTGACAAATCCACGACAGTCCGCGTCGGCTTACAATACCCGTGGCCGAGTCACCCGTTCACGCCGGCCTACAATGCCCATGGATGATTCTCCCGTCCACGCTTACAACACCTTGGTCGACCTCAACCTTCCGCGGGTTCACATCATGTTATAAACACCAATGATATACAATGAGTGTTGTGAAGATCATCAATACACTAGGGGCCACACACACCAGTACGAGCAGCCCAACAGACGAGTGCAAGATACCGCCGCCCACAGTCTGATTCTACCTCATCATATCGGTGCAGTGCTCGTCGATACGAGCCGCCCAACGAACATGCGCACAAATCGCCGCCATTACAGTTTGGTTCACTTCAACAACCAGCCGGAACGAACCATCGACCGGATTATTGAAACAAATCATATGGGATCATCTATAACCTGCCACGGCCAACCTGAACTATGAGTGGAGATTCTCAAACCGCCTTTTCAAGTCAACTTAAGACTCGGGGGCTACAGACATGGCGAGACTCATTTGGTCGTTTTCAACAAGAACCCCGGGTCTTTGCAACAGAAAATCCAATCCTGGGGGCTACTACATTTATGGCGAAAGATTAAAAGTTGCCCAAGAGGACAAACCGTCGAGATATACGGTTCAAACAGGGGTGCCCGGATTCATTGGATCGTCATAAAGTCACTTGGAGGCTTCTGTCGTTTTCTTCATTACAAGATGGCGACTTACAAGATGATGCAAAAAGTTGACTCCGTTAACATGATCGTCCAGGGGGCTTCCCACTCACCGGGTGTAGCTTATCACACCCTAGCGGTCGGCTCTCAAGCCAAATAGTTGACTCTGTCAACATGATCGTCGAGGGGGCTTCCCACCCACCGGGTGTAGCTTATCACACCCTATTGGTCGGCTCTTAAGCCAAATAGTTGAATCCATCAACAAAGGTCACTTGGGGGCTTCCAACCCACCGGGTTTAGCTTACACACCCTCTTGATCGGCTCTTAAGCCAAACAGGGTTAAACCTGCCTATAAGCTGATGCTGCTCCGCTAGGTGACCCGCCGAACTCTTACCAGTTAATCTCGCCTAGAGACCTTGAGCCGGCTCAAAGAAATTGACGGCCAATCTCCATAGAGACCCTATACTAGTTAAGGTTAAAATGGCGGTTCTTGTCATGTGAGGGCCGGCTTACGGAAAGCAAGGATAAACTCTCCCATTTACTGCCGAATCTCAGCTATGTGGCCCGTTCGTACTCTTAGGCAGTTAATCCTTCAAGGACCCTATACTGTTTAAGGTTAAAACGATGGATTTATGTCACGTGAGAGGCAGTTTATGGGATATCAGGGTACTCATGCCCTGCCGTGTCTCTTCTGAGACGTCACACTTCCTTTCAGTTAATCTCACTTAGAGACCCTAAGCCGCTCAAAGAAATTGACAGCAAATCTCGATAGAGACCCTGTACTGCTAAGGAGTTTTAAGTGGCGAGTCAGCCCAGTAGAAGCGGCACATGAGTTGTTCAAAAAATTCAAAAAACAAATCAGGAAAGATATAACATCTTCGGGTTGTGGTTTTTCAAGCCGTCCTTACAACAATGCAGAATATATTTTGTCTTGTTTATTTTTGCAGGTCTTGTCTCTTAAGATGAGTCGCCGTTAAGTATGATGAAAAACTTCTTCAAGAGCAAATGGACCTTTAATAGCCAACCTGACTGGATCTTCATGGTTTATCATAACCAGTACTAAATGATTGGGGTTTTCAAGCCAATTCGGAGAATTCATTTTTTTCAAGAGCCGCCCTATCAGGTATAATGTAGTGTCATCTAATTGACCGGTTCTCGGATTTCTTCAATTGTGCTCTGTAGTAATCTACAACACTCATGGATTTATCAAATATATATTTGCCGGGTTGCACCTCAACCACGAGCAGGGATTTCATGTCAAAGACAAAGGAATTATTCCATGATATTCATTTTGGGTTCTATTACAACCACAGTCAAATATTCATTCAATAAATTGTGGTGAGTCATATTATTCTCACATAGTCCCGAGTCGCCGCAGGCGTGTGACCCGACACTTGGGGGCTACAGTATTCAGCTATTCAAACAAATTATATGGTTCAAATTAAAGACCCGGCCCATCACATACTAATGAGCCGGCCCTTGGGTCTACACCCGCCGAAGCTTTATAAGGTATAAGACAGTTATAAGTCTCAGGTTTCTGTAGGCAGGACAACCCGACACTTGGGGGCTACACATTCAAACATATTATTACAGAGCACCAAGTTATCATAGATAATCTTGGAGCTTGGGGGCTACAGGTAATATGTACATATCAAAAACTTTGAGGAGAATTTTCAAGATGTTAATTATGGATTTAAGTTGTTAGACTCGGCGTCACCAACATTCATGACCTGGCGTTATCAAAGGATCATAACCCGCCAGAGTTTATATAAGCTGCCCTACTTTGCAACAGTGGAAGTCCGGATCTACGTCATGAGGATTTCTTATTTTCAAGATTTTCATTAAGCCAAAAATTGGAAGCCGACTCAATGGTATATGGGTATTCCATTCCCAATATTTTTTCAAAGGACACTAAAGACGATTCTCAAGACGACTCATTCATATGAAGAAAGACCTGGATTTCTGAGAAGCCACTTCATAAGCCGGCCAAAGGATCAAGCCGGCCACTTAACATATTTACTATTCTCATTTCAGGAGGTTACCATGAATAAATTCAAGCTAACCTAGGGGCTAATGTTGGGGATATACCACGTGGTATGACCCGGGAGACAGTTATAACTCGATTGTAAGTCCTTGAAGATGAGTCCTTAGTTGTAAGTCCCTGAAGATGAGTCTTGAAGATGAGTCCTCGGTTGTAAGTCCCTAAAGATGAGTCCCCGGTTGTAAGTCCCTGAAGATGAGTCCCCGGTTGTAAGCCGCCCGGTGTAAGCCGCCCGGCTCTAAGCTACCCAGTGTGAGCTGCCCGGTGTAAGCTGCTCGGTGTAAGCCGCCCGGGACTCAGAAGCCCGGGACTCAGAAGCCCATGAAGAGAAGCCCACAATAGGAAGTCATAATAAGTTAAGTCTCAATCCGACTTAGACTCTACATGTAAGCCGCCCCTTCAACTTATATAAGGAGGGGCGGGTCACCCTGAGAGTATCAAGTTTTTAGACGTCTCAATGGACAGGTCTTAGATAGACAAGAGATTGGAGACTCTCGTGATGAGAGGTAGCAAAACAACACCCTTGTAACCGAGAGATCTTCTTCATCATCAATACCAGATAAGCAGGACGTAGGATTTTACCTCTATCGGAGGGTCCAAACCTGGGTAAACTCTGCGTCTCTCGATTCCGACCAACCCCTTCAAGCTGCCACATAGTTGCGCTTCTGCCCCGAACCTAAGTCCGTTCACCCGGACATCTGCCGTAAAAAATCCACGACAGTAGACTTTCACAATTTCCTCACCTCAAATTCTTCAAGTTACCTTGTTCATGACTGCTTATCCTGTATCACGCTACTTGTAATCTGTGCATGTTTTATTTCATCATGAAGACTATGCTGTTACTATGTTCCTCATGCACTTGAGTACTTATTTCGCTGCTAGTTATTCATCACATTTCAAATTCCTCAAAGTTGAAATTCCTCAAGTGATGAATTTGTAAAAATCGCCTATGCACCCCCCCTCTAGTCGATATAACACACTTTCACCTTCGCCGTGCCAGATTGCAGCCCTACGCGGGCCACCAAGCCATCGGCTCCCCGGACGACTCAGGTCACACCAAACACGCCTGCAGTAGACCCAACGACATGCCACGCTTGGACAACCACGCGCCGCCGCCACGATCGACTACACATGCATATTGAATCGATCTAGTTCGAATCCTCCACCGCTTCTGATAGCTATGCATCGAACATAACACCGTCTTCCACGAATCTTATCTCAGCAACCATGCTCGACCCCGCGTTGTGTCTGCCCGCACTCCGTGCATTGCTTGACGCCATGTGTATGCATGATCCTGGAACGACGCGCTCCAGACTCCTCCGAGCCTTATACGCACATCATTCTTGCCACATGCATCACATACCCTCTCGCCACCATCACCATACACAACTAGTGTACAAAGAAATAAACCCAAACTCTGCCATGTAAGCCTTCCCGTTGCACTTGGCCTTGGATATCAAACAAAAATTCCAAAAAATCCACCACGTGCTCCTATAGGATGTAGATCCATTGGTCTTTTCTATCTTTTTCTCCTAATGGTTATCATCAATCTGTTACGTAGCTTTCCTTTTTTCCTTAACAAATCTCCTCACGTGCACTGGCAGGATTTCCTTTACATCTGCACAATAACACTACGGGTCATACGTCTCCCGACCTCCATGTGGCCTTGTGCCTTCGCGCCTGCACTGCAGGCTTACCACCGCATCGGCGCGCCCTACGGCCTCGCATAGCACAGCTAGGACAGCCCTTCGCCGTGCCAGATTGTAGCCCTGCACGGGCCACCAAGCCATCGGCTCCCCGGACGACTTAGGTCACACCAAACACGCCTACAGCAGCACCCAACAACACGCCACGCTTAGACAGCCACACGTCGCTGCCACGATCGACTGCACATGCATATTGAATCGATCTAGTTCGAATCCTCCTCCGCTTCTGATAGCTATTCATCGAACATAACACCGTCTTCCACGAATCTTATCTCAACAACCATGCTCCATCCCGTGTCGTGTCCGCCCGCACTTCGTGCATTGCTTGACGCCATGTGTATGCATGATCCTGCAACGACGCGCTCCAGACTCCTCCGAGCCTCATACACACGTCATCATTCTTGTCATGCGCATCACAGACCCTCTTGCCACCATCACCATACACAACTTGTGTACAAAGAAATAAAACCTAACTCTGCCATGTAAGCCTTCAAGTTGCACTTGACCATGGATATCGAACAAAATTTCCAAAAAATCAACCACGTGCTCCTGTAGATTGTAGATCCATTGGTCTTTTCTATCTCTTTCTCCCGATGGTTAGGATCAATCTGTTATGTAGCTTCCCTTTTTTTCCTTAACAAATCTCCTTGCGTGCACCGGCAAGATTTCCTTTACATCTGCACAATAGCACTGCGGGTCATAGTCTCCCGACCTCCATGTGGCCTTGTGCCTTCGCGCCTGCACTGCAGGCTTACCACCGCACTGCGCGCGCCCTGCGGCCTCGGATAGCCCAGCTGGGCCAGCCCTTCACCGTGCTAGATTGCAGCCCTGCATGGGCCACCAAGCCATCGGCTCCCCGAACGACTCATGTCACACCAAACACGCCTGCAACAGCAGCCAACAACACGCCATGCTTGGACAGCCACGCGTCGCCGCCACAATCGACTGCACATGCATATTGAATTGATCTAGTTCGAATCCTCCGCCGCTTCTGATAGCTATTCATCGAACATAACACCGTCTTCCACGAATCTTATCTCAGCAACCATGCTCCATCCCGCGTCATGTCCGCCCACACTTCATGCATTGCTTGACGCCATGTGTATGCGTGATCCTGCAACGACGCGCTGTAGACTCCTCCGAACCTTATACGCACGTCATCATTCTTTCCACGCGCATCACAGACCGTCTCGCCACCATCACCATACACAACTAGTGTACAAAGAAATAAAACCAAACTCTGCCATGTAAGCCTTGCACTTGGCCATGGATATCAAACAAAATTTCCAAAAAATCCACCACGTGCTCCTGTAGGCTGTAGATCCATTGGTCTTTTCTATCTCTTTCTCCTGATGGTTAGCATCAATCTGTTACGTAGCTTTCCTTTTTTTCCCTTAACAAATCTTCTCACGTGCACTAGCAGGATTTCCTTTACATATGCACAATAGCACTGTGGGTCATACGTCTCCTGACCTTCATGTGGCCTTGTGCCTTCGCGCCTGCACTGTAGGCTTACCACCGCAGCGGCGCGCCTTGCGGCCTCAGATAGCCCACTTGGGCCAGCCCTTCGTTGTGCCATATTGCAGCCCTGCACGGGCCACCAAGCCATCAGCTCCCCGGACGACTCAGGTCACACCAAACATGCGTGCAGCAGCACCCAACAACACACCACGCTTGGACAGCCACGCGTCGTCGCCACGATCGACTTCACATGCATATTGAATCGATCTAGTTCGAATCCTCCGCCATTTCTGATAGCTATTCATCGAACAAAACACCGTCTTCCATGAATCTTATCTCAGCAACCTCGATCCACCACTTACACGACAACTGCGGCTGCCATGTCTCCAATCGTATATATTGCCTCTCGCAAGATCTCGTCGACAGTTTTCACATGTTCGCCTCTAGATCAACCATCCATAACCTTCGAACAACCTAGCTCATGATACCACTTGTTAGAATAATCCGAGGCGTCGTGTCGATCTACCGAGGATCAAGCAATCACACATGCACGACACCGAGATTTGTTAATGAGGTTCACCATCATGGCTACATCCCCGGGGACTAACTACGGACGCTCCTCCCCGTGACACCGTCACAATACCGCACCCGGCCGCCCGGGCGCCGGCACAAGCCACCGGCTCCCCCGCGTACCCTTGCTATTATGTTGGCATAGATTACATTGTGTGTCTAGCCTCGCTATATATGAGAGGCATAGGGTACAAGTGTCCTAATAGGACACAACTCCATATCCTGTCTAAACACAATACTACTTAGAGTCCAACTGTAGCCTATCTTGTACACTAATATTTGACACAACTCTAACAAATTCTAGCATCAACACCTGCAGTATTATTTAATACTCCCTCGGTTCCATAATTCTTGTCGTGGTTTTTATTCAAACTAAAATTAGGACTATGATTTTGAAATGAAGGGAGTACAATGGTGCATCCGTTTTTATGCAAGTCAAACTTATGAAAGGTTCCATGATTACAGAATAAATATTAACATCTACAATACAAAATAAACAACACATGATAATAGATTTTGTTGTAGATCTAATAATAACTAGCGCCAAAGAAGCGCGGTGCACATTGTGCCCATGACCGATTTCATCTGTAGTTTGCTAAAATAAGCAAAAAAGCAACATGTGCCGGTTTTTATTTTTGTTGTTATGATTTATTCGGGTGTATTGTTGTGAGTTACAATTAGATACTATTTCGATTTAAAGTTTGGTCCGACTAATGTTTTTGGTTTATTTGGGTGTTACTTCGTTTCATTGATATTACTGTTCCGGGTCAAGGGAGAAGGTGTCTTAGTTTTTTGTGGGTTTTTTGACATTTCTTTTGGATTATTGTTCACGTGAATGCATGATGTTGACTTACTGTTTTTGTTGTTCTGGTTTATTCGAGCGTATTGCTCTGGGTTACAATTCGGTAATTGTTTCTGTTTACAGTTTGGGTGGGTTAATGCTTTTATTGTGTTGTTTCGGTTTATTTGGTCTATTGTTTCGTTTAGCAGTTCCCGGTTTATTCGAATACTGTTTTGAACAATTATTGTTGCACTTTTATAATTAAGTAATTGTTTCTATTTATGGTTTGGGTGGGTAATGATTTTATTGTGTCGTTTCAGTTTATTTGGTCTATTGTTTCGTTTAGCAGTTCCAGATTTATTTGATACTGTTCTGAACAAATGTCCGTGCACTGTTTACCGATGGTGTGATGTAAAAATGGACATTAATCGGCCAGTAACTTATTTTTCCAATAAGTTACTGTTCACACAATATATTGTTTATGATTACTGTTTTTGTGCCTCGGTAGCAACATCACCGGAAAGGATCGGAAAACGATTTAAGACGGATGTGCATCGGTATGACTGTGAAGGAAAATTATTGTTCTATAGTTCATGCTGGACAGTACATTTTAAAAATAAATAAATAAAATCTCGTTTCACTGGTTTTACTGTTTCGGGTTGAGAGAGGAGGCGTCTTAGTTTTTTCTTGTTTTTTGGCATTTTTTTGATTATTGTTCGCGTGAATGCATGGTATTGACTTACTGTTTTTGTTCTTCTGGTTAATTTGAGCGTATTGCTCTGATTTACAATTTGGTAATTGTTTCATTATATGGTTTGGGTGGGTTAATCTTTCTGATGTGCCGTTTTAGTTTATTTAGTCTATTGTTTCGTTTAGCAGTTCTGGATTTATCTGGATACTGTTACAGACAATTGTTTGTGCACTGTTTATAAACGGTGTGATGTAAAAAATGGACATTAATCGACCAGAAACTTATTTTGTCCAATGGGTTACTGTTCGCATAAAATATTGTTTTGGATTGTTTTGTGCCTCGGTAGTAACATCATTAGAAATGATCAAAAAATGAATTAAGATGGATGTGCATCGGTATGACCGTGTTTTTTATTGTTTTCTAGAAACACTACTCATCAAAATTACTGTTTACAGTTACAGCTAATACCGGACAGTATACTTTCAAAACAAATCAGAAAAAACAAAAGCTTCCCGACGGCATGAGATTTTTTTTAGAGGAGATGCTTCAGGAACCCTCGTTGAATCTCTACTCCTAAAGGGGAGTTGGTAGCTCCTTTTTCGGTTTATTTTCGTCTGGATTTTTTCCGTTTGTTTTTTTATCCCGCCTCCATTGTTTCCTCCCATTGGTTTATTTTCTCCCTCTCATTAAAAAACCAAATCCACCATTAAAGCAAAAGATTTTGTTTTGTAGTTTCTTTGATAGGTGATGATTTGATTTAACCACATTAATTATAGGTAACTAAGAATTCCAAAAGCATACCATATATGTGAGATCACCTTTCGAAAAACCAAATCCACCATTAAAGTGGAAGATTTTATTTTGTACTTGCTTTGGTAGGTGATGATTCGATTTAATCACATTAATAATAGGTAATTAAGAATTCCAAAATCATACCATATATGTGAGATCACCTTCCGAGAAACCAAATCCACCATTAAATTGGAAGATTTTGTTTTGTACTTGCTTTGGCAGGTGATGATTTGATTTAATCACATTAATAATAGGTAATGAATAATTCAAAAATCATGCCATATATGTGAGATCACCTTTCGAGAAAACAAATATAGACTTTTTCTTGATAACTTTCCAAAACAAAATCCGAGTTGTAGCCTGGTACACTTATTTATTTTTGCTCCTTTTTTAGATCCACCTTCCACCACTCCTTTTCACTGATTTATCTCTTTACAAATAACCATAAAAGGAAAAAAATATTCCACCACTCCTCCCAGCTTTGATCTTTTCATTAGGATCCCTAGGGACGCTGCCGCCGATGACGCGGATCCAACAGATCCCCACGAATCATTGGGCACATCAAAATAAATGTGCTAATAAAATAAACATGTCTCAAATACCCCACTAATGTTTGGTCTACAAGTACTCTCTCTAATGTGGTCTAAAAGTACTCCCTCTAATAGCATGTGCACTTAAGGCCATAAAAGTTATGTTTTGTAGGTCCAAATCCTTCAGCTGGCAACCGAGATTTGTAATGAAAAAAGGAGCAGCAGTAGAGATTTACATGTCCGTGCCAGTTGAGCATGTTGGACTTTGAACGTGCAATACAATATGTGCATACATATACCTTTTAAGTAAGATTGATTTTCGTTGTGTGTACGGTGGATATACCAGACAACATGCATGTATAGCTTCTAAGTAAAAATATAGAACCAAGCTGATTGATTTCAGCTAGGATGTAATGACCAAAAGGTAGCAACAATTTCTGCAAAAAGGGATCATTTAGAATTTAGGGGCTCCTCTACCCCGGCCGGCCAGCTGTGGTGCATGCATATGGCCGGGCATGCGTGTTTTGCCCTAACGTGCACGCACGCGTGTCACATGTATAATACTCCTTCCGTACAGAAAATACTTGTCCTAAAAGTGGATGTATCTAGACTTATTTTAGTTATAGATACATCCATTTTATGTATTTTTAAGACAAGTATTTCCGGACGGAGGGAGTAGAAAGTTTACGTCGCATGTAAAGGGAAAAGGGGAAGAAAGAGAGATGAACAAAACAGGTTGGCTGAGCAAGTGTACGTACGTGTCAGTTTCAAAAACATCACCGGTCAACTAATGAAAAGATGACAACATTCGGGTAAATAGCGTTTGTATGCATGCGTGCACAGGAAACACAAAATTATTAACATTGAGCACCACATTAATTCAATACCTAGAAACGCAAAAAAATTCTAGGTGTGAGTAGTTAGTTGGGCACATCATCTAGATGGCCGGTCTCCTCTCCCATCACACCTTCATGTTGGTTCTTATTCAATGGTTTATTTTTCTCTTCATTTTTTCCTTGCAAACCCGTACTTTTCTTAACGTATAAAAGATCATGGATCCAACTTTCCTAACATGCCCAAATTAATTGATTCTTTCCATCAGTACAATTTACTTTAGGAAACAAATAAAAAAATAATAAATAATGAATTTTAAGGAAACAAAATAATAGATTTTAACTAAATCAATTTCCCCCTTATCTGTTGCGCCCTCCTTCCAGCCTTTCCACGCGCCCCCAGAATGTCGACCCGTGCGCCATCGCCTCTCCCGGCGCTCAGATCTGGGGCTCGCCGCAATGCCCAAGGCACCGACAGTGAGCCGTAGGGAGGAGGAGATGGTGGTGTACAAAGAATTACATGGAGGTGGAGGAGGGGACGGGTGCAACATCAACTACACGCCAAACGTGGAGGCATGGAGGACTACCGCCAGTGTGAGCACCATCCCATCAGCACCGGTGACTCATCCAAGCAGGTCACCTACATCATCGTCGCCAATTCCTCCTCCCCATGGCTAGGGTTTCTAATCAAGCCGCCACCACAGATGCACATCTACATGCGGATGGCTTGTTCAACCATGGCCAGCGACCGCGGAGGCGACATGCACCTGATCTACGACAACATTAAGGAACAAGCAGCGGTGATGCCCGACCACGTGCTTGTCACACTCCACAAAGAGAGCCTGCTTGCGGATGCAGTCACTCGGGTGGAGCCTGTAGTGAGGCGGGCAGGCTGTGTTCAGGAGTGGACTCGGCATGCTAGTGCGGAGATGTTCAGTAGCGGCCACCTGCTGCATGCATCGTGCCATTGGCGCCGTCGACGGGAGACATGGACAGAGTCCTCTGACACTGATTAGGTCCAAGTGTGCAGCGGTGGCAGGTACTCCGTTGACTGCTCACCTCGCCACCGCGACGACGCCACTGTCGCATTGTCGTGCCCCTGTACCAGGACAACATAACTACTACTCCATGTTGGCTACTCGGGTCTAAGCTCATCTAGGGACACTACGTCGGTGAGGAAGCCGAAGCAGGTTCGAGGGTCATTTCCATTTGTGTTATGTACCCTTTATTTTTATCGGTGTAAAACCCTTCACAGATTATCCTTCCTTTTTCGAAGATCATGAGGTTTTGCAGTGGACAAGCTGACATGTTTAAACAATGGGGCAGACCCTTTGACTTGTGGGTTCTGTTGTTAGACCGTTATAAGGATAAGGAGGTTCCTTTTAACCTGCAGGAGCTCCGCCAATGGCAGGATGCTTTCCTTGACAATAGCATAGTACTGCATGCATGCAAGATGCAGCGAGCGAAATCGACGCAAGAATGCATCCTGCAAGCAGCACCAAATCTAAAATTGTTGACTGTTTTTTTCTTGCTCCGTCATCTTATAATGCTGGGATCCTAATGTATAATTGATCCAAACAAAAAGGTGCTCGTAGCAATTACTCTGATCTGTGCTAGTTATTTGATTAATGAATCTAATGATATTGATTTGGTATTGTGAATGTCAATACTTTGTCCTATAAGTTTTGACATATTAGAGATACTTTGATTTCAGACAAAACTTATATGAAGACTAAACAGGACCGAAGAGAATAATAACACAATGATCAAAGAGCTGAAATGAAGAGTATCATAATAGATCCATTTGTTGGCCCGTGGCAACGCACGGGCGTTCTCCTAGTTAGTTTAGGATGCCTCCACATAACCCCACGTAATCCTGTGAAAATCTCTCCATGTAACCGCTTATAAATCTTGAACAATAGACAGTGAAGAAAAGTCAGAAAAATGAGAAAAATTAAATGCTTCCCCCTTTAGTATTGTTACTGATACAAAGTTAGCACTCTAGATATTGAATTTTCTTCTTCCAAAAACTTGGTGAAACATACATATGTTTAAATTTTGAAAAATAATGCTCCTTATAGCTTGGAATGGATGGATTATTACACAACAACAATTACTACATCCCCAAAAGAAGAACCATAGAAGCTCGAGGCTGATAGAAAGCCTCCAAAGGCAAGTGCTTTGGCATGGTTTGACCAGACCCCTCAGTCATGTCAACAAGATCATGTTCCACCCTCTCCCAATCGAAGCACTGAATCATGTCCCAAGAGCAAGAGTTAATTGCACAGAAGTACCACAATTGGGACAGAACGTGCATATTGGTACCATGATTGCTAATTCTTTTATGTCAGTACCATCTTTGTGCCAGGTTTTTGCAAATAAGTCTAAAACAACGTTTTATACGTATTGATGGCCGTTCCGACATGTGGGGTCCACCCGTCAGGTGACACAATGGCCAGTACGCGTGTGCCCACCCGCTGACTAGGACGAGGCCGGCTCGGTCGGTCTCTCACCACCCGACCAGTCTCCCTCCTCCCCACACCGCCACTCTTCTCCCCGTCGCTCCCAAGCGCCGCCAGCACCGTGCCACCGCCTGCCGCCACAGTTTTCGAGGACAAGAGCAGCAAAGACGAGGAGAGCTTCCCGTACCTTCACTCCTCCACCTCCTCCACCGACTGGATGCACCAGGTGAGCTGATTCGAGCTGTGTTAGGGTTAGGTTTAGGAATTTTGGGGATTTTTCTGTTGGATCCATTGCATGTGTACGAGCTTGTGCATATGAGGAGGAATCAATGTTTGGCAGTGGATTTAAGTGTTATGAGCTTGTGCAGGTGCCAGAATCAGTTGAGGACCCAGATTACCATGGGCTGGAGCTTGAGATTATGTTTTTTTGTGAAAAGCACGGCAAGGCATCAAAGAGAGGTGTGGCATTTGAAGGCACAGACATAGGGAGAAGGTTCTTATCATGTGCAGAGCCTGTAAATTTCTTTCTTACTTCAGATTGGCAAGTTAGAGAAAGTGTGCATAATATGTTATATGCTATATGATCATGTGTTTAGTTAGTTTTAGTTGGTTGTGTAGGAGTAGGAGCAGCAGCTCTTGCCTGTTATACTTATTGTTGTTAGAGAATGTGCTCTGTTAGAGAAAGTGCTAAGTTTTGATAATTTCATAGCTGTTTAAGTTTAATTAAGTGCTCTGTTAGATAGTTTTTTAGTTACTGTTAGAGGGTGCAGAGCCTCTAAGTTTCTTTCTTACTTCAGATTGGCAAGTTAGAGAATGTGCTTTGTTAGAAGAAGTGCTAAGTTTTGATAATTTCATAGTTGTTTAAGTTTAATTAAGTGCTCTGTTAGATAATTTTTTAGTTGTTGTTAGTGTTGGAAATATGCCCTAGAGGCAATAATAAAATGGTTATTATTATATTTCCTTGTTCATGATAATTGTCTATTGTTCATGCTATAATTGTATTAACCGGAAACCGTAATGCACGTGTGAATACATAGACCACAACAAGTCCCTAGTGAGCCTCTAGTTGGCTAGCTCGTTGATCAATAGATGGTCATGGTTTCATGACCATGGACATTGGATGTCGTTGATAACGGGATCACATCATTACGAGAATGATGTGATGGACAAGACCCAATCCTAAGCATAGCACAAGATCGTGTAGTT
This sequence comes from Hordeum marinum, assembly GCA_022496015.1. Classification (NCBI taxonomy): domain Eukaryota; kingdom Viridiplantae; phylum Streptophyta; class Magnoliopsida; order Poales; family Poaceae; genus Hordeum; species Hordeum marinum. Next base: position 382,765,427 of record CM039677.1, on the reverse strand, counting down.
CGTCTGCTAAAGCTTTTCTAATGTCAAGTATCGTTTCCTTAGACCATGATATTGTGCAACTCCCGAATACCGTAGGAATACTTTGGGTGTGCCAAACGTCACAATGTAACTGGTGGCTATAAAGTTATACTACGGGTATCCCCGAAAGTATGTGTTGGGTTGGCACGAATCGAGACTGGGATTTGTCACTCCGTGTGACGGAGAGGTATCTCTCGGCCCACTCGATAAGACATCATCATAATGAGCTCAATGTGACTAAGGAGTTAGCCACAGGATGATGTGTTACGGAACGAGTAAAGAGACTTGCTGGTAACAAGATTGAACAAGGTATAGGGATACCGACAATCGAATCTCGGGCAAGTGTCATACGGTAGACAAAGGGAATTGTATACGGGATTGATTGAATCCTCGACATCATGGTTCATCAGATGAGATCATCGTGGAACATGTGGGAGAGAACATGGGTATCTAGATCCCGCTATTGGTTATTGACCGGAGAGGTGTCTCGGTCATGTCTACGTGCCTCCCGAACTCGTAGGGTCTACACACTTAAGTTTCGATGACGCTAGGGTTATAGGGAAATTGTGTACGTGGTTACCGAAGGTTGTTAGGAGTCCCTTATGAGATCCCGGACGTCATGAGGAGTTCCGGAATGGTCTGTAGGTAAAGATTCATATATAGGAAGTGAGGTTTTGGTCATCGGAAGTGTTTCGGGCATCACCGGTAACGTATCGGGACCACCAGAAGGGTTCCGAGGGTCCACCGTGTGGGGCCACCGGCACCAGAGGGCTGCATGGGCCGAAGGTGGAAGGTACCAGCCCCAGAGTGGGCTGGTGCGCCTCCCACCAAGGCCCAAGGCGCAGCAAAGGTGGGAGGGGGGCAAACCCTAGGCGCAGATGGGCCCTAGGCTCACCTAGGGCGCCGCCCCTCCCCTCTCCCTCTCTTGGCTGCCGACCAAGGCCATCTAGGGCCGGCCACCGGCCCTAGGGTGGGAGCCCTAGGGGCTGCGCCCTCCCTCCTCCTCCTCCTATATATAGTGGGGTTTTTGGGGGTTGCCGACACACGAGTCTCTCTCTCCCTCGGCAGCCCTACCCCTCCTCGTCCTCGTCCTCCGTAGTGCTTGGCGAAGCCGTGCCGGAGTACCATGCAGCTCCACCGTCACCACGCCGTCGTGCTGTCGGAGCTCTCCCTCAACCTCTCCTTCCTCCTTGCTGGATCAAGGCGTAGGAGACGTCATCGGGCTGCACGTGTGTTGAATGCGGAGGCGCCGTTGTTCGGCGCTTAGATTGGAATCCACCGCGATCTGAATCGCTGTGAGTACGACTCCACCAACCGCATTCTTGTAACGCTTCCGCTTTGCGATCTTCAAAGGTATGAAGAAGCACTCCCCCTTTGCCTTTTGCTGGTTTCTCCATAGATTGATCTTGGTGACACGTAGGATTTTTTTGATTTACTACTACGTCTCCCAACAGTTAGAGGGTGCACATGTATCCTCTGATATTTGTTGAATGGGACAAGTTTCTTAATTTTGTTATGCACATGTTGTTATCCATATTATGAACTCAGTATCTATTTTGCTCTATTTGTAGGAAGGGTCAAACCATGGTTTTGTTGAATGGGTTGATAACCCATGGCCCATAACAATGTAGAATGCATTGCTGAAGCTTTGGGAAATGTATCAAGATGCCAAGGAAGCTAGAGTGCCTGATAATCTTGAAAGTTCTCTGACTATTCACCATCTAACAGAAGAGAATAAGAAGCTAGATGCCAGCTATGACAAGTTAGTTAAAGATGTGCATGATCTAGTTGATCACCAGGAGTCAAGGGTGATTGATTTCAGTTATCTGTAGTCACACATAACCTATCAGCATCAATGTAGAAGTGAATTGGTTGCTGATATGAAAGGACATATGGCAAAGAAAGATGGAGATCACAAGCATCTTAATGACAAGTATCAACTCCTTGTTAACTTGACAAGAGCTCAGGCAGCTGTCATCCAGAACTTGAAGTTGAAGCATATGGAAGAGAAGCAAGTGCATATTGAAGCTATGGAGAAATTGGAGTTGAAGAATGCTGAGCTCACAAAGTCTGAGGAGAAGCTGATCAAGAGAAGCTGGAGTTGAAGTTTCAGATTGCTGATCTGCTAAAGGGAAATGAAGTGCATAGTGAAGAGAAGGGCCAGTTGGAGCATCAAATTGCTAAGTTGATGAAAGGAGAGGAGAAGCTCAAGCAGAAGGTGAAGGACATCATGGCCATCTTACAAAAATGAACTAGATGAAAAGAGTAGTGTGCATTGCTGACCTTTTGGGTAGGATGGAACAACAATGACCTAGTTAACTTTGGTTGTGTACTGTATGGTTTTACTAATTCTAAGACTCTGGCTGTGTATGTATCTAGTAATGTTGCTATCCATCCTTTGTGAGCAAAGGATGTTTGTAAGCATTTGAACTCCACTTTGTATTTGTGAACCAAGGTTCTAGTATGTTGAACTATGCATTTGAACTCCACTATGCATTTGAACTCCCCTATGTATTTGTGAATTGTGAGGTTTATGGTAACTGTTAGGTTTATGGTATTTGTGAGCTTTGTGATGGTAACATTTGTGATTGGTGATGTTAAGGTGATTTGTGAGTTGTGATTATTATTTGTGAATTCTTATTATTAATAGTGACTTGTGATTAATTGTGAGTTGTGAGTATTATTTGGTGGTTTGGTGGTTTCATCGACCCCCAGGAACCCTAAACCCTCAGTGATGGGTTTTGATAGGTTTTGGACAAATAACAACATATCCATAAACATAATCATCAACATAAGATCATCAACATAAGCAACAACATAAGATCATCAACATAAGCATCCAGATAACAAAAGTTCAACAAGAGTTCAACATCAACATAAGCATGAACATATCCATCAACATATCCAACAACATAATCATCCACATAAGCAACCATGAACCAAACTAACTACAAGTTGGTTTAGCATCAGTTCAACATTACATGGTAGATCTTCCAGCACCACTAGCAGTGAGGTAGGCCATCCATCCACTGTGTGTACCATCAGTAGGAATAGCACTAGAAGTGGAGGAAGATTGCCTTGGGGCATTGAATGTCCTTGGAACACCTCTGCCAGCACCTCCTCTTCCAGCTCCCCCCTGCCAATTCCTCCATTTCCAGCTCCTCCCCTGCCAGCTCCTCCTCTGCCAGCTCCTCCCCTGGCAGCTCCTCCCCTGCCATCTCCTCCATTTCCAGCTCTTCCTCTGCCATATGGTGGTGGTGTAGGGCTAGTGTTGGAAATATGCCCTAGAGGCAATAATAAAATGGTTATTATTGTATTTCCTTGTTCATGATAATTGTCTATTGTTCATACTATAATTGTGTTAACCGGAAACCGTAATACATGTGTGAATACATAGACTACAACATGTCCCTAGTGAGCCTCTAGTTGGCTAGCTCGTTGATCAATAGATGGTCACGGTTTCATGACCATGGACATTGGATGTCGTTGATAACGGGATCACATCATTAGGAAAATTATGTGATGGACAAGACCCAATCCTAAGCATAGCACAAGATCGTGTAGTTCGTCTGCTAAAGATTTTCAATGTCAAGTATCGTTTCCTTAGACCATGAGATTGTGCAACTCCCGGATACCGTAGGAATTTTTTGCGTGTGTCAAACGTCACAGCATAACTGGGTGGCTATAAAGGTGCACTACAGGTATATCCAAAAGTGTCTGTTGGGTTGGCACGAATCGAGACAGGGATTTGTCACTCCGTGTGACGGAGAGGTATCTCTGGGCCCACTCGGTAAGACATCATCGTAATGAGCTCACTGTGACTAAGGAATTAGCCACGGGATGATGTATTACGGAACGAGTAAAGAGTTGCTGGTAACGAGATTGAACAAGGTATAGAGATATCGACGATCGAATCTCGAGCAAGTATCATACCGATAGACAAAGGGAATTGAATACGGGATTGATTGAATCCCCGACATCGTGGTTCATCCGATGAGATCATCGTGGAGCATGTGGGAGCAAACATGGGTATTCAGATCTCGCTGTTGGTTATTGACCAGAGAGGTGTCTCGGTCATGTCTACGTGTCTCCCGAACCCGTAGGGTCTACACATTTAAGGTTCGATGACGCTAGGGTTATAGGGAAATAGTGTACGTGGTTACTGAAGGTTGTTCGGAGTTCCGGATGAGATCCCGGACGTCATGAGGAGCTCCGGAATGGTCTGGAGGTAAAGATTCATATATAGGAAGTAAGGTTTCGGTCACCAGAAATGTTTCGGGCGTCACCGGTAGTGTACCGGGACCACCGGAAGGGTTCCGGGGGTCCACCGGGAGGGGCCACCGGCACCATAGGGCTGCTTGGGCCACTCGTTGCTGGTTTCTACATAGATAGATCTTGGTGAACACGTAGGAAAATTTTGATTTACTACTACGTCTCCCAACAGTGGCATCATGAGCTAGGTCTATGCGTAGAATCTATGCACGAGTAGAACACAAACTTGTTGTGGGCGTCGATCTTGTTAATTTGCTTACCACTACTAGTCTTATCTTGATTCGGCGGTATTGTGGGATGAAGCGTCCCGGACCAACTTTACACGTACGCTTACGTGAGACCGGTTCCACCGCCTGACATGCACTAGTTGCATAAGATGGCTAGCGGGTGTCTGTCTCTCCCACCTTAGTCGGATTGGATTCGATGAAAAGGGTCCTTATGAAGGGTAAATAGCAATTGGCATATCATGTTGTGGTTTTGGCGTAGGTAAGAAATGTTCTTGCTAGAAACCTGCAGCCACGTAAAAACTTGCAACTACAAATTAGAGGACGTCTAACTTGTTTTTGCAGCATATGCCTTGTGATGTGATATGGCCAAAGGATGTGATGTGATGCATTGTGATTTATGAGATTGATCATGTTCTTGAAATAGGATTCACGACTTGCATGTCGATGAGTATGACAACCGGTAGGAGCCATAGGAGTTGTCTTATTTTTATTGTATGACCTACGTGTCAATCATAAATGCCATGTAATTACTTTACTTTATTGCTAAACGTTAGCCATAGTAGTAGAAGTAATAGTTCGCGAGACAACTTCATGAAGACACAATGATGGAGATCATGATGCCAGAGATCATGGTGTCGTTCTGGTGACAGTGATGATCATGGTGCCCCGAAGATGGAGATCAAAGGAGCAAGATGATATTGGCCATATCATGTCACTATATTGATTGCATGTGATGTTTATCATGTTTACATCTTATTTTCTTAGAACGATGGTAGTAAATAAGATGATCTCTCAATAAAATTTCAAGAGAAGTGTTCACCCTAACTGTGCACTGTTGCTAAGGATCGTTGTTCCGAAGCACCACGTGATGATCGGGTGTGATAGGTTCTAACGTTTGCATACAACGGGTGTAAGCCAGATTTACACACGTGAAACACTTAGGTTGACTTGACAAGCCTAGCATGTACAGACATGGCCTCGGAACACGGAAGATCGAAAGGTCGAACATGAATCATATAGAAGATACGATCAACATGGAGATGTTCACCATGGATGACTAGTCCATCTCACGTGATGATCGGACACGGGCTAGTTGACATGGATCATGTGTCACTTAGATGACTAGAGAGATGTCTATCTAAGTGGGAGTTCATTAAATAATTTGATTATGTGAACTTAATTATCATGAACTTAGTCTAAAATTGTCTTTACAATCTATATTATAGATCCAATGGCCAACGCTAATGCCAACCTCAACTTCAACGCGTTCCTAGAGAAAACCAAGCTGAAAGATGATGGAAGCAACTATGCGGACTGGGTCCGTAGCTTGAGGATCATCCTCATAGCTTCCAAGAGATTGTATGTCCTTGATGCACCGCTAGGTGACCCACCCATTCTCCCAGTAGAGCAAGACGTTGCGAAAGCTTGGCATTCTCACTGCGATGATTACTCCCTTGTTCAGTGCGGCATACTTTACAGTTTAGAAACGGGGCTCCAAAAGCGTTTTGAGCAGCACAGAGCATATGAGATGTTCCAAGAGCTGAAACTGGTTTTCCAAGCTCATGCCCGGGTCGAGAGATATGACATCTCCGACAAGTTCTTCAGCTGTAAGATGGAGGAAAATAGGTATGTCAGTGAGCACATACTCAAGATGTTTGGGCTGCACAACCGCCTGACTCAGCCGGGAGTTAATCTCCCGGATGACTCGGTCATTGACAGAATCCTCCAGTCGCTCCCACCTAGCTACAAGAGCTTTGTGATGAACTACAACATGCAGGGTATGGAGAAGTCCATTCCTGAGTTGTACTCGATGCTGAAATCAGCAGAGGTCGAGATCAAAAAGGAGCATCAAGTGTTGATGGTGAATAAGACCACTAGTTTCAAGAAAGGCAAGGGTTAGAAGAACTTCAAGAAGGACGGCAAAGCTGTTGCCGCGCCCGGTAAGCAAGTTACCGGGAAGAAGAAGAACAAGAATGGCCCCAAGCCTGAGACTGAGTGTTTTTATTGCAAGGGTACCGGTCACTAGAAGCGGAACTGCCCCAAGTACTTAGCGGATAAGAAGGACGGCAACATTAAAGGTATATGTGATATACTTTTTATTGATGTGTACCTAACCAGCGCTCGTAGTAGCTCCTGGGTATTTGATATCGGTGCAGTTGCTCACATTTGTAACTCCAAGCAGGAGCTACGGAATAAGCAGAGGCTGGCAAAGGACGAGGTGACGATGCGCGTCGGGAATGGTTCCAAGGTCGATGTGATCGCCGTCGGCACGCTACCTCTACATCTACCTTCGGGATTAGTGTTAAACCTTAATAATTGTTATTTAGTACTAGCTTTGAGCATGAACATTGTATCTGGATCTCGCTTGATGCGAGATGGCTACTCATTTAAATCTGAGAATAATGGTTGTTCTATTTATATGAGAGAAATTTTTTATGGTCATGCCCCGCTGGTCAATAGTTTATTTTTGATGAATCTCGAACGTGATGTTACACATGTCCATAGTGTGAGTACCAAAAAGTGTAAGGTTGATAACGATGGTCCCACTTACATGTGGCACTGCTGCCTTGGTCATATTGGTGTCAAACGTATGAAGAAGCTCCATACTGATGGACTTTTGGAGTCTCTTGATTTCGAATCATTTGACACGTGCGAACCATGCCTCATGGGCAAGATGACTAAGACTCCATTCTCGAGAACAATGGAGCGAAAAACTGACTTGTTGGAAATAATACATACCGATGTATGCGGTCCAATGAGTGTCGAGGCTCGTGGTGGCTACCGTTATGTTCTCACCCTCACTGATGACTTGAGTAGATATGGGTATGTCTACTTAATGAAACATAAGTCTGAAACTTTTGAAAGGTTCAAGGAATTTCAAAGTGAGGTAGAGAATCAACGTGACAGGAAAATAAAGTGCCTACAATCTAATCGTGGTGGAGAATATTTAAGTCACGAGTTTGGCACACACCTAAGGAAATGTGGAATTGTTTCACAACTCACGCTGCCTGGCACACCTCAGCGAAATGGTGTGTCTGAACGTCGTAATTGCACTCTATTAGATATGGTGCGATCTATGATGTCTCTTACCGACTTACCGCTATCATTTTGGGGATATGCATTAGAGAGTGCCGCATTCACTTTAAATAGGGCACCATCAAAATCCGTTGAGACGACACCGTATGAATTATGGTTTCGAAAGAAACCTAAGCTGCCGTTTCTAAAAGTTTGGGGATGCGATGCTTATGTGAAGAAACTTCAACCTGAGAAGCTCGAACCCAAAGCGGAGAAGTGCGTCTTCATAAGATATCCCAAAGAGACTATTGGGTATACCTTCTACCTCAGATCCGAAGGCAAAGTCTTTGTTGCCAAGAATGGATCCTTTCTCGATAAAGAGTTTCTCTCGAAAGAAGTAAGTGGGAGGAAAATAGAACTTGATGAGGTAATTGTACCTCCACTCGAACTGGAGAGTAGCGCAGCACAGGAAGTTGTTTCTGTGGAGCCTACACCGGCTGGAGAGGAAGTTAATGATGATGATCATGTAACTTCAGATCAAGTTACTATTGAATGTCGAAGGTCCACTAGGACACGTTCCGCACCAGAGTGGTACGACAACCCTGTCCTGGAGATCATGTTGTTGGACAATGGTGAACCTTCGAACTATGAAGAAGCGATGGCGGGCCCGGATTCCAACAAATGGCTTGAGGCCATGAAATCCGAGATAGGATCCATGTATGAGAACAAAGTATGGACTTTGGTGGACTTGCCTGATGATAAGCGAGCCATTGAAAATAAATGGATCTTTAAGAAGAAGACTGATGCGGATGGTAATGTGACCGTCTATAAGGCTTGGCTTGTCGCTAAGGGTTATCGACAAGTTCAAGGAGTTGACTACGATGAGACTTTCTCACCCGTAGCGATGCTGAAGTCTGTCCGAATCATGTTAGCAGTTGCCGCATTTTATGATTATGAGATCTGGCAAATGGACGTCAAAATGGCATTCCTTAATGGCTTCCTGAAGGAAGAACTGTATATGATGCAGCCGGAAGGTTTTGTCAACCCTAAAGATGCTAACAAAGTATGCAAGCTCCAGCGCTCCATCTATGGGCTGGTGCAAGCATCTCGAAGTTGGAACATTCGCTTTAATGAGGTGATTAAAGCGTTTGGGTTTGTACAGGTTTATGGAGAACCCTGTATTTACAAGAAAGTGAGTGGGAGCTCTGTAGCATTTCTCGTATTATATGTGGATGACATACTGATAATAGGAAATGATATAGAACTCTTGGAAAGTGTAAAGGCCTACTTGAATAAGTGTTTTTCAATGAAGGACCTTGGAGAAGCTTCTTACATATTAGGTATTAAGATCTATAGAGATAGATCGAGACGCCTCATAGGTCTTTCACAAAGCACATACCTTGAAAAGATATTGAAGAAGTTCAATATGGATCAGTCCAAGAAGGGGTTCTTGCCTGTCCTACAGGGTGTGAGATTGAGTACGACTCAATGCCCGACCACGGCAAAAGATAGAGAAGAGATGAGTGTCATCCCCTATGCTTCAGCCATAGGCTCTATTATGTATGCCATGCTGTGTACCAGACCTGATGTGAACCTTGCCATAAGTTTGGTAGGGAGGTACCAAAGTGATCCCGGAGCAGAACACTGGACAACGGTCAAGAATATCCTAAAGTACCTGAAAAGGACAAAGGACATGTTTCTCGTATATGGAGGTGCCGAAGAGCTCGTCGTAAAGGATTACGTCGATGCTAGCTTCGACAGATCCAGACGACTCCAAGTTGCAAACCGGATACGTGTATATTTTGAACGGAGGGGCAGTCAGCTGGTGCAGCAGCAAGCAAAGCATCATGGCAGCATCTACATGTGAAGCGGAGTACATAGCTGCTTCGGAAGCAGCAAAGGAAGGAGTCTGGATGAAGGAGTTCATCACCGACCTAGGAATAATTCCAAGTGCGTCGGACCCGATGACTCTATTCTGTGACAACACTGGAGCTATTGCCCTTGCGAAGGAGCCCAGGTTTCACAAGAAGACAAGACACATCAAGCGCCGCTTCAACTCCATCCGTGATTACATTCAGGAGGGAGATATAGATATTTGTAAAGTGCATACGAATCTGAATGTCGCAGATCCATTGACTAAACCTCTCTCACGAGCAAAACATGATCAACACCAGAATACTATGGGTGTTCGATTCATCACAATGTAACTAGATTATTGACTCTAGTGCAAGTGGGAGACTGTTGGAAATATGCCCTAGAGGCAATAATAAAATGGTTATTATTGTATTTCCTTGTTCATGATAATTGTTTATTGTTCATGCTATAATTGTGTTAACCGGAAACCGTAATACATGTGTGAATACATAGACTACAACATGTCCCTAGTGAGCCTCTAGTTGGCTAGCTCGTTGATCAATAGATGGTCACGGTTTCATGACCATGGGAATTGGATGTCGTTGATAATGGGATCACATCATTAGGAGAATGATGTGATGGACAAGACCCAATCCTAAGCATAGCACAAGATCGTGTAGTTCGTCTGCTAAATCTTTTCAATGCCAAGTATCATTTCCTTAGACCATGAGATTGTTCAACTCCTGGATACCATAGGAATGCTCTGGGTGTGCCAAACGTCACAACGTAACTGGGTGGCTATAAAGGTGCACTACGGGTATATCCGAAAGTGTCTGTTGGGTTGGCACGAATCGAGACTGGGATTTGTGACGGAGAGGTATCTCTGGGCCCACTCGGTAAGACATCATCATAATGAGCTCAATGTGACTAAGGAGTTAGCCACGGGATGATGTATTACAGAACGAGTAAAGAGACTTGCCGGTAACAAGATTGAACAAGGTATAGAGATACCGACGATCGAATCTCGGGCAATTATCATACCGATAGACAAAGGGAATTGAATACGGGATTGATTGAATCCCCGACATCGTGATCATCCGATGAGATCATCGTGGAGCATGTGGGAGCCAACATGGGTATCCAGATCCCGCTGTTGGTTATTGACCGGAGAGGTGTCTCGGTCATGTCTACGTGTCTCTAGAACCCGTAGGCTCTACACACTTAAGGTTCGATGACGCTAGGGTCATAGGGAAATATCGTACGTGGTTACCTAAGGTTGTTCGGAGTCCCGGATGAGATCCTATACGTCACGAGGAGCTCCGGAATGGTCTGGAGGTAAAGATTCATATATAGGAAGTAAGGTTTCGGTCACCGGAAATGTTTCGCGCATCACCAGTAGTGTACCGGGACCACCAGAAGGGTTCCGGGGGTCCACCGGGAGGGGCCACCGGAACCAGAGGGCTGCTTGGGCCACAAGTGGGAGGGAACCAGCCCCTAGGTGGGCTGGTGCGCCCCCCACAAAGGGGCCCAAGGCGCAGCAAGAGGTGGAGGGGGGCAAACCCTAGGGCAGATGGGCCCTAGGCCCATCTAGGGCACCACCCCTCCCCTCTCCCACTCTGGCCGCCGACCACATTGCCATCTGGTGGCTGCCACACCACCCTAGGGTGGAAACCCTAGGGCGCAGCCCTCCCTCCCCTCCTCCTATATATAGTGGGGGTTTTGGGGCTGCCATACACACGGTTTTCTTCCTCTCTCGACGCAGCCCTACTCCTCCCTCTCCTCGTTCTCCGTAGCGCTTGGCGAAGCCCTGCCGGAGTCCACGCAGCTCCACCGTCACCACGCCGTTGTGCTGCCGGAGCTCTTCCCAAGCTCTCCTTCCTCCTTGCTAGATCAAGGCGTAGGAGACGTCACCAGGCTGCACGTGTGTTGAACGCGGAGGCGCCGTTGTTCGGCGCTGAGATCGGAGTCCACCGCGATCTGAATCGCTACGAGTACGACTCCACCAACCGCGTTCTTGTAACGCTTCCGCTTAGCGATCTTCAAAGGTATGAAGATGCAATCTCTCCCCACTCGTTGTTGGTTCTTCGTAGATAGATCTTGGTGACACGTAGGAAAATTTTGATTTACTACTACGTCTCTCAACAGGTAGGAGCAGCAGCTCTTGCCTGTGTTGCTGGTGGTGTAGGAGCACTAGCAGCAGCTGTTGACTGTGAGTTGTTTGGAGTAGCTTTGCATTCAAAGGGAAACAAGTTAATAATACTTGAAGGAAACAAATGTACAATAAAAGGTTCCAAGATTATTACCACATGTTTGTTTTTCCTCAAAGCTAGCTCAGGCTTCAACTGTTTAAGACAATTTGGGTATCTATGCCCTTGGAGACCACAACTGCCACATGTTATAGTTCCCATTCTTGAAGTGTATTTTGGCTTTGGTACTTCAAATTTGCCCTTGATCCTCTTTTATTTCTTTCTTCCTCTCTTCACTTTAAATGCAGGTGGTTCTATGTCTGGACCAAGGGTCTTTGTCCAATCATGCTCACCATGAACAGGAAAGATCATTGGTTCATAAGCTGCCACATATAATTCTTTTTTGAATAATTTGCTGACATAGTCCTCTGGATTCCTTTTAGCCTTGTTTTTTTGCAGAGATGGCATGGTTGCATGGGATGCCAGTAAGGTCCCACTTCCTGCATCCACAAGTCTCATCCTACAAGTTGACAGCATGTGTTTGCTGTCGACTAGTAACTTGCCATAAGTTAACCCCAGCTTGTATTGGCTTGCAGTATTTGGCCCTCTCCTTCTCAATCTCTAGTTTCTCACTGTAATGAGGTGTTATCATCCATCTTCCTATCTTTCCACTCTCTTTGTTCCCGTGCCACTTCACCATCTACTTATCTTCTATCCCATCACACATTGTCCTTATAGGTTTTCTCCTAACATCTAGAACGTACTTGTTGAACACCTCAGACAAGTTGTTCACTACCAAGTCAGTCTTGCAGTTTGTATCAAATGCATGCCTTGCCCAAGTTTTCTTTGGTATTGCAGTAAGCCAATTCCAAGCTTCCTCACTTTCATCTTTGAGATCATTCATTGCAATATTAAATTTGTGTTCATTGTAGGCATAGCTAGCATTATCCATGCACTTCTTAAGATCTTCCCCCCTAAACCCAGCATTCTGAAAATTTGCATATAAATGTCTAAGGCAGAATCTTTGGTTGCATTTTGGAAACACAACATTCACTGCATTCAGTAACCCCTGATACCCCCAATTTAACAAGTCTAAGATACAAGCTAGAAGAAATATTGAAGTGGTGCAACACAATGTAAACATCTATGCAAAACAAAGTATGCATACATTTTGTCTATCTGACATTATAGTATATGGTCCAAACTTTCCCACTTCTCCCCCTAGGAAAATTTTGAGTTGGTGTAGAAACCAACACCAACTAGGTGTGTCCTCTTGTCCAACTATACCAAATGCTAGTGGATATATATTGTTGTTGCCATCTCTACCAGTGGCAACAAGGAGTTGAGCACCAGTTGTGAGCTTAATAAAGCATCCATCAACACCTGCATAATCAAGATTTCAATTAATTAAATAAATGTAAATGAGATAGAGATACAATATGAAAGTGGTGCACAAGGTTCATAAACTAACCAATGAATGGCCTGCACCCCTTGAGAAACCCCTCCCTTGCTCCATTGATGCAAAAGAACATGGCATGAAGTCTTGGGCCTAGGTGGGGATTTTTTTTCAATTGGTGTTGGTGTAACAGCAGTGACTACTACTCTACTTCCAGGGTTTGTGTCCATGACAGTCTGAGCATAGTCTTTAAGCCTAGGATATTGCTTCTTGTGATCTCCTAACACAGCTTCAATAGCTATGTTCTTTGCCATATATGCCATTGACTTAGGCACATCTACACCATATTTTTTCATGCAGGCATCAATTATAGTCTGAATGCCAGTACTTGGATCAGATCTAAAAAGGTGCTCATATTTCTGTGCTAGCCACTTAGCACTCACCCTGGTGGTCTTAGTAGTACTAGGGAAAGTGTGCTCTAGTCTCATCTTCTTAATTACAAAGGTTTTCTCCCCTTTTATAACAGCTGCCACCATAAAGAACTGGCATTATTTTTCTCTACACTACACAATTATCCTCTTATCAGAATTCCTATGATACTTGAAATTCCTGCTCTGAGTGATGTGCAAATTCAACAAAGCATCTCTAAATTGATGCTGATCCCTAAAACACAACTGCATGCATAGTTGTTGATGTGGTTGGTCCATTTTCTCATTGTACCACTTCCTAGCAAGCCTTTTCTTTGCCCTACTCTTCCTCTTCTTTGGTAGCACAAAAGAGAGTGGCTCAAAACCATCATCATCACTATCCCTAAGCAAACCCTTCTCTTCTTCATCTGATGAAGGTTTGAAATCAGGTTCAATATCTGGTAACTGATTGGAATGTGACCTTGTTGTTGGTCCTCTTCTAACTGGCAGCTTTTGCTTCTTGTTTACAGGTACAACTGCAGTTTGTTCTTCTTATGACCCCAATGTGTTATCTTCCTCTACCTCAAATGGCTCATCAAATTCAGTGTCACCCTCATAATGCAACTCTTCTTCCTCTTCTGATTGTTCATCATCTGATTCTTCCTCTAGTACTTCTCTATCTCTCTCTCTCTCTGTCTCTTTCCCTCTTCCAGCTCTACATCTTCATCATCACACATATCATAAAGACCATCTTCATTAGAGGCAGAAGCATCACTTTGCTCATAAGCCTCATATCCATCTTCTTCTTCTTCTTCTTCTTCTTCCAAAATAGCTTTCAACTTGGCACTGACATTCTTGCTCTCTTGTGTGCAAACACTAGGAGGTGTGGTAGAGCTGCTACACTGACTTTCAAACACTACTCCTTGCTGATCAACAACTAAAATAGGAGTCTCATCCAGATCAAACACAACAGGCTCCTGGTACACAATAGTGGACAAATCCTTCTCATCAAATTTTTGAATCACAAATTCACTAACAGGTGGTTGACAAGCCCTAGCTAACAAATTAAGCACCAAAGTATCCTTCCTCTTTAAAGTCTTCTTTATCATCTGTAATTCAGCATTACTATCTACCAAATCCAGCCCTTTCTCTCCTAAAGATGGATCTGAAATGCGATACAAACAATCATATGCATGAAATCCTTGTGTTTCCATCAATGCAACCAAATTCACATAAGTAATATCTGAACTGGACAACTTCCTCTCCAATGGTTCTCTTGCATCAAAATGGAACCTGACTTTCCAAATGTCTTCATTCAAACTATAAAACAAATGAAATTTGTAGTATTCAATTTAGTTAACAAAAGCAAATAAATAAAAATTAATATATGTAGTTAACAGAAACTAATCAATGTTTAACAGGAACAATAACACTACTGATCAACTATATGCAAATCTTCCTATCTAGCATCAAAATCAATCCTAACATCCCCTATATCATCATCTAACATACACGCCACGGCAAAAAATGAATTTTTCAAGTGCTTCTACAACACAAACCCTAGCTCTGATTCGAAAATGAGAAAAACAACATGATTATGGAACTTACATCACTTCACCAGCTCCACTAGTCCACTGATGGCTTGTGGTGGGGTTGGCCAGCCAAATCTCAGCGAGATGCACCCGTCGATCCATGGACAGGGGCACCTCTTCATCCTCTTCGTCGTTGCCGGTGTAGTAGGACGAACTGGAGCCGTCCAGACCCGCGTGGTCATCGGGCCTGAGGCCAGGAAGGTCGTTGTAGTCGGTCGGGAAACGACCGCCGCCGCCGCCGCCGGGGGTCGCCGCAGCCATCGCCGGAGAGAGGGGAGAGGATAAGAGAGCTAGGGTTCGTCGGGAAGGAGGGGTCCGGCTCTGGTCAGTTCGACCAAACCGGTAAGAGAGACCGACCGAGCCGGCCTCGTCCTAGTCAGCGGGCGGGCACACGCGTATTGGCCACCGTGTCACCTGACGGGTGGACCTCACATGTCGGAACGGCCGTCAATACGTATAAAACACTGTTTTAGACTTATTTACAAAAAACTGGCACAAAGATGATACTAACATGAAAAAATTAGTAATCATGTTACCAATCTACACGTTCTGCTCCAATTGTGGTACTTCTTTGCAATTAACTCCAAGAGCAAGGCCAACCATTTGCATGCCCATCTGCTCGGCCGGACATCATCGTCTACCCATGCCAAATGGGATCACCATCTTACCTCCATTTTTCCCGTCCTCAAACCTGCCCCAAAATGCATGCAGATACAAGGTTAAGTTAGCATCACTACATTTGCTATGCAAATTTAGCACCACTACGGCACTACCTCTCGGGAACGAAGCTTTCTGGTTCATGCCATAGCCGAGGGTCCCTGTGGATAGCGAACGCGTTGACGAGGAGCATCGTCCCCTGGGGAATGTAGAACCCTCCGACGGTGCACTCGGCGGATGACTCGTGGGGGACGAGAAGCGGCGCCGGCGGGTACAGCCGGAGGGTCTCCATGATGATGCATCGGAGGTAAGGCAGGTTCGGGAGGTCGGTCGCCTCGAGCAGCCGTGCTGCTTCTCCTACGCACGCGTCCATCTCCTCGCGCGCTCTCAGCATCACCTCCGGCTTGTTTAGCAGGAGCGACATCGCCCACTCGATGGTATCCGCCGACGTGACCGGCCCGGCTTCGAAGGAGCTCTAGTTGGAATCGGAGTAAGAGAACAAGCAAGCTAGCCATGAGTTTTCGTCAAAGCTATTGGCAATGGTGGATTGGTGGTGAGTGGTGACTGATCACTCACTATGCACAGGGAGCGGATGAGCTGGTCCGGGCATGCCTCGGGGTCGTTGCGCTGCATGGAGAGCAGCGCGCCGATCATCGTCCTCCCCCGTCCCTCCCCCCCCCCCCCCCCCCTCCTCCATCTCCTTTCGCTGCCCGTCGATCAGCCCCTGCAGGAACTTGGTCCGGCTCTCCCGCAGCCGCCATAGCCGCCGCCCCACCCCGCCAGCGTCCAGCCACCGCAGCGCCGGCGGCAGGAAGTCCCACACCGTGGACGCGCCGCTCAGCGTCATCGCCTCCTCCACCATCTCCCTGAACCACCGCGCCTCCTCGCTCACCCCCGCGTCGGCGCTACCGGCGCCGTGGCGGCTTTTCTCGCAGATCATGCCCATCATGGTGTTCAGGAGCAGCTCGAACAGGCGCGACTTGAGCTCGACGCGGGCGCGCTGCCCCGTGGCGCCACGAGCCGCGCGGAAGAGGCCCCGCGCCATGGCCCGCGCCTCGCGCACGTGGACGTCGGCGAAGTGGTCCACCCGGTGCGCGGCCATGATCTCGGTGACGGCGATGCGGCGGACGTGGCGCCAGTACGGCCCGTAGTTGGTGGTGCCCATGGTGGACCAGTCGTAGGAGAGGATCCCGCCGGACGGCAGCCGCGTCCTGTTGGCGAACGCGACGTCCTGCGCGCCAAGGCACTCCTCGGCGGCCTGGGCCGAGGACACGACGACCACGCGGCGGGAGCCGAAGCGGAGGCCCAGCACGGCGCCGTGGCGGGCGGCGAGGCGCGCGAGGGTGCGGTGCAGCGGTTTCTTGAAGAGGTGCAGGTGGCCGACCACGGGGAGAGGGACGGGTCCCGGCGGCAGTTTACGGCGAGGCTTCCCGCTTCGTCGATGCATCAGCGCGAACACTGGCGCCAGGAGGATGACGGTGACGACGGCGGCGCGCAACGTAGTAATATCCATGCTAATGACTCCGCCCGGGTCCGGGAACTAATTAGCCATGGTTTTGCTGGATTAATCTTGGTTTGTGTTTCGTTAATTAATGTTTACATATAGCAAAACACATGGGCCAATCATCATGAAGCCGACAAGAGCCACGTGGAGTATTGTTTTAACATCAACTATACACGGGAGGCATCTTCCTCCTCCGGGGTTTGGTTGGAGGGTTGGATTTAGTGGATGTCAGCCAGAGCCCTAACTGTTAAATAATTAGGAGCTGTTTGAATTGTAACTATTTTTGTTATATATTGTCACATATTTTTGTTATATTTGTTGTTTAAATTGTTAGTTACATTTTGGCTTGTCTAAAAAAATTGTCACATTTTTGGTGTCTATAACATATGAGGTTCACTGTTTATAAAAAATAATCTTGTCTCAGATGTGGCTAGAAACAAACATCCATTTAACTTGATCAAATTTAACTAAGATGAGGCGTGGCAAAATGTGGCTAGAAACCAAACAACCTCTTAGTATAGAAGGCAGCTAATGTTTTAGCATTGAAAAATATCTTTTATTCTTAAATAGTTGCAGTCTATTAACTATCTTTTTCCAAGCATCAAGAGCTTCCGCATCAGCAAACTATGCTTGTCATCCATGCCATTAATCTATCATCCCAAACTATTTTATGCATGCAACCCCTTTCACATCACAAATCAGGAATGAATGCCAAATCATTTGCTATCACATTAAAATTAATTCCCACAATTATTCAGGTCATCTATCTAAATTATCCATGTTTTCAGGCTACCATCCCGCAACGCGAGGGTTATCTACTACAGTAGTTAGCTAAGTAGCAACATCCACGTTTGTGGACGTGAAGTATTTGCTTCCGAGATTAAATGCTTCCTAATAAACAGTAAAATCAAAATAATAGTAAAAAATCAAATAATTCCAAAAAGATCTGGTAAACTTTGACATATGTTATCATGAAAGGACCTTGGTCGAAGTCGTGGCAAAAAAGATCAATTCTCGGAATATGCTTTTTTTGAAAGTATTTTAGAGTTTCCATTTTTTACATGACTTCCACATACTAAAATTTGTCAAGCAAACAAAACATTTGTCAAAGCTTTTCCAAAAAAAAAACAGTTTTTTTACCGTTCATGCCGAGCTCATGTGAGCTCGGGGGCAAAAGAGGACTTTCACATGTTTGTTTGTTTGTCATAGTAAATGTATTGTAATAATATGTGGCAGTATATGATCTTCATCAAAATAGTAGCATTCGTTCTAAACTGTAATTTGTAGAATGCATTATAATACCATAAGAAAAATGTATGCGGCAAAACATTATGTAAAATGCCACCGATGGAGTTTTCACCATAAAGGTGGTTTCCATTAGATAGTTTTTTAGTATGTTTTCTTTTTTTTCTCGAATACGCATGAGTGTATGTATCATTCATTAAAGAAGAAGGGGGAGACTTACAAGACTCCAAAAGATTACATACGGTTTTATATACGAATTTTCCCCAATATTATGTGGAGAACATAAACACAAAAAATAAATATGCATTCAGATCTGATATCTTCTGGTCTTAAAATGTTGATCCCAATTCTCTCAACAATGCTCCCACTAAGTCATGCATATAAGTTTGTCACGTAAGCAAGCCATGCATTCAACTTATAAATTATGATGATTTTTCTATTAGTCTATGCATGTAACCCCGCCACATCATACATGCATGTTAGTCATTCTTTACATTTTTTGTTCGAAATGAGATTTTTAAATGTAATTCAAAAGATCCCTAATTTTAGACACTTTCTTATTGATTTTCAAGCTTATATTTTATTTTCATTAGATTTAGTTATTTCTAGAACCTATTTATACATCTTTTAGCAAAGTTACCGCGGCAACGCGTGCGGCATCATCTTGTTTAGATAATTACACGGTTAATTTCTATTTTGAAGCGATCAATGACAAGTGAATTGAAAATTGAATATTATTTCCCCACTTGTCTATTCACTTGGAGCATCTACAGCCGGACTTGGAAAATTCGGCTCTTTGTATATCCGCGGACGCGCCTGGACATGCCCGAGGACACAGCCGAACCGTCCTCATATGTTGTGCCTGACAGCCATATGCCTTAAATTCGGACTCTCAAATACATGCAAATCCAAGCACGTCTAGCATATACGTCAATGTCGCATGTGAATAACAAATGTTGATACCGAAAATACATGGTTCTTATTTAAAATTTATTTTAAGTGCATAACTCAAATATTAGCTTTTTAGTTTTCATTATGGGTCCACATATGCTCAACAAGATCGCTGAGCAGATGAATATACACCTAATGATCTCAAATATTCTGACGCATCTGGAGAAAGTTCATATGTTGATTTGCATTTTGCTCTTTCAGGATTTGGACTTGTTCTCCAGGCGCTTCAAAATAAATGCCATCGACAAGATAGCATCTCATGTTGTAATCACGACAGTTAACCGTGTAGTTGCACGACGACGATTTCCCATTACAAAACCCCCTAAACATGGGAGATCGTTGAAGCATGTTGATGTCATTGTGAGAACCAGACATTCCAAAAAAGCATGCCAAATTCACAAGTCAAGTGATGTCACTGCATGTATGATGGTGGCCTCTTTGGTGTGACCTTGATACATTCCTTACAAACCTTTTGGGAAGTCCTTCCATTGCCAATGCATGCAATCAATTGATCTAAACATTCCTGGAAACCCTCTGACCTCTCCAATAGCCAACAACTTTTATATGTCCTACACATTTGGTTCTCTCAGATATTTTGCTCCAAACACCTGCACCACGGCGTGGGAAAACCTTATAGTAGTCTTCAGGCATGTGCTCTCCCCCATCTAGACCATCTCACCAACGACATATGTGGCAGTACCAAGTGCAAGCATCCTTAGAGCAGTCATGCATTTCTGCTTAGCAGAGAAAGAAAGTTGGCCACGACAATCCCTTGTGACCTTGGAGTAGTCATCCTGTGCCTCCACTCCCTCCACAATGTGCAAAAAACAATGGTTTGCGCACATGAAAACTATGATGAAACCATGGATCATCCGAGAAAGTTAGGTCCAGAGCAAACTAGTCCTTGTACAATGCTCCGAAGACCCTATCCCGATTTATCACTCTTCTCCCTTTGATTGAGCCCTTGAAGTTGAGAATATGCTCCACTTGTCGGTCCATTTCTTCATGCATGCTCATGATCATTATCATATCCACTTCTTCATTCGATTTTGACGAATCGAAGAACTCATCTTCAATCATTTATCAAGCTCCATTGGTCCATACTCATCGTCCGATGAAGTATCAGAATTCATCGTTTTCCCTAAGAATAAATCATAAGAAACCGAGCTAGACAATGAGTCGAACACACAGAGCACAAAGGCAGCCTTGTAGTTGTCGGACGTACCGCAGTGACGTCCATGCCGGCGATGATGTCAGCGGTGACAAGCACAGGAGAGAGGACTAATGTGTCGGCGCTGGTGGTGCTCAGGATCAAAACGGTTGTAGAGCAAGGGTGGCGGCGCGGAGGAGGAAGGAGAGGGGAAAGAGCAAATGGATCCGGTATGTCGAGGGGTGGATTTGGTGCAATTATGGTGGGGTAGGCATGTAGAGTACGACGTGGTAAATGCCCTGGCGCGTAGGGGAATCCCCATATTTGTAGGATCGAAAGTAAGTCTAGAGGGGGGGGGGGTGATTAGACTACTTGACCAAATAAAAATTCTACCTTTTCCCAATTCTAGTTGTGGGTAGATTTTAGCAATGATAGAAAGTCAAGCACACCCTACACATGCATGTCTAAGAGTATAGCAGCGGAAATTAAAGACAAACACATGTAGTAGAGGGTAGGGTTAGAAGATCAAACGTAATTGTAGACACGAAGATGTTGGAAATATGCCCTAGAGGCAATAATAAAATAGTTATTATTTATTTGCTTGTTCATGATAATCGTTTATTATCCATGCTATAATTGTATTGATTGGAAACTCAAATACATGTGTGGATACATAGACAACACTATGTCCCTAGTATGCCTCTAATAAACTAGCTCGTTGATCAAAGATGGTCGAGGTTTCCTGGCCATAGACATGAGATATCATTTGATAACGGAATCACATCATTAGGAGAATGATGTGATGGACAAGACCCAAACTATGAACGTAGCATATGACCATGTTAGTTTATTTCTATTGTTTTCTGCATGTCAAGTATATGTTCCTATGACCATGAGATCATGCAACTCACTGACACCGGAAGAGTACCTTGTGTGTGTCAAAC
Source organism: Hordeum marinum (assembly GCA_022496015.1). Lineage (NCBI taxonomy): Eukaryota > Viridiplantae > Streptophyta > Magnoliopsida > Poales > Poaceae > Hordeum > Hordeum marinum. The sequence goes on along the minus strand of CM039677.1, from coordinate 382,744,009 downwards.
GTCGCAACGTAACTAGGTGACTATAAAGGTACCCTACAGGTATCTCCGAGGGTGTATGTTGAGTTGGCATGGATCAAGACTGAGATTTGTTACTCCTTGTGACAGAGGGCTATCTCAGGGCCCACTCGGTAATACAACATCATAATGAGATTGCAAGCAAAGTGGCTAAAGAGTTAGCCACGGGATCCTGTATTACGGAATGAGTAAAGAGACTTGTCGGTAACGAGATTGAACTAGGTATGGAGTTACCAACGATCGGATCTCGGGCAAGTAACACACCGATGAACAAAGGAACTACATTCGGGATTGACTGAATCCTTGACATCGAGGTTCGACTGATAAATATCATCGTAGAATATGCAGGAACCAATATGGGCGTCCAGGTCCCGTTATCGGTTATTGGCCGTAGAGGTGTCTCGGTCATGTCTACATAGTTCTCGAACCCGTAGGGTCTACACACTTAACATTTGGTGACGATATAAGTATAGTCGAGTTATTATGTTGGTGACCGAAGGTTGTTTAGAGTCCCGGATGAGATACCGGACATGACGAGGAACTCCGGAATAGTCCGAATGTGACGATTGATATATAGGATGAAGGGAATCGGAGTCCAGAAGTGTTCTGTGGCATACAAGGGGTTCGACAAAGCGCCAAAAGGGGTTTCGGGGGGGCCCCGACAAGTGTTGGGGGCCTCATGGGCCAAGGAGAGGGGACCAGCCCATGAGGGGCTGGGTGCTGTGCCAATCCTCATCCCACTAGGCTAGGAGGGGGCAATACCCCCTAGGACACCGGCCACCCCAAACTTGGGAGGCAAGGCGACTTGGGGGGGCACCCAACCCTAGCCGCCACCCCCTTGGCTGCCGCCCCCTAGGGGGAACTCTAGGGCGCCCTCCCCTCCTCCCTTCCCCCTATATATAGAGAGGGGGAGAGAGGGCAGCCGCACCCTAACGTGCTACGACGCTGCCCCTCCTCCCCTTCGTAGTTCTTCTCCACTTCATAGTGCGCGGCGAAGCCCTGCCGAGCTGTCATCACCACCACCTCACCATGCTGTCATGATGCCGGAGGACTCGGGCTACTACTTCACCATTGCTCGCTGGATCGAGGAGGTGAAGGCATCATCAAGCTGCACATGTGTCGAACGCAGAGGTACCATCCGTTCAGCACTTGATCGGGAGTTCGCGGGACGGATCATGATTGGATCACGAAGACGTTCGACTACATCAACTGCATTTCTTAGCATCCACTTAGTGATCTACAAGGGTATGTAGATACAGTCTCTCCTCTCGTAGATTCTCATCTCCTAGATTGATCTTCGTGAAGCGTAGGAATCTTTTTGTTTCCCATGCAACGTTCCCCAAGAGAAGATTTTTCCTATGGATACGATAGGTGGTGCTATCGTACATCCACGTTTCTGGAGTCTTCAACACACGGAGGGTAACTGCCACGAGAGTCCACGGAGGGCTCCACCCATAAGGGTCCATGAAGTAGGAACCTTGACTATTCCATAACGGCTTCCGTCCACGAAGGACTAGCCTCACTATGGGTAGATCTTCACAAAGTAGGCGATCTCCTTGCCCGTACAAACTTCTTGGTTCAACTCCACAACACGAAGTAGGAGGCTCCCAAGCAAAACCTAACCAATCTAGGAGGCACCACCCTCCAAAAGGTAATAGGCTTGATAGTGATGATGAACTCCTTGCTCTTGTGCTTCAAGATGATAGACTCCTCAACACTCAATCACTCTCTCACATATTTGGCTTTGTAGAAGAGATTGATGGGTGGAAAGAAACTTGGGGAGGCTAGAAGTCAAGATCCATATGGTTGGAGTGGATGATCTTGATCTCAACACAAAGGTAGGCAATTCTTTCTCAGAAATTTGGATATGGGAAGAGGGGAACTGTTCTGAGTGCTTCTCTTGCGAGTGGGATGTGGTGGAGGGGTATATATAGGCATCTCCAAAAATCAAACCGTTACACACATTATTGCCCACTCGGTGAAACCGAAGCAAAACTCGGTCGTACCGACTTGTTCAAAGTGTGGCAACATTAGGAATCTCGATGAGACCGATATATGATTCTCGGTAGTACCGATACGAGTGGCCGAGGGCAGTTACCAAAACTCGGTGACACCAATTCATAAAACTGGGAAATTCTAATTTTATAAATTGGGTCATCAGAAGGTTTGCCATTGACCTCGATTGCACCGATAAGGCACTTGGTTGTACCGAGAAGGTAGGGTTTGGATAGGGATTTGTGTGAGGTAGAAATCGGTAGAGCCGAATGGGAAAACTTGGTGGCACCAATTTTGTGTAGAAGGGTTTTGACAGAGTATTTTTGTGGGAGAGCTTGTGGGTGTTTTTGGTGGCTAGCACTTGTGAACGTGGAGCAATTTGTTCACCAACATTTCCTTACCCCCCTTTTAATAGTATTGGCTTTACTATGGACTCAAACTGATTTCTCACAAAGTAAAAAGAGAGTCTTCTAGCTTGAAGCTTTGCCAATCCATTCCTTGCATCTTGGGGTCTCCTCACAATCTATAGCCATCCCATCATTGGGCTTTTCCTGAAATATACTTAGTGGAAACATGAGTCCAATGAGATATATGTTGTTATTAATTACGAAAACCACCAAGGGAGAAAATGTGCTTTCAATCTCCCCCTTTTTGATAATTGATGACAATATATAGATCAAAGCTTCGACATATGATATAATCAATGAATAGAATCATCGCTTTGAGAAGTATGTGATAAGCAAGATCTCTTCCTAAATTTGTGCACTATTTTGAATTTGCGTTTGAATGCAAATGCACAATCGATTTGGATCATGGGGCATTCTGTGTCACATACAACTTGGTGGTTTGCGAGAATAATATGAATGAACAACATAGCACAACACATCGAACAAGAAGTGAATGATCATCTCATAAACATCTCAAAAGATAAGAAGTGAACAAGAAGTGAATGAGCAAGAAGTGAACGATCAAAACATCTCAAAAGTAGCAACACATAGGAAGTGCATGATCAAACACCAAACAAGTTTAATACAACCGATAAAACAAAAGATTTTAAAGTTTTGGAGAGCGATAAAAAGCAACACTCTCACTCTCTCGAAGCCCTGTGATCTATACAACCTCTCCCTCTTTGACAACAAGTTACCAAAAAGTTCAAAGGTATAGAACTAATCGTCTCTCAGAGCCTGATCTCCTCCAGTTGTTGATGTAGGAGTCGAGAGAACCGCTTCTGCGAATACTTCTACAGATGTCATGGAAGGGGTTGGAGTAGACACTGGAGGTGTTGATGGAGCTGGTGGAACTGAAGGAGCTACAGCAGGAGCTGATGAAGATGGTCTCATCTCTGTAGCTGGCACTGGCATAGATTTGGCATGGGTCTTGGACTGAGTGCTAGGCTGGAGAGGGTGACTGTCATCAGAATCCAAGGTGTATGGGGTAGGAACTGCATCCACTTCCTTCTTGATCTCATCAACATTCTTTGTCAGCCCATTAACCTTGTTGTTCAGTTTGTGTAACTTGTCCTCAACAATCGTTTGCAGACTCTTCTAGTTCTTCAAGATCTCAGTGGTGTCATTCTGCATGCCTTGGATAGAGCTAAGAATAAGATCCATTTGATCATTTCTAGTCCTTGGCACTGGATCACTAGTGCCCCTGGTTGCCTCAACTGCTGCCTATGTAGTAGATGAAGTGGGATGATCTGGGTTCATCACCACAACATTATCCTCAAACTCAGGATAGAGTGGCATATGAGGTCGATCAAGTGCATATACATTATTTTAAAGCTTTGAATTGATAAGCATTTGAATGTATGGAGCATATCCACATGATCTCTTTTGGTCAGCAGCAGTCCTCTTCATTGTCTCAACTATCAAATCAATGACCCCTAATCTGTGAAGGTCAATGTGATGCAACATGTTGATGGAGAATCCTCTAATCATCTTGTCATCTCCTCACTTGAGCATCAAGGTGTTGTTGGAAATATACCCTAGAGGCAATAATAAATTAGTTATTATCATATTTACTTGTTCATGATAATCGTTTATTATCCATGCTATAATTGTATTGATCGGAGACTTAAATGCATGTGTGGATACATAGACAAAACCATGTCCCTAGTATGCCTCTAGTAGACTAGCTTGTTGATCAAAAGATGGTTAAGCTTTCCTAGCCATGGACATGAGATGTCATTTGATAATGGGATCACATCATTAGGAGAATGATGTGATGGACAAGACCCAAACTACAAACGTAGCATATGATCGTGTCAGTTTATTGCTACTGTTTTCTGCATGTCAAGTATATGTTCCTATGACCATGAGATCATGCAACTCACGGATGTCGGAGGAGTGCCTTGTGTGTATCAAACGTCGCAACGTAACTGGGTGACTATAAATGTGCTCTACAGGTATCTCCGATGGTGTCTGTTGAGTTGGCATGGATCGAGACTGGGATTTGTTACTCCGTGTGACGGAGAGGTATCTCGGGGCCCACTCGGTAATGCAACATCACAATAAGCCTTGCAAGCAATGTGACTAATTGTTAGTTGCGATATCTTGTATTATGGAACGAGTAAAGAGACTTGCCAGTAACGAGGTTGAACTAGGTATGGAGATACCGACGATCGAATCTCGGGCAAGTAACATACCGAAGAACAAAGGGAACGTTATACGGGATTAACTGAATCCTTGACATAGAGGTTCGACCGATAAAGATCTTCGTAGAATATGTAGGAACCAATGTGGACGTCTCGGTCCCGCCATTGGTTATTGACCGTAGAGGTGTCTCGGTCATGTCTACATAGTTCTCGAACCCGCAGGGTCTGCACACTTAAGGTTCGGTGACGTTTCGGTAGTGTAGAGTTATGTATGGTGGTGACCGAAGTTTGTTCGGAGTCCCGGATGAGATCCTGGACGTCACGAGGAGCTCCGGAATGGTCTGGAGGTAAAGATTTATATATAGGAAGTCCCAGTTTGGTTTTCGGAAAAGTTTCGGGCTCATCGGTAGTGTACCGGGAGGGCCGGGAGTGTACCGGGAGTGCCGGTAGTGTACCGGGAGGCCTCCGGGAGGGGTATTTCGACCCCAAGAGGTCCATGGGCTGTGGGAGAATAATAACCAGCCCTTAGTGGGCTGGGAAAACAGCCACAAAAGGCCCATGGCATAGGAGAGAAAGTCCTAAAGCAAAAAGTGGAAAATCAGCCAATAGGAGGCAATCCTACTCCAACTAGGATTGGAGGTGAAGTAGGATTGCTTCCCACCTCCTATTTCGGCCGACCCAAAGGCCTTGGATGCCTCTCCTCTCCTCTCCTCCTATATATACTAGTGGATTGGGTGGTTTTTGGACAGAATTTCCGGCCACGTGCTACCCGTTACACCGGTGCATAGTTTCTCCTCTAGATCGGTTTTCTGCAGCGCTTAGGCGAAGCCCTGCCGGAATTGCTCCACCACCATCACCGGAGCGCCGTCACGCTGCCGGTGAACTCTCTCTCCTCTCCACATCCTCTTGCTGGATCGAGACGGTGGAGATCGTCATCAAGCTGCACGTGTGCTGAACACGGAGGTGTCGTCCGTTCGGCGCTAGATCGGAAGGACCGTGATCAAGATCGCGAGACGGTTCGTGATGTGATCACGGAACGGATCGTGATGAGTTCGTGGGACAGATCGTGATCAAGATCATGAGATGGATCGTGATGAGTTCGCGGGACGGATCATGATGTGTTCGCGGGACGGATCGTGATTGGATCACGGGACGGATCGTGATGAGATCGCGGGACGCTCGGCAATTTGGATCGCGGAGATGTTCGACTACACCAACCGCGTTTCTTAACGCTTCCTGCTTAGCGATCTACAAGGGTACGTAGATACACTCTCCCTCTCGTAGATGCTCATCACGAAGGATAGGTTTGCGTGTGCGTAGGAAATTTTTGTTTCCCATGTGATGTTCCCCAACAGTGGCATCATGAGCTAGGTTGATGGTTCGATGAGATCTCGAGTAGAACACAAAAGGTTTGTGGGCGTTGATGCTTAGATTGCTTCCTCCTTTGGTCGTATTTTGGTTCAGCGGGATTGTGAGATGAAGCGGCCCGGACCAACATTACTCGTACGCTTACGAGAGACCGGTTCCCTCGACGCAACTTGTTGCCTAGATGGCTTGCGGGTGATAGTTTCTCTCACTTTAGTTGGATCGGATTCGACAAAGGCGGTCCTTGAGAAGGTTGAAAAGCAAACTAGTGTATCACCGTTGTGGTTTATGCGTAATTGAGAATTGTTCTTGCTAGATACCCGTAGCAGCCACGTAAAACATGCAATAACAATTAGAGGACGTCTAACTTGTTTTTGCAGGGTATGTTGTGATGTGATATGGCCAATTACATGATGAGATATATGTGATGTATGAGATGATCATGTGATGTATAGAATTTCACGACTTGCATGTCGTTGAGTACGGCAACCGGCAGGAGCCATAGGGTTGTCTTTAATTATTGTATGACCTGCGTGTCAATCATTAAGCTCTATGTAATGCTTTACTTTATCGCTAAGCGGTAGCAATAGAAGGAGAAGCAGGGCTGGCGCCACAACCCCAATGGCAACACATTGATGGAGATCAAGATGATGGAGATCATGGTGTTGTGTCGGTGACGATGGAGATCATTCTCGTGTTTCGAAGATGGAGATCTTAAACACAAGTTCATGGCCATATCATGTCACTTATGAATTGCATGAGATGTTAATCCTTTTATGCACCTTGTTTTGCTTAGTACGGCGGTAGCATTATAAGGTGATCCCTCACTTGAATTTCAAGATGAACTGTGTTCTCCCCGAGTGTGCATCGTTGCGAAAGTTCGTCGTGTTGAGACACCACGTGATGATCGGGTGTGATAGACTCTACGTTCACATACAACGGGTGCAAGCCAGATTTGCACGCGGAGAACACTCGGGTTAAACTTGACGAGCCTAGCATGTACAGACATGGCCTCGGAACACGAGAGACATGGCCTAGTAATATTGCGGACTGGGTCCGTGATCTGAGGATTGTCCTCATTGCTGCACAGAAGGCTTATGTCCTTAATGCACCGCTCGGTGCACCAACCCCTCTAGCGTCGTCGTAGATGTTGTGAACATCTGACAGGCACGTTCTGATGACTACTTGATAGTTTAGTGCGTCATGCGTTACGGCTTAGAATTGAGGCTCCGAAACATTTTGAACGTCACGGAACATATGAGATGTTTCTAAGAGCTGAAAATAGGATCTCAGGCTCGTGCCCGTGTTGCGAGATATGAGATCTCCAACAAGATTCTTTGCCTGCAAGATGAAAGAGAAGAGCTCAATCGTTGAGCGTGTACTCAGATTGTCTGGGTGCTACAATCGCTTGAATCAAGTGGGAGTTGATCTTCCAGATAAGATAGTGATTGACATAGTTCTCCAAGTCACTGTCACTAAGCTACTAGAATTTAGTGATGAACTATAAATTGCCAGGGATAGAAATAATGATTCCTGAGCTGTTCGCGATGTTTTGACATCGCGAAGGTAGAAATCAAGAAGGAGCGTCAAGTGTTGATGGTTAACCAAACCACTAGTTTCGAGAAGGGCAAGAGCAAGGAGGGAAACTTCATGGATAGCAAGTCAGTTGCTGCTGCAGTGAAGCAACCCAAAGTTGAACTCAAACCCGAGACTAAGTGCTTCTATTATGAGGTGAACGGTCGCTGAAGCGGAACAACCCTAGATACTTGGTAGATAAGAAGGCTGGCAACATCGACAAAAGTATGTTTGATATACGAGTTATTGATGTGTACCTTGCTAGTACTCCTAGTAGCACCTGGGTATTGGATACCGGTTCGGTTGCTAAATGTTAGTAACTCGAAATAAAAGCTATAGAATAAATGGAGAACTAGCTAAGGGTGAGGTGACGATATGTGTTGGAAGTGTTTCCAAGGTTGATGTGATCAACATCGCACGCTCTCTCTACCTTCAGGATTAGTGACGAACCTAAATAAATGTTATTTGGTGTTTTGCGTTGAGCATGAACATGATTAGATCATGTTTATAGCAATACAGTTATTCATTTAAGTTAGAGAATAATGGTTATTCTGTTTACATGAATAATACCTTCAATGGTTATGCACCCAATGAGAATGGTTTGTTGAAATCTTGATCGTAGTAGTACACATGTTCATAACATTGATGTCAAAAGATACAAAGTTAATAATGATAGTACCACATACTTGTGGCACTGCCGCTAAATGTCATATTGGTATAAAGCGCATGTAGAAACTCCATGCTGATGGATATTTGGACTCATTCGATTTCGAATCGGTTGAGACATGCGAACCATGCCTCTTGGGCAAGATGACTAAAGGACCCCGTTGGATGGAGCGGGCAAGTGATTCATTGGAAATGATACATGTTGATGTATGCAATCTAGTGAGTCTTGTAGCGTGCAGTGGATATCGTTATTTTCTTACCTTCACTAATGATTTGAGTAGATATAGTGTATATTTACTTAATGAAACACAAGTCTGAATCGTTTGAAAGGTTCAAGCAAATTCAGAGTGAAGTTTAAAGATCATCGTGACAAGAAGATAAAAATGACCGCGATATGATCGTGGAGGTGAATATCTGAGTTACGAGTTTGGCATACAACTTAAGACAATGTGAAATTTGTTTCACAACTAACGCCACCTGGAACACCATGGTGTGATGGTGTGTCCGAACATCATAGTCATGCTCTATTGATATAGTACATACTGTGATGTCTCTTATCGTTTTACTACTATAATTTTTGGGGTTATGCATTAGAGACAACTACATTCACTTTAAATAGGGCATCATCTAAATCCGTTGAGATGACACCGTGTGAATTATGGTTTGATAGAAACCTAAGCTATCATTTCTTAATATTTGGGGCTGTGACACTTGTGTGGAAAATGTTTTCACCTAATGAGGTCGAACCCAAGGCGGACAAATGCATCTTCATAGAATACCCTAAGATCAGTTGGGTGAACCTTCAATCTCAGATCCTAGTGCAAAGTGTTTGTTGCTTAAACGGATCCTTTCTCGAGGAAATGTTTCTCTCGAAAGAATTGAGTGGGAGGAAGATAGAACTTGATGAGGTTGTTGAACCTTTGTTCAACCAGAGAGTAGCGCGGCGTAGAAAGTTGTTTCTATGAAGCCTACGTTAGTTGAAGAGGAAGTTAATGATGATGATCATGAAGCTTCAGGATCAAGTTACTATCGAACTTCGTAGGTCGACAAGGATGTGTATTGCTCCTGAGCAGTACGGCAACCCTGTCTTGGAATACATGTTGTTGGACAACGATGAACCTACGAGCTGTGGAGAAGCGATGATGGGCCCGGATTCCAACAAATGGTTGGAGGCCATGAAATCCGAGATAGGATCCATGTATGAAAACCAAGTATAGACTTGGGTAGACTTGCTCGTTGGACGGCAGGTCGTTGAGTACAAATGGATCTTTAAAATGAAGACAGACACTGATGGTAAATGTCACCATTTGTAAAGTTTGACTTGTTGCAAAGTTGTTTGTGACAAGTTCAAGGAGTTGACTGCGATGAGACTTTCTCACTCGTAGCGATGCTAAAGTCTGTTGGAATTATGTTAGCAGTTGGTGCATTTTCAATTATGAAATCTGGCAGATGGATGACAAAACATCGTTTCCTTAACGGTTTACTTGAGGAAAGGTTGTATGTGATACAACTAGAAGGTTTTGTCAGCCCTAAGGATGCTAAAAGATGAGCAAGCTTCAGTGATCCTTCTATGGACTGAAGCAAGCATCTCGGAGTTGGAATATACACTTTGATGAGGTGATCAAAGTTTCTGTAGTTTATACAAAGTTTACGAGAAACTTGTATTTGCAATAAAGTGAGTGGGAGCAGTGTAGAGTTTCTGATAAGTATATGTGGTTGACATATTGTTGATCGGAAATAATGTAGAATTTCTGGAAGGCATAAAAGGTTGTTTGAAAAGTGTTTTTCAAAGGAAGACCTGGATAAAGCTACCTAATTGTTGAGCATCAAGATCTATAGAGATAGATCAAGATGCTTGATGAGACTTTCAATGAGTACATACCTTGACAAGATTTTGAAAGAGTTCAAAATAGTTCTCATCTGATTTGTAAGGTGTGAAGTTGAGTGAGACTTAAAGCTCGACAATGGTAGAAGAAAGAGAAAGGACGAACGTCGTCCCCTACGCCTTAGCCATAGGCTCTATATTATGCCATGCTGTGTACCGCACCTATGTGTGCCTTGCCATGAGTCTATCAAGGGGTACAAGAGTGGTCCAGGAGTGGATCAATGGACAGCGGTCGGAATTATCCTTAGTAACCAGAGGACTAAGGAAATGTTTCTTGATTATGGAGGTGATAAAGAGTTCGTCATAAAGAGTTACGTCGATGCGAGCTTTAACACCTATCCGGATGACTAGTAGTAGCAATCTGGATACGTATAGTGGAGCAGCCATTTAGAAATAGTACCAAGTGGAGTGTGGTAGCAGTGTCTACGGTTTGACATAGAGATTTGCAAAGTACACACGGATCTGAATATCGCAGACCCGTTGACTATAAGACCTCTCTCACATGCAAAGCATGATCGAGCCCCAAAACTCATTGGGTGTTAGATTCATAACAATGCGAATCACATGGTGATGTGAACTAGATTATTGACTCTAGTGCAAGTGGGAGACTGTTGGAAATATGCCCTAGAGGCAATAATAAATTAGTTATTATCATATTTCCTTGTTCATGATAATCGTTTAATATCCATGCTATAATTGTATTGATCGGAGACTTAAATGCATGTGTGGATACATAGACAAAACCATGTCCCTAGTATGCCTCTAATGGACTAGCTCGTTGATCAAAGGATGGTTAAGGTTTCCTAGCCATGGACATGAGATGTCATTTGATAACGGGATCACATCATTAGGAGAATGATGTGATGGATAAGACCCAAACTACAAACATAGCATATGATCGTGTCAGTTTATTGCTACTGTTTTCTGCATGTCAAGTATATGTTCCTATGACCATGAGATCATGCAACTCATGGATATCGGAGGAGTGCCTTGTGTGTATCAAACGTCGCAACGTAACTGGGTGACTATAAAGGTGCTCTACAGGTATCTCCGATGGTGTCTGTTGAGTTGGCATGGATCGAGACTGGGATTTGTTACTCCGTGTGACGGAGAGGTATCTCGGGGCCCACTCGGTAATGCAACATCACAATAAGCCTTGCAAGCAATGTGACTAAGTGTTATTTGTGAGATCTTGTATTACGGAACAAGTAAAGAGACTTGCCGGTAACGAGGTTGAACTAGGTATGGGGATACCGACGATCGAATCTTGGGCAAGTAACATACCGAAGAACAAAGGGAACGTTATACGGGATTAACTGAATCCTTGACATAGAGGTTCGACCGATAAAGATCTTCGTAGAATATGTAGGAACCAATGTGGACGTCCAGGTCCCGCCATTGGTTATTGACCATAGAGGTGTCTCGGTCATGTCTACATAGTTCTCGAACCCGCAGGGTCTGCACACTTAAGGTTCGGTGACATTTCGGTAGTGTAGAGTTATGTATGGTGATGACCGAAGGTTGTTTGGAGTCCCAGATGAGATCCCGGACGTCACGAGGAGCTCCGGAATGGTCCGGAGGTAAAGATTCATATATAGGATGTCCCAGTTTGGTCGCCGGAAAAGTTTCGGGCTCATCGGTAGTGTACCGGGAGTATCGGTAGTGTACCGGGAGTGCCGGTAGTGTACCGGGGGACCTCTGGGAGGGGTATTTCGACCCCAATAGGTCCATGGGCTGTGGGAGAATAATAACCAGCCCTTAGTGGGCTGGGAAAACAGCCACAAAGGCCCATGGCGCAGGAGAGAAAGTCCTAAAGCAAAAAGTGGAAAATCAGCCAATAGGAGGCAATCCTACTCCAACTAGGATTGGAGGTGAAGTAGGATTGCTTCCCACCTCCTATTTCGGCCGACCCAAAGGCCTTGGCTGCCTCTCCTCTCCTCTCCTCCTATATATACTAGTGGATTGGGTGGTTTTTGGACAGAATTTCCGGCCACATGCTACCCGTTTCACCGGTGCACAGTTTCTCCTCTAGATCGGTTTTCCGCAGCGCTTAGGCGAAGCCCTGCCGGAATCACTCCACCACCATCACCGGAGCGCCGTCACGCTGCCGGTGAACTATCTCTCCTCTCCACCTCCTCTTGCTGGATCAAGACGGTGGAGATCATCATCAAGCTGCACGTGTGCTGAATGCGGAGGTGCCGTCCGTTCGGTGCTAGATCGGAAGGACCGTGATCGAGATCGCGAGACAGTTCGTGATGAGATCGCGGAACGGATCATGATGAGTTCGCGGGATAGATCGTGATCAAGATCCCGAGACGGATCGTGATGAGATCGCGGGACGGATCGTGATGAGTTCACGGGACGGATTGTGATTGGATCGCGGGACGGATCGTGATGAGATCGCGGGACGCTCGGCGATTTGGATCGCGAAGATGTTCGACTACACCAACCGCGTTTCTTAACGCTTCCCGCTTAGCGATCTACAAGGGTATGTAGATCCACTCTCCCTCTCGTAGATGCTCATCACCATGGATAGGTTTGCGTGTGCGTAGGAAATTTTTTGTTTCCCATGCAACGTTCCCCAACAATACAAGGATATCTATGGACATGGAGTGCAAAGCATACATGATGATGTCCATGAATTCATTAATTACCTTGTCCCTTGCTTACCTTTGAGGGAATGTGTGACTCCTCGGATTATTGCATAATGTTGATGTTGATTGCAACTAGTCCTTGCCAATAATGAATGTGAGTGAATTTCACTGGCGGGGTCACCCCTCAAGAACTTCTCTAGTTCTTATTCTTGGGGACCCATATCAAGTTGATGGAAATCCTTGGAGTTGAGGTGGCACTTGTAGAAGTTGAACTTGTGGAATCCTTGAGAACCCACTTGACCAAACCTTGGGATTCATCTTCATATGAGTCAATCTCCTCTTGAAGCTTGTCCTTTCCCTTGAGCTTGTGATCTTGTGGTGGAAGGTCATCTTGATCTTTTGTTCCCTTGGGAAGAGTATGTTCATACTTCTCCCTTTGAGGAACAAACTTGGGCTTGGGGTATGGACCTTCTTTCCATTCAACTCCATTTGCGTTGAAGTAGCCAATGCCATGATTCTTCCGGTGTCCTCCATGATTGCATACAATTTCCTCAAATTTCTTACATCCGGCAAGACTTTTGTAGATACTTTTCTCTATAATCCCTTTTAAAAGATCATTTTCTTTCTCAAGTGTAACTTGGCTAAGAGAGTCGTTAGTGGGATCAATAGAACTACTAGAAGCAATATCATTGGATTTATCATCTTTATTGCTACTAGTTGAAGAACCTTTCTTGCCTTTGTTACTAGTTTTCTTAGGGGCTGTTTGGATTGAGCCCAATCTTGGCCTACCAAATAATTGGCATGACCAATTCCAGGGCATGACCAAAAAATTGCCAAGCCATGGCTGTTTGGATTGTAGCCATCAGTACCTGCCATTTTTTTGGCAAAACCATTGGATATCATTTGGTTTAAAGCCAAATATTTGGCACCTTTGACTAGCATGTGCCTGGTTTGGTTCCAAAATTTCAAAATTGCATGCCAGCCAGTAAAAGAACACTTATGTGTAAACAAGCAGTCACAAGTCACATGCTACAAAAACAAAATTTGAATTAACCAACACATATGCACACAAACTATCCTTTTCCAGAACTTCACAATGACATAATTAAACTCATACATTCAGTAGCTCATATTGTTTGATACATGATAGATGAAATAAGGTTCACATACTTTACCATACCATCTAGGACATAAACAGCCATCCATGCACCAAAAGCACTCCATACAAACAAAATATGATGCACCAAGTTTGCTTTATATAGACAAAATATGCATGATGCTGTTATCCATGCTCCCACTAGGTGTTAAGGCGTTCCTAGCTATATAAACAAAAGGTTTCCACAAACTCTATCTAATCATGTGGCAATTTAGTGAGCAGCTGCAGATACATCATTGCCACCTTCTTGAAACCGAGACTCGAAGTAGCTAATGACCCACTCTCCAAGAATTGTTTTATCGGCATAGTTAAGATAGCTACGAAAGATATCTTGGTCTGGCTTGGATAGATGGGCAACAATCTCAAGTTTATCCTTGGCTGGGATGGTAAGTGCATTGACCCGCTTCCAAAGATTTGCATAAGGATCTGCAGGTGGCATAGGTTGCACAGACACAATAGGGGGTGCAAGGGATTCAACTAGCTTCTTGATACTGTTTACCATATCATCATTAGATACCTTGCCCTTCTTGCTTGCTTTGCCCTTGGTTGGCTTCTTCGAAGGTGATGATGACACAGACTTGCACTTCTTGTTTAAAGGGTTGCCATCGAAGTCAACTTTAGGACTGCGATGCTCAATAGTATCAGAGTCAGCTTCATCACTGTCTAATGGAATTAGAGTTCCCTCAAGTTCCCTCACATCCTCACTGTCATCACTACCATCATCCACATTGACAGTGGTTTGGTCAACTGCGAGCGAGCCATCAGCATGAGATTGATCCGAGAATAACTCTTCCAATTGATGAAAGAATCTAATGGGTCTGGTAAGATAATTGACTACAGTTTTCTGCACACAAGGTAAGGTAAAAAAAGAGTAAACATGAGAGAAGCTGCAGGTATTAAAAAGACAACAAAGGCCAATGAATAGGAAGCATGCATATCCACTCATTAGATCAGACCACTTCCCACTAATTTTTAGATCACATCATGATATAAATAAGAGAAAAAAATAACAAGAACTTACACTGAGGCTTTGCTTTTCTGACTCGGAAAGTGTGAATGTAAAAGTGGTTATGTCAAGGCCATTGCCACTATTGGCCATGGCATGATGCACCCAGCCCCACTTCTCCTTGCATTGACGGTAGTGTCGATCCACTTGGGTTTGAGTGACACCAAGAGAAAACTTCCATTTAGAGCATCAGCACATTGCAAGTGGTGGTGTTTCTTGAACTTAAAAGTCAACAACTGCTAGCACATTTTGGGAGGGGTATGACTTGCGGCCCCTAAACTTGTTGACCATGTGGGCAGGAATACAAGCCTTAACATGAGTGCCATCTAGTGCCCCTATGCATCCCTATGAATATGAAAAAGGGTAGTTCATGTCAAGCTTGGGTTAGGTTGATCTTGTATAACTACTAATAAATCTACGATCTAAGGGTTACCTCAAAATACGGGTAGAATCTGTCTAGGCTGCTAGTGATTTTTGTGTGTGTATCCGTTGATCTAATGTAAATGAGATCACAAGCTAACTCCCCCATCGCACGAAGAACAATATTGAAATATCTTCTCACTATTTCATTAGATCGCCAGAACCAAAATCCAATAGATGAATTTGTGCGATGTTGACCGATCATGTATAAGAACATTGCTACTTGTTCCTCTACTGAAACATGTAGTGTATCAATTAACAACTTTTTCTGCCTGAGCCTAATGCATAGCTTGTAAAATACAGCTCGAGACATCCGCATTTGCTTGATACATATTGCATCAGATGTGTCAATAAGCCTAACCAGAACATTAGTCATGTAGATGTCTCTCTCAACTAGTGGACCATACTTTCTTCCTCTACTTCGAAATTTCTACCATCTTTGTTTCTATACCAAATAGCCAAGAGAAGAACAATGACAAACAGAGTTCTCCGCCTCAATATGGTGTGATAATAATATGTTTGCTGAACCATGTCCATCTGAGTCAATATAATAAGTACATCAATATGAATGATCTAAATCATAGATGCATTATACAAAATGAGAGCTACTTATAACTAATAATAGTGATGAATAACTTATAAAAAGATCCACCTAAATCATATACAAAAAATACATATATGTGCTAGACTATTTGTGAATCAGAAATAATAAACAGGGATAATAAGTCACAACCAACAATTAACCATATATGTCCAGCCAGCTTCTAAGAAATCGATGAACAACAATGTTCTAAAAACAGAGGTCGTATGGACTCATAACTAGACTGATTTGAGACACGTGATACTAGTTACAAGCTTTGTGTCAAATCCTTCCCATGTCCTAATTTCTAATTCATTGGCTGACTTTTCAAGACTTCACGCATGCTGCATATGGAGATCTAAGACTGGGAGCAAAGGCAAAGGGCATGGATTTGGTAAGCAAGTACACGGATCTAGCAAGTATATACGTACTTGTAGCATATCAGCAATTAAAAAGTTCAGATTTGAATCAAATCATGCCACGGAGAAAAGGGGATCGGGGTGAGATTGAAGGGGATTTGAGATCCTGACCGTTGGTGGATTGGGAGGTGAGAACAGAGGTGGAGCAATGCCAGCGGCCGCCGGAGAAACTTGTACTATTGCAAGAATCCGGCGGCCTCGACGATAGCTATAGATCATGCCCTTCTCTTACTCCTGTGTGTTTTCCTGAGATGAGAAGAGGAAAGTGAAATAACGGATAAGGAAATTTCGCTGCGTACCTTTTATACTCAGCGCCCAGTTCGCGTGCGACTTGAGGCTGCCAATTTTTGGCGGACAATTTCCACGCTGTTGTTTCGCCCGCGATTTGGTGGAAACGGGTGCGGGCGCGCCCGGGCGAGCCAAAATTGATCATGATCCAAGTGGCAGCCAAAAAGGTCGGGCATAACCAACTTTTTGGTAAGGCAGCTATTGGTAGTCATTAAAACAGCCCCTTAGCCTTAACTTGTGGAATGAATGTAGACAAGAGAAGTCGTTTGGCAAGTCTTCTTTCGAGGATCTTCATTGATAGCTTTAAGGAATTCATGCTCTTGCTCCAAATTGAGCTTCTTGAAGCGAAGCTTCTCATGAGTCCTTACAAGTTCTCTATGATCTTCTAGAGTAGACTCGTGGGCTAACTTAAGAGTGTTTAGTTCTTTAGTTAGTTGCTCTATTTCCAACTTATCATCATCACACGACTTATCTTGACTAGAGTGATTACTAACAAGTTCATTTTGACTAGTATCGCTAGATTTGTCAAATAGCAAGTCATCTTCTCCTACTAGCTCATCCTTATCACTATTGAAATCAAGATATTCGGGGTGTGATACCTTGGGGCCTTTAGCCATGAAACAACTTCCACTCCCTTCACTTGGTGAATCAAATATGTCATAGGAATTGGAGGAAACGAGTGCAAGTCCGACAACACCTTCATCTTGACTATAGTCGGAGTCGGAGTGGTAGCTTCTCTCGGAGTGGTGGTCGGATTCGGAGTCGGAAACCCATTCACCAACATGAGCTTGATGTCTTCTTCTTGAGTAGCTCTTGGTGTACTTGTCCTTCTTCTCTGAGTCCCTACTTCTCCTCGAGGGTCTTCGTTCATAACGATCATCTCTACTCTTTCTCTCTATTCGAGGTGAATCATCTCTTGAGCTCTTTCTTCTAGGTGACTCTTCCCTTCTTTTGTGGGGGGTCGTGCACTCATTTGAGTAGTGTCCGGGCCTTCCACAATTGTAACAATTCCGATCACGACTAGATGAATGCTTCTCTTCATATCTTGAGTTGGAGTTCCTCTCTTGGCCTCTAGTCTTGTAGAACTTGTTGAATTTCTTGAGCATGAGTCTTATCTATTCATTGGTAACAAGGTTGTCGCTTGAAGTACCGGGAACATCACTTGTGGCTTTGTAAGCACCGTAGACTTGTTGTGAAGTTCTTCCTTGTCTTTGAGTGACATCTCATGAGCAACAATCCTTCCAATTACTTTCGTAGGCTTGAGATCTTTGTAGTTTGGCATCATTTGGATTAATGTGCACACGGTGTCATACTTTCCATCCAAATCTCTAAGTATCTTCTTAATGATGAATTTGTTGGTCATTTCTTCACTTCCTAAGCTGGCAATCTCATTGGTAATGAGAGCTACCCTAGAGTACATCTCTGCGACTCCTTCACCATGCTTCATCTTGAACTTGTAAAGTTGACTTTGAAACACATCCAACTTAGATTCTCTGACGGAATCGGTACCTTCGTGCATATCAACCAAAGTGTCCCAAATTTCCTTTGCATTCTCAAGATGGCTGATTTTGTTGAATTCTTAGGGGCATGGGCAGTTGAAAAGAATGTCACATGCTTGAGCATTGTATTGCAACATCTTCAATTCTTCCGCGATCGCTTCACTATCCGGTTCCTTTCCATCAACAGAGAATTCACCTTGCAAGCCAACACGAACAAGAGCCCAAACGGTGGGGTTATGACCAAGAATATGCATTTTCATTTTATGCTCCATCAAAGTATGTACCTCTATGGTGATAATTTCCCTCACTAGACGCCATACTCACCTAGGTTGTGAAACCAATGCAATGGAGACCAAAGCTCTAATACCACTTGTAGGATCGAAAGTAAGTTTAGAGGGGGTGATTAGACTACTTGACCAAATAACAATTCTACCTTTTCCCAATTTTAGTTGTGGGTAGATTTTAACAATGATAGCAATTCAAGCACACCCTACACATGCATGTCTAAGAGTATAGCAGCGTAAAGTAAAGACAAACACATGTAGTAGATGGTAGGGTTAGAAGATCAAACACATTTGTAGACATGAAGATTTTTCTCGTGGTTCTGATAGGTGGCGCTATCGTACATCCACGTTTATGGAGTCTTCAACCTACAGAGGGTAACGGTCGCGAGAGTCTACGGAGGGCTCCACCCATAAGGGTCCATGATGTAGCAACCTTGACTATTCCATAAGGGCTTCTGTACACGAAGGACTAGCCTCACTATGGGTAGATCTTCATGAAGTAGGTGATCTCCTTGCCCGTACAAACTTCTTGGTTCAACTCCACAACACGAAGTAGGCGGCTTCCAAGCAACACCTAACCAATCTAGGAGGCACCACCCTCCAAAAGGTAATATGCTTGATAGTGATGATGAACTCCTTGCTCTTGTGCTTCAAGATGATAGAATCCTCAACACACAATCAATTTCTTGCAAATTTGGCTCGGTAGAAGAGATTGATTGGGTGGAAAGCAACTTGGGAAGGCTACAAATCAAGATCCATATGGTTGGAGTGGATGATCTTGATCTCAACACAAGGGTATGTGGTTCTCTCTAGGAAATTTGGATATGGGAAGGGGGGAACTGTTCTGAGTGCTTCTTTTGCGAGTGGGATGTGGTGGAGGGGTATATATAGGCATCTCCAAAAATCCAACCGTTACACACATTATTGCCCAACTCGATGAAACCGAAGCAAAACTCGGTCGTATCGACTTGTTCAAAATGTGGCAACTTTAGGAATCTCGGAGAGACCTATATATGATTCTCGGTAGTACCGATACGAGTGGATAAGGGCATTTACCAAAACTCGGTGACACTGATTCATAAAAATCAGAAATTCTGATTTTATAAACTGGGTCATCAAAAGGTTTGCCACTGATCTCGGTTGCACCGGTAAGGCACTTGGTTGTACTGAGAAGGTAGGGTTTGGCTAGGGATCTGTCTGAGGTAGAAATCGGTAGAGCCGAATGGGAAAACTTGGTGGCACCGATTTTATGTAGAAGGGTTTGGACAGAGTATTTTTGTGGGCGAGCTTGTGGGTGTTTTTTGGTGTCTAGCACTTGTGCACATGGAGCAATTTGTTCACCAACATTACCTTACCCCTTTTAGTACTATTGGCTTTCCTATGGACTCAAAGTGATTTCTCACAAAGTAAAAAGAGAGTCTTCTAGCTTGAAGCTTTGCCAATCCATTCCTTGCATCTTGGGGTCTCCTCACAATCTATAGCCATCCCATCACTGGACTTTTCATGAAATATACTTAATGAAAATATGAGTCCAATAAGATATATGTTGTTATTAATTACCAAAACCACCAAGGGAGCAAATGTGCTTTCAATATTCGCCCTACATTTGGGCTGGATATGAGGGGTCTCAGTCAGCCCAGGCGTTTGAGACACCCAAACGGGTCATGTTTTTTTGGCCGGTTAGCCAGGGCGTCCGCCTGGGCGTGCGGGGGGGGGGGGTAGCCCATGTAGTAGCATTTTTGGTCTCCGCGCTCTATTGAGAGCATCTCTAGCAAATGCACTATTCCGCCGTCGGCCCATATATATGCGGACGGTTTACGTATCCGTGCTATTTTGGGCCAGAACAGAAGTAGCAAAATTTTGTACTGGCACGTAAACAATATACGGACGGCCCGCAAGCCACCCCCACCAGCTGCTATATGTATGGGAAGGGGCCATTTTAGGGTTACCGTCTTGGATAGATCTCGCCCCCCTCCGCCGCTATCCTCTTTCCCTTCGCTGTCGTAATTTCTTAGCTCCGGCTGTTGGAAATATGCCCTAGAGGCAATAATAAATTAGTTATTATCATATTTCCTTGTTCATGATAATCGTTTATTATCCATGCTATAATTGTGTTGATCAGAAACTCAGATACATGTGTAGATACATAGATAACACCATGTCCCTAGTATGCCTCTAATAGACTAGCTCATTGATTAAAGATGGCTATGGTTTCCTAGTCTTGTACATGAGATGGACAAGACCCAAATTACAAACGTAGCATATGATCGTGTCATTTTATTGCTACTGTTTTCTGCATGTCAAGTACATGTTCCTATGACCATGAGATCATGCAACTCACTAACACCCGAGGAGTACCTTGTGCATATCAAACGTCGCAACGTAACTGGGTGACTATAAAGGTGCTCTATAGGTATCTCCGAGGGTGTCTGTTGGGTTGGCATGGATCAAGACTGGGATTTGTTACTCCATGTGACGGAGAGGTATCTCAGGGCCCACTCGGTAATACAACATCACAACAAGCCTTGCAAGCAATGTGACTAAGTGTTAGTCACGGGATCTTGTATTATGGAACGAGTAAAGAGACTTGCCAGTAACGAGGTTGAACTAGGTATGGAGATACCGACAATCGAAACTCGGGCAAGTAACATACCGAAGAACAAAGGGAACATCATACGGGATTAACTGAATCCTTGACATAAAGGTTCGACCGATAAAGATCTTCGTAGAATATGTAGGAACCAATATGGGCATCTAGGTCCCGCTATTGGTTATTGACCGTAGAGGTGTCTCGGTCATGTCTACATAGTTCTCGAACCCGCAGGGTCTGCACACTTAAGGTTCGGTGACGTTTCGGAGTCCCGGATGAGATCCCGTACGTCACGAGGAGCTCCAGAATGGTTTGGAGGTAAATATTGATATATAGGAAGTCCTGTTTTGGTCGCCGGAAAGGTTTCGGGCTCATCGGTAGTGTACCGGGAGTGCCGGTAGTGTACCGGTAGACCATCGGGGGGGGGTATTTCGACCCAAGAGGCTACATGGGCTGTGGGAGAGTAAATACCAGCCTTATTGGGCAGGTGGAAGTCCCACACAAGGCCCATGCGGCTGGGAAGAAAATCCCAAAGAGAAAAAGGTGGAAAAGCAAAATAGGCAAAAATAAGGAGGAGTCCTAGTCCTACTAGGATTGGAGGATTTGCAGTAGGAATCCTCCAATCCTCCTTGGTTTGGCCGACCCAATGGCTGGCTCCTTGGGAGCCAAGCCTCATCCTCTCTTCCTCCTATATATACTAGAGGTTTTAGGGTTTTTGGCACTAGATTTTCAGCCACGTGCTACCCGTTCCTCCAGTGTATAGTTTCTCCTCTAGGTAATAGCTCCACCACCATCGCCGGAGCGCCGTCATGCTGCCAGAGAACTCTTCTACCTCTCCTCTCCCTCTTGCTGGATCAAGAAGGTGGAGATCGTCATCAAGATGTACGTGTGCTGAACGCGGAGGTGCCGTCCGTTCGACGCTAGGTCGGAAGGACCGTGATCAAGATCGCGAGACGGATCATGATGAGATCGTGGGACGGATCGTGATGAGATCGTGGGACGGATCGTGATGAGTTCGCGGGACGGATCGTGATGAGATCGCGAGACGGATCGTGATGAGTTCGCGGGACGGATCGTGATTGGATCGCGGGACGGATCATGATGAGATCGCGGGACGCTTGGCGATTTGGATCGCGAAGACGTTCGACTACACAAACCGTGTTTCTTAACGCTTCCCGCTTAGCGATCTACAAGGGTATGTAGATCCACTCTCCCTCTCATAGATGCTCATCACCATGGATAGATCTTGCGTGTGCGTAGGAATTTTTTTGTTTCCCACGCAATGTTCCCCAACAGTGGCATCCTGAGCTAGGTCTATGTGTAGATGAGATCTCAAGTAGAACACAAAGAGTTTGTGGGCGTTGATGCTTAGATTGCTTCCTCCCTTGGTCATGTTTTGGTTCAACGGTATTGTTAGATGAAGCGGCCCGGACCAACATTACTCGTACGCTTACGAGAGACCGGTTCCCTCAACCGCAACTTGTTGCATAGATGGCTTGCGGGTGCTAGTTTCTCTCACTTTAGTTGGATCGGATTCGACAAAGGCGGTCCTTGAGAAGGTTGAAAAGCAACTAGTGTATCACCGTTGTGGTTTTTGCGTAGATGAGAATTGTTCTTGCTAGATACCCGTAGTAGCCACGTAAAACATGCAACAACAATTAGAGGACGTCTAACTTGTTTTTGCAGGGTATGTTGTGATGTGATATGGCCAATTACATGATGTGATATATGTGATGTATGAGATGATCATGTGTTGTATAGAATATCACGACTTGCATGTCGATGAGTACGGCAACCGACATGAGCCATAGGGTTGTCTTTAATTATTGTATGACCTGTGTGTCAATCATTAAGCGCTATGTAATGCTTTACTTTATCGTTAAACGATAGGAATAGTAGTACAAGCATGATGGGCATGACAACCCCGATGGCAACACATTGATGGAGATCATGGTGTCATGCCGGTGACGATGGAGATCGTGCCGGTGCTTTCATGATGGAGATCAAAAGCACAAGTTCATGGCCATATCATGTCACTTATGATTTGCATGTGATGTTAATCCTTTTATGCACCTTATTTTGCTTAGGACGACGGTAGCATTATAAGGTGATCCCTCGCTTAAATTTCAAGATGAATTGTGTTCTCCCCGAGTGTGCACCGTTGCGAAAGTTCATCGTGTTGAGACACCACGTGATGATCGGGTGTGATAGATTCTACGTTCACATACAATGGGTGCAAGCCAGTGTTGCACATGCAGAACACTCGGGTTAAACTTGACGAGCCTAGCATGTATAGACATGGCCTCGGAACACAAGAGACTAAAAGGTCGAACATGAGTCATATAGCAGATATGATCAACATGATGATGTTCACCATTGAAACCACCTCAACTCACATGATGATCAGACTTGAGTTGGTGAATTTGGATCATGTATCACTCGAATGACTAGAGGGATGTCAATTTGAGTGGGAGTTCTTAAGTAATATGATTAATTGAACTCAGTATCATGAACATAGTCAGTAGTGTCTTTGCAAACTGTGTTGTAGATTACTAGCTCACCCTGTAGCTCCCTTGAATTTTTATATGTTCCTAGAGAAATAGAGTTGAAAGATGATGGTAGCAATATTGCGGACTGGCTCCGTGATCTGAGGATTGTCCTCGTTGCTGCACAAAAGGCTTATGTCTTTAATGCACCGCTCGGTCCGCCAACCCCTCTAGCGTCGTCTGTAGATGTTGTGAACATCTCACAGGCACGTTTTGATGACTACTTGATAGTTTAGTGCGTCATGCATTACGGCTTAGAATTGAGGCTCCGAAACGTTTTGAACGTCACGGAACATATGAGATGTTCTAAGAGCTGAAATTAGGATCTTAGGCTCGTGCCCGTGTTGCGAGATATGAGATCTCCAACAAGATTCTTTGCCTGCAAGATGAAAGAGAATAGCTCAATCATTGAGCATGTGCTCAGATTGTCTGGGTGCTACAATCGCTTGAATCGAGTGGGAGTTGATCTTCCAGATAAGATAGTGATTGATATAGTTCTCCAAGTCACTGTCACTAAAGCTACTAGAACTTGGTGATGAACTATAAAATGCCAGGGATAGAAATAAGGATCCCTGAGCTATTCGCGATGTTTGACACCGCAAAGGTAGAAATCAAGAAGGAGCGTCAAGTGTTGATGGTTAGTCAAACCACTAGTTTCGAGAAGGGCAAGAGCAAGGAGGGAAAGTTGATGGATAGCAAGTCAGTTGCTACTCCAGTGAAGCGACCCAAAGTTGAACCCAAACCCGAGACTAAGTGCTTCGATTATGAGGAGAGCGGTCGCTGAAGCGGAACAACCCTAGATACTTGGTAGATAAGAAGGCTGGCAACGTTGACAGAAGTATATTTGATATACGTGTTAATGATATGTACCTTGCAAGTACTCCTACTAGCACCTGGGTATTGGATACCGGTTCGGTTGCTAAATGCTAGTAACTCGAAATAAAAGCTACAGAATAAACGGAGAACTAGCTAAGGGTGAGGTGACGATGTGTGTTGGAAATGTTTCCAAGGTTGATGTGGTCAACATCGCACGCTCTCTCTACCTTCGGGATTAGTGACAAACCTAAATAAATATTATTTGGTGTTTTGCGTTGAGCATGAACGTGATTAGATCGTGTTTATTTCAACACGGTTATTCACTTAAGTTAGAGAATAATGGTTATTCTGTTTACATGAATAATACCTTCAATGGTCATGCACCCAGTGAGAATGGTTTGTTGAATCTTGATCATAGTAATACACATGTTCATAACATTGATGCCAAAAGATACAAAGTTAATAATGATAGTACCACATACTTGTGGCACTGCTGCTAAATGTCATATTGGTATAAAGCGCATGAAGAAACTCCATGCTGGTGGATCTGTGGACTCATTCGATTTCGAATCGGTTGAGACATGCAAACCATGCCTCTTGGGCAAGATGACTAAGGACCCCGTTTCCAGATGGATGGAGCGGGCAAGTGATTTATTGGAAATGATACATGTTGATGTATGCAATCCAATGAGTCTTGTAGCGTGCGGTGGATATCGTTATTTTCTTACCTTCACTGATGATTTGAGTATATATAGTGTATATTTACTTAATGAAACACAAGTCTGAATCGTTTGAAAGGTTCAAGCAAATTCAGAGTGAAGTTTAAGATCATTGTGACAAGAAGATAAAAATGTCTGCGATATGATCGTGGAGGTGAATATCTTTGTTATGAGTTTGGCATACAACTTTAGACAATGTGAAAGTTGTTTCACAACTCACGTCACCTGGAACACCATAGTGTGATGGTGTGTTCGAACATCATAGTCGTGCTCTATTGGATATGGTGCTTGCTATGATGTCTCTTATCGTTTTGCTACTATAATTTTGGGGCTATGCATTAGAGACAACTACATTCACTTTAGATAGGGCACCATCTAAATCCGTTGAGATGACACCGTGTGAATTATGGTTTGATAGAAACCTAAGCTGTCATTTCTTAATGTTTGGGGCTGCGACGCTTGTGTGGAATTTTTTTTCACCTAATGAGCTCGAACCCAAAGCGGACAAATGCATCTTCATAGAATACCCTAAGAACAGTTGGGTGAACCTTCTATCTCGGATCCAAGCATAAAATGTTTGTTGCTAAAACTGGGTCTTTTCTCGAGGAAATGTTTCTCTCGAAAGAATTGAGTGGGAGGAAGATAGAACTTGATGAGGTTGTTGAACCTTTGTTTCAACCAGAGTAAAGCGCAGCGCGGGAAGATGTTTATGTGAAGCCTACGTTAGTTGAAGAGGAAGTTAATGATGATGATCATGAAGCTTTGGATCAAGTTACTATCGAACCTCGTAGGTCGACAAGGATGTGTACTGCTCCTGAGCGGTATGACAACCCTGGCTTGGAGGTCATGTTGTTGGACAACGATGAACCTACGAGCTGTGGAGAAGCGATGATGGGACCGGATTCCGACAAATGGTTAGAGGCCATGAAATCCGAGAAAGGATCCATGTATGAAAACCAAGTATAGACTTTGGTAGACTTGCTCGTTGGACGGCAGGTCGTTGAGTACAAATGGATGTTTAAAATGAAGACAGGCGCTCATGGTAAATGTCACCATTTGTAAAGCTCGACTTGTTGCAAAGAAGTTTACGACAAGTTCAAGGAGTTGACTGCGATGAGACTTTCTCACTCGTAGCGATGCTAAAGTCTGTTGGAATTATGTTAGCAGTTGCTGCATTTTTCAATTATGAAATCTGGCAGATGGATATCAAAACATAGTTTCCTTAACGGTTTACTTGAGGAAAGGTTGTATGTGATACAACTAGAAGGTTTTGTTAGTCCTAAGGATGCTAAAAGGTGTGCAAGCTTCAGTGATTCTTCTATGAACTGAAGCAAGCATCTCGGAGTTGGAATATACACTTTGATGAGGTGATCAAAGTTTTTGAGTCTATACAAAGTTTACGAGAAACTTGTATTTACAATAAAGTGAGTGGGAGCACTATAGAATTTCTGATAAGTATATGTGGATGACATATTGTTGATCGGAAATGATGTAGAATTTCTAGAAAGCTTAAACGGTTGTTTGAAAAGAGTTTTTCAAAGGAAGACCTGGATAAAGCTACCTAATTGTTGAGCATCAAGATCTATAGAGATAGATCAAGATGCTTGATGAGACTTTCAATGAGTACATACCTTGACAAGATTTTGAAAGAGTTCAAAATGGATCAGTCAGAGAAAGAGTTCTCGCCTGATTTGCGAGGTGTGAAGTTGAGTGAGACTCAAAGCTCGACAACGGCAGAAGAAAGAGAAAGGACGAATGTCGTCCCCTATGCCTTAGCCATAGGCTCTGTATAGTATGCCATGCTGTGTACCACACCTGTGTGTGCCTTGCCATGAGTCCGTCAAGGGGTACAAGAGTGATCCAGAAGTGGATCACTGGACAACGGTCAATATTATCCTTAGTGACTAAAAGACTAAGGAAACTTTTCTCGATTATGGAGGTGATAAAGGGTTCGTCGTAAAGAGTTACATCGATGCAAGCTTTAACACTAATCTGGATGACTCTTAGTAGCAATCCGGATACGTATAGTGGAGAAGCCATTTGGAATAGTACCAAGTGGAGTGTGGTAGCAGTGTTTATAGTTTGACATAGAGATTTGCAAAGTACATACGGATCTGAATGTCGCAGACCCGTTGAGTATAACACCTCTCTCACATGCAAAGCATGATCAAGCCCTAGAACTCGGTGGGTGTTAGATTCATAACCGCGAATCACATGGTGATGTGGACTAGATTATTGACTCTAGTGCAAGTGGGAGACTGTTGGAAATATGCCCTAGAGGCAATAATAAATTATTTATTATCATATTTCCTTGTTCATGATAATCGTTTATTATCCATGCTATAATTGTGTTGATCGGAAACTCAGATACATGTGTGGATACATAGACAACACCATGTCTCCTAGTATGCCTCTAATAGACTAGCTCGTTGATCAAAGATGGCTATGGTTTCCTAGTCATGGACATGAGATGTCATTTGGTAATGCGATCACATCATTAGGGGAATGATGTGATGGACAAGACCCAAACTACAAACGTAGCATATGATCGTGTCAGCTTATTGCTACTGTTTTCTGCATGTCAAGTATATGTTCCTATGACCATGAGATCATGCAACTCACTGACACCGAAGGAGTACCTTGTGTGTATCAAACGTCGCAACGTAACTGGGTGACTATAAAGGTGCTCTACAGGTATCTCCAAGGGTGTCTGTTGGGTTGGCATGGATCAAGACTAGGATTTGTTACTCCATGTGACGGAGAGGTGTCTCAGGGCCCACTCGGTAATACAACATCATAATAAGCCTTGCAAGCAACGTGACTAAGTGTTAGTCACGGGATCTTGTATTACGAAACAAGTAAAGAGATTTGCCAGTAACGAGGTTGAACTAGGTATGGAGATACCGACGATCGAAACTCGGACAAGTAACATACCGAAGAACAAAGGGAACATCATACGGGATTAACTGAATCCTTGACATAAAGGTTCGACCGATAAAGATCTTCGTAGAATATGTAGGAACCAATATGGGCATCCAGGTCCCGCTATTGGTTATTGATTGTAGAGGTGTCTCGGTCATGTCTACATAGTTCTCGAACCCGCAGGGTCTGCACACTTAAGGTTCGGTGACATTTAGGTAGTATAGAGTTATGTATGGTGGTGACCGAAGGTTGTTCGGAGTCCCGGATGAGATCCCGGACGTCACGAGGAGCTCCGGAATGGTCCGAAGGTAAAGATTGATATATAGGAAGTCCTGTTTTTCGCCGGAAAGGTGTCGGGCTCATCGGTAGTGTACTGGGAGTGCCCGTAGTGTACCAGGAGACCATCGGGAGGGGTATTTTGACCCAAGAGGCTACATGGGCTGTGGGAGAGTAAATACCAGCCCTTAGTGGGCTGGTGGAAGTCCCGCACAAGGCCCATGCGGCTGAAAAGAAAAGTCCAAAGAGAAAAAGGTGGAAAAAGGCAAAAAAGGCAAAAATAAGGAGTCCTAGTCCTACTAGGATTGGAGGAGGAATCCTCCAATCCTCCTTGGTTCGGCCGACCCAAGGGCTGGCTCCTTGGGAGCCAAGCCTCCTCCTCTCTTCCTCCTATATATACTAGAGGTTTTAGGGTTTTGACACTAGATTTTCAGCCACGTGCTACCCGTTCCTCCAGTGTATAGTTTCTCCTCTAGATCGGATTTCTACAGTGCTTAGGCGAAGCCCTGCTGGAATAGCTCCACCACCATCGCCGAAGCGCCGTCATGCTGCTGGAGAACTCTTCTACCTCTCCGCTCCCTCTTGCTGGATCAAGAAGGCGGAGATCGTCATCAAGATGTACGTGTGCTGAATGTGGAGATGTCGTCCGTTCGGCGCTAGATCGGAAGGATCATGATCAAGATCGCGAGACGGATCGTGATGAGATCGCGGGACGAATCGTGATGAGTTCGCGGGACGGATCGTGATGGGATTGCGGGACGGATCGTGATGAGTTCGCGGGATGGATCATGATGAGATCGTGAGACGGATCGTGATGAGTTCGCGGAACGGATCATGATTGGATCGCGGGACGGATCATGATGAGATCGCGGGACGCTCGGCGATTTGGATCGCGAAGACGTTCGACTACACCAACCGCGTTTCTTAACGCTTCCCGCTTAGCGATCTACAAGGGTATGTAGATCCACTCTCCCTCTCGTAGATGCTCATCACCATGGATAGATCTTTCGTATGTGTAGAATTTGTTTTATTTTCCATGCAACGTTTCCCAACACCGGGGCGAGTGCATCCGGGCGAATCAAGCGCAACTCATGTCGGGAGAAGGTCGCGGACATGAGGGTCGTCGTGTATCGCCGCCGCGCAAGCGCGGCCGGCACGACATGGAGTCTGGCAAGCTCCACCCGACCCATCGTCAACTCATGGTGCGCGGCGTAGGCGCGCAATCGCGGCGCCCTCTAGCGCAACGGTGGGAAACCGCACATGGTGTCGCTTCGCTGAGCTCTATGAGGCGCTCTGGCCGTCGACGAAGAAGCTCCGCAAGGCGGAGGCCGCTCGCTTCGCTGCGAAGGAGGGGCTGGAGGCCGGCGAAGAGGCGAGGCGGCGAAGGCGGATTATGACCTCGCCTGCACCCTCTGCCACTCAACGGGCGAGTTCTACCTCAGCATGTAGCCGTGAGCCGCCGCCGGCCCTCCGTTGATTTAAGTTTCTAGTTTAGTGTGTTTGTGTTTAGATCCGGACTATCTAACTTATTTTAAGACTATATTTTAAAATTTGTAGTATCATTTCCGGTATCTTGCATCGGCGATAAACTACCCGCAAAATTAATTTAGAGAGAACCGTAACCGATTTTGGGGGTTGGGAATTTAGCACGTGTGCTAGAGATGCTCTGAGTGATACAGTTCTTCAATCGTGCATTCTCTCTGTTTTGTTGGTCTATCATTTGTTGTGCACCCCTTGTTTTATTGCAATAATCATGATTTATTCAGCTCTAGTGCCTCAGAAGCATCGATAACAGCTGGGATCTGTACCAGATAATGTATGTGCAAGCTTTATTCTATGTAAATAGAAAACAAGGCAGATGAGCGTCCCCAAGGACGCCATCAAGGAGAGCCGAAACCGCCGCCACCGGGAGTGAGGATCTCAAGAATCTCACCAGCATTAACTGTGACAGTATTCTTCCCTCCAAGGTAAACTCTGCGACCATCTTTCCTGACTAGATAGTTTGCGCCGCGAGCTCCATTTTTGCCTCCCTTCAGTCCCCTGGGAGCATGCACCCGCCTCTCAGAAAGAATGCTCACAACAACAGGCCGACGGAATTCAATCTCCCTTACAAGACCATCACCGCCTCTGTGGAAACCAGAACCTCCGCTTCTGTCTCTGATGCTAAATCTGTGCAAAAGAACGGGATATCGCTGCTCAAAGATCTCTGGATCAGTCATCCTTGTGTTTGTCATGTGACACTGAACACCACTTGTACCATTCCAGCTCGGCCCGGCGCCACAGCCACCTCCGATGGTCTCATAGTAACCAAAAGTGTCATCGCCAAAGGTCAGATTGTTCATGCAGCCCTGAGAGCAGGCACAGGCTTCGAACGCCATTAGGACAACGTCTGTCACCCTCTGAGAGGTTAACACATTGCCACCAACCACTGCAGCCTTGTCACTTGGTGAAAGAAAAGAGCCTTTGGGGATGATAATCTTCACAGGAGCTAGGCAACCTTGATTTAAGGGTATATCTACATCCACCAAGCATCGCAGGGAGTATATGACAGCAGCTGCTGTTACTGCTTCAGGAGCATTCCAGTTACCATACACCTCGGGACTGGTGCCCTCAAAGTCAAAGGTAGCCTCACCTCGACGAGAATCAAGGGTGAGCTTCAAATGGAGCACAGAGCCATCATCCATGTAGTCTTCATCTTCAATAACACAAGACCCTGTCTCCTTCTCAACTCTAGATGCGACTACCTTGAGCATCTCTCTCACAGCTACCTCGGCATTCTTTTGGACGTGATTCATATAAGACTGCACAGTGATCAAGCCATACTGATTTATCAGTTCTTTGATAAGTGTTATTCCTCGTTGGTTTGCTGCCACCTGAGCACGGAGATCAGAAAGATTATCCTCAATCTTGCGAGTTCCTGGAATTTTTACATTGGTGAGTTCATCAGAACAGGGTGACTGCAGCAACTGAACTATTCCTTCCTCCTGAAAAACACCCCTTTCCACAAGTTTAAACGCTTTGATGGCAGCACCTTCCTCCGAGATGCATTTTGAGAAAGGAGGCATGCTTCCTGGCGTGATACCTCCAATCTCTGCATGGTGACCTCTACTAGCAACAAAAAAGATCAGCTTACCATCATTAAATACTGGTGTGACAACTGTGATATCTGGCAGATGGCTACCCCCAGAACATGGATGGTTTGTAACAAGAACATCACCCTCATGCAGGTTATCACCCCAATAATTAAGTTGCCAGCATACAGTGCTAGACATGGCTCCCAAATGTACAGGAACATGAGGGGCATTTGCAACAAGGCCACCATCTGAACCAAATAAAGCACAAGAGAAGTCCAGCCGTTCCTTTATATTTGTAGAAATGGAAGTTCTTTGGAGTGTCCTACCCATCTGTTCAGCAATACCCATGAATCGGTGATTAAAGATAGAAAGTTGAACTACATCAGCTACTGTTTCTGATATTTCTACAGTACTCATAGATGCACCGATCTCAATTCTTATGTTGCCATACTTAGTGATGACAGCCTTGCAGTTTTTTTCTACTATCACTGTGCTATTCCCATTCATAATAACCACAGGGCCCTCCAAGACATGTCCATAACCCAAATTCTCAAGCTTGTATAGTGGAGTTTCTTGCCATCCATGTGAAAAATAAATTTTGCATGAACTTTCTTGCAAGGGTTTAGTTGATATTGGCGTCAGTTCACGAGGTTGCAAAATGTTGGTGGCACCAACACCCTGAACTCTTACATCGCATATGAGTATCTTTCTGTGTAACAATTTGAAGCCATACTCTTGTTGAAACAGTTTAACAAACTCATCAGCATAATCACATCCAGATTCTTTCTCAGGTTCTTTAACCATGATTGCTGTATCAGTTCCCTCATACCTCAAGTTCAAGTATGAATCTGTCCTGATGCTCTCATCTCCAAATCCCTGCTCCACTAGCTTTTCTTTCACCTGCTTCACCAAATGAGCTACTCTTCGAGATGCCTCTGCGGCAGAATCTGTGTTATAAACGGCAGAATATGGTTCTTGTAGATCTTCAATAACATCAGCAAGGCCCATCCCAAATGCACTCAATATGCCACAATAACGATGAATAAGTAACTCAGACATGCCTAGGGACCTTGCTATTGCACATGCATGTTGAGGACCTGCACCACCAAAGCACGCTAGTGCATGGTTTTTAGTATCATGCCCCTTCATTTCCGTCAACTGGCGTATCGGGCGGCACATTGCCTCGTTTGCAACATTGACAAACCCGAGAGCAATCTCCTCAATTGTCATGCCCTTCGCTAATGGGTCCTGACTCTTTCGGTAAGAGTTGATCTCAACAGCAAGTTCCTCAAATGCCTTCCTTGTAGCCTCATAATCAAGGGGCAAATTTTCATTAGGACCAAATATGGATGGAAAGTACTCAGGAATAACGGTCCCCAAGATCAAGTTGGCATCAGTAATTGCCAGCTCACCTCCTTTCCTGTAGCAAACTGGACCAGGGTGTGCTCCAACTGATTCTGGCCCAACCTTGAAGGCTCCAAACTGAAACTTAAGCTTTGATCCGCCACCAGCAGCCACTGTGTTTATGTCAAGCTGGGGAGCTTGAATGATTGCCCCAGCAATTTGGGTCTCAAGAACTTGTTCATAGCTTCCATCATAGCGGCTCACGTCGGTGGATGTACCTCCCATGTCAAATCCAATGAGTGGCTTTGATGTCTCAAGTTCAAACAAGGTCTGTGAGTAGCCAACAACACCACCTGCAGGGCCTGATAATACTGCTTTGTGCCCAGAAAATCTGCTCTCCGGGGCAAGACCACCATCTGATTGCATAAAGAGCACATTGACTTGTTCAGCTCCCCCTTCAAATCTTGACATGAATGCTGATAGGTACTCTTTGATGACTGGTGTTAGATAAGCATCCACACTGGCTGTGAGACCACGAGGTACTGCACGTACCATCGGTGTCAACGACGAAGACAGCGATACATGCTTGAATCCCATTTCCAGGGCTAGCTTCTCTATAAGGAGCTCATGATGGGGATACGTATACGAATGCATCAACACCACCGCCAGACACCGTATACCCTTGTCAAGCAAACCTTTCAGTAAAGGCTTCAGTGACTCCACATCAACTGGCTTCCCCACCCTGACCAATTCCCCTGAGATCCCTTCAATAGATGAATCATCCCTCTCACCATCAAGAACAAGTTCAACCCGCTCATCGACCTCAACCACCTCCTCGTACAGATTCGAAGGCTTCAAGACCTTGAGGTCGAATATGTTCGGCCGAGCCTGGTTACCAATCTGAAGCAAGTCCTTAAAGCCCCGGGTGACACAGAGCGCGATCCTCTCGCCCTTCCTCTCAAGAAGAGCGTTCGTGGCCACCGTGGTGCCCATCCGGATCCAGTCGATCATGCCGGTTGGGATCTTGGACGACCGGGGGATCCTCTCACCGGAAAACTCCTCTAGAATCCTCCTGATCCCCTCGATCGGAGCATCGTCGTAGTTGGACGGGTCGACAGAGAGGAGCTTCATGACATAGCCTTCCGGCCTGCCGGGGACCTCGGCGTAGATGTCGGTGAACGTGCCGCCCCGATCAATGCAGAATCTGAACTTGTCCACGCTGCCCATCTTTCACCCTCCTCCGCGATCAACACCCCAGGAATCTGAGTGCTCTGCAAGCGTCAAACAACACGGTCGTTAGTAACTGGCGATAATCTGCAATGAGCTACCATTACTCTGCCAACAACGGGCAAACGAATCCGCAGCAAACTGGATCCAACGGAGTACCCAAAAAAATAAAATCGAACCATGGGATCAACTGGAGTATCTCATCTCAGATAGAACGATTTAGATTAGATTGCTCACAGTCACAGCAGCGAAGAGTAGAACAAAACTTCTTGGAACGATCCAAGCAAGCTAGAGTGCTTAACCGGCGGAAGGAATCAACCTAATCACGGACGGATCTCCACTCCAGTTTAGTAGAAGGGGGGGAGGGGGAAGATGGCTGTGGGAGAAGAAATACCTTCGAGGTGGCGTGCTCCGACTGGAGGGGCTCGGGGGAGCGTCCGGCGGCGAGGGGTGCGAAGATGATGCCGTGGGAATCTGGGAGGCGGAGGAAGTAGGCGTCGAGCCGTCTACCACTAGGCGGTGGTGGCCTTGCCGCCGTGGCCGTCGACACTGGAGTGGAGAGGCAAAATCGAAAAAGGAAACGAAGAGGATAAGGAGGGGTGACACGGCGATTTTTCCGTTACCTGGGGTCGTTTTTGCACACAAGAGTATCACTTCACGCAAGGGTTTTGGGATGCGGTTGCTAATTGTGAACTCCTGCCGTCCTGCGGTTTGGTTTCAAGGAATTTTTTTCAGAAGTTTGCGATCAAAATTGAATAGTATTAATATTTTAAAAAGACACCGAAAGTATTCTTAAAACTGGACATTATTGTCAACGAAATCAAAATACTCTTGCAAGCAGCGGCAGCCTAGGGTCTTGTTGACGCCGTCTTCTCGACTTCCTTCTTTCTTCCGTCCTACAGCCACACCAAAGGCTAGAGTGATGGGACTGGGCATCCATCCTCTTCATTGTTTTCTCAAAAAGGTTGTGTTTTTATTTAGATTTTGTTTTCCTGACGGCATCGGCTAGGTGGCAGCGATGGCGTGTTGGAATAAAGTCTCTTCGGCCTCTGCCTATCTCGATGACATTCGGTTCAACGTCAACGAAGGGCGTGTGACGGTAGGCCTTGGCAGGTTTGTTGGTTTTCTTTGGATCTTGATAGTTGGTGTGTATATCAAAAGGAAAGCGGTTCGTTGTTTATTAAGGTAGGACTTCGACCTCTTTCATTTTTTTGTTCTATGCAAATGTTCGATTTTTACAAACCTTTGGATTGGTTGCAAGGATTGCAAGTATGTATTACGTGGGATGCTACAAGGGAGTTTGGAAGTGTCAGTGTCCCTCGTTGCATGTTTAGTGTATTTTTTAAAGTCTCAAAGGGTGATGAACAAGTCAAACGAGAAAATGACCAGTATGATTTTTGGTGTATTTTATTATTTTCATAGGTCGTTTTGTGGTTTGTTCATTTTGTATTGTCTACCTTTTTCCTTGATGAGTATCTTATACGAAACGCCCTTTGACCTTTGGGTGCCATTTAGAAAGCAAATATCATATAAAACAATTGATGGTATTATGTAAGGACATCAAGGCAGAAAAACAACGGGTAAAAAACTAAAATAACATCAAAATCATATTGATCGTATTTCTTATTTCATTGCACGCCGCTTGCTGGAGTTTGAAAAATACACTGAACCGATAGTAAGGTAATAAACACTGCAATGCTCTCCCCATAAAATGCTTTGAAGGAGGCAATAGCTATTCGTCCCTAGAAAATAGGATTTAATAACCACCGAAGAAACATCGATTGAGGCATTGTCTCACATGTTGCATGCTTGCAATCCTTCACCATCAGTCCAGATGGGTAGAAAAACCAAGCCATGTCAAAAAATAACTCGAAAGAACATGTTGAAGTCGTCAGACCAAAATTCAACTAACGACTTTCATAGATGGACACATCAACTACCAATATCTGAAAAGAGTCAACAAATCTAATGACACCTACCCTCATAGGCCTTTCGCCGGCGTCAGATAAGACGTCATCATTGTAGGAAGGGACCGAAGAAACCTTACTCCAATGCATATCATTGCCACCCCATCTTTGATGCAACAAGGAAACAAAAAAACTAAGAAAACAAGAATATACTCGACCTTAAAAAACTAAAGGATAATCCTCTAGGCGCCAATGAACTATTGGATTGGAAAGAGGGCGGGGGACCCTGGCGGACGCGTGGAGGAGACTTGGCGGCTAGGGTTTTTACGATGGTTTGATTCTTTGCTTCTTTGATTTTGATGTAAATAGTTTTCTAATGATTTTTGTAGGATTACGACCCGCTGTATATTTTCTTAAATAGATGGCTTGATTTTTGGGCACCACCTAATGAAGGCGATTGATGTCTACTACGCAATTTTATTCTTGTAGACTTTGTTGGACCTCCAAGCGCAGAGTTTTATAGTACAGTAGCAATTTTCCCTCAAGTGGGTGATCTAAGGTTTATCAATCCATGGGAGGTGTAGGATGAAGATGGTATCTTTCAAACAACCCTGCAATCAAATACAAGAAATCTTTTATGTCCCCAATACACCGAATACAATGGCAAATTGTATATGTGCACTAGTTCGGCGAAGAGATGGTGATACAAGTGCAATATGGATGGTAGATATAAGTTTTTGTAATCTGAAAATATAAAAACAGCAAGGTAGCAAGTAACAAAGGTGAGCAAAAACGGTATTGCAATGCTTGAAAACAACGCCTAGGGTTCATACATTCACTGTTCCAAGTTCTCTTGACAATACTGACGTAGTTGAATCATATGTAAATCCCTCACGTGTGACAAAGAGTTCACTCCAAAGTCACAAATAGCGGAGAACAAACGAAAAAGTTATTGTAGGGTACGAAACCACCTCGAAGTTATCTTTTCCGATCAATCTTATGAGCTATCCCTATAAGTGTCACGAACTGTCCTAGAGTTCGTACTAAAATAACACCTTAAGATACACATCAATCAAAACCCTAATGTCACCTAGATACTCCAATGTCACCATGAGTACCCATGGGCTTGATTATACGATATGCATCACACAATTTCAGATTCATCATGTTCAATCCAACACGAAGAACTTCAAAGAGTGCCCCAAAGTTTCTATCGGAGAGTCAAGACAAAAACATGTGCCAACCCCTATGCATAGATTCCCAAGGTCACGAAACCCGCAAGTTGATCACCAAAACATACATCAAATGGATCAATAGAACATCCCATTGTCACCACGGATATCTCATTGCAAGATATACATCAAGTGTTTTCAAATCCTTAAAGACTCAATCCGATAAGAAACTTCAAAGGGAAAACTCAATTCATCACAAGAAGATAGAGAGGGGAAAATTCCATATGATTCATCTATATCAATAAAGCTCGCGGCACATCAAGATTGTGTCATCTCAAGAACACGAGAGAGAGAGATCAAACACATAGCTATTGGTACATATCCTCAGCCCCGAGGGTGAACTACTCCCTCCTCGTCATGGAGACCGTCGGGATGATGAAGATGGCCTCCGGTGATGGTTTCCCCCTCCGGAAGGGTGCAGGAACGGGCTCTCGATTGGTTTTTCATGGCTACAGAGGCTTGCGGCGGCGGAACTCCCGATCTAGGTTTATTTCTAGGGGTTATGGGATTTATAGGAGTGCTTGGCGTTGGAATCAAGTCAGGGGCTTGTGGCTGCCTCAGAACTCCTCTCCGGTATCTTTTTGCTCCATTATGTTTTATATTTTCTAAAAATACTCTTCGTAAATTTTTAGCCCATTTCGAGAACTTTTATTTCTGCACAAAAAACGACACCATGGTAGTTCTGCTGAAAACAGCGTTAGTCCGGGTTAGTTCTAATAAAATTATACCAAAATTATATAGAATTATTGTAAACATGGAATGAATACTTCATAAATTATAAGTACGTTGGAGACTTATCAACGATCAACGCTAAGACCCAAAGTTTCTTTTGTCGACAATGTGTGGATTTTATTGGCTCAGAAAGCATTAGCGGGATACAAACATAATGGGCACTCACCCGCCCTCATCATAGTTAGGATGCACACAAACAACACTAATGCACACACACCCAAAACACGCTAACAAATAGCAAAGTCTTATAAGACCAAAGTTATGCGCATGCGAGAAAAAATAAAAACAAAACAAATTTATAAAGTAAAAGCTAACCTACCATGCATTTTTTAAAGTCTCAAAGGGTGATGAACAAGTGAAACGAGAAAGTGACCAGTATGATTTTTGGTGTATTTTATTATTTTCATAGGTCGTTTTGTGGTTTGTTCATTTTGTATTGTCTACCTTTTTCCTTGATGAGTATCTTATACAAAACGCCCTTTGACCTTTGGGTGCCATTTAGAAAGCAAATATCATACAAAACAATTGATGGTATTATGTAAGGACATCAAGGCAGAAAAACAACGGGTAAAAAACTAAAATAACATCAAAATCATATTGATCGTATTTCTTATTTCATTGCACGCCGCTTGCTGGAGTTTGAAAAATACACTGAACCGATAGTAAGGTAATAAACACTGCAATGCTCTCCCCATAAAATGCTTTGAAGGAGGCAATAGCTATTCGTCCCTAGAAAATAGGATTTAATAACCACCGAAGAAACATCGATTGAGGCATTGTCTCACATGTTGCATGCTTGCAATCCTTCACCATCAGTCCAGATGGGTAGAAAAACCAAGCCATGTCAAAAAATAACTCGAAAGAACATGTTGAAGTCGTCAGACCAAAATTCAACTAACGACTTTCATAGATGGACACATCAACTACCAATATCTAAAAAGAGTCAACAAATCTAATGACACCTACCCTCATAGGCCTTTCGCCGGCGTCAGATAAGACGTCATCATTGTAGGAAGGGACCGAAGAAACCTTACTCCAATGCATATCATTGCCACCCCATCTTTGATGCAACAAGGAAACAAAAAAACTAAGAAAACAAGAATATACTCGACCTTAAAAAACTAAAGGATGATCCTCTAGGCGCCAATGAACTATTGGATTGGAAAGAGGGCGGGGGACCCTGGCGGACGCGTGGAGGAGACTTGGCGGCTAGGGTTTTTACGATGGTTTGATTCTTTGCTTCTTTGATTTTGATGTAAATAGTTTTCTAATGATTTTTGTAGGATTACGACCCGCTGTATATTTTCTTAAATAGATGGCTTGATTTTTGGGCACCACCTAATGAAGGCGATTGATGTCTACTACGCAATTTTATTCTTGTAGACTTTGTTGGACCTCCAAGCGCAGAGTTTTGTAGTACAGTAGCAATTTTCCCTCAAGTGGATGATCTAAGGTTTATCAATCCATGGGAGGTGTAGGATGAAGATGGTATCTTTCAAACAACCCTGCAATCAAATACAAGAAATCTTTTATGTCCCCAATACACCGAATACAACGGCAAATTGTATATGTGCACTAGTTCGGCGAAGAGATGGTGATACAAGTGCAATATGGATGGTAGATATAAGTTTTTGTAATCTGAAAATATAAAAACAGCAAGGTAGCAAGTAACAAAGGTGAGCAAAAAAGGTATTTCAATGCTTGAAAACAACGCCTAGGGTTCATACATTCACTGTTGCAAGTTCTCTTGACAATACTGACGTAGTTGAATCATATGTAAATCCCTCACGTGTGACAAAGAGTTCACTCCAAAGTCACAAATAGCGGAGAACAAACGAAAAAAATATTGTAGGGTACGAAACCACCTCGAAGTTATCTTTTCCGATCAATCTTATGAGCTATCCCTATAAGTGTCACGAACTGTCCTAGAGTTCGTACTAAAATAACACCTTAAGATACACATCAATCAAAACCCTAATGTCACCTAGATACTCCAATGTCACCATGAGTACCCATGGGCTTGATTATACGATATGCATCACACAATTTCAGATTCATCATGTTCAATCCAACACGAAGAACTTCAAAGAGTGCCCCAAAGTTTCTATCGGAGAGTCAAGACAAAAACATGTGCCAACCCCTATGCATAGATTCCCAAGGTCACGAAACCCGCAAGTTGATCACCAAAACGTACATCAAATGGATCAATAGAACATCCCATTGTCACCACGGATATCTCATCGCAAGATATACATCAAGTGTTTTCAAATCCTTAAAGACTCAATCCGATAAGAAACTTCAAAGGGAAAACTCAATTCATCACAAGAAGATAGAGAGGGGAAAACTCCATATGATTCATCTATATCAATAAAGCTCGCGGTACATCAAGATTGTGTCATCTCAAGAACACGAGAGAGAGAGAGATCAAACACGTAGCTATTGGTACATATCCTCAGCCCCGAGGGTGAACTACTCCCTCCTCGTCATGGAGACCGTCGGGATGATGAAGATGGCCTCCGGTGATGGTTTCCCCCTCCGGAAGGGTGCAGGAACGGGCTCCCGATTGGTTTTTCATGGCTACAGAGGCTTGCGGCGGCGGAACTCCCAATCTAGGTTTATTTCTAGGGGTTATGGGATTTATAGGAGTGCTTGGCGTTGGAATCAAGTCAGGGGCTTGTGGCTGCCTCAGAACTCCTCTCCGGTATCTTTTTGCTCCATTATGTTTTATATTTTCTAAAAATACTCTTCGTAAATTTTTAGCCCATTCCGAGAACTTTTATTTCTGCACAAAAAACGACACCATGGTAGTTCTGCTGAAAACAACGTTAGTCCGGGTTAGTTCTAATAAAATTATACCAAAATTATATAGAATTATTGTAAACATGGAATGAATACTTCATAAATTATAAATACGTTGGAGACTTATCAACGATCAACGCTAAGACCCAAAGTTTCTTTTGTCGACAATGTGTGGATTTTATTGGCTCAGAAAGCATTAGCGGGATACAAACATAATGGGCACTCACCCGCCCTCGTCATAGTTAGGATGCACACAAACAACACTAATGCACACACACCCAAAACACGCTAACAAATAGCAAAGTCTTATAAGACCAAAGTTATGCGCATGCGAGAAAAAATAAAAATAAAACAAATTTATAAAGTAAAAGCTAACCTACCATGCACGGGAGGTACCGTGCATGCATGCACCATTGATTTTCCTTGGAGATCTCATGCGATGCATTTATACTGCTATGCAGTTGGTTGTTCCATGCAAGCACACTGTTTCAGCTATGCTCCACCATCCCGTGCCTTTTCATTTTATTTCCATGTTTATATCTATTTTATCTTTTGAACCAAAACTACAATTTATGATCCGTTTTCACATTTGTGTTTCTTATGACGAGAGCTTCAAAACAAGGTCACTTTGAATATATATTTCAATAAATTTTGAAAAATGGTGATACACTATAAAAGTACACATAACTATTTATGTTTTGTTAAACACATATAAGCTCAAAGTTTTGTTGCAATAATATAACGCCCAAGATGCGCGCCTATTCTTATTTAGGCACGGGGGCCTCGACAGGGATAGAGGCGCATCTCGTCGTTTCTCAAGTGCAGTAAACATTGCATACATGTATGAAGACATGAGTATATGAGTTGGCTTACACTCTCCACAAGCTAAATTACAAGTTCACACAATTATTTAAGCATCATACAGAAGACAGGATCCGTCTACGGACGAAATCAAACGAAGAAAAGAAGCAATGTAAAGTTGCCTTGCTAGTCCAAAGATCACGACCATGGCCTCTCTACTCATCGGGGTACGTGACATACATCCTGCCACGTTCTTCATCGTACTCCCACTGGAGTTGGGTCACATCATCTGGCACGGACTCATCAACACATGCACCTGTATTTGTTGTAATCTGTGAGCCACAGGGGACTCAGCAATCATGTAACCCGGGTACCGAAACTATGTAAGCTTATGGGTTTGGAAGGGGTAAGTGTTGAGTTTGCAGCAAGCACTAAGCATTTATTTGGTGGCTAACTTACGAGAACATGAATGTAAATATGGTGGACTACAAAAGGCGATCGAGAACTACAATGATCACTAAGTGATCCTGATCACCTACTTATGTCAAACATAACCCCACCATGTTCTCTCTCGGTTCATGTTCACGAGCAGAGACGATCACGGTTACGCACACAGTTGGTGAGTTTTATTAGAGTTTACTTTAAGTTGACTATAACCGGGTGTTAAACAAAATATCCAAGGTGCCACATAACCGCGGGCACGGCTTTCCGAAAGATCACTACAAGGGTGCTCCAACTAATCCATCACAAATTAACCACCCGTGGGAACGACCTCGACCATGAATCTCGTGATCATCCTAGGCAATTCTAAAGGAAAACCGACACCTCGAGATAGCCCAAAGAAGATCGGATTTCCTCACGCAAGACATTCGAGGAAGGTAAAACAAGTCCAGCAAGACCGCCTGACGTGTCGACGAACCCGATCAGAGCCGCGTATCTCGTTCTCAGGACAAGATTGGATAAGCACAACGTATAGTGTCCTGATAGAAATCTCCCGAGTTGCCCCAGGTTGGCCCCGCACACGTCTCTAGTTTGTACCAACACTCATGAGGAACACTGGCCTGGGTTGTTGATTAACTATCCACGGGGTTGCAAAGCCCTATGCATTTTTATTAAGTTGTTTAAGCAAATAGTACCAATCTTGGGTCTTGCCAGACAAGCTTTAATCTCAAACGAATAATCGAGGGGGTCCCATAACAACCCCGAGCATGTTAGGAGCGCAAATATGGAAACATAACACCGGTAACAAGTACTATGGCGGTAAAAGTGGAACAAAAGACCGAGCAAAAGGCCAAGCCTTCCACCTCACCAAAATATATATGTGCGTTAAATTAAATAGCAGATAATATTGTGATATCTCTAGATATCTATGTTATCACATGGAAACAACCTGTACCTGCATCTAAGAACGCTATAAGAGGGGCTGAGCAGCGGTAACTTAGCCAAACAAGGTTTGCTAGGTAGTGGAGGGTTAAAGGTTATCATGGCAATGTAGGAGGCTTGATATTCAAGTGGTAGGTAATGCAAATGTAATGATAAGAGCGAGACATCTAGCAAAGCAAAAATAGTGTCGGGATCCGGGTACGATCATCTTGCCTGTTGGTTCTTTAGAGGGACAAAGAGTCGGGTCCTCGTAGTTGTACTCTCCTGGCTCCTCGTACTTACGTTCAACACTCGCGTCTACCCAAAGATAAACAACAATAATAAACAAACAAACAAGGTGCAATGCACAAACAAGCTGATGCATGATTCATTTGAAGTATTTAACATGGCAATCCTAAGCTAGTCATGTTTCTCGTGCAATAGTTAAGTTATTTATAATTCTGGAAATAATTTCATGTTAAGTTGTTTAGACATGCATGATCATGGCAATTATGGATGCTTCATGCAAAATCGATCCAAATGCATATGTAGAACATAGGAAACGGAGTAATGGTTCTCACGCTACGCTCACGGCAAGGTACGAAGACAAAATACAAGACAAGGAAGGCCATGGGCAATTCCTTGGTATTCCAAGGTAGCCAGTAGTTAGGAAATGAAAAACCAATCACAATACAGCCAAAGATCAATCAAAACAATGTAGCATAGCTCCCACAAGCCACAACACAAAACTATACACACCCTGCCCAAAACAGCAACATTGCAACTTGCATAGCCAATAGCTAGAGCTACAGGAGGTTTCCAACCTCAATCAAGATATGTACAGAAACATCATAACATGCTTATCAAATCATCCGACTACGAAAACTTGAAAGGAAGCATAGAACACTAAGCATGAAGCTCACAAGATGGCATAATGAAACAGATTCTAGGGACTTAGTGAAAATCAGTTTTTTGGAATCTGAGTTAAGCTGGTAGCAAATTGACAGTGGAAAACAATGATGCTAGAGACCACCTCATGGCATGAAACTTAACAGGATGGTATAGGACAATATCTACTACAAAATACTAGCACTGAGCTTGAGCTAAAACTCAGCAGAACACTTGGTAACATCCACTCAACATGGCATAAAAATAATAACAGGTTCTCAAAAATATTTAGCATGTTGAAATCAACAACAATTTATTAGCTACTTTGGAGCAAGAATCCCACTTATATGCAAGTTTATCATGTCAAAAGAAAATACCATGGCATAATACTCACGAAACACTACCACTTTCATGTTGACACAATTATTATAGCATGCATGGATTTATTCTTACAAAAATGACAAAATGACATATTGGATCAAACTGACATTTTGCAAAACTTGCTCAAAATCTAAAACCAAGTAAACCAATGGATTCCTGGGATTTTTCTACCCCGGATCCATATATCACACTCCTATGTTGGTGTAGATAAATTGCCCACAACTCCAAATTACAAATAGCACCAAAATCACAAACAACTTATAAGTCAAAAGTTTCCTATTTGGGCCACTACCAAAAATGCCCATGTCCAGATCTAGAAATATTCCAAATATGGAATTTATTTCTATAAGAAAAATAAAAACAAACAAAATATTTAAAAATAATAATTGAAACAATAGAAAACAGGAGGGGTCCCACCTGGTAGTGAGCTAGGGCCCTTTTGTGGGTATGACAAGTGGGGCCAGGGTCCACTTGTCATACACACACACACAAACTGCTCACTCACACACAGCCACACACACACACACACACAGGGCCACACACAGATCCCCCTGGCCACACGGAATCCACCCACACACGCACACACACTGCCACACACCACACAAGCACGCACGCACACCGGATCTGGCCGCAGCCACACCAGATCCCACGCCACCACAACAAAATAAAAAGGCGCCGGGGGGGGGGGGATCGAACCCTCGACCTCTCGGTCGCTCCCCGATGCGGCTACCACTGCGCTACTCAACGACATCTGACAGAAGGAGGGGCAGCGCGCAACATAACATAAAAACAGAGGCCTTCCTCGCGGCATAGGAGAAGACCCGTTGCCAGCGGCAACGGCGGCGACCACCGGCTCGGAGGAGCACCGGCGCGAGCTGCGGGGTCCTTGGGAGTTTCATTCCCCTGGTTCTAACGCACCTACGCGAACGGGGCAGGGCTGCGGGAGCGGAGCTGC
The DNA here is from genome assembly GCA_022496015.1 of Hordeum marinum. Lineage (NCBI taxonomy): Eukaryota > Viridiplantae > Streptophyta > Magnoliopsida > Poales > Poaceae > Hordeum > Hordeum marinum. The sequence continues at coordinate 382,699,098 of CM039677.1, read as the reverse complement.
GCTCGAGCTCGAGCACTGGCTCGACTTAGGAGTATGCATGGTGAGGCGAGGCGCGACGCGAGGCAAGCAGCGACAACATCTGCACGGAGGGGAGCACGGGCACGCCGGCAGCAACACGCAGCAGATCGCATGACATAAATAAATGCAGGCTTTGGCCGGAGCTGTGGGAGCGCGACGATGACACGGTCGGATCTATGCGCACAGTTGCATGCAACGAAGAGGGCGCGGGGAAAGGAGAGAGGGGCCATACCACCGTACCTTGGACAAGCAGATGGTGTCAGAAGGGGCTTGGGAAGGCGACGGCGATCGGCTGAAGCTCGGCCCGCTACTGCAACGGTGAAGAAGGGGAAGAAGACGATGGCGATCCGCTCCTTGGCGTCCCGTGAGCCGTCGAGGAAGAAGCGCAGCACGGACAGGATCCCTTGCCGCGCACCAGAGCGAAGGAGACGCGGTGAGGGGCTATCTCTGGGCACGAGCTGAGCTCTGCCGGAGCACCAAGGACATGGCGACGGCGATGGCTTGGGACGCGGCTTACCCGCGGCGGCGGGGAAGGAGAAGGGAGGAATGGCTCGAGGGGATAACCTAGGGCATGGGGGACACAACTTATAGGCAGCTAGGTCGCCGGACGACCGTCAAATCACCGAAAGGGGACGACGTGGCACCGGTGGATGCTCTGCCGTATAGAGCTAGGGGACGACAGACGTGCACGGGTGCTGGCTGGGCCTACGGGAGCATGCTGCAGGATGGGCCGGCGGGAGGGGATGAGGCCATCGCCCGTGGACTCTCTCTCTCAAAACAGAAGGGTTCCTTTTCTTTTTTTTAAACAAAACAAAACCAACAAAATCCCCGTAGAGAAATAAAAGGATTTTTAGCACACCAATATATTTTGACACTAAATTAAATGCACCTATTTAATAAAAAAAGAGCTTGCCATTTTAGCCAAAGCAAATTAAATACTTTTATAAATATATCCTACTGTTTATTAAAAGACAAAAATGACAAAAGCAACACCAAATGAAAGAGCTCACTTACTCCACTCTAAACAATTTAATTAAGCAACAAAACATTTTTAAAAGATTTATTTGGCAAGTTAAAACTCATGTCATAAAACAATTGAGAGCAAAAGGGTTTGCATTGGTGCAAAAAAAGGGGAAGGTTTTTTTAACTCCACATGCACACCTCACTCCCTCTAACACTCTAAACACGCCTAACACTCTAAACACTCCAAAGTCACATCACCACATCCTTGTGCACACAAAACAACATGATGATGAATGCTTATGATGCCATGATGCAAGAATGACATGAAGCAAAATTAAATCATTCAAACCACATAGGCATAACATGGAGGTCCACATGAGATACATTACGAAAATGGCAAGGAGTGCACTTGGGATGTTACAACTCTCCCACACTACAAGAGGATCTCGACCTGAGATCTAAGAACGAAAGAACTTTGGAAATTCGGAACGGAGGAGATCCTCACGTTCCCAAGTAGCTTCTTTGTCGGAATGATGCGACCACTTCACCTTGAGAAACTTGATTGACTTGTTGCGAGTCTTACGCTCAGTTTCTTCGAGAATAGCAACTGGATGCTCACGATAAGATAGGTCTTCTTGGAGATCAATGTGTTGGAGGTCAATGGTATGCTCGAGAGTCTTGAAGCACCTCTGGAGCTGAGAGACATGGAAGTCATCATGCACATTTGCAAAATTTGGAGGAAGCTCGAGTTGATAGGAAAGGTCACCTCTCTTGCCCACAACTCTGAAAGGACCCGCAAAGCGAGGAGCTAGCTTCCCTTTGATTCCAAACCGCTGAATGCCCTTCATGGGAGAAACTCTGAGATAGACCAAATCATCAATTTGAAAGGAGACATCCCGATGTTTGTTATTGTAATAACTCTTCTGTCGGGATTGAGCTTCTTTGAGGTTCTCACGAATGACACGGCACATCTCTTCTGCTTCAATGATCATGTCATTGCCCAGAATTTGACGCTCACCGGTTTCAAACCAATTGAGCGGGGTATGACACTTCCTGCCGTAGAGAATCTCGAAATGGGCCTTGCCTGAGCTAGCCTGAAAGCTATTGTTGTATGAAAATTCAGCGTATGGAAGGCAGTCTTCCCATTTCATGCCAAAAGAAATCACACATGCTCTGAGCATGTCTTTGAGGATTTGATTGACTCTCTCAACTTGACCACTTGTCTGCGGATGGAATGCAGTGCTGAAACAGATCTTGGTACCCATAGCAGTCTGGAAGGAGTCCCAAAACTTGGAAGTGAAGAGGCTTCCACGATCTGAGGATATGAGCTGAGGAATACCATGCAAAGAAACTATCCTTGACGTATACAGCTCTGCCAGTTGAGCTATCGAGATAGACTCTTTGACCGAAAGGAAATGGGAAACTTTGGTTAGCTTGTCGATAACCACAAAGATAGCATCGTTACCCTTCTTGGACTTAGGAAAACCAGTGACGAAATGCATCTCCACATGATCGAATTTCCACTCTAGAATGGGCAAAGGCTGAAGGAGACCCGCTGGACGTTGATGTTCTACCTTCACTCTATGACAAACATCACACTCGTTCACGAACTGAGCAATTTCACGCTTCATGCAAGTCCACCAGAAGGTTTGCTTGAGGTCCTGATATATCTTAGAACTACCTGGATGAATGAATATGAGAGAATTGTGTGCTTCGTCCATGATAACCTTTCTGAGATCACCTTTTGGAACCACCATACGTTCCTCAAAGAAAAAGGTATCTTTGTCATCAACGAGAAAGCACTTATACTTCGGAATGCCCTTGGCCACACCTTTCTTCACTTTCATCACCATCGCATCAAGAAGTTGAGCTTGGTGAACCTGATCTTCCAGATTTGGAGAGACTTGAAGATTTGCAAGAAATCCCTACGGAATCATTTGGAGATTGAGCTTGCGGAAGGTTTCACAAAGCTCGGGTTGAAGAGGCTTCAGGATAAGACTGTTGCAGTACGCTTTCTAGCTGAGCGCGTCTGCAATGACATTTGCTTTACCAAGAGTATACTCAATGCTTGGGTTTAAGTCTTCAATCATTTCCACCCAATGAGACTGCTGAAGATTGAGATTGGGTTGAGTGAAAATGTACTTCAAGCTTTTGTGATCGGTGTACACCTCAACTCGTCTACCCAACAACAAATGTCTCCAAGTCATCAAAGCATGCACAACTGGCACCAGCTCAAGATCATGAGTGGGGTAATTCTTCTCACTAGGCTTCATCTGACGTGAGGTATAAGAAACAATCTTATTATCTTGCATGAGAATGCCACCAAGACCTTGGAGGGAAGCATCACAGAACACATGGAAAGGCTTTGATTGCTCGGGAGGAACAAGAACTGGAGCTGAAGTCAGTTTCTGCTTGAGCGTATTGAACGCCACATTACACTCAGGAGACCAAACATACTTGACATTCTTCTGGAGGAGGTTGGACAGAGGATTAGCAATATGCGAGAAGTTCTCCACAAATCTTCTCCAGTAACTTGCGAGCCCGAGGAAGCTATGAAGCTGCTTGACATTCTGAGGAGGCTCCCACTTCAAGATTGCCTTAACTTTCTCAGGGTGCACTTTAATGCCCTCGGTAGAGATCACATGCCCAAGGTACACCACTTCATTGAGAGAAAACTCACACTTGGAAAACTTAGCATAGAACCGATGCTCTCTTAGCTTGTCAAACACAAGCCGGAGATGCTCTGCATGTTCTTCTTCAGTCTCCGAGAACACGAGAATATCATCCAAATATACCAAGACGAACTCATTCTTGAAAGGAGAGAATATGAAGTTCATCATCCCGGAGAAGGTTGGAGGAGCATTGGTGAGACCAAAGGACATGACGGTGTAATCATAAGAGCCAAAACTCATCATGAAAGCAGTCTTTGGAATATCTTCTTCACGGATGCGAATCTTATGATAGCCCATGCGAAGATCAAGCTTTGAGAAAACCTTGGCACCTTTCAGTTGTTCAAACAACTCATTAATGTTGGGAAGTAGGCACTTGTTCCTGATCGTCTTTTTATTCAATGGACGGTAATCGACACAAAGTCGGTCCGTGCCATCCTTCTTCTTGACAAACAACACACCACAACCCCATGGAGAAGAACTTGGTATGATCAGATCCAGACGTTCTTGTTCATCTAGCTGCTTCTTCAAATTTTTCAGCTCTTCGGGGCCAAGCTTATAAGGACGCTTGCAAACCGGTTCAGTTCCAGATCAATCACAAACTCAACTGGCCGGTGTGGAGGCATTCCTGGCAATTCTTCGGGAAAGACATCTTCATACTCACAAACCACCAGAATCTGAGAAATGGCTGAGATTTCACCCTTCTCATTAAGAGCAAAGAGATGAAACGTGTCATCGCGAGCTGCAAAAATGATCACGTCTTCTGAAGGATGAGTCAATTTGACTTCTTTTACTTGACAATCAACATGTGCCTTGTTCATAGCAAGAAAATCCATGCCAAGGATGAGATCAATATCGGAATTACCGAGAAAAATTGGAGAGGCCAGAAAAGAATAATTGCCCATCTTGATAGAGACATCCGGAACCAGGCAGTTAGAATTCATTAACTTCCCACGAGACACAACTGACATAGACCTAAGAAGATCTTGACACGCAAACTCATGCTTTGCAAAGAATGGACGGTACATAAAACAATGCGATGCACCAGTATCAAACAACACTTTTGTAGGAATAGAATTAATGGAGAGATTACCCATGATCAGTTGAGAAGAATCCTATGCCTCGACTGCGTTCACCATGTTCACTCTTGCTGACTTGGGATTATGCTTCCCCATAGCATTACCTGGAGGTCTGACTTGAGGAGGAGGCGAAAGACACCGCTGGTTGCACTTGTTTGAGTAGTGACCCTTCTGGCCACACTTGTGATAAGTAACCTCTAAGAGCGGACGGACGTTTCCTGGAGGAGGAACATTAGCTGACTTGGGTGCCCGGGGCCTCTGCTGATAACCTGGGTTGGGTGGGTAGGAAGAACCACGACCACCGAACTGTCTCTACTGCTGAGGAGAACAAAACTGAGGAGGAGGAGGTGGAACCCAATACTTCTGCTGCTTAGGGACCATCTGAGAGCTGGAAGAAGAAGAGTAGGATTCCCTGGAACGCTTCCTTGAGTTCTCTAACTTGAGATGAGTTGCCTCGACCTTCAGAGCCATGTTGTAGAACTGATCAAACTCACGAGGCTCTTGGAGGACCAGACCTGGCAGAAGCTCATCCTTGAGACCACCTCTGAACGGATAAATCATGAACTTGTCATCAGGAACATCTTGTTTAGCATAGCGGGCCAGATTCTGGAACTCAACGTTGTACTGGTAGACAGACTTGCTTCCCTGCTTCAGGTGTGACAGCCCAAGTGTTGTCCCTTCCTTATTTGGCATGTAACCCCTTTGTATGAACTTGTGTTATGAGCTATGTATGAGTTGCACCTTGTTCCATGTGTTGAATTGCATTCATGCATCATTTCATCCATCATACCATTCCTTTGCATGCTTGCTATTCCCATGTGTCTTGGCTTGATGTTGATGTGAATGTATGTGAGTGTGCCTTTGTGTGGTGTTGGTCTTGAGGGTGCTTGGATTCTTGTGTTCACTTCCCCTCCCTCCCCTCTCTTTTCTTTCTTCAACTAAACCCCACTATATGCCTTTTATTCCCATGTAACTTTCATAGCAGAATTAAGTTGTTTTAAAAATTAATTAAAAATGTTCAATAGGTAGCCCTAGTTAGTTTATGAATTTAGGATGTGGTGCTGTTGTTGATTGGGGGTTGTTTGTATTTTGGCTATGTTAAAACAGGGGCTGTTATTTTAAAATTATTAAAATAATTTGTTCAATAAATTAATTTGATACTTTATTCAAATAGTGCACATTATTCACTTCTCAAATATATTTTTGTTTTGCTAGAAAACCTTTCTACATGCTCTGGGAATTTAATGTTGAGTGGCTGTTTTTGTAAATAGGAAAAATCCCTTGTTTTTCTATTTTGTTCAGAGAGAGTGGGTGCGTGTGGGCTGTGTCGTTCCCGGCCCACTCGGCCCAGCAGGTAGCCGACGGCTACCTGCCCTGTCTCCCTCCTCCGTCAGGTAAGTGTGTGCGTGCGAAAGAGAGCAGAGTGCAAGAGAGAGAGCCGTTGCCGTTGCCGTTAAAGGCTCACAGATATCGAGGCCGGCCTTTAAATAGGCGCGGATCCCTAGGGTTCTCCCTTCCCCTCGCCGCCGCCGCCTCCTTCTCCCTTCTCCTGCTCTTCCTCCTCCCTTCTTCCTCCCCTTTTCTGTCAGAGAGGGAGCCGAAGGTAAGTTCAGTCGAGAGCAGAGCCGCGTCGTCGCCGCCATCTCCGGTGTCTCTCGACGCCGGTGGAGATGGAGTGGAGCCAGGCGTCGTCGCCCGCCTTCCATCCCCGCTGCTAGGAGGAGAGGAGCTCCTCCTCTACGGTGTCGCGTCGCCGTCGTCTAGAGCAATGGCTCGTCGCTGAATCCCTTCTTCCCCTCCGTCATTGACGCATCGTCGAGCCGCTGCCTTCCCTTCGTTGCTTCCAGTTCGCCGTCGCCCTCCCCCTCGGTGAGCGCCGTGCTCCCTTTCATTTTTTTCTGCCCGTCGCCGTAACTGTGCGTTGCCGCCGCTGACGTAGTTTGCTATCGTGACGCCGTTGTGTCTTGTGCTGCAGCCCCCGCGAATCGCCGCGCTAGCTGCGGGAATGAGTTCCCATGTAGATCCCGCGTCCCCGTCGGGATTCTCCTCGCTGGAGACCTCCCCTACGCTCGCCGGCTGCTGCCGCCGTCGCTCTGTCTGTGTGGAGGTTCAGTTCAGTTTCGTCAGGGAACTGATGTGCGCACGTGTATTAGAGAGGCAGAGAACTGTTGGGGAACGTCGCATGGGAAACAAAAATTTTCCTACGCACACGCAAACCTATCCATGGTGATGAGCATCTACGAGAGGGAGAGTGGATCTACATACCCTTGTAGATCGCTAAGCGGGAAGCGTTAAGAAACGCGGTTGGTGTAGTCGAACATCTTCGCGATCCAAATCGCCGAGCGTCCCGCGATCTCATCACGATCCGTCCCGCGATCCAATCACGATCCGTCCCGTGAACTCATCACGATCCGTCCCGCGATCTCATCACGATCCGTCTCACGATCTTGATCACGATCTGTCCTACGAACTCATCACGATCCGTTCCGCGATCTCATCACGAACCGTCTCGCGATCTCGATCACGGTCCTTCCGATCTAGCGCCGAACGGACGGCACCTCCGCGTTCAGCACACGTGCAGCTTGATGACGATCTCCACCATCTTGATCCAGCAAGAGGAGGTGGAGAGGAGAGAGAGTTCACCGGCAGCGTGACGGCGCTCCGGTGATGGTGGTGGAGTGATTCCGGCAGGGCTTCGCCTAAGCGCTGCGGAAAACCGATCTAGAGGAGAAACTGTGCACCGGTGAAACGGGTAGCACGTGGCCGGAAATTCTGTCCAAAAACCACCCAATCCACTAGTATATATAGGAGGAGAGGAGAGGAGAGGCAGCCAAGGCCTTTGGGTCGGCCGAAATAGGAGGTGGGAAGAAATCCTACTTCACCTCCAATCCTAGTTGGAGTAGGATTGCCTCCTATTGGCTGATTTTCCACTTTTTGCTTTAGGACTTTCTCTCCTGCGCCATGGGCCTTTGTGGCTGTTTTCCCAGCCCACTAAGGGCTGGTTATTATTCTCCCACAGCCCATGGACCTCTTGGGGTCGAAATACCCCTCCCGGAGGCCTCCCGGTACACTACCGGCACTCCCGGTACACTACCGGCACTCCCGGTACACTACCGATGAGCCCGAAACTTTTCCGGAAACCAAACTGGGACTTCCTATATATGAATCTTTACCTCCGGACCATTCCGGAGCTCCTCGTGATGTCCGGGATCTCATCCGGGACTCCGAACAAACTTCGGTCACCACCATACATAACTCTACACTACCGAAACGTCACCGAACCTTAAGTGTGCAGACCCTGCGGGTTCGAGAACTATGTAGACATGACCGAGACACCTCTACGGTCAATAACCAATGGAGGGACCTGGACATCCACATTGGTTCCTACATATTCTACGAAGATCTTTTTCGGTCGAACCTCTATGTCAAGGATTTAGTTAATCCCGTATAACGTCCCCTTTGTTCTTCGGTATGTTACTTGCCCGAGATTCGATCGTCGGTATCTCCATACCTAGTTCAACCTCGTTACTGGCAAGTCTCTTTACTCGTTCCGTAATACAAGATCCCGTGACTAACACTTAGCCACATTGCTTGCAAGGCTTGTTGTGATGTTGTATTACCGAGTGGGCCCTGAGATACCTCTCCGTCACACGGAGTAACAAATCCCAGTCTCGATCCATGCCAACTCAACAAACACCATCGGAGATACCTGTAGAGCACCTTTATAGTCACCCAGTTACGTTGCGATGTTTGATACACACAAGGCACTCCTCCGATATCCGTGAGTTGCATGATCTCATGGTCATAGGAACATATACTTGACATGCAGAAAACAGTAGCAATAAACTGACACGATCATATGCTATGTTTGTAGTTTGGGTCTTATCCATCACATCATTCTCCTAATGATGTGATCCCGTTATCAAATGACATCTCATGTCCATGGCTAGGAAACCTTAACCATCCTTTGATCAACGAGCTAGTCCATTAGAGGCATACTAGGGACATGGTTTTGTCTATGTATCCACACATGCATTTAAGTCTCCGATCAATACAATTATAGCATGGATAATAAACGATTATCATGAACAAGGAAATATGATAATAACTAATTTATTATTGCCTCTAGGGCATATTTCCAACAGTCTCCCACTTGCACTAGAGTCAATAATCTAGTTCACATCACCATGTGATTCGCATTGTTATGAATCTAACACCCAATGAGTTTTTGGGGCTCGATCATGCTTTGCATGTGAGAGAGGTCTTATAGTCAACGGGTCTGCGATATTCAGATCCGTGTGTACTTTGCAAATCTCTATGTCAAACCGTAAACACTGCTACCACACTCCACTTGGTACTATTTCCAAATGGCTGCTCCACTATACGTATCCAGATTGCTACTACTAGTCATCTGGATAGGTGTTAAAGCTTGCATCGACGTAACTCTTTACGACGAACTCTTTATCACCTCCATAATCAAGAAACATTTCCTTAGTCCTCTGGTTACTAAGGATAATTCCGACCGCTGTCCAGTGATCCACTCCTGGACCACTCTTGTACCCCCTGACAGACTCGTGGCAAGGCACACATAGGTGCGGTACACAGCATGGCATAATATAGAGCCTATGGCTAAGGCATAGGGGACGACATTCATCCTTTCTCTTTCTTCTGCCGTTGTCGAGCTTTGAGTCTCACTCAACTTCACACCTTACAAATCAGACGAGAACTATTTCTCTGGCTGATCCATTTTGAACTCTTTCAAAATCTTGTCAAGGTATGCACTCATTGAAAGTCTCATCAAGCATCTTGATCTATCTCTATAGATTTTGATGCTCAACAATTAGGTAGCTTTATCCAGGTCTTCATTTGAAAAACACTTTTCAAACAACCTTTTATGCCTTCCAGAAATTCTACATTATTTCCGATCAACAATATGTCAACCACATATACTTATCAGAAACTCTATAGTGCTCCCATTCACTTTATTGCAAATACAAGTTTCTCGTAAACTTTGTATAAACTACAAAAACTTTGATCACCTCATCAAAGTGTATATTCCAACTCCGAGATGCTTGCTTCAGTCCATAGAAGGATCACTGAAGCTCTCTCATCTTTTAGCATCCTTAGGACTGACAAAACCTTCTGGTTGTATCACATACAACCTTTCCTTAAGTAAACCGTTAAGGAAACGACGTTTTGACATCCATCTGCCAGATTTCGTAATTGAAAATGCAGCAACTGCTAACATAATTCCAACAGACTTTTAGCATCGCTACGAGTGAGAAAGCCTCCTCGCAGTCAACTCCTTGAACTTGTCACAAACAACTTTGCAACAAGTCGAGCTTTACAAATGGTGACATTCACCATCAGTGTCTGTCTTCATTCTAAAGGTCCATTTGTACTCAACGACCTGCCGTCTAACGAGCAAGTCTACCAAAGTCTATACTTGGTTTTCATAAATGGATCCTATCTCGGATTTCATGGTCTCTAACCAATTGTCGGAATCCGGGCCCATCATCGCTTCTCCATAGCTCGTAGGTTCATCGCTGTCCAACAACATGACCTCGAAGACAGGGTTGTCGTACCGCTTAGGAGCAGTACACATCCTTGTCGACCCACGAAGTTCGATAGTAACTTGATCCTGAAGCTTCATGATCATCATCATTAACTTCCTCTTCAACTAACGTAGGCTTCACAGAAACATCTTTCTGCGCTGCGCTACTCTCTGGTTGAACAAAGGTTTAACAACCTCATCAAGTTCTATCTTCCTCCCACTCAATTCTTTCGAGAGAAACCTTTCCTCGAGAAAGGATCCGTTTTAGTAACAACCACTTTGCACTCGGATCTGAGATAGAAGGTTCACCCAACTGATCTTAGGGTATTCTATGAAGATGCATTTGTCCGCCTTGGGTTCGACCTCATTAGGTGAAAACATTTTTCACACAAGTGCCGCAGCCCCAAGTATTAAGAAACGACAGCTTAGGTTTCTATCAAACCATAATTCATATGGTGTCATCTCAACGGATTTAGATGGTGCCCTATTTAAAGTGAATGTAGTTGTCTCTAATGCATAACCCCAAAATTATAGTAGTAAAACGACAAGAGACATCATAGCACGCACCATGTCCAATAGAGCATAACTATGATGTTCGGACACACCATCACACTATGGTGTTCCAGGTGGCGTTTAGTTGTGAAACAACTTTCACATTGTCTTAAGTTGTATGCCAAACTCGTGACTCAGATATTCACCTCCACGATCATATCGCAGTCATTTTTATCTTCTTGTCACGATGATCTTTAAACTTCACTCTGAATTTGCTTGAACCTTTCAAACGATTCAGACTTGTGTTTCATTAAGTAAATATACACTATATCTACTCAAATCATCAGTGAAGGTAAGAAAATAACGATATCCACTGCACACTACAAGACTCACTAGATTGCATACATCAACATGTATCATTTCCAATGAATCACTTGCCCGCTCCATCCAACGGGGTCCTTTAGTCATCTTGCCCAAGAGGCATGGTTCGCATGTCTCAACCGATTCGAAATCGAATGAGTCCAAATATCCATCAGCATGGAGTTTCTACATGCGCTTTATACCAATATGACATTTAGCGGCAGTGCCACAAGTATGTGGTACTATCATTATTAACTTTGTATCTTTTGACATCAATGTTATGAACATGTGTAATACTACGATCAAGATTTCAACAAACCATTCTCACTGGGTGCATGACCATTGAAGGTATTATTCATGTAAACAGAATAACCATTATTCTCTAACTTAAATGAATAACCGTATTGCAATAAACATGATCTAATCATGTTCATGCTCAACGCAAAACACCAAATAACATTTATTTAGGTTCGTCACTAATCCTGAAGGTAGAGAGAGCGTGCGATGTTGATCACATCAACCTTGGAAACACTTCCAACACATATCGTCACCTCACCCTTAGCTAGTTCTCCGTTTATTCCGTAGCTTTTATTTCGAGTTACTAACATTTAGCAACCGAACCGGTATCCAATACCCAGGTGCTACTAAGAGTACTAGCAAGGTACACATTAGTAACTCGTATATCAAATATACTTCTATCAATGTTGCCAGCCTTCTTATCTACCAAGTATCTAGGGTTGTTCCGCTTCAGCGACCTCTCACCTCATAATAGAAGCACTTAGTCTCGGGTTTGAGTTCAACTTTGGGTTGCTTCACTGGAGCAGCAACTGACTTGCTATCCATGAAGTTTCCCTCCTTGATCTTGCCCTTTTCGAAACTAGTGGTTTGATTAACCATCAACACTTGACGCTCCTTCTTGATTTCTACCTTCGCGGTGTCAAACATCGCGAACAGCTCAGGGATCAATACTTCTATCCCTGGTGTATTATAGTTCATCACTTAAGTTCTAGTAGCTTTAGTGACAGTGACTTGGAGAACTATATCAATCACTATCTTATCTGGAAGATCAACTCCCACTTGATTCAAGCGATTGTAGTACCCAGACAATCTGAGTACATGCTCAACGATTGAGCTATTCTCCTTCATCTTACAGGCAAAGAATCTTGTTGGAGATCTCATATCTCGCAACACAGGCACGAGCCTGAGATCACAATCTCTGCCCCTAGAACATCTCATATGTTCCGTGACGTTCAAAACGTTTCGGAGCCTCAATTCTAAGCCGTAATGCATGACGCACAAAACTATCAAGTAGTCATCGAAACGTGCCTGTCAGATGTTCACAACATCTATAGACGACGCTAGAGGGGGTGGCGCACCGAGCGGTGCATTAAGGACATAAGCCTTCTGTGCAGCAATGAGGACAATCCTCAGATCACGGACCCAGTCCGCAATATTGCTACCAACATCTTTCAATTCTATTTCTCTAGGAACATATAAAAGTACAAGGGAGCCACAACGCGAGCTAGTAATCTACAACATAATTTGCAAAGACACTTTGACTATGTTCATGATAATGAGTTCAATTAATCATATTATTTAAGAACTCCCACTCAAATTGACATCTCTCCGATCATTCGAGTGATACATGATCCAAATTCACCAACTCAAGTCCGATCATCACGTGAGTTGAGGTGGCTGCAATGGTGAACATCATTATGTTGATCATATCTACTATATGACTCATGTTCGACCTTTCGGTCTCTCGTGTTCCGAGGCCATGTCTGTACATGCTAGGCTCGTCAAGTTTAACCCGAGTGTTCTGCGCGTGCAAATCTGGCTTGCACCCGTTGTATGTGAACGTAGAGTCTATCACACCCGATCATCACGTGGTGTCTCAACACGACGAACTTTCGCAACGGTGCACACTCGGGGAGAACACAGTTCATCTTGAAATTCAAGTGAGGGATCACCTTATAATGCTACCGCCGTACTAAGCAAAACAAGGTGCATAAAAGGATTAACATCTCATGCAATTCATAAGTGACATGATATGGCCATGAACTTGTGTTTAAGATCTCCATCTTCGAAACACCGGCATGATCTCCATCGTCACCGGCACAACACCATGATCTCCATCATCTTGATCTCCATCAATGTGTTGCCATTGGGGTTGTGGCGCCAGCCCTGCTTCTACTTCTATTGCTACTGCTTAGCGATAAAGTAAAGCATTACATAGCGCTTAATGATTGACACGCAGGTCATACAATAATTAAAGACAACCCTATGGCTCCTGCCGGTTGCCGTACTCAACGACATGCAAGTCGTGAAATTCTATACATCACATGATCATCTCATACATCACATATATCTCATCATGTAATTGGCCATATCACATCACAACATACCCTGCAAAAACAAGTTAGACGTCCTCTAATTGTTGTTGCATGTTTTACGTGGCTGCTATGGGTATCTAGCAAGAACGATTCTCACCTACGCATAAACCACAACGGTGATACACTAGTTTGCTTTTCAACCTTCTCAAGGACCGCCTTTGTCGAATCCGATCCAACTAAAGTGAGAGAAACTGTCACCCGCAAGCCATCTAGGCAACAAGTTGCGTCGAGGGAACCGGTCTCTCGTAAGCGTACGAGTAATGTTGGTCCGGGCCGCTTCATCTCACAATCCCGCTGAACCAAAATACGACCAAGGGAGGAAGCAATCTAAGCATCAACGCCCACAAACCTTTTGTGTTCTACTCGAGATCTCATCGAACCATCAACCTAGCTCATGATGCCACTGTTGGGGAACGTCGCATGGGAAACAAAAATTTTCCTACGCACACGCAAACCTATCCATGGTGATGAGCATCTACGAGAGGGAGAGTGGATCTACATACCCTTGTAGATCGCTAAGCGGGAAGCGTTAAGAAACGCGGTTGGTGTAGTCGAACATCTTCGCGATCCAAATCGCCGAGCGTCCCGCGATCTCATCACGATCCGTCCCGCGATCCAATCACGATCCGTCCCGTGAACTCATCACGATCCGTCCCGCGATCTCATCACGATCCGTCTCACGATCTTGATCACGATCTGTCCTACGAACTCATCACGATCCGTTCCGCGATCTCATCACGAACCGTCTCGCGATCTCGATCACGGTCCTTCCGATCTAGCGCCGAACGGACGGCACCTCCGCGTTCAGCACACGTGCAGCTTGATGACGATCTCCACCATCTTGATCCAGCAAGAGGAGGTGGAGAGGAGAGAGAGTTCACCGGCAGCGTGACGGCGCTCCGGTGATGGTGGTGGAGTGATTCCGGCAGGGCTTCGCCTAAGCGCTGCGGAAAACCGATCTAGAGGAGAAACTGTGCACCGGTGAAACGGGTAGCACGTGGCCGGAAATTCTGTCCAAAAACCACCCAATCCACTAGTATATATAGGAGGAGAGGAGAGGAGAGGCAGCCAAGGCCTTTGGGTCGGCCGAAATAGGAGGTGGGAAGAAATCCTACTTCACCTCCAATCCTAGTTGGAGTAGGATTGCCTCCTATTGGCTGATTTTCCACTTTTTGCTTTAGGACTTTCTCTCCTGCGCCATGGGCCTTTGTGGCTGTTTTCCCAGCCCACTAAGGGCTGGTTATTATTCTCCCACAGCCCATGGACCTCTTGGGGTCGAAATACCCCTCCCGGAGGCCTCCCGGTACACTACCGGCACTCCCGGTACACTACCGGCACTCCCGGTACACTACCGATGAGCCCGAAACTTTTCCGGAAACCAAACTGGGACTTCCTATATATGAATCTTTACCTCCGGACCATTCCGGAGCTCCTCGTGATGTCCGGGATCTCATCCGGGACTCCGAACAAACTTCGGTCACCACCATACATAACTCTACACTACCGAAACGTCACCGAACCTTAAGTGTGCAGACCCTGCGGGTTCGAGAACTATGTAGACATGACCGAGACACCTCTACGGTCAATAACCAATGGAGGGACCTGGACATCCACATTGGTTCCTACATATTCTACGAAGATCTTTTTCGGTCGAACCTCTATGTCAAGGATTTAGTTAATCCCGTATAACGTCCCCTTTGTTCTTCGGTATGTTACTTGCCCGAGATTCGATCGTCGGTATCTCCATACCTAGTTCAACCTCGTTACTGGCAAGTCTCTTTACTCGTTCCGTAATACAAGATCCCGTGACTAACACTTAGCCACATTGCTTGCAAGGCTTGTTGTGATGTTGTATTACCGAGTGGGCCCTGAGATACCTCTCCGTCACACGGAGTAACAAATCCCAGTCTCGATCCATGCCAACTCAACAAACACCATCGGAGATACCTGTAGAGCACCTTTATAGTCACCCAGTTACGTTGCGATGTTTGATACACACAAGGCACTCCTCCGATATCCGTGAGTTGCATGATCTCATGGTCATAGGAACATATACTTGACATGCAGAAAACAGTAGCAATAAACTGACACGATCATATGCTATGTTTGTAGTTTGGGTCTTATCCATCACATCATTCTCCTAATGATGTGATCCCGTTATCAAATGACATCTCATGTCCATGGCTAGGAAACCTTAACCATCCTTTGATCAACGAGCTAGTCCATTAGAGGCATACTAGGGACATGGTTTTGTCTATGTATCCACACATGCATTTAAGTCTCCGATCAATACAATTATAGCATGGATAATAAACGATTATCATGAACAAGGAAATATGATAATAACTAATTTATTATTGCCTCTAGGGCATATTTCCAACAAGAACCCCCTCTGTTAACATCTGCTCGTGTGCTGTGGTGGCAACCGGCTCGGGGGGAAGACCTCCAGGTCTCGGGTTCGAGCCCGAGGCTCCCCCCTTTGTTTCTTTTGATTCCTTGTTTTTTTCCTTTGTTTTCCTTAGTTGCTATGTATATGTATGGTTAGATGCAGTTTTTGGGCATGTGAAGATGTTTGCATTTTTTCCTCCTTTTTCTGATTGTTGTAGTGTGTGTGTTTCTACATGTGCAATATGTGTGGGTGCATGGAGCATGTTCATGTGTGTAGGTGTATGTGTGTGAGATGTGAGTGTGTGTGTGGTTGAACACCCCCTCTTGGGTAGGTGATCTTGGTGGCATTGGTGCTCATATGCCTTGTGCATATATAGGGCATGGGTGTGTGCTAGTAGTGGTGTGAGTAGAGTGTTCATGTGTGTTTAGGGGACTAGTGGGTTCTCCCACTTGACATACTCCCTTTGATGATATATGCTTGTCATGTAGGTTTGTCATCTCATTTTCATTCTCATCTAAGTTGCCAATATGCTCATGCCCATTTATGTGCATTCCAATTAGAGTGGGTTTGGTCTAATGAATAGTAGGTGGTAGTTTTGCTATTTGAGTGTGCCTTGATGTTTCTCATGAGCATATGAGTATGACCCATGGTTTTGGGGTATAAAGAGCCAATGAATCCATTGGAACTTTCAGATTTCACTTTTGATCAAGTTCATAAATCTGTCATTTTAGCTAAGATGCCATTTTGTCATTTTTGCTTCAATTAATCCATGCTTGCTTTGGGAGATGTGTCAACTGGGAAATGCTAGTGTTTTGTATCTAGTATGTCATGGTATTTTTGTTTAATATGAGAACCACCCATATAAGTGGGGAACATGCTGTTAAGTTGCCTACTTAATGTTTCTGTTTCAGCATGCTAAAAACTACTGTCTGGGAATTTGTTGTTATTTTTATGCCATGAAGAGTGGGTGGTATCTAGTGATGTGTTTGGAATTTGCTCATGCTCAGTGTTAGTTATTTGTAGTAGATATTGTCTTATACCATCCTGTTAATTTTCATGCCAATAGGAGCTCTCTAGCATATTTAATTACTGCTGTCAACTTGCTACTTTATAATCTCAGATTCCAGAAAACTAGAATTTTCACTAAGTCCCAGAGAACTGTTTCATCATGTCAACTTGATTGCTTCATGCTTATTGATGTGTGCCTCCTTTGCTGGTTGTGTAGTTGGATGAGTTGATATGGGTGTTGATTAGGTGATGTCCATATCTTGTTTGTGGCTGTAGGGTTACTGTAGCTCAAGTTGTGAGCTGTAGAAGTTGCTATGTTGCTGTTTTGTGGCAGATTTGGTGTTTTATTGTTTTGTGACTTGTGGGAGCTATGCTCCATGGAATTGATTGATTCCTGAGGCTATTGTGATTGGTTTTTGATCACCTATCCAGTGGCTACCTTGGAATGCGAAGAATTAGCCTATGGATTGGTGGTCTTGTGGTTTTGCCTCCGTACCTTGTCGTGAGCGTATCGTGAGAACCGTAACTCTGTTTCTTGCGTTCTTCATATGCATTTCTATTGATTTTGCATGATGAATCCATATTTTCCATGATCATCATGTTTAAATAACTTAACATGAGGTTCTGTCCAGATTCATTAATAAACAAACTTTGCATGTGAAACATGACTAGTTTTGGATTGCCATGTTTAATTCTTCATAAATGAATCATGCATCATCTTGGTTTTGCATTGCACCTTGGTTGGAGATTTATTTTCTGTTTCTCTTGGGTAGACACAAGTGTCGATACAGAGTACGAGGACCCAGGAGAGTACCACTACGAGGATCCCGCTACTTGTTCCGCTGAAGAACCAACAGGCAAGATGATCGTACCCGGATCCCGATACTATTTTTGCTGTTGGAAATATGCCCTAGAGACAATAATAAATTAGTTATTATCATATTTCCTTCTTCATGATAATCGTTTATTATCCATGCTATAATTGTATTGATCGGAGACTTAGATGCATGTGTGGATACATAGTCAAAACCATGTCCCTAGTATGCCTCTAATGGACTAGCTCGTTGATAAAAGATGGTTAAGGTTTCCTAGCCATGGACATGAGATGCCATTTGATAATGGGATCACATCATTAGGAGACTGATGTGATGGACAAGACCCAAACTACAAACATAGCATATGATCGTGTCAGTTTATTGCTACTGTTTTCTGCATGTCAAGTATATGTTCCTATGACCATGAGATCATGCAACTCACGGACATCGGAGGAGTGCCTTGTGTGTATCAAACGTCGCAACGTAACTGGGTGACTATAAAGGTGCTCTACAGGTATCTCCGAGGGTGTTTGTTGAGTTGGCATGGATCAAGACTGGGATTTGTTACTCCGTGTGACGGAGAGGTATCTCAGGGCCCACTCGGTAATACAACATCACAACAAGCCTTGCAAGCAATGTGACTAAGTGTTAGTCACGGGATCTTGTATTACGGAACGAGTAAAGAGACTTGCCGGTAACGAGGTTGAACTAGGTATGGAGATACCGACGATCGAATCTCGGGCAAGTAACATACCGAAGAACAAAGGGAACATCATACGGGATTAACTGAATCCTTGACATAGAGGTTCAACCGATAAAGATCTTCGTAGAATATGTAGGAACCAATGTAGACATCCAGTTCCTGCCATTGGTTATTGACCGTAGAGGTGTCTCGGTCATGTCTACATAGTTCTCGAACCCGCAGGGTCTGCACACTTAAGGTTTGGTGACGTTTCGGTAGTATAGAGTTATGTATGGTGGTTACCGAAGTTTGTTCAGAGTCCCCTATGAGATCCCGGACATCACGAGGAGCTCCGGTATGGTCCGGAGGTAAAGATTCATATATAAAAAGTCCTGTTTTGGTCGCCGGAAAAGTTTCGGGCTCATCGCTAGTGTACCGGGAGTGTTGGTAGTGTACCGGGAGACCTCCGGGAGGGGTATTTCGACCCAAGAGGCTACATGGGCTGTGCGAGAGTGGAAACCAGCCCTTAGTGGGCTGGTGGAACAACCACAAGAGGCCCATGCGGCTGGAGGAAAAAAGGCCAAAGAGAAAAAGTGGAAAAAGGCAAATTAGGGAAGGAGTCCTAATCCTACTAGGAGTGGAGGAGGTGGACTCCTCCCTAGTTGGTTCGGCCGACTCCTATAGGCGTCTTGGCCCTTGCGCCAGCCTCCTCTCCTCTCCTCCTATATATACTGGTGGTATTGAGGGTTTTTGCACTAGATTTTACGGCCACGTGCTACCCGTTCCACCGGTGCTCCTCTAGATCGGATTTCCGCAGTGCTTAGGCGAAGCCCTGCCGGAATTGCTCCACCACCATCGCCGAAGCACCGTCACGCTGTCGGTGAACTCTTCTTCCTCTCCACTTCCTCTTGCTGGATCAAGATGGTGGAGATCGTCATCAAGCTGCACGTGTGCTGAACGCAGAGGTGTCGTCCGTTCGGCGCTAGATCGGAAGGACCGTGATCAAGATCACGAGACGGTTCATGATGAGTTCGTGGGACGGATCGTGATGAGTTCACGGGATAGATCATGATGAGATCGCAGGACGGATCATGATGAGTTCGCGGGACGGATCGTGATTGGATCGCGGGATGGATCGTGATGTGATCGCGGGACGCTCGGCGATTTGGATTGCGAAGATGTTCGACTACACCAACTGCGTTTCTTAATGCTTCCCGCTTAGCGATCTAAAAGGGTACGTAGATCCACTCTCCCTCTCGTAGATGCTCATCACCATGGATAGATCTGCGTGTGCATAGGATTTTTTTTCCCATGCAACGTTCCCCAACAGTGGCATCATGAGATAGGTCTATGTGTAGATGAGATCTCGAGTAGAATACAAAAGGTTTGTGGGCGTTGATGCTTAGATTGCTTCCTCCCTTGGTCAGATTTTGGTTCAGCGGTATTGTGAGATGAAGCGGCCCGGACCAACATTACTCGTACGCTTATGAGAGACCGGTTCCCTCGACGCAACTTGTTGCCTAGATGGCTTGCGGGTGGCAGTTTCTCTCCCTTTAGTTAGATCGGATTCGACAAAGGCGGTCCTTGAGAAGGTTGAAAAGCAAATTATGTATCACCATTGTGGTTTATGCGTAGGTGAGAATCGTTCTTGCTAGAAACCCATAGCAGCCACGTAAAACATGCAGCAACAATTAGAGGACGTCTAACTTGTTTTTACAGGGTATGTTGTGATGTGATATGACCAATTACATGATGTGATATATGTGATGTATGAGATGATCATGTGATGTATAGAATTTCACGACTTGCACGTCGATGAGTACGACAACCGGCAGGAGCCATAGGGTTGTCTTTAATTATTGTATGACCTGCGTGTCAATCATTAAGCGCTATGTAATGCTTTACTTTATCGCTAAACGGTAGCAATAGTAGTAGAAGCATGGTGGGCGCGACAACCCCGATGGTGACACGTTGATGGAGATCATGGTGTCATGCCGGTGACGATGGAGATCGTGTTGGTGCTTTCATGATGGAGATCAAAAGCACAAGTTCATGGCCATATCATGTCACTTATTATTTGCATGTGATGTTAATCCTTTTAATGCACCTTGTTTTGCTTAGGACGACGGTAGCATTATAAGGTGACCCCTCACTTAATTTCAAGATACATTGTGTTCTCCCCGAGTGTGCACCATTGCGAAAGTTCGTCGTGTTGAGACACCACGTGATGATCGGGTGTGATAGACTCTACCTTCACATACAACGGGTGCAAGCCAGTGTTGCACATGCAGAACACTTGGGTTAAATTTGACGAGCCTAGCATGTACAGACATGGCCTCGGAACACAAGAGACCAAAAGGTCAAACATGAGTCATATAGTAGATATGATCAACATGATGATGTTCACCATTGTAACCACCTCAACTCACGTGATGATCGGACTTGAGTTGGTGAATTTGGATCATGTATCACTCGAATGACCAGAGGGATGTCAATTTGAGTGGGAGTTCTTAAGTAATATGATTAATTGAACTCATTATCATGAACATAGTCAGTAGTGTATTTGCAAATTATGTTGTAGATTACTTGCTCGCACTGTAGCTCCCTTGATTTTTTATATGTTCCAAGAGAAATAGAGTTGAAAGATGATGGTAGCAATATTGCGGATTGGCTGCGTGATCTGAGGATTGTCCTTGTTTCTGCACAAAAGGCTTATGTCCTTAATGCACCGCTCGGTGCGCCAACCCCTCTAGCATCGTTGTAGATGTTGTGAACATCTGACAGGTACGTGCTGATGACTACTTGATAGTTTAGTGCGTCATGCATTACGGATTAGAATTGAGGCTTCGAAACGTTTTGAACGTCACGGAACATATGAGATGTTCTAAGAGCTGAAATTAGGATCTCAGGCTCATGCCCGTGTTGCGAGATATGAGATCTCCAACAAGATTCTTTGCCTGCAAGATGAACGAGAATAGCTCAATCATTGAGCATGTGCTCAGATTGTCTGGGTGCTACAATCGCTTGAATCGAGTGGGAGTTCATCTTCCAGATAAGATAGTGATTGATATAGTTATCCAAGTCACTTTCACTAAGCTACTAGAACTTGGTGATGAACTATAAAATGCCAGGGATAGAATTAATGATCCCTGAGCTGTTCGCGATGTTTGACACCGCGAAGGTAGAAATCAAGAAGGAGCATCAAGTGTTGATGGTTAGTATAACCACTAGTTTCAAGAAGGGCAAGAGCAACGAGGGAAAGTTCATGGATAGAAAGTCAGTTGCAGCTCCAGTGAAGCAACCCAAAGTCTAACCCAAACCCGAGACTAAGCGCTTCGATTATGAGGAGAACGGTTGCTGAAGCGGAACAACCCTAGATACTTGGTAGATAAGAAGGCTGTCAACGTGGATAGAAGTATATTTGATATACGTGTTATTGATGTGTACCTTGCTTGTACTCCTAGTAGCACCTGGGTATTGGATACCGGTTTGGTTGCTAAATGTTAGTAACTCGAAATAAAAGCTACGGAATAAACGGAGAACTAGCTAAGTGTGAGGTGACGATGTGTGTCGGAAATGTTTCCAAGGTTGATGTGATCAACATCGCACGCTCTCTCTACCTTCGAGATTAGTGACGAACCTAAATAAATCTTATTTGGTGTTTTTGCGTTGAGCATGAACGTGATTAGATCATGTTCATTGCAACACAGTTATTCATTTAAGTTAGAGAATAATGGTTATTGTATTTACATGAATAATACCTTCAATGGTCATGCACCCAGTAAGAATGGTTTGTTGACACTTGATCGTAGTAATACACATGTTCATAAAGTTGATGCCAAAAAGATACAAAGTTAATAATGATGGTACCACATACTTGTGGCACTGCCGCTAAATGTCATATTGGTATAAAGCGCATGAAGAAACTCCATGCTGATGGATCTTTGGACTCATTCAATTTTGAATCGGTTGAGACATGCGAACCATGCCTCTTGGGCAAGATGACTAAGGACCCCGTTTTCTGGTTAGATGGAGCGGGCAAGTGATTTATTGGAAATGATACATATTGATGTATGCAATCCAATGAGTCTTGTAGCATGCGGTGGATATCGTTATTTTCTTACCTTCACTGATGATTTGAGTAGATATAGTGTATATTTGCTTAATGAAACACAAGTCTGAATCATTTGAAAGGTTCAAGCAAATTCAGAGTGAAGTTTAAGATCATCGTGACAAGAAGATAAAAATGTCTACGATATGATCGTTGAGATGAATATCTGAGTTGCGAGTTTGGCATACTACTTTAGACAATGTGAAAATTGTTTCACAACTCACGCCACCTGGAACACCATAGTGTGATGGTGTGTCCGAACGTCACAGTCGTGCTCTATTCGATATGGTGCATGCTATGATGTCTCTTATCGTTTTGTTACTGTAATTTTGGGGTTATGCATTAGAGACAACTACATTCACTTTAAATAAGGCACCATCTAAATCCGTTGAGATGACACCATGTGAATTATGGTTTGATAGAAACCTAAGCTGTCATTTCTTAATGTTTGGGGCTGCGACGCTTGTGTGGAAAATGTTTTCACCTAATGAGCTCGAACGCAAAGCGGACAAATGCATGTTCATAGAATACCCTAAGAACAAGTTGGGTGAACCTTCTATCTCAGATCCAAGCATAAAATGTTTGTTGCTAAATCTGGGTCCTTACTCGAGGAAAAGTTTCTCTTGAAAGAATCGAGTGGGAGGAAGATAGAACTTGATGAGGTTATTGAACCTCTGTTTCAACCAGAGAGTAGCGCAGCGCAGAAAGATGTTTCTGTGGAACCTACGTCAGTTGAAGAGGAAGTAAATGATGATGATCGTGTAGCTTCGGATCAAGTTACTATCGAACCTTGTAGGTCGACAAGGATGTGTACTGCTCCTGATCGGTACAACAACCCTGTCTTGGAGGTCATGTTGTTGGACAACAATGAGCCTACGAGATATGGAGAAGCGATGATGGGCCCGGATTCTGACAAATGGTTAGAGGCCATGAAATCCGAGAAAGGATCCATATATGAAAACCAAGTATAGACTTTGGTAGACTTTCTCATTGGACGGCAGGTCGTTGAGTACAAATGGATCTTTAAAATGAAGACAGACGCTGATGGTGAATGTCACCATTTATAAAGCTCGACTTGTCGCAAAGAAGTTTCCGGCAAGTTCAAGGAGTTGACTACAATGAGACTCTCACTCGTAGCGATGCTAAAGTCTGTTGGAATTATGTTAGCAGTTGCTGCATTTTTCAATTATGAAATCTGGTAGATGGATGTCAAAACATTGTTTCCTTAATGGTTTACTTGAGGAAAGGTTGTATGTGATACAACCAGAAGGTTTTGTCAGTCCTGAGGATGCTAAAAGGTGTGCAAGCTTCAGTGATTCTTCTATGAACTGAAGCAAGCATCTCGGAGTTGGAATATACACTTTGATGAGGTGATCAAAGTTTTTGAGTCTATACGAAGTTTATGAGAAACTTGTATTTGCAATAAAGTGAGTGGGAGCACTATAGAGTTTCTGATAAGTATATGTGGATGACATATTGTTGATCGGAAATGATGTAGAATTTCTGGAAGCATAAACGGTTGTTTGAAAAGAGTTTTTCAAAGGAAGACCTGTATAAAGCTACCTAATTGTTGAGCATCAAGATCTATAGAAATAGATCAAGATGCTTGATGAGACTTTCAATGAGTGCATACCTTGACTAGATTTTGAAAGAGTTCAAAATGGATTAGTCAGAGAGAAGCGTTCTCGTCTGCTTTGTAAAGTGTGAAGTTGAGTGAGACTCAATGCTCGACCACGGCAGAAGAAAGAGAAAGGACGAACGTCGTCCCCTATGCCTTAGCCATAGGCTCTCTATAGTATGTCATGCTGTGTACCGCACCTGTGTGTGCCTTGCCATGAGTCCGTCAAGGGGTACAAGAGTGATCCAGGAGTGAATCACTGGACAGCGGTCAAGATTATCCTTAGTAACTAAAAGACTAAGGAGATGTTTCTCGATTATGGAGGTGATAAAGAGTTCGTCGTACAGAGTTACGTCGATGCAAGCTTTAAACACCAATCCGGATGACTCATAGTAGCAATCTAGATACGTATAGTGGAGCAGCCATTTGGGATAGTACCAAGTGGAGTGTGGCAGCAGTGTTTACAATTAGCCATAGAGATTTTCAAAGTACACACGGATCTGAATGTCGCAGACCCATTGACTATAAAGACCTCTCTCACATGCAAAGCATGATCGAGCCCCAGAACTCATGGGTGATAGATTCATAACAATGCGAAGCACATGGTGATGTGAACTAGATTATTGACTCTATCGCAAGTGGGAGACTGTTGGAAATATGCCCTAGAGGCAGTAATAAATTAGTTATTATCATATTTCCTTGTTCATGATAATCGTTTATTATCCATATTATAATTGTATTGATCGGAGACTTAGATGCATGTGCGGATACATAGACAAAACCATGTCTCTAGTATGCCTCTAATGGACTAGCTCGTTGATCAAAGATGGTTAAGGTTTCCTAGCCATGGACATGAGATGTCATTTGATAACGGGATCACATCATTAGGAGAATGATGTGATGGACAAGACCCAAAATACAAACGTAGCATATGATCGTGTCAGTTTATTGCTATTGTTTTCTGCATGTCAAGTATATGTTCCTATGACCATGAGATCATGCAACTCACGGACATCAGAGGAGTGCCTTGTGTGTATCAAACGTTGCAACGTAATTGGGTGACTCTAAAGGTGCTCTACGGGTATCTCCGAGGGTGTCTGTTGAGTTGGCATGGATCAAGACTGGGATTTGTTACTCCGTGTGACGGAGAGGTATCCCAGGGCCCACTCGGTAATACAACATCACAACAAGCCTTGCAAGCAATGTGACTAAGTGTTAGTCACGGGATCTTGTATTATGGAACGAGTAAAGAGACTTGCCGGTAACAAGGTTGAACTAGGTATGGAGATACCGACGATCGAATCTCGGGCAAGTAACATACCGAAGAACAAAGGGAACATCGTACGGGATTAACTGAATCCTTGACATAGAGGTTCGACCGATAAAGATCTTCGTAGAATATGTAGGAACCAATGTGAACATCCAGGTCCCGCCATTGGTTATTGACCGTAGAGGTGTCTCGGTCATGTCTACATAGTTCTCGAACCCGCAGGGTCTGCACACTTAAGGTTTGGTGACATTTCGGTAGTATAGAGTTATGTATGGTGGTTACCGAAGTTTGTTCGGAGTCCCGGATGAGATCCCGGACGTCACTAGGAGCTCCGGAATGGTTCGGAGGTAAAGATTCATATATAGGAAGTCCTGTTTTGGTCGCCGGAAAAGTTTCGGGCTCATCGGTAGTGTACCGGGAGTGTCGGTAGTGTACCAGGAGACCTCCGGGAGGGGTATTTCGACCCAAAAGGCTACAAGGGCTGTGGGAGAGTGGAAACCAGCCCTTAGTGGGCTGGTGGAACAACCACAAGAGGCCCATGCGGCTGGAGGAAAAAAGGCCAAAGAGAAAAAGTGGAAAAAGGCAAATTAGGGAAGGAGTCCTAATCCTACTAGGAGTGGAGGAGGTGGACTCCTCCCTAGTTGGTTTGGCCGACTCCTATAGGAGTCTTGGCCCTTGCGCCAGCCTCCTCTCCTCTCCTCCTATATATACTGGTGGTATTGAGAGTTTTTGCACTAGATTTTACGGCCACGTGCTACCCGTGCCACCGGTGCTCCTCTAGATCGGATTTCCGCAGTGCTTAGGCGAAGCCCTGCCGGAATTGCTCCACCACCATCCCCGGAGCGCCATCACGCTGCCGGTGAACTCTCCTTCCTCTCCACTTCCTCTTGATGGATCAAGATGGTGGAGATTGTCATCAAGCTGCACGTGTGCAGAACGCAGAGGTGCCGTTCGTTCGGCGCTAGATCGGAAGGACCATGATCAAGATCACGAGACGGTTCGTGATGAGTTCACGGGACGGATCGTGATGAGTTCATGGGACAGATCGTGATGAGATCGCGGGACGGATCGTGATGAGTTCGCAGGACGGATCGTGTTGGATCGCGGGATGGATCGTGATGTGATCGTGGGACGCTCGGCGATTTGGATCGCGAAGATGTTCGACTACACCAACCACGTTTCTTAACGCTTCCCGCTTAGCGATCTACAAGGATACGTAGATCCACTCTCCCTCTCGTAGATGCTCATCACCATGGATAGATCTGCGTGTGCGTAGGATTTTTTTCCCATGCAACGTTCCCCAACATTTGCTTGCTAGTTTCTCGCTCTTATCGTTACGATTGTGCTACCTACCACTTGATATCAGCCCCCATGTTGCCATGACAGCCTCTAACCTCCATATCCTAGCAAACCTTTGATTGGCTAAGTTACCGCTGCTCAGCCCCTCTTATAGCATTTTAGTTGCAGGTGCAGGTAGTTTCGTGTGATAACATGGATTTGGATATCACAATTTTATCTGTTATTTAATTTAATGCACATATATATCTTGGTATTGGTGGAAGGCTTGGCCTTTTGCTAAGTGATTTGTTCCGCTGTTACCGCCATTAGTTCCCTGTTACCAGTGTTATGTTTTCCATATTTTGCGCTCCTAACATGCTCGGGGTTGTTATGGGGACCCCCTTGTTTATTCGGTTGAGATTAAAACTTGTCTGGCAAGACCCAACATTGGTACTATATTTGCTTAATAACTTAATAAAATTTGCATAGGGTCTTGCAAACCCGTGGATAATTAATCAACCCCCGGGCCAGTGCTCCTCATGAGTGTTGGTTCAAACTAGAGCACTGTGCGGGTCCAACCCAGGGCAACTTGGGAAATTTCTATCAGGCCTCCGTACGCATTGCTTATCCGCCGTGTCCTGAGAACGAGATACGCGGCTCTTATCGGGTTCGTCGACACGTTGGGAGGTCTTGCTGGATTTGTTTTACCTTTATCAAATGTCTTGCGTGTGGAGTCTGAATTTCTTCGGGTTTTCTCGAGGTGTTGGAATTCCTTTGGAATTTCCTATGATGACCTTGAGATCCGTGGTCGAGGTTATTCCCGCGGAGTGTGGTTAATTTGTGATGGATTAGTTGGAGCACCCCTGCAGGATTAAATCTTTCGGAAAGCCGTGCCCGCGGTTATGTGGCAACTTGGATATTTGTTTAACACCCGATTATAGTAAACTTGAAGTAAACTCTAATTAAAATGCATCAACTGTGTGAGTAACCGTGATTATCTCTGCTCGTGAACATGATCCGAGAGAGAACACGGTGGGGTTATGATTGACGTAAGTAAGTGTTCAGGATCTCTTAGAGATCATTCTAGATTCGATCGCTCCTCGTAGGCCACTCATATTATTTTCATGTTGCGTAAGTTAGCCACCATAAATGCTTAGTGCTGCTGCAAACTAAACACTTACCGCATCCCAACCTTTAAGCTTGAATAGTCTCGGTACCCGGGCACATGATAGTTGAGTCCTCTGTGGCTCATAGTTTACTACAACACTCCAGGTGCAGGTTCAGATGAGGTCGTGCAGGATGATCTTACCCAGCTCCAGTGGGAATATGATGAGGAAAGAGGCAGGATGTATGTGACTTATCCGGATGAGTAGAGGACTTGGTCGTGATCTTTGGGATAGCTTGATAGTATCATTTGCAATTGTTTTTATCGTTTGATTTCGTCCGTAGTCGGACCCCGTGTTCAACTTGATGATGTGAATTGAGTGTCATTGTAAGTTAGCATATGGCAAGTGTAAGCCAACCTTCTATACTCATCTCTTTCAGTATTGTATGTTGTGATGATACTATTCTTGCTAATGGCAAGATGCGCATCTATCCCTTGCGAGGCCCTCGTGCCTTAAAATGGATAGGCGCGCATCTTGAGCGTGACATCAGGTGCCTGAACTTCTCACGCATATCCTCAACAAAGCTCGTCGGAATGTAATGGGCCCTTAAGTCATGACAAAAATCATCCCACCTGACAACACAATTGTTGGAAATATGCCCTAGAGGCAATAATAAAATGGTCATTATTGTATTTCCTTGTTCATGATAATTGTCTATTGTTCATGCTATAATTGTGTTAACCGGAAACCATAATACATGTGTGAATACATAGACCACAACATGTCCCTAGTGAGCCTCTAGTTGACTAGCTCGTTGATCAATAGATGGTCACGGTTTCATGGCCATGGACATTGGATGTCATTGATAACGGGATCACATCATTAGGAGAATGATGTGATGGACAAGACCCAATTCTAAGCATAGCACAAGATCGTGTAGTTCGTTTGCTAAAGCTTTTCAATGTCAAGTATCGTTTCCTTAGACCATGAGATTGTGCAACTCCCGGATACCGTAGGAATGCTTTGGGTGTGCCAAACGTCACAACGTAACTGGGTGGCTATAAAGGTGCACTACGGGTATCTCCGAAAGTATCTGTTGGGTTGGCATGAATCGAGACTGGGATTTGTCACTCCGTGTGACGGAGAGGTATCTCTGGGCCCACTCGGTAAGACATCATCATTATGAGCTCAATGTGACTAAGGAGTTAGTCACGGGATGATGTATTACGGAACGAGTAAAGAGACTTGCCGGTAACGAGATTGAACAAGGTATGGGGATACCGACGATCGAATCTCGGGCAAGTATCATACCGATAGACAAAGGGAATTGTATACGGGATTGATTGAATCCTTGACATCGTGGTTCATCCGATGAGATCATCGTGGAGTACGTGGGAGCCAACATGGGTATCCAGATCCCGCTGTTGGTTATTGACCGGAGAGGTGTCTCGGTCATGTCTACGTGTCTCCCGAACCCGTAGGGTCTACACACTTAAGGTTCGATGACGCTAGGGTTATAGGGAAAAGGTATACGTGATTACCGAAGGTTGTTCGGAGTCCCGGATGAGATCCCGGACGTCACGAGGAGCTCCGGAATGGTCCGGAGGTAAAGATTGATATATAGGAAGTCCAGTTTTGGTCACCGGAAAGTTTTCGGGCTCATCGGTAGTGTACCGGGAGTGCCGGGAGGGTGCCGGATGACCCCCGGGAGGGGTGTGACGACCAAAGGACCACATGGGCTGTTAGATAAAGTGTGTCAGCCCTTATTGGTCTGGGCAAGACTTTTGCTAAAGGCCCATGCGGCTGGAGATAAGGAGATAAGGCAAAAAGGATTTAAAAGGAGGAGATCCACCTCCCTTGTGGGAGGTGGACTCTCCCTTTAATTCGGCCGGCCATCTCCTCTTTGGAGTAGAGGCCAAGCCAGCCCTCCACGTCCCTCCTCCTATATATACTTGAGGTTTTGGATGTTTTGAGACAAGATTTGATCTCTCTCTCTCTCACGGCGAAGCCCTACCTCTCTTCTTCCTCCTCCGCAGCGCTTAGGCGAAGCCCTGTCGGAATACCTTGCTACTCCACCACCACCACGCCGTCGTGCTGCTGTTGGAGCCCTTCCCCAACCTCTCCTTCCTCCTTGCTGGATCAAGGTGTTGGAGACGTCACCGGGCTGCACGTGTGTTGAACGCGGAGGTGCCGTCCGTTCGGCACTTGATCGGATCTACCGCGATCTGAATCGCTGCGAGTACGACTCCATCAACCGCGTTCTTGTAACGCTTCCGCTTAGCGATCTTCAAAGGTATGAAGATGCAATCTCTCCCCTCTCGTTGCTGGTTTCTCCATAGATAGATCTTGGTGAACGTAGGAAAATTTTGATTTACTACTACGTCTCCCAACAGTGGCATCATGAGCTAGGTCTATGCGTAGAATCTATGCACGAGTAGAACACAAAGCAGTTGTGGGCGTCGAGTTTGTTAATTTGCTTGCCGCTACTAGTCTTATCTTGATTCGGCGGTATTGTGGGATGAAGCGGCCCGGACCAACTTTACACGTACGCTTACGTGAGACCGGTTCCACCGCCTGACATGCACTAGATGCATAAGGTGGCTAGCGGGTGTCTGTCTCTCCTACCTTAGTCGGATCGGATTCGATGAAAAGGGTCCTTATGAAGGGTAAATAGCAATTGGCAAATCACGTTGTGGTGTTGATGTAGGTAAGAAACGTTCTTGCTAGTAACCTATAGCAGCCACGTAAAAACTTGCAACTACAAATTAGAGGACGTCTAACTTGTTTTTGCAGCATGTGCCTTGTGATGTGATATGGCCAAAGGATGTGATGTGATGCATTGTGATGTATGAATTGATCATGTTCTTGTAATAGGATTCACGACTTGCATGTCGATGATTATGACAACCGGCAGGAGCCATAGGAGTTGTCTTATTTATTGTATGACCTGCGTGTCAATCATAAACGCCATGTAATTACTTTACTTTATTGCTAAGCGTTAGCCATAGTAGTAGAAGTAATAGTTGGCGAGACAACTTCATGAAGACACAATGATGGAGATCATGATGATGGAGATCATGGTGTCGTGCCGGTGACAGTGATGATCATGGTGCCCCGAAGATGGAGATCATAGGAGCAAAATGATATTGGCCATATCATGTCACTATATTGATTGCATGTGATGTTTATCATGTTTACATCTTATTTGCATAGAACGACGGTAGTAAATAAGATGATCTCTCAATAAAATTTCAAGAAAGGTGTTCACCCTAACTGTGCACCGTTGCTAAGGATCGTCGTTCCGAAGCACCACGTGATGATCGGGTGTGATAGGTTCTAACGTTCGCATACAACGGGTGTAAGCCAGATTTACACATGCGAAACACTTAGGTTGACTTGACGAGCCTAGCATGTACAGACATGGCCTCGGAACACGGAAGACCGAAAGGTCGAACATGAGTCGTATAGAAGATACGATCAACATAGAGATGTTCACCATGGATGACTAGTCCGTCTCACGTGATGATCGGACACGGGCTAGTTGACATGGATCATGTATCACTTGGAAGACTAGAGAGATGTCTATCTAAGTGGGAGTTCATTAATAATTTGATTAAATGAACTTAATTATCATGAACTTAGTCTAAAAATGTCCTTGCAAATTATGTCGTAGATAGCTAGCGCTGTAGCTCCCCAGTTTTATTGATACAATCCTAGAGAAAAGTAAGTTGAAAGTTGATGGTAGCAATAATGCGGACTGGGTCCGTGATCTGAGGATTGTCCTCATTGCTGCACAGAAAGCTTATGTTTTTGATGTACCGCTAACTGCATCACTCCCTCAAGCGTTGTCTGTAGATGTTGTGAACATATGACAGGCACTTTTTGATGACTACGTGATAGTTCAGTGCGTCATGCATTACGGCTTAGAATTGAGGCTTCAAAATGTTTTGAACGTCACAGAACATATGAGATGTTCTAGGAGCTGAGATTGTGATCTCAAGCTCGTGCCTATGTTGAGAGGTATGAGACCTCCAACAAGATTCTTTGCCTGCAAGATAAAGGAGAATAGCTTAATCGGTGAGCGTGTTCTCAGATTGTCTGGGTGCTACAATCACTTGAATCAAGTGGGAGTTAATCTTCCAGATGAGATAGTGATTAATGCAGTTCTCCAAGTCACTGCCACCAAGCTACTAGAGCTTCGTGATGAACTATAACATGCCAGGGATGGATAAGATGATCCCTGAGTTGTTCGTGATGTTTGACACCACGAAGGTAGAAATCAATAAGGAGCATCAAGTGTTGATGGTTAAGTGAAAACCACTAGTTTCAAAAGGGGCAAGGGCAAGAAGGGAAAAACTTCAGGAATGGCAAGCCAGTTGTTGCTCTAGTGAAGAAACCCAAGGTTGAGCCCGAACCCGAGACTAAGTGCTTCTGTTATGAGGAGAATGTTCGCTGAAGCGGAAAAACCCTAGATGATTGGTAGATAAGAAGGCTGGTAATGTCAATGGAAGTATATTTGATATACGTGTTAGTGATGTGTACCTTGCTGGTACTCCTAGTAGCACCTGGGTATTAGATACCGGTTCGGTTGCTAAGTGTTAGCAACTCGAAATAAAAGCTACGGAGTAAATGGAGACTAGCTAGGTGAAAGGTGACGATGTGTGTTGGAAGTATTTCCAAGATTGATGTGATCACCATCGCACGCTCTCTCTACCTTCAGGATTTGTGATAAACCTAAATAAATGTTATTTGGTGTTTGCGTTGAGCATAAACGTGATTAGATCATGATTAGTGCGATACGGTTATTCATATAAGTTAGAGAATAATGGTTATTCTGTTTACATGGATAATGCCTTCAATGGTCATGCACCCACTCGAAATGGTTTATCGAATCATGATCATAGTAGTACACATATTCATAACATTGGTACCAAAAGATACAAAGTTAATAATGATAGTACCACATGCTTGTGGCACTGCCACGTAATGTCATATTGGTATAAATCGCATGAAGAAACTCCATGATGATGGATGTTTTTTGACTCACTCAATTTCGAATCGGTTGAGACATGCGAGCCATGCCTCTTGGGCAAGATGACTGAGACCCCGTCATCCAATATGATGGAGCGGGCAAGTGGCTTATTGGAATTAATACATGTTGATGTATGTGGTCCAATGAGTGTTGAAACAAACAGTGGATATCGTTGTTTTTCTTTACCTTCACTGATGATTTGAGTAAATATGGGGATATTTACTTAATGAAACACGAATCTGAAATGTTTGAAAGGTTCAAGGAGTTTCAGAGTGAAGTTAAAGATCATCGTGACAAGAAGATAAATGTCTATGATATGATCATGGAGGTGAATATCTAAGTTACGAGTTTGGTATGCAATTTTAGACAATGTGGAAATTGTTTCACAGCTCACGCCTCCTGGAACACCATAGTGTGATGGTGTGTTCGAACGTCGTAGTCGTGCTCTATTGGATATAGTGAGTACTATGATGTCTCTTATCGTTTTACCACTATCGTTATGGGGTTATGCATTAAAGACAAATCCATTCACTTTAACAGGGCACCATCTAAGTCTGTTGAGATGACACCGTGAGAATTATGGTTTGACAGAAGCCTAAGCTGTCATTTCTTAATGTTTGGGGCTGCGACGCTTATGTGAAAATGGGTTTTTCACCTAGCGAGCTCGAACTCAAAGCAGACAAATGCATCTTCATAGAATACCCTAATGAGACATTGGGTATACCTTCTATCTCAGATCCAAGCGCAAAAGGTGTTTGTTGCTAAGAACGGGTCCTTTTTGAGAAAGAGTTTCTCTCGAAAGAATTGAGTGGGAGGAAGATAGAACTTGATAAGGTTGTTGAACCTTTGTTTCAACCAGAGAATAGCGCAACACAGAAAGATGTTTCTGTAGAGCCTACTTAGTTGAAAAGGAAGTTAATGATGATGATCATGAAGCTTCGGATCAAGTCACTATCGAACCTCGTAGGTCGACAAGGACGCGTACTGCTCCTGAGTAGTACGACAACCCTGTCTTGGAAATCATGTTGTTGGACAACGATGAACCTACGAACTATGGAGAAGCGATGGTGGGCCCGGATTCCAACAAATGGCTAGGAGCCATGAAATCCGAGAAAGGATCCATGTATGAAAACCAAGTATGGACTTTGGTAGACTTGCCTGTTGAATGGCGGGTCATTGAGTACAAATGGACCTTTGAGATAAACATAGACGCTAATGGTGAAATGTCACCGTTTATAAAGCTCGACTTGTCGCAAAGAAGTTTCCGCCAAGTTCAAGGAGTTGACTGCAATGAGATTGTCTCATCTGTAGCGATGCTAAAAGTCTATTAAAGTTTTGTTAGCAGTTGCTGCATTTTTCGATTATGAAATCTGGCAGATGGATGACAAAACAAGGTTTCCGTAATGGTTTCTGTGAGGAAGAGTTGTATGTGATACAACCAGAAGGTTTTGTCAATCCTAAGGATGCTAATAATATGCAAACTCCAGCGATCCTTCTATGGACTGGAGCAAGCATCTCGGAGTTGGAATATATGCTTTGATGAGGTGATCAAAGTGTTTAAGTTTATACAAAGTTTATGAGAAACTTGTATTTGCAAGAAAGTGAGTGGGAGCACTATGGAATTTCTTATAAGAATATGTAGTTGACATATTATTGATCGGAAATGATGTAGAGCATGAAGGGTTGTTTGAAAAGTTTTGTTTTTCAAAGGAAGACCCAGATAAAGCTACTATTTTATTGAGCATCAAGATCTATAGGGATAGATCTATTCGCTTGATAAGTTTTTTCGACGAAGACATACCTTGACAAGTTTTAGAAGGAGTTCAAAATAGATGGGTCAAAGAAGGAGTTGTTGACTGTATTGTAAGGTGTGAAATTGAGTAAGACTCAATACCCGACCACGGCAGAAGATAAAGAAGAGATGAGTGTCATCTCCTATGCTTTAGCCATAGGCTCTATATAGTATGCCATGCTGTGTACCGCACCTGTGTGTGCCTTGCCATGAGTCTGTCAAGGGGTACAAGAGTAATCCAAGAGTGGATCACTAGACAGCGGTCAAAGTTAGCCTTAGTAACTTGAGAACTAAGGAAATATTTCTCGATTATGGAGGTGATAAAGAGTTCATCGTAAAGTGTTACGATGATGCAAGCTTTAAAACCAATCCGGATGACTCTTAGTAGAAATCCAGCTACGTATAGTGGAGAAGCCATTTGGAATAGCTCCAAGTGGAGCATGGGAGTAGTATCTACAAATATGACATGGAAAGTTTGTAAGGTACACACGGATCTGAATGTCGCAGACCCGTTGACTAAAACCTCTTTCACGAGCAGGACATGAACAAACCCCAGAACTTATTGGGTGTTAATCACATGATGATATGATCACATGGTGATGTAAGTGTTAATCACATGGTGATGTGAACTAGATTATTGACTCTAGTGCAAGTGGGAGACTGTTGGAAATATGCCCTAGAGGCAATAATAAAATGGTCATTATTGTATTTCCTTGTTCATGATAATTGTCTATTGTTCATGCTATAATTGTGTTAACCGGAAACCATAATACATGTGTGAATACATAGACCACAACATGTCCCTAGTGAGCCTCTAGTTGACTAGCTCGTTGATCAATAGATGGTCACGGTTTCATGGCCATGGACATTGGATGTCATTGATAACGGGATCACATCATTAGGAGAATGATGTGATGGACAAGACCCAATTCTAAGCATAGCACAAGATCGTGTAGTTCGTTTGCTAAAGCTTTTCAATGTCAAGTATCGTTTCCTTAGACCATGAGATTGTGCAACTCCCGGATACCGTAGGAATGCTTTGGGTGTGCCAAACGTCACAACGTAACTGGGTGGCTATAAAGGTGCACTACGGGTATCTCCGAAAGTATCTGTTGGGTTGGCATGAATCGAGACTGGGATTTGTCACTCCGTGTGACGGAGAGGTATCTCTGGGCCCACTCGGTAAGACATCATCATTATGAGCTCAATGTGACTAAGGAGTTAGTCACGGGATGATGTATTACGGAACGAGTAAAGAGACTTGCCGGTAACGAGATTGAACAAGGTATGGGGATACCGACGATCGAATCTCGGGCAAGTATCATACCGATAGACAAAGGGAATTGTATACGGGATTGATTGAATCCTTGACATCGTGGTTCATCCGATGAGATCATCGTGGAGTACGTGGGAGCCAACATGGGTATCCAGATCCCGCTGTTGGTTATTGACCGGAGAGGTGTCTCGGTCATGTCTACGTGTCTCCCGAACCCGTAGGGTCTACACACTTAAGGTTCGATGACGCTAGGGTTATAGGGAAAAGGTATACGTGATTACCAAAGGTTGTTCGGAGTCCCGGATGAGATCCCGGACGTCACGAGGAGCTCCGGAATGGTCCGGAGGTAAAGATTGATATATAGGAAGTCCAGTTTTGGTCACCGGAAAGTTTTCGGGCTCATCGGTAGTGTACCGGGAGTGCCGGGAGGGTGCCGGATGACCCCCGGGAGGGGTGTGACGACCAAAGGACCACATGGGCTGTTAGATAAAGTGTGCCAGCCCTTATTGGGCTGGGCAAGACTTTTGCTAAAGGCCCATGCGGCTGGAGATAAGGAGATAAGGCAAAAAGGATTTAAAAGGAGGAGATCCACCTCCCTTGTGGGAGGTGGACTCTCCCTTTAATTCGGCCGGCCATCTCCTCTTTGGAGTAGAGGCCAAGCCAGCCCTCCACGTCCCTCCTCCTATATATACTTGAGGTTTTGGATGTTTTGAGACAAGATTTGATCTCTCTCTCTCACGGCGAAGCCCTACCTCTCTTCTTCCTCCTCCGCAGCGCTTAGGCGAAGCCCTGTCGGAATACCTTGCTACTCCACCACCACCACGCCGTCGTGCTGCTGTTGGAGCCCTTCCCCAACCTCTCCTTCCTCCTTGCTGGATCAAGGTGTTGGAGACATCACCGGGCTGCACGTGTGTTGAACGCGGAGGTGCCGTCCGTTCGGCACTTGATCGGATCTACCGCGATCTGAATCGCTGCGAGTACGACTCCATCAACCGCGTTCTTGTAACGCTTCCGCTTAGCGATCTTCAAAGGTATGAAGATGCAATCTCTCCCCTCTCGTTGCTGGTTTCTCCATAGATAGATCTTGGTGAACGTAGGAAAATTTTGATTTACTACTACGTCTCCCAACAACAATCACCCCCGGAGTCCTTGTATTGCTGCCACCAATCTGTTGCCTGACCCTTGAGCTAAAATGACGTGAACCTGACATAGTCCTCTGGTCTAACATTGCTGCACTCAAAAATTTTACTCATGTCGCGAAGCCAATCATATGCATCAAAAGGCTGCTCACAACAAGTGAAAGACTTGGGCTGGTTGCAAGGAACTGGTTGAGTGTCGCGAACTGAGGCTGATTTTGAAAATTCCCTTGATAACCTTGCCAACCCTGATCTCTCTCTTGCAACAGCCTGAGAAACATCTGAGTATTCGCGTTGGTTGCAGCCATCATAGCTTGCCAAGCTTCTGGAGGAGGGGGCAACGGTGAGGGTGGTGGAGGATCAGACTGCTCCTCACCCCGACCCGGATTCCCACGAGTTGGTGGAGCCATCCTGGAGATGGACAAGAATATCAGCACACCATTGACAAAGATGATTGCAATAAGGTGAACCAAATGACTTGAAAGAAATTGAACGGAATAACATTAATAGCCTTCCTACTGAAAAATTAGTAAGAACGCCTTCTTCGGTTTTGCGATAACATCATCAGATATTAGAAGCAACTTGAATATACACAACAAGGTATTGATCTAAGATATGATCGAAACAAATGTATAGACCTCATACATCTGAAGAAAGATGATCCTAGGTAACTACTTGAATTCCCACCTAAGAACTTCTGAACTCTTTGGTTATGCAATCGGGTGTTGGGGATACAGGGAGGCAAAATATCTCACACAACTAACAAGCCCTACACTCCAACTGTATCCATCCGTCAACACATAACCAGAGGCTTCGGAACTCCATCTATATCGGATCCTCGAAAGCACAACGATACCAAACATGGTAGTACCCCGGACACCTCCCCAATACTGGGTGACTCCGACCTTATCTCGCCACAATAAGTATTGAAGCAATTTCAAACATCCTCCGTCCTGAGATACTAAGAAAACTAAATGATAACGATGTGCCAAGAATCCCCTCGAGCTCAACTCCCCGGAAGAAATCAAGTCAAACAGGAGGCACCAAGACAGAACTCCGTCACATCGGCATCATATAGTTTCCTAAATATCCGCGTGATCCTAAAAAATTTGAGCGAGAAGAGGAGTAGAATAAAAAATTCCTAAGTCGAATACCTCACCAGAATATAGAAGAGGAGTAAAACAAACCTATTCTCCGATATAACTAGACTCAAAATAGTTTTACTAGACTCGACTCAGCCAACTTCGATCAAGCAAAGGGCTCCTATGGTCGTATGGCTCTAAATACCAACTTGTAACGCCAAGATGTGCGCCTATTCTTATTTAGGCATGGGGGCCTCGACAGGGATAGAGGCGCATCTTGTCGTTTCGCAAGTGCAGTAAACATTGCATACATGTATGAAGAGATGAGTATATGAGTTGGCTTACACACGCCACAAGCTAAATTACAAGTTCGCACAATTATTCAAGCATCATACAGAAGACAGGGTCCGTCTACGGACGAAATAAAACAAAGAAAAGAAGCAATGTAAAGCTCCCTTGCTAGCCCAAAGATCACAACCATGGCCTCTCTACTCATCGGGGTATGTGACATACATCCTGTCACGTTCTTCATCGTACTCCCACTGGAGCTGGGTCACATCATTTGGCACGGACTCATCAACACCTGCACCTATATTTGTTGTAATCTGTAAGCCACAGGGGACTCAGCAATCATGTAACCCGCGTACCGAAACTATGCAAGCTTATGGGTTTGGAAGGGGCAAGTGTTGAGTTTGCAGCAAGCACTAAGCATTTATTTGGTGGCTAACTTACAGGAACATGAATGTAAATATGGTGGACTACGAAAGACGATCGAGAACTACAATGATCACTAAGTGATCCTGATCACCTACTTACGTCAAACATAACCCCATCATGTTCCCTCTCGGTTCATGTTCACGAGCAGATACGATCATCATTACGCACATAGTTGGTGGGTTTTATTAGAGTTTACTTTAAGTTGACTATAACCGGGTGTGTCGTTGATTTGTCACGGCAGATGTCCGGGTGAACGGACTTAGGTTCGGGGTAGAAGCGCAACTGTGTGGCGGCTTGAAGGGGTTGGTCGGAATCGAGAGACGCGGAGTTTACCCAGGTTCGGCCCCCTACGATGGAGGTAAAAGCCTACGTCATGCTTGTCTAGTATTGATGATGAAGACGATCTCTCGGTTACAAGGGTGCTGGTTTTCTACCTCTAATCATGAGAGCCTCTAGTTTGTCTATCTCTAATCTCTTGTGTCTGTCTCAACTTGTGGACTTGTCAATCTTCTCCCTCTAGGGGTGCTCTACCCCTCCTTATATAAGTGGAGAGGGTAGGTTTACAAATAGAGTCCTACTAGGAGTAGGATTAGGACTAGTCTCTTTAGAATCCTATTCTGGGTCTTGTTTCTCTTGTAAGGAAATCCTTTCTCCTTTAGGCCTTCTCTTGTGAGCCGCCTAGCGCCGGCTTACACGCCGGGTCTTGGGCCTGGTCATCCTGTGACCCACCTGCCGGATCACCAATAAAACGTCATGTTTTTACCGGGTCTCTTGTGAGTCGCCAGGCCGGGTCATACCGCGGGGTATATCCCCGACATTAGCCCCCAGGTTAGCTTGAATTTATTCATGCTAAGCTCCTGAAATAAGAGTAACAAATATGTTAAGTAGTCGGCTTGCTCATTTGGCCGGCTTATAAAATGGCTCCTCAGAAATCCGGGTCTTTTTTGCATATGAATGAGTCGTCTTGATAATCATCTTTCTTGTCAATGTCCTTTGGAAAATATTGAGAATAGAACACCCATATGCTATTGAGTCGACTTCCAATACTCTTGGCGGGTCATCTCCGCCGGGTCATTATCGTTGGTGACGCCGGGTCAAATAACTAGAATCCAGCTGACTTGATAAAATATTGGGATGAAAATCCATCTGATGTAAAACCGGACTTCCATTGTTATGAAGCAGGGCGGCTTATATAAAATTTGGCAGGTTATGATCTTTTGATAACGCCGGGTCATAAATGTTGGTGACCCAGGTCTAACAACTAAACTCCATAATTAACATCTTGAAAATTCTCCGCAAAGTTTTTGATATGTCCATATTACGTGTAGCCCCCAAGCTCCGAGATTATCCATGATAACTTGGTGCTTTGCAATAATATTTTGGACCGTGTAGCCCCCAAGTGCCAGGTTGTCCTGCCTGCAGCAACCTTGGACTTATAACTATCTTATACCTTATGAAACTTCAGCAGGTGTAGCCCCCAAGGGCCGGCTCATGAGTATGTGATGGCCGGGTCTTCAATTTGAACCATATAATCTATTTGAACAGCTGAATGTTGTAGCCCCCAAGTGCGGGGTCGCACGCCTGCGACAACTTAGGACTTTAGAAAATTTGATCTGAGCGATGTAGCCCCCAAGTGTCGGGTCAGTAATAATTACTGGGCTGGGACTTAGAAAAATATAGAAAGGCCGGCTCATCTCCTTGAGACAATATGGTCTTGCTGACAATGTAATGATTTGAAAATTGGCTTGCATTAGCCCCCAAGTGTCGTGGTGCGTTCTTGCAGCGACATGGGAGTTGCATAATTGATATAAACTTGGACTTCAATAATGTAGCCCCCAAGTGCCGGGTTGTCTGCCTGCGGCGACTCGAGACTATGTGAGAATAATATGACTCACCACAATTTGTTGAATGAATCTTTGACCGTGGTTGTAATATAACCCGGAATGAATATCCTGGAATAATTCCTTTGTCTTTGACATGAAATCCCTGCTCGTGGTTGCGATGCAACCCAGCAAATATATATTGGAGAAATCCATGAGTGTTGTAGATTACTACAGAGCACAATTGAAGAAATCCGAGAACCGGTCAATTAGATGACAGATCATTATATCTGATAGGGTGGCTCTTGAAAAATAATGAATTCTCCGAGCTGGCTTAAAAAACCCAATCATTTAGTACCGGTTATGATAAACCAAGAAGATCCAGCCAAGGTTGGCTATTAAAGATCCATTTGCTTTTGCAGAATACTTAACAGCGACTCATCTTAAGAGATAAAACCTGCAAAAATGAACAAGACAGAATATATTCTGCATTGTTGTAAGGGTGGCTTGAAAAAGCATAACCCGGAGATGTTAAAGTCTTTCATAACATTGCTCCTTTCATAATCTTGCTTTGACCTGGCTTGATAAGCTGGCATGACATGTGAATATGATGCAATGTATGATGCAATGTATGATGCTATGTATGATGCAATGTTGACTTGTCAACATTTTTGGCTTAAAAGCCGGCTGTTAGGGTTAGATAAGCTACACCCAGAGGGTGGGAAGCCCCCTTCGACAACCAAGTTGACTTGTCAACTTTTTTTGGCTTAAGAGCCGGCTGTTAGGGTTAGATAAGCTACACCCAGAGGGTGGAAAGCCCCCTTCGACAGCTATGTTGACTTGTCAACATTTTTGGCTTAAGAGTCGGTTGTTAGGGTTAGATAAGCTACACCCGGAGGGTGGGAAGCCCCCTTCGACAACCAAGTTGACTTGTCAACTTTTTTGGCTTAAGAGCCAGTTGTTAGGGTAGATAAGCTACACCCGGAGGGTGGGAAGCCCCCTTCGACAACTATGTTGACTTGTCAACATTTTTGGCTTAAGAGCCGGTTGTTAGGGTTAGATAAGCTACACCCGGAGGGTGGGAAGCCCCCTTCGACAACCAAGTTGACGGAGTCAACTTTGTGCACCATCTTGTAAGCCGCCATTTTGTATGAAGAAACGGCAGAAGCCTCCAAGTGACTTTATGATGATCCAATAAATCTGGGCACCCATGTTTGAATGGTGCATCACGGCGGTTCGTCTTCTTGGGCAAATTTTAATCTTCCACCAAAAATGTAGTATCCCCTACGATCGGGTTAACTTTGCCATGACCTGGGGTTCTCATTGAAAACGACCAAATGTGTCTCGCCATGTCTGTAGCCCCCGAGTCTTAAGTTGACTCGAAGAGGCGGCTTGAGAATCTCCACTGAAGGTTGAGTTTGACCATGGCGGGTTATAGATGATCCCGTATGATTTGTTTCAATAATCCGGTCGATGATTCGTCCCGGATGGTTATTGTAGTGAACCAAACTATAATGGCGGCGACTTGTGCACTTGTCCGTTGGGCGACGAACACTGCACCGATATGTTGATGTAGATCAAAATGTGGGCGACGTCTTGCGCGCGTCCGTTGGGTGGCTCATACTGGTGTATGCAGCTCCTGGGCATGTTGACGTAGATGTAGAAACCAGCCGTGGCATTGCAAGCCGATGTTGTTGTGAAAGACGCCTTGGCGTTGTAAGCCGACACGGATGGTGAGAGACGGCCACAGAATTGTAAGCCAGCGCGGATGGCGAGAGACGATCACGACATTGCAAGCCGGCGCGGTGGCGAGAGACGGCCACGACATTGTAAGCCGGCGCGGTGCGGAGAGACAGCCACAGCGTTGTAAGCCGGTGCGATGGCGAAGGACGGCCACGGCGTTGTAAACTGGCACGGTCGCGAATTAGTTGTGGCGTTGTTGGTGAAGACCATACCGCGGATGCGGCAGCTTGTCGTGTCCATTGAGCAACGCGCCACAGACAAACACCAATACCAAACGACGACGACATGCGCTCCATCTCCGCAGTATAATGCCACTTTGAACAATTGTCCTGCGTAAAAATATTACAGGGCAAAGTAACTATTCTCATAAAAAAAATTAGTATATACTGATAGAACAAATCGGATGGATATCACCTGATTTATCTGGATGACAGATGATCCGCAGGAAGACCCAAAATTATATACGAAAGCACCAACAATGTGGATGTGATTCTTCATGAAGTACCACCAGCAACAATTGATTCATCCACTACGTGATATTCCCTTTTTTCATATGTGGATAAATAGTCTCGCCCTCTTCCCACCCATAGCATAGAACGCGGCAGAGGGCCGCCCGAGGCTTGCGAAGGCGGTGGCTCACTGCCACACTGATAGGGGTGACTTGCAGGCTCAAAGCGGCGGCTTGAAAGCGGAGCCAGACGGCTCACAGCAGCTACGGGAG
Organism: Hordeum marinum; assembly: GCA_022496015.1. NCBI lineage: Eukaryota > Viridiplantae > Streptophyta > Magnoliopsida > Poales > Poaceae > Hordeum > Hordeum marinum. The sequence goes on along the minus strand of CM039677.1, from coordinate 382,655,974 downwards.
AGGCGGCATGAGCAGTATTTGCGGCGGTCGGCCATGGCAGAGGCTTGATGCACGGCAGAACCGGCGCAGACGGGTCACGCGCCGCCGGTGAGCAGGCGGTTTGAAGATGGTCAAGTTGAGGCGAATTCGTACGGGCAACAACTACAGCAAGCCGACGCCGGCCAGAACGGGCAAGTCACAACTGCACTGTCTTTGGCCGCGGAGGCGAAGTGAGACCGGACCATGGTGGCTCATGGCGAAGGTGGAGAGCGGCGGCTCGAAGCTAGCTAGCTGTGGGCCTCGGCGGCCTCGGCGGTAAAGGTGCTCGAGGCAAGGCTGTAGACCTCAGTAGTAGTCGACAGCAGGCGGCTCAACAATTGATGGTGCTAATGGATAATTGTCCTTGTATAGTGGCTCGTTGGACGTAGCAGTACTAATGAACTAGTACTGACTCCACGTAGCAATTAGTGGCCATACCGCAACTTCGGTAGGGATGATCACGTGAAGAAGCAGAAAAACAAATCAGCCTTGTACCTCGTGACTTTTGATCCTGTACGTTGCATGGCTGATCAGCCATTTGACACGACGGCGCGGCAGAAGTTTGTAGGGTGGCGCAGCAGCAGAATTGGATCTCCTGTCGGACTCGACTTCTTCGGCGCATTGAAAATTGATCCGGACGGATCGCATATTCGCGTGCGGCTGTGGCGCATGAGACAACGAACCCTAGCTTCTCTTGCCTCGAACTCGGGCGAATCTCGTATCTTTTCGTGTGATGAACAGTAGTACCAAAGTAGTACTTTAATTGATATTGGCGTGAGCACTCAACCAGTACTTGGTAGACGAAATTGTTTTTTCTTCATGCGGAGGAAGCAGCAAAGGTGGTACAATAGCTTGATTTAACCCTGCAGGGTGTTAAACAAAATATCCAAGTTGCCACATGACCGCGGGCACGGCTTTCCGAAAGATTTAACCCTGAAGGGGTGCTTCAACTAATCCATCACCAGTTAACCACACATTGCGAGAATGACCTCGACCACGGATCTTGTGATCATCCTAGGCAATTCCAAAGGAAAACCGACACCTCGAGATAGCCTGAAGAAGATCGGAGTTCCTTATGCAAGACATTCGAGAAAGGTAAAACAAGTCCAGCAAGACCACCCGACGTGTCGACGAACCCGATAAGAACCGCGTATCTCGTTCTCAGGACACTACCGGATAAGCACAACGTACAATGGCGTGATATAAATCTCCCGAGTTGCCCCAGGTTGGCCCCGTACATGGCTCTAGTTTGGACCAACACTCATGAGGAGCACTGGCCTGGGTTGTTGATTAATTATTCACGGGGTTGCAAAGCCCTATGCATTTTTATTAAGTTGTTTAAACAAATAGTACCAATGTTGGGTCTTGCCAGACAAGCTTTAATCTCAAATGAATAATTGAGGGGGTCTCCATAACAACCCCGAGCATGTTAGGAGCGCAAATATGGAAACATAACACCGGTAACAAGTACTATGGCGGTAAAAGTGGAACAAAACACCGAGAAAAAGGCTAAGCCTTCCACCTCACCAAAATATATATGTGCATTAAATTAAATAGCATATAATATTGTGATATCTCTAGATATCCATGTTATCACATGAAAACAACCTGCACCTGCACCTAAGAACGCTATAAGAGGGGGTGAGCAACGGTAACTTAGCCAAACAAGGTTTGCTAGGTAGTGAAGGGTTAAAGGCTATCATGGCAATGTAGGAGACTTGACATTCAAGTGGTAGGTAACACAAATGTAACGATAAGAGCGAGACATCTAGCAAATCAAAAATAGTGTCGGGATCCGGGTACGATCATCTTGCCTGTTGGTTCTTCAGAGGGACAAAGAGTTGGGTCCTCGTAGTTGTACTCTCCTGGATCCTCGTACTCAGGTTCAACACTCACGTCTATCCAAAGAGAAACAGCAACAATAAACAAACAACCAATGTGCAATTCACAAACAAGATGATGCATGATTCATTTGAAGTATTTAACATGGCAATCCTAAGCCAATCATGTTTCCCGTGCAATAGTTACGTTATTTATAATTCTGGACAGAACCTCATGTTAAGTTGTTTAGACATGCATGATCATGGCAATTATGGATGCTTCATGCAAAATCGATGCAAATGCATATGTAGAACATAGGAAACGGAGTAACGTTTCTCACGCTACGCTCACGGTAAGGTACGAAGACAAAATACAAGACAAGGAAGGCCATGTGCTATTCCTTGGTATTCCAAGGTATCCATTGGTTAGGAAATGAAAAAACAATCACAATAGAGCCAAAGATCAAGCAAAACGATGGAGCATAGCTCCCACAAGCCACAACACAAAACTATACACACCCTGCCCAAAACAGCAACATAGCAACTTGCACAGCCAATATCTAGAGCTACAAGAGGTTTCCAACCTCAATCAAGATATGTACAGAAACTTCATAACATGCTTATCAAATCATCCAACTACACAAACTTGAAAGGAAGCAGAGAACACTAAGCATGAAGCTCACAAGATGACATAATGAAACAGATTCTAGGGACTTAGTGAAAATCACAGTTCTCTGGAATCTGAGTTAAGCTGGTAGCAAATTGACAGCAGAAAACAATGATGCTAGAGATCACCTCATGGCATGAAAATTAATAGGATGGTAGAGGATAATATCTACTACAAAATACTAGCACTGAGCTTGAGCTAAAACTCAGCAGAACACTTGGTAGCATCCACTCAACATGGCATAAAAATAATAACAAACTCTCAGACTTAGAAATATTTAGCATGTTGAAATCAGCAACAATTTATTAGCTACTTTGGAGCAAGAATCCCATTTATATCCAAGTTTATCATGTCAAAAGAAAATACCAGGGCATAATACTCACCAAACACTACCACTTTCATGTTGACACAATTATTATAGCATGCATGGATTTATTCTTACAAAAATGACAAAATGACATATTGGATCAAACTGACATTTTGCAAAACTTGCTCAAAAGCTAAAACCAAGTACACCAATGGATTCCTGGGATTTTTCTACCCCAAATCCATATATCACACTCCTATGTTGCTATAGATAAATTGCACACAACTCCAAATTACAAATAGCACCAAAATCACAAACAACTTATAAGTCAAAAGTTTCCTATTTGGGCCACTACCAAAAATGCCCATGTCCAGATCTGGAAATATTCCAAATGTGAAATTTCTTTCTATAAGCAAAATAAAAAGAAGAAAAATATTTAAAAATAATAATTAAAACAATAGAAAATAGGAGGGGTCCCACCTGGCAGTGAGCCAGGGCCCTTCTGTGGGTATGACAAGTGGGGCCAGGGTCCACTTATCATACGCACACACACAAACTGCTCACTCACACACAGCCACACACACACACACAGGGCCACACACAAATCCCCCTGGCCACACGGAATCCACCCACACACGCACACACACTAGCACACACCACACAAGCACGCACGCACACCGGATCTGGCCACAACCACACTAGATCCCGCGCCACCACAACGAAATAAAAAAGGCCCTTCTGTGGGTATGACAAGTGGGGCCAGGGTCCACTTATCATACACACACACACACAAACTGCTCACTCACACACAGCCACACACACACACACAGGGCCACACACAAATCCCCCTGGCCACACGGAATCCACCCACACACGCACACACACTAGCACACACCACACAAGCACGCACGCACACCGGATCTGGCCGCAACCACACTAGATCCCGCGCCACCACAACGAAATAAAAAAGGCGTCGGGGGGGAATCGAACCCTCGACCTCTCGGCCGCTCCCTGGTGCGGCTACCACTACGCTACTCGACGACATCTGACGTAAGGAGGGGCAGCGCGCAACATAACATAAAATCAGAGGCCTTCCTCGCGGTAGAGGAGAAGACCCGTCGCCGGTGGCAACGGCGGCGACCACCGGCCCAGAGGAGCACCGACGCGAGCTGCGGGGTCCCTGGGGGTTCCATTCCCCTGGTTCTAACGCACCTACGCGAACGGGGCAGGGCACGAGCACAAGCAGGGCTACGGGAACGGAGCTGCGCTCGAGCTTGAGCACTGGCTCGACTCGGGAGTATGCATGGTGAGGCGAGGCGCGACGCGAGGCAAGCAGCAACGACATCTGCGCGGAGGGGAGCATGGGCACGCCGGCAGCAACACACAACAAATCGCACGACGGAAAAAATGCAGGCTTTGGCCGGAGCTACGGGAGCGCGATGGTGACACGGTCGGATCTACGCGCACAGATGCATGCAACGAAGAGGGCACGGGGAAAGGAGAGAGGGGCCATACCACCCTACCTTGGACAAGCAGATGGCGTCGGAAGGGGCTTGGGAAGGCGACGGTGATCAGCTGAAGCTCGGCCCGCTACTGCAACTGAACCGCGGGTGAAGAAGGGGAAGAAGACGACGGCCATCCGCTCCTTAGCGTCCCGCGAGCCGTCGAGGAAGAAGAGGAGCACGGGTAGGATCCCTTCCCGCACACCAGAGCGAAGGAGACGCGGCGAGGGGGCTATCTCCGGGGACGAGCTGAGCTCTGCCGGAGCACCGAGGACATGGCGACAACGATGGCTTGGGACGTGGCTTACCTACTACGGCGGGGAAGGAGAAGGGAGGAACTCGAGGGGATAACCTAGGGCACAGGGGACACAACTTATAGGCAGCTAGGACGCAGGACGGCCGTCAAATCACCGAAGGGGGATGACGTGGCACCGGTGGATGCTCTGTCGTACAGAGCTAGGGGACGACAGACGCGCGCGGGTGCTGGTTGGGCCTGCGGGAGCATGCTGCAGGATGGGCCACCGGGAGGGGATGAGGCCCATCGCCCCTGGACTCTCTCTCTCTCTCTCAAAACAGATGGGTTCGTGTTCTTAAAAAAAACAAAACCAACAAAAGCCCCACAGAGAAATAAAAGGATTTTTAGCAAACCAATATATTTTGGCACTAAATTAAATGCATCTATTTAATAAAAAAAGAACTAGCCATTTTAGCCAAAGCAAATTAAATACTTTTATAAATATATCCTGCTGTTTTATTAAAAGACAAAAATGACAAAAGCATCACCAAATGAAAGAGCTCACTTACTCCACTCTAAACAATTTAATTAAGCAACATAACATTTTTAAGAGATTTATTTGGCAAGTTAAAACTCATGTCATAAAACAATTGAGAGCAAAAGGGTTGCATTGGTGCAAAAAAAAAGGGAAAGGGTTTTTTAACTCCACATGCACACCTTACTCCCATGGTAGTCTAAACACACCTAACACTCTAACCACACCAATGTCACATCACCACATCCTTGTGCACACAAAACAACATGATGATGAATGCTTATGATGCCATGATGCAAGAATGTCATGAAGCAAAATTAAATCATAACATGGAGGTCCACATGATATACATTACCAAAATGGCAAGGAGTGCACTTGGGCTGTTACAAATAACTCTATTAATATTTACAAACTTGTAAATTACTAAGAATCAGTTTGATACACATTGAGACACAATGTAACATTACAATATGCAACTAAACATGGGGAGCCATAGTGAAACAATAAGATATCTTTGCGAAAGAGAATGAAACATTATTAATTTTTTCACATGGAATTAATAAATTTGTATGGAATAAGTTTGAAGCATGGTGATTTAGTTGTCATATAATTAATTTCTGGAAATATATTCAATATGGACCTTGTTTTAAAGGTCTTGTCAGAAAAAAACACAATTGTGAAAATAGAATGTAAATCAAACTTTTATCTCAACATACATTAGGAATCTATTTATTTGAATGGGAATTAGTTAGCAGAGAATAGCTTGTGAATGGATGTTAGGTGAGAGAAAAAAACACTATAGATGATGTTAGCGATCCCACACAGCAATAAAAAATGCTATGGATGCATGCACGGGAGGTACCATGCATGGTAGAAAATCCTCGCACGGTCGACAATAAGTTGCTTGAGGTGTAGAAAAAAGTAAACACATAAATCTCATCTATCAAGATATCGCAATTTAGTCATACAAAAATGTTATGAACACTGAAACGTACATTTGATATTATGATGTCTCTGCTTGCTGGTTGTTATGAACATACAATGATGATAAGTTACATTGTTGGTGAAGAGTATTGCAATGTTGTAGAATTCCAACCTGAGAACTCCTGCACATGCTTAGTATCAAAATTTCGAGACGAGGTTTATTGACTAGCACCGCTGCAAATAAATATAGCGATGAAGCATTCAAAAGAGTACTAATGAAGCAAATGTTGGATACCAACGAGGCGGCTATTCCGAGCCTGGGCTCATCCACACCCATGTGTGAACAATAAACTCATCAATAAACAAAAACAAAAATCTTTATCCGAGATGGTTGAGTGCGAGAAACGTGAATGTAAACATAATTAGTTTTCGTTTTGCTATTTTCTTGAATTTACTGTTCATCAGGATGGACTCAAACATGGATTATCGGGATACGCCAAGCTACAATAGACTAAAAAAATGAAACAAAGAAAGAAGTGTCCCAAAGACCATAGCTTAGGGGTCAAATAGACCTATCTCACGTAGCAACGACCTCCCTTTCTTTCCCGTTATATATGTTTTAGCCTTGTTTGGATAGTATCTTCTGTCTTAAAATAAATGTCTCTACTTCGTATTAACTTTAGTACTCCTTTTGTTCACTTTTATAAGGCGTTGTAGAGAATTAAGACAACATGCAAAACAACTTAATTTAAGCTGTCTGAAATGACTTATAAAAGAGGTAGATACATCAGTGATGCTTGAACTTGTCACGAATGTTCAGTTTAGTGTCTAAACTTGAAAAATACATTAAATTGGTTCTAAAACTTGGCACGAACGTACAAATACAGTGTTAATCTCATCCGTAGACATAAAGTGAGCCGACGTGGCATCGACATGGTATGAGACGTGATTGTAGCGATGAAACGGGATATACTTGTATACTATATGGCTCAATGACTAGTGAGCCTCAATTGTCAATATCATAATTTAAAATGTAAAAAAGCCAAACTCGAACCAGCGACGTAAAGCTTGCTAGTAGCCTGCTCTAACCAACACGGCAAGTCATCCAAGATAATAACAACGGCTCCTGGTCTTTAATATAGTATAAATGAAAAATGCTTGTAGTACTTAAGTACGTTGCAGTAAAAGCGGGCCAATTAGCACATTTTGTTTTTCCTTAAAAGGTGTAGAAGTCTGTAAATTCTAATTGCAATAATAAAAGTTAGATCAGAATAGTCGTATGTAGTTAATAATTACCTCATGGTATACAAATATACATGTGCACGTATTATTTTAAAGATAACCTATAAACAAGGACCCATGCCACGTTGTGGATAATAAATAATTGTGATACACAAATATCTGTGTGCACACAAAATAAATATATATATATAGGTATGCCATAAAAAGTACCAAAATATTCCTGTAATTTTTAGAAGCTTTCACTTATTTTTTAGAAAATATTTTTTTATATACTCCATGAGTGCTTAATAATGTTTAGTAAATACAAACATTTAAGATATACACTCATGGATTATATTTAAAAATATTTCCTAAATAAAAAATGTTCATGAATACAAATAAAATCGTACACACATGGATTATACTTAAACTATACAAAATTATGGATAAATACATTTACTATATATTTATAAATATTCATCGGTGTATAATTTCACTCGTGGCGTATATTCATATTTTTACATAATTTAAATATAATACAAGAGTGATAAAAAATTAATATTTGAATTTTATTTGTGTTACTGTAATTATAATTTACAGACATTTTTACAGTTTTTACAAAAAGCAACATGTGTTAAATGAGTCGCCATGACTATATAACCCACTTAAGTACTAAAAGCCTTTTGATTTGACTAGGATAAGGGATAGGAGACGATTTTGCAATGAGAAGCAACTTGGCGTGCTGGTCAACTCGGTGTTCTAGCTAGCATCAGGTTGCATGTTCGATTACTGTAGATCATATCATTATCATTTTAATTTCTGATACTAGTTAGGTGGGACCCACTAGTCATTGAGCATTTACTATACAATAATTACCTTGCTTTGTCTTGCAAATGGCCCCCTTGCTATGTTGATGTAACGTCCAGCTATATATGGTGTCATGTCGGCACACTTTACGTCTACAGATGATATTAGCATCGTATTTGTACATTAATGCTAAGTTTTGAAATCAGTTAGGTGTATTTTTCAAGTTCAGACACTAAACTGAACATTCGTGACAAGTTCAAACACCACCGATGTATTTACCTCCTTATAAAAATGAACAGAAGGAGTACAAAATTATAGTATTAAAGTTGAGATATTTATTTAGATGGCAAAATTAGTATTTTAAAGAAAATGCATTCACCAGCCACGATCAACGTCGAATAAACATAAACTGCATCTGTCGATACCATCTGGGACACATGACACATGAGTCATGCGAGATTGCAGGCGTGTTTTGCTGCCTGGTCAGGGATCCGATCAGGGTGTTTGCCTGCACGAGCACATGGTTAATAAAACTGTTGCCAGAATGCTCTTACCGTTAATTTCTTTCGGTGCCATCCTCTCTAGCCGTTGCTCCCATTCATGCTCTGCATCTGCTTATGTTTACTGCAATTCTAGTGCCATCCCCCTGTTCAACCCATCGTGTCTGCAAGTACTCGGCATCCATCCAAATCGAAATCCCGCCACCTTCTGCCTATTGCGCCCCAGATGGTGATCGCCAGGTTTCTGGCTGCACTCGGGATTTTATAATGCTGTCACCTGATAGATTAATACTGACGTATCTGATAGCGGAAAGCTGTTAATAGTGTGGAACAGTGCAACAAGTTCTGTACATTATTATATTATATGATGCCCAGCACACTTAATCAGACCAGCAATGCTACATCGACGGAGCTTTACAGGCTAATTAGGGGGTGGACTGAAGGTGTCAAAGAGTGATTGGACTAAGGGGGAGGTTTGGGCCCCACCCACCTGAAATCAGGGGGGGTCAGGTTTAATTAGAAGGAAGGAGCCTGTAATTAGCCTGTAAACATCCGTATGTGTAGCATTTTTGTAATCAGACAGCAAGAAGAGGTGACAACTGACAGCCCTCCACACACCCATGCTGATTAAACAACCGGAGATGCCGACAATAATTCCAGCAGTTTGCTTTTGAGATTTGAGCTACTACTACCATCAGTCTACTAAATTATTTGCGTGAAAATGATTAGTGTTCAACTACTAGGATGAAACATACCAAATGCCCACACAGCTACTGCAATCATCAACCAGATGCTGATACGGCAGTGCATCACCATTGTTTACGCCATAGTTTTCTGTTGCTGCTGTCAGTTGTCATATCGGATGATATGATACAGCTTCTAACATATACTTTCTGCTGGAAAGCCAGGTTAGTCCCTTACAAAATCTGATGGCAGAACACTCAGCACCAGCATTGCAGCACCTAGCAAAGCCCTGAGACTAGGATTATTATTCCCATGCATGATTGAAATGGACAGAGCATTGCATGAGCTCGTCACAGACGCGGGTCATGACAAAAGATAAGATGCTACATACTTGTATTCATACACCTGATCATGATAGACGGGTATGGCGTATGGTTTTCATATTGCCAAAGCTGGTCTATTGGCTTTCATATGTATCCACACAACAACACAAAATCATTATATACGAGGAATGTTATTGTGCCGACGTTCCCTAAGAGGGCATGACGAATAGATTTGACATAGAAAATAAGCTGAACATATTTGCCATGTGTTGCCCAAGAAATTGACATCCACAGCTCACACAAATTGCCATGAAAAAACGTTTGGGATGGTCCGGCGAGTTGCTCGGAAATACTGGACGGTTGGAGGTTAACATCAATCAAGGCTGTCTGTCTGGAATTGGATACGCCGGTCCATGCATGATTCTCTGAAGATCACGGTTCACGCGACGATTTCACATCAATTCTCTCCATGACCATCCAATTTATAGCGAGGAGTAACAGCGATCGATCATCCATCCTTCACGTGCGTGGAGCCGTGGAACGCCTCCGAAAGTGGGGACATGCGTCACAAGACGGCCGCCGTCTCGTGCAAGACGTGCACGGTCGCGACAAGCATCTCTATCCTGGCCTCGAACGCCTCCAGCCGAAGGCCTCCCGTCGTTTCTTGGGTCGCAATCAGTCCCAGCTGGAGCACGCCAAGCTTTTAGAATTCGGGTCAGAATTCCTCCTCTTCTTGCCAATCGCGCAAGTTTCCGGCCGGACACTCAACTTTTGTTTAGCCAAAACGACGGCGAAATCTCTAACGCGACACCAAGAAGTCACTGGCCAACCATTCGTCAGATCAAAAAGAAGAAATTGTCTGCCGTAATTGGGGACAAAACTTGGATTAACAAGCATGACGACGAATGTAGCAATCGCTTCTCCTTTTCTTTGGTTTTGTTTATACAGTGGGGAATATCATCGATCATGGTAATCATGGGAGTAGGAGAGGGGAGAAAGAACTGGAAGAAAGAAAGAAAGAAACGATCCCCATCCCCGTGGAGCCGAACCATCCAGGAAAAGGCCGCCGTCTTTCTGCCACGCTTTGGAGTTTGACCGCCATCGTCGTCGAGTGATTATACCTTTCCCTTTCCTGTGGTGCGATCCGAGGGGGCGGTCAGGCGTCGGCGGGCGGCGGGTGGAAGAGCGGCGGCGCGTCGCGGCCGCCGAGGTCCATGGAGGACTTGGCCGAGGCGGGCGGGGCGGCGAAGCGGGAGGAGAAGTCGCGGTAGCCGCCGGCGTGGTCGCCGGGCTCGGGGGTGGCGCCGTGGCCCTCGTCGAAGTTGAGCGCGTAGCTGAGCGCGTCGTAGTTGAGCTTGCGGCCGCCGAAGGCGTGGTGGTGCGGGCGCGGGCCGCCGGGCCCGCGGCCGAAGCGCCGGATGAAGGTCTTCCAGCGCGGCCCCGCCGCCAGCTCCGACCACTCCCGCACCTTGAGCAGCGCGTCCACCGCGCCCTGCCACCAGTGCTCCTCCTCCGCGCCCAGCGTCGCCGCCGCCGCCCCGCCGACGCGCTGGTGGGCTAAAGAGGAGGATGAGGAGGAGGAGGGCCAGCAGGGGAAGCAGCAGCAACGGCTGCCCCGGCGCGCGAAGAAGGCCGCCTCCGCCTCGTCGACCGAGCCGCCGCCGTGGTCGTTGTCGGCGTCCATCGCCTCGCCGCGGGTGTGGATCGTGGATGGATGGAGATGAAACCCCTGCGCCGCCGAGCCGAGCCGAACCTGTCGTCGGGTCTCTTTGCGGCTGTGAGTTTCTTTGGTCTATTGTGCAGTTGCGCCGTGTGGTGCCACCGTGTGGCGTGCGGGCCTTTTATTGGGCGCCGCCCGCGGGCGGGCCGTGGGTGGTGGGGTGGTGGGGTCAACGGTAGGCGCGGCTGGCTGACGTGGGCCGGAAACCGCGGGCCCCCGACCTACCTCTCTATCCGGGCCTTCCAACGTTATGATCCATCCCTCTCAGAGCCCGGCTGACACGCTTGCTTTTCGTTCAGATTACTCGTCTTTACAGTCCACTTACTAGCGATAAACACGACACGGTCCTTCCTACCAGGCCCGATCAACATGCTGTGCATCTTCTATTGGAATTATTATATCATATCCGTAGAATCGGAGAAACATTCAGATTCAGCCCGTGTTGCATCTGATCTATGCATGGCTTCGCGGTTGTTTCTGAATCCTGACGGCGATCGGTAATAGTGCGCTATTAGTCACAATGAGATTCACTCCATGCTTTGTTATCCGAAAAGATCACTACTTTTTTTTTTGATTTGATGAAGTGCGCCGGGGGGAATCGGAACGGATCGGAACGACAGCGCGGACACAGTGGGACGGAGCTGGCTGGGCCGGGACACGTCGGGGTCGGGCGGGCGTCCGGCTGCGCTCTGTCCCGCGGGTGACGAGGTAGGGGCAGCGCGAACCAGATCTTGTTGCTGCCGGTCGTGCGAAGCGGTTGCCAACGGCGTGCTGGGTCCTCTACGTGCCATTTGCGCTGCCAACGGCCTGCGGATTCGCGGGCACCAGGTTTTGCTTGCAGCTGCATGGCCTCTGGCACTGTACTATTGATTAAGGAGTACTACTACGCAGCGTGATTGGTGCGCTGCTGGCTGCACCTGTACTGTACATGACCGGGCTTTGGGCCTTTGTGGCGAATAATGGCGTTTGTTCGTGTTCAGGCCAAATAGCTGTCAATCTTTTTGGTGGCTTTAATCTTTCTGATGATCTGGCTAACTGAGAATTGTCTGTCTTTTGGTGTTAAGTTGTGTATACGCTTGGTTATCTAGACCAGGGTTGGTCTATCTTTTATCGTGTACATGTTCAGGCCCGCAGCTCCAGCCTCGAGGCCGATCACGGCGAATTTGCCGTCTATCTGTCCGTCCAACTATCAGTTTGATCATGGTTGTCGATTCTTCTTTTTAGATTGGTGATCAGGATTTACTTTTGTCTTGGATGTGTAGAGAGGATTTGATAAAGGACTGCTGTTGACCGCCCCGCCCCAAAAGAAAATGAAAGAAAGCAGATGGACCAGGTCGAGCGTGCATGTTTGGATAAGATCGACCTATCGATCAGCAATGGGCCACAGCAAGCCATGGAGTAGCCATCGTACTGTCCAATATCTCTGCCATATTAGGGGAACTTTAGCTAAAAGATCACACAAGAAAAACTTTAGCTAAGTCGTTGGTAGCCTCCATAGTCAGTGGCGAAGCGTGAACCAAATGTGAGGGGAAAGTCAGGAGACCCTTCTTAGTCCCGCCAACGCTTCGCCACCGGACGACCCCTCATAAATCGCTTCACACATCCACATATCTCAAATGTAATTTTTAAATCCATGTAATCCATTCACGTCGATCATCCGGTACCAATTGTTCGAATTCAACAATTCAAAACAAAAGCAAATGAAATCATAGTTTAACAAATCGGACATGTCAGAATGAAATCAATGTCCGACCAACAAGACGTCCTCAAATCTTGTGAAAGTCGGTTCTCTTGCCTTAGCCATCTTGGCTTTCTTCTTCTTCTTACTTGGATCGGATGTTGCCCCAAGAACAAATGCGGTGGTCTCCTCCATTTCATAGTCCATTTGGGTCAAATCTTCATTTTCATTGATCATGCTTGCCAAGTACACCTCTTACATGATCACGATTTGCAAGCATTCATCATGTGCGAACTAGTGATCTATGCAAAACAACGAACTAGTGATTGGACAGGAGCAAACATACCCGGTCTTGTTCAATCATTCCATCGAACAGGTCCAGTGCAGCCCGGGTGGTGGGGGTGACCGTGCTCACCTGCTCCTGAACGAGCTCCGATGACTCACATTCGTCGACGGACGGATTTTGCATCGCCGAAAAGCTCTCCGGAATGACCCAGCCAACCGACGCATCCTCCTCCGCTCCAAGGGTGCCAGACGACACAATCCGCGTCGGCGCTTGGATATATGGGGAGCGGGGTGCCCGACGTGCCGGGGGAGACATATCGTCGACGATGCCCACACCTACCTATGTGGCCAACTCTGCCTCCCTCTATCGCTGCCGGCGACGGTGCATCTTACGGGCGATGTTCTCTGGCTTGCAAGACGAAGCGGGTGAAGGGATGCCGAGGGACGAGACGGACTGCATCTCCATCGCGGCGGTCGGGGACGGGCTGGAATACATCATGAAGACGGATCGGGACAGGCGGTGTCGACGGAAAGCAAGGGTGTCGGACGGCGAGGGGTCAAGCATGGGAAATGTTGGAGGGCTGCGGGAGGAGGAGGAAGGGTTTGGAGAATTTGGGGCAATTTCCGGTGGGATCGGTCTGTCGGGTCCGATGTGGCGGTTGTGCCCGGGCGCGCTTAGGCTCCCACATATCCGCCCCATATTGGGGCTGGATATGAGGGGTGCCGGTCAGCTAGAGTGTTTGAGACCGGTTTAAGAGGCCCATTGGGTCGCATTTTCGTGATTGGTTAGTGACCGGGCGGCCTGCCCGGGCGTTGGATACGGGTTTGTAAGGCAGGGTTGTAGATGTTCTAATGTTTTGGAGGCCGGGATATGGAGGACGGATGGATTGGCCAAATGGGTACGACCAAATTATGGCCTTTGCCCTTTATGCAAGCGCGAGTAAAAATTTGTCGACCATCTCTTCTTCGAGTGTAGGTTCTTCCTTAGAGCATCAACATCCGCACTAGCCATACTCTACACCCGATACGCCCGTAGACGCGCCCGGCCGCGTCTGAAAGCACATTTGCTCCCTTGGTGGTTTTGGTAATTAATAACAACATGTATGTCATTGAACTAATGTTTCCACTAAGTATGTTTCAGGAAAAGTTCAATGATGGGTTGGCATAAGGATTGTGGAATACCCTGAGATGCAAGGAATAGCATTGGCCAACCTTCAAGCAAAGGACTCTACATTTTACATTTGTGAGAAATCACTTTGAGTCCATAGGAAAGCCAATACTATTAAAAGGAGGTAAGGTTTTGTTGGTGAACAAAATGCTCATACGTGCACACGTGATAGTCACCACATACACCCACAAGCTCTTCCACAAAAGTCTGTCCAAAGCCAAATATGTTGGGGAACGTCGCATGGGAAACAAAAATTTTCCTACGCACACGCAAGATCTATCCATGGTGATGAGCATCTACGATAGGGAGAGTGGATCTACGTATCCTTGTAGATTGCTAAGCGGGAAGCGTTAAGAAACGCGGTTGGTGTAGTCGAACATCTTCGCGATCCAAATCGCCGATCGTCCCGCGATCACATAACGATCTGTCCCGCGATCCAATCATGATCCGTCCCGCTCATCACGATCCGTCCCGCGATCCCATCACGATCCGTCCCGCGATCTCATCATGATCCGTCCCGTGAACTCATCACGATCCGTCCCACGAACTCATCACGAACCGTCTCGCGATCTTGATCACGGTCCTTCCGATCTAGCGCCGAACGGACGACACCTCCGCGTTCAGCACACGTGCAGCTTGATGACGATCTCCACCGTCTTGATCCAGCAAGAGGAAGTGGATAGGAAGAAGAGTTCACCAGCAGCGTGACGGTGCTCCGGCGATGGTGGTGGAGCAATTCCGACAGGGCTTCGCCTAAGCACTGCGGAAATCCGATCTAGAGGAGCACCGGTGGAACGGGTAGCACGTGGCCGTAAAATCTAGTGCAAAACACCCAATACCACCAGTATATATAAGAGGGAGGGAGGAGGAGGGCTGGCGCACAAGGCAGCCCTTGCACAAGGAGGATAGGAGGAATCCTCCTCCAATCCTATTAGGACTAGGATTCCTCCTTTCCTACTTGGAATCTCTTTCCACCTTGGATTTTTTTCTCTCTTTCTCAAGTCCAGCCGCATGGGACTCTTAGAGGACTTCCGCCAGCCCACTAAGGGCTGGTTTCCACCCTCCCACAGCCCATGTAGCCTCTTGGGTCGAAATACCTCTCCCGATGGTCCACCGGTACACTCCTGGCACTCCCGGTACACTACCGATGAGCCCGAAACTTTTCCGGCGACTAAAATAGGACTTCCTATATATGAATCTTTACCTCCGGACCATTCCAGAGCTCCTCGTGACGTCCGGGATCTCATCCGGGACTCCAAACAACCTTCGGTCACCACCATACATAACTCTGTACTACCGAAACGTCACCAAACCTTAAGTGTGCAGACCCTGCGGGTTCGAGAACTATGTAGACATGACCGAGACACCTCTACGGTCAATAACCAATGGCGGGACCTGGATGTCCACATTACTTCCTACATATTCTACGAAGATCTTTATCGGTCGAACCTCTATGTCAAGGATCCAGTTAATCTCGTATGATGTTCTCTTTGTTCTTTGGTATGTTACTTGCCCGAGATTCGATCGTCGGTCTCTCCATACCAAGTTCAACCTCATTACCGGCAAGTCTCTTTACTCGTTCCATAATACAAGATCCTGTGACTAACACTTAGTCACATTGCTTGCAAGGCTTGTTGTGATGTTGTATTACCGAGTGGGCCCTGAGATACCTCTCCGTCACATGGAGTAACAAATCCCAGTCTTGATCCTTGCCAACTCAACGGACACCCTCGGAGATACCTGTAGAGCACCTTTATAGTCACCTAGTTACGTTGCGACATTTGATACACACAAGGCACTCCTCCGATGTCCGTGAGTTGCATGATCTCATGGTCATAGGAACATATACTTGACATGCAGAAAACAGTAGCAATAAACTAACACGATCATATGCTACGTTTGTAGTTTGGGTCTTGTCCATCACACCATTCTCCTAGTGATGTGATCCATTTATCAAATGACATCTCATGTCCATGGCTAGGAAACCTTAACCATCTTTGATCAACGAGCTAGTCCATTAGAGGCATACTAGGGACATGGTTTTGTCTATGTATCCACACATGCATCTAAGTCTCCGATCAATACAATTATAGCATGGATAATAAACGATTATCATGAACAAGGAAATATGATAACAACTAATTTATTATTGCCTCTAGGGCATATTTCCAACAGTCTCCCACTTGCACTAGAGTCAATAATCTAGTTCACATCACCATGTGATTTGCATTGTTATGAATCTAACACCCAATGAGTTCTGGGGCTCGATCATGCTTTGCATGTGAGAGAGGTCTTATAGTCAACGGGTCTGCGACATTCAGATCTGTGTGTACTTTGCAAATTTCTATGTCAAACCGTAAACACTGCTACCACACTCCACTTGGTACTATTCCAAATGGCTGCTCCACTATACGTATCGAGATTGCTACTACGAGTCATCCGGATTGGTGTTAAAGCTTGCATCGACGTGACTCTTTACGACGAACTCTTTATCACCTCCATAATCGAGAAACATCTCCTTAGTTTTTAGTTACTAAGGATAATCTTGACCGTTGTCCAGTGATCCATTCCTGGATCACTCTTGTACCCCTTGACGGACTCATGGCAAGGCACACACAGGTGCGGTACATAGCATGGCATACTATACAGAGCCTATGGCTAAGGCATAGGGGACGACATTCATCCTTTCTCTTTCTTCTGCCGTGGTCGAGCTTTGAGTCTCACTCAACTTCACACCTTACAAAGCAGGCGAGAACACTTCTCTCTGACTAATCCATTTTGAACTCTTTCAAAATCTTGTCAAGGTATGTACTCATTGAAAGTCTTATCAAACATCTTGATCTATCTTTATAGATTTTGACGCTCAACAATTAGGTAGCTTTATCCAGGTCTTCCTTTGAAAAACTCTTTTCAAACAACCGTTTATGCTCTCTAGAAATTCTACATCATTTCCGAATAGCAATATGTCATCCACATATACTTATCAGAAACTCTATAGTGCTCCCACTCACTTTATTGCAAATACAAGTTTCTCGTAAACTTTGTATAGACTCAAAAACTTTGATCACCTCATCAAAGTGCATATTCCAACTCCGAGATGCTTGCTTCAGTTCATAGAAGAATCACTGAAGCTTGCAGACCTTTTAGCATCCTTAGGACTGACAAAACCTTCTGGTTGTATCTCATACAACCTTTCCTTAAGGAAGGAAATGATGTTTTGGCATCCATCTGCCAGATTTCATAATTGAAAAATGCAGCAACTGCTAACATAATTCCAACAGACTTTAGCATCGCTACAAGTGAGAAAGTCTCATCGCAGTCAACTCCTTGAACTTGTCGTAACCTACTTTGCAATAAGTCGAGCTTTACAAATGGTAACATTTACCATCAGCGTCTGTCTTCATTTTAAAGATCCATTTGTACTTAACGACATGCCGTCCAACGAGCAAGTCCACCAAAGTCTATACTTGGTTTTCATACATGGATCCTTTCTCGGATTTCATGGCCTCTAACCATTTGTTGGTTTTCGGGCCCATCATCGCTTCTCCATAGTTCGTAGGTTCATCGTTGTCCAACAGCATGACCTCCAAGACAGGGTTGTCGTACCGCTCAGGAGCAGTACACGTCCTTGTCGACCTACGAAGTTCGATAGTAACTTGATCCGAAGCTTCATGATCATCATCATTAACTTCCTCTTCATCTGACGTAGGCTTCACATAAACATCTTCCCCCGCTGCGCTTTACTCTGGTTGAAACAAAGGTTCAACAACCTCATCAAGTTCTATCTTCCTCCCACTCAATTCTTTCGAGAGAAACTTTTCCTCGAGAAAAGACCCAGTTTTAGCAACAAACATTTTATGCTTGGATCTGAGATAGAAGGTTCACCCAACTGTTCTTATGGTATTCTATGAAGATGCATTTGTCCGCTTTGGGTTCGAGCTCATTAGGTGAAAAAAATTCCACACAAGCGTCGCAGCCCCAAACATTAAGAAATGACAGCTTAGGTTTCTATCAAACCATAATTCACACGGTGTCATCTCAACGGATTTAGATGGTGCCCTATCTAAAGTGAATGTAGTTGTCTCTAATGCATAGCCCCAAAATTATAGTAGCAAAACGATAAGAGACATCATAGCAAGCACCATATCCAATAGAGCACGACTATGATGTTCGAACACACCATCACACTATGGTGTTCCAGGTGGCGTGAGTTGTGAAACAACTTTCACATTGTCTAAAGTTGTATGCCAAACTCAGAACTCAGATATTCACCTCCACGATCATATCGCAGACATTTTTATCTTCTTGTCACAATGATCTTAAACTTCACTCTGAATTTGCTTGAACCTTTCAAACGATTTAGACTTGTGTTTCATTAAGTAAATATACACTATATATACTCAAATCATCAGTGAAGGTAAGAAAATAACGATATCCACCGCACGCTACAAGACTCATTGGATTGCATACATCAACATGTATCATTTCCAATAAATCACTTGCCCGCTTCATCAAAACAGAAAACGAGGTCCTTAGTCATCTTGACCAAGAGGTATGGTTCGCATGTCTCAACCGATTCGAAATCGAATGAGTCCAAAGATCCATCAACATGGAGTTTCTTCATGCGCTTTATACCAATATGACATTTAGCGGCAGTGCCACAAGTATGTGGTACTATCATTATTAACTTTGTATCCTTTTTGGCATCAATGTTATGAACATGTGTATTACTACGATCAAGTTTCAACAAACCATTCTTACTGGGTGCATGACCATTGAAGGTATTATTCATGTAAACAGAATAACCATTATTCTCTAACTTAAATCAATAACCGTGTTGCAATGAACATGATCTAATCACGTTCATGCTCAACGCAAAAAACACCAAATAACATTTATTTAGGTTCGTCACTAATCTCGAAGGTAGAGAGAGCGTGCGATGTTGATCACATCAACCTTGGAAAAATTTCCAACACACATCGTCACCTCACACTTAGCTAGTTCTCCGTTTATTCTGTAGCTTTTATTTCGTGTTACTAACATTTAGCAACCAAACCGGTATCCAATACCCAGGTGCTACTAGGAGTACTAGCAAGGTACACATCAATAACACATATATCAAATATACTTCTGTTGACTTTGCCAGCCTTCTTATCTACCAAGTATCTAGGGTTGTCCCGCTTCAGCGACCGTTCTCCTCATAATCGAAGCACTTAGTCTCGGGTTTGGGTTAGACTTTGGGTTGCTTCACTGGAGATGCAACTGACTTGCTATCCATGAAGTTTTCCTCCTTGCTCCTGCCCTTCTCGAAACTAGTGGTTTTGACTAACCATCAACACTTGACGCTCCTTCTCGATTTCTACCTTTGCGGTGTCAAACATCGCGAACAACTCAGGGATCATTATTTCTATCCCTAGCATTTTATAGTTCATCACCAAGTTCTAGTAGCTTAGTGACAATGACTTGGAGAACTATATCAATCACTATCTTATCTGGAAGATCAACTCCCACTCGATTCAAGCGATTGTAGCACCGAGACAATCTAAGCACATGCTCAACGATTGAGCTATTCTCTTTCATATTACAGGCAAAGAATCTTGTTGGAGATCTCATATCTCGCAACACGGGCATGGGCCTGAGATCCTAATTTCAGCTCTTAGAACATCTCATATGTTCTGTGACGTTCAAAACGTTTCGGAGCCTCAATTCTAAGCCGTAATGCATGACGCCCTAAACTATCAAGTAATCATCAGAACGTGCCTGTCAGATGTTCACAACATCTATAGACGACGCTAGAGGGGTTGGCACACCGAGTGGTGCATTAAGGACATAAGCCTTCTGTGTAGCAACGAGGACAATCCTCAGATCACGGATCCAGTCCGCAATATTGCTACCATCATCTTTCAACTCTATTTATCTAGGAACATATAAAAATACAAGGGAGCTACAGCGTGAGCTAGTAATCTACAACACAGTTTGCAAAGACACTACTGACTATGTTCATGATAATGAGTTCAATTAATCATATTACTTAAGAACTCCCACTCAAATTGACATCCCTCCGGTCATTCGAATGATACATGATCCAAATTCACTAACTCAAGTCCGATCATCACGTGAGTTGAGGTGGTTACAATGGTGAACATCATCATGTTAATCATATCTACTATATGACTCATGTTCGACCTTTCGGTCTCTTGTGTTCCGAGGCCATGTCTGTACATGCTAGGCTCATCAAGTTTAACCTGAGTGTTTTGCATGTGCAATACTAGCTTGCACCCGTTGTATGTGAACGTAGAGTCTATCACACCTGATCATCACGTGGTGTCTCGACACGAAGACTTTCGCAACGGTGCACACTCGGGGAGAACACAATTTATCTTGAAATTAAGTGAGGGATCACCTTATAATGCTACCATCGTCCTAAGCAAAACAAGGTGCATAAAAGGATTAACATCACATGCAAATCATAAGTGACATGATATGGCCATGAACTTGTGCTTTTGATCTCCATCATGAAAGCACCGGGATGATCTCCATCGTCACTGGCATGACACCATGATCTCCATCATCTTGATCTCCATCAACGTGTCGCCATCGGGGTTGTCGCGCTCACCATGCTTCTACTACTATTGCCACCGTTTAGCGATAAAGTAAAGCATTACATAGCGCTTAATGATTGACATGCAGGTCATACAATAATTAAAGACAACCCTATGGATCCTTCCGGTTGCCGTACTCATCGACATGCAAGTCGTGAAATTCTATACATCACATGATCATCTCATACATCACATATATCACATCATGTAATTGGCCATATCACATCACAACATACCCTGCAAAAACAAGTTAGACGTCCTCTAATTGTTGCTGCATGTTTTACGTGGCTGCTACGGGTTTCTAGCAATAACGATTCTTACCTACGCATAAACCACAACGGTGATACATAATTTTCTTTTCAACCTTCTCAAGGACCGCCTTTGTCGAATCCGATCCAACTAAAGTGAGAGAAACTGCCACCCGCAAGCCATCTAGGCAACAAGTTGCGTCGAGAGAACCGATCTCTCGTAAGCGTACGACTAATATTGGTCTGGGCCGCTTCATGTCATAATACCGCTGAACCAAAACATGACCAAGGAAGGAAGCAATCTAAGCATCAACACCCACAAACTCTTTGTGTTCTACTCGAGATCTCATCTACACATAGACCTAGCTCATGATGCCACTGTTGGGGAACGTCGCATGGGAAACAAAAAATTTCCTACGCACACGCAAGATCTATCCATGGTGATGAGCATCTACGAGAGGGAGAGTGGATCTACGTACCCTTGTAGATCGCTAAGCGGGAAGCGTTAAGAAACACGGTTGGTGTAGTCGAACATCTTCACGATCCAAATCGCCGAGCGTCCCGCGATCACATCACGATCCGTCCCGCGATCCAATCATGATCCGTCCCGCGAACTCATCACGATCCATCCCGCGATCCCATCACGATCCGTCCCACGATCTCATCACGATCCGTCCCGTGAACTCATCATGATCCGTCCAGCGAACTCATCACGAACCGTCTCGCGATCTTGATCACGGTCCTTCCGATCTAGCGCCGAACGGACGACACCTCCGCGTTCAGCACACCTGCAGCTTGATGACGATCTCCACCGTCTTGATCCAGCAAGAGGAAGTGGAGAGGAAGAAGAGTTCACCAGCAGTGTGACGGTGCTCCGGCGATGGTGGTGGAGCAATTCCGGCAGGGCTTCGCCTAAGCACTTTGGAAATCCGATCTAGAGGAGCACCGGTGGAATGGGTAGCACGTGGCCATAAAATCTAGTGCAAAACACCCAATACCACCAGTATATATAAGAGGGAGGGAGGAGGAGGGCTGGCGCACAAGGCAGCCCTTGCGCAAGGAGGAGAGGAGGAATCCTCCTCCAATCCTATTAGAACTAGGATTCCTCCTTTCCTACTTGGAATCACTTTCCACCTTGGCTTTTTTTCTCTCTTTCTCAAGTCCAGCCGCATGGTCCCCTTAGAGGACTTCCACCAGCCCACCAAGGGCTGTTTTCCACCCTCCCACAGCCCATGTAGCCTCTTGGGTCGAAATACCTCTCCCGATGGTCCCCAGGTACACTACCGGCACTGCCGGTACACTACCGATGAGCCTGAAACTTTTCCGGCGACCAAAATAGGACTTCCTATATATGAATCTTTACCTCCGAACCATTCCGGAGCACCTCATGATGTCCGGGATCTCATTTGGGACTCCGAACAACCTTCGGTCACCACCATACATAACTCTATACTACCGAAACGACACCAAACCTTAAGTATGCCATGATAATCATTTATATTTCCTTGTTCATGATAATCATTTATTATCCATGCTATAATTGTATTGATTGGAAACACATTACATGTGTGGGTAAATAGACAACACTATGTCCCTAGTATGCCTCTAGTGAACTAGCTCGTTGATCAAAGATGGTCAAGGTTTCCTAGACATTGACATGTGATGTCATTTGATAACGGGATCACATCATTAGTAGAATGATGTGATGGACAAGACCCAAACTACAAACGTAGCATATGATCGTGTCAGTTTATTGCTACTGTTTTCTACATGTCAAGTATATGTTCCTATGACCATGAGATCATGCAACTCACGGACATCGGAGGAGTGCCTTGTGTGTATCAAATGTCGCAACATAACTGGGTGACTATAAAGGTGCTCTACAGGTATCTCCAAGGGTGTCTGTTGCGTTGTCATGGATCAAGACTGGGATTTGTTACTCCGTGTGACGGAGAGGTATCTCAGGGCCCACTCGATAATACAACATCACAATAAGCCTTGCAAGCAATGTGACTAAGTGTTAGTCATGGGATTTTGTATTACGGAACAAATAAAGAGACTTGCCGGTAATAAGGTTGAACTAGGTATGGAGATATCTACGATCAAATCTCGGGCAAGTAACATACCGAAGAATAAAGGGAACATCATACAGGATTAACTGAATCCTTGACATAGAGGTTCGACCGATAAAGATCTTCATAGAATATGTAGGAACCAATATGGGCATCCAGGTCCCGCTATTGGTTATTGACCGTAGAAGTGTCTCGATCATGTCTACATAGTTCTCAAACCCGCAGGGTCTGCACACTTAAGGTTTGGTGACGTTTCAGTAGTATAGAGTTATGTATGGTGGTGACCGAAGGTTGTTCAGAGTCCCGGATGAGATCCCGGACGTCACGAGGAGCTCCGGAATGGTCTGGAGGTAAAGATTCATATATAGGAAGTCTTGTTTTGGTCGCCGGAAAAGTTTCGGGCTAATCGGCTAGGGAAGAAAAGCCCAAAGAGAAAAGGTGGAAAAAAGGCCAAAAAGGAGGAATCCTAGTCCTACTAGGATTGGAGGAGGAGTCCTCCTCTCCTCCCCACTTCGGCCGAACCAAGGAGGCTTGGCCCTTGCACCAAGTCCTCTCCTCCCTCCCTCTTATATATACTAGAGGTTTTAGGGGTTTTGCACAGAATTTTCAGCCACGTGCTACCCGTTCCTCCAGTGCATAGTTTCTCCTCTAGATCGGATTTCTACAGTGCTTAGGCGAAGCCCTGTCGGAATAGCTCCACCACCATCGTCGGAGTGCCGTCATGCTGCTGGAGAACTCTTCTTCCTCTCCGCTCCCTCTTGCTGGATCAAGGCGGTGGATATCGTCATTAAGCCGTATGTGTGCTGAACGCGAAGGTGCCGTCCGTTCGGCGCTAGATCGGAAGGACCATGATCGAGTTCGTGGGACGGATCATGATCAAGTTTGCAGGACGGATCGTGATTGGATCGTGGTACGGATCGTGATTGGATTGCGGGATGCTCGGTGATTTGGATCGTGAAGACGTTCGACTACACCAACCGTGTTTCTTAACGTTTCCCGCTTAGCAATCTACAAGGGTACGTAGATCCACTCTCCCTCTCGTAGATGCTCATCACCATGGTTAGGCCTTGCGTGAACGTAGGAAATTTTTTGTTTCCCATGCAACGTTCCCCAATAGTGGTATCAGAGCTAGGTCTATGTGTAGATGAGATCTCGAGTAGAACACAAAGAGTTTGTGGGCGTTGATGCTTAGATTGCTTCCTCCCTTGGTCGTGTTTTGGTTCAGCGGTATTGTGAGATGAAGTGGCCCAGACCAACATTACTCATACGCTTATGAGAGACCGGTTCCCTCAACCGCAACTTGTTGCATAGATGGCTTGCGGGTGCCAGTTTCTCTCACTTTAGTTGGATCGGATTCGACAAAGGCGGTCCTTGAGAAGGTTGAAAAGCAACTAGTGTATCACCGTTGTGGTTTTTGCGTAGATGAGAATTATTCTTGCTAGATACCCGTAGCAGCCATGTAAAACATGCAACAACAATTAGAGGACGTCTAACTTGTTTTTGCAGGGTATGTTGTGATATGATATGACCAATTACATGATGTGATATATGTGATGTATGAGATGATCATGTGATGTATAGATTATCACGACTTGCATGTCGATGAGTAAGCAGGAGCCATAGGGTTGTCTTTAATTATTGTATGACCTGCATGTCAATCATTAAGCGCTATGTAATGCTTTACTTTATTGCTAAATGGTAGCAATAGTAGTAGAAGCATGTTGGGCGCGACAACCCCGATGGCGACACGTTGATGGAGATCAAGATGATGGAGATCATGGTGTCATGCCAGTGACGATGGAGATCATGCTGGTGCTTTCTAGATGGAGATCAAAAGTACAAGTTCATGGCCATATCATGTCACTTATGATTTGCATGTGATGTTAATCCTTTTATGCACCTTGTTTTTCTTAGGACGACGGTAGCATTATAAGGTGATCCCTCACTTAAATTTCAAGATGAATTGTGTTCTCCCCGAGTGTGCACCATTGTGAAAGTTTGTCGTGTCGAGACACCACGTGATGATCAGGTGTGATAGACTCTACGTTCACATACAATGGGTGCAAGCCAGTGTTGCACGTGCAGAACACTCGGGTTAAACTTGACGAGCCTTGCATGTACAGACATGGCCTCGGAACACAAGAGACTAAAAGGTCGAACATGAGTCATATAGTAGATATGATCAACATGATGATGTTCACCTTTGAAGCCACCTCAACTCAGGTGATGATCGGACTTGAGTTGGTGAATTTGGATCATGTGACACTCAGATGACCTGAGGGATGTCAATTTGAGTGGGAGCTTTAGTAATTTGATTAACTAAACTCATTATCTTGAACAATAGTCTAAGTAAACCTTTGCATATTTATGTTGTAGATCAATGGCTCGCGCAGTAGCACCCCTAAATTTTAATGCGTTCCTAGAGAAAGCTAAGTTGAAAGATGATGGAAGTAACTTTGTTGACTGGGCCCGTAATCTGAGGATTATCCTCACGGCTTCCCAGAAATCATATGTCCTTGATGCACCGCTTGGTGACCAACAAGAAGACATGCCCTCCGAAGACGTTAAGAACGCTTGGGAGGCACGTACTGGAGATTACTCAATAGTTCAATGTGCAATATTGTATGGCTTAGAACCGGGACTTCAAAGACGTTTTGAACATCATGGAGCATATGAGATGGTCCAGGAGTTGAAGTTTATCTTTCAGAAGAATGCCCGGATCGAGAGGTATGAGACCTCCGATAAGTTCTATGCTTGCAAGATGGAGGAGAATGGGTCTATCAGTGAACATATGCTCAGAATGTTTGGGTATTCAACTCGTCTAGTGGAGTTGGGAATTGCCCTTCCGCCAGAGGCGATCACTGACAGAGTTCTTCAATCACTGCCACCTAGTTACAAGAGCTTTGTGATGAACTATAACATGCACGGGATGAACAAGTCAGTCGCCGAGCTATTTGCGATGCTAAAAGTCGCTGAGTCTGAAATCCAGAAAGAACATCAAGTGTTGATGGTCAATAAAACCACTAGTTTCAAGAAGAATGGCAAGGGCAAGGGCAAGAAGGGTAAAACCAAGAAGGATGGCAAAGCAGTTGCTACTCCTGTAAAGAAGCCCAAGCATGGACCTAAGCCAGAAACTGAGTGCTTTCATTGCAGGGGAACTAGTCACTAGAAGCGGAACTACCCCAAGTACCTGGCTGACAAGAAGGCGGCCAACAACAAACAAGGTATATATGATATACATGTTATTGATGTGTACCTTACTAGCTCTCGTTGTACTGCCTAGGTATTTGATACCGGTTCGGTTGCTCACATTTGCAACTCAAAACAGGAACTACGAAATAGACGAAGGCTGGCAAAGGATGAAGTGATGATGCGCGTGGGAAATGGTTCCAAGGTTGATGTGATCACCGTCGGCACGCTCTCTCTTTGATTACCATCGGGATTAGTGATGAACCTGAATAATTGTTATTTAGTGCCTACGTTAAGCATGAACATTATATCTGGATCTTGTTTATTGCGAGACGGTTACTCATTTAAATCAGAGAATAAAGGTTGTTCTATTTATATGAGTAATATCTTTTATGGTCATGCACCCAATGTTAGGGGTTTATTCATATTGAATCTTGATAGTGATGACACACATGTTCATAACATTGATGCCAAAAGATGTAGAGTTGATAATGATAGTACCACTTTCTTGTGGCACTGCCGTTTAGGTCATATTGGTGTAAAACGCATGAGGAAGCTCCATGCTGATGGACTTTTGGAGTCACTTTATTTTGAATCACTTGACACATGTGAACCATGCCTCATGGGCAAGATGACTAAAACACCGTTCTCTAGAACAATGGAACAGGCGAGTGACTTATTGGAAATCATACATACTGATGTGTGTGGTCCAATGAATGTTACAACGCGTGGTGGATATCGTTATTTTCTCACCTTCACTGATGAATTAAGTAGATATGGGTATATTTACTTAATGAAACACAAGTCTAAAACGTTTGAAAATTTCAAGCAATTTCAGAGTGAAGTTGAGAATCATCGTAACAAGAAGATTAAATTCCTACGATCTGACCGAGGAGGTGAATATCTGAGTTATGAGTTTGGCAGTCACTTAAGACAGTGTGGAATTGTTTCACAGTTGACACCGCCTGGAACACCACGGCGTAATGGTGTGTCCGAACGTTGTAATCGAACCTTATTAGATATGGTGCGTTCTATGATGTCTCTTGCTGATTTGCCACTATCGTTTTGGGGTTATGCATTAGAGACAGCTGCATTCACTTTAAATAGGGCACCATCAAAATCCGTTGAGACGCCGCCATATGAGCTATGGTTTGGCAAGAGGCCAAAATTGTCGTTTCTTAAAGTTTGGGGATGTGATGCTTATGTCAAAAAGCTTCAGCCTGAAAAGCTGGAACCTAAAGCGGAGAAATGCGTCTTCATAGGATACCCGAAAGAGACAGTCGGGTATACCTTCTATCTCAGATCCGAAGGCAAAGTGTTTGTCGCTAAGAACGGAACATTTCTTGAGAAAGAGTTTCTCTCAAAAGAATTGAGTGGGAGGAAAATAGAGCTTGATGAGGTTATTGAACCTTTACTTCAACCAGAAAGTAGTGCAGCGTAGAAAGATGTTTCTATGGAACCTACGACGGTAGAAGAGGAAGTTAATGATGATGATCATGAAGCTTCGGATCAAGCTACTATTGAACATCGTAGGTCGACAAGGGCGCGTACTACTCCTGAGTGGTACGGCAACCCTGTCTTGGAGGTCATGTTGTTGGACAACAATGAACCTATGAGCTATGGAGGAGCGATGATGGGCCCGGATTCCGAGAAATGGTTAGAGGCCATGAAATCCGAGATGGGATCCATGTATGAAAACAAAGTATGGACTTTGGAAGTATTACCTGAAGGGCGAAAGGCCATTGAGAACAAATGGATCTTTAAGAAGAAGACAGATGCGGACGGTAATGTCACCGTCTATAAATCTCGACTTGTGGCAAAGGGTTTTTCACAAGTTCAAGGAGTTGACTACGATGAGACATTCTCACCCGTAGCGATGCTTAAGTCTATCAGAATCATGTTGGCAATAGCTGCTTATTTCGATTATGAAATTTGGCAGATGGATGTCAAAACAGTGTTCCTCAACGGTTTCCTTGAGGAAGAGTTGTATATGATGCAATTAGAAGGTTTTGTCGATCCAGAGAATGCTGACAAAGTTTGGAAGCTCCAGCGATCCATTTATGGGCTAGTGCAAGCATCTCGGAGTTGGAATAAGTGCTTTGATGAGGTGATCAAAGCGTTTGAGTTTATACAAGTTTATGGAGAAGCTTGTATTTACAAGAAAGTGAGTGGGAGCTCTATAGCATTTCTAATATTATATGTGGATGACATATTGCTGATTGGAAACAATATAGAAATGCTGGAAAGCGTTAAGGAATATTTGAACAAGAGTTTTTCAATGAAGGACCTAGGAGAAGCTACTTTTATATTAGGCATTAAGATCTATAGAGATAGATCGAGATGCTTAATAGCACTTTCACAGAGCACATACCTTGATAAAGTTTTGAAGAAGTTCAAAATGGATCAGTCCAAGAAGGGGTTCTTGCCTATGTTACAAGGTGTGAAGTTGAGTAAGACTCAATGCCCAGTGACTGCAGAAGATAGAGAGAAGATGATTGTCATCCCCTATGCTTCAGCCATAGGCTCTATCATGTATGTAATGTTGTGCACAAGAGCCGATGTTAGCCTTGCCATAAGTATGGCCGGAAGGGTTCAAAGTGATCCTGGAATGGAATACTGGGCAGCGGTCAAGAATATCCTTAAGTACCTGAAAAGGACTAAGGAAATGTTTCTCCTTTATGGAGGTGATGAAGAGCTCGTCGTAAAGGGTTACGTCGATGCAAGCTTTGACACTGATCCGGATGACTCTAAGTCACAAACCGGATACGTATTTATTCTCAACGGGGGAGCGGTAAGCTGGTGCAGTTCCAAGCAAAGCGTGGTAGCCGATTCTACGTGCGAAGCGGAGTACATCGCAGCCTCGGAGGCAGCAAAGGAAGGTGTCTGGATGAAGCAGTTCATGACAGATCTTGGAGTAGTGCCCAGTGCACTGAATCCAATGAACCTGTTTTGTGACAACATTGGTGCCATTGCTCTGGCCAAGGAACCAAGGTTTCACAAGAGGACCAGACACATAAAGCGACGCTTCAACTCCATCCGCGATTACATCGACGAGAAGGACATAAATATTTGCAAAGTGCACATGGATCTGAATGTTGCAGACCCGTTGACTAAACCTCTTCCAAGGGCTAAACATGATCAACACCAAAACTGCATGGGTGTTTGATTTATTACAATGTAAATCACATAGTGATGTGAACTAGATTATTGACTCTAGTGCAAGTGGGAGACTGTTGAAAATATGCCATAGAGGCAATAAATAAAGTGTTTATTATTATATTTCCTTGTTCATGATAATCGTTTATTATCCATGCTATAATTCTATTGATTGGAAACACATTACATGTATGGGTAAATAGACAACACTATGTCCCTAGTACGCCTCTAGTGAACTAGCTCGCTGATCAAAGATGGTCAAGGTTTCCTAGCCATTGACATGTGATGTCATTTGATAGCAGGATCACATCATTAGTAGAATGATGTGATGGACAAGACCCAAACTACAAACGTAGCATATGATTGTGTCAGTTTATTGCTACTATTTTCTGCATGTCAAGTATATGTTCCTATGACCATGAGATCATGCAACTCACGGACATCGGAGGAGTGACTTGTGTGTATGAAACATTGCAACGTAACTGGGTGACTATAAAGGTGCTCTACAGGTATCTCCGAGGGTGTCTGTTGAGTTGGCATGGATCTAGACTGGGATTTGTTACTCTGTGTGACGGAGAGGTATCTTAAGGCCCACTCGGTAATACAACATCATACGGAACGAGTAAAGAGATTTTCCGGTAACGAGGTTGAACTAGGTATGGAGATACCGACGATCAAATCTCGGGCAAGTAACATACCGAAGAACAAAGGGAACATCATACGGGATTAACTGAATCCTTGACATAGAGGTTCGACCGATAAAAATCTTCGTAGAATATGTAGGAACCAATATGGGCATCTAGGTCCCGCTATGGGTTATTGACTGTAGAGGTGTCTCGGTCATGTCTACATAGTTCTCGAACCCGCAGGGTCTGCACACTTAAGGTTTGGTGACGTTTTGCTAGTATAGAGTTATGTATGGTGGTGATTGAAGGTTTTTCGGAGTCCTGGATGAAATCCTAGATGTCACGAGGATCTCCGAAATGGTCCGGAGGTAAAGATTCATATATAGGAAGTCCTGTTTTGGTCGCCGGAAAAGTTTCGGGCTAATCGGTAGTGTACCGGGAGTGCCGGTAGTGTACCGAGAGACCATCGGGAGGGGTATTTCGACCCAAGAGGCTTCATGGGCTGTGGGAGAATAAATACCAGCCTTTTGTGGGCTGGTGGAAGTCCCACACAAGGCCCATGCAGCTAGGTAAGAAAAGCCCAAAGGGAAAAGGTTGAAAAAGGCCAAAAAGTAGGAATCCTAGTCCTACTAGGATTGGAGGAGGAGTCCTCCTCTCCTCCCCACTTCGGCCGAACCAAGGAGGCTTGGCCCTTGTGCCAAGTCCTCTCCTCACTCCCTCTTATATATACTGGAGGTTTTAGGGTTTTTGCACAGAATTTTCAGCCATGTGCTACCCGTTCCTCCACTGCATAGTTTCTCCTCTAGATTGGATTTCTACAGTGCTTAGGCGAAGCCCTGCCGGAATAGATCCACCACCATCGCCGGAGCGCCGTCATGCTGCCAGAGAACTCTTCTTCCTCTCCGCTCCCTCTTGCTGGATCAAGACGGTGGAGATCGTCATTAAGCCGTACGTGTGCTGAACGCAGAGGTGCCGTCTGTTCGGCGCTACACCGGAAGGACCGTGATCAAGTTTGCGGGACGGATCGTGATCAAGTTCATAGGACGGATCATGATTGGATCGCAGGACGGATCGTGATTGGATTGCTGGACGCTTAGCGATTTAGATCGCGAAGACGTTCAACTACACCAACCGCGTTTCTTAACGCTTCCCGCTTAGCGATCTACAAGGGTACGTATATCCACTCTCCCTCTCGTAGATGCTCATCACCATGGATAGGTCTTGCGTGAACGTAGGAAATTTTTGTTTCCCATGCAACACTCCCCAACAAAATTATCACCGTAGAGGTTCGTACTTTGATGGCACAAAATTTGCTAGTTGGAAGCACAAAATGAAAATGCATTTGCTTGGTCATAATCATGCCGTTTGGATTGTTGTTCGTGTTGGTATGCAAGGTGAATTCTTTGCGGAAGGAAGGTGAAAGGATCGATATGGTTGACTAGAGGGGTTTGAATAGGGAACTAACAATTTTTCACTTTTCTTAAACAATTTAAGCTTAGCAACAAATAGGTTGGCTAGATATGCAACTAGGTGAGCAACCTATATGATGCTAATCACAACAACAAGTTAAGCATGCAAGATAAAGCAATAAGCATAGCTTGCACAAAGTAAAGGTAAGGAGTAACCACAAGAGGAACCAATGGAGACGAGGATGTGTTACCGAAGTTCGTTCCCGGTAAGGGGAAGTACATCTCCGTTGGAGTGGTATGGAGGAACAATGCTCCCCAAGAAGCCACTAGGTCCACCGTATTCTCCTCATGCCCTCACACAAAGCGAGATGCCGTGATTCCACTAGTGGTGCCCTTGAAGGTGGCAACTGGACCTTTACAAACAAGGTTGGGGCTCTCTCCACAAGTTAATTGGAGGCTCCCAATGAAAGCACGAAGCTTCACCACAATGGAATATGGCTTCGAGGTGACCTCTTCCGTCTAGGGTCCTCAAACACCCAAGAGTAACAAAATCCACACAAGAAACTATGGGGGAATCAATTTTCCTTTGGTGGAAGTGTAG
The DNA here is from genome assembly GCA_022496015.1 of Hordeum marinum. Lineage (NCBI taxonomy): Eukaryota > Viridiplantae > Streptophyta > Magnoliopsida > Poales > Poaceae > Hordeum > Hordeum marinum. The sequence continues at coordinate 382,623,677 of CM039677.1, read as the reverse complement.
ATCTAGATCTCCTCGTTCAATCCCTATCAAGACAACAAGTTTGGGTGGCTAGAGAGAGAGATCAGGCAAGAAAGCACAAGGGGCATCAATGGTGGAGAGAGAGAGGTAAGAGATAAGATAGAGAAGGAAGAAGCACCTCCTTATATAGCCCCCCTTTTCCAACCGTTACAACCAGTTCTGTATGGGGGCGGTACAACCGGAGCTGTGAGTGGTACAACTGGTATAATCGATACAACTGGTCAACTACCGCCCAACAACCGGACCACACCTGAAGGTTGTCCCGGATGCAGCAGCCAGCCCTGAGCCCCGGACCAAGTAAAGTCCTTAGCGTTACAACCGCTCGGGACCCCGGTTGTACCGGGCTATATGAATATAGCGGTACTACTGGTCCTGGTACGCCCAACAACCGGGGCACACCAGAACCATGTCCAGTGGTGGCCTGGTGCTGGGCCGGTTGTACCGCCCAGAGCTGCCATATTGGGCCACCTAGCCTTTGGCAGTACTACCGCCCGGGGGCAGCAGTACAACTGCTGGGGACCACTTGTGGCAGCACCCCCAAGGTATCATCCCTAGAGTGGTAGTACAACCTGAAGTCAAAAGCATGCTGAGCATTTAGGTTGAGACCGCGGAATACCTGGGAGGTAACAAGGAATAGGAGGCCTATTTCTCTATGATGCGGAGAAGTGAGTTGGGTGAGGTTGGATGTGCGAAAGAACTTGTCGTCATTTTCTCACGACGGATGCCATAGGGTGGCTTATCGTAGGTGGTTGGGGCCGAAGGACGCCGACGGGCTCCGGGTGCGGAATTGGGCACAAGCGATGATGACACACGATGTACCCAGGTTCAGGGCCCTTCGGGGGAGGTAATACCCCTAGTCCCGCTTGGCTTAGTTGGATGGATGGGTATAGATACAATGGTGCTCCTGGAGCTGTGTCTAGAGGAGGAAGAAGGGGCAACCGGCTCCTCTTCCTCCACTGCTAGCAGGGGTTGAGTGTGTGTGCGAGAGGGATCAATCGTCCGTCCCTGTTGCATGGGGGTTTCGAGGGGTTTTATAGGCCAACCCCCCGGCTCTTATAATATGTTCTAAGTATAAAGGTGGGGGGACCCGGTTGGCAGTCTCTTCGGCTGGCCAGAGGGTCCCGCCATTCATGCCATCTCGTCGCTTGTAGGGGCCACCGACTGAGCGGTCCCATCTCCTGCTGGGGCCCGTCAGGCGGCCCGATGATTGGCCCTTGCCCACCTGCCGCGGAATGGGCCACCGGGTTGGCCTCGCCTAGCGCCAGCCGACCGAAGTCGTCGGTACGGCCGACTGCACTGTAGCCACGCCGAGGCAGGTAATCGAGTGGTGAGGGCGTGCCAACACTGTTCCCATGCCCGGTCGCGCTCGCTGAGGTCAGCGGCCGGGACGGTTGGACTGTAGCCACGCGCTGTAGTGCGTCAGCGGCCACTGTAGCCACAGGGCCGCTCGTCGTGCCGGTCGCGTTGCATCGTTGTACCCGCACGTAGAGGGACGGGACGTCGCATGTCCATACCAAGGTCAACGGAAGAGCCGGCCCGGAGGCAGCCGACCACGCCCAGCCGACCGAAGGTCCAGCCGACTCCTCGACCAACCGTCCGGGGCGCCAGCCGGCATTTGTGCAGGACGTCCTCCAGCTAGCCACGGCCAGCCGGCCGCGTAGTTATTCTTGCAAGCAAAAGGGGGAAGACGCCGTTGGTTTGGCCTACCTAGGGGTGATAACCCCATCAGTAGTCCCCAAAGTTGGCGGGGCCCTCGTCTGGCAGACGGTGGGGGGGCGGCGGCTTCCCCTCGGTGATACCCGCCTCCGGCTCGAAGGCGAAGGGGCAGCCGGGTTAGTCATCAGACCCGACGCCTCGGGTACCGACGTGCCGCCCCGGGACCCGTGCCGGCACGCGGCACGCCACGCGGCGAGTAATGATGCGATGGGTCCCGCGTACGCGGGGAGACGGGACGTCTCCTGGGCCTAGCCCTATATGACCCGGGTGTAGCCCGGTAGGCCTTGGGGCATAGGCTAGGATCCTCTGTGCCCCGAAGCGGCCGTTACGGCCCGGGGCCAACCACGCACGCACGGAGTTTCCGGGGGGAGTGGGCGCAATCAATCCCACGTCCCCCGGTCGTGGCCTCCCCTATAAAGGGGAGGAAGGGCAGGTGGCGGAGGTACCCGCGCCTCACTTGCCCCCTTGCTGCCCGTCTTCGTTGTCTACCTGCCTTCCTCGCACGCCACTGCACCCGAGCACGCACCCGTGCCCGCACGCCGTGGCTCCTTCGTGGTCGAGGCAGACATCGCCGAGCTTCACCGCGCGCGCATGCTGCCGCCGGAGGAGTGGGTGGCCGCACGTGCGCCGGGCGACGAGATGGAGCCGGCACCACAGCCAGGGGAACACGTCGTGTTCCTCTGGCACTTCTCCCGAGGCTTCGGGCTTCTGGTTAGTATCTTCTTTCGCCTCCTCCTTGATACCTTTGACCTTCAACCGCACAACCTCGGCCCAAACTCAATTCTTTATCTCTCCGCCTTCGTGACGTTGTGCAAGGGGTACCTCGGTATCCTCCCCTTCATCGAACTCTTCAATGATCTTTTCTACCTCAAACCTTTGAAGAGCGACGCATGCGAGGGCACGGTGGTGTGCTGCCGCGGCGTCGCTCGCTTTCCCCCCTCTCTCTTATCGACTCCATCAAGGGGTGGCACCGAACGTTCTTCTACGTGAAGAACGTCGACCCAAGGATGGACTACATCCGATAGCCGCCTTTTGAAGACCGGCAGTCCACCCACAGAACTGGCTGGGGGCTGCCCCGCGCGGCGTGGCCCTGGAGGAGCTTGGCCGGCTCACACAGCTAAAGAGCTTCGAGGGGCTGGTCGCTGCCAACCTGGTGGCGGCCTTTATCTTGTGTCAGGTGTCGCCCTCCAGCTGAGGCCGCACCGGATCTACGACATGTCCGGCCGGTGCGACCCCTGCCGGCTGTCCACCGTCGAGCTCATGCTGGCTCAGATGGCGAAGCGGGTGAACGCCCTTACAATGTTCAAGCTAAAGCCCGCCTCGGGGTCTTTCGGCATGGAGCCATACGATCGTATCAACCGTCCTCCCTTGGTAAGTTTTTCGTCGAGGCGGTTTCTTTTTGTTTGATATTCCCCAGCCGGCAGTCGGCTGGAGAACTTACTTTGATGTGTTGACCACAGCTGCTAGTGTGACGGAACATGCTGGACGGCCCGCACCCTCAGATCTTCGAGGCGGAGCGTGAAAACTCCAACTCCAAAGACTACCAGATGGGAGGCCCCCCGGAGGAAGGGGTGGACTCCTCGGGAGGAGCCGACGAGCCGGCAGACCCGCGAACCAGCGCTCCCAGCGGAGCCGGAGGGTCCTGCATGTCCGGGGTGCCCAGCGGAGCGGGTGAGTTCCCTCTTGCCCCCTTGATCAAGGACTGGACAGATGACGATGATGATGATGACGACTTGATGATTCTGAACGAGCCTCCTCCTTCAGCGCGCCAGGGTCGGAGGAGCGAGGAGCGGCCGGCTCAAGCCCTGGCGGCCGGAGCGGTCAGCCGGGGGAAGAGGCCAGCTCAGGGGGGCAGCCCCGCTGCCCGGCCCGAAGCGAGTGAAGGTGGCCACACGGAATCCGCCGCCACGCGCCAAGCGGGCCTTGCCCCTCGTCATCGGGTAAGGCTTTTTCCTTGTATGAGTTTTCTTCTGGGTCGCCAGCCGGTAAATGACCAATCCTTGGGTGTTGCAGTGACCCCATCGAGATCCATGAGGAGGACCAGCGGGGGAGCCGACGGATGCCGCCAGCCGGCTGGCCCGCGAGCACGCGGCCACCCAGCGGGAGGAGAAGAGGAGGCTCGCGGAGTTGCGAGCCTCCAAGTACGGGATGTGAGGAGGGGCCTCACACTCCGGGACCTCGAGCAGCCAGAGGCGGAGGGGTTCGGTGGATCCTCTGCGGGCGTCGGACTCGGCGACGTAGTCAACCCGCATGTCGAGGCCTCCGTCAAGCGAGCCGCGAGGGGCGGCTATGGACCCGCCAGCGCCTCCACCCGCGCAGGAGACGGAGCCGGCTCCCGAGGCGGCCTGGCCTGAGGTGCCAGAGGTGACCCCGCCTGCGGCCGAGCCGGCCCGGGCCGAGGTGCCGGAGGTCCCGGCGGCCCCGGAGGCGGCATCGGAGGCGACGGCCATGGGGGTGGAGGTGCCCTCCGTTGTGACCGACACGTCGGAGCGGTAGGAGGAGGAGGCGGCGAAGGCACTGGGCGGGGCGGGGGGGCAGCGGGAAGCGACTCCCGGCCCCTTGCCGTCATCAACCCGCCCCCGACGGCTGGAGCCGCGACGAGCCCGGGTGGCAGCGGCGGCCGGGCCCGGAGGATCCTGTTGTTGATGCAGGAGGTGATCCGCGACTGGGAAGCTCTGGCGAGTGCGCCGGCCCTGCCGGCACCCCAGGCAGGCGGCCCGGTCCCTTCTTTTGCGGACTTGGGGAGTGTCTTGGACCGGTGCCGGCAGGAGCTGGCCCGGTTCGTAGAGGCGGAAGACGCCGCCCTACAGCGTGTGGAGGTAAGCCGGTTGCTTTGACTTAGAATTTTCAGTGGGGGCGCGTGAGCGCACCCACTGGGTGTAGCCCCCGAGATACAGGCTGGCTGACCGGCTGACGGGCAGCCGGGCCGGATCTCTTTTGAGCGTGTCTTTGACCTTTGCCTTTTTGTGGCAGGAAGGAACCTCCCTGGGGCAGAAGCTATTCGCGGAGGCAGTCGCCATCCATGACCGCGGCAAATACGGCTTCTACCGCCTGGAGGAGGAGCTGACTCACGTGCAAGATCAGTTGCACTTCACAGGAGGGGCACATAGCCCCCGAGAGTCGGCTAACGCCTGTTGCGTCTTGCAGGTGACCTGGCCGCGCTTCAGGAGGAGAAGACCGGGCTTGTCTCCGAGCGGTACCGGCTGGCGCAAGACGTCTAGGCGGCCACACAGGAGATGGACCGGCTGGCCACACTGTTGGTCAACGGGGAGGCAGCCCGGGACCGGCTCAAGGCTGAGGCGGCGAAGGAGGTGGCGGCCCGGGAGACGACCGTCAAGGAGGCGGCTGATGCTGCCCCGAGGACTGCCTGGCTCGAGAGGACGCTCGAGGAGGTCAGGGGTTCCCTCGCCGCGTCGGAGGCGGCTCGAGAGTCAGAGCGCAAGGTGGCGCTCAACTTCGCCCTTGGAGTGGATGACGCGATCGAAGGTAAGTGTCGTTTTTTCTCTTCCCTAGCGGGTTGTTTTCCCTTTGCCTCTTCTTGTGTTTCAACTTGCCTTTTTTCCTTCTCTTCTTTCTTCCAGGGCGCTTCCTGGAAACTCAGCGCCGCGCTGCGCGCGCCGTTGAGGAGCACCAGGAGTACCTTCGGGAGTGTGGTCGCTCCATCGAGGAGGATGCCGCGTGGAAGGTGGACGAGATCGGACTCGCCATCGATATGCGGATGACCCATCTCGAGCGGAGCATGGAGCGGCTCAAGACCACCGGCAAAGAGGTCATCGCCGCGCTGTGGCCGGGCCGCGGGGGAGCTCCGACGCACCGCGTGGCTCAGTGGCTGGAGCACGCCGTCCCCCGCCTCGAAGCCTGGAAGGTGTCGGCTGCCCGAGCCGGAGCGCAGATGGCGCTCTGGTTCGTCACGTCATGGTACCGCGGCGTGGATCTAGGCCGGCTGGCGACCATGTGGGACGTGCCGGCCGCAGAGTGGGAGGCCCGCGAGCTGGCCCTTGTCCAGCAGGCCAATGAGCTCGCGCGCCAAATGTGGACGCGGATGAGTTCCTATCGGCCCTTGGCGAGGATGGTGAGCCGCTGCCCGAGGACTCCTTCGGCATCCCCCAAGTCCCGGTGGATGATGAAGTTGCCGACGAGACCACCGACTCGAGCGGCGAGATGGCCGAGACCAAGGAGCCCGCCTCGAAGGCCAAGGAGGCTGACCTGAAGGCCGCGGCCACCTCCGAGGCAAGAACTGAGCCGCCCCGTGACGCGTCGGCTGGGGGCATGCTGGCTGGCGACGCGCCGACGGCCTGAGCCCCCGGGCGTTTTTTATCTTTCTCTTTTTTCTCCCTGCATGTTAAGCTTGAATCCACCCACTGGGGGTGTTTATGTAATGAACTAAATGTTGGCCGTAGGCTGCTTTTGCCTTAATATTTATGCCATGAATAGTTTGCCTTGTTACTCATGCCTCCCCATCCTTATCCTTTTTTGCCCGCCCGACTCTTTTCGTTTCTACTCCTTTTCCCCTTTGGTTTTGGCCCCGCCAGCCCGACAGCCGGGAACCGGTCTGTAGCTGGGTCGGGGCGTCCGCCTCAAGGGAGCCGGTTCAAAACTTAGGAATCGCAAGGGCTTTTCGGGATAAGTAGAGTGGTAGAGACGCGACGATGATCCGGCTGGGCCTAGAAGGGGTCTCCCTTTGTTTTGACCTTTCGTGTGAGCCAAACCTTGCCGCCCCGAGGCCCCGTCATCCGGACAGCCGAGAGCCGGTTCTGTAGCTAGTAAGGGTGGGGAGGTTTGGCTAGCTCACATTACTTAGCCAGTTTCCGGAGAGGCGTTCTAGGTTCAGCCGGCTAGCCCCCGGACCCGGGAGCCGGGTCGGGGAGCCGGTGAGTGAGGAACACTTTTGAGGGAAACGAAAATGGGGCGCGCCCCAAGAGCCGGCTTGGGGCGCCCATTGCATTCATAAGCCCAAAAGGGTGGGGATACATACATATACTGGTTTCTTTAGCAGTAAAACGGGCGCAGAAGGGCCGCGTTGCATGGGCACTCCGTCTCCTCTCTGGAGGCATCTCTTTTGCGCTCCTGTGGCTTCTGGGCATCTATTAGATAGTATGCGTTGTTGTGTAGTGCCTTGTTGATGATGAATGGGCCTTCCCATGAGGAGGACAGCTTGTGTTGTCCGGCTGTTCGCTGGATCCGCCTGAGGACTAGTTCCCCCTCACAGAACGAGAGTGGCCGGATCCGCTTGCTGTGGTAGTGCTAGAGCTTCTGCTGGTAGATCACCGTTCGGCTCAAGGCCAGTTCGCGAGCTTCCTCGAGTAGGTCGACATCGTCTTCTCTTGCCTCCTTTGCGTCCTTCTCCGTGTATAGGGCGACCCGAGGCGAATTGAACTCGATGTCGGTGGGGATGATTGCCTCGGACCCATACACAAGGAAAAAGGGAGTGTAGCCGGTTGAACGGTTCGGGGTGGTCCTGAGACTCCAAAGGATGGCCGGCAGCTCGTCGATCCAGCAACCGACTGACCTTACCAGCGGCGTCACGAGCCGGGGCTTGATGCCAGACAGGATGAGCCCGTTCGTCCTCTCGACTTGGCCGTTTGACTGCGAATGAGTGACGGAGGCCAGGTCGAGCCGATTCCTTGCTTAGAGCCGAAGCACGCGAGTGCACCCTTGGCGAATTTGGTGCCGTTGTTGGTGATGCTACGGTGGGGAACGCCGTAGCGCACCGTGATGTCGTCGATGAACCGGACGGCCATGGGGCCGTCCAGCTTCTTGATTGGTCGCGCCTCGATCCACTTGGTGAATTTGTCGACAGCCACCAGCAAGTGTGTCATGCCGCCTCAAGCAATCTTGAATGGGCCCACCATGTCCAGCCTCCAAACGGCGAAAGGCCACGAGAGGGGGATGGTTTGGAGGGCCGTTGTCGGCAGGTGGCTTTGCATGCTGAAGCGTTGGCAGCCCTCGCACTCGTTGACCAACTTCTTGGCTGCCTCGAGGGCCGTCAACCAGAAGAATCCATGGCGGAAAGCCTTGGCCACCAGGGTTCGAGAGGCGGCATGATGCCCGCACTCGCCCTGGTGAATGTCGAGGAGGATATCCAGACCTTTTTCTAGCTCGACGCATCACTAGAAGATGCCGGTGGTGCTGCGGTGGACGAGCTCATTGTTGATGATGTCGTAGGCCATGGCCCGGCATTGGATTTGCCTTGCCAAGGCCTCATCCGGAGGCAGCTTGCCCCGTAGAAGAAATGCTAGGATGGATTGGGCCCACGAGGGGGCCGCGATGGGTGCCGGCCTGGGAGCCCTCGGAACTGGCTGATCAGCCCCCGGGACCGGCTCTCCAGTCCCCGGGACCGGCTCGGGAGCCCCCAGGACTGGTTGATCAGCCCGCGGGCCCGACTCGCCTACCCCCAAAGCCTGCTGGTCGATGATCATCATGACGGCCGCGTGGCCGGGGCTGGCCGCCTCGGACGCCGCCGGCTTGATCGGAGCCGACTGGACGGCCGACGGTTCGGGAGCCGATGGTGAAGGTGCCAGAGAGGCGGCCGAGACCATTTATGGGCCGGTGGCACCCGCCGACATGAAGATTGACTCTGATTCTGAGGAAGGCTTGATCGACGGCTTGAGCAGACATTCGAGGGAGACGCCGGCTGGAATGGCCTGCCGGGTGGAGCCGATCTTTGCCAGCACATCCGCCGCCTCGTTGTCCGCCCGTGAGACGTGATGAAACTCACAGCCCTCAAAGGAGTCGGTGAGCTGTTGTACGAGGAAGCGGTAGCTGGCCATGTTGGCATCCCTGGTGTCCCATTCGCCGAAGACTTGTTGCACCACGAGGTCGGAGTCACCGAAGGAGAGGATGCGCCTGATGCCGATCTCCTTGGCGAGCCAGAGGCCATGGACGATGGCCTCGTACTCGGCCACGTTGTTGTAGGCGACGAAGTGGATCTGGAGGGCGTACTTGAGCTGATCACCTTTTGGGGAGGAGAGGACTATGCTGGCACCCAGGCCGGTCCTCATTTTCGAGCCGGCGAAGTGCATGCGCCAATGCGTTGAGTCTGGGGGAGGTGGGACGAACTCTGTCTCCACCCAGTCGACGAGGAATTGGCCAACGCCTGCGACATGATGGCGGTTCTTGGCTCGTACCGGATCTCATGGTCGGCGAGGGCGATAACCCATTTGGTGATCCGGTCGGTGGAGTCCCGGCCGCTCATGATCTCGTTGAGCGGGCCCGTGCTTACCACGGTAATGGTATGCTCCTGGAAGTACTCCTTGACCTTCTTGGCGGCGAAGTATATGCCATAAAACATCTTTTGGTAGTGGGGGTAGTTTTGCTTGGACGCGGAGAGGACCTTGCTGATGTAGTAGACGGGTTGTTGGACCGGCAGGGACTTGCCCTCCTCCGGCTGCTCGACCACCAGGACGACGCTGATGACGCGGGTGGTCTCCGTGATGTCGGCGAGCAGCGGTTCCTTCTTAGCCGGCGTGGCCAGGATGGGCGCGCGGGTGAGCGCCTTCTTGAGGCCGCGGAAGGCCTCGTCCGCCTCGTCAGGCCAGTCGAAGACGCCCGGCCTCTTGGTTTGACCCGACTCGATTAGAGCCATCTTGCGAAGGATCCCGTAGAGGGGCAAGGCCTTTTCCCCAGCCGGCTAATGAACCGGCTGAGCGAGGCGAGGCAGCCGGTGAACTTCTGGATGTCGCGGAGCTGGGTCGGCTTCGGCATGTGCTCGATCGCGCTGATCTTCTCGGGGTTAGCTTCAATGCCGCGAGTGGACACGAAGAAACCCAGTTGGCCGGCAAGGACGCTGAAGACACATTTCTCTGGGTTGAGCTTGATCTTGTACTCGCGCAAGTTCGCGAAGGTCTCCCAGAGGTCATCGAGGAGGCTGAAATGCTTCTTGGTTTTGACGACAATGTCGTCGACGTAGACGTGAACATTCCTGCCTATCTGAGGCAGGAGGCATTTCTGCATGCACCGTTGGAAGGTGGCGCCTGCGTTCTTAAGGCCGAAGGACATGGTGATGTAGCAGTAGGCCCCGAAGGGCGTGATGAAGGAGGTCTTGAGCCGGTCTTTCGGGTCCAGCTTGATCTGGTGGTAGCCGGGGTAGGCGTCCAGGAAAGACAGCAAGTCGCAACCGTCCATGGAGTCGATGACTTGATCGATCCGCAACAGAGCGAACGGGTCCTTAGGACACGCCTTGTGCAGGCTAGTGTAGTCGATGCACATGCGCCAAGTCTTGTTGTTCTTCAACACCAGGACTGGGTTGGCCAGCCAGTCCGGGTGGAATACTTCCATGATGAAACCGGCTGGGAGCAGCCGGGCGATCTCTTCACCTATAGTACGCCGCTTCTCCTCGTAGAAACGGCGGAGGGGTTTCTTGACCGGCTTGACGTCCAGCCTACATGTAGTTTGTGCTCGGCGAACTTCCTCGGAACACCCGGCATGTCCTTGGGGGACCACGCGAAGATGTCCCAATTCTCACGGAGGAAGTCGACGAGCTCACCTTCCTATTTGCTGTTGAGGCGGGAGCCGATGGTGACACAATGAGCCGGGTTGGCCGGGTCGAGTAGGATTTGCTTGGTGTCTTTGGAGGCCTGGAAGGAGGCCTCGCCGACAGATTGCAAGGAGGAGCTGGCATGGCCGGCTGGCTGGCAGTGAGAGCCACGAGCCGGTCGAGCTGTCGTTTCTCCTCGACGATCTCCAGGGCCTCGGCCAGCCGGCTGCTGTCTCGAGCACACTCGAGCGACATCTTGTAGTCACCCTTGATGGTGATGATTCCCTTGCGGCTCGGCATCTTGAGCTTGAGGTAGGCATAATGGGGGACCGCCATGAAGCTGACAAGAGCCGGTCGGCCCAACAACGCGTGGTAGGGGCTCGCAAGGTCCATGACCTCGAACAGTACTGGCTCATGACGAAAGTGGCCGGATCCACTGAAGAGGATGTCGAGCGTGATCTTGCCGACAAGAGAGCAGGACTTCCTAGGCACGATGCCGTGGAAAACCATCCGGCTCGCCTGTAGGTCTTTTATCTTTAGCCCCAGCTTGTGCATCGTGTTGAGGTAGAGGATGTTGATGCTGCTGCCACCATCTATTAGCACCCGCGAGAAGCGGTAGGTTCGCTCCTTGGTGGCGATGGTGGGGTCGAGGACCAAGGTGTAGCTGCCGAGATTCGGCATCATGGCAGGGTGATCGGCCTGGCTCCAAGTGACCGGCTTCTCCGACCAGTGCATGAACTGGGGAGTTACCGGCATGGTGGCATTCACCTCACGACAAAGCTGGCGCTGAGCGTGTTTGCCCGTCTCTTCACTGGTGAAGACGACGTAGCAACCGTCCTGGTTGGGGAATTGGTTGATTAGACGACCGTTGTTCTGGGTCGGAGCTGGAGCCGGCGCCGGGGCGGTAGCTTGGGCCAGGGCCGACGCACGGGCTGGCGGCACGGGAGGAGCCGGAAGGCCGTCCCCCCGGGCCAATCACTGTGAGAAGCTGCACTGCCGGAGCGTGTGCGTAGAGGGTTTGGCCCCTGAATGGTTCTTGCACGGGAGGTCGAGCATTTGGTCAAAGGTGAGCTTCGGCTGCCAGGCAGCCTTGCCGGTGCGCTGGCGCTAGCCGGAAGGCTAGGCAGTCGGCTCCTGATCCTCGACGGTATTGACTTGACGGCCCCTGTAGCGGGGGTCTGGCTGGTCGTTCTTGCGTTTGTTCTTCTGCAGCTGCCGGTTGTCGGTAACCGCCCGGGTCGTGGCCGGTGTCATCTCGCCTTGGCAGGAGGGGTCGTCTTGACCCAGATGGCCGAATCGGTCGTGGCGTACTTGTCCGCCTTGGTCATGAGCTTGGCAAGCGTGGCCGGCTCGGAGCATAGGAGCTTGTGTTTGAGAGGGGTGCCGTCCCGGCAGCCCTCGATGAAGTACTGCACGGCTTGCACCTCGTGCACCCCCTCGCAGGAATTGCGGAGCTCGGTCCACCGAGTGAGGTAGTCGCGGAGGGATTCGTCCGGCCCCTGAACGCACATGGCGAGTTCACGGGGACGGCCAGGCCGCTTGTAGGTGCCGGTGAAGTTGCGGACGAAGGCCTCCTCGAAGTCCGTCCAGGTGTTGATGCTGCCGGCCGCCAGGCTGTTGAGCCAGGTGCGGGCCGAGCCGATCAACATGAGGGGGACGTAGCGGACGACTACGCTCTTATTCCCCTTGGCGATGCCACCCGCAGTGGTGTAGTCGATCAACCAGTCTTTGGGCTTGGCGGGCCCGTTGTATTTCAGGGTGTCCCTAGGGAGCGTGAAGCCGGTTGGGAACGGCTCGGTGCGGATCCGGGGGCCGAAGCAAGCCGGACCAATCGAGCCCTCCTCCTCGAGGAGGGCGGACTACGCGAGTCTATCGAGGCGGTTGCGGGCGTCATTCTCACTGCGGGGGACGCGCGGTCCGAGCCGAGCCAAGAGCTCGAGACGGACGGTGGGTGGCACCGACTGCCCCGACTCGCGCCGCGAGGGCGGCGTGTGCCCGTGGCTGCACCGGCTGCCGGATGCCAGCGCTTCATGGCGGTGGCCGCTTCGAGGCGGATCGTTGGTGCGCCGGCTGCTAATAGCCGGATGCTCGCTCCCCGACGTCTGAGAGGGCCGAGGGTTGTTTGCTTCGGCCCGACGGCCGGAAACGCGAGGGGAGCAAGAGTACTGGGCCGCCTGGCGGCCGACAGTTCCCGTGCCGTCGCGCTCGGGCCGAGGACCTTTGGTGGCAGCGCCACCCTTCACGAGCAGATGTTGCAACGCATCAGCAGCATCGATGAGCTCCTTGATGTGGCGCTCATGGGCGGTACGCTCTTCGCCCTCCAAGGTGGCCAATTCTTCGTAGGCCACCTTGAGAGCCTGCAGTTTGGCTGTGGGCGTGTCGTAGACTGGCATCTTGCCACCAAGGATTTTGGCGACCACGCGACCGTGGTCGGGCACAGCTCCACGCTGGCTGGGCTCGGTGCCAGCCAGGGTGAGTACGTAGGCAGAAGCATACTCCCGCTGTGCCGCCTCCATGCGGCGCCGCATGGCCGCGAGGGCGGTGGCGTCCTCGAACAGGATGCGATGAGTCGCCTCGAGATCGGCCGTGGTGGTGTCGGGGTTCGCCATCGGGGCGATCGGAGTGCTCAAGCCCCGGAGGGCCGCACCGAGTGGGTCGGACGTGCCGACACGGGCAGCGGCAGCGCTAGCCGCGCCCCGCGCCCGTCCAGATGCGGTGGAGGAAGTGATGGCCATCACTCCCACGTGACCGTGAGGGCCGCTGGACTGAGTCACAGCGAGTGCGCCCACGGCTGTGGGCGGACCGGCGCAGATGAGCACCCGTGCGGGATACTCGTCAGCGGCCGGAGTCTCCGCGAGGCTGAGCCTGCCGAAGCGCTCGGTGAGCGTGTCGATGTCGACTGTGAGGCCAACGGAGTTGCCCGCAGGGCGTGCCGGAGCAAGCCCCATGAGCCCCCCACAGTTTTGCCTGGACGAGCGGCGACGATGGGGAATGGCGAGGGGTCCCGCCCGGAGCATGAATCCGACGGCGCCGCGTACGGCCCCATGGTGGGCTCCAAATGTTGTCATTTTCTCACGACAGATGCCATAGGGTGGCTTATCGTAGGTGGTTGGGGCCGAAGGACGCCGACGGGCTCCGGGTGCGGGATTGGGCACAAGTGGTGATGACACACGATGTACCCAGGTTTAGGGCCCTCCGGGGGAGGTGATACCCCTAGTCCTGCTTGGCTTAGTTGGATGGATGGGTATAGATACAATGGTGCTCCTAGAGCTGCGTCTATAGGAGGAAGAAGGGGTAGCCTACTCCTCTTCCTCCACTGCTAGCAGGGGTTGAGTGTGTGTGCGAGAGGGATCGATCGTCCATCCCCGTTGCATGGGGTTTTTGGGGGTTTTATAGGCCAACCCCCGGCTCTTATAATATGTTCTAAGTACAAAGGTGGGGGGACCCGGCTGGCAGTCTCTCCAACTGGACAGAGGGTCCCTCCATTCGTGTCGTCTCGTCGCTTGTAGGGGCCACCGGCTGAGCGGTCCCATCTCCTGCTAGGGCCCGTCAGGCGGCCCGATGATTGGCCCTCGCCCACCTGCCGCGGCATGGGCCACCGGGTTGGCGTCACCTAGCGCCAACCGGCCGAATTCGTCGGTACGGCCGGCTGCACTGTAGCCACGCCGAGGTAGGTAATCGAGTGGCGAGGGCGTGCCGGCACTGTTCCCACGCCCGGTCGCGCTCGTCGAGGTAACCGGCCGGGACGGTTGGACCGTAGTCACGCGCTGCAGTGCGTCAGCGGCCACTATAGCCACAGGGCCACCCGTCGTGCCGGTCGCGTCGCATCGTCGTACCCGCGTGCAGAGGGACGTGACGTCGCATGTCCGTCCCAAGGTTAACAGAAGAGCCGGCCCGGAGGCAGCCGACCATGCCTAGCCGACCGAAGGTCCAGTCGGCTCCCCGACCAACCGTCCGGGGCGCCAGACGGCACCGACTGGTGCCGGTCGTCCTCCAGCCAGCCATGGCCAGCCGGCCGCGTAGTTATTCTTGCAAGCGAAAGGGGGAAGACCCCGTTGCTTTGGCCTACCTAGGGGTAATAACCCCGTCAGAACTGATTCAACCAAGACTTTCCAATGTGGATTCCCTCTTAATAGTACGGGATCCCTATGACCAAAGAGAATAAACACTTAGAGAATCCCATCTTCGATCTTTGCCGTTTGGAGGGTCCATCTAACCGTCTTGCGTTCGACATACAATCCTTGTATAAATTGACGCATGGTTAGATCCTAGTGAGTTGTCATCATCGCCAAAACTAAAAGGTAAGAGAATGCCCTTACAATCTCCCCCTTTTTGGTGGATGATGACAATAACATGATTTGCATTGATGATCTGTAAAATAAAAGTAGAGCTCCCCCTCAATGTGTGCAACAGATGAGACCTGTGCAAGAATTGGAGCTCCCCCTTGATTTTATAGACCACCCACTCGGGATAAATATAAGATGAAGCATTAAGGAGCAAAATAAACGAGATAATAAGCAAAGCTTAATAGTAAGGGTATGATAAGTCTTAGACTCTACTTAAACACACATAGTCTCCACACAAACCGATAAGAAGAAAATTAGAGTTCAACTGGAAGATGCAACAAAGAGACAATAAACAACCATGCAACACCCATGCAAATCCCGTTAATGTACTTTCTCCCCCTTTGGCATCAAGACACCAAAAAGGAAAAGAGTGATGCTAGTGCCCTAGAACTCAGTAGATTCCTCGTTGGTCGCATATCCGTCAGAATCATCATCTCCAGAGCCATCCCCATCATCATCATCATCATCAGTAGCATCATCAACAGCACCAGCAGAGGAGGAGGCAGCCGGCTGGTTCGGGATCTCATCATCAGTCCAAGTGCTATGCTCATAGATCAACTGTTCTTCAGGAGTGATGTTCTTCTCAGAGCCACTGGCAGCATCAAGATGGAGAGCCCACATAATCTGTATCTGTCTGCGTTGGGCAAGCTTATCGTTGACATGGGCTTCATAGAGCTTCTTCTGAACATGAGTCTGGAGGTAGAAGGTTTTCTTGATCTTGTCAGAAAGCTTGGAGGCCCAAGATGGCTTGGCACCTGCAGGAAGCTCAAAATCACTGTCACTGGAACAGTGGCGGTGCCAAGAATAAAAGCATGTGTAGTCACTTCAAAATAGTGTAGTCAAATATACATATTTGTATGATTTTTTGCCTGATTTATACTTGTTATATAACGTTTTTCCAAAGAGCTGTGTAGTCAAATGACTGCACAGCATGTGTGTGGCTTCGCCACTGTAGTGGAAGTAGCAAAGACATCCTCAGGGTTGGCATCAGGATAGCGAGGTTCAGCATGTTTCTACTTCCGGAGCTGCTTGACCTCATGCACGATGAGGTTGTCAGGAGAAGTGAGAAGCTCGCCCGGCCGACGGATGATCCACACAGAGTTGAGAAAACTCATGATATAAGGAGCATAGGTGGGAACCTTCTGGTAGACCATCGTGGAGTACAACTCCTCCCACATCAATTTGGAAACATCAAAGGTAGCTCCAGAGCCAGCTTTAATCTTCATGGCAACAAGCAGATCAACAAAGTACTCATGAATTTCATGCTGATTTCCAACCTTGGGCAGAAGAACATTCTGGAACACACGGTGTAAAATCATAGACCTGTTGCAGATCCTTAGAAGCTCCCATGACCCCCCGCCCGCGAATGTAAAGGGGGGCTAACATGTTCTTATCCATAGATTAGGACTGATCACGAGGACGAATGCCGCCATTCCCAGTGAGGCCAGTATCATCATAGCCAAGGACATTGCAGAAAGCGTGCCACGGAACATGGAAGAATTAATCACGACACATGAAGGAAAGATGACGCTTGTCATCAGTGCCAAAGTGGACCGTGACGTAGAACTGGTGAATGAGCTGCACATCAAAGGCACAGTTGAAGGTCATGAGCTTGATCAGGTCAAATTCTTCGCACAGTGCCAAAGCCTCGCCAAAGTAATCCATGTTTTGCCTCCAGTGCTCGATGTCAATAGTCCATTGCTTTGCATACTTGTTCTTGTGATGGTCATAGAGTTCATGCACGATCCGAAATTGCAACTCATTTCAGAACTGAGGTGTTGTCCACCTGGGAGCAACGGGAACCTCATACGGATTTGGAAGATGGACCCTCTCCCAATCAGCTTGCTTCCAGGAATGCAAGGGCTTCGGATTTTTTGCTTGGCAGCCAAGGACTTCTCACGGCGAGTGGGATTGGTGGGGATCACCACTTCCTCATTCTCAGAATCCTCAACAATCCTGCACCTGTGAGCATGTTTCTTGGTTTTCTTCCGAGGAGCAGCACTAGAACCACCTGTAGACATGCATGCAAACAAAACACAGAGAGGAAACCCAAAAAGATGAGAGGATTGTACACAAGAGAGGGAATAAATTAGGTGTGGGGATAAGAAACAAGGAACAGGGGGCAGGAATCAACGAGGCCGGTTGAACCGGTTGCCCTTGCGATTGTACCGCACCAGCGATTGTACCGCTAACTAGAGTGGTTGTACCACTGTTGGGAAACTGGCGGATCCAGATTCAGAGATATGCCCCCTCTTTGAGGTTTCTAATCAACATAGCTAATTGGAATTATAATATATGATCTTATCCCATCAATAGTTTGCCAATAAATGCGGGAACCAAGCAATGCCCTAGCAATGGAAGATTCAAAAGGGGATCCAAGAACGAGGGGGGGAAATAAGCATTACCGGCATCCATGCGAGAAGATCGGGGAAGGAAGGGCCTCCACGGAGCAAATCCGGGATGAGGCCACGAATCCGGGGCGCCGGAGGCACTCCGGGGCGGCGGTGGCGGCGGCCGGCGACATGGGGGCACCAGGAGGAGGCGGGCACGAAGGGGATAACTGAATACCCCTTCGGCCCGGCCCTCCCATTAAGTACCGGGTCGCGACCGATTGTACCGCTCAAGAAGAGCGGTTGTACCGGTCCTGGTACGGTTCCTGGGAATTAGCGGTAGAACCGCAATCATCCCCAGTTATACCACTGGGATGGGACAACAGGTGGATTAGCGGTAGAACCGCTTTCCCCCACCGGTTGTACCGCTTGGCCACAGACGCTACCACCAGATGATCAAAGCGTACAATCCCTTTTTTCAGAGATGGGGTATGGTGAGGAAACCTCCATGGTTGGAAGAAAACAAAAATGACAATAAAAGGCCATGGAGAAAACCCACACCTAGGACTCAAAGCATCACGAAACCAACTGTCAAACTCAAATAAGAGCAAATGGAGGGGGCGGTGGCCGAGGCGACCTATGTATGAGTCAATTGGTATGGCACCGCGAAGATATGAACCTTGGGTCCATGACCAAAACTCGTCTTTGAAGCACATGAGTCATTTGAAATGACGAATGTGAAAGACTTGATTTATTCATGCATAATAGGAGGAGGGATAGCTCATTAAGAGAACTAGACTCCCCCAAAATCCATGCCTACACCTAGACAAGACATAATGATGAGTGTGGTGGGGTGTGCACTAAGTCAATCCACATTGCTCAAATCAATGATACTTAGCTCATGCCTTAACTTGCGAAATCTTGCTTCATCCAAGGGCTTCGTAAAAATATTTGCAAGTTGCTCATTAGTGTTGATATGGATAAGATTGATATCTCCACGCTTGACGTGTTCCCGGAGGAAGTGATGACGAATATCAATGTGCTTCGTCTTGCAGTGTTGAACCAGGTTGCTAGAGATCATAATGGCACTTTCATTATCACAGTAAAGAGGCACTTTGTCACAATTGACACCATAATCCTTTGAATTTTGCCTCATCCAAAGAATTTGTGCACATAAACTGGTAGCAGCTACATACTCGGCCTTGGTGGGCGAGAGAGAAACACAGTTCTGTTTCTTTGAAGACCAACTTACCAAAGACTGACCAAGAAATTGACAGCCTCTAGAAGTGGACTTCCTATCCACACGGTCTCTCGCCCAATCTAAGTCAGTATATCCAATGAGATCAAAATAAGCACCCTTGGGATACCATAAGCCAAAGTTTGGGGTATGAGCCAAATATCAAAAGATTCGCTTGACAGCCACATGGTGACTCTCCTTAGGTGCGGATTGAAATCGTGCACAAATTCCCACACATAACATGATATCCGGTCTAGATGCACAAAGGTAAAGCAAGGATCCAATCATGGAGCGATATACCTTTTGATCCATAGCTTTACCATTGGGATCACTATCAAGATGGCATTTGAGTGGCATAGGAGTGTTGGCCTTGGGAGGATTGAGCTCATCCATCTTGAACCTCTTGAGCATGTCTTGAGTGTATTTAGCTAGATTGATGAAGGTACCTTGACTTCGTCGCTTGACTTCAAAACTAAGGAAGAACTTCAACTCTCCCATCATAGACATCTCGAACTTATTTGTCATCAGAGTGGCAAATTCTTCATTCAAAGCTTTGTTAGGAGAACCAAATATAATATCAACAACATATAGTTAGCATATGAACTAGTTCCCGTTGACCCTCTTTGTGAAAAGAGTGGGATCGATTTTCCCAATTTCAAACCCACGTTCTTGCAACATCTCGGTAAGATGCTCATACCACGCATGTGGGGCTTGTTTAAGGCCATAGAGAGCCTTATCGAGAACGTATACATGATTGGGGAACTTGGGATCCTTGAACCCCGGGGGTTGCTTAACATATACCAACTCCTTAAGAGGACCATTAAGGAATGCACTTTTAACATCCATTTGATATAAATTAAAGTTATGATGAGAAGCATATCAAGCAACATGTGAATAGATTCAAGGAGAGCAATAGGAGCAAAGGTTTCACCGTAGTCGATACCCTCGACTTGGGAGTACCCTTGTGCCACCAATCTTGCCTTGTTACGAATGACGACATCGTTCGCATCTTGCTTGTTCTTGAAGATCCATTTAGTTCCAATAACATTGTGGTTCTCCTTAGGTCTTGGCACCAAACGCCACACTTGGTTGCGCTCGAAGTTGTTGAGTTCATCGTGCATAGCTTCAACCCACTCCATGTCCTCGAGCGCATCTTGTACCTTGAGGGGCTCAATGCAAGAAACAAATGCATGATGTTCACAAAAGATTGTTAAATGTCTATGAGTAGTTACCCCTCTTTGCAAGCTGTCGTAGACGTTTTCCATCAAATGTTGTCTAAGTTTAAGTTTGGCAGCATTCTTGGTGGCTCGTCTCTCTAAGATTTCCTCCATGGAAGGTTGAGGGACAACATTCAGAGAAGCATCTTCTTAGAGATCTTGAGCACCTTCATGAACTTGCTCTTGATCCTGAAGCAGATCTTGATCTTGAACTTGCTCGGGGACGTGGACTTGATCTTGGGCATCACTTGGTGAGACACCATCATCATTAGATTGATCTTGACTTTGATCTTGTCCATGTGGTAGAGGACCTTCATTTTGTTCTTTGGAAGCGTGTGGGTCTTGCGTTGGTGATGGTTCCACTTGAGTGGAACATTGTCCTTCTCCTTCGGCCACAAGGGGTTCCTCAATGGGTAGGAAGTATCCCACACCCATTCTTCTTATGGCTTGGGGAGAAATTTCATCACCTACATCACAAAGACCACTTTGCTCCACTTGGGAGCCATTATTTTCATCAAACTCTATGTTACACGTCTCCTCAATGAGTCTGGTGGACTTATTGAGGACATGGTAAGTGCGAGAGTTTGTAGCATAACCAACAAATATGCCCTCTTGAGCTCTAGGTTTGAATTTAGACAAACGAGCACCTTTCTTAAGAATGAAACATTTACACCCGAACACCTTGAAGTACTTGAGATTGGGCTTGTTACCGATAAGAATTTCATAAGGAGTCTTGTTCAAGCCTTTTCGGAGATAGAGCCGATTGGATGCATGGCAAGCTGTGTTGATGGCTTCGGCCTAGAAATTGTACGGCGATTTGAATTCTGCCATCACGGTCCTTGCCGCGTCCATTAATGTCCGGTTCTTTCTCTCGGAAACACCATTTTGTTGAGGGGTATAAGGTGCGGAGTACTGATGCTTGATCCCCTCATCACTAAGGAACTCATTCAAGGTGTAGTTCTTGAACTCGGCGCCATTGTCACTTCTTATCTTTAGAATTTGCCTCATGTTGTCGTTGAGTTTCATTTGCAAAGTCGATGACTGTTTGTTATGTTTCACTCTTCCTCTTGAATAAATATACCCAAGTGTATATTGATTAGTCGTCCACGATCACCAAACAATACTTTCTTCCCCCAGGGCTATCAAAAGATGGAGGACCAAAGAGATCCATGTGGAGGAGCTCCAAGGGCCTCTTCGAGTAAATGGTAGTCATGGGGCGGTGAGCAGTCTCATGTAGATTTCCTTTAATACAAGCACCGCAAGCACGATCTTTGGCAAAACTCACATTTGTTAGTCCAAGGACATGATCCCCTTTGAGGAGACTTTGCAAAGTTCTCATATTGACATGGGCTAGCCGGTGATGCCATAGCCATCCCACATCAACTTTAGCCATTAGGCAAGTCGCGGTCTTAGTGGGTCGCTCCGAGAAGTTCACCACATAGAAACCGTTCTCGACATGCCCAACAAAAGCTACTTTAAGAGTCTTGCTCCACAAAAGGGCCACAGAGTCGATACCAAAGAAGGTACTAAAACCCATGAGTGTGAGTTGATGAACAGAAAGTAAATTGTATGCGAGGGTCTCCACAAGCATAACATTATCTATGGGGAGTTCCGGAGAGATTATCACCTTTCCAACACCCAATACCTTTGAATCGCATCATCACCAAATGGTACTTGGGTGGCCACGGATGGGTCGGGATGAACGTCCACCACCAAGTCCTTGCTTCCGGTCATATGATTTGTCGCTCCACTATCGAGCAACCATGACGTTCCTCCGGAAGCAAAACCCTACAAGAGATCAATGTTTGGTTTAGGTACCCATTCTTTAATGGGTCCTTTCATGTTAGCAACAAGGGTCTTAAGAACCCAAATACACGATTCAATGTACTCATAAGAAGAACCAACATATTTGGCATAAACATGCCCATCACTAGCACGACACAAAACATAAGAGGGGTTAAAGTCTCCGGTCTTGTTGGGGTGGGTGATCTTGCCCTTCCTGGCATTACCAACCACAACTTTGTCTTTCTTCTTCTCATGAGGACCATCTCCTGCTCTTACAAAAGTCTCCTTGAGCGGTGGAACTTCCTTGGTGTTCACCTTCTTCTTGTTGTTGTTTTTGGGTGCGAACCCAACTCCTTTTGCAACAACTTCCTTCTGATTACTCAAAAGGTCATGGAGCATATTCTCACCTTGGATACATGTCACCAAACCCTTTTTAAGCTGGTCTTTTATCTTAGAATTTTCCTCCACAAGATGTGCATGCTCACAACACGAGTTAGTAGCATATGCATTATCAATTAGAACAAAAGGAGGACACGTGGCAATTTCCTTAGTGAGTTTTACTTGGATTTGATCATGCAACTCCTTAAGAGAGGCATGAGCACACTTCAATGCCTTGTGAGCACTGTCAAGTGTGTCAGGATCAACCTTGAGTCGATCATGGCCAACCCCAAGTGCAACCTTTTCAAGACTTGAGCACACGGTTAAGAACAATAACATGATCATAATCTTTACGTAATTTAGCAAGGTCATCATTTTGTGACTCCTCAAGAGTCATACGAAGACCTCGCTCTTCCTAAAGAGAAATAGATAGATCCCCTATCTCATCAGCATAATCATGACTATGTCCTCTCAACTCCTCAAGATATTCTTCTTGAGACTCAATAGTGTCATTGGACTCACCAAGTTGTTCCAAGAGATAAACAAAGTGCTTCTTGGATTCTCCCTTGAGTTTACACAAGAATTTGCCAAACTCATTTTTATCCTCTTTTGCCTCCTCATGTTCATCCACACAATCTAAAGACGGAGTGGAAGAAATAGAAGTCTTAATGTTTGAAGTTTTGGCGTTGGAGGTTACCTTGGTGATACCTTTAGACATGAGGCACCTAGTGACGATGTTATCACTGGGGGCTTCGAAGAGTGACACCTTTGTTGGAGTAGAGGAAGCAATTGCCACATATGCCACTGCCATTCCTTCACCGCTTGTGTCTTTGTCATCAACATCATCATCTGAGGCATACTCTTCTTGAGACACCAATACTTTGTGAGGAGCCTTCTTGGTGAAGTTGGTCTTGTTGGGGTAGGACTTGGACTTATCTTTACGAATGAGATTGCCACCATTGTCTTCCCTCTTCTCATATGGGAAATCCACCAAAAAGTGACTCACATTACCATAGTTGTAGCATGTTCTCACATTTTGCTTGCCCTTTAACTCGTTTGAGTTATTCTTGGAGAAGTTGGGCCTTGTGTTTCTCTTGTTTCCCCAAAATTGCCTGGACGCAAGAGCCATATGCTCATGATAAGCATATTTGGTGTCCTCGGGGCAACCCTCTTCTTCTTCTTCTTCTTCTTCCTCTTGACTGGTATTGGCCTTCAAAGCATGGTTGGGGGATGATCTCTTTGACTGTTACACGCAGGCGAGAGCATTGTTAGCTGTCATGTTCAAGATGTTCATTGCAATAAATTCATCCAGCACATCAACAGAGGATAAGGTGTGAAAGTCCGGTCTTTGACGGATGACGACGAACATGGCCTTGTTGTAGGGCATGATGGCCTTCAGAAACTTACGCTTGATCCAAGTATCATACACATCCTTGCTGCCATGATCTTTGAGGGCAACGGTGAGAGCCGTCACCCTTCTATAGAGCCCACGTGGTTCCTCATCTTCTATCATTACAAACTCATCTGACTGATCAAGGACCACTTCATAGTTTGACCATTGAATGCTTGAGCTGCCCTTGTACATGGAGACAATGTGTTCCCAACACTCTTTAGCAACAGTGAAAGGTCACAGGTGAGGTAGGTCTTCAGTGGGTATGACATCTTGGAGTATGAACAAGGCGGAAGAATTCAGTTGTTTATCCGCTTGTTCTCTTGGAGTGAGGTTGCATGGATCACGAGGGTAGTATCCTTATTCAATGACTCTCATGAGATGAATTGATCTGTGATCTAAATGAGACTTGATACTGAAAACCTAGTTAGCAAAATCATTCTTAATAAGTTTAGGAGGAGGACCGTGATTAACTATATGAGGTGGATGCATTGGTCATCCATAGACCATAGGAGGGGGAACTGAGGCAAAGCTCCCCGACCCATGAATTCCTTGAGAGCGATTATCCTTATCAGTACTAGCCCCCTCCTTACCGCTCGACATCCGATGTCGAGTTAGTGGGATTAACCATTTGAACCGCATCGGTGGAAAGTTTAAGATTATCAAGGAATTCTTTGAACATGGATTTGACCTCGGTCGTCATGGAAGATTTGAGATAGGACATGGCCTCACTCAAATACTCACGAGAGACCGTGTTCACTCCCACAGCCACGGGAAGTTCTCCCACATGCGCCTCTTCGCCAGCCATACTCTTCGGGTGGTGAAACCCTTAATAAAGAGACATAGCTCTGATACCAATTGAAAGGATCGATATGGTTGAATAGAGGGGGGTGAATAGGCAACTAACAATTTTTAACTTTTCTTTAACATTTTAGGCTTAGCAACAAATAGGTTGGCTAGATATGCAACTAGGCGAGCAACCTATATGATGCTAATCACAACAACAAGCTAAGCATGCAAGATAAAGCAATAAGTGTGGATTGCACAAAGTAAAGGTAAGGAGTAATGACAAGAGGAACCGATGGAGACGAGGATGTGTTACCGAAGTTCCTTCCCGGTAAGGGGAAGTACGTCTCCGTTGGAGCGGTGTGGAGGCACAATGCTCCCCAAGAAGCCACTAGGGCCACTGTATTCTCCTCACGCCCTCACACAATGCGAGATGCCATGATTCCACTAGTGGTGCCCTTGAAGGCGGCAACCGGACCTTTACAAACAAGGTTGGGGATCTCTCCACAACTTAATTGGAGGCTCCCAACGAAACCACGAAGCTTCACCACAATGGAATATGGTTTTGAGGTGACCTCTTCCATCTAGGGTGCTCAAACACACAAGAGTAACAAAATCCACACAAGAAACTATGGGGGAATCAATTTTCCTTCGGTGGAAGTGTAGATCTGGATTTCCTCCTTCAATCCCTAGCAAGACAACAAGTTTGGGTGGCTAGAGAGAGAGAGAGATCGGGCAAGAAAGCACAAGGGGCATCAATGGTGGAGAGAGAGGGGTAAGAGATAAGATAGAGGAGGAAGAAGCACCTCCTTATATAGTCCCCCTTTTCCAACCGTTACAGCCAGTTCTGTATGGGGGCGGTACAACCGGAGCTACGAGCGGTACAACTGGTACAACTGGTCAACCACCGCCCAACAACCAGACCACACCAGAAGGTTGGCTCGGATGCAGCAGCCAGCCCTGAGCCCCGAACCAGGTAAAGTCCTAAGCGGTACAACCGCTCAGGACCCCGATACAACCGGGCTATATGAATATAGTGGTACAACCGGTCCTAGTCCACCCAACAACCGGGGCACACCAGAACCATGTCCGCTGGTAGCCCGGTGCTGGGCTGGTTGTACCGCCTAGAGCTGCCATATTGGGCCACCCAGCCTTTGGCGGTACTACCACCCGGGGGCAGTTGTACAACCACTGGGGACCACTTGTGGCAGAACCCCCAGGGTATCATCCCTAGAGTGGCAGTACAACCTGAAGTCAAAAGCATGCTGAGCATTTAGGTTGAGACCGCGGAATACCTGGCAGGTAACAAGGAAAAAGAGGCCTCTTTCTCTATGATGCATAGAAGTGAGTTGGGTGAGGTTGGATGTGCGAAATAACTGATTCACCCAAGACTTTCCAATGTGGATTCCCTCTTAATAGTATGGGATCCCTACGACCAAAGAGAATAAACACGTAGAGAATCCCATCTTCGATCTTTTCCGTTTGGAGGGTCCACCTAACTGTCTTACGTTCCACATACAATCCCTGTATAACTAGATGCATGGTTAGATCCTAGTGAGTTGTCATCATCGCCAAAACACCAAGGTAAGAGAATGCCCTTACAGAAGGGAACCCGATCGCGAAGTGACTGCGGAAGAACTGAAGATGTTGCAACTCAATGCTCAAGCATGCGACATTCTCTTCATCTGCCTATGCCCCAAAGAATTCAACAAAATCAGCCGTCTTGAGAATGCAAAAGAGATTTGGGATACTTTGATTGATATGCATGAAGGTACAGAATATGTGAGAGAATCCAAGTTGGATGTTCTTCAAAGTCAACTTGACAAGTTCAAGATGAAGGATGGTGAAGGAGTCGCTGAGATGTACTCTAGGCTAGCTCTCATCACCAATGAGATTGTCGGCTTAGGAAGCGAAGAAATGACTGGCAAATTCATCATCAAGAAGATAATTTGAGCTTTGGATGATCGATATGACACCGTTTGCACATTGATCCAAATGATGACAAACTACAAGGATCTCAAGTCAACGGAAGTGATTGGTAGAATTGTTGCTCATGAGATGACACTCAAAGACAAGGAAGAGATTCACCACAAGTCTAGCGGTGCTTACAAATCCACAAGTGATGTTCCCGCTACCTCAAGCGACAATCTTGTCACAAATGAAGAGATAAGCCTCATGGTCAAGAAATTCAACAAGTTCTACAAGAATAGAAGCAAAGATCAAAGCTCCAACTCAAGATATGAAGAGAAGCATTCGTCAAGCCATGACCGAAACTGCTACAATTGTGGGAAGCCCGGACTACTCCAGTGAGTGCATGGCTCCTTACAAAAGGGAAGAAGAGTCACCAAGAAGACAAAGCTCAAGAGACGAGTCACCTCGAAGAGAGAGAAGGAGTAGAGATGATCGTTATGAACGAAGACCCTCAAGGAGAAGTAGGGACACAGAGAAGAAGGACAAGTACACCAAGACCTACTCAAGAAGGAAACATCAAGCTCATGTTGGTGAATGGGTTTCCAGCTCCGAATCCGGTAACCACTCCGAGAGAAGCTATCACTCCAACTCTGACTATAGTCAAGATGAAGGTGTTGCCGGACTTGCACTAGCGAAGACCGACTCCTACGACATATTTGATTCACCAAATGAAGGGAGTGGATGTTGCTTCATGGCTAAAGGCCCCAAGGTATCACACCCCGAGTATCTTGATTTCAATAGTGATGAAGATGACTTGCTATTTGACAAATCTAGTAATGTTAGTCA
This sequence comes from Hordeum marinum, assembly GCA_022496015.1. Classification (NCBI taxonomy): domain Eukaryota; kingdom Viridiplantae; phylum Streptophyta; class Magnoliopsida; order Poales; family Poaceae; genus Hordeum; species Hordeum marinum. The sequence continues at coordinate 382,597,241 of CM039677.1, read as the reverse complement.
AAATGAACTTGCTAGTACTCACTCTAGTGTAGATAAGTCGTGTGATGATGATAAGTTGGAATTAGAACGACTAACTCAAGAACTAAAAACTCTTAAGTTAGCTCACGAGTCAACTCTAGAAGATCATAGAGAGCTTGTAAGGACACATGAGAAGCTACGCTTCGAGAAGCTCAATTTAGAGCAAGAGCATGAGTTCCTTAAAGCTATCAATGACGATCTTCGAAAGAATACTTCCTCTTATCTAGCCAAACAACTTCTCTTGTCTACATTCATGCCACAAGTTAAGTCTAAGCAAGATAGTAACAAAGGAAAGAAAGGTTCTTTAACTAGTAGCAATAAAAATGATAAATCCAATGATATTGCTTCTAGTAGTTCTCTTGATCCCACTAACTCTTCTCTTATCCAATTTACACTTGAGCAAGAAAATGAACTCTTGAAAGGGATTATAGAGAAAGGTATCTACAAGAGTCTTGAAGGGTGCAAACAATTTGAGGAGATTGTATGCAAGCACGGAGGATACCGAAAGAATTGTGGTGTTGGCTACTTCAACACCAATGGAGTTGAATGGGAAGAAGGTCAATACCCCAATCCCAAGTTTGTTCCTCAAAAGGATAAGTATAAAAATACTCTCCCCAAGGGAAAAAAAAGCTCAAGATGAACTTCCACCACAAGACCCCAAGCTCAAGGACAAGAACAAGCTTCAAGAGGACATTAACTCATATGAAGATGAATCCCAAGCTTTGGTGAAGTGGGTTCCCAAGGCTACTACAAGCTCAACTTCTACAAGTGCTACTTCAACACCGAGGATACCATCAACTTGATGTGGGTCCCCAAGAATAAGAACTAGAGAAGTTCTTGAGGGGTGACTCCGCCAATGAAATCCACTCATATTCATTATTGGCAAGAACTAGTTGCAATCAACATAAACATCATGCAATAGTTCAAGGAGTCATACATTCCCTCAAAGGTAAACAAGGGACAAGGTAATCAACAAATCAATGGACATCATCATATATGCTTTGCACTCCATGTTCATAGATATCCTTGTATTTGTCTCTTGTGTGTTGGGACTAATCCATGTAGGTGAGAAGAGTAATCAAACAACAAGGATGCTCCCAACTCTTGGTGATCTTCATCAACTTTGAGCATCCACCACTACTTCACCTACATGAAGTCTTCATCGACAAAACCCAAGGTTAGTTTATCCCTCCTATGGGGGGATGCCACATCAAGGGGGAGCTTTACTCTAAATCTTGAGTCAAAGCATCTCATAGAAAGTGACAACATTAAATGCTTCATGTAAAAGTGGTAACCCCACTTGTGCTTAAACGATGAGTATGACCTATGATCAAGTATTCTTACTTGGCTCCTAAGTCAATATACTCATATATGGATGACTCCGTCATCGCCAAAGTGCTTGTTAGATGCTATTGTATTTGTGCACGTTTGCCATGATTTCGTTTGACATCTTATTGTGTGAGCATGTTGGTCTGCATTTATCTACTCATTCGAGGATATCCAATTGTTTCTATTTGGCTTCTAATATTTCCTTTGCCAATTGGATATACAAGAATGCCTAGGACCACTCGTTTAGCTATCTATGCTTTCTCACCTCATATTCTATTCATGCTGCATCACAAAATTTGAACAAGTACTTTTCGATCTCTCTGGGTGAGGAGCACTCGGAGTTCCATATCGTAAGGACTGACCATTAAAACCTCCCAAGTGCATCTCGGTGGAACCAACTCCAAATTCTCGGTCTCACCGAAGGCCTAGGGTTGATCTAGTTTTTCTCTCTCGGTATTGTCGATTTCATATTCTCGGTTACACCAAGTTTCCCAGTCAGCTGGCAGTTGTGAAACTCGGTGACACCAAAAATATCAAATAAGTGTCACCGACAATGATGGGTATATATTTGGTGGACCCCGACGCTTTGAATTTCATTCGTCAAACGTCGCGCCTCCACAACCCTAGCTGCCGCCCGAAGGACCTTGGTCATCTTCTTGCTTCCCCGAGCACCTCCATCGCTGGGAATTGTCGTTGTCGACGTTTTCTTCCCCAACGACGCCGTCATAGCGGATCCATTGCTGCATTAGGGTATGGATTCAACCCCCTCTCACGCTCCTCTATCTAATTCTTGTGCATTAGGGTTTATTCCCAGTCTATCCATAGTTTGAGAGCTTTCCATCCAAAAGAAAATTCCGTAGAGTAGAGGACGATTGATTTTTAGGGTTTTGCCGTCCGCCACCTGTATCTCGGTAGAACCGATGCAAATAAATTGATTTCACCGATTTTTCTTTCTGCCACACTGAGAACACCTCGGTGGAACCGAGTTCTCATTTTCGGTGCAACCAAAAATGGTGCCAAGTTCCTAGAAAGTAAGGTGTTTGTCTCAGTGTGACCGAATTTTTTGCCTCGGTTGTATCGAAATACACTTGACAAAATGCAAAACTTGGAAAATCTTTTGTTCAAACTTTCAAAAACTCTGCATTTTGTGATGACTTGTCATATTCCACTCTTCTATACTCTATTCATAGGGACAACATGTCAGGCTCAGATAGTCAGAATTTGCCAGAGCAGAACATAGAGATGAGTTCAAGCACTAGTCCTGAGTCCAGTTCTTCCATAGATCCAGGCACTCCTAGCTCTCATGGGTTGCCTAAGGCTACCACTAGGACAAGGAAGAGACTCAGCTCAGAAGAGGAAGATTCTTATTTTGTCCTAGAAGAGGTTCTTGCTAAGAAGCAAGAGAAGGCTGCAAGGAAGTCTGCCAATGAGGCCACCTCATCTAGGAAGGTGGTCAGCAAGGTCTACGCACCATCAACACTATACCGAGGTATACATTGATGCCCAAGTCAGGTGTCGAGAAGATGATCCGAGGCTATTCCATCAACTTGCTTATTCATATTGACTGGAACCAGAGATTCAATGTGATGGATTTGATTGTGGAGACAGTGAAGAGGGTTGCTGCTGATCAGAAGCGCTCATGCTGCTACGCAACCTATATTCAGATGCTTATCAATTATATGCTTGAGAAGCACATCTTTGCTCTGGATAGACCCCACTTGCCACTTCAGCCAGATCTAGAGGACAACGTTGTGGTGATGGACCCAGACCATCCCACATCAGTTGCAACTCAGGCAGAGGCAGCTCAAGCCACTAGTGCTCAGGTCCCCAAGTCCAGGAACGAGCACATAGATCTCTTGTTCACCATTGTCATGAACATGCATAAGGAAATCAAGACCATCATGGACACTCAGGAGAGCCTTGTGAACATCATTGATGATAGAGTGAAAACTCTGAATGACAAGGTTGATGGGCTGACTAAGACAATCAATGAGCTCAAGAAGGAGGTTGATGAAGCCCCAATCCGTCGCCACTCCTCAAAGTCTGATTCTTCTTCTGATGATTAGGAAGATAGTGCACCTGTCAGGACGACTGCCCAGTTCATGACTAAGGCCAGGACTCCCACAGTACCAGCTCGAGAGACAAGGCCTTCATCTTCTGCTCCAGCCACAGTGACATCAGCTCCATCAGCTTCAGTGCCTCCAATATCTACTCCAGCTCCATCCATGACTTCAGCGGAAGTCTTTGCCGATGTAGATCTCTCAACTCCGCCATCGACTACCGGAGGAGATCAGCCACAGAACGATTAGCTAAATCTCTTCAAAAAAATTGGTAACTTGATGCCAAAGAGGGATAAGTTGTATATAGATCTTAGGCTTCGAGTGAGAGAGCGTTTTGTTTTTTATTGCTGGTTTCACAAAACATTTGGTCTTTTGGTTTGCTTATGTTATACTTTTGTTTGAGTGTGTGATCATACGCTTTAATGTGTGTTGCTACTATTTCCTATCTTCTGATGATTATGTGATGATCACTCACTTTGCTTGATGTGTTGTGCTATGTTGTTAATTCTTATTACTCTCACACACCACCAAGATGTATGTGACATGGAAGAAGTGCCACAGGTACCTAAACGATTGTGCGTTTGCAGTCAAACGCAAATTTGAAAATAATGCACAAATTTAGGGGGAGATCTTGCTTATCACATACTTCTCAAAGCGACGATTATATTCATTGATTCTATCATATGTCGAAGCTTTGCTCTATATGTTGTCATCAATTACCAAAAAGGGGGAAATTGAAAGCACATTTGCTCCTTTGGTGGTTTTGGTAATTAATAACAACATATATGGCATTGAACTAATGTTTCCACTAAGTATGTTTCAGGAAAAGTTCAATGATGGGTTGGCATAAGGATCGTGGAATACCCCAAGATGCAAGGAATAGCATTGGCCAAGCTTCAAGCAAAGGACTCTACATTTTACATTTGTGAGAAATCACTTTGAGTCCATAGGAAAGCCAATACTATTAAAAGGGGGTAAGGTTTTGTTGGTGAACGAAATGATCATACTTGCATAAGTGATAGTCACCACATACACCCACAAGCTCTTTCACAAAAGTCTGTCCAAAGCCAAATACTCAAAATCGGTGCAACCAACACTCTACACTCGGTGCCACCGATTCCAACCCCTAGACAGACCCAGCCAAACCCTGGCTCTTCGGTGCAAATGATTCTGCATTCGGTGCCACGGAGTTAGGCTGCCAACTTTCTGTTACGCAAGTTTATAAAATCGGTCCCTCCGAGTTTTGTGAATCGGCGTCGCCGAGATTGGGCAATCTAACCGTTGGTCACCTTATCGGTGCAACCGAGATTCCTATATCGGTCTCACCGAGATTCAAAAGTCGCCACCTTTTGGTCACTTCGATACCACCGAGATTAACACATTGGTGTCACCGAGTTGGTCATTTTGTGTGTAACGGTTGGATTTTTGGAGATGCCTATATATACCGCTCCACCACCACTCACTCGCAAGAGAAGCACTCAGAACAGTTCCCCACTCATATCTACTGATTTTTTGAGAGAGATCCACCTACTCATGTGTTGAGATCATGCCATTCCATTCCTACCATATGAATCTTGATCTCTAGCCTCCCCAAATTGCTTTCCACCCAATTAATCTCTCCTACCAAGCCAAAATTTGTGAGAGAGTGATTGTGTGTTGAGGAGTCTATCATCTTGAATCACAAGAGCAAGGAGTTCATCGACACTATCGAGCCTATTACCTTTTGGAGGGTGGTGCCTCCTAGATCGGTTAGGTGTCGCTTGAGAGCCTCCTACTTCGCGTTGTGGAGTGAACCAAGAATTTTGTAAGGTTAAGGAGATCGCCTACTTCGTGAAGATCTACCCTGAGTTAGGCTAGTCCTCCGTGGATGAAGGCCGTCATGGTATAGTCAAGGTTGCTTCTTTGTGGAACCCTCCATTGGTAGAGCCCTTCGTGGACTCTCGCGACCGTTACCCTCCGTGGGTTGAAGACTCCATGAACGTGGACGTACGATAGCACCACCTATCGGAACCACGGGAAAAATCATCGTGTCACCAATTGCGTTTGATCTTCTTGCCATTCCTTCACTTACATGCTTGTCTTTACTTTTCGCTGCTATACTCGTAGACATGCATATTTAGGGTGTACTTGACATACTATGAATGTTAAAATCTGCCAAGAATTAAAATTAGTAAAAAGTAGATTTTTATTTGGTCAAGTAGTCTAATCACCCCCCCCCTCTAGCACTACTTTCGATCCTATAGCATGCACGGACATTGTCCGGGTAGTCCCTAAATCCGCGACTTCACGGTTGTGTATCTCATATTCGGCGCCATATATCCATACAAAATTATGCAACATAGTACGTAGATCACCAGAAGGGAAAAATCGACAACAAACGGACATAAATTCACATATAAACGTCACCAGAAGATCGGCCAGTTCACACTGTTCATATAAACATCGCTAATACTAGGAGGTATATACTACAAGCTAGATATGAAAGGGCCGAACTTCACCACTTCCTCACCGGCCCTTTTCCCTTTCGGTCGCCGGCACTACTATAGGGATCCGCGGCAGGAGGTGGGTCGATGCCGGAGCCGTTGGAGTCGGACTCGTCATCGGAGGAGGAAGAGGAGATACGATGTAACCCTGCAAGTGTTGGACAATGTTGTCCTGCTTGCACTTGAGCTTGGCCGTCCTCGCCGCCTCTGTCACTGCCTTCGCTGCATTCCACTCGGACTTCTCAATGCCGAGCCGGAGGTTCTTGGCATTGATCCTTCGGAGCCGTCGGGCCTTCGTCTCCGTCATGATAAGTGACCTACAATACACCCACCAAAAGAGACGCTCGTCCTCGTCGGGCACCGGCATCACGCGGCGGCGGAGGCGGGCGGATTACACACCCACGTCGGACGCACGTCCAGTCTCCCTTGTGCTCTGCCTCTCTAGGCGGGCGACGCGTGCCTCCGTCTCCAGAGTCCGCATCCACAGTGTTGGCGGAGCTGGCACTAGAATCCACCGATGTCCGCACGAAACAATGTCCGAAGTGAAGGAGGCCATCGGGCAGGCGGTGCTGATTGGGATGCCCTTGCAGATCCGCACGCGGGGCGGGAAGTGCCAGCGTCGGCACTGCAGCGACGGGAGACAGGTGGCGTCGCACCTAAACCGGACATGTTGCTGCCCGTATCGACCAGCGAGCGCTCCAACGCGCTACAGATCACCAACTCCTCCTTGTCTACCGAGTTGTCATCAGTATGGCTACCGATACTGGTCGTCAACGCTAGGGATTGGACGGATTTGGGAAAGGGAAGCGTCAAGGAGCGGAGCGGAATGGAGTGATGTGAGCTAGGTTTGCTGTCGAGGGGGATTTCTTGGGGTCGGGGTGGGCCGGGCGAACATGGCAGACGCGCCCGGGCGCGTCCGGGTCGCCTCATATCCGCCCTACATTTGGGTTGGATGTGAGGGGTGTTGATCAGCCCGAGCATTTGTCCGCGGTTTGAGAGGTTTGGTTGGATCTTTCTTGTGATCGGTCAGTTACCGACGACCTGCCTAGGCGTTTGAGATGGGTTTAAAAGGTCTGTCTATAGATGGTCATAGGCTCTTGAACATGGTCAAGGATTGCAAATTAGAAGCTTGGACAACTTCACTCGGCACTTGGAGCGTTCAACCAAAGATTGGCGGGTCGACATGTCGGGCACTTCCGTCCCAGTAGAAAGACTATGACATCGCTCATATGCTCACCTCATGAACTTTATGGCATGAGAGGATTGCTAGAGTATTCCATCACACGAGCGCTCCACCTGCGATCTTACTTGACAACATCATCAACAACAGAAAGCTATGGGTGTCTACAAGGGTAAAAAACTGAGAACAATTATGACGCGAGAGTAATGGTATTTGTAATAAGGAGGCTAGAACCTTGTAACACGCTTATTCTTTCTTACTTAATGGTGGGAAAATCCTTTGCCTACATTTAAAAAAATGGAGGCCGCAAAGGCTAAAGGTTGTGCATAAATGCAAAGTCTGAAAAAATCGTGGTGCCCCTCAAAATCTACGTATGCTTGTGATAGGGACCTTTTTATATGGTCATTTCATATAATCCACCTCTTATACATACTAGCAAAAAATGTGCGTTATAGGTACAAAGAAGAATGTGGTCAGGAACGAAACCACTCAAACAACTTTCAAGTATCAAAACAATATTGGAAATTACCACGGGTACGTGATTCTTGGAGAAAAATATATTTTTCTCATATAGAAAAGTACTCATGCCTCTTCTATTATAGAAAAATACATTTTCCGAAAAAGGGTTTCCCCCACTTTGTATTACTCCCTCCGTTCCTAAATATAAGACATTTTAAAGATTTCACTAAAAACTACACAAGGATGTATATAGACATATTTTAGAGTGTAGATTCACTCATTTTGCTTCGTATGTAGTCCATAGTAGAATCTCTAAAAGGTCTTATATTTAGGAACGGAGGGAGTACAAAGCAACGAACCGAACCATTCAGGATAGGTGCTGGGGTGGAAGCAGCACATTCACATCCAAAAGAAACGACAGAGAAAGAACAAAAAAACAAATGCCGACAACGACGGATCAACAAAAACGAAGAAGCCTCGCGACCGCTGCGCTCATCGAGGATCTTCCACTAAGCTCCAAGACTCCGAAGCGCCGACACCAATCAACACCTCCAAGAAGGATTGCGATGATGACGATGTTGCTGCCAAGGGTTTCCCACGGTACACGACGAGGCGAGAGGAAGGATAGCCCCTGACGCCCTCCAGGAAGGTTAGGGGACACCCACAGGCACCACCGCGCCGGTGTCGGCCATGCCGACAGGGGTTTCCCCCGATCCCAACCCGCACCTCGGGCGCTTCGGAGCCTGCCACCAAACCAACCACCACCCTATGCGAACACAGACTTGAAGCCCCCACGCCGTCTCACCACGGCACCGCGAAGTGAGGACAACACAATGATGATTCGGAGCGGGGCTAGGGCAGCAGCACCGTCGACACGCGGGAGGGATCAACCTCCACAGTCACCACGGCACCGCAGCAGGAGCACACCAGGCCTGTGGGCACACAGGCCCGATCGGGCCCTCATAGGCCCGTAAAGCTCCCGCCCTCGCGTTGCTGCAGGCACGCCATCAGCACCGCCGCCCCACATCCGAGATGCTCCTCCTCCTCACCGCGCAGCAAACAATGAGGCCACGTCGGGGCGCTGGCCCGCTAGGACCCCGATGGGGCCCGCCAGGCCCAGATCTGGGCCGCGGGCGCGTCGTCGGCCACCCAGCGCCACCACGCCGCCCCACCGCCAAGGATCGCCGTTGCCACCACGACTATCGCCGACCGCCGCCGCAGGGCCGCCGGACCGCTGCCAATCGGGCCACACCACCGCCGCCTCCCTGCCCTGGGAAGGGAGGACGCGTGCGTGGGGACAAGATGGCCCGCCGCCGCCGGCACCACCTGGGCCAGCGTCGAGGGCGCCCGCCGACAGCGGCGGGGGAGAGACGAGCGAGGAGGGAGCCCACGGAGGTGGAGCTCGAGCTCCGCCATGACGACGGGAGGGAGGATCTGGACGGGGGGAGGTGGGGCTGACGGGATGGGGTCGGGGGGCTTGGCCGGCGGCCGGCGGCGGCGGGAGGGGGGAGAAGGAACCCTAGTCGCTCGACTCCCTCGAGAGTCTGCTGCCTTTCTAGTTTATTCTGTATACACTTGATGTTCTATTGTTCTTGACTAGTTATCTACCCCTCTTATCAAATTCTAGGCTTAATAGATTTTTAATTCATAATATTATACCATACAAGTAACTCATTCTCTTGATTAAAAATTCAACTTCCAATAAATTGATCAGTGCAATTAGCTACACATATGTTTTCCCCTAAATATCATTGATGAAGTGATATAAAAGCAAAAACACATCATTCGTAGTGCTTATTCTAATATAATAATGAAAAGCCATTAAAATGGTACACACATCCATTCCAAATCATGACTCAACGGATGACTTTTATCATAATCAACCTCTAGGGCTCATTTGATTCAAAGGAATTCTATAGGGTGTTTGGAGGATTGAGATCCTTAGGAATTTTTTCTACATTGGTCCTTTAATTCATAGGATTGGATACCTTGGATATTTTCCTATGGAATCTTTTGCACTACATTTCATTGGAAATCTAACATGCACCCCATCCTCTTTTTGCAACTCCTTTTTTTTCCTGTGTCATCAAACACTCCTTGTTAATCTATAGGGTTCAAATGGATATGCCACTACAACCCTATACTTTTTCTATTCCTACATTTTCAAAATCCTACAAATCAAAGAGGCCCCTAGCCTCTCTCTTCTTCAACAACCCCTCTATTAACAACAACACCACATACTTGTTCGGAACATCATAACCCTTCCAAATTAAGCTACTAAGATTTGTTCACAAGTCAGACACCTAATAACAAACACAACGGAATTATCACCCAAACAGGGCAGGGTAACTTGCTTATAAACCATTCACTCCAATCATTTTAAGGAACTAGTTTGTCCCTCATGCTAGCACACTACTTTCATTAGTATTTACTACCCTGATGCCGGTGTGTTGCTACGGAACCATTGGCTTTGAGGGTGAAATAACGTTGGCTGCTAGTTTCACACTAATAAATGTTTAATTTTTTGAAAAATATGTTCTTTAAATTTTTGGTGAATTTTCAAAGAATACTCAAATCATGTCGTGCTTTTCATAAATTATTCGTGTGTTTTTTTCAATTTTCAACTATTTTTAAAATTATATTTTTTTGTAAATATTTGAAAATTGCCTACGTTTCCAAAGGTGAGTAAAAAATAAAAAATATTTCGAAAAAAAAAGAATTTCAAATATTTTCAATTTAAAAAAAATATATGTTCATAATTTTCTTTTCTTTACCAAAACTGTCCGCATTATTTTAAGGGAAATGATTCTGATCAGCCAATTGATCTTGCGTGGGGCATCCACCGTCTCCTTCACTCGAAATGTGGCCTACGTGACCACACACGTCTCTCATCTTATCCTGCAACAATGGTATTGTTGCAGAACGGTGGCAACAAGTGACACGTGCGCGAGCGGTTGGAGATGTTGTTATAATTTTTGCAACATGGATCTTGTTATAAAAAATAAGACGCGGTAAAAATGCTAATGCAATTTTCGCAACAAGAGTCTTGTTGCATAAAATTAGAGAGAAAAATTATGCAACATGGGTCTTGTTGCAGGAAATTTGCAACAAAAATCTTGTTGCAAAAATACATGCAACAAGAGTCTTGTTGCAGAAAAAAAAATACGATACATACAACTCCATCAACAGCTCGGATGATTCATAAGACAACGGATCTTTAAAAAACATCCGCCGACCGACCCCTAGCATGTCCCTTATTTTAAAGCTCGGTACATTATGAGTTTGTTTCATCTAGGTTCGCTACAGTATGGGACAGTATACAACGCCGGGTCTCCACGCTCGCTACAGGCATCCAGTGGCCCGGTCTAGTTGGGCCCGCCAGGTACGATATGCGGCTATATGCCGCTAAAGGTAGAAGATAGGAGCCCGGCTTCTATTTGGCGCGTAGGTCACTGTTTAGTGACCGAGTGCGTACCCTCCTGTGCGCTTAGTCTTGTGTCTGCGCCGTCCTATTCTGATTTTCTCCCACCTGTTTTATGAAGCTTCTAGAATCTTTCAAGAAATGGTTCTTTACATTTATTTTCTTTTACTCGTTTTTTACTTCTTTCTTCCTTTTAATTTATTCGTCTTCTTTCCTCTTTTCTTTCCGTTTGTCTTTTTTGTTCTTTCTGATTTCGTGAACATTTTTCAAACCAGTGAAAATTATTCAAAAAAATCATGAAAAGTTTCAAAAAAATCATGAAAAAAATCATGAAAAGTTTCAAAAAAGTTTCAAAACTCGGGAATATTTTTGGAATTCGTGAACCTTTTTTGCAACTCATGAGAACATTTTGAATTCGAAAATCTTTTTTTAAGCCCATGAATATTTTTTGAATTTGAAAATTTCGAACATTTTTACACAAACTTGCGAACATTTTTAAAAGTCATGAATCTTTTTCTAAAATCATGAACCTTTGATGAATTCGCAACAATTTTTGGAACTCGTGGATTTTTATTAAAATTAATGAACATTCTCGTACTCAAAAATAGTTTTGAAATCTCTGAATTTTTTATTTTGTGAACATTTTTGCAATTTAATAATTATTTAAAGAATATGGGAACATTATTTAATATACTACACCCTCCATCCCAAATTAAGTGAATCAAGTTTGTACTAACTTTAGTGTAAATAGTACAGAGTTGAATCACTTATTTTGGGACAGAGAAAATACTTTTTATTATTTTGTTTGCTTGAACTAATTATTTTGGAACAGAAAACTAATAAATAATATATATAAGGAAATTCATTAAACAGGGTGTTCGCCGCGTACATGCGTCGGCCAAAAATTGTGTGTGAAGCGAGCTGGCGGTGTGCGTCTCATCCCTATTTAGCACATTTCCTATTGGGCAAATGTGTTGTCCCATATGTGGATTGTAGCGGGATTTCATTCGGTTGTTGGGTAGCTTCTGTAGGCTACCAACACAGTTTTGCGAAGCCCTCTAGAATCTTCGTGTAGATTTGATCTTTTTCTTTTTCTATTTTTTCTATGTAAAGTCTTCTGTCTGTTTTTTTCTTTTTCTCTTTTGGAAAAATATATAGATTTTACTCAAATTCCTGAAAAAGTTTATAGTTTGTGATACCTTTTCCAATTGACGATTTTGTTTAAATTTTTGTGAAGTCTTTTTGTTAAAATTTGATGAACTTGCTGAAATTTGTGATCTTTTTATAAATTTTAATTAAATTTATCAAAAAATCCTTGAACTTCCTTCAAGTTCTATACTTTTTCTAAAGTCTTGATTTTTTATTCCACATTGGAGAATCTTTAAAAAAATCATTTTTTAAAATTGAAAAATGTTGTAAATATTTAAAATTTCCTAGTCTTTGTCCAATTAATATTTTTTCTTTGGATTTTTCAATTTTGTTTTCAAGTTTATGAATTTTTTTTGTTTTCGATAGTGAACAGCCATACGGTTTTTCAAACTTTTTTCAAAACTGCCTGGCTATTCAGTTATTTTTTGATTGCACGAATTATGTTAGTACAATAAGAATAACGAAAAATAAATAAGGCTAGAAAGGGAGTGAGAGGGCGGAGAGGGATTGGACCGCAGCCCATGAGCTATCCTAGCGAGCGCCGATGCCCCTTTCTCGGTGGCTGAAGCGCCAAATAAGCGATCTCTATATTTAGTTCGTAGGTCGCTGAATAGGGGATGCTCCCATTCCACGCGTTCGATGCCAGGGAAGTCATTCGACACAGTGCAACGCGTTCGATGCTAGAAACACGCAAGGCTATAAACTATCCCGCGAGGAAACCCCACAAAAAATGCTTGTACGACGACTTGAACAGACATCACTACATTGCAGGGATTGTTCAGCTAACTACTATAGCCTCTTAACGCTAGTGATTGATAGCAATCCGATTGTTTAAGAACCATCGCAGTCGCGCTATTTATTATGCAGTACCGCGTAGTTGAATGGTAACATCTCGGACTGTTTTTGAATTATTTGATTCTTTTGAAAACTATATTTTTCATGAAAAAAGCTCATCAGATTATGAATAAGGTTCACAATATAAACAAACCTCCCGAATTTGAAAAGATATTATCAAATTTGAAAACAAATTCATTAGTTCTGAAAAAGTTCATCAATTAACTTCCTGCATTTGAAAAAATCTTCATCAAACTTTAAAAAAATATCTTATTGGAAGAGAGTTCGACGATTTTGAAAAAGTTCATCGAATTTGAAAAAGAAAGTTTATCAATTTGATAAATTTCATTAAAGGTGGAAAAAAAGTTCATCACTTTTTGGAAACTGTTTATAAACTTGAAAAAGTTCATCGATTTTGAAATATTCATCAAATTCAAAAAAATTACATCGATTTTGGATAATGTTCACACAAAATTAATTATGATCATCAATATTACAAAAATGTTAATTGAATTTGATTTATTGTTTCCGAAAATCTAAAAAAGATTTTTCGTTTTGATCATCTTTTTGTTAAAACAAGAATAATAAGTAAACGAAATAAAAAGAAAAGGTAAAATAAAAGAAAGAAGAAAAGATGAACATGTAAAAAGATAAAAAAAAACATGACCTCTCAATTTGCAGTGAAATGAAGAAAGAATAAATTCAAAGAAATGAAGTTAATAAGAACAGATGTGAAGAAGGCGTAGTGGTTCCGACTGGTCGATGGGAATCGAGAGGCCTCGAGTTCGAACGTTGTCCCTAAATAAGAGCACCCACTCCAGATAGTAACTTTCTGTAACATGCGCTAGAGACGCCAAATAGGAAAAGCTAGGTCTCAAGTGGGAAAGGCCTTTCTCTTTATATATGCGTGTGTTTGTTGAATTTGTTGTGCCTTAAGAGTGACAAGCGGACCTGTCGGCGAGACTCTTATGAGCACGTTGCATGGAAATCCCTATTGAACGCTCCTTGCATCATAAACGTACATGCATCATGCGGGATCGATTGCAGTGGACCAGCCCTGTTGTATGATCTATTACGTTCGGTTTTAGGAACCTTCTAACAGGTTCCTGTCAGGTTTTATCGGTTTTGGGAACCTTCCAAAAGGTTATCTGAACTGTTTTTTTCCTTTTTATTTTTTCCTCTTGCTTTTCCTTTTTTTTTTCCTTTTTTCCCTTTTTCCTTTTTCCCTTTCCCATTTCTCTTTTTGTTTTCTTGCTCATCTTTCTTTTTGTCCAAATTTTCTCATTTAAATTTTTGTTCACAAATTCCGTAAATCTTGGAATTTCAAAAAATGTGCCCATTTTGAATATTGTGTTCGCAATTTTTGAAAAATCTACATGTTTTGAAATTTGTTCACAAATTATAAAAAGTTCAGGAACTTCCAAAAATGTTGCTAGTTTCCAATTTTTGGTCACATATTTGTAAACTATTCATGTTTTGAAAGTTTGTTCTGATATTCAAAAAACGTTATAGGAATTAAATGTTCGCATTTTTTTGTTCACAAATCTAAAAAATGTTTGGGCATTTCAAATAATGTTTGACCTATAAAAAATCACAAATTCAAATTATATTCATGTTTAAGAAAATCGCAAATGCAAAAAATGCTATCGATTTGAAATATTGTTTGTTTTAAAGAAAATGTTCATCTGTTCAAATATTTTCCTGTTTAAAAAAATGTTTGCATTTCTAAAGAAATGTTTGGAAACTAAAAAATATTTAATTATTCACTTTTGTTCTTCGGGGCTGATAGTTCATATAAACTTGGATGCCTTCTTCGACATTAAGTCGCGGGTAGTACAGTGGCTAGCGACGTAGTAAATTGTTTCAAGGTCCTGTGTTTGATCCTTTGCAGGCACTTAAGTTCCTTTTGGAATTATCACACGAGTTTGGCCGTAGTTTGCTCTAAGCTGGGCCGGCCCAGTCGGGCAACTGCGGCGCACGTCCCATAGGAGGTCCAGAGATGATCGGAAGGTGCAATTGCAGTTTTTATAGATTATATGAGACCATGGTTTTTACATTACACGTGCAAATTGTTGGTTATGTAATCTCGAGCACAATAACTTCTCCTTTTCATTTGAATTTTGAAACCTCCGTGTTTGGATACTCTGTTCTCTCAGAATGAATTCGTTTGTGTTTGGATACTTTGTTCTCTCAGAATGAATTCGCTTGTGTTTGGATACTCTGTTCTCTCAGAATGAATTCGCCTCTACTGCGCCCTTGGAAAGGCCAAGTTAGCGATGCATGGATCGATATATTTAATCTCGCTACTTTGCTACGATGCATATATAGGTCTAATAGATTGATATCCAGAACAATGCCTAAAGTACAATGGTACACCTGAGGCTGAGATTGACAGTTCTTCTTTGAAAACAACTACACTTAGGCTGAGGTTGAAATGAATGCACTTCTCTGGAAAGTGTAAACTCACAAACTCATGCCGAGGCCTCGTAAAGATCATGTTGCACGTTTGCACCGGTCGTGTGTGACGGCTTTGAAGAGTGGTAGCACTCCAAATGTGTTACGACGTAAGGCTTTCCTCAATCATTGCTCAAAGGTAGTTACAGATGAGAATCGTCAGGGAAAGAAAGATCAGGCCCATTCAATGCCTGATGCATGAGTGCAAGCAATGAGCAAATGATTGTGACGTAACTTAATGCCCTGATTGCCATTTCTAACCAATGCTGTTAGACCGATCGCCCCATCGCTCTGAATCACACAAGGCTAACGCAATACTGCGAAAGAAAGACCATACACAATATTTCCACTGTTCTTACGATGATGATCCCACTGATGGGTGCTCCTCTAAGCTGGCAGTGAACGTTTGAAGGGGGGAGAAGGAATCTTCCATCGAAAGCATTTGCGTTGCGGCAGAGTGATGTTTCCATCATCAATCCTTCATCCGCTCGTGTCGATTTCCATGTGATAAACGGCCTGTTTCAGCATGGACGAACAGGCATGTGATATCTTGATTGGTTTTTCTCCATGATGAAACCCATGAAGTGCTCTACCATCGAACGATTTCTCATCTCCTCTGTTAGGTGAGCCGTGGCTTTCGGAGGATCTGGAACTCTACGCTCTACATGTCTAGAGAGGTCCTGAGTTATGGGTAATGGACGACAACCTAGCCAAGCTAGCAAGCAAGGTGCCAAATTGTTTGTGGAAACATTCCAGTGCATAGCTTTCAGGATATGCATGCGTGTCTGATATTTTTGCCTTTGTAGACAAAACATTCCCTTGCTTGTCAAGAGCAGCCATCCCTTTTTCTGTCAAGAATTAAAGCGAATATAATCTAGCACCATTGCCTTCTTGTAGCATGGCTTCAATCAAAGCCTGCAAAGCTTCACGATGGTCAATGAACGAACTCACCAAAACCCATATTGCACATGGCACTTCTCTCTAGCCTGTCGACGTTGCGGGTTTGCGATCTTTGCGTGAAAAAAGATGCATGTAAAGATAATCAATCCATTTTGTCGGAATAGATAGATAGATAGATGGCCATCTTGCGATCGAAGCGTCGCATTTGCAGGACCTTGGGCGCAAGGTTGCATTTGTTTGGACCTTCTTGAGAGATCGGTCCCGCGATCGGAAAATGTAGCACTCGATTTGCTAGGTTTCAAACCAAACACATTTGGGACATGAAGTGGACGGACCACTCCTTTGTTGCCGTTCCTTTTTCCTCCACCCTTATTTCTTTTCAATCTACACCGCCTCCACAATAAGCCAGCAATATGATTGCCTAGGCAGTTAGCACTAATGAAGCAATGATCGACGTGAAAATAATCCACTCACGTCGCCCTCGACCGATCCTCCGGAAGATGACGCATCATGCAATCTTCACATTTTTATCTCCACTTTGCATGCCTTTGCCGCGCATACTGTCAAATCTCCGCGACACGATCTTCTCATCGCTTATAAACAAATTATGAACTGACGTTACCATCCACCTGACGACCAAGGCAATACTTTTCACTGCAGTTTCATACATGATGCGTCTCCATGACGATCCATGAGCTTAATAAAGAGAGTCGCCCCGACAAAACGAGCGCCTATGCGTTACCAAAAATGCTTAAATACCAGTTGATCAGGCAGTTCCTTTCTCCTAGACATGTGCGGTTTAACCAACAAATTTATACACATGGATCTTGATTGGCCACCAAGGTTTAGCTAGTGTCCAGTCCACCCGCTGATGCGCACTCGTGAGCGACAGGAAGCATAATTTACGTCGTCCGATTTCGCTGCTTATTGCTGAATGCTCGGGCATCATTGTGCCCGCCCGCGGCCTGAATATTTTAGCGCCTCAAAGAAAGAATATCTCGACTGTTTCAGGTTCCATCATTGTCTGCACATATATATCCAGCCAGTTGAGGGATCAATGTGGATAGATAGGAGTAGAATAGAAGGGTGGCAAGGAATTGGGTGGATGTGCCTCCGCTGTGGAGAGCACCCATCCATGGCACTAGCTAGCTCCTGTCCGGCTACAGGCTCCGACTGTTCCCGCATGGGACGGGCATTGTCTTCTTCCCGTAGACTGCACGCGCACGCGCGCACAGCATGTAGCATGTTTGATTCTGCTGATTAGTCGCAACTTGCGAGCCCCTGAATGCCGCTCCTGTGCTCCATGACGCCATGCTTGTTTCACTCACCTTAGAGCAACTCCAGCATGCGCGGTTTGTTCGTTTTTATTTGTTTGAACCGGCCGAGCGGACATTGATGTCTGATTTTCGGTGGCTCGGCTATTTTGCCCAACACAGACATGGATACAAATTACAAACTTGCATTTAAAAAAAGAATTACACAAACAACGATATTTAAACATAATTAAACAGTAAAACACCGGTCAAAGTCGGCCCAAGTCCACATAAAACTTAATTAAACATAATTAAAAAAAGTATCGGCCGCCTGCCCTATGCATAGTCGTCCTCATCGTTATATGGGGTGGTGAGGTCGATGAGCTCTGGCGCCGGCCTAGCCCAGGGGAACGCGACCTCCCACGCTTGAGCAGCGTCCTGCGCCGGTAGCGCAAGCTGGCGGGCTCCCTCCTTCGCCTTCCGCTCCTGACGTTCCTCCTCCTCCTGCGTCCACCGGCGCTCCAGCTTCATCTGCTCCTCGACCTCGGCACGCACCCTCGCGAGCGCGCGACTTCCAGTGCAGGAGATACGTCGTCTCCTACTCCGGAGTGTGACGGTGTCCTGGACTAGGGGATACTCACCACGTCGTCTCCCGACCAGTGGGTCAGGACGAGGACCTCCTAGGCAGTTCATTAATGGGCCAATTCGGACAGCCCATGATACATAGGAGGAAGATTCCGTAAGACTTGGTGATCAAGACAAGGACTTCTCTCCATCGACGTAGCCGACTAGGACTCTTGTTATCCTATGCCTCTGGTGTGTTATATAAGCCGAGGTCAGGCTAGTCATTAGGGACAATCAGATCATGATAGATCATATCATCATATGAGCATAACTCTTAGGGTTTAGACCACTACATATGATCTTGAGGTAGATCAACTCTGTACTCGATACACCATCATTAATACAAACAAAGCAGGACGTAGGGTTTTACCTCCATCAAGAGGGCCCGAACTTGGATAAATACCGTCTCCCTTGTCTCCTGTTACCCATAGATCCAAGACCCACAAATCGGGACCCCTACCCGAGACCCGCCGGTTTTAACACCGACATTGGTGCTTTCATTGAGAGTTCCGCTGTGTGATCACCAGAAGGATCGATGGCTCGTCTGCAGATTGTAGTTTTTTCTGGACAGCGAATTTGTGTTCGTCGTCCCCATTTCCTCGAGCGTCTCTTTAACGATTGCTTCAATGGAATTGTGTGGAATTGTATTTACAACAACCCTGCAAAATTTCATCGCGTTCCGATGAAGGAATCTCCGGCAATCTCCAATATACCGTAGCTCCATCGAATCTGGACGAGAATTTGGATGAGTTTAGGATGCGGTGTCGAGTATCCAGCTCGGATATCCGTTAGAAAATCCCACCGTTCATTGGCTGCGAAATTCCTATACCGATCACCCCTCAAATTTTAGCTCGATCTGATCGTCCAAACTCCAGGAAACGTCTGATGCATACAATGAATTTTGGATCTATTTTCTGCGCGAAAACGAATCCGACCCGAGTTCATCTTTTTCATGAACGGGTTGTGAGATGTCCTTTTTGAAGAAACTTTTCTCATCATCTCGGTCAGCCACCGAGAGTTTGGCATCGCGAGGGCCGAATAATCATCAAGAGAACCTCGTCATCCGCGGGTTGTACGGGTCGGACGCTCCATTGCTTCATCAAGCCAACAATGACCGCGTCACAAATTCCGACCTACGTCGGCATCGCCGCGCCGTTGCTTTTTCAGGCTGATGTCCACCACGCCGACCTGCTTTGACACGTCGGCTGGCATGGGGCTCTAGCATCACCTTATCGATCTGCTCCGTCACCTTGGCTAGACCGAAGGCTTCGTCATCTCCTCATCAACCTGCTCCGAGAACTTCGGCGTCACCAGCCGACTAGCTTCGACACCTCGGCTGGCATGAAACTTCGGCATGACCAACCGACCAGCTTTGATGCCTCGGCTGGCATGAGACTTTGTCGCCACCAGCCGACCTGCTTCGACAACTCGACTGGCATGAGACTTCAGCGTCACCAGCCGACCTGCTCCGTCACCTCGGCTAGATCGAGGGATTTGCCATCTCTTCATCAACCTGCTCCAGGGACTTCGGCATCACCAGACGACCAGCTTCGCCATGTTAGCTGGACCAGGGACTTCGCCTCGCCACATAGACCGTGCAACATCGCCACTTTGTCAAGTCGAACTCTTCACTCACGCACATCGGTGCCCATGCCATATTCCTTTAATTATTTGCTTCACTCAAATTAACTAAGTAGAAGATTTTTTTTAAAATATATTATTACCTTTATTTGTTATTTCTCTTGGCTTGCATTATATTGTGTGCACAGGTAATCGACTTCGACTGTGTCATGCGGTCACCTTGGCATGCCTACATCATTTTCCCGTCTCCATCAAACCAAATTGTGTCGTCTACATGGCCGACAGACTGGGGGGCTTCGCCGTCACGCTGCCGAACTACTCCGTCTGCATGACTCGCCCGAGGGTTTCTCCTCGGCCTTCGGAAGTGTCGTGTTGTCACTTCATCAAGCCGAGCTCTTCTTCGGCTACATCGTAACCGGCTTGGGGGCTGGGACCTTGACCCGCTATAAGCTCGACACATGTCACAAGCACATTAACCAGCTAAGTCGCTTTCATGCTCAACTTTTTCAATTTTTAACTTTTTGTTTGGTGCAACGAAACATTATATTTTTTGTTAAACAAAAACCTTTGTTTGTTAAAAAATTCTTTACCCAATTTAACTGGGGGCTCTTAAATTTGTATGAGCCGTTTTATAATAATTTTGTTCTCTTCTTAGTCGTTGCAAAGTCTTTTTCTACTACTCCTTTTTCTGACACTAGCATCTGGTCAATAGCCGGATAGTATGGTTTCTTTATAAAGCCGCTCGAGTTTAGTTTGCTAAACATGCCTCAGAGAAACACTCCGCCTTCGGGATATGGAGGTTGAAGTCAAAGGCTGGCCCGCTTGGAGTCCGGAGTTCGGATGTATCATGTTAAAGCACGACCGAAGCACAAATTAAATTTTAGACCAATTTTGGATTGGAACATTTTTCTTTTATCTAAATATAAAATTTATTGCGTAAGTTTTGTGGTATTTCCGAGCATAACTCTCGCAGTACAATGCCAGATGCATTTCACGCATCAGCAGTATTAAAGGGGGTCTGCGGTTAACACCGAACCCACCAAACACCGAGGTACTTCATGCAGTCCTCGGCAAAATGTCCTCGGTATTTCGCATTTATATGCATTGATTTCGAGTTGTGTCTTTGGTCTATAGCTAGATTGTCCGGCTCCTGTGCTTACCTCTTATGTTTTCGCTTTGTTCGGCTAAGAGGTAAAGGGAGAACCACTGCGATTGTCACTTTCGGTTTAACTGGTTAAGTGCCTCAGTTGGAGAAAGCCGAAAGATGATTGTTACAACAAGCATAAATCGGTCAGCGAACCGCAGGCGGTGTTCAACCAAATATAGCCGATCGAGGTTATCCGAGTAAAACGAAGGGCCTTTCTTTCTTGAAAAGGACAAGTTGTGGGTGGTTCGACCCCGAATAATCCGAGGAGTCGACGTATACCGGGGGCTATTAAGTTGCCCCCAAACATATGCTCCTTGAGTAAGTGAAAGTTATAAAGCTCGACTATCTGATTGCCTCGTTTCCGCTAACACAACCACCTTCAGGCACCGAGACGTCGGCTAGGGGTTGTCTTGTTATTGCGGAAACACCCTGCATAACATCTACAAAGGGGTAGAAGCCGACGATTGGCCACTCTCAAATGATTAACGGTCACAAAGGAGTCAAAATAACATATATCATAAAAGCATTTGCATTCAGTATGCGAGTGTTGTCTTCTATAATCATCGTTATAAAGCCATAAATATGCATCAATTTGATTTAAGACTTTGGCCAAGCTGGGTTGCCTGGCTCTTGTGCTTATTCCCTACATTCCCGATTGTTCGGCTAGGGAGTAAAGGGAGGACCTCTGTGATTGTTACTTTAGGGTCATCTGGGTTAGTACCTCGGACTGGATGAAGCCGAAAGCTAGCCAACTTAAGAATGTAATTTGCCGGCAACGATGGAAGTGAAAATTTTGGCTCACTAAAGACCACAAAGTTCGGGAACATTCGCCGAACTAAATCATCAATATTTTTCCTCCCGCATTGATCGGAGTTAGATTTTCATGATCACGGTCAACATGATATCCTGGGAAAAAGAACTTGTAAATGAACTTTTTTTCCCAGAAGATGTTTCTTACATAGTAATATAACATATCTCTCCGCGTACCGTTGTTTATAAAACCGTATGACCGGATTGCCTTTTTTATCGTAAATCTTTGCCATTCTAAAGGCTTTATAAAGTATGACAAACACCCCTCGACTACTGGCCGAGGAGGTTGAAGCCGATGATCGGTTAACAAAGTCTTGTATAATATGGATCCGAGCATTAATGATGTAAAGTACTTGGATACATAGAATCATTACACATAAATTGTGTCGATCGTAACAAAGTTTGTGTCAAACAAATATCGATCCTTAATTCGACCATCCGTGCCTAAATTAAGGCTCGAGGGTTACTGCATTACCTATTCAATGCAGCAAATCCAAAGTGCAATATGGTTTCTGAGGAGATTCGATCCTTAGGTTGGTCGGATGCACCCAACCCGAGTCTCGGAAACTACTACTTACCATGTTTACATACCTAACGTATGCCATCGAGCAAGAACTTGATCCTTAGGCCGATTTTGCAAATCGACCTAAGTCTCAGGGGCTACTAGAATCAGTGGTTTTATTTTGATTTTTTTCCCTTCAAGTGCATCTCGGGTTATAGACCAACACACACCTTGAGGGCTACCAACTATAAATCTCGGTAGTGAATAAATTGCAGTGATCGGAAATTATTTTCACAAAAAATCAGCCCACTCCCGAGGTGGTGCACTATTTCCGAAGCAGTCTGGTGTAAAGCTCGGATGCAGGTGGTTGGCTCAATAGAGGGCATTGACGGCATTAAACTCGGCCGAGCATGTTCAACCTTTTCAAAGACCGATGTAATCTATGACACCTCGGATGCCGACCAATGTTGGAGCTCCACTGCGTAAAATACCTCGGACGCGGTCTGGCATAAAGCTCGAATGCGAACTGTTGGCTCGATAAAAGACTATTCTGACATTTAAGCTCGGACGAACTACTTCAAATATTCAGAGACCGAGGTAACCTATGACACATCAGATGTCGACCAGCGTTCGAGCTCGGACTCAAAAAGACACCTCGAATACAGTTCGGCGTTGGAGCTTGGACGCAAGAGGACACCTCGAATACAGTTCGACGTTGGAGCTCGGACGCAAGAGGACACTGACGCACGGGAAGCACTTAAGCCCGATGTGTGGCGTAAAAAATAACAAGCCATTGATAATGGCTGAGATCTTAAAGGGGCTCCTCGGATGCCCGACGTGTGAACTCTTCAGATACACCTCGGCAATCCTCAAGATCGAAGATGGGAAGATTTGTTGAACCAGTTTTCAAGACCGACGGCTGGAGATGAAGAACAATTCGGAAGAACCGAGGAGCGTCCCTAACTTGAAGACCGGTTCAGGGGGCTACTGACGGTGTCCTGGACTAGGGTGTACTCACCACGTCGTCTCCCGACCAGTGGGTCGGGACGAGGACCCCCTGGGTGGTTCATTAATGGTCCAGTTCGAACAGCCCATGTTGAACACGAGGAAGATTTCACAAGATTTGGTGATCAAGACAAGGACTCCTCTCCACCGAAGTAGCCAACTAAGATTCTTGTTGTCCTAGGCCTCTGGCGTGTTATATATGTTGGAAATATGCCCTAGAGGCAATAATAAAATGGTTATTATTATATTTCCTTGTTCATGATAATTGTCTATTGTTCATGCTATAATTGTGTTAACCGGAAACCGTAATACATGTGTGAATACATAGACCACAACATGTCCCTAGTGAGCCTCTAGTTGGCTAGCTCATTGATCAATAGATGGTCACGGTTTCATGACCATAGACATTGGATGTCATTGATAACGGGATCACATCATTAGGAGAATGATGTGATGGACAAGACCCAATCCTAAGCATAGCACAAGATCGTGTAGTTCGTCTGCTAAAGCTTTTCCAATGTCAAGTATCATTTCCTTAGACCATGAGATTGTGCAACTCCCGAATACAGTAGGAATGCTTTGGGTGTGCCAAACGTCACAACGTAATTGGGTGGCTATAAAGGTGCACTACGGGTATCTCCGAAAGTGTCTGTTGGGTTGGCACGAATCGAGACTGGGATTTGTCACTCCGTATGACGGAGAGGTATCTCTGGGCCCACTCGGTAAGACATCATCATAATGAGCTCAATGTGACTAAGGAGTTAGACACGGGATAATGTGTTGTGAAACGAGTAAAGAGACTTGCCGGTAACGATATTGAACAAGGTATAGGGATACCGACGATCGAATCTCGGGCAAGTATCATACCGGTAGACAAAGGAAATTGTATACGGGATTGATTGAATCCCCGACATCGTGGTTCACACGATGAGATCATCGTGGAGCATGTGGGAGCCAACATGGGTATCCAGATCCGCCTGTTGGTTATTGACCGGAGAGGTGTCTCGGTCATGTCTACGAGTCTCCCGAACCCGTAGGGTCTACACACTTAAGGTTCAATGACGCTAGGGTTATAGGAAAATGATATACATGATTACCTAAGGTTGTTCGAAGTCCCGGATGAGATCCCGGACATCACGAGGAGCTTCGGAATGGTCCGGAGGTAAAGATTGATATATAGGAAGTCCTGTTTTGGTCAGCGGAAAGCATCGGTAGTGTATCGGGAGTGCCGGGAGGGTGCCGGAGGACCCCCGGGAAGGGTGTGACGACCAAAGGACCTTATGGGTTGTTAGATAAAGTGTGCCAGCCCTTATTGGGCTGGGCAAGACCTTTGCTAAAGGCCCATGCATATAGGGATAAAGAGATAAGGCAAAAAGGAGTTTGAAAGGAGGAGATCCACCTCCCTTGTGGGAGGTGGACTCCTCCCCTAGCTCGGCCGAACCTCTCCTCCTTGGAGGAGGGGACAAGGCATCCCTCCCTCTCCCTCCTCCTATATATACTTGAGGTTTTGGATGTTCTGAGACAAGATTTGATCTCTCTCTTCCACGGCGCAGCCCTACCTCTCTTCTTCCTCCTCCGCAGTGCTTAGGCGAAGCCCTGCCGGAATACCTTGCTGATCCACCACCACCACACCGTCGTGCTGCCGTTGGAGCTCTTTCCCAACCTCTCCCTCCTCCTTGCTGGATCAAGGTACGAGAGACGTCACCGGGCTGTACGTGTGTTGAACGCGGAGGCGCCGTTGTTCGACGCTAAGATCGGAGTCCATCACGATCTGAATCACTACGAGTACGACTCCACCAACCGCGTTCTTGTAACGCTTCTGCTTAGCGATCTTCAAAGGTATGAAGATGCAATCTCTCATCACTCGTTGTTGGTTTCTCCATAGATAGATCTTGGTGATCGTAGGAAATTTTCTGATTTACTACTACGACGCCCAACAATATAAGCCGAGGACAGGTTAGTCATTTGGGACAATCAGATCATGATAGATCATATCACCATACGAGCATAACTCTTCGGGTTTATATCACTACATACGATCTCGAGGTAGATCAACTCTGTACTCGATACACCATCATCAATACAAACAAAGCAGGATGTAGGGTTTTGCCTCCATCAAGAGGGTCCGAACCTGGATAAATACCGTCTCCCTTGTCTCCTGTTACCCATCGATCCAAGACCCATAGATTGGGACCCCCTACCCGAAATCCGCCGGTTTTGACGCCGACAAGGTGACCTGAAGCCAGATGGGAGGCGTGGACACCCACTCCCGGAGCTGGCTTGTCCACTTATAGCTCTCTGGCTGGCGCTCCTCCGTCTCAATCTTGGGCTCGTGAATCACTGGAGCTGGAGGGGGAGGCACGCCGCAGTCGCCTGCCGCAGACAGCGCGAGGGCTTCTTCGAGGCCCTCCCAGCGTGCGTCCTCATCGCACTTGCTCTGCTCAATGACTTAGGCCACTGCCTCCTCGAGGGCGGCCTGGTAGGCAGCCTCCTTCTCCTGCTCCTCTGGCTTCACTTCAGAGGGTGGCGGTGGGATGGCCGGATCGAACTGGACGTCGTGGATGCGTTCCTGCTCGTGCTTCAGGGCGAACCAAACCTTCGAGTTAGGGGAGTTAGCCGCATACGCAGGATCGCGCCGCTGCTCGAGGGTGATGAGCTCGTGCCGCCGGCGGACCTCCTCCGCGTGCGCGCACGCAGACCGCGGCACCGCTGGGATGAGGATGCGGTGGGGGTCCAGATGCCAACCATGGGGGAGGTTGACATTTGGGCAGGGTAAAGCTTGCATGTACTGCTAGTGCCATCGAGCTTGGTGGACTGGGATGTATAGACTCTCCCGCGATGGCGCACCGCGGCAAGGTGGCGCCGGCGTCCGAGACGAGCTTGCGCCCGGGGTGTGCTTGCCCTTGCCCTTGCTGAGGAAACCCATGACGGACGGTGATGCTGGCTGGCTAGGGTTTCGTGGTCGCCGCCGGGGAGCAAAAGTGGCCAGATGTGGACGCGAAGAAGAAGTGGATGAGGCCGGCCCTGCCGCACGTTTGGATTAAAAAGGATATCGACCGGCAGCTTCCTGCCGCTGCCAGGTGGGCCCGAGGTTGGTGATCGCGTTTAATACGATCGCGGGTGCTAGTTGCGTGGCCGACATGTGGATCCGAGTCGGACGCGTTTAGGACGTGCGGCGTGTCCGGTTCGTGTCCGCGTGGACGCATTTCAGACGTATTTTGACCGTAAATGGGTCAGCGCGAGCATGAGACAGACGTTTTTGGGTTTAGGTTAACACGTGGGGCTTCTATTTTTATCCGTGCCTATTCATACGGACGCGGACGATTTGGCTCGCTGCGTTTGAGTTGCTCTTAGATTTTTGTACACTCTTGCTTCAGTTTTTTACACCGGTATGTAGGCTTGAAAGTTGATGCGGTGTTCGACCCGGCTGCGTGCCGAATGCATGATGGTAGTCGGGAGGTTGGATGCTGGCGAGCTGTCGATGGAAACCGACGGACCGTGGAAGCTATTTGGCTGTCTGGGCATGATTGTTGCGGTGCAGATGTTAATCACTGTCCCTCTCCGCGATCACGTCGTCGACTGCAACGCAACACGGAGGCGGAGCCCTCATTTAAGCTGGTGGGCGGCAGGTGACCTCGCCTGAGCCCGGGCCCTGGAGGACGGCCGTGGAGAAGAACTGCACGCCCACCGGCTATAGCCCACTTGTGGTAGTCACCCGTACGTTCCTGCCTGGCTCGGGAAGTCGGGATGTGGCCGTTCATGCATGCACGCTGGCAGCCGCAGGGTGGCCTGCCGCTGCCGGTCTCACGTCCAGAGCTCGGCAGCGGCGATGGCCTACCGGAGTGTGGCATGTCATTTATGCCAGGCGTGTGGTGGTGTCCGAGTGAGGTGGCGCTGACGACGCGGCAACGAGCGCGACGGTAGGTACGCCTGGCCGAGAGCGCTCGACGCTCGCTTTCGGGCCATTCATCGGGCTGCATGGACGCATATGCCGGACGGCGACGTGGTGATCACGCCGAGCGCGGCCCTCTTCCGGAAAGCTCCGGCGTGAAACCCGTCGCCGTCCGGCCTGGTACGCGCTGTACCGCGTAAAAGATGCTGTCGGGGGGCAAGCACATTTACGACGGAGACGGAGGCGTAGCATCACATGGCCCCGCAAATTCCGCCAGCATGTAGCTCATATCGCCAGCGACGCACTTCATGCACGGGGCCGATCTCTTTCACCATGAGAGGAACAGAAACGCTGCTGTGGTCGAAGGGTTTCCTCCTCGGCCTCTCGCCGTTCACCGGTGGCTCGGCTGCTCGAGTAGTAAAGGCTGGCTGACAGGGGAAGAAGCCTGCATGCATGCACTGCCGTAGACGACGGTGAACCTGGGAAGTAGCAGTATCGGCATGATACCGACGTTGTTTTATGTGCGGCGTACAGAGATCGGAAACTCAGAGGCCGTATGCCCATCCTCTCTCAGTGCTTGCTTCCGGTGTTCCTCTCTCTGACATGCGAGTGGACGTGACAAAAAAAAGGGGGGGGGGGACGGGGGCCAGCTGCGTCGAGAAAGACGAGATGGAAATGGGCAAATGGCCCAGGTCTGTCGGGGCAAATTTACTCGATTTTTCAATGGTTTCATGGCTGCGTCTGCACGGTAACTCGGGCGAGCAGAGGAGGCCGAAAGTCCGTGGGGGCCCAGGCGCTGTTGGGTAGGCCGGCAGCCGGGGAAGCTGCGGGCCCAGGCCCACGTGTCGCTGATCCTCGCTGCTCTCCGTGAGGGACCCTGCTCGTGGGCTCTCGCGCGAGCCAGGCCCACGTGTCGCTGATCCTCTCGCTGCTCTCCCCTGGGCCACCCGTCCGCGTCCAAACTCCAAACAGGGCGCCATCGCTGCCTCGGCTTGACCTCCGGCGCCGCGTTGTCGCTGCCGAGTGAGGCAAAATCAATAAATTTGACATAAAAACGTAACTAATTTATAAAATGAACTGCAGTGATTTTTTTTTACTCGCGTAATCCTTTTGTGTGGTGTTCGACAGCCGGCCGTTACACTATAATATGTAACGTCTGATTAAGGGCGTTACACTTTTGGCCAGCGTGGTACCTTAGGACCCACTTCTGGTTGTGTGGCGCCTAGCTGAAAGGAGCCACACTATCTTATATTAAAACCGTCGTAACTTTTAATCCATACATTCGATGAAAACGTGTCTTATATGAAAGTTGTATATTTTTTTGTGTTCTACGTAATGATGGCATTTTCATCTATCTTAGCATCAATTTTCTTGATGAAAACTTTTGTGCAAAAGTGCATCATACTATAACCGGTCGAATTTGTTAAGGCTTACAAGCTCGGCATGATGATAGCCATGGACCAATAGCTCTTATGCATGCCTCCTACATGATTTTTTCACTACATAATGTGTACATTCACGCCATGCTTATACTTGTCATGTTAATAATCTTTAACATGTTTATGTCTTGCATATAAGTGACTAACTTGTTATAAATGAAATTCGGTTACATAAAGTTGCATTTTGTAGGATCCATAGTAAATAATCATTGGCATCATATGAATATGATGTAATTATGAAGTTTGGGAAAATTTATATCTACTTTAAATCCATGTCATTCTCATACCCACTAAATATCTGCATCACTATGTTTTGAGACACTAAAATATCTAAGAATGTTCTGCGAGATTGACCCTTGTTAATTTTACCAAGTCCCTGGATGTCAACAGAACTTTGCATTTTGGAAAGTGCATAATAAATTAACCATGATTCATATGGGATAACTTTACATATGAATTTTGAGCATCTCCATGTCTACTTATAGGATGATTAACATGACAAGCATAGGCATGACGTGAACGTACACATTATGAAATTGTGTTGACATTTAATGACCTGGTGAAAGTAACAAGTGTCAATATCGCAAAACATTGCCTTAGATATTTTAGTGTCTCATAACATAGTGATGTCAATATTTAGTGGGTATCAAAATAACATGGATTTAAAATTGACATAAAATTTTCCAATTTTCATATTAATATCATATTCATATGATGCCAGATTATTTACTATGGATCCTACAAAATGCAACTTTCTTTAATAGAATTTCATTTATAACATGTTAGTCACTTAGATGCAAGACATAAACATGTTAAAGATGATTAACATGGCAAGCATAGGCATTGTGTGAACATACAAATTATGTAGTGCCATGTAGGATACAAATGCATAAGATATATAGGTCAATGACTATCATCATGCCGAGCTTGTAAGCCTTAACAAATTCGGCCAGTTATATTATGATACTTTTTGTACAAGAGTTTTTATCAAGAAAATTGATCCTAAACATAGTTGAAAATGCCACCATTGCGTAGAACACGAAAAAATACAAAACTTTCATATAAGAAACGTTTTTATCGGATGCACGAATTAAAAGTTACAACGGTTTTAATATAAGATGGTGTGGCTCCTTTCAACTAGACGCCACACAATGTAGCATGACTCCTTTCAACTAGGCGCCACACAATTAGAAGTGGGACCAGGATGCCACGCTGGCCAAAGGTATAGCGCCCTTATGTCAGGCGCTACACAGTGTAGTGTGACGCCCGGCTGTCGGGCACCACATAAAAAGATTACGTGAATAAAAAACTTTTACATACAGTTTACTTTGTGAATTAGTTACGTCTTTAGGTCAAATTTATCGATGTTGCCGCCGAGTGAGAGCGGCGCCGGCGAGGCCAGCCGCTTGGCGCCACACGGGCGTCACCTTCGGCCTGCGAATAGTCGCCACGTTGGCCGCGCGATGTGCTGTCAATTACTGTATACAAGTGTACATTTCGGTGTGGGCGGCATGACCGGGAGTGGCCGCGGCCGCGGCCGCGAAGCCTCCAACGAACCACGGTGGCCGCTGTCGCGGAGCGGGAGGGCCTTGTCGTTCGCGGAGGAACCGCCCATGGGCGCTGCTCGCCCCGCTGTGCGGCCACGGCGCCCATGCGCGCTAGGCATGCAGATTGGCGACAGACATAACAGGGGATCGAGTGGGCGCCGATCTTGCGCGCCGCGCCAAGGCCGGATCATGTGTCCGTGTCAGCGCGATCGGGCGTGTCCGGATGATCGATACGGTGCACACCGAGGACGCTTGGCGTTGGCGGGGCTCGACGTCGTGGTCTGGTCCCGTGGAATGGATATGGATGGATGATCGGAAGTTGCCACACGGAGGCGCCGGCTCGGCTCACTGCTCGGGCACAGTTCACGATGCCGGCCCGGGTAAGAGGAAACTGACGCGAGGAAACGGGCGCCCGGCGGCATGGCGCGGCGGTGTGACATGTCTCTGTGTGCGCGTCCGTGTCAGAGGAGGGCATGCGTGCGAAGGTTCAACGCCCATGGTCTCGCAGTGCCATCATCAGATGCCCGATCGAACCACAGCCAAGTCCCAGTGACGCTGATGGATGGATCGATACGGGTCAGAGAAAGAACTGCAAGTGCAAAAGCCGCACCTCCCGTATCTGTATGTGGTAACTAAAGTTTGTTCTACTGCTGCAAGCGTGGGCATGGCGGGTCACTTTCCTCTCCCTCGGACGAGAACGACGGGCGTCCCCACGTGCCGGCGGTGTCGGGGGCCAATGCAGGAGTAGAACTGGATCGAGGCCCGGAGCGAAAAGGCAAGCCATGTGCGCGCGCGCCGCCGTGCTGGCCGACGCCGGGAGAGCGGAAGCCTCGTGCCAGGTAAATACGAGGCGGCCCGCACCATGTCGGCGAGACGGTGCCACCGCCGGCGAGACGAATGCTGCCTCTGCGCACCGAAGTGTACAGCGGTGGCGATGCGTGCATGCTTTCTCTTCGCTTATCCTCTTCCTCCGCGATCCACTCTGATCTTCGCTTCCATGATGAGTGCCCTCACGGGCTGCCCTGCTCCTCCATCCAGGCAAAACCATCATGAGCTTTCTGACGGCGGCCTCTCGATGGCTCTTCTATCCCTCTCCGCTCCGGTCGATCCATCGTCCATGGCTGGTCGCGTCCCCTTCGTCCGTCCCAACGGAGGTCTCGCTCGTGTCTGGAATCTCTGGACCGGCCGGGCAGTCTAGCGCATCCGACGAAGTGTCCTCGCTGCTGCCGCTCCGTGCCGCACACGAAAGTTTCGCTCGTCAGATCGGCCCGCTAGCTTCCGGACAACCGTTCGTGTCTATGTTAACTTGCTAATCATGCATCCACATCATTTACACGTTGCTAAATGCTGGTCCACCGAGCGTGCACTTTGATCCTCATGCCGGCGAGGTTTTGATCAGTTGGATCTCAGGTAATTGAAAGGCCATGGGATGGGGAAATCGTACGTCAACACATGTGAAGTGGTCACACTTGTGGATTAGATGCGGTGCCATCATGAGCAAGATCAGCTCGTTTGTGAGTGCCAAGTCAGGCTAGACCAGGTAAACGTGGCAGCTCAGAACATAGCATATGCATTGCATGCATGCCGGCGAGCTGGCCCGTGGTCACCCCTGGACTTTTCGTACACGCGCAAAAAGCGCAAACCGAACATCTTTGCTCGGAACAGTGGCTCGAGGGCTTCTTGTCACCTCGTTGGGTCCCAAAAGTTGGTTAAAGCGAGGCAAGTTTTCCTCCGTTGTTTAGATTCGAGCATTGACATTTGATGATCCGATGCAACGGATCGGGTTGATTTATCGGTCAATGTTGTTTGGTAAAAAGAAGTTTTCGGATTAGTCTCATTCTTCGTGAGACCAATTGGTTCCTTTTGGCCAGCCTCATTTGTCAAAAGGAATGAAGGGAACACTAAACTTGTTTGACACTGGTGCATTGGGGTATCCAGTTCACACTGCGCTAGGGGTGAGCTTCTCCAACGAACTACTGCTGGCTCCAACGACTTCAGCGTATGCTTCAAAAAGAAACAGGAGGGAGATAAAAGGGGGCTGCAGCTCCTGTAACAAACTTGCTAGGCTGTTTTTGGATGCATAACCCTCCTTTATTTATTAAAAAAAAGTCGACTAGGTATTTTCGCCTTAAGAGGCAGAGAAAGAGGGCGATGCCGGATCGACAGTTAGGAATGTCGCATGGTTCTTGTGGTGTGCTAAAAGGGACTTGACACTGAAAAATCTTCTAGACATGCAACAGTTGTTGCACCCTAATGACGTAATTAACGATGGATCACTAGCAGAAACCAACCCCTAACTGAGCTGATTAGGCACAGGAGAATGCAAAGAAAAAGGAGGATGGAAAGGGCAGGAGGGGGGCACAGGGGACCCAACAAGGCACTTAATGCGACAGCAACCTAGAGGGCCCGGCCTGTCCCAGGATATGCTCCACCAGTCCACATCAAATCCCACATTAGCGCATAATGCCCTTCACCGAACGTGGTCCCGCCGTATTTCCGTTCAAGATTATCGTGAAAATGAGCTAATCAACCAATTAGCAAGTAAAGTATACGTTTGCTACTTGAGTACTTCAAGACGGCGGTGTACCTCGCCATCATCAACTTAGGTGGGAGAGTCAAGTAGTAGTTGTGGAGGCGATTCTATCTGTTTTTGCAAACACCGGCAGAACATTTCGTCCATGATTTTTTTGGTTAAAAGTGGAACGAGAATCCTTTGCACTTCTGCATAATTCGCTCTTGTATTCGTCCGGTCAATGGTGTAAGGGTCCCCTTGGAGGTGAGTACCAAATCAATCTGGTTTTCGTAAATGGGCTAGAAAGAATTCAGAATTTGTTGTTGGGTCGTAGATCAAGTTGCTGGTTGGTGTTAGACAAATGCTGTCAGGCCGATCATAGCCTTGAATAAGTTTGGTGGTCATTTAATTGTTATGTATGTCTTGGAGTACTTTGTGCATGGTGCGTTATTCATCCAAAATCATCACACTTGGGATAGCTTAACAATGTGCTATCGCATTGAAGGCAGGACACACAAAAAACCATCGAAAATGTGCCCAATACGGAACGCGGAGCACTGACACTCGAAGTTGGTCGTGAAAACAACGAAACCGACAGGTGAGGCCCGCCTGTCAGGGTGACTTGCCGGGGGTTGACGGTAGTCGTTAGCTGACAACATACGGTCGTTCCTGAACCTGTTGGCGTGCATGTTTAAGTGGGTCACACTAGTCACCTGTTGTGACCAAACCAGTTCATCCCTCTCGCTCCTCATCTCTCTCAACTGCAACTGTTGCCGCCG
Source organism: Hordeum marinum (assembly GCA_022496015.1). Lineage (NCBI taxonomy): Eukaryota > Viridiplantae > Streptophyta > Magnoliopsida > Poales > Poaceae > Hordeum > Hordeum marinum. Next base: position 382,563,863 of record CM039677.1, on the reverse strand, counting down.
CCGCCGATGACTCGTAGTCTCACGACGGTCTGACATGGTTTCGCGGAGCGACTAGTCCAGCTCTTCTTTGAACGGAGAATCCATGACTAGCCAGCTACGTTCTCTCTCTTGTACTCCTTATGTGTGTTCCCCTCATGGTCTAGTTGTGGTTAGAGTTCTTCAATTGAGGATTTTTAACCAGGACGTTGATTTGTGCAATTTATGTGTCGTTTAGCATCCTAGGATTATCCCTTGCTACGAATGGAGTGACATTGCTCGCGTTCTACCTTCTCATTGACTACATCGAGAACCTTGCGTTCGGCTAGTTGCTTTTGACTCCTTGGACACTCGCAGTCGTTTTCTTGCGTGTGCTGAGAAGGCATGTTAATTGCTAGTCTGAATATGATGTTCTTAGTTAGTAATTACATTTTTAATTAGTTTGTGCATATACGATTGAGAACATTTGTATTTATGCTCTACTATTGTTTCTGCCCACAATTCCATACAATTTAAGTGAATTTGTGCATATATTTAAATTAGGATGAACTGAAATGTAATTATCTGGAGCGGGTTGACCCTGAGTGGTCAAAGGCCATGAAGTTCTACCTAAGAGAATTGTGGAGCATGTATGAGAAGGAAAACAAAGACAGACTAGGAGAATGTTCAAAATGCCAAAGAAAAATTCAAGGTACTTGGAGAAAAGAGGAAAATGGAGGAAGACTTGAGATTTTTTAAACTGGACCTTGCTAAAATGGTGGCTGACAAGGAGGAGGCTATCACACAGTTGGGCAAGGCTAGGTTGGATCTTAGTGATCGAAAAGAGAAGTTGGAGAAGAAGACGTTGGCAGACCACGGTTGTACCAATTTACATCAGCTCCTTAGGGCAAAGGCAAAGAACAAAAGGGACCAGCTGGTGCTATAGAGAGACGGGGTGTAGACAGAGAGGGGCCAATTAAAGCAAGATAAGAAAAATCGAGTAGATGATTTCGGGTTTGCTCAAAAAGAAAGATGGGTAAAAGGAGAAGATGACGGAATTGAAGGAGATTTGTGATGAATTTTAATATGTATGTTGGTTTAGGGTACCACTACACTTGTTGTAATTGTGCCTTGTTGAACTAAATAAGCAAGACCTAACCGAAGTGTCTCAAGTGTATTGTGTTGGAAATATGCCCTAGAGGCAATAATAAAATGGTTATTATTGTATTTCCTAGTTCATGATAATTGTCTATTGTTCATGCTATAATTGTGTTAACCGGAAACCGTAATACATGTGTGAATACATAGACCACAACATGTCCCTAGTGAGCCTCTAGTTGACTAGCTTGTTGATCAATAGATGGTAACGATTTCATGACCATGGACATTGGATGTCACTGATAACGGGATCACATCATTAGGAGAATGATGTGATGGACAAGACCCAATCCTAAGCATAGCACAAGATCGTGTAGTTCGTCTGCTAAAGCTTTTCAATGTCAAGTATCGTTTCCTTAGACCATGAGATTGTGCAACTCCCGGATACCGTAGGAATGCTTTGGGTGTGCCAAATGTCACAACGTGACTGGGTGGCTATAAAGGTACACTACGGGTATCTCCGAAAGTGTTTGTTGGGTTGGCACGAATCGAGACTGGGATTTGTCACTTCGTGTGACGGAGAGGTATCTATGGGCCCACTCGGTAAGACATCATCATAATGAGCTCAATGTGACTAAGGAGTTAGCCACGGGATGATGTATTACGGAACGAGTAAAGAGACTTGTCGGTAACGAGATTGAACAAGGTATAGAGATACCGACGATCGAATCTCGCGCAAGTATCATATCGATAGACAATGGGAATTGCATACGGGATTGATTGAATCCCCGACATCGTGGTTCATCCGATGAGATCATCGTGGAGCATGTGGGAGCCAACATGGGTATCCAGATCCCGCTGTTGGTTATTGACCGGAGAGGTGTCTCGGTCATGTCTACGTGTCTCCCGAACCTGTAGGGTCTACACACTTAAGGTTCGATGACGCTAGGGTTATAGGGAAATGGTATACGTGATTACCGAAAGTTGTTCGGAGTCCCGGATGAGATCCCATACGTCACGGGGAGCTCCAGAATGGTCTGGAGGTAAAGATTGATATATAGGAAGTCCAGGTTTGGTCACCGGAAAGTTTTCGGGCTCATCGATAGTGTACCGGGAGTGCCGGGAGGGTGCCGGAGGACCCCCGAGAGGGGTGTGACGACCATAGGACTTTGTGGGCCCTTAGAGGAGGTGCGACAGCCCTTATTGGGCTGGCCAAGACCTTCTAGAAAGTCCCAAGCGGCTCGAGATAAGGAGATAGGGCAAAGGAGTTTGAAAAAGAGGAGATCCACCTCCCTTGTGAGAGGTGGACTCTTCCCCTAGGGTCGGCCGAACATCTCCTCCTTGGAGGAGGGGCCAAGGCAGCCCTCCCTCTCCCTCCTCCTATATATATGCAAGGGTTTGGGCTTATTTGAGACACGACTTCTCTCTCTCTCGGCGCAGCCCTACCCTTCCTCTTCCTCGTTCTCCGTAGCGCTTGGCGAAGCCCTGCCGGAGTTCACGTAGCTCCACCGTCACCACGCCGTCGTGCTACCAGAGCTCTCCCTCAACCTCTCCTTCCTCCTTGCTAGATCAAGGCATAGGAGACGTCATCGGGCTGCACGTGTGTTGAACGTGGAGGCGCCGTTGTTCGGCGCTAAGATCGGAATCCACCGCGATCTGAATCGCTGCGAGTACGACTCCACCAACCGCGTTCTTGTAACGCTTCCGCTTAGCGATCTTCAAAGGTATGAAGATGCAATTTCTCCCCACTCGTTGCTGGTTTCTCCATGGATAGATCTTAGTGATCGTAGGAATTTTTTTGATTTACTACTACGTCTCCCAACAGTGGCATCATGAGCTAGGTCTATGCATAGAATCTATGCACAAGTAGAACACAAGTTGTTGTGGGCGTCGATTTTGTTAATATGCTTACCACTACTAGTCTTATCTTGATTCGGCAGTATTGTGGGATGAAGCGGCCCAGGACGACTTTACACGTACGCTTACGTGAGACTGGTTCCACCGGCTGACATGCACTTGTTGCATAAGGTGGCTAGCGGGTGTCTGTCTCTCCCACCTTAGTCGGATTGGATTCGATGAAAAGGGTCCTTATGAAGGGTAAATAGCAATTGGCATATGACGTTGTGGTTTTGGCGTAGGTAAGAAACGTTCCTGCTAGAAACCTATAGCAGCCACGTAAAAAACTTGCAACTACAAATTAGAGGACGTCTAACTTGTTCTTGCAGCATATGCCTTGTGATGTGATATGGCCAAAGAATGTGATGTGATGCATTGTGATGTATGAGATTGATCATGTTCTTGTAATAGGATTCACGACTTGCATGTCGATGAGTATGACAACCGGCAGGAGCCATAGGAGTTGTCTTATTTTATTGTATGACCTGCGTGTCAATCATAAACGTCATGTAATTACTTTACTTTATTGCTAAACGTTAGCCATAGTAGTAGAAGTAGTAGTTGACGAGACAACTTCATGAAGACACAATGATGAAGATCATGATGATGGAGATCATGGTGTCATGCCGGTGACAGTGATGATCATGGTGCCCCGAAGATGGACATCAAAGGAGCAAGATGATATTGGCCATATCATGTCACTATATTGATTGCATGTGATGTTTATCATGTTTACATCTTATTTTCTTCGAACGACGGTAGTAAATAAGATGATCTCTCAATAAAAATTTCAAGATAAGTGTTCACCCACTGTGCACCGTTGCTAAGGATCGTCGTTCCGAAGCACCACGTGATGATCAGGTGTGATAGGTTCTAACGTTCGCATACAACGGGTGTAAGCCAGATTTACACACGCGATACACTTAGGTTGACTTGACGAGCCTAGCATGTACAGACATGGCCTCGGAACACGGAAGACCGAAAGGTCGAACATGAGTCGTATAGAAGATACGGTCAACATGGAGATGTTCACCATGGATGACTAGTCCGTCTCACGTGATGATCGGACACAGGCTAGTTGACATGGATCATGTGTCCCTTGGATGACTAGAGAGATGTCTATCTAAGTGGGAGTTCATTAAATATTTTGATTATGTGAACTTAATTATCATGAACTTAGTCTAAAATTATCTTTACAATCTATATTGTAGATCCAATGGCCAACGCGAATGTCCCCCTCAATTTCAACGCGTTCCTAGAGAAAACCAAGCTGAAAGATGATGGAAGCAACTATGCGGACTGGGTCCGTGGCTTGAGGATCATCCGCATAGCTTCCAAGAAATTGTATATCCTTGATGCACCACTAGGTGACCCACCCCTTCTCCCAGCAAAGTAAGACGGTGCGAACGCTTGGCATTCTCGCTGCGATGATTACTCCCTTGTTCAGTGCGGCATGCTTTATAGTTTAGAACTGGGGCTCCAAAAGCGTTTTGAGCAACACGGAGCATATGAGATGTTACAAGAGCTGAACTGGTTTCCAAGCTCATGCCCGGGTCGAGAGATATGACATCTCCGACAAGTTCTTCAGCTGTAAGATGGAGGAGAATAGTTCTGTCAGTGAGCACATCCTCAAGATGTGTGGGCTACACAACCACTTGACTCAGCTGGGAGTTAATCTCCCGGATGACTCGGTCATTGACAAAATCCTCAAGTTGCTTCCACCTAGATACAAGAGCTTTGTGATGAACTACAACATCCAAGGGATAGAGAAGTCCATTCCTGAGTTGTACTCGATGCTGAAATCAGCGGAGGTCGAGATCAAAAAGGAGCATCAAGTGTTGATGGTGAATAAGACCACTAGTTTCAAGAATGGCAAGGGTAAGAAGAACTTCAAGAAGGACGGCAAAGCTATTGCCACGCCCGGTATGCAAGTTGCGAGGAAGAAGAAGAACAAGAATGGACCCAAGCCTGAGACTGAGTGTTTTTATTGCAAGGGTACCGGTCACTGGAAGCGGAACTGCCCCAAGTACTTAGCGGATAAGAAGGACGGCAACGTTAAAGGTATATGTGATATACTTGTTATTGATGTGTACCTAACCAGCACTCATAGTAGCTCCTGGGTATTTGATACCGGTGCAGTTGCTCACATTTGTAACTCCAAGCAGGAGCTGCGGAATAAGCGGAGGCTGGCAAAGGACGAGGTGACGATGCGCGTCGGGAATGGTTCCAAGGTCGATGTGATCGCCGTCGGCACGCTACCTCTACATCTACCTTCGGGATTAGTGTTAAACCTTAATAATTGTTATTTAGTACCAGCTTTGAGCATGAACATTGTATCTGGATCTCGCTTGATGCGAGATGGCTACTCATTTAAATTTGAGAATAATGGTTGTTCTATTTATATGAGAGAGATGTTTTATGGTCATGCCCCGCTGGTCAATGGTTTATTTTTGATGAATCTCGAACGTGATGTTACACATGTCCATAGTGCGAGTACCAAAAAGTGTAAGGTTGATAACGATAGTCCCACATACATGTGGCACTGCCGCCTTGGTCATATTGGTGTCAAATGCATGAAGAAGCTCCATACTGATGGACTTTTGGAGTCTCTTGATTTCGAATCATTTGACACATGCGAACCATGACTCATGGGCAAGATGAACAAGACTCCGTTCTCCGGAACAATGGAGCGAGCAATTGACTTGTTGGAAATAATACATACCGATGTATGCGGTCCAATGAGTGTCGAGGCTCGTGGTGGCTGCCGTTATGTTCTTACCCTCACTGATGACTTGAGTAGATATGGGTATGTCTACTTAATGAAACATAAGTCTGAAACTTTTGAAAGGTTCAAGGAATTTCAAAGTGAGGTAGAGAATCAACGTGACAGGAAAATAAAGTGCCTAGGATCTGATCATGGCGGAGAATATTTAAGTCACGAGTTTGGCACGCACCTAAGGAAATGTGGAATTGTTTCACAACTCACGCCGCCTGGCACACCTTAGTGAAATGGTGTGTCTGAACATCGTAATCGCACTCTATTAGATATGGTACGATCTATGATGTCTCTTACCGACTTACCGCTATCATTTTGGGGATATGCATTAGAGACTGTCGCATTCACTTTAAATACGGCACCGTCAAAATACGTTGAGACGACACCGTATGAATTATGGTTTGGTAAGAAACCTAAGCTGTCGTTTCTAAAAGTTTGGGGATGCGATGCTTATGTGAAGAAACTTCAACCTGAGAAGCTCGAACCGAAAGCGGGAAAGTGCATCTTCATAGGATATCCCGAAGAGACTATTGGGTATACCTTCTACCTATGATCCGAGGGCAAAGTCTTTGTTGCCAAGAATGGATCCTTTCTCGAGAAAGAGTTTCTCTCGAAAGAAGTAAGTGGGAGGAAAATAGAATTTGATGAGGTAATTGTACCTCCACTCGAACCGGAGAGTAGCAAAACACAGGAAGTTGTTTCTGTGGAGCCTACACCGGCGGGAGAGGAAGTTAACAATGATGATCATGAAACTTCAGATCAAGTTACTATTGAACGCCGAAGGTCCACTAGGACACGTTCCGCACCAAAGTGGTACGGCAACCCTGTCCTGGAGATCATGTTGTTAGACAACGGTGAACCTTCGAACTATGAGGAAGCGATGACGGGCCCGGATTCCAACAAATGGCTTGAAGCCATGAAATCCGAGATAGGATCCATGTATGAGAACAAAGTGAGGACTTTGGTGGACTTGACTGATGATAAGCGAGCCATTGAAAATAAATGGATCTTTAAGAAGAAGACTGACGCGGATGGTAATGTAACCGTCTATAAGGCTCGGCTTGTCGCTAAGGGTTATCGACAAGTTCAAGGAATTGACTACGATGAGACTTTCTCACCCGTAGCGATGCTGAAGTCTGTCCGAATCATGTTAGCAATTGCCGCATTTTATGATTATGAGATCTGGCAAATGGACATCAAAATGGCATTCCTTAATGGTTTCCTTAATGTAGAACTATATATGATACAGCCGGAAGGTTTTGTCGATCCTAAAGATGCTAACAAGGTATGCAAGCTCCAACGCTCAATCTATGGGCTGGTGCAAGCATCTCGGAGTTGGAACATTCGCTTTAATGAAGTGATTAAAGCATTTGGGTTTGTACAGGTATATGGAGAACCCTCTATTTACAAGAAAGTGAGTGGGAGCTCTATAGCATTTCTTATATTATATGTGGATGACATACTGATAATGGGAAATGATCTAGAACTCTTGGAAAGTATAAAGGCCTACTTGAATAAGTGTTTTTCAATGAAGGACCTTGGAGAAGCTGCTTATATATTAGGTATTAAGATCTATAGACATAGATCGAGACGCCTCATAGGTCTTTCACAAAGCACATACCTTGAAAAGATATTGAAGAAGTTCAATATGGATCAGTCCAAGAAGGGATTTTTGCGTGTGTTACAGGGTATGAGATTGAGTATGACTCAATGCCCGACCACGGCAAAGGATAGAGAAGAGATGAGTGTCATCCCCTATGCTTCAGCCATATGCTCTATTATGTATGCCATGCTATAAACCAGACCTGATGTGAACCTTGCCATTAGTTTGGTAGGGAGGTACCAAAGTGATCCCAGAGCGGAACACTGGACAGCGGTCAAGAATATCCTGAAGTACCTAAAAAGGAAAAAGGACATGTTTCTCGTATATGGAGGTGCTGAAGAGCTCATCGTAAAGGGTTACGTCGATGCTAGCTTCGACACAGATCCGGACGACTCCAACTCGCAAACCGGATACGTGTATGTGTTGAATGGAGGGGCAGTCAGCTGGTGCAGCAGCAAGCAAAGTGTCGTGGGGGCATCTACATGTGAAGCGGAGTGCATAGCTGCTTCGGAAGCAGCAAAGGAAGGAGTCTGGATGAAGGAGTTCATCACCGACCTAGGAGTAATTCCAAGCGCGTCGGGCCCGATGACTCTATTCTGTGACAACACTAGAGCTATTACCCTTGCGAAGGAGCCCATGTTTCACAAGAAGACAAGACACATTAAGCGCCGCTTCAACTCCATCCGTGATTACATTCAGGAGGGAGATATAGATATTTGTAAAGTGCATACGGATCTGAATGTCGCAGATCCGTTGACTAAACCTCTCTCACGAGCAAAACATGATCAACACCAGATTGCTATGGGTGTACGATTCATCACAATGTAACTAGATTATTGACTCTAGTGCAAGTGGGAGACTATTGGAAATATGCCCTAGAGGCAATAATAAAATGGTTATTATTGTATTTCCTAGTTCATGATAATTGTCTATTGTTCATGCTATAATTGTGTTAATCGGAAACCGTAATACATGTGTGAATACATAGACCACAACATGTCCCTAGTGAGCCTCTAGTTGACTAGCTCATTGATCAATAGATGGTCACGGTTTCATGACCATGCACATTGGATGTCACTGATAATGGGATCACATCATTAGGAGAATTATGTGATGGACAAGACCCAATCCTAAGCATAGCACAAGATCATGTAGTTCGTCTGCTAAAGCTTTTCAATGTCAAGTATCGTTTCCTTAGACCATGAGATTGTGCAACTCCCGAATACCGTAGGAATGCTTTGGGTGTGCCAAACGTCACAACGTAACTGGGTGGCTGTAAAGGTGCAGTACGGTATATCCAAAAGTGTCTGTTGGGTTGGCATGAATCGAGACTGGGATTTGTCACTCCGTGTGACGGAGAGGTATCTCTGGGCCCACTCGGTAAGACATCATCATAATGAGCTCAATGTGACTAAGGAGTTAGCCATGGATGATGTATTACGGAACGAGTAAAGAGACTTGTCGGTAACGAGATTGAACAAGGTATAGAGATACCGACGATCGAATCTCGGGCAAGTATCATACTGATAGACAAAGGGAATTGCATACGGGGTAGATTGAATCCCTGACATCGTGGTTCATCCGATGAGATCATCGTGGAGCATGTGGGAGCCAACATCGGTATCCAGATCCCGCTATTGGTTATTCACCGAAGAGGTGTCTCGGTTATGTCTACGTGTCTCCCGAACCCTTAGGGTCTACACACTTAAGGTTCGATGACGCTAGGGTTATAGGGAAATGGTATACGTGATTACCGAAAGTTTTTCGGAGTCCCGGATGAGATCCCGGACGTCACGAGGAGCTCTGGAATGGTTCGGAGGTAAAGATTGATATATAGGAAGTCCAGTTTTGGTCACCGGAAAGTTTTCGGGCTCATCGGTAGTGTACCGGGAGTGCCGGGAGGGTGTCGGAGGACCCCTGAGAGGGGTGTGACGACCATAGGACTTTGTGGTCCCTTAGAGGAGGTGTTCCAGCCCTTATTGGTCTGGCCAATACCTTCTAGAAAGGCCCATGTGGCTGGAGATAAGGAGATAGGGCAAAGGAGTTTGAAAAAGAGGAGATCCACCTCCCTTGTGGGAGGTGGATTCTTCCCCTAGGGTCGGCCGAACCTCTCCTCCTTGCAGGAGGGGCCAAGGCAGCCCTCCCTCTCCCTCCTCCTATATATATGCAAGGGTTTGGGCTGATTTGAGACACGACTTCTCTCTCTCTCGGCGCAGCCCTACCCTTCCTCTTCCTCGTTCTCCGTAGCGCTTGGCGAAGCCCTGCTGGAGCTCTCCCTCAACCTCTCCTTCCTCCTTGCTAGATCAAGGCGTAGGAGACGTCATCGGGCTGCACGTGTGTTGAACGCGGAGGCGTTGTTGTTCGGCGCTGAGATCGGAATCCACCGCGATCTGAATCGCTGCGAGTACGACTCCACCAACCGCGTTCTTGTAACGCTTCCACTTAGCGATCTTCAAAGGTATGAAGATGCAATCTCTCCCCACTCGTTGCTGGTTTCTCCATGGATAGATCTTGGTGATCATAGCATGAATTTATATTGAACTTGAAGTTTGCTTCCAAGACTTAAATATGTAATTGCATGAATTTCTAGTGGATTTAAACTGATGTCATTTGTTTCAATTTTCTATGTGTTGCAAATGTTTTCAATTGTATAATGTTAAATATGTTAGGTCTGAATATTGTGCACTGAATATTAACATGAAGAGATCATTGTCCATTGAAGAATATGAAAATCAAGTAAATATTATGCATTGAATATTGGCGTATGTTGCTCCATGTCTGGGTGTTGGGGAACGTTGCATGGGAAACAAAAAATTTCCTACGCACACGCAAGATCTATCCATGGTGATGAGCATCTACGAGCGGGAGAGTGGAACTACGTACCCTTGTAGTCGCTAAGCGGGAAGCGTTAAGAAATGTGGTTGATGTAGTCAAACGTCTTCGCGATCCAAATCGCCGAGCGTCCCGCGATCCAATCACGATCCGTCCCGATCTAGCACCAAACGGACGACACCTCCGCGTTCAGCACACGTACGACTTGATGACGATCTTCGCCTTCTTGATCCAGCAAGAGGGAGTGGAGAGGTAGACGAGTTCTCCGGTAGCGCGATGACGTTGCGGCGATGGTGGTGGAATAATTCCAGCAGGGCTTCGCCTAAGCACTATTGAAACCGATCTAGAGGAGAAACTACGAACTAGAGGTGAGGGTTGCACGTGGCTAAAAATCTATGTGCAAAAACCCTAAAACCTCTAGTATATATACCAGGAGGAGAGGAGGAGGCTTGGCGCAAGGGCCAGACCTTGGTGGCTTTGGCCGAAGTGGAGGGCGGAGTCCTCCTCCTCCACTCCTAGTAGGATTAGAACTCCTTCCTTATTTCCACCTTTTTGCCTTTTTCCACCTTTTTCCACTTTGGACTTTCTTCCCAACCGCATGGGCCTTCCGTGGGACTTCATCCAGCCCACTAAGGGCTGGTATTCATACTCCCACAGCCCATGTAGCCTCTTCAGTCGAAATACTCCTCCCGATGGTCTCTCGACACTCTCGGTACCCTCCCGACACTCCCGGTACACTACCAATGAGCCCAAAACCTTTCTGGTGACCAAAAGAGGACTTCCTATATATCAATATTTACCTAAGGACCATTCCGGAGCTCCTCATGACGTCCGGGATCTCATCCGGGACTCCGAACAACCTTCGGTCACCACCATGCATAACTCTATACTATCGAAACGTCACCAAACCTTAAGTGTGCAGACCCTGCGGGTTCGAGAACTATGTAGACATGACTGAGACACCTCTACGGTCAATAAGCTATAGCGGGACCTGGATGACCATATTGATTCCTACATATTCTACGAAGATCTTTATCGGTCGAACCTCTATGTCAAGGATTCAGTTAATCCCGTATGATGTTCCCTTTGTTCTTCGGTATGTTACTTGCTCGAGATTCGATTGTCGGTATCTCCATACCTAGTTCAACTTCGTTACCGAAAAGTCTATTTACTCGTTCCATAATACAAGATCCCGTGGCTAACACTTAGTCAGATTGCTTGCAATGCTTATTGTGATGTTGTATTACCGAGTGGGCCCTAAGATACCTCTCCGTCACACGGAGTAACAAATCCTAGTGTTGATACATGCCAACCCAACAGACACCCTCGGAGATACATGTAGAGCACCTTTATAGTCACCCAGTTACGTTGTGACGTTTAATACACACAGGGCACTCCTCCGATGTCCGTGAGTTGCATGATCTCATGGTCGTAGGAACATAAACTTGACATGCAGAAAACTGTAGCAATAAACTGACACGATCATATGTACGTTTATAGTTTGGGTCTCGTCCATCCCATTATTCTCCTAATGATGTGATCCCGTTATCAAATGACATCTCATGTCAATGGCTAGGAAACCTTGACCATATTCGATCAACGAGCTAGTTCAGTAGAGGCATACTAGGGGCAAAGTGTTGTCTATTTATCCACACATGTAATGTGTTTCCAATCATTACAATTATAGCATGGATAATAAACAATTATCATGAACAAGGAAATATAATAATAAACTCTTTATTTATTGCCTCTAGGGCATATTTCCAACACTGGGCCATAAACCCAAGCATCTTTGTTCACAATTGAGATCATTGTGCGCTGAATATTAACATAAAAAATTAATAGTGAAAGAATGAAGCAACAATGGCTGTGAAGGAAATTATAACTATTAGTTCCCAATGCATAATTGGAAATTATAATGCCATAGAGTAGTAGTTCTTAGTGGCATAGATAGGTCCAACATAATTTCATACATAAAGTGCTCTAGTGCCTTATGTAGCACATGCACTAGAGCACTTGCAAACATAGTTCAAAGATAAGCATGACATAGTTCAACATCACATTCACTAGTTCAACACCACATTCAGTAGTTCCCACTGGCATAGAAGTATCCCTCCATCCTTTTGCTCACATATTTATTCCTCCTTAACCTATTTTGTGTTGGATGGATACTTGAAGCTTGTGCAAAACTCCTTGGAGGATTGGAACATCTTGCACCTCTTTCATCAGTAGGAGAAGACCTTGCACCTCTAGTAGCAGCAACAACAGATGTATCCCTTGCATCCCTTGCAACATATGATGAGCTTTCACCCTACCACTTGTAGCAGATGATGAGTTTGCACCCCTACCCCTTGTAGCAGCAGGTGCCCTTGCAGATGATGAGTTGCCTCGTCCTCCAAGAAATAGTCGTCCCAGATGCAATCTTCTGGTTCTTTCATAGTCATCAATGATTTTGAATTTGGTGCACACCATTGTGACCACGGGGACGCATGGGCTGGCTGGTGGGTCATCGTGATGTCAGTGCAGAATCCCATCTCCATGGTCTTGGCTCCAGCCTCGATATCGGAAATCATTGGTTGGAGATTGTCGTTCTCTGGTCTGAAGGCCACAATTATCATTATTGTTGTTGCAGTCTCCATGGTGTGTCTAGGATCCGCATCTATCACTCGAAGAAATGGGGGAACGTGAAGTTGAATGTCTTCACAGCAGTCGATGATGAACTCGAGCTTGCCGAAAAATAGGGTTCAAACGGAGACTCGTAGTGCGCAGGTCTAGATTCGCCATGTCTCGTCCACGATGAATGTGAGAAAACTGGAAACAAAGCTCTATGAGGGCATGAAATCACCAGGGTGGATTGGAGATCCGATTTGGGTTTGGTCTCTCGCTAGTGCAACTCATGATTGGCCTGCCAACTAACAGTACAAAAATTGGTAGTGTTCTCGAAGAGGAGGGGAGATGTAGCACAATAGAGATAAGTATTTCCCTCGGTGAGAACCAAGGTTATTGAACCAATAGGAGAACCATGCAAATTCCCATCTTCAACGCCTACACACAAAAGAGCACACACTTGCACCCAACGCGGGCATGAGGGTTGTCAATCCCCTTGAGCTCGTTATTTGCAAGCGATGAGTAGTGATAGATAGATAAATATAAATTGCAAATAAAAATAAAGTAAATAATGGCAGCAATAATTTTGTATTTATTGTAATAATACTTGTGAAGACCAACTCTTGCATGCATCTACTACTATTACTCCACCCATCTACCGCTATCCAACATGCATCTAGATTATTAAGTAAAAACAGAGAAATGTTTGAAGCAAGATGACATGATGTAGACAAAGTAAATCCAATAAATATGAGTAAAACCTGTTGTTTTACCCTTAATGACAGCAATGCAATACGTGGCATATCCCTTTCTGTCATTGGGATTGAGCACAACATCACAACACACCTCTCCCACTGAAGATAAATCAATCTAGTTGGCCAAACCAAACCGACGGATTCAAGAGAATTAATAAACTATAAAAATCATGCATATAATAATTCAAAGAAGACTCGAATATTATTCATGAATAATCTTAACATGAACGCAAAATTCATCGGATCCCAACAAGCACACCGCAAAGATGATCACATAGGATAGAGCATCATGGGAATCACGATGATCTTTGCATTGAAGAATATACAGAGAGAGATATCCATCTAGGTACTAACTAAGGACCCATAGGTCTATGGTGAACTACTCACACATCATCATGGCAGTAGCATGGTTGATGTAGAGGCCCTCCGTGATCGATCCCCCCTCCGTCAGGGCACCAGAACAGGCTCCTGATGGGCACAAGACGGAAAAGAGAATTCGAGCGGCAGAAAATGTGTTTTGGGACGCTCTCTAGGATTTTCCCAACATATGTAAATTTATAGGCCAGAGATCAGGTCAGGGGTCGTGGGAAGTTGCCCCAAGCCATTAGGGCGTGACCACCCCCTGGGCGCGCCCTGTTGGCTTTGCGCTACCCCGCGTTGCCTCCGGTGTCCCTCCAAAGCTTCCAGGTCTTTATTTTTTCTAGAAAAAATCATCGAAAAGTTTCAAGATATTTGAATTTTGTCTCATACAGTATTCCTGAAAATCCAAAAACAAGCAGAAAATAGCAACTCGAACTGGGCACTGGGTTAATAGGTTAGTGCTCAAAAATAATATAAAATAGCAAGTAAGTGCTTAAAAAGTATCCTAGAATGATAATACAATAGTATGGAACAATCGAAAGTTATAGATACGTTGGAGATGTATCGACAACCCCAAGCTTAATTCATGCTCATCCTCGAGTAGGTAAATGATAAAAACAAATTTTTTGATGTGACATGCTACCCAACATGTAATCTTTTTCAGGTATAATTATTGAGAAACGATGAATTAATAAACATCAACATGGTAATATCCATAAACATAAGTAACACAATCATCAACTTTAAAAATATACGGTTTGTAAAGAATGTTTACTCCTCATTAATTTTATCATATTAGCATGGCATGGCTCCGTATTCACCATATAAATACAAATGTCAAGCACCATTGTGTTAAGCCAGGTAATTGGATTACACTTCTTAACACGGTTCGGTATGTTATACCTTACTCAATACATGAGTGTGAACCATGGACATAGCATATAGGTGGACTAGAATACGATGGTAGGTATCAAAGGAGTAAAAGTGGAGAATAAAGTCTCGCATTAACTAGGCAGACCAATGGTCTATGGAGATGCTCATAAATCGATATCAATGCGAGGAGTAGGGATTGCCATGCAACAGATGCACTAGAGCTATAAGTGTATGAGATCTCAATGAAAGCTAAGTGGGTGCGCATCCAACTTGCTTTCTCATGAAGACCTCGGGCATTCGAGGAAGCGCATCATCAAAATATAAAATCCAAGTTCTATAATGAAAAATTCCCACTAAAATATGAAAATGACAAAACATGAGACTCTATATGAAAAACATGGTGCTTTCTCTAAGCGCAAGTGTGGAAAAAGAGGTAGTAGCACTGTCCCTTCTGTCTTTTCTCTCATTTATTTCTTTTTCCGTTTTTCTTTCTTTTTCTTTTTTCTTTTTTTTTCTTTTCTGTCCGGAGTCTCATCATGACTCGTGGGAGAATCATTATCTCCATCATCCTTTCCTCACCGAGACAGTGCTCTAATAATGTAAAGCATCACACTTCTATCTACTTATAACTCAATATGAAAAACTACTAACAAGATGACTCTATATGAATGCCTCTGACAGTGTACCGGGATGTGCAATGATCTAGTGTAATATGTAATAAATGATGAAAGGTGGCTTTGCCACAAATACTATGTCAGCTACCTGATCATGAAAAGCAACATGATGATGAACACACAAGTCAGGTGATGTAACGGTGGAAGTTGCATGGCAATATATCTCGGAATGGCTATGAAAATACCATGATAGGTAGGTCTGGTGGTTGTTTTGAGGAAGACATAAGGTAACTTATGTGCAACAGAGTGTATCATGTCGCGGGGTTTGGATGCACCAGGGAAGTTTGTGTCGGTGTCATAACCGGCGGATCTCGGGTAGGGGGTCCTAAACTATGAGACTGGAATCGACGGTAACAGGAGAAGAAGGGGACACGGATTTACCTGGGTTCGGGCCCTCCTATGGAGGTAATACCCTACATCCTGCTTGGTTGTATTGACGGGGTTGTTACCCCTAGGTAGGCCAAAGCAACGGGGTCTTCCCCCTTTCGCTTCGAAGAAAAACTATGTGGCTGGCTGGCCGTGGCCGGCTCGAGGATGTCCGACACAAGCCAGTGCCGGCTGGCGCCCCGGTCGGCTGGTCAAGGAGCCGGCTAGACCCTCGGTCGGCTGGGCATGGCCGGCTGCCCACGGGCCGGCTCTTTCGTTGACCTTGGGACAGACATGCCCCGTCCCATCCCTCTGTGCGCGGGTACGACGACACGACGCGACCGACACGACAGGCGGCCTTGTGGCTACAGTGCCTGCTTACGCACTGCAGCGTGTGGCTACAGTCCAACCGACCTGGCCGCTGACCTTGGTGAGTGCGACCGAGCGGGGCAACAATGCCGGCACACCCTCGCCACTCGATTACCTACCCTGGCGTGGCTATAGTGCCGCCGGCCATACCGGAGACTTCGGCCGGCTGGCGCTAGACGACGCCCCCCCGGGCGGCCCATGCTGCGGCAGGTGGGCGAGGGCCAATCGTAGAGCCGGCTGGCAGGCCCCAACGGGAGATGGGACCGCTCGGCCGGCGGGCCCCGCCAACGACGAGACGACGCGAGTGGCGGGACCCTCTGGCCAGCCAGAGAGACTACCAGCCGTGTCCCCCACCTTGGTACTTAAAGCATATTGTAAGAGCTGGGGGGTTGGCCTATAAAAAACCCCGAGCCCCCCATGCAACGGGGACGGAGGATCACAGACAGACACATCCACGCACGAACGATCATCCCCACACATCCCCTTCTAGCAGTGGAGGAAGAGGAGCCGGCTGCCCCTTCTTCCTCCTCTAGACACAGCTCCAGGAACACCCTTGTACTCATACCTATCCATCCAACAAAACCAAGCAGGACTAGGGGTATTACCTCCCCCGGAGGGCCCCGAACCTAGGTACATCGTGTGTCATCACCGCTTGTGCCCAATCTCGCACCCGAAGCCCGTCGGCATCCTCCGGCCCCAACCACCTGCGATAAGCCACCCCATGGCATCTATCGTGAGAAAACGATGACCATTGGCGCCACCATGGGGCCGTACGCGGCGCCGTCCAGATTCATGCTCCGGGCGGGACCCCTCGCCATTCCTCGCCGTCGCCGCATGTCCCGACGAAACTATGGGGAACTCGTGGGGCTTGCCTCGGGACGCCCTGCGAGAAACTCCGTTGGCCTTACGGCCGACATCGACGCACTCACCGTGCGCTTCGGCAGGCTCAACCTCGCCGAGGCTCCGCCCGCTGACGAGTACCCCGCGGGGGTGCTCGTCTATGCTGGTCCGCCCACAGCAGTGGGCGCACTCGCTGTAGCTTAGCCCAGCGGGTCCCACGATCACATGCGAGTGATGGCCATCACTTCCTTCACCGCTTTAGGATGGGCGCGGGTCGCGGCTACCACTGCCACTGCCCGCGTCAGCACGTCTGACCCGCTCGGCGCGACCCTCCGGGGCTTGAGCACTCCGATCGCCCCGACGGCGAACCCCAATACCGACGCAGCCGACCTCGAGGCGGCTTGCCGCATCCTATTCGAGGATGCCACCGCCCTCACTGCCATACGGCGCCCCATGGTGGCGGCACAGCGGGAGTACACTTCCGCCTACGGACTCACCCCGGCCGGCACCGAGCCCAGTCGGCGTGGGGCTGTGCACGACCGTGGCCACGTGCTCGCCGAAATCCTCAGCGGCAAAATGCCCGTCTACGACACCCCCGCGGCTAACCTGCAGGCTCTCAAGGTGGCCTACGAGGAATTGGCCACCTTGTAGGGCGAAGAGCGTGCCGCCCACGAGCGCCACATCAAGGAGCTCATCGATGCTGCTAATGCGCAGCAGCATCTGCTTGCGATGGGCGGCGCCACCACTAAAGGCCCCCATCCCGAGCGTGAGGACACGAGAACTACCGGCCGCCAGGCGGCCCAATACTCCTGCTCCCCTCGCGTCTCCAGCTGCCGGGCCGAAGCAAACAACCCCCAGCCCTCTTAGACGTCGAGGAGTGAGCAGTCGGCTGCTAGCAGCCGGCGCACCAACTAGCCGCCTCGGAGCGGACGCCACCATGAAGCGCCGGCATCTGACAGCTGGCGCAGCCATGGGCACACGCCGCCTCCGCGGCGCGAGTCGCGGCAGTCGGCGCCACCCACCTTCCGTCCTGAACTCTTGGCTTGGCTCGGACCACACGTCCCCCGCAGCGAGAACGACGCCCACAACTGCCTTGACAAACTCATGCAATCCGCCCTCCTCGAGGAGGAGGGCTCAATTGGTCCGACCTGCTTCGGCCCCCGGATTTGCACCGAGCCGTTCCCAACCGGCTTCATGCTCCCTAGGGACACCCCGAATACAACGGGGCCGCCAAGCCCGAAGACTAGCTGATCGACTACACCACCGCGGTGGGCATCGCCAGGGGGAATAAGCAAGTAGCCGTTCGCTACGCCCCCCTCATGCTGATCGGCTCGGCCCGCACCTGGCTCAACAGCCTGGCGGCCGGCAGCATCAACACCTTAATGGACTTCGAGGAGGCCTTCGTCCGCAACTTCACCGGCACCTACAAGCGGCCTGGCCGTCCCCGTGAACTCTCCATGTGCCTTCAGGGGCCGGACGAATCCCTCTGCGACTACCTCACCCGGTGGACCAAGCTCCGCAACTCCTATGAGGGGGTGCACGAGGTGCAAGCCGTGCAATACTACATCGAGGGCTGCCGGGACGGCACCCCTCTCAAGCATAAGCTCCTGTGCTCTGAGCCGGCCAGGCTTGCCGAGCTCATGACCAAGGCGGAGAAATACGCCACGGCCGATTCGGCCATCCGGCTCAAGACGACCCCTCCCGCCAAGGCAACGACAACGCCGGCCATGACCCGGCCGGCTGCCGACAACCGACAGCCACAGAACAACAAGCGCAAGAACGACCAGCCGGATCCTCGCTACGGGAGCCAGTAGGTCAATACCGTCAAGGATCAGGAGCCCGCTGCCCAGCCTTCCGGCCAGCGCTAGCGCACCGGCAAGGCTACCTGGCAGTCGAAGCTCACCTTCGAGCAAATGCTCGATCTCCCCTACAAGAACCATTCAGGGGCCAAACCCTCTACGCACATGCTCCAGCAGTGCAGCTTCTCACAGCGATTGGTCCGGGGGGACAGCCTTCCGTCTCCCCCCGTGCCGCCAGCCCATGCGCTGGCCCCGGCCCAAGCTACCGCCCCGGCGCCGGCAACGGCTCTAAACGACCGTCGTCTAATCGACCAGTTACCCAACCAGGACGGTTGCTATGTCATCTTCACCAGTGAAGAGACGGGCAAACATGCTCAGCGCCGGCACCATCGTGAGGTGAACACCACCATGCCGGCAACTCCCTAGTTCATGCGCTGGTTGGAGAAGCCGGTCACTTGGAGCCAGGACGATCACCCTGCCATGATGCCGAATCCCGGCACCTATGCCTTGGTCCTCGACCCCACCATTGCCACCAAGGAGTGAGCTTGACACTTCTCGTGGGTGCTGATAGATGGCGGCAGCAGCATCAACATTCTCTACCTCGACACGATGCATAAGCTGGGGCTGAAGATAGAGGACCTATAGGCGTGCCGGACAGTTTTCCATGGCATAGTGCCTGGGAAGTCCTGCTCCCCTGTCGGCAAGATCATGATCGACGTCCTCTTCGGTGGACCCGGCCATTTCCACCGCGAGCCGGTGCTGTTCAAGGCCGTGGACCTCTCAAGCCCCTACCACGCGGTGTTGGGACGGCCGGCTCTTGTCAGCTTCATGGCGGTTCCCCATTATGCCTACCTCAAGCTCAAGATGTCGGGCCGCAAGGGAATCATCACCATCAAGGGCGACCACAAAATGTCACTCGAGTGCGCTCGGAATGGCAGCTGGCTGGCCGAGGCCCTGGAGATCGCCGAGGAGAGGCGACAGCTCGACCGACTCGTGGCCCTTACTGCCAGCCAGCCGTCCGTGCCGACTCCGCCCTCGCAATCCGTCGGAAAGGCCTCCTTCCAGCCATCTAAAGACACCAAGCAAATCCCGCTCGACCCGGCCAACCCGGCTCAGTGTGTCACAATCGGCTCCTGCCTCAACAGCAAATAGGAAGGCGAGCTCGTCAACTTCCTCCGTGAGAATCGAGACATCTTCGCGTGGTCCCCCAAGGACATGCCGGGTGTTCCGAGGAAGTTTGCCGAGCACAAACTCCACGTCCGGCCGGACGTCAAGCCGGTCAAGCAACCCCTGCGTCGCTTCTCCGAGGAGAAGTGGCGTACTATAGGCGAAGAGATCGCCCGACTGCTCGTAGTCGGGTTTATCATGGAAGTGTTCCACCCTGACTGGCTAGCCAACCCAGTCCTGGTGTTGAAGAAAAACAAGACCTGGCGCATGTGCATCGACTACACTAGCCTGAACAAGGCGTGTCCCAAGGACCCATTTGCCCTGCTGTGGATCGATCAAGTCATCCACTCCATGGTTGGCTGTGACTTGCTGTCCTTCCTGGACGCCTACTCAGGCTACCACCGGATCAAGCTAGATCTAGAACACCGGCTCAACACCTCCTTCATCACGCCCTTTGGGGCCTACTACTAGATCACCATGTCCTTCGGCCTGAAGAATGTAGGCGCCACCTTCCAACGGTGCATGCAGAAGTGCCTCTTGCCTCAGATAGGAAGGAACGTCCACGTCTACGTCGATGACATCATTGTCAAAACCAAGAAGCATTTCAGCCTCCTCGATGACCTCCGGGAGACCTTCGCGAACTTGCGCGAGTACAAGATCAAGCTCAACTCGGAGAAGTGTGTCTTCAGCGTCCCCGCCGACCAACTCCTAGGCTTCTTCGTGTCCGCTCGCGGCATCGAAGCTAACCCTGAGAAGATCAGCCCGATCGAGCGCATGCCAAAGCCAACTCGGCTCCGCGACGTCCAGAAGTTCATCGGCTGCCTCGCCTCGCTCAGTAGGTTTATCAGTCGGTTGGGGGAGAAGGCCCTGCCCATCTACGGGCTCCTTTGCAAGACGGCTCTAATCGAGCAGGGGCAAACCAAGAGGCCGGGCGTCTTCGACTGGCCTGACGAGGCGGACGAGGCCTTCTGCGGCCTCAAGAAGGCTCTCGCCCACGCGCCCATCCTGGCCGCGCTGGCTGAGAACGAACCGCTGCTCGCTTACATCACGGCGACCACCCGCGTCATCAGTGTCATCCTGGTGGTCGAGCGGCCAGAGGATGGCAAGTCCCCACTGGTCCAACGACCGTCTACTACCTCAGCGAGGTCCTCTCTGCGTCCAAGCAGAACTACCCCCACTACCAAAAGATGTGCTACGGCATATACTTCGCTGCCAAGAAGGTCAAGCAATACTTCCAAGAGCATACCATTACCGTTGTGAGTACGGCCCCGCTCGGTGAGATCATGAGCGGCCGGGACTCCACCGGCCAGATCGCCAAATGGGTCATTGCCCTCGCCGATCATGAGATCCGGTACGAGGCAAGAACCGCCATCAAGTCACAGGCATTGGCGGATTTCCTCGTCAACTGGGCGGAGACGGAGTTCGTTCCGCCTCCCCTAGACTCCACGCATTGGCGCATGCACTTCGACAGCTCAAAAATGAGGACCGGCCTGGGTGCCGGCATAGTCCTCTCCTCCTCGAAAGCTGATCAGCTCAAACACGCCCTCCAGATCCACTTCGCCACCTCGAATAACGTGGCCGAGTACGAGGTCATCGTCCATGGCCTCTGGCTCGCCAAGGAGATCGGCATCATGCGCATCCTCTGCTTCGGCGACTCCGACCTCGTGGTGCAGCAAGTCTTTGGTGAATGGGATGCCAGGGACGCCAACATGGCCAGCTACCGCTTCCTCGTACAATAGCTCACCGGCTCCTTCGAGTCCTATGAGTTTCATCATGTCCCACGGGCAAACAACGAGGCGGCGGATGCGTTGGCAAAGATCGGCTCCACCCGACAGGCCATCCCAGCCGGCGTCTCCCTCGAACGGATGCTCAAGCCGTCAATCAAGCCTTCCCCAGAATAGGAGTCAATCTTTGTGCCGACAGACGTTTCCGGCCCATCGACGGCCACGGCCGCCTCTTCGGCAACTTCACCACCGGCTCCCGAACCGTTAGCCGCCTAGCCGACTCTGATCAAGCCGGTGGCGTCCGAGGCGGACAGCCCCGACGGTGTGGCCATCATGATGATAATCGACCAGCCGGCCCCGGAGGCCGGCGAGCCAGACCCGGGGGCTGACCAACCAGCCTCGGGGGCTCGCGAGCCGGTCCCTGGGACTGATCAATCAGTCCTAAGGGCTCCTGAGCTGGTCGCCATCTCGGCTCCCTCATGGGCCCAACCCATCCTAGCGTTTCTTCTGCGGGGCGAGCTACCCCCGGACGAAGCTCTGGCAAGGCAAATCCAGCGCCGGGCCACGGCCTACGGCATCATCAACAATGAGCTCATCCACCGCAGCACCACCGGCGTCTTCCAGCGATGCGTCGAGCCAGAAAAGGGTATGGAGATCCTCCTCGACATTCACTAGGGCGAGTGCAGGCATCATGCCGCCTCCCGGACCCTAGTGGCCAAGGCTTTCCGCCACGGCTTCTTCTGGCCGACGATTCTCGAGGCGGCCAAGAAGTTGGTCGATGAGTGTGAGGGCTGCCAACACTTCAACACACAAAGCCACCTGCCGGCAACGGCCCTCCAAACCATCACCCTCTCGTGGCCCTTCGCCGTTTGGGGGCTGGACATGGTGGGCCCATTCAAGACCGCTCGAGGCGGCATGACGCACTTGCTGGTGGCCATCGACAAATTCACCAAGTGGATCAAGGCGCAACCAATCAAGAAGCAGGACGGCCCCATGGCCGTCCAGTTCATCGATGACATCACGGTACGCTACGTCGTTCCCCATAGCATCATCACCGACAATGGCACCAACTTCGCCAAGGGCGCACTCACGCGTTTTTGCTCCAAGCAAGGAATCCAGCTCGACCTGGCCTCCGTCGCTCATCCATAGTCAAACGGCCAGGTCGAGAGGGCGAACTGCCTCATCCTGTCCGGCATCAAGCCTCGGCTCGTGACGCCGCTGGTAAGGTCGGCCGTCTGTTGGATCGATGAGCAGTCGGCCGTCCTTTGGAGTCTCAGGACCACCCCAAACCGGTCAACCAGCTACACTCCCTTCTTCCTTGTGTATGGGTCCGAGGCGATCATC
The DNA here is from genome assembly GCA_022496015.1 of Hordeum marinum. Taxonomy (NCBI): domain Eukaryota; kingdom Viridiplantae; phylum Streptophyta; class Magnoliopsida; order Poales; family Poaceae; genus Hordeum; species Hordeum marinum. The sequence goes on along the minus strand of CM039677.1, from coordinate 382,540,825 downwards.
CCCACCGACATCAAGTTCGATTCGCCTCGGGTCGCCCTATACACGGAGAAGGACGCTAAGGAGGCAAGAGAAGACGGTGTTGATTTACTCGAGGAAGCTCGTGAACTAGCCTTAAGCCGGACGGTGATCTACCAGCAGAAGCTCCGACACTACCACATCAAGCGGATCCATCCACTCTCATTCCGCGAGGGGGACCGGGGTCCTCAGACGGATCCAGCGAACCGCCGGACAACACAAGCTGTCCTCGCCATGGGAAGGCTCGTTCATCATCAGAAAGGCGCTACACACCAATGCGTACTACCTCATAGACGCCCAGAAGCCGCACAAGCGCAAAAGAGATGCTTCCGGTGAAGAGACGGAACGCCCATGGAACGTAGCACTCCTGCGCCCGTTTTACTGCTGAGAAAAATCAATGTATGTATGTATCCCCACCCTTTTGGGCTTGTGAATGCAATGGGCGCCGCAAGTCGGCTCTTGGGGCGCGCCCCGTTTCATTTCTATCAAAAGTGTTCCTCACTCATCGGCTCCCCGGCCCGTCTCTCGGGTACGAGGGCTAGCCGGCTGGGCCTAGAAGCGCCTCTCTGGAAAATGGCTAAGTTATGTGAGTCGGCCAAGCTTCCCCACCCTTACCATCTATAGAACCGCCCCCCGACTGTCCAGCTGACGGGGCCTCGGGGCGGCAAGGTTTGCCTCGCACGAAAGGTCGAAAAAAAACGGAGACCCCTTCGGGGCCTAGCCGGACCATCGCCTCGTCTCTACCGCTCTACTTATCCTGAAAAACCCTCACGATTCCTAAGTTTTGAACCAGCTCCCTTGAGGCGAGCGCCCCGACCGAGCTACAGACCGGTTCCTGACTGTCGGGCTGGCGGGGCCGAAACCAAAGGGGATAAGGAATAGAAACAAAAAGAGTCGAGGCGGGCAAAAAAGGATAAGGACGAGGCGGCATGAGTCACGAGGCAAACACGACAAAATATTCATGGCATAAATATTAAGGCAAAACTGGCCCACGGCCAGCATTCAGTCATTACACAAACACCCCTAGTAGGTGGATTCAAGTTTTACATGCAGGGAGAAAAAAAGAGAAAGATAAAAAAGACGCCCGGGGGCTTAGGCCACCGGCGCGTCGCCAGCCAGCGTGCCCCTAGCCAGCGCATCGTAGGGTGGCTCGGTCCTCGCCTTGGAGGTGGTCGCGGCCTTCGGGTCGGCCTCCTTGGCCTTCGAGGCGGGCTCCTCAGTCTCGGTCGTCTGGCCGCTCGAGTCAGTGCTCGCATTGGCGACTTCGTCATCCATCGGGCCCTGAGGGATGTTGAAGGAGTCCTCGGGCAACGGCTCTCCATCCTCGCCAAGGTCCGGCAGGAATTCATCCGCGTCAACATATGATGCGAGCTCGTTGGCCCGCTGGACAAGGGCCGGCTCGCGGGTCTCCCGCTATGCGGCCGGCACGTCCCGCATGGTCGCCAGCCGGCCCAGGTCCACGCCATGGTACCAAGACATGACGAACCGGAGCGCCATCTGCGCCTCGACTTGGGCAGCCGACGCCTACGAGGCCTCGACGCGGGGGACGGCCTGCTCCAGCCACTAAGCCACGCGGTGGGTCAGAGCTCCCTCGCGGCCCGGCCACAGCGCGGCGATGACCTCCTTGCCGGCGGTCTTGAGCCGCTCCACGCTTCACTCGAGATGGGTCATCCGCATCTCGACGGCAAGCCCAATCTCGTCAATGTCCCACGTGGCATGCTCCTCGATAGAGCGACCACACTCCCGAAGGTATTCCCGATGCTCCTCAACGGCGCGCGCAATGCAACGATGAGTTTTCGGGAAACACCCTGGAAGGAAGAAGAAAAGAAGGAAAGAAAAGCAAGATGAGACATGAGAAACGACAAAGGGAAGAGCAACCAACTGGGGAAGAGAAACATTGGCACCTACCTTCGATCGCATCGTCCACCCCAATGGCGAAGTGGAGCGCTGCCTTGCGCTCCGACTCCCAAGCCGCCTCCGAGGTGGCGAGGGAACCCTTGACCTCCTCGAGCATCCTCTTGAGGCAGGTCACCTTGCCTTGAAGGGCGGCGGTCCTCAGGGCGGTGTCAGCCGCCTCCTTGACGGCCTCCTCGCGGGCCCCACCTCCTTTGCTGCCTCGGCCTTGAGCCAGTCCCGGGACGCCTCCCCGTCGACCAGCAGTGCGGCTAGCCGGTCCGTCTCCTGCGCGGCCTCCTGGACGTCCCGCGCCAGCCGGTCCCGTTCGGCAACAAGCCCGGTCTTCTCCCCCCGAAGGGTGGCCAGCTCACCTGCAAGACACAACCAATGTCAGCCGACTTCCGGGGGCTATATGACTCTCCTACGAAGTGCAACCTACCTTGCACGGATGCCAGCTCCTCCTCGAGGCAGTAGAAGCCGCATTTGCCGTGGTCGTGGATGGCGACTGCTTCCACGAATAGCTTCTGCCGCAGGGAGGTTCCCACCTGTCGCAAAAAAGGCAAAGGTCAAGACATTCTCAAAGGAGAGGCCCGGCTGTCCATCAGCCGGTCATCCGGCCCGCATCTCGGGGGCTACACTCAGTGGGTGTGCTCGCGCGCCCCCACTGAAAACTCTAAGGCAAAGTGACGGCTTACCTCCGCATGCTGAAGGGTGGCATCCGCCGCCTCCGCAAACCGGGACAACTCCTGCCGACACTGGTCCAAGAGGGGGACCGGGCCGCCCGCCTAGGGAGCCGGCAGGACCGGCGCGCTCGGCAGCGCCTCCTAGTCCCGGAGCACCTTCTGCATTGATCACAGGGGCCTCCTGGCCCGGCCGCCGCTGCCGCCCGGGCTGGCCATAGCGCCAGCCGGCGGGGGTGGATTGACAAGGGCAAGGGTGCGGGAGTCGTTCCCTGCCGCCTCCCTACCCGTCGCCCTCGCCTCGTCCTCCTCCTACCGTTCCGTTGCGTCGGTCGTGATGGAGGGCTTCTCCACCTCCATGCCCGTCATCTCCGCGGCCGCATCCGGGGCCGCTAGGACCTCCGACACCTCGACCCGGGCCAGCTCGGCCACAGGCGGGGTCACCTCTAGCACATCAGGCCGGGTCGCCTCGGGAGCCGGCTCCGTCGTCGGCGCCCTTGCCTCGGCCGTCTCTTGCGCGGGCGGAGGCGCTGGCGGGTCCATGACCGCCCCCGCAACTTGCTTGACGGAGCCCTCGACATGCATGTTAACTTCACTGCCGAGTTCGACGCCCGTGGGGGTTCCGCCGACCCCCTCCGCCTCCGGCTACTCGAGGTCCCGGAGTGCGTGGCCCCTCCTCGCGTACCGGACCTGGAGGCTCGCAGCTCCGCGAGCCTCCTCTTTTCCTCCCACTGGGTGGCCACGTGCTCACGGGCCAGCCGGCTGGCGGCATCCGTCGGCTCCCCCGCCGGCTCCTCCTCGTGGAGCTCGATGGGGTCACTGCAGCATCCAAGAACCGGTCGTTAACTGGCTCGCAAGGCGGAAGCAAAACTTACACAAAAACAAAGAACTTACGCGATAACGAGGGGCAAGGACCGCTTGGCGCATGGCGGCGGCTTCCGCGCAACCACCTTCACCCGCTTCGGACCGGACGACAGGGCCGTCGGGCCCTTTTGAGCTGGCCTCTTCCCCCAGCCGGCCGCTTCGGTTGTCGGGCCTCGAGTCGGTCGCTCCTTGTTCCTCCGGTGTTGGCGCGTTGCGGGAGGAGGTCCGTCTAGAATCATCAAATCGTCATCATCGTCGTCGTCATCCGTCCAGTCCCTGATGGAGGGGGCAAGAAGGAACTCACCCGCTCCGCTGGGTTCCCCGGCTGCACTGGACCCTCCGACCCCACCAGGGGCGCCGCTTCGCGGATCAGCTGGCTCGTCGGCTCCTCCTGAGAAGTCCGCTCCTTCCTCTGGGGGGCCTCCCGTCTGGTAGTCTTTAGAGTCGGAGTCCTCACGCTCCGCCTCGAAGATCTGCGGATGTGGGCCGTCCGGCGTGTTCTGTCGCACCAGCAGCTACAGTCAGGACATCAAAGTAAGTTCTCCAGCCGGCTGCCGGCTAGGGAATATCAAGCAAACAAGAGTCATCTCAACGAAAAACTTACTAGGGGAGGACGGTTGATGCGGTCTTATGGCTCCATGCTGAAGGACCACGAGGCGGGTTTCAGCTCGAACGTCGTGAGGGCGTTCAGCCGCTTCGCCACTTGAGCCGGCGTCTGCTCGACGGTGGACAACCGGCAGGGGTCGTGCCGGCCAGACGTGTCGCAAATCCGGTGTGGCCTTATCTGGAGGGGCGACACCCGGCGCGAGACAAAGGCCGCCACCAGGTCGGCGGCGACAAGCCCCTCGGAGCTCTTCAGTTGCGCGAGCCGGGCAAGCTCGTCCAAGGCCACGCCGTGCGGGGCAGACCCCAACCAGTTCTGCTGGGAGGACTGCCTATCCTCGAACGGCGATAGCCGAATGTAATCCGTCCTCGGATCGACGTTCTTCACGTAGAAGAACGCCCGGTGCCACCCCTTGACGGTGTCAATAAGGGAAAGAGGAGGAAAACGAGCGACACCCCCCGCAGGCGTCGCTTTTCAGAGGTTTGAGGTAGAAGAGAGCGTTGAAGAGGTCAATGAAAGGAAGGATACCGAGGTACCCCTCGCACAATGTCACGAAGGCGGAGAGGTACAGAATCAAATTTGGGCGAAGGTTGTGTAGCTGGAGGTCAAAGGTATTGAGGAGAAGAAGGAAGAAGATACTCACCGGGAGGCCGAAGCCCCGGGAGAAGAGCCAGAGGAACACGACGTGTTCCCCTGGCCGTGGCGCCGGTGCTATCTCGTCGCCTGGCGCACGTGCACCCACCCGCTCCGCCGGCGGCAGCATGCGCGCGCGGCGTAGCTCGGTGATGTCCGCCTTGACCACGAAGGAGCCAGCCCAGCTGCCACTGCGTCCATCGGCCATCACGGCGGCGATGCGGCATGCGGGCGCGGGTGCGGGCTCGGGTGCGACGCCATGCAAGGAAGGAAGAGAGGCAACAAAGAAGGGCAACAAGGAGGCAACTGGGGTGAGGGTACCTCCGCCTTCTACCCTTCCTCTCCTTTTATAGGGGAGGCCACGATCGAGGGATGTGGGATCGATTGTGCCCACTCCCCATGGAAACTCCTCGCGCGTGGGTGGCCTCGGGCCGTAACAGCCGCATCGGGGCGCAGAGGATCCTGCCCTGCGCCCCGAGTCCTACTGGGCTACGCCTGGGTCCTAGCGGGCTAGGCCCAGGCGACGTCCCATCTCCTCGCGAGCGCGGGACCCACCGCATCATTACACGCCACGTGGCTTGCCGTGTGCCGGCATCGGTCCCGGGGCGGCGCGCCGATACCCGAGGCGTCGGGTCCGACGGCCGACCCGGATGCCCCTTCTCCTTCGAGCCGGAGGCGGGTGGCGCTGAGGGGAAGCTGCCGGCTCCCCACCGTCCACCAGACGCGGGCCCCCGCCGGCTTCGGGGACTATTGACGGGGTTGTTCTGTTGGAAATATGCCCTAGAGGCAATAATAAATTAGTTATTATCATATTTCCTTGTTCATGATAATCGTTTATTATCCATGCTATAATTGTATTGATCGGAGACTTAAATGCATGTGTGGATACATAGACAAAACCATGTCCCTAGTATGCCTCTAATGGACTAGCTCGTTGATCAAAGGATGGTTAAGGTTTCCTATCCATGGACATGAGATGTCATTTGATACCGGGATCACATCATTAGGAGAATGATGTGATGGATAAGACCCAAACTACAAACATAGCATATGATCGTGTCAGTTTATTGCTACTGTTTTCTGCATGTCAAGTATATGTTCCTATGACCATGAGATCATGCAACTCACGGATATCGGAGGAGTGCCTTGTGTGTATCAAACATCGCAACGTAACTGGGTGACTATAAAGGTGCTCTACAGGTATCTCCGATGGTGTCTGTTGAGTTGGCATGGATCGAGACTGGGATTTGTTACTCCGTGTAACGGAGAGGTATCTCGGGGCCCACTCGGTAATGCAACATCACAATAAGCCTTGCAAGCAATGTGACTAATTGTTAGTTGCGGGATCTTGTATTACGGAACGAGTAAAGAGACTTGCCGGTAACGAGGTTGAACTAGGTATGGAGATACCGACGATCGAATCTCGGGCAAGTAACATACCGAAGAACAAAGGGAACGATATACGGGATTAACTGAATCCTTGACATAGAGGTTCGACCGATAAAGATCTTCGTAGAATATGTAGGAACCAATGTGGACGTCCAGGTCCCGCCATTGGTTATTGACCGTAGAGGTGTCTCGGTCATGTCTACATAGTTCTCGAACCCGCAGGGTCTGCACACTTAAGGTTCGGTGACGTTTCGGTAGTGTAGAGTTATGTATGGTGGTGACCGAAGGTTGTTCGGAGTCCCGGATGAGATCCCGGACGTCACGAGGAGCTCCGGAATGGTCCGGAGGTAAAGATTCATATATAGGAAGTCCCAGTATGGTTTCCGAAAAAGTTTCGGGCTCATCGGTAGTGTACCGGGAGTATCGGTATTGTACCGGGAGTGCCGGTAGTGTACCGGAGGACCTCCGGGAGGGGTATTTCGACCCCAAGAGGTCCATGGGCTGTGGGAGAATAATAACCAGCCCTTAGTGGGCTGGGAAAACAGCCACAAAGGCCCATGGCGCAGGAGAGAAAGTCCTAAAGCAAAAAGTGGAAAATCAGCCAATAGGAGGCAATCCTACTCCAACTAGGATTGGAGGTGAAGTAGGATTGCTCCCACCTCCTATTTCGGCCGACCCAAAGGCCTTGGCTGCCTCTCCTCTCCTCTCCTCCTATATATACTAGTGGATTGGGTGGTTTTTGGACAGAATTTCCGGCCACGTGCTACCCGTTTCACCGGTGCACAGTTTCTCCTCTAGATCGGTTTTCCGCAGCGCTTAGGCGAAGCCCTGCCGGAATCACTCCACCACCATCACCGGAGCGCCGTCACGCTGCCGATGAACTCTCTCTCCTCTCCACCTCCTCTCGCTGGATCGAGACGGTGGAGATCGTCATCAAGCTGCACGTGTGCTGAACGCGGAGGTGCCGTCCGTTCGGCGCTAGATCGGAAGGACCGTGATCGAGATCGCGAGACGGTTCGTGATGTGATCACGGAACGGATCGTGATGAGTTCGCGGGACAAATCGTGATCAAGATCGTGAGACGGATCGTGATGAGATCGCGGGACGGATCGTGATGAGTTCACGGGACGGATCGTGATTGGATCGCGGGACGCTCGGCGATTTGGATCGCGAAGAAGTTCGACTACACCAACCGCGTTTCTTAACGCTTCCCGCTTAGCGATCTACAAGGGTACGTAGATCCACTCTCCCTCTCGTAGATGCTCATCACCATGGATAGGTTTGCGTGTGCGTAGGAAATTTTTTGTTTCCCGTGCGACGTTCCCCAACAGTGGCATCATGAGCTAGGTTGATGGTTCGATGAGATCTCGAGTAGAACACAAAAGGTTTGTGGGCATTGATGCTTAGATTGCTTCCTCCCTTGGTCGGATTTTGGTTCAGCGGGATTGTGAGATGAAGCGGCCCGGACCAACATTACTCGTACGCTTACGAGAGACCGGTTCCCTCGACGCAACTTGTTGCCTAGATGGCTTGCGGGTGACAGTTTCTCTCACTTTAGTTGGATCGGATTCGACAAAGGCGGTCCTTGAGAAGGTTGAAAAGCAATCTATGTATCACCGTTGTGGTTTATGCATAGGTGAGAATCATTCTTGCTAGATACCCGTAGCAGCCACGTAAAACATGCAACAACAATTAGAGGACGTCTAACTTGTTTTTGCAGGGTATGTTGTGATGTGATATGGCCAATTACATGATGAGATATATGTGATGTATGAGATGATCATGTGATGTATAGAATTTCACGACTTGCATGTCGTTGAATACGGCAACCGGCAGGAGCCATAGGGTTGTCTTTAATTATTGTATGACCTGCGTGTCAATCATTAAGCGCTATGTAATGCTTTACTTTATCGCTACGGTAGCAATAGTAGTAGAAGCATGTAGGGCGTGACAACGCCGATGGCGACACGTTGATGGAGATCAAGATGATGGAGATCATGGTGTCGTGCCGGTGACGATGGAGATCATGCCGGTGCTTTCTAGATGGAGATCAAAAGCACAAGTTCATGGCCATATCATGTCACTTATGATTTGCATGTGATGTTAATCCTTTTTATGCACCTTGTTTTGCTTAGGACGACGGTAGCATTATAAGGTGAGCCCTCACTTAATTTCAAGATAAATTGTGTTCTCCCCGAGTGTGCACCGTTGCGAAAGTTCGTCGTGTTGAGACACCACGTGATGATCGGGTGTGATAGACTCTACGTTCACATACAACGGGTGCAAGCCAGATTTGCACGCGCAGAACACTCGGGTTAAACTTGACGAGCCTAGCATGTACAGACATGGCCTCGGAACACAAGAGACCGAAAGGTCGAGCATGAGTCATATAGTGGATATGATCAACATAATGATGTTCATCATTGAAGCCACCTTAACTCACGTGATGATCGGACTTGAGTTGGTGAATTTGGATCATGTATCACTCGAATGACCCGAGGGATGTCAATTTGAGTGGGAGTTCTTAAGTAATATGATTAATTGAACTCATTATCATGAACATAGTCAAAGTGTCTTTGCAAATTATGTTGTAGATTACTAGCTCGCGCTGTAGCTCCCTTGTATTTTTATATGTTCCTAGAGAAATAGAGTTGAAAGATGTTGGTAGCAATATTGCGGACTGGGTCCGTGATCTGAGGATTGTCCTCATTGCTGCACAGAAGGCTTATGTCCTTAATGCACCGCTCGGTGCGCCACCCCCTCTAGCGTCGTCTATAGATGTTGTGAACATCTGACAGGCACGTTTCGATGACTACTTGATAGTTTAGTGCGTCATGCATTACGGCTTAGAATTGAGGCTCGGAAACGTTTTGAAACGTCACGGAACATATGAGATGTTCTAGGAGCAGAGATTGTGATCTCAGGCTCATGCCTTTGTTGCGAGATATGAGATCTCCAACAAGATTCTTTGCTTGTAAGATGAAGGAGAATAGCTCAATCGTTGAGCATGTACTCAGATTGTCTGGGTACTACAATCGCTTGAATCAAGTGGGAGTTGATCTTCCAGATAAGATAGTGATTGATATAGTTCTCCCGGTCACTGTCACTAAAGCTACTAGAACTTAGTGATGAACTATAATACACCAGGGATAGAAGTATTGATCCCTGAGCTGTTCGCGATGTTTGACACCGCGAAGGTAGAAATCAAGAAGGAGCGTCAAGTGTTGATGGTTAATCAAACCACTAGTTTCGAAAAGGGCAAGAGCAAGGAGGGAAACTTCATGGATAGCAAGTCAGTTACTGCTCCAGTGAAGCAACCAAAAATTGAACTCAAACCCGAGACTAAGTGCTTCTATTATGAGGTGAGAGGTCGCTGAAGCGGAACAACCCTAGATACTTGGTAGATAAGAAGGCTGGCAACATCGACAGAAGTATATTTGATATACGAGTTATTGATGTGTACCTTGCTAGTACTCCTAGTAGCACCTGGGTATTGGATACCGGTTCGGTTGCTAAATGTTAGTAACTCGAAATAAAAGCTACGGAATAAATGGAGAACTAGCTAAGGGTGAGGTGACGATATGTGTTGGAAGTGTTTCCAAGGTTGATGTGATCAACATCGCACGCTCTCTCTACCTTCAGGATTAGTGACGAACCTAAATAAATGTTATTTGGTGTTTTGCGTTGAGCATGAACATGATTAGATCATGTTTATTGCAATACGGTTATTCATTTAAGTTAGAGAATAATGGTTATTCTGTTTACATGAATAATACCTTCAATGGTCATGCACCCAGTGAGAATGGTTTGTTGAAATCTTGATCGTAGTATTACACATGTTCATAACATTGATGTCAAAAGACACAAAGTTAATAATGATAGTACCACATACTTGTGGCACTGCCGCTAAATGTCATATTGGTATAAAGTGCATGTAGAAACTCCATGCTGTTGGATATTTGGACTCATTTGATTTCGAATCGGTTGAGACATGCGAACCATGCCTCTTGGGCAAGATGACTAAAGGACCCCGTTGGATGGAGCGGGCAAGTGATTCATTGGAAATGATACATGTTGATGTATGCAATCTAGTGAGTCTTGTAGCGTGCAGTGGATATCGTTATTTTCTTACCTTCACTGATGATTTGAGTAGATATAGTGTATATTTACTTAATGAAACACAAGTCTGAATCGTTTGAAAGGTTCAAGCAAATTCAGAGTGAAGTTTAAAGATCATCGTGACAAGAAGATAAAAATGACCGTGATATGATCGTGGAGGTGAATATCTGAGTTACGAGTTTGGCATACAACTTAAGACAACGTGAAATTTGTTTCACAACTAACGCCACTTGGAACACCATGGTGTGATGGTGTGTCCGAACATCATAGTCATGCTCTATTGATATAGTGCATACTGTGATGTCTCTTATCGTTTTACTACTATAATTTTTGGGGTTATGCATTAGAGACAACTACATTCACTTTAAATAGGGCATCATCTAAATCCGTTGAGATGACACCGTGTGAATTATGGTTTGATAGAAACCTAAGCTGTCATTTCTTAATGTTTGGGGCTGCGATGCTTGTGTGGAAAATGTTTTCACATAATAAGCTAGAACCCAAAGTGGACAAATGTATCTTCATAGAATACCCTAAGAACAGATGGGTATGCCTTCTATCTCAGATCCGAGTGCAAAGTGTTTGTTGCTAGAACTGGTTCCTTTCTCGAGAAAAAGTTTCTCTCGAAAGAATTGAGTGGGAGGAAGATAGAACTTGATGAGGTTGTTAAACCTTTGTTCAACCAGAGAGTAGCGCAGCGCAGAAAGATGTTTCTGTGAAGCCTACGTTAGTTGAAGAGGAAGTTAATGATGATGATCATGAAGCTTCAGGATCAAGTTACTATCGAACTTCGTAGGTCGACAAGGATGTGTACTGCTCCTGAGCGGTACGACAACTCTGTCTTGGAGGTCATGTTGTTGGACAACGATGAACCTACGAGCTATGGAGAAGCGATGATGGGCCCGGATTCCGACAAATGGTTGGAGGCCATGAAATCCAAGATAGGATCCATGTATTAAAACCAAGTGTAGTCTTTGGTAGACTTGCTCGTTGGACGGCAGGTCGTTGAGTACAAATGGATCTTTAAAATGAAGACAGACACTGATGGTGAATGTCACTATTCGTAAAGCTCGACTTGTTGCAAAGATGTTTGTGACTAGTTCAAGGAGTGGACTACGATGAGACTTTCTCACTCGTAGCGATGCTAAAAGTCTGTTGGAATTATGTTAGTAGTTGCTGTGTTTTCAATTATGAAATCTGGCAGATGGATGTCAAAACATCGTTTCCTTAATGGTTTACTTGAGGAAAGGTTGTATGTGATACAACCAGAAGGTTTTGTCAGGCCTAAGGATGCTAAAAGGTGTGCAAGCTTCGGTGATCCTTCCATGGACTGAAGCAAGCATCTCAGAGTTGGAATATACGCTTTGATGAGGTGATCAAAGTTTTGATGTTTATACAAAGTTTATGAGAAACTTGTATTTGCAATAAAGTGAGTGGGAGCACTATAGAATTTCTGATAAGTATATGTGGATGACATATTGTTGTTCAGAAATAATGTAGAGTTTATGGAAAGCATAAAGCGGTTATTTGGAAAGTGATTTTCAAAGGAAGACCTGGATAAAGCTACCTAATTGTTGAGCATCAAAATCTATAGAGATAGATCAAGATGTTTGATGAGACTTTCAATGAGTGCATACCTTGACAAGATTTTGAAAGAGTTCAAAATGCATCAGCCAGAGAAATAGTTCTCGTCTGATTTGTAAGGTGTGAAGTTGAGTGAGACTCAAAGCTCGACAATGGCAGAAGAAAGAGAAAGGACGAATGTCGTCCCCTATGCCTTAGCCATAGGCTCTAAATTATGCCATGCTGTGTACCGCACCTATGTGTGCCTTGCCATGAGTCTGTCAAGGGGTACAAGAGTGGTCCAGGAGTGGATCACTGGACAGCGGTCGGAATTATCCTTAGTAACCAGAGGACTAAGGAAATGTTTCTTGATTGTGGAGGTGATAAAGAGTTCGTCGTAAAGAGTTACGTCGATGCAAGCTTTAACACCTATCCGGATGACTAGTAGTAGCAATCTGGATACGTATAATGGAGCAGCCATTTGGAAATAGTACCAAGTGGAGTGTGGTAGCAGTGTTTACGGTTTGACATAGAGATTTGCAAAGTACACACGGATCTGAATATCGCAGACCCGTTGACTATAAGACCTCTCTCACATGCAAAGCATGATCGAGCCCCAAAACTCATTGGGTGTTAGATTCATAACAATGCGAATCACATGGTGATGTGAACTAGATTATTGACTCTAGTGCAAGTGTGAGACTATTGGAAATATGCCCTAGAGGCAATAATAAATTAGTTATTATCATATTTCCTTGTTCATGATAATCGTTTATTATCCATGCTATAATTGTATTGATCGGAGACTTAAATGCATGTGTGGATACATAGACAAAACCATGTCCCTAGTATGCCTCTAATGGACTAGCTCGTTGATCAAAGGATGGTTAAGGTTTCCTATCCATGGACATGAGATGTCATTTGATAACGGGATCACATCATTAGGAGAATGATGTGATGGATAAGACCCAAACTACAAACATAGCATATGATCGTGTCAGTTTATTGCTACTGTTTTCTGCATGTCAAGTATATGTTCCTATGACCATGAGATCATGCAACTCACGGATATCGGAGGAGTGCCTTGTGTGTATCAAACGTCGCAACGTAACTGGGTGACTATAAAGGTGCTCTACAGGTATTGTTGGGTGACGTAGTAGTAAATCAAAATTTTCCTACGTGTCACCAAGATCTATCTATGGAGAAACCAGCAAACGAGTGGGGAGAGATTGGATCTTCATACCTTTGAAGATCGCTAAGCGGAAGCGTTACAAGAACGCGGTTGATGGAGTCGTACTCGCAGCGATTCAGATCGCGGTAGATCCGATCAAGTGCCGAACGGACGGCACCTCCGCGTTCAACACACGTGCAGCCCGGTGACGTCTCCTACGCCTTGATCCAGCAAGGAGGAAGGAGAGGTTGGGGAAGAGCTCCAGCAGCAGCACGACGGCGTGGTGGTGGTGGAGTAGCAAGGTATCCCGGCAGGGCTTCGCCTAAGCACTGCGGAGGAGGAAGAAGCAGAATAGGGCTGCAGCGAGAGAGAAAGAGTTCGTCGTCTCAAACCTGCCCAAACCCTTGCATATATATAGGAGGAAGGAGAGGGAGGGATGGCTTGGCCCCTCCTCCAAGGAGGAGGGATTCGGCCGAAGTGGGGGGAGAGTCCTCCTCCCACACGGGAGGTGGACCCCCCCCCCTTTTAAATCCCTTTTGCCTCTATCTCCAGATCCCTGGCGCATGGGCCCTTTCTAGAAGGTATTGGCTGGCCCAATATGGGCTGGCACACCTCCTCTAAGGGCCCATGAGGTCCTTTGGTCGTCACCCCCTCCCGGGGGTCCTCCGGCACCCTCCCGGCACTCCCGGTACAATACCGATGAGCCCGAAAACTTTCCGGTGACCAAAACCGGACTTCCTATATATCAATCTTTACCTCCGGACCATTCCGGAGCTCCTCGTGACGTCCGGGATCTCATCCGGGACTCCGAACAACCTTCGGTAATCACGTATACCTTTTCCCTATAATCCTAGCGTCATCGAACCTTAAGTGTGTAGACCCTACGGGTTCGGGAGACACGTAGACATGACCGAGACACCTCTCCGGCCAATAACCAATAGCGGGATCTGGATACCCATGTTGGCTCCCACGTACTCCACGATGATCTCATCGGATGAACCACGATGTCAGGGATTCAATCAATCCCGTATACAATTCCCTTTGTCTATCGGTATGGTACTTGCCCGAGATTCGATCGTCGGTATCTGCATACCTTGTTCAATCTCGTTACTGGCAAGTCTCTTTACTCGTTCCATAATACATCATCCCGTGACTAACTCCTTAGTCACATTGAGCTCATAATGATGATGTCTTACCGAGTGGGCCCAGAGATACCTCTCCGTCACACGGAGTGACAAATCCCAGTCTCGATTCGTGTCAACCCAACAGACACTTTCGGAGATACCCGTAGCATCCTTTATAGCCACCCAGTTACGTTGTGACGTTTGGCACATCCAAAGCATTCCTACGGTATCCGGGAGTTACACAATCTCATGGTCTAAGGAAATGATACTTGACATTGAAAAGCTTTAGCAAACGAACTACACGATCTTGTGCTATGCTTAGGATTGAGTCTTGTCCATCACATCATTCTCCTAATGATGTGATCCCGTTATCAACGACATCCAATGTCCATGGTCATGAAACCGAGACCATCTATTGATCAGCGAGCTAGCCAACTAGAGGCTCACTAGGGACACGTTGTGGTCTATGTATTCACACATGTATTACGGTTTCCGGTTAACACAATTATAGCATGAATAATAGACAATTATCATGAACTAGGAAATACAATAATAACCATTTTATTATTGCCTCTAGGGCATATTTCCAACAGGTATCTCCGATGGTGTCTGTTGAGTTGGCATGGATCGAGACTGGGATTTGTTACTCCGTGTAACGGAGAGGTATCTCGGGGCCCACTCGGTAATGCAACATCACAATAAGCCTTGCAAGCAATGTGACTAATTGTTAGTTGCAGGATCTTGTATTACGGAACGAGTAAAGAGACTTGCCAGTAACGAGGTTGAACTAGGTATGGAGATACCGACGATCGAATCTCGGGCAAGTAACATACCGACGAACAAAGGGAACGATATACGGGATTAACTGAATCCTTGACATAGAGGTTCGACCGATAAAGATCTTCGTAGAATATGTAGGAACCAATGTGGACGTCCAGGTCCCGCCATTGGTTATTGACCGTAGAGGTGTCTCGGTCATGTCTACATAGTTCTCGAACCCGCAGGGTCTGCACACTTAAGGTTCGGTGACGTTTCGGTAGTGTAGAGTTATGTATGGTGGTGACCGAAGTTTGTTCGGAGTCCCGGATGAGATCCCGAACGTCACGAGGAGCTCCGGAATGGTCCGGAGGTAAAGATTCATATATAGGAAGTCCCGGTTTGGTTTCCGAAAAAGTTTCGGGCTCATCGGTAGTGTACCGGGAGTATCGGTATTGTACCGGGAGTGCCGGTAGTGTACCGGAGGACCTCCGGGAGGGGTATTTCGACCCCAAGAGGTCCATGGGCTGTCGGCGAATAATAACCAGCCCTTAGTGGGCTAGGAAAACAGCCACAAAGGCCCATGGCGCAGGAGAGAAAGTCCTAAAGCAAAAAGTGGAAAATCAGCCAATAGGAGGCAATCCTACTCCAACTAGGATTGGAGGTGAAGTAGGATTGCTCCCACCTCCTATTTCGGCCAAACCAAAGGCCTTGGCTGCCTCTCCTCTCCTCTCCTCCTATATATACTAGTGTATTGGGTGGTTTTTGGACAGAATTTCCGGCCACGTGCTACCCGTTACACCGGTGCATAGTTTCTCCTCTAGATCGGTTTTCTGCAGCGCTTAGGCGAAACCCTGCCGGAATTGCTCCACCACCATCACCGGAGCGCCGTCACGCTGCCGGTGAACTCTCTCTGCTCTCCGCCTCCTCTCGCTGGATCGAGACGGTGGAGATCGTCATCAAGCTGCACGTGTGCTGAACGCGGAGGTGTCGTCCGTTCGGCGCTAGATCGGAAGGACCGTGATCGAGATCGCGAGACGGTTCGTGATGTGATCACGGAACGGATCGTGATGAGTTCGCGGGACAGATCGTGATCAAGATCGTGAGACGGATCGTTATGAGTTCACGGGACGGATCATGATGTGTTCGCGGGACGGTTCGTGATTGGATCGCGGGACGCTCGGCGATTTGGATCGCGAAGAAGTTCGACTACACCAACCGCGTTTCTTAACGCTTCCCGCTTAGCGATCTACAAGGGTACGTAGATCCACTCTCCCTCTCGTAGATGCTCATCACCATGGATAGGTTTGCGTGTGCGTAGGAAAATTTTTGTTTCCCGTGCGACGTTCCCCAACATGTTACCCCTAGGTAGGCCAAAGCAACGGGGTCTTCCCCCTTTCGCTTCGAAGAAAAACTACGTGGCCGGCTGGTCGTGGCCGGCTGGAGGACGTCTGGCGCAAGCCGTTGCCGGCTGGCGCCCCGGCCGGCTGGTCAAGGAGCCGGCTACCCATGGGCCGGCTCTTCCGTTGACCTTGGGACGGACATGTCCCGTCCCGTCCCTCTGCGTGCGGGTACGACGACGTGATGCGACCGGCACGACGGGCGGCCCTGTGGCTACAGGGGCCGCTTACGCACTACAGCACGTGGCTACAGTCCAACCGTCCCGGCCGCTGACCTTGGTGAGTCCGACCGGGCTGGGCAATAGTGCCAGCACGCCCTTGCCACTTGATTACCTGCCTTGGCGTGGCTATAGTGCCGCCGGCTGCACCGGAGACTTCGGTCGGCTGGCGCTAGACGCCCCCCCCCTAGGCGGCCCATGCCACGGTAGGTGGGCGAGGCCAATCGTAGAGCCGGCTGGTGGGCCCCAACGGGAGATGGGACCGCTCGGCCGGCGGGCCCTGCCAACGACGAGACGGCGCGAGCGGCGGGACCCTCTGGCCAGCCGGAGAGACTGCAAGCCGGGTCCCCCCACCTTGGTACTTAAAGCATATTGTAAGAGCCGGGGGGTTGGCCTATAAAACCCCTCAAGCCCCCCATGCAACGGGGATGGAGGATCACGGACAGACACATCCACGCACGAATGATCATTCCCACACGTCCCCTTCTAGCAGTGGAGGAAGAGGAGCCGGCTGCCCCTTCTTCCTCCTCTAGACACAGCTCCAGGAGCACCCTTGTACTCATACCTATCCATCCAACAAAACCAAGCAGGACTAGGGGTATTACCTCCCCCGGAGGGCCCCGAACCTTGGTACATCATGTGTCATCACCGCTTGTGCCCAATCTCGCACCCGGAGCCCGTCGGCGTCCTCCGGCCCCAACCACCTACGATAAGCCACCCCATGGCATCTGTCATGAGAAAACGACGACATGTATTGATGATGGGGGGTTACAGAGTTGATCTACCTCGAGATCGAATAGCTAACCCTAGATGAGTTGTTTTGTTCCTATACCCTAAACCCTTTGGCTTATATAGATGCCAAGGATGCCTAGGGTTTACACATGATCGGTTACATGCCGAAGAGATAAACATGCCTATTTACTACATCAAACGTGGCGCGCAAGCCGTGCTTCCCGAAGCTTCCATCCTGGAGACTCGGCCATCAAATCTTCCAGTGTTCGGCAAGTAGCCCATATAGTCCGGCCCATAAACAATAGGTCAGCCGTCCGAGGAACCCCTAATCCAGGACTCCCTCAGTAGCTCCTGAACTTGCCTCCAACGTCAAGGGTCTTCAGCTCCAATTGCTTCGTGAATAGAGTCTTCGGCTTGCGAGGTGAGTTCCTTCCCGCTGAACCATAGTTCGGACTCCGATGATAAGTAGTTTTCCACATAGTGGAACGTCCGCCACTATAAATTGATTGGCCTTGAAGGCCAAACGTCAGGGGGTAAACAATGTTCCTCTGACGACCTCTCTAACAAAAGGTCACGGCCCACTACGTCCGCTAGGCCAGTTATATAGACTCAATTTGCAGTTCAAGGCCATTTTTATCATCACAATCTATCAATATACCGATCGTGTCCCATTTTATACGGGATACACGTAATCACACACGTGCAATGGCTCGCATGTGTCCGGAAGTGGAGGGATTCATGATGCGGCAAGGGGAGTCCAAATCGATAGGCCTCATAAAAAGAGGAGGAAAACCCCAAAGGCTATTCAAGCTCTCCATTCGACTTCTCCGCCTCCCATTCCTTTGCGCCTCTGAATCACGGATCTAGGTCTCTTCGACCCCACCTCCGAGATCATCAATGGCGGGCTCCAACAGCCAATGGGAACCTTCCACGGACACTGGCCGGGACATTCTCGACCTCAAGAAGGCCGGCTACCTCTCCGCCAACATCCCTCACCACGCAGCGGAGGAGGGCCAAGTGATCCCCACCCCTAAGCCGGGTGAAAGGGTGGTGTTCATCCCCCACTTCATCAGGGGGTTTCGCTTTCCTCTCCAACCCTTCGTCAGGGAGCTGATGTTCTTCTACGGCCTCCACTTCCATGACCTCCAGCTGAACTCCATCATGCACATATCTGCATTCATCCTCATCTGCGAGGCCTTCTTGCGCATCAAGCCACACTTCGGGCTCTGGCTTCAGGTGTTCAACATCAAGCCCAAGTGCGCCAGCGGCAAGCACACAGATTGCAGCAGGGCCGTCATCGGCAACCTCACCCGCGTCGGGTGGCCGTCGAGCACCCTTATCGACACCATCAAGGGGTGGCAGAAGTAGTGGTTCTACGTCGCCGAACCACAAGAAGAGGGTCAGCACCCCGCTGCCGCATTCAGATCCGGTCGCCCCACCAGACTCGCTTCATGGCTTGAAAAGGGCCTTGTCAAGGGACCGGGCAAGGAGGTGAGCGACCTGCAGAAGCGCATCCCCTCCATGGTCGAGGAGGGCACCAAGTTGACTGATGTGGTTCCAGGTGATGCTCTGAAGACGCATCCTCCCCTGCCAGCACCGGGACACCCCCCTGTGGGCTCGTGAACTCGACGCCAAGCCACTTGTCCGGAATCTCTTTCGCACTATATAAGAGAAGTTGTGGAAGGCGTTCTTCAAATCACATAAGAGCTGGCCATCCGAGGAGGAGGACAAGGGTATGCACGTTGCCAAGCCCGATTCCGAGGTAAGATACACCCTAGCTTGGTCGGCTTTATTACATAGAAGATTCTCATAACCCCTTATCCGATCTATCTTTGAAGAGATGGCTCAAGAAAGCCATCAACATTAGCAGTCCGGCGCCTCATCCCGAAGACGAGAGGACCGGAGTGTTAGCAAAAATGCTTGTGGTAAGCCTTACGAGGCCCCCACGAAGAAAGATAAGAATAAGAAACCAGGCCATGCTAGCATCCGCATCATGGACCAGCCTGACACCGCATCCGAGGATACCCCCGCCTCCTCGAATCAGGAGGAAGTTGAGGAGGAGGAAGAGGAAGAGGAAGAAGAGGAGGAGGAGGAGGCCAAGGGTGAGTGCAAGGGGGGAGGCAATTCCCCCCATGCCAGGAAGAGAGTGGCGTCTTTGGACGCCCCGGCGTAGGTCCCTTCTCCTGCCCAGAAGAGGGCACAACGGACGCGGGTGATTTTGTCCGAACTCGGACACCACGTCCGAAGACCTCGAGGAGGTTCCCCGAAGGATCCTACGGGTCAAGCCCCCCCCCAAAGGTTAGGATCCGAAGACCCTCCTGTTCATTACGAAAAGATTTAAAGTTTGCTAACACTTAGGTTATTGGCCTTGCAGCCCCCCACGCGTTATCCCCCCCGCCCGAGGTGATATCGGACGAGGAGACCCCGCTCGCCGAACTAGCAGAAAGCGGGGATGCCTCGCATCCCGCCACTCCATGCGCCACGAGGGACGTCGTGGAGGTGTCGTCCCAGCTGAAAGTGCAATAATGCCCTTAATCATATTTTGATATTGTTGACAACATACATATAGGGAGCTAATCTGTTTCATCAAGTGCATCTCAGGTTTAGTTCACAAGATATTATGGTGTGGACCATGGCTGACTTATTGAGGATGCTTGAACTACGGAGAAACAAGATAGAATGTTCTATCTATTGTGGTTTACTCTTGAGTATAGGGATCCGCACTATTAAGAGGGGATCAGTGGCTCTCGCGATAGACTTTCTCAAAATCTAGAGAAAAACCTTTGGTTGGGTTTCTAGCCTTCATTCTGTTCTTGTCCGGACGTCCGACGACCTCCGGTCGGCTGGCCTCCGGACGTCCCACACCCTCCGGAAATCCGGAATGAAGCCAGTAGTTTATCAGCATGTTTTCCTTGGATTTCTGGTCCTTCCGGTCATCTGGGCTCCGGGCGTCCGTGAGTGGTCGGAAATCCGACGACACTCCTCTAGAACCAAAACTGCCGGATGTCCGGTCCCTTTCGGACGTTTGTGTCCTTCTGCGTAGCTGACCTACTCTCTCTAAAGCTGTAAGACGACCGAATCCTGTCGGACGTCCGGTGCCTCCACTTGGCCCGGACGACCGACACCTCTCAGACGTCCGATGCTTCCTCTTGGTTCGTACGACCGACACCTGTCGGGCGTCTGGCTCCTGCGCAGTTTAAGTGGGTTCAAACGGCCATTTTCCTCCTCCACTATATATAGTTTTCTTCTACCTCGGGTGGTAGTTTTCCAACACAGTCAAAAGACCCCAAGAACATCTTTCTTTCTCTCTCTCACTACTCCTCACCAAATCCTAGATCCCAAGAGCATTTGTGAGGATTGTTGAGTATTGTTCCAACCAAAAGATAAATCGTCTCTCCCCCCTCCTCTCAACCAAAGCAATTTGTGATTCGAGCAAGTTTTGAGGGGTTCCCTTGATCTTGTTACTCTTGGAGGCTGGAGACTCCTAGGCGGTAGGAGTTCTTCGGAGAAGAATCAAACCATTGTGATTACCCCCCGGAAAGTTTGTGAAGGTTTGGAGGCCGCCTCAAGGCCTACCACTATTGGCTAAGAAACGCCTTCGCGGTGTTGTCTCAAGGAGAGAGTAGGGTGAGCCTTTGTGGCGTTGGTGTGCCTTGTGGTAACATCCACCTCTCTAAACGGTGACGTAGCTTCCCTCCAAGGAAGTGAACACCGGGATACATCCTCGTCTCTCGGAGTTGCGGTTATTCCTAACCCTAGCTTCTTACTTGTGGTTACTTGTTTCCTTACGTGTTTCACTTACTTCATATTGTTGGTGTGTTTATCGATCTAGTTGCTAAACTTGTATACCTCACTGGTCATCATATCACCCTTGAAATTGTTAGGCTACATTTCATATTCCGCTTTATTGCCTAAAATTTCTAAGTAACAATTAAATTTCGAATTGTACCTATTCACCCCCCCTCTAGGTCCATCTTGATCCTTTCAATTGGTATGAGAGCCTCGTGCTCTAATCATGTGGCTTAACCACCCTAGAGCGAGATGAACCCCAATGGGACTCCCCTTGTTGCGGATCCAAAGGATAAGGGCACGACTTCCACGAAAGTCAAGTATTTTACTTCTAAGGATATGGAACGAGCCCTTGCTAAGAAGAAGGAGGAGCATGATGCTTCTCTTGAGGCCTTGGTCCAAATGAGATTAGCTACATTAACCACGATGCTTGCACCACTTTCTGGTGGTGCGGCCTCGAGGCCAACTGTGTCTACTCCTTCACTTGGCCAACAACCTCCTAGCAATGATCACTCTAGTGTTCCATGGCTTTATGAAATACCTCAAGTTGAGAAACCTAAATATAATCTTGGGGGAAAACCTGCTTTGTTTGATGATAGTTACAATTTTGCTTTGTGGAGAGTTGGTATTCAGGACCATCTTAGGTATGCCAATGATGAAATGTTGGAAATCTTGGAGCATGGCTATAACCATGCCGACCCAAAGAATCTCACTCCAAGAGAGACATATGACAAGCATCTCAACGACACTGCAATCATGTGCATAATAAAAGGAATGAATGATAAGCAAAGGAGACCCTACATACATATCACAAGTGCCAAGGAATTATGGGACAGCATTGTAAGGACCAAGATCGGTACCTCCACTCTTCGGCTTGCTCAGTATGAAATTGCCAAGGGTCAATTGCAAAACTTTTGTATGGAGAAAGGTGAACCCCCCAAGCATCTCCTTGAGCATCTCATGACTCTCTCCGCTGACACCGAGTCCTGTTATTGTGACAAGACACAAGATGGTTTCAACTTGACTAAGCAGTTTCTCGTGGACAAACTACTACATGATCTTGCCCCATATCATCACCAAATTGTGTAGGACATAAGACAACATCATGGATTCAAGGAAATGACTCCTGATGACATCATATCCACTTTCCAATTATTTGAAGAGTCAAAGGCAAATGCTACAAAACATCTTGCCATGCATGGTACCTCGGCATCAAAGATCAATCTTGCTTTGAAGGCCAAGCATGTATGTGAGGAAGAAAAAAGTGAAGAAGAAGAAGAAGAAGATGCTGATGAAGATGGTGATGAGATTGACTCTGATGAGAGCCCTTCATATGAATACATTGCCCTCTTTGTCAAGAGGTTTAGCGTGGGAAAATTTAAGGGGAGATTCCAGAAGAAGAAAGTGAGAAACTGCTTTAACTGTGAAGAAACCAACCACTTCTCCAACGTTTGCCCTTATGAGAAGAGAGAAGATAAAACAAGATTTTCTGAGACCTTTCCTAACAACAAGTTGCCAAATCCTATGAACTCCAAGATCAAGAAAAGAGATGGGAAAGGAATGGTTGCTCCTGAAGAATCCGATCCAGATGATGTTGGTGGTGTAGCCGGAGTAGCTCAAGATTCTCAAAACACCTTGAGGCTAGTCAACAAGAGTGGTGAGGTTGTCACCTACAACTATATGAAAGACTAGAAGGGCAACGCTCACAAGTGCTTAATGGCAAAGGCCGTGATAGAAGATGGAGAGTACCAAAACTCTCCTGACAAGTTCAAGGTAACCCCACGCTCAAATCCTCCTCTTTTCACTCTGTTTACTTCTTGTGATGAGGATCTTGATGTGGAGGATAATGATGATAATGATATAGATGATCCTATGCTTGCTAAACTAAATAAGGTCATGTGCTCCCTTAAAGAAAATAAGCTCACTATGTTTCATATGCTTATGGAGATGGTGAGTAAGCACACCGCTACCATTGAGGAACTCGAAACCCTCGTCACCGAGGAAAAGGAAAAGTATGAAATCCTTGAGCAGAAAGTCCAATATGAGGAAGCATGAAATGATGAACTATTCTTAAAAAATGGTGCAAACATTGATGATCATGCTAAAAAACTTGCCTCCTTGAAAAAGGCCAAGAACTCTTGCAAGGAGTTGATGAATGATAAAAGTAAGCTTGTGGAATCTCATGTTTCTTTCTCTCTCTAAGGATTGTGAGCTTCTATCCGTGTCCCTCAAGACTAAGGAAGAGGGGCTCACTCTTCTTACAAAGAGCTTTGAGACGCTCAAACTTACTTATCTTGAAACTCTAACCAAAGTTTACTCTTCACCTATTATCAATGTTGATGCTTGTGCTACTAACTCTAGTGGTGACCTAGCATCTATTCTTGAGGAAAACCGATTTCTAAAGGCACAACTCGAAAAGTGACTCATGACATGTGCTCAAGGACAAAAGAACCTTAATGAGGTGTTGAGCCAACACAATGAGGTGTTTGCCAAGGAAGGGCTCGGGTTTGACCCAAGCATAAGCAAGAATAATACACCTCCTCATAAGTGCTCCACCCCTCCCAAATAGACATTTGTACGTGAAGGGCACAAGGAGAAAGGTAAGGTTGTGAGCGGGAAGTCCACCAGGGGCATGCCCACTTTCAACAAGCCAAAAGAGTTCATGCCTCCATCCTATGTACTTTGTAAAACAAATGATGGAGAAGTTTATGCAAAATTTGTTGGTTCTCTTAATACATTCCAGTTTTATGCTATTTGGGTCCCTAAGACCCTTGTGACTAACTTGAGAGGTCCCATTGCAAAATGGGTGCCTCTAACAAAGTCATAAAATTGTGTGTAGGTTGCTTTCTCTGGTGGAGTCAAATGGGTGATCGATAGTGGATGTACCAACCATATGATCGGAGATAGCAGACTGCTTTTTGACTTCATGGAAGCTATTCAACCATTTATGAGCATTGTGTTTGGTGGAGGATCAAAAGGACACGTACTCGGGTTGGGCAAGGTGACTATCACAAATGACATGTCTCTTGCAAATGTCATGCTTGTCCAATCCCTTAAATACCATTTGCTTTCCATTCACCAATTGGCTTCAGTTGGTTATGATACACTATTTGGACTAACAGATGTGAAAGGCTTTAAGAGAGACACTCTCAAAGTGGCATTTGTTGGAAAGTTGGATGGCAACCTTTACACGGTTGATTTCTCGAAAGAGAGCACATTCCATGCAACTTGTCTAATGGCCAAGGCCAACAAGGGGTGGCTATGGCATCGCCGGCTATGCCATGTCGGCATGACAAATCTTCAAAATCTCTTAAAGGATAATCACATCCTTGGACTAACCAATGTCCCTTTTGAGAAAGATCATGTATGTAGTGCATGTATAGCCGGGAAGCAACATCAATCCAAGCACCCACTCAAGAATATTGTATCTACTTCAAGGCCTTTAGAGCTCCTTCATGTGGATCTTTTTGGGCCTCCGTCATGGGACAGTCTTGGTGGGAAAAAGTATGGACTTGTCATTGTTGATGATTACTCAAGATATACATGGTTGTTTTTCCTCAAGTCCAAGGACGAGACGAAGATCACCTTCATTGATTTTGCCAAGAAAGCCCAACGCAAGTTTGACAAAGAAATCTTGGCAATAAAAAGTCATAATGGCCCTGAGTTCAAGAACTACACCTTGGAAGAATTTCTTAGTGATGAAGGGATTGAGCATCAATATTCTGCACCCTACACTCCTCAACAAAATGGTGTAGCCGAGAGGAAGAACCGTACACTTGTGGAAATGGCCAGGTCCATGTTGGATGAATACAAGTCACCACATAGTTTTTGGGCTGAACTTGTCAACACCGCATGCCATGCATCAAACCGGCTCTTCCTCCGCACGATATTGGAGAAGACTCCATATGAGCTCCTGACCGGGAACAAGCCAAATGTCAAGTACTTTCGTCTATTTGGGTGCAAGTGTTTCATCCTCAACAAAAGAGAACGGTTAGGAAAATTTCAATCCAAAACAACTGAGGGGATATTTGTTGGTTATGGATCAAACTCTCACGCCTATAGAGTCTACAACAAATCCAATGGATGTGTTGTAAAAACTTGTGACGTGGTGTTTGATGAATTTAATGGCTCCCATGGGGAGCAAGTTGATCTAAGTGATGTAGGTGGAGAAGATCCCTCTCAAGATATTGTGTCCATGGGTGTTGGTGCTCTTCTTCCAATGGAACAAGAATCTCATGATGAAGAAGAAGAACATGAGAGTTTCTCTCATCCTCAAGCCACTCCAACACCCATACCTCCACAAGATCCTATTGCTCAAACTATGTCCATTGTTCAAAATCAAGAAGGAGAACAAGTCCCTCACCATGATCACATTCAAGAACAAGATCATCACCAAGAGAAAGAACAAGAAACTGCAATATTTGATGATGAACCTCAACAAATGCAACATGAAGAAGAAGATCTTCCACCACACATTAATGATCCATATGTTGAGGATGTGGATGATGGAAATGAAGTTGAACCTCGTGAAATCCTAACCTCCATCATGCCACGAGTGGCCGGTCGTGTTGATGTTGATCAAATTCTAAACGACATACCGGAAGGTAGAGTCACTCGTAAACAATTGACAAACTTTTGAGCTCACTTTTTGTTTGTCTCCAGTGTTGAGCCACTCAAGATACAAGATTCATTGATGAACAATGATTGGCTCATTGTTATGCAAGAAGAGTTGAACAGTTTTGAACGCAACAAAGTATGGTCATTAGTCAAGAGACCAACTAAGGAACACAATGTTATTGGAACAAAATGGATTTTCAAGAACAAGAAAGATCAGAATGGCATAATCATCTGCAACAAGGCAAGGTTAGTGGCACAAGGGTACTCACAAGTTGAAGGTTTGGACTTTGATGAGACGTTTGCTCCCGTTGCCGTCTCGAATCTGTTTGTACCTTACTTGCATATGCTGCTTTCAATGGTTTTACATTACATCAAATGGATGTTAAGAGTGCTTTCCTTAATGGTCCTCTACAATAAGAAGTATATGTATCACAACCACCTGGGTTTGTTGATCCCGATCACAAAGACTATGTGTATAAACTTCACACGGCTTTGTATGGCCTCAAACAAGCACATCGTGCTTGGTATGATCATCTTAAGAAGTTTCTACTCGATGATGGCTTTGTGAGAGGGTTGATCGATCCCACTCTTTTTACTAAGAGGGAAAAGGGGTTTTTGATCTTATGCCAAATCTATGTAGATGACATCATTTTTGGTTCTCCTAACGTTTATTTGTGCAAGAAGTTTGCGGCTTTCATGACCAAGACCTTTGAGATGTCACTCAATGCGGACTTGAAGTTCTTTCTCGGATTTCAAATACAACAATTTCAAGAAGGATTTTTCTTGTCTCAAACAAAATACCTCAAGGAAATTCTAGAGAAGTTTGATATGACAAATGCTAGCCCTTGTAAGACACCCATGCCCACAAAACTTGTTCTCACTGAAGACACCAACGGTATTCCTTTCGACCCATCTATATACCGCTCTATGATTGGTTCATTGCTTTATCTTTGTGCATCTAGACGAGACATCATGTTAAGTGTAGGCATATGTGCAAGATTTCAAGCTTCCCCTAGGGAAAGTCATCATAAGGCGGTTAAGCATATTCTTAGATAACTTGTTCACACCCCAAAGTTGGGTCTATGGTACCCCAAGGATGCCAAGTTTGATCTCATTGGGTACACGGATGCAGATTAGGCTGGAGACAAAGTGGGAAGGAAGTCTACTTATGGGGCATGTCAATTTCTTGGACGCTCCTTGGTAAGTTGGTCCTCGAAGAAGCAAAATTGTGTGTCTCTCTCAACAGCTGAAGCCGAATATATTGCAACCGCAAGTGTGCAACACAATTACTATGGATGAGGCAAACTTTGAAGGATTATGGTATCACCTATCGACATGTGCCTCTTCTATGCGATAATGAAAGTGCCATCAAGATTGCTGAGAACCCTATTGATCACCCTCGCACAAAACACATTGATATTAGGTATGACTTCTTGAGAGATCATGTGCAAAAGGGGGACATTTATCTTGATCATGTTGGCACAGATATGCAACTTGCAGACATTTTCACCAAACTATTGGATGAAGCAAGATTTTGTCAACTTAGGCGTGAACTTGGTATCTTGGAGCTTGGTAACATTATGTGAAATATTGTACATCTACATACACTTACTTCATGTCTTGTCTAGGTGTAGGCATGTATTTAGGGCGAGACATACAATTCATGAGTTCTATCACCCTATATGATGCATAAATAAACCAAACACTCTCAAAGTGTTCCTTGTTCACTCATGTGACTTGGTACTTTAAATGATGGAGTTGTGGTGATGGGCTCAAGGTTCTTATCTTCGCAGTGCCATGCCACGTTTGATCAAACATGGTGGCCTAAGCCACCACCCCCTCTATGAACAATGATCGAGCAAATTATCTAAATTATCTAGGGTCAACATTGTTTGGTTTGGTCATGCGCACTATATTATATATAGTATTATGTATCATCGATTTGCCATGTGCATCACTGGAACTGCCTCCTATCTTCTTTTGCCCTGTCCCTGTTTTGATAGTTTTCTCGGACGTCCGACATCCTCCGGTCATTCGGTCTCCAGTCGCCCGACCCGTTTCGGTCGTCCGTGCCTTGGGACTCCCGGGGCCTAGCTACTCATGTCTGGCGAATCCTCCAGCCCCGGATGTCCAACTCCTCTCGGTCGTCCGACACTTTCTAGCCCTCGAACGTCCGACACCTCTCGGTCGTCCGGGCCTTCGAGCTCACTTATATGAAACGGGGCGGGCTCGCGTGACTACGAAGTTTCCCTAATCCACCGATCCACCCCCATCTCCGCCCGCTCCCCAATGCCGCCGGGCCACCGCCGGTCAACTCCGTCCGCCTCCCTGTCGTCTCCTCCTCTGTTTCTTCTTCCCGAGGTAAATCCACCCCTCCTCTTCCCTCTCCACCAATCCTTTTCTCTGAAAAACTTTAGAAACCTATGGATCTAAGAGCTTTCTCTCCTGTAGATCACTTTTCTCAAAGAGAGGGCATCTCACAATGCCCAAGGTCAAGCACACTGGGCACAAGGCCCCCGTGGGACCCTCTGCTCGTCCCTCTCGTCGCGATGGCTCCGGGGACTCTCAAGAAAGGGATCGTCCCTGCAAGAAGCGCCTCGCCAAGCGTCCCATTCATGATGTCGCATCTTCTATGGAGGGCTCTGACTATGAGGA
The DNA here is from genome assembly GCA_022496015.1 of Hordeum marinum. Lineage (NCBI taxonomy): Eukaryota > Viridiplantae > Streptophyta > Magnoliopsida > Poales > Poaceae > Hordeum > Hordeum marinum. The sequence goes on along the minus strand of CM039677.1, from coordinate 382,512,600 downwards.
AGAGATGGAGTATGACAAACCGGTTGAATTTGTCAGCGTGCGTGTAAAAGCCCCAAAGCCCGGTACTTAGAGGCCCTCGTACATGCCTCCTCTGCCTCCGGATCAGCCTCAAGGTCATGCTCGCTGCATCTCTCTTGAGCCTCCTCTCCCACTTGGTCACGAGATAAAGGACCACACCAAATTCCCTAAATCCGCTTATCTTAAGTTTTGTTGCGACACTGATCAGTTCGCTGTTGAGCATGATTCCATGGATTCTCGTTTTTCCACCAATGTTCCGGCAGACATTTTCACCACTGTCATTGTTCCAAAGGGTCTGTCTGTTCATCTCTATATTAACTTTGAGCATATTCGCACTCACCCGGTGAAATATCCGGGTGACATTGAACTCATTGAGTCTTCTGGACTTTTTTCCCCGTTTGCTTTTAAACATGATTTCAACCATGTTGCCATTCATCAGTTCTATGCCACATGTTTCTTTGGTCCTAACAAGACTGTCACTTGGATGACCTATGACACCGAGCTCACCGCTACTTATTCTTAGTTTGTTGCCGCTCTTGGTTTTCCTGACAAGGGGTTCAAAATCCATAAGGATGATCCCAATCATGCGCCCAAATATATTGAGGCGTGTGGCTATCTTCTAAAAACCCTTCCTGAACTTGACGAGGAAGAAAGGGGCAAGGATTTAAATGAAGTTTCTATTTGGAGGTCTCCTTTCTTCATCATCTTCCATTGTGTCATTTGCACCATTTATCCCAAGATAGGTGACAAGGAGACTTGTAGCGGGTATTGTATTGACCTCATGACTCGTCTTAATGATCATCCTAAAGGGAAGATAAATGTCCCCCACTTTCTATGGCATGAGATTCTCCTCGCTAGTCTTCAATACAAGCGAGCCTTTCCTCATGCTCCTTTTATCCAAGCTCTCATTGAGCATGTGGCCCCTTTCCCCATTGCTCGAACTCATGTCCATGAAAAATGGGTCATTCCATCTCATATGGCGGATGATTGTGCTCCCAAGAAATCCTCCTCTACTCCTGCTCGACGGGCTGCTACTCAATCTCGTCCTGCTCCCTCTAGGTCAGCCTCTTTCAGTCGCTTTGCTCATTTTCTTGGGAAGGCCCATTCTGCCATGATGAAGGCCTTCTCCTTTCATTGCGCTCAAAACCACGATGTGGTCACTCGCATGATCTCCTCTAATAATGCCTATAAGGCTCGTCTGAGAGCCACTGGGGCACCTGATGTGAGTGAGGATGAGCGTCCTCCTGAGGCTCCCCCTTCCGACTTTGGCTTCCCTTCTCGCCCTGAATGGGCTGAGTTCCTTGATGAGGCAGGAGGCAATGGCACCCATGGCAATGATGATGATGATGACGATGATCTATGATTGCATGGTTGGTTGTTGTATTCCTTCCCCTTTTTGGTCCTTGATGCGAAGGGGGAGGAGATTATCTAGTGATTGATTTGTTAGTATTCATGGCACAATGTGTTATGTTATGTAATGCTATTTATATGGTGTGAACCATTGTAACCATTATGCTGATCCATTATGCTATCTATGAGTGTTGTGTTATGTAATGTTATTTCTATGGTGAACCATTATGATATCTATGAGTGTTGTCTTATCATGAGATAACCTTTTGTGCCAACATATTATGCTTGATGCAGCTCTTATCATAAGATATCCTTTTATGTCAACATATTATGTTTGATGCGCTCATTATCAAGTAAGGGGAGCTCCTGCCATAATTATTTACTTACTTTCACTATCCATACAATAAGGGGGAGCTCTCTAACAAATCTATCCTCAAGCATTCTAAGTCTACTTTATTTATGAGAGCTATATGTATGTTGTCATCAACTACCAAAAAGGGGGAGATTGAAAGTGCAATAATGCCCTTAAACATATTTTGATATTGTTGACAACATACATATAGGGAGCTAATCTGTTTCATCAAGTGCATCTCAGGTTTAGTTCCCAAGATATTATGGTGTGGACCATGGCTAACATATTGAGGATGCTTGAACTACGGAGAAACAAGATAAAATGTTCTATCTATTTTGGTTTACTCTTGAGTATAGGGATCCGCACTATTAAGAGGGGATCAGTGGCTCTCGCGATAGACTTGATCAGAATCTAGAGAAAAACCTTTGGTTAAGTTTCTAGCCTTGATTCTGTTCTTGTCCGGACGTCCGACGACCTCCGGTCGTCCGGCCTCTAGACGTCCGACACCCTCCGAAAATCCGGAATGAAGCCAGTAATTTATCAGCATGTTTTCCTCGGATTTCCAGTACTTCCAGTCGTCAAGGCTCCGGACGTCCGTGGGTGGTCAGAAATCCAACGGCACCCCTCCAGAACCAAAACTGTCGGATGCCTGATCCCTTTCAGACATATGTGTCCTTCTGTGTAGTTGACCTACTCTCTAAAACTGTCACACGACCGAATCCTGTCGGACGTCCGGTGCCTCCACTTGGCTGTTCCAACCAAAAGATAGATCGTCTCTCTCACGTCCTGTCAACCAAAGCAATTTGTGATTCGAGCAAGTTTTGAGCGGTTCCCTTGATCTTGTTACTCTTGGAGGTTGGAGACTCCTAGGCGGTAGGAGTTCTTCGGAGAGGAATCAAACCATTGTGATTACCCACCGGAAAGTTTGTGAAGGTTTGGAGGCCGCCTCAAGGCCTACCACTAGTGGTTGAGAAACGCCTTTGCGGTGTTGTATCAAGGATAGAATAGGGTGAGCCTTTGTGGAGTTGGTGTGCCTTCGTGGTAACATCCACCTCTATAAACGATGACGTAGCTTCCCTCCAAGGAAGTGAACACCGGGATACATCCTCGTCTCTCGGAGTTGCGGTTATTCCTAACCCGAGCTTCTTACTTGTGGTTACTTGTTTCCTTACGTGTTTCACTTCATATTGTTGGTGTGTTTATCGATCTAGTTGCTAAACTTGTATACCTCACTGGTCATCATATCACCCTTGAAATTGTTAGGCTACATTTCATATTCCGCTTTATTGCCTAAAATTGCAAAGTAACAATTAAAATTTGGAATTGTACCTATTCACCCCCTCTAGGTCCATCTCGATCCTTTCAATTGGTATCAGAGCTTCGTGCTCTAATCATGTGGCTTAACCGCCCTAGAGCAAGATGAACCCCGATGGGACTCCCCTTGTTGCAGATCCGAAGAATAAGGGCACGGCTTCCACGGAAGTCAAATCTTTTACTTCTGAGGATCTGGAATGGGCCCTTGCTAAGAAAAAGGAGGAGCATGATGCTTCTCTTGAGGCCTTGGTCCAAATGAGATTAGCCACATTAACTATGATGCTTGCACCACTTTCTGGTGGTGCGGCCTCGAGGCCAACTGTGTCTACTCCTTCAGTTGGCCAACAACCTCCTAGCAATGATCACTCTAGTGTTCCATGGCTTTATGCAAGACCTCAAGTTGAGAAACATAAATATAATCCTAGAGGAAAACCTCCTTTGCTTGATGACAGTTCTGATTTTGCTTTGTGAGAGTTGGTATGCAGGACCATCTTAGGTACGCCAAAGATGAAATGTTGGGAATCTTGGAGCATGGCTATAAGCCTATCGACCCAAAGAATCTCACTCCAAGAGAGTGTTGGAAATATGCCCTAGAGGCAATAATAAATTAGTTATTATCATATTTCCTTTTTCATGATAATCGTCTATTATCCATGCTATAATTGTATTGATCGGGACTTAGATGCATGTGTGGATACATAGACAAAACCATGTCCCTAGTATGCCTCTAATATACTAGCTCATTGATCAAAGATTGTTAAGGTTTCCTAGCCATGGACATGAGATGTCATTTGATAATGGGATCACATCATTAGGAGAATTGTGTGATGGACAGGACCCAAACTAGCAACGTAGCATATGATCGTGCTAGCTTATTGCTACTGTTTTCTGCATGTCAAGTATATGTTCCTATGACCATGAGATCATGCAACTCACTGATGCCATAGGAGTACCTTGTGTGTATCAAACATCGCAACGTTACTGGGTGACTATAAAGGTGCTTTATAGGTATCTTCGAGGGTGTCTGTTGGGTTGGCATGGATCAAGACTGGGATTTGTTACTCCGTGTGACGCAGAGGTATCTTAGGGCCCACTCGATAATACAACATCACAATAAGCCTTGCAAGAAATGTGACTAAGTGTTAGTCACGGGATCTTGTATTACAAAACGAGTAAAGAGACTTTCCGGTAACGAGGTTGAACTAGGTATAGAGATACCGACGATCGAATCTCGAGCAAGTAACATACCGAAGGACAAAGGGAACATCATACGGGATTAACTGAATCCTTGACATAGAGGTTCGACCGATAAAGATCTTCATAGAATATGTAGGAACCAATATGCGCATCCAGGTCCCGCTATTGGTTTTTTGACCGTAGAGGTGTCTCGGTCATGTCTACATAGTTCTCGAACCCACAGGGCCTGCGCACTTAAGGTTCGTTGACGTTTCGGTAGTATAGAGTTATGTATGGTGGTGACCGAAGGTTGTTCGGAGTCCCAAATGAGATCCCTGACGTCACAAGGAGCTCTGTAATGGTCCGGAGGTAAAGATTGGTATATAGGAAGTCCTGTTTTGGTCCTCGGAAAAGTTTTGGGCTCATCGGTAATGTACCGGGAGTGCCGGGAGGGTACCAGGGGACCATCGGGAGGGGTGTCTCGACCCAAGAGGCTACATGGGATTTGGGAGGAGGTAAACCAGCCCCTAGTGGGCTGGCCGAATCCTCCTCTAAGGGCCCATGCGGCTGGAGTGGTTTGAGAAGGAAAAAATCCAAAGGTGGAGAGCTCGAAAGAGTTTCCAAGTGGAAAGGAGGAATCCTACTCCTAATAGGATTGGAGTAGGGCTCCTCCACCTCCAATTTCGGCTAGGTTTGAGGCTGCCTCCTCCCCTCCCTCTCCCCTATATATACTAGAGGATTTAGAGGGAAGAGCTAATCCTAATTGCCACGTGCTGCCCTCTTCTTCCTCTAGATCGTTTTCTCCTCTAGATCGGTTTTCAGCGGTGCTTAGGCGAAGCCCTGCTGGAATTCCTCCACCACCATCGCCGCAACGCTGTCGCTCTGCCGGAGAACTCGTCTAACTCTCTGCTCTCTCTTGCTGGATCAAGAAGGCGGAGATCGTCATCGAGCCGTACGTGTGCTAAACGCAGAGGTGCCGTCCGTTCGGCGCTAGATCGGAAGGACCGTGATCAAGATCGCGAGACGGATCGTGATGAGATCGCGGGGCGGATCAGGATGAGTTCGTGACACGGATCATGATTGGATCACGGGATGGATCGTGATGAGATCACGGGACGCTCGGTGATCTGGATCGTGAAGACGTTCGACTACACCAACCGCGTTTCTTAACGCTTCCCGCTTAGCGATCTACAAGGGTATGTAGATCCACTCTCCCTCTCGTAGATGCTCATCACCATGGATAGATCTTGCATGTATGTAGGAAATTTTTTGTTTCCCATGCAACGTTTCCCAACAGTGGCATCATGAGCTAGGTCTATGTGTAGATGAGATCTCAAGTAGAACACAAAGAGTTTGTGGGCGTTGATGCTTAGATTGCTTCCTCCCTTGGTCATGTTTTGGTTCAGCGGTATTGTGGGATGAAGCGGCCCGGACCAACCTTACTCGTACGCTTATGAGAGACCGGTTCCATCAACTGACGTGTAACTTCGTTGCACAAAGATGGCTGGTGGGTGTCTGTTTCTCCTACTTTAGTTGGATCGAATTCAATTAAGGTGGTCCTTGAGATGGTTGAAAAGCAACTTATGTATCACCGTTGTGGTTTATGCGTAGGTGAGAATTGTTCTTGCTAGATACCCGTAGCAGCCATGTAAAACATGCAACAACAATTAGAGGACGTCTAACTTGTTTTTGCAGGGTATGTTGTGATGTGATATGGCCAATTACATGATGTGATATATGTGATGTATGAGATGATCATGTGTTGTATAGAATATCACGACTTGCATGTCAATGAGTACGGCAACCGGCAGGAGCCATAGGGTTGTCTTTAATTATTGTATGACCTGCGTGTCAATCATTAAGCGCTATGTAATGCTTTACTTTATCGCTAAATGGTAGCAATAGTAGTAGAAGCATGGTGGGCGCGACAACCACGATGGCGACACGTTGATGGAGATCAAGATGATGAAGATCATGGTGTCATGCCGGTGACGATGGAGATCATGCCGGTGCTTTCAAGATGGAGATCAAAAGCACAAGTTCATGGCCATATCATGTCACTTATGATTTGCATGTGATGTTAATCCTTTTATGCACCTTGTTTTGCTTAGGATGACGGTAGGATTATAAGGTGATCCCTCACTTAAAGTTCAAGATGAATTGTGTTCTCCTCAAGTGTGCACCATTGCGAAAGTTCGTCGTGTCGAGACACCACGTGATGATGGGGTGTGATAGACCTACGTTCACATACAATGGGTGCAAGCCAGTGTTGCACATGCAGAACACTCGGGTTAAACTTGACGAGCCTAGCATGTAAAGACATAGCCTCAGAACACAAGAGACCAAAAGGTCAAACATGAGTCATATAGTAGATATGATCAACATGATGATGTTCACCATTGAAACCACCTCAACTCACGTGATGATCAGACTTGAGTTGGTGAATTTGGATCATGTATCACTTGAATGACCGGAGGGATGTCAATTTGAGTGGGAGTTCTTAAGTAATATGATTAGTTGAACTCATTATCATGAACATAGCCAGTGGTGTTTTTGCAAATTATGTTGTAGCTCACGCTATAGCTTGCTTGAATTTTTATATGTTCCTAGAGAAATAGAGTTGAAAGATGATGGTAGCAATATTGCAGACTAGGTCCGTGATCTTAGGATTGTCCTCATTGCTGCACAGAAGGCTTATGTCCTTAATGCACCGCTTGGTGCGCCAACCCCTCTAGCATCGTTTGTAGATGTTGTGAACATCTGACAGGCAAGTTCTAATGACTACTTGATAGTTTAGTGCGTCAGGCATCACGGCTTAGAATTGAGGCTCTGAAATGTTTTGAACGTCACTGAACATATGAGATGTTCTAAGAGCTGAAATTAGGATCTCAGGCTCGTGCCCATGTTGCGAGATATGAGATATCCAACAAGATTCTTTGCATGTAAGATGAAAGAGAATAGCTCAATCGTTGAGCATGTGCTCAGATTGTCTGGGTGCTACAATCGGTTGAATCGAGTGGGAGTTGATCTTCCGGATAAGATAGTGATCGATGTAGTTCTCCAAGTCATTGTCACCAAGCTACTAGAATTTGGTGATGAACTATAAAATGCCAGGGATAGAAATAATGATCCCTAAGCTGTTCGCGATGTTTGACACCGCGAAGGTAGAAATCAAGAAGGAGCGTCAAGTGTTGATGGTTAGTAAAAACCACTAGTTTCGAGAAGGGCAAGGGCAAGGAGGGAAACTTCATGGATGGCAAGTCAGTTGCTGCTCCAGTGAAGCAACCCAAAGTTGAACCCAAACCCAAGACTAAGTGCTTCGATTATGAGGAGAGCGGTCGCTGAAACGGAACAACCCTAGATACTTGGTAGATAAGAAGGCTGGCAACGTTGACAGAAGTATATTTGATATACATGTTATTGATGTGTACCTTGCTAGTACTCCTAGTAGCACCTGGGTATTGGATACCGGTTCGGTTGCTAAATGTTAGTAACTCGAAATAAAAGCTACGGAATAAACGGAGAACTAGCTAAGTGTGAGGTGACGATGTGGGTTGGAAATATTTCCAAGCTTGATGTGATCAACATCACACGCTCTCTCTACCTTCGGGATTATTGACGAACCTAAATAAATGTTATTTGGTGTTTGCGTTGAGCATGAACATGATTGGATCGTGTTTATTGCAACATGGTTATTCATTTAAGTTAGAGAATAATGGTTATTCTGTTTACATGAATAATACCTTCAATGGTCATGCACCCAGTGAGAATGGTTTGTTGAATCTTGATCGTAGTAATACACATGTTCATAACATTGATGCCAAAAGATACAAAGTTAATAATGATAGTACCACATACTTGTGGCACTGTTGCTAAATGTCATATTGGTATAATTTGCATGAAGAAACTCCATGCTGATGGATCTTTGGACTCATTCGATTTTGAATCGGTTGAGACACGCGAACCATGCCTCTTGGGCAAGATGACTAAGGACCCCGTTTTCTGGTTTGATGGAGTGGGCAATTGACTTATTGGAAATGATACATGTTGATGTATTCAATCCAACGAGTGTTGTAGCATGCCGTGAATATCGTTATTTTCTTACCTTCACCGATGATTTGAGTAGATATGGTGTATATTTACTTAATGAAACACAAGTCTGAAGCGTTTGAAAAGTTCAAGCAGAATCAGAGTGAAGTTTGAGATCATCGTGACGAGAAGATAAAATGTCTATGATATGACCGTGGAGGTGAATATCTGAGTTACGAGTTTGGTATACAACTTAAGACAATGTGAAAGTTGTTTCACAACTCACGCCGCCTGGAACACCATAGTGTGATGGTGTGTCCGTACGTCACATTCATGCTCTATTGGATATGGTGCGAATTGTGATGTCTCTTATCGTTTTGCCACTATCATTTTGGGGTTATGCATTAGAGACAACCACATTCACTTTAAATAGGGCACCATCTAAATCCATTGAGATGACACCATATGGTTTGTTAGAAACCTAAGCTGTCATTTCTTAATGTTTTGGGCTGCGACACTTATGTGAAAAAGGTTTTCACCTAATGAGCTCGAACCCAAAGCGGACAAATGCATCTTCATGGAATACCCTAAGAACAGTTGGGTGAACCTTCTATCTCAGATCCAAGCATAAAATGTTTGTTGCTAAAACTAGGTCCTTTCTCGAGAAAAAGTTTTTGTTGAAAGAATTGAGTGGGAGGAAGATAGAACTTGATGAGGTTATTGAACCTTTGTTTCAACGAGAGAGTAGCGCAAGCGCAGGAAGATGTTTCTATGAAGCCTGTGTTAGTTGAAGAGGAAGTTAATGATGATGATCATGATGCTTTGTATCAAGTTACTATCGAACCTTGTAGGTCGACAACGACGTGTACTGCTCCTGAGTGGTACGACAACCCTGTCTTAGAGGTCATGTTGTTGGACAACGATGAACCTACGAGCTATGGAGAAGCAATGATGGGCCCGGAATCCGACAAATGGTTAGAGGCTATGAAATCCGAGAAAGGATCCACGTATGAAAACCAAGTATAGACTTTGGTGGACTTGCTCGTTGGACGGCATGTCATTGAGTACAAATGGATCTTTAAAATGAAGACAGACGCTGATGGTGAATGTCACCATTTATAAAGCTCGACTTGTTGCAAACAAGTTTTCGACAAGTTCAAGGAGTTGACTACGATGAGACTTTCTCACTCGTAGCGATGCTAAAGTCTATTGGAAGTATGTTAGCAGTTGCTGCATTTTTCAATTATGAAATCTGGCAGATGGATGTCAAAACATCGTTTCCTTAACGGTATACTTGAGGAAAGGTTGTATGTGATACAACTAGAAGGTTTTGTCAGTCCTAAGGATGCTAAAAGGTGAGCAGGCTTCAGTAATCCTTCTATGGACTGAATCAAGCATCTCGGAGTTGGAATATACACTTTGATGAGGTGGTTAAAGTTTTTGAGTCTATACAAAGTTTATGAGAAACTTGTATTTACAATAAAGTGAGTGGGAGCACTATAGAGTTTCTGGTAAGCATATGTGGTTGACATATTGTTGATCGGAAATGATGTAGAATTTCTAGAAAGCATAAAGGGGTGTTTGAAAGGAGTTTTTCAAAGGAAGACCTGGATAAAGCTACCTAATTGTTGAGCATCAAGATCTATAGAGATAGATCAAGATGCTTGATGAGACTTTCAATGAGTACATACCTTGACAAGAATTTGAAAGGGTTCAAAATGGATTAGTTAGAGAGAAGTGTTCTCGCCTGCTTTGTAAGGTGTGAAGTTGAGTGAGACTCAAAGCTCGATGACGGCAGAAGAAGGAGAAAGAACGAACGTCGTCCCCTATGCCTTAGCCATAGGCTCTATATAGTATGCCGTGTTGTCTATCGCACCAGTGTGTGCCTTGCCATGAGTCCATCGAGGGGTACACGAGTGATCCAGGAGTGGATCACTGGATAGCGGTTAAGATTATCCTTAGTGACTAAAAGACTAAGGAAATGTTTCTCGATTATGGAGGTGATAAAGAATTCGTTGCAAAGAGTTACGTCGATGCAAGCTTTAACACCAATCCGGATGACTCGTAGTAGCAATCTGGATACGTATAGTGGAGCAGCCATTTGGAATAGTACCAAGTGGAGTGTGATAGCAGTGTTTACAGTTTGACATAGAGATTGGCAAAGTACACACGGATCTGAATGTTGCAGACCCGTTGACTATAAGACCTCTCTCACATGCAAAGCATGATCGAGCCCCTGAACTCATTGGGTGGTATATTCATAACAATGCGAATCACATGGTGATGTGAACTAGATTATTGACTCTAGTGCAAGTGGGAGACTATTGGAAATATGCCCTAGAGGCAATAATAAATTATTTATTATCATATTTCCTTGTTCATGATAATCGTTTATTATCCATGCTATAATTGTATTTATCGGAGACTTAGATGCATGTGTGGATACATAGACAAAACCATGTCCCTGGTATACCTCTAATAGACTAGCTCGTTGATCAAACATGGTTAAGGTTTCCTAACCATGGACATGAGATGTCATTTGATAACGGGATCACATCATTAGGAGAATCGTGTGATGGACAAGACCCAAACTAGAAACGTAGCATATGATCGTGTCAGTTTATTGCTAATGTTTTTTGCATGTCAAATATATGTTCCTATGACCATGAGATCATGCAACTCACTGACGCCGGAGGAGTACCTTGTGTGTATCAAACGTCTCAACGTAACTGGGTGACTATAAAGGTGCTCTATAGGTATCTTCGAGGGTGTGTGTTGGGTTGGCATGGATCAAGACTGGGATTTGTTACTTCGTGTGACGGAGAGGTATCTCAGGGCCCACTCAGTAATACAACATCACAATAAGACTTGCAAGAAATGTGACTAAGTTTCAGTCACGGGATCTTGTATTACGGAACGTGTAAAGAGACTTGCCGGTAACGAGATTGAACTAGGTATGGAGATACTGACGATCGAATCTCGGGCAAGTAACATACCGAAGAACAAAGGGAACATCATACGGGATTAACTAAATCCTTGACATAGAGGTTCGACCGATAAAGATCTTCGTACAATATGTAGGAACAAATATGGGCATCCAGGTCCCGCTATTGGTTATTGACCGTAGAGGTGTCTCGGTCATGTCTACATAGTTCTCGAACCCGCAGGGTGTGCACACTTAAGGTTCGTTGACGTTTTGGTAGTATAGAGTTATGTATGGTGGTGACCGAAGGTTGTTCGGAGTCCCGGATGAGATTTCGGACATCACGAGGAGCTCCATAATGGTCCTGAGGTAAATATTGATATATAGGAAGTTCTGTTTTTGTCACCGGAAAAGTTTTGGGCTCATCGGTAGTGTACCGGGAGTGCCGGGAGGGTACCGAGGGACCATCGGGAGGGGTGTCTCGACCCAAGAGGCTACATGGGCTATGGGAGGAGTTAAACCAGCCCCTGGTGGGCTGGCCGAAGCCTCCTCTAAGGGCCCATGCGGCTGGAGTGGTTTGAGAAGGAAAAAATCGAAAGGTGGAGAGGTGGAAAGAGTTTCCAAGTGGAAAGGAGGAATCCTACTCCTAATAGGATTGGAGTAGGACTCCTCCACCTCCAATTTAGGCCAGCTTTGAGACTGCCTCCTCCCCTCCCTCCCTCCTATATATACTAGAGGATTTAGAGGGAAGAGCTAACCCTTATTGCCACGTGCTGCCCTCTTCTTCCTCTAGATCGTTTTCTCCTCTAGATCGGTTTTCAACGGTGCTTAGCCAAAGCCCTGCTGGAATTCCTTTACCACCATCACCGCAACACCGTCACGCTGCTGGAGAACTCGTCTACCTCTCCGCTCTCCCTTGCTGGATCAAGAAGGCAGAGATCATCTTCGAGCCGTACGTCTGCTGAACGCGGAGGTGTCGTCCGTTCGGCGCTAGATCGTAAGGATCGTGATCAAGATCGCGAGACGGATCGTGAAGAGATCGCGGGACGGATCGTGAAGAGATCGCGGGACGGATCGTGATGAGTTCGCGGGACGGATCATGATTGGATCATGGGACGGATCGTGATGAGATCGCGGGACGCTCGGCGATTTGGATCGCGAAGACATTCGACTAGACCAACCGCGTTTCTTAACGCTTCCCGCTTAGCGAACTACAAGGGTATGTAGATCCACTCTCCCTCTCGTAGATTCTCATCACCATGGATAGATCTTACGTGACTGTAGGAAATTTTTTGTTCCCATGCAGCGGTTCCCAACAGAGAGACATATGACAAGCATCTCAACGAGACCGCAATCATGTGCATAAGAAATTGAATGAATGATAAGCGGAGGAGACCCTACGTACATATCACAAGTGCCAAGGAAATATGGGACAGCATTGTAAGGACGGGGACTGGTACCTCCACTCTCCGGCTTGAAATTGCCAAGGGTCAATTGCAAAACTTTTGTATGGAGAAAGGTGAATCCCCCAAGCAGCTCCTTGAGCCTCCCACGACTCTCTCCACTGACATTCAGTCCTGTGATTGTGACAAGACACAAGATGGTTTCAACTTGACTAAGCGGTTTCTCGTGGACAAACTACTACATGCTCTTGCCCCATATCATCACCAAATGGTGTGGGACATAAGACAACATCATGGATTCAAGGAAATGACTCCTGATGACATCATATCCACTTTCCAATTATTTGAAGAGTCAAAGGAAAATGCTACAAAACATCTTGCCATGCATGGTACCTCATCATCAAAGATCAATCTTGCTTTGAAGGCCAAGCATGTATGTGAGGAAGAGCAAAGTGAAGAACAAGAATATGATGATGATGAAGATGGTGATGAGATTGACTCCGATGAGAGCCCTTCATATGAAGACATTGCCCTCTTTGTCAAGAGGTTTAGCGCGAGAAAATTCAAGGGAAGATTCCAGAAGAAGAAAGTGAGAAAATGCTACAACTGTGAAGAAACCAACCACTTCTCCAACGATTGCCCTTATGAGAAGAGAGAAGATAAACCAAGGTTTTCCAAGATCTTTTCTAAGAAGAAGTTGCCAATTCCTATAAACTCCAAGCTCAAGAAAAGATATGGGAAAGCAATGGTTGCTCATGAAGAATCCGATCCATATGATGTTGGTGGTGTAGCCGTAGTAGCTCAACATTCTCAAAACACCTTGAGGCTAGTCAACAAGAGTGGTGAGGTTGTCACCTACAACTATATGAAAGACTACAAGGGCAACGCTCACAAGTGCTTAATGGCAAAGGCCGTGATAGAAGATGGAGAGGACCAAAACTCTCCTGACAAGGTCAAGGTAACCCCACGCTCAAATCCTCCTCTTTTCACTCCGTCTACTTATTGTGATGAGGATCTTGATGTGGAGGATAATGATGATAATGATATATATGATCCTATGCTTGCTAAACTAAATAAGGTCATGTTCTCCCTTAAAGGAAAGAAGCTCACTATGTTTCGTATGCTTATGGAGATGGTGAGTAAGCACACCGCTACCATTAAGGAACTCGAAACCCTCGTCCCTGAGGAAAAGGAAAAGTATGAAATCATTGAGCAGAAAGTCCAATGTGAGGAAGCACGAAATGATGAGCTATGCTTAAAATTGGTGCAAACATTGATGATCATGCTAAAAAACTTGCCTCCTTGAAAAAGGCCAAGAAATCTTGCAAGGAGTTGATGAATGATAAAAGTAAGCTTGTGGAATCTTATGTTTCTCTCTCTAAGGATTGTGTGCTTCTATTTGTGTCCCTCAAGACTAACGAAGAGGAGCTCACTCTTCTTACAAAGAGCTTTGAGACGCCTCCATCCCCGAGGATCACCGCACCCTTATGGGTGCGGCACTACAGAGCATCCAGTCCGTTGACAACGGACTCAAGGAGGCCTTCAAAGATCTCCTTACGGGTTTTCAAGTAAGTCACCTGATGTGTTTATTTTGCAAAGATTTTATTTATTCGCATTATATACATGGCAGCCCCCGAGCCCTAGGTGAGGTGAAAAAGCTCACCTAGGGGTCACGTTTGAATCCGATACCGAACTAGATGCACTTTAAGTGTCCGACATGTTATAATAACTCGACATATGATCGAATTGTCTATAATTCGGGAATTGAAAGCCCATGTAATGTATTAACTGTGTGTATAATGCAGGCTTCGTCATCGGTGGTGGCCATAAATGGCGCCGAGCTGGAAGAGCTAAATCGGAAGTTAAAGCACTCCGAAGACGAAGTTGAGGCTCTTAACCGAAGGCTCGACGAGGCTCAAGGTATGTCAAAACAGAATCCGAATCCCTTTGTCTGAGCTCTATCATACGAATACCATCAATACAGCTTCTTCACATTGTATAATGCATGTGCAGCCTCGGCGAAGGAGATGGAGAGGCTCAAGGCCGCGCTCCCGTGCGAAGGACAAAACGGCCGCCGAGAGGGCGACTGCTAAGGAAATGGCCGTCACCCTTTCCGCCATGCGAGCCACTAGCGACAAGCATGAAGCTCGCGTGGTAGAGGTCCAGCAGGAGCTCAAAGATGCCAGCGAAAGATGCGAGGCCTTGGAGCAGAAGAATAAGGCGAGCTCGACGAACTGTCCACTTTGAAAACTGAACTCCAGAAGGAGCGGATGGACACACGGTTCTACAAGGAGCAAGTGCGCCAGGACAAGGGCATAGCAGATGGCAAGCCGTACTCACCAAAGTGCATATTCGGGGATAGCAAATTCGCATTGCTTACCCGGGTGTGGCGATCCTCAGGCGCATCATCCGATCTCCAGAAGAGTGTGACGGATGCCAATTGGCCGTTCGCCTCGCGGGGACAAGGAGATGCATCTCGATTGTTCTTGGCACAGTTTGGAGCCCCCGAGCATCCTCCTCTTCTGGTGGAGCAGCTAAAACAGCTGATGGAGCTGCACTAGATGGCGGAGCTAGACATGAAGGACCTCTGCATCCGCTTATGGCCCGGCGAGCCATTGCCAGGCAACTACTTTGGTATGGTGCAGAGATTTATTGCTGTTTCACCCTGCCTCGACACCGTCAAGCGCTCCTCCTGCATCGAAGGAGTCCGGATGGCCCTTGCCAAGGCCAAAGTGCACTGGCCGGGGCTAAATCCGATGAAGGTAGCCACCGTCCCGCTGCCACCCGGGAAGGAGCATTGACGCCCCGAGCTATACTTTGATGGAGTGATGGAGAGTGCACGGGTAATAGCATCACAGTGTTTGGGTGATAAAATGTTTGAATGAGTTGTAATGCGTCCAAAGACTTGCTCAAACTTTTAATGATATTAGTATTCATTCTTATATGGTTTTGCATTCCTTTATAACTCCTATGTGGCTATTTAATACTGAAAGAT
Source organism: Hordeum marinum (assembly GCA_022496015.1). Classification (NCBI taxonomy): domain Eukaryota; kingdom Viridiplantae; phylum Streptophyta; class Magnoliopsida; order Poales; family Poaceae; genus Hordeum; species Hordeum marinum. Next base: position 382,497,040 of record CM039677.1, on the reverse strand, counting down.
GTGGGTCATCGGCTTCAGCCCCCACGTAGATACTACATGGGGTGTCTATGCCAATGCAGTATGTCCCTTAGCTGTATTATCGGAACCCAAAGGCGGTACAGTGTGGTAGACTAGACAATTAGACTATAGTGCTTTATTTCTTTCACTTAGCCGTAGGGGCGCGAAAAGGACTACAAGAAGCGTACGATTAGCCACCGAAGTGTTGTGATGTTCGGACGAAACCGTGGCCGAAGCCGGTATCACAATGTCTGCACAAAGGGCAAGTTCCTCATATAACATGGAATAGCCGCTTACGAGGATTGAAGTATAACACTTCCCGCTCGGGGTTCACAGACCGGATCGCGCATACTATGACAATCCATTTTTGGCTTTCTCCCCTGAGGTGCTTGACCAGACTATCCGGAAGCACAATAGTGGGGGTGCTCCCTTTGCCCTTTTAGCCAAACGAGCAGAACGTAAAGGGGCAATCAAAGCAGCCGGGCAACCCAACTTATTGACCAAAGACATAGTTTGGAATCGATGCATATAAAGCGAACGCCAAGACGCCGAACACATGATAGAGAAGGCGATTTGTGTTTGAACTCGAGCCCCCGGTCAATTAGCCGGTTACCTCGCGTCATACCACAAGTTCACGAGAACAGGGAGAGAGGAGGAAAAATATGCGCCAAAAAAAGGACAGATGAGGCGAATTTGCGCCACACAATTTTGCATTTTTCTCAACAACTCTTATAACTCAGATTGCCGAAGCAACTATTTACAGGTATGTGAAAGAAATAAAAATATACAAGAGTTTTTGTACCAGGGGTCTTCGACTGGTCACCTGACGTCCTCGATATGCCCCCTTTCTAGTTGACTCCTACTCTTAGATGCACCTTAATGGGTGTTAGTGTTCGGCGGGCGGATTTTGCCAACAAAATCTTGAGAGGCCACCGAATTGTAGGTCAGCTTTACGCCGTAGGCAGGCTCTTTTAGGAGCGCCTGCATTTTGTCCGAAGACGTGTTGATGGTAGAAGTTCGGGCTAGCCGAAAACCCATCGTTATTTCCCCACCGCTACCCATGGAATCTTGAGCGCAAAGTTGTGCCTCCTCGACACATACTTTGTTGGTCTTGAGGTTGTGCGATGGGGGCGAGTCCCTATAGAGGGGAGGAGGAAGGATCTGAGTTTTCGGTCTGAAGCCGAACCGCTTCCTAGCCTTGTGTGCCTTTATGGCGGATGTCGGAACTTGCCGATCTTCTTTGTAGCTAAATTCGGCCGCTAGGGCCAATGCATGTTCCTCAGTTCTAAGGGAGCGCTCTGTATTGCCATTGACAGTAATGACCCCCTTGGAGCCTGGCATCTTGAGATTGAGGTATGCGTAGTGTGGGACCACGTTGAAACGAGCGAACATTGTCCGACCAAGTAACGCGAGATAGCTGTTTCGGAAGAGCACAATGTCGAAGATCAGGTCTTCGTTGCAAAAGTTATCGGGCGAGCCGAACACAACTTCCAGGGTTACGGATCCCGTACATCGGGCCTCAAGGCCTCGGATCACTCCTTTTAAGGTAGTGCTGCTGGGTTTGATCCTTGACGGATCTATGCCCATCTTTTTCACCGTATCTGAGTAAATCAGGTTGAGGCTACTTCCTCCGTACATTAGGACTATTGTGAGGTTATACCCATCTATAATGGGGTCTAGGACGAGGGCCGCCGAACCCCCATGGCGGATACTGGTCGGATGATCACGCCGATCAAAGGTGATCGGATATGCCGACCATGGGTTGTAATTCGGGGCTACGGGTTCCACGGTGTAGACCTCCCGAAGGGAGCGCTTCCTTTCCTTCTTGGGTATATGGGTGGCATATATTATGTTCACCGTTTTGACTTCGGGAGGAAATTTCTTGTGTCCGCCACCAATTGGACTTCGAGGCTCATCATCGTCCTCACTGCGAGAGCTTTTGCCTTGGTCCTCGGGTGGTATCTTGCCAACCTGTTTAAACACCCAGCAGTTGCGGTGTGTGTGGTTGGCGGGCTTTTCCGAAGTCCCATGGATTTGGCAAGGCCTTTCCATGATCTTCTCCAGGTGAGTGGGTCCGTCACGATTGCCTTTAGGAGGCTTCTTCTGCTGCCCAAGCCAGGAGTTGCAGAATCCGGCGTTTACAGTCGTATCATCGGCATCGCTATTATTGTGTCAGCGCTTATTCTTGTTGCGCTTTGGTTTTAAGTTGACATCTTGGGCTTCAGGTGCTACGGGATCTTCGGAATTGTGGCTGCCTCTTGCTAGCGAATCGTCTTCGCCCACGCAAAAGCAGGTCATGAGGGAGGTAAGGGCGGACATGGTCTGAGGTTTGTCCTGGCCTAGCTGGCGGGCCAGCCATTTGTCCCGAATATTGTGCCGGAAGGAGGCTATGGCCTCAACATCCGGAGAGTCGACGATTTGGTTCTTCTTAGTCAAGAACCGATTCCAGAATTGTCGAGCAGACTCACTGGGCTTCTAGACGATGTTGCTGATATCGGAAGAGTCCGGCTGGCGGACATAGGTTCCGTGGAAGTTAGAGCGAAACGCATCTTCCAGGTCTTGCCATCATCCAATGGAGTTTTCGGGAAGGTTGTTTAACCAGTGTTGAGCTAGCCCCTTAAGCTTAAGAGGGAGATATTTGATGCAATGGAGATCGTCTCCTCACACCATGTGGATATCGAGGAGGAAGTCCTCAATCCATACGGTTGGGTCAGTGGTCCCATCATATTGTTCTATATTCACGGGTTTAAACCCCTCGGGGAACTGATGCCACATTACCTCATCTGTGAAGCACAGTGGGTGAGCGGCGCCTCCGACTCATGCTATGTCGCGCCTGTATTCGGCGTCTGTACGGGACCGGTTGCGTTCCCGGACTTTGTTATTTTGGTCGAACCATGGTCTGTATCCGCCCCTTCTATCAGGCGAGTACTCTCTAGATCCATAGATCGATCTTGTACGGCCTACTCTGTGATCTAGGCCATCTCGCAAGTCGAACCTATCATTGGGCTCTAATGGCTACTTACCCCATCTTCGGGGCACTACCGGTATATAACCTATGTCGTGAGTCGTCCTGTCCTGACCACGAGGGGTGGGGGGTTCCGGCTTGTCGTATGGAGTACGGTTTGGAGACAGAGTATCAGCGAGTTCATCATCGAATTGCAGCGGCAACCTTCTTCGAGAGTAGCTTTTGGGCTGGTTTGACAGAACGGTGTCGTATACTTCCTCGGCTAAGAGGACCTTCGTCCATCGATCATTGAGGTCGTCCTGTTCGGCTTTGAGTAGTCGTTCTTTAGACTTTAGGCTGCGAGCCATTGCTATGAGCCATTGCTTGATTTCTTCCCGATCTTTGAGGTTATCAGGGATGTACAAGTCATCGGCTTCCGGTATATCTTCCTCCTCGATGGGGGAAAGGTAATTATCGCCTTCGGAGTCATTGATGTTATCGGGGTTGTTTTGGTCTTCAGGCCGTTTCGGACCCTCTAACAGGTGCTCGGGGATATCGGGATTGCCATGATCAGCGGGGGTATTACCGTCCCCGTTGTTGATAATAGCTTTTCTTCCCTTTTTGCCTTTGGACATCTTATGCGATTTCTAGCGCCTTGATGGCGCATCACCCGATTTGTCGCCGTCGTTGTGAGGCGTGTTGTCGCCATTGGTGGCAGGAGTATCTACCATGTAGATTTTATGTGGAAGTGGAGGCCCAACTCCCGGTGTTAACGGGGGTGGGAGCACGGTCCTCTTCATCCATGTATTCTGCCTCCTCTGAGGCATAGTCCAGCATGTCGGTTAAATCCTCAGCAGTGGCTATCAAGTGGGTGGTGAGCGGGTCAAAACATTTGTCCTGGACCACACCGTAACTGAACCGAGCATAGATCGGGGCTGGATCGTAGGCGATCTTCATCGACGAGAATTTATCCAGGGCCTCGTCGACCGCTGAGGGGCCGATCGGATCCAGCTGTTCAGAACTTGTGGAGTTAACCTTCAAGACGTCCATACATGGGAAGTGTTCGGCAAGAACATGTGTCCAGTCATCTGGCTTAATGGCCGGACCAGGATAAGAGATCGGCTCATCGCCATGGGTGACCCCATCGTTATGTCCAAAGAAAGGGCTCGAGGTTGAAGCCTCAGAGTCCTCGTGGGCTACAGGCAAAGCTGCGAGCCCGATTAATGACAAGTCACCCCGAGAGTCAACGGAGAACTCTAATTTTCCAAATCTGACCTCTCGATGAGGGGTGAAGCTCTCAACGCGGCCTAGATGGCCAGCGGAATCAGCGTGCAACACAACGCTGCCGAAGGCAAAGATCTGTCCGGGGACAAAAGCGTCCATGTTGCGGACCTCTTTGTTGATGACAAGGCGAGGCGTCGATTCCATCTTTCTCATAGAGGAACTCTTAATGAAAGCACCAATGTTGGTGTCAAAACCGGCGGATCTCGGGTAGGGGGTCCCGAACTATGGGAATAGAATCGACGGTAAGAGGAGACGAAGGGGACACGAATTTACCCAGGTCTGGGCCCTCCTATGGAGGTAATACCCTACGTCCTTCTTGGTTGTATTGATGATGGGGGTTACAGAGTTGATCTACCTCGAGATCGAATAGCTAACCCTAGATGAGTTGTTCTGTTCCTATACCCTAAAAACCCTCCGACTTATATAAATGTCGAGGATGCCTAGGGTTTACACATGGTTGGTTACATGCCGAAGAGATAAACATGCCTATTTACTACATCAAACATGGAGTGCAAGCCGTGCTTCTCGAAGCTTCCATCCTAGAGACTCGGCCTTCAAATCTTCCAGTGTTCGGCAAGTAGCCCATATAGTCCGACCCATAAACAATAGGTCGGCCATCCGAGGACCCCCCTAATCCATAACTCCCTCAGTTTGCACCAATCCGCGAGGTGAGAATGGGCAACGCACGGTATCGAAGAGGCTAGCATAATATGAAAAGGTGAGTGTGCATACATCCATGGATTCACATTAGTCATAAAGAACTCAAATACTTGTTGCCAATCTTGATTAGCTCTCTCGAAGCAAAAAAACTGCTCACATGACCCTATGAAGGAGGTTGGTAGGAGTTAACCATCCCCCCCGACCTAAACAACACTAGGATTTCAACGAGGAATAAGAATGCTCACACATCATCACCATGCCATAACCAATATTTAGATGAACAACAAGTTAACACCCATTAGCTATCGATATTTCTACTAACCAATAACCATGTACTCACGGCCTTTCATATTACCACATCAATATCATTTAACCACAATTTCTCTTTTATGTGCTACATGAAAGTTTGGATTATGCACTCCTTGAATACCTATCATTTTTGTACTAATCCTATTGTTGGAAATATGCCGTAGAGGCAATAAATAAAGTGTTTATTATTATATTTCCTTGTTCATGATAATCATTTATTATCCATGCTATAATTGTATTAATTGGAAACACATTACATGTGTGGGTAAATAGACAACACTTTGTTCCTAGTATGCCTCTAGTGAACTAGCTCGTTGATCAAATATGGTCAAGGTTTCCTAGCCATTGACATGAGATGTCATTTGATAACGGGATCACATCATTAGGAGAATGATGTGATAGACAAGATCCAAACTACAAACGTCGCATATGATCGTGTCAGTTTATTGCTACTGTGCAGTATCATGAGATCATGAGATCATGAGATCATGCACCGGTATATGTTCCTATGACCATGAGATCATGCAACTCACGGATACTAGAGGAGTGCCTTGTGTGTATCAAACATTGCAACGTAACTGGGTGACTATAAAGGTGCTCTACAGGTATCTCCGAGGGTGTCTGTTGAGTTGGCATGGATCAAGACTGGAATTTGTTACTCCGTGTGACGGAGAGGTATCTCGAGGTCCACTCGGTAACACAACATCACAATAAGCCTTGCAAGCAATGTGACTAAGTGTTAGTTGCGGGGTCTTGTATTACGGAACAAGTAAAGAGACTTGCCGATAACAAGGTTGAACTAGGTATGGAGATACCGACGATCGAATCTCGGGCAAGTAACATACCGAAGAACAAAGGGAACATCATACGGGATTAACTGAATCCTTGACATAGAGGTTCGACCGATAAAGATCTTCGCAGAATATGTAGGAACTAATATGGGCATCCAAGTCCCGCTATTGTTTATTGACCGTAGAGGTGTCTCGGTCATGTCTACATAGTTCTCGAACCCGCAGGGTCTGCACACTTAAGGTTTGGTGACGTTTCGCTAGTATAGAGTTATGTATGGTGGTGACTGAATGTTTTCGGAGTCCCGGATGAGATCCCGGACGTCACGAGAATCTCCGGAATGGTCCGTAGGTAAAGATTCATATATAGGAAGTCCTGTTTTGGTCACCGGAAAAGTTTCGGGCTCATCGGTAGTGTACCGGGAGTGGCGGTAGTGTATCGGGAGACCATCAGGAGGGGTATTTCGACCCAAGAGGCTCCATGGGCTGTGGGAGAGTGTTTACCATCCCTTAGTGTGCTTGTGTAAGTCCCACACTAGGCCCATGTGGTTTGGGAAAAAGGCCTAAAGAGAAAAGGTGGAAAAAGGCAAAAATAGGGTGAATCCTAGTCCTACTAGGATTGGAGGTGGAGTCCACCTCCTCCACCTAGTTCGGCCGAATCCTTGGAGGCTTGGCCCTTGTGCCAAGCCTCCTCCTCTCTTCCTCTTATATATACTAGAGGTTTTACGGTTTTTGCACAGAATTTTCAGCCACGTGTTGCCCATTCCTCCAGTGCATAGTTTCTCCTCTAGATCGGTTTTCTGCGGTGCTTAGGCGAAGCCCTGCCGGAATAGCTCCACCACCATCACCGGAGCACCGTCATGCTACTGGAGAACTCTTCTACCTCTCTGCTCCTTCTTGCTGGATCAAGACGGCGGAGATCGTCATCAAGTTGTACGTGTGCTGGACGCGGAGGTGCCGTCCATTCGGCGCTAGATCGGAAGGATTGTGATTGGATCGCGGGACGGATCGTGATTGGATCATGGGATGCACGGCGATTTGGATCGCGAAGACGTTCGACTACACCAACTGTGTTTCTTAACGCTTCCCGCTTAGCGATCTACAAGGGTACATAGATCCACTCTCCCTCTCGTAGATGCTCATCGCCATGGATAGATCTGCGTGTGCGTAGGAAATTTTTTGTTTCCCATGCAACATCCCCCAACAGTGGCATCATGAGCTAGGTCTATGTGTAGATGAGATCTCGAGTAGAACACAAAACGTTTGTGGGCCTTGATGCTTAGATTGCTTCCTCCCTTGGTCGGATTTTGGTTCAGCGGTATTGTGAGATGAAGCGGCCCGGACCAACATTACTCATACGCTTACGAGAGACTGGTTCCCTCGACCACAACTTGTTGCATAGATGGCTTGCGGGTGCCAGTTTCTCTCACTTTAGTTGGATCGGATTCGACAAAGGCGGTCCTTGAGAAGGTTGAAAAGCAACTAGTGTATCACCGTTGTGGTTTTTGCGTAGATGAGAATTGTTCTTGCTAGATACCCGTAGCAGCCACGTAAAACATGCAACAACAATTAGAGGACGTCTAACTTCTTTTTGCAGGGTATGTTGTGATGTGATATGGCCAATCACATGATGTGATATATGTGATGTATGAGATGATCATGTGATGTATAGATTATCACGACTTGCATGTCAATGAGTACGGCAACCGGCAAGAGCCATAGGGTTGTCTTTAATTATTGTATGACCTGCGTGTCAATCATTAAACGCTATGTAATGCTTTACTTTATCGCTAAACGGTAGCAATAGTAGTAGAAGCATGTTGGGCGTGACAAACCCGATGGCGACACGTTGATGGAGATCAAGATGATGAAGATCATGGTGTCATGCCGGTGACGATGGAGATCATGCCGGTGCTTTCTAGATGGAGATCAAAAGCACAAGTTCATGGCCATATCATGTCACTTATGAATTGCATGTGATGTTAATCCTTTTATGCACCTTGTTTTGCTTAGGACGACGGTAGCATTATAAGGTGATCCCTCACTTAAATTTCAAGATGAATTGTGTTCTCCCCGAGTGTGCACTGTTGCGAAAGTTCGTCGTGTCGAGACACCACGTGATGATCGGGTGTGATAGACTCTACGTTCCCATACAATGGGTGCAAGCCAGTGTTGCACATGCAGAACACTCGGGTTAAACTTGACGAGCCTAGCATGTACAGACATGACCTCGGAACACAAGAGACCGAAAGGTCGAACATGAGTCATATAGTAGATATGATCAACATAATGATGTTCACCATTGAAGCCACCTCAACTCACGTGATGATCGGACTTGAGTTGGTGGATTTGGATCATGTGACACTCAGATGGCCTGAGGGATGTCAATTTGAGTGGGAGCTTTAGTAATTTGATTAACTAAACTCATTATCTTGAACAATAGTCTAAGTAAACTTTGCATATTTATGTTGTAGATCAATGGCTCGCGTAGTAGCACCCCTGAATTTTAATGTGTTCCTAGAGAAAGCTAAGTTGAAAGATGATGGAAGTAACTTTGTTGACTGGGCCCGTAATCTGAGGATTATCCTCACGGCTTCCCAGAAATCATATGTCCTTGATGCACCGCTTGGTGACCAACCAGAAGATATGACCTCCGAAGACGTTAAGAACGCTTGGGAGGCACATACTGGAGATTACTCAATAGTTCAGTGTGCAATATTGTATGTCTTAGAACCGGGACTTCAAAGACGTTTTAAACGTCATGGAGCATATGAGATGTTCCAGGAGTTGAAGTTTATCTTTCAGAAGAATGCCCAGATCGAGAGGTATGAAACCTCTGATAAGTTCTATGCTTGCAAGATGGAGGAGAACGGGTCTATTAGTGAACATATACTCAGAATGTCTAGGTATTCAACTCGTCTAGTGGAGTTGGGAATTGCCCTTCCGCCAGAGGCGATCACTGACAGAGTTCTTCAATCACTGCCACCTAGTTACAAGAGCTTTGTGATGAACTATAACATGCACGGGATGAACAAGTCAGTCGCCGAGCTGTTTGCGATGCTAAAAGTCGCTGAGTCTGAAATCCAGAAAGAACATCAAGTGTTGATGGTCAATAAAACCACTAGTTTCAAGAAAAATGGCAAGGTCAAGGGCAAGGGCAAGAAGGGTAAAACCAAGAAGGATGGCAAAGCAGTTGCTACTCCTTTAAAGAAGCCCAAGCATGGACCCAAGCCAGAAACTGAGTGCTTTCATTGCAAGGGAACTGGTCACTGGAAGCGTTACTGCCCCAAGTACCTGGCTGACAAGAAGGCGGCCAACGACAAACAAGGTATATATGATATACATGTTATTGATGTGTACCTTACTAGCTCTCGTAATAGTGCCTGGGTATTTGATACCGGTTCGGTTGCTCACATTTGCAACTCAAAGCAGGAACTACGGAATAAACGAAGGCTGGCCAAGGACGAAGTGACGATGCGCGTGGGAAATGGTTCCAAGGTTGATGTGATCGCCGTCGGCACGCTCTCTCTTCGATTACCATCGGGATTAGTGATGAACCTGAATAATTGTTATTTAGTGCCTGCGTTAAGCATGAACATTATATGTAGATATTGTTTATTGCGAGATGGTTACTCATTTAAATCAGACAATAATTTTTTTTTATATGAGTAATATCTTTTATGGTCATGCACCCAATGTTAGGGGTTTATTCATATTGAATCTTGATAGTGATGACACACATGTTCATAACATTGATGCCAAAAGATGTAGAGTTGATAATGATAGTACCACTTTCTTGTGGCACTGCCGTTTAGGTCATATTGGTGTAAAATGCATGAGGAAGCTCCATGCTGATGGACTTTTGGAGTCACTTGATTTTGAATCACTTGACACATGTGAACCATTCCTCATGGGCAAGATGACTAAAACGCCGTTCTCTGGAACAATGGAACGGGCGAGCGACTTATTGGAAATCATACATACTGATGTGTGCGGTCCAATGAATGTTATAGCACGTGGTGGATATCGTTATTTTCTCACCTTCACTGATGACTTAAGTAGATATGGGTATATTTACTAAATGAAACACAAGTCTGAAACCCTTGAAAAGTTCAAGCAATTTCAGAGTGAAGTTGAGAATCATCGTAACAAGAAGATTAAGTTCCTGCGATCTGATCGAGGAGGTGAATATCTAAGTTATGAGTTTGGCAGGCACTTAAGACAGTGTGGAATTGTTTCACAGTTGACACCGCCCGGAACACCGCCCGTAATGGTGTGTCCGAACGTCGTAATCGAACCTTATTAGATATGGTGCGTTCTATGATGTCTCTTGCTGATTTGCCACTATCGTTTTGGGGTTATGCATTAGAGACAGCTGCATTCACTTTAAATAGGGCACCATCAAAATCCGTTGAGACGACGCCATATGAACTGTGGTTTGACAAGAAGCCAAAGTTGTCGTTTATTAAAGTTTGGGGATGTGATGCTTATATCAAAAAGCTTCAGCCTGAAAAGCTTGAACTCAAAGCGGAAAAATGCGTCTTCATAGGATACCCGAAAGAGACAGTCGGGTATACCTTCTATCTCATATCCGAAGGCAAAGTGTTTGTCGCTAAGAACAGAACATTTCTTGAGAAAGAGTTTCTCTCGAAAGAATTGAGTGAGAGGAAAATAGAGCTTGATGAGGTTATTGAACCTTTACTTCAACCAGAAAGTAGCTCAACGTAGAAAGATGTTTCTGTGAAAACTACGACGGTAAAAGAGGAAGTTAATGATGATGATCATGAAGCTTCGGATCAAGCTACTATTGAACCTCATAGGTCGACAAGGCCGCGTACTACTCCTGAGTGGTACGGCAACCCTATCTTGGAGGTCATGTTGTTGGACAACAATGAACCTACGAGCTATGGAGAAGCAGTGATGCGCCCAGATTCCGACAAATGGTTAGAGGCCATGAAATCCGAGATGGGATCCATGTATGAAAACAAAGTATGGACTTTGGAAGTATTACCTGATGGGCGAAAGGCCATTCAGAACAAATGGATCTTTAAGAAGAAGACAGACGGGGACGGTAATGTCACCGTCTATAAAGCTCGACTTGTGGCAAAGGGTTTTTCACAAGTTCAAGGAGTTAACTACGATGAGACCTTCTCACCCATAGCGATGCTTAAATCTGTCAGAATCATGTTGGCAATAGCTGCTTATTTCGACTATGAAATTCTGCAGATGGATGTCAAAACAGCGTTCCTCAACGGTTTCCTTGAGGAAGAGTTGTATATGATGCAACCAGAAGGTTTTGTCGATCCATAGAATGCTGACAAAGTTTGCAAACTCCAGTGATCTATTTATGGACTGGTGCAAGCATCTCGGAGTTGGAATAAGCGTTTTGATGAGGTGATCAAAGTGTTTGAGTTTATACAAGTTTATGGAGAAGCTTGTATTTACAAGAAAGTGAGTGGGATCTCTATAGCGTTTCTAGTATTATATGTGGATGACATATTGCTGATTGGAAACAATATAGAAATGCTGGAAAGCGTGAAGGAATATTTGAACAAGAGTTTTTCAATGAAGGACCTAGGAGAAGCTGCTTTCATATTAGGCATTAAGATCTATAGAGATAGATCGAGACGCTTAATAGCACTTTCACAGAGCACATACCTTGATAAAGTTTTGAAGAAGTTCAAAATGGATCAGTCCAAGAAGGGGTTCTTGCCTGTGTTACAAGGTGTGAAGTTGAGTAAGACTCAATGCCCAGTGACTACAGAAGATAGAGAAAAGATGAGTGTCATCCCCTATGCTTCAGCCATAGGCTCTATCATGTATGCAATGCTATGCACAAGACCCTATGTCAGCCTTGTCATAAGTATGGCCGGAAGGTTTCAAAATGATCCTGGAATGGAGCACTGGACAGCGGTCAAGAATATCCTGAAGTACCTGAAAAGGATTAAGGAAATGTTTCTCGTTTATGGAGGTGATGAAGAGCTCGTCATAAAGGGTTACGTCGATGCAAGCTTTGACACTGATCCGAACGACTCTAAATCACAAACCGGATACGTATTTATTCTCAACAAGGGAGCGGTAAGCTGGTGCAGTTCCAAGCAAAGCGTGGTAGCCGATTCTACGTGCGAAGCGAAGTACATCGCAGCCTCGGAGGCAGCGAAGGAAGGAGTCTGGATGAAGCAGTTCGTGACAGATCTTGGAGTAGTGCCCAGTGCACTGAATCCAATGAACCTGTTCTGTGACAACACTGGTGCCATTGCTCTGGCCAAGGAACCAAGGTTTCACAAGAGGACCAGACACATAAAGTGACGCTTCAACTCCATCCGCGATTACATCGAGGAGAAGGACATAAATATTTGCAAAGTGCACACGGATCTGAATGTTGCAGACCCATTGACTAAACCTCTTCCAAGGGCTAAACATGATCAACACCAGAACTGCATGGGTGTTCAATTCATTACAATGTAAATCACATAGTGATGTGAGCTAGATTATTGACTCTGGTGCAAGTGGGAGACTGTTGGAAATATGCCCTAGAGGCAATAAATAAAGTGTTTATTATTATATTTCCTTGTTCACGATAATCATTTATTATCCATGCTATAATTCTATTAATTGGAAATACATTACATGTGTGGGTAAATAGACAACACTTTGTCCCTAGTATGCCTCTAGTGAACTAGCTCGTTGATCAAAGATGGTCAAGGTTTCCTAGCCATTGACATGAGATGTCATTTGATAACGGGATCACATCATTAGGAGAATGATGTGATGGACAAGACCCAAACTACAAACGTAGCATATGATCGTGTCAGTTTATTGCTACTGTTTTCTGCATGTCAAGTATATGTTCCTATGACCATGAGATCATGCAACTCACGGATACCGGAGGAGTGCATTGTGTGTATCAAACGTCGCAACGTAACTGGGTGACTATAAAGGTGCTCTACAGGTATCTCCGATGGTGTCTGTTGAGTTGGCATGGATCAAGACTGGAATTTGTTACTCCGTGTGACGGAGAGGTATCTCGGGGCCCACTCGGTAATACAACATCACAATAAGCCTTGCAAGCAATGTGACTAAGTGTTAGTTGCGGGATCTTGTATTACGGAATGAGTAAAGATACTTGCCGATAACGAGGTTGAACTAGGTATGGAGATACCGACGATTGAATCTCGGGCAAGTAACATACCGAAGAACAAAGGGAACATCATACAGGATTAACTAAATCCTTGACATATAGGTTCGACCGATAAAGATCTTCGTAGAATATGTAGGAACCAATATGGACATCCAGGTCCGGCTATTGGTTATTGACCGTAGAGGTGTCTCGGTCATGTCTACATAGTTCTCGAACCCGCAGGATCTACACACTTAAGGTTTGGTGGCGTTTCGATAGTATAGAGTTATGTATGGTGGTGACCGAATGTTGTTCAGAGTCCCGGATGAGATCCCGGACGTCACGAGGAGCTCCAGAATGGTGCGGAGGTAAATATTCATATATAGGAAGTCCTGTTTTTGTCGCCGGAAAAGTTTCGGGCTCCTCGGTAGTGTACCGGGAGTGCCGGTAGTGTACCGGGAGACCATCGGGAGGGGTATTTCGACCCAAGAGGCTCCATGGGCTGTGGGAGAGTGTTTACCAGCCCTTAGTGGGCTGGTGGAAGTCTCACACAAGGCCCATGCGGTTTGGGAAAAAAGGCCTAAAGAGAAAAGGTGGAAAAAGGCAAAAATAGGGTGAATTCTAGTCCTACTATGATTGGAGGTGGAGTCCACCTCCTCCACCTGGTTCGGCCGACTCCTTGGAGGCTTGGCCCTTGTGCCAAGCCTCCTCCTCTCTTCCTCTTATATATACTGGAGGTTTTATGATTTTTGCACGGAATTTTCAGCCACGTGCTGCCCGTTCCTCCAGTGCATAGTTTCTCCTCTAGATCAGTTTTCTGCAGTGCTTAGGCGAAGCCCTGCCGGAATAGCTCCATCACCATCGCCGGAGCACCTTCATGCTGCCGGAGAACTCTTCTACCTCTCCGCTCCTTCTTGCTGGATCAAGACGGCGGAGATCTCATCAAGCTGTACGTGTGCTGAACGTGAAGGTGCCGTCCATTCGGCGCTAGATCGGAAGGATCGTGATTGGATCGCGGTACGCACGGCGTTTTGGATCGCGAAGACGTTCGACTACACCAACCGCGTTTCTTAACGCTTCCCGCTTAACGATCTACAAGGGTACTTAGATCCACTCTCCCTCTCGTAGATGCTCATCACCATGGATAGATCTGCGTGTGCGTAGGAAAAATTTTGTTTCCCATACAACATTTCCCAACACTTATAACCTATGAGAATTACCGACATTATTTATTAGACTCTCAAAAAAATTTAAGTGAAACACTAGAGTTCAATTATTAGGCTTTCAAACAAATTTTCTATCTTGACCGTCTACATCCAATTGATCAAAATGCAACAACAATGCACCTTCTAGATTGAAACCGTTTCTCTCGGATGAATCACCCATCATATTATTAGGAAACGATTCTTCATTGAGTGTTGATCCCACCAAACACACAAATTCTCACAACATCACAAAGATTGCACATTTGGCAACAATTTCCCACTGTCACCTGGCATTCAATGGAACCAATCAAAATACAAGGGACATGAGTTTTTTTACCTCATCGTATTACGCGTTCCATGTCGGAATGGGAAGGCGCTCGAGTTTTGCTCGTCACTTGTACGAAGGGTGGAGGGGCAAGGGCGCATGTTGTGGGGCGTTGCGGCACCGACAAGATTAGGCCGGCGCTTGCGAGTGGCGACATAGGGTTTTATCACCTCTGCGGTCAAGTTGTCGCCTTCAGGGTGGACGAGGTGGTGTCAGGCGGCCATCGGAGGGGTAGGAGGCGCAAGTGTCGTTAAAGTCGTGGGATACAACTCAACACCAACGGACTGGGTTGTGAAGGTGGAGGAGACGTCCATGGCATCGTCGTTGTGGATTCATGACAACCGAAAGCGGTCACATGCGATGGCACGGCGAGAGGGGGAGCTGCGACCCGGGCAGGAAGACCAGAGGGAGAGGGAAATGTGGCTCGCACAAAACCGTTTTCAAGATGAAGTATGTTTCAAATAGATGATATAGGACTTAGATGTGCAATACTTATCTCACATATAAATGTGTTATAGCAAAACCGTTTCAAATATGCATATCGCGCGCGGATGTGTTTCTTCTCGGCCGTCATTTTCAACCAAAATTGCCAAACGAACGATTATGACGATTACGGCGACTCTGTTACAGTTGCTCTAATACGTTCGTCGGAGGAAAGCCTTCCCCGTTACAAATGGAACCGAGCACCTGTTTTCATGGTGGCTTCTCCACGCACGCGACTTAAGTCGTCCGGACACTAATTGGCCGCACACTACTGTAGCCGGCACGTCATATCAAACCAGCGATCCCTGATTTGAATGGCCGGCGTCGCCCATGCGTTTCTGTGGCCTCAACAGCTCAACTTAATCAGGCACAGCCATGCCATGCCAGCTGTTCATCACTGTTACCATAACGATTTGGCGCTGTGCATACTTCCGTGATGCACACTCGTAAGAAACGAAATGAAAGTATACATGGAACGCCACAGCAAGACAGCGAGATGAATCCCGTCGCAATCATCGGAGCTATGAAGCCGGAGCATCTTCGATCTCTCGGGTCAGGAGTGCCATGGAATTAATGAACAAGACAATCAAGGTCAGTTACACCGGAACGGCGTCCGTTTTACAGGGGTCGGCGCAGCCAACCAAAACTCGCAAACCCCTTTCAGAACCGAACGAATTCTGCGACCTGTCCCCCCGCCCAAGCTCTGTACTTGCTTCTTCCCGTGCCCTTGTGAGTGACGGTGTTGTTGCTTGACTCTCGCCATTGTCCTGCCTAGCTAGGAGCACCACCATTATCTTGCTGCTCTGGAGACGCTCTGAGAGAGCAAGAGAGGGAGGGGAGGAAAAATGAAGAGCCCCCTCGTACTCCAACTCCAACTCCAAGCACGCATCCTCCTCAGCGAAGCGATGGATCTTTACATGTGACGCTCGCTCACAGGCCGAGCAGGATGTAGTAGACGAGCGTGATGGGCAGGGCGATGAGCATGCCGAATATGACCCTGCAAAGCCAAGCGGAAAACGGTGAGCTCGGGAGCATCGCATCTTGCCGGACCGGAGCATCTTGTCGGCGAGAATGGCAAGTATAGTACTTACGCTGTGCTGAGGATGTCAGGGTGCACGCTGTACTCCTTGGCGAAGACGAAGGGGACAATGCCCTGCGGCAGCGCGGCCTGTCGTGCGGCCGGAGCCGGAGAGGAAAAGGTTAGAGGCAGCGGGGGGGCCAAAGAAAGTGGGGCTTTTGTTGGCGAGAAAGCAGGAGCACGAGGGGACTGGGGAAAAGAAGGGACACGGGCACGCCCAGCTTTTCGCTCTTTGTTTATCCTCTGCTTTTCATTTCACCCCCCTCGACTCGACTCGACTCGATCGTTGAGGCCAAAGCAAGTACCTGGACGATGGCGACGTGCAGGAGCGTGCCGCGGAGGCCCACGGCGAAGGAGGCGGCGGTCATGACGGCCGGGCCGGCGAGGAACCGCACCGCCATGGCGTACGTCGCCACCTTGTTCCCGCACGCGATGATCCGCGGCTGCAGCGCCATGAACAGACCTGCACGCACGTCCACAAGCACCAGACCGGCTCAGCAACAAGAACCCAACCCACTGTTGCATAGGACGAAATAGCAGTAACAGCGGCGGCGGCAGTAGGCATGGAGAGAATGCGGGCACGGACCGAGGCTGAACATTGCCATTCCTAGCCCCGCATCCGACAGGATGGAGATAGATCCCAGGACGATTGCCGGCATGGTGAAGTTCCACCTGCGCGGCGCCAGCGAACGCAGAGACAAACGCGTCAGAATCGCGATTAATGGTAATCAATCCGTTGCTGGATTAGTTAGTGAGGGAGGGAGGGGCGTACGGACCTGAAGCAGACGAGCGACCAGATGAGGCCGATGAGGCTGGAGTAGGTGTTGGGGTTGCGGATGAGCTTGCGCCACACCATGATCAGGATCAGCCGCGTCATCACGCTCGTCGGCGGCATCGCCGTCGGCCCCGCGCTCATCGCATTGTTCGGGTCCGCCGTCATGGCCTTCTCGTCGCCGGCCTCCGCGTCCCGCTCCAGCGCACCCCTGTTCCCGAAGCTGAAGTCGTCTCGCTCCACGTTGTAGTCTTCCCTGTCCTTCGCTCCGTCCACTGCCATAGTAGCGGTGATAAAGAAAGCAAGAATTGAGCCTGCGAAATCAACGACAAATCGGGCATGCGCGTGGCGGCGAGAGGGATTGCTGCTACTTACTTTTGCGGGGGGACTTGGCGGCCGCGGCGTCGTTGTAGTCCGGCGCGCCGCCGCCGAAGACGTCCGACACCGGCGACGCGCTGGAGCTCCAGACGAACATGTGGAGGTCCTCGCCCTTGGCCTGTCCGTTGGCGGCGGGCTTCTTGGGCCCCTTGGGCGCCGCGGCCACCGCCGGGTTCGGCGCGGGGTAGTGCCCCGCCCCGGGCGCCGGGTGCTTGGGCTTGGGCGCGTCCTCCTCGTAGTTGGACGGGCGCGGCGTGGCGCCGGTCCGGATGCCGTACGCGTCGGCGGCGCCGAAGTTGGAGCTCCGTCCGACCATGGAGTAGAAGTCGGTGTGGTTGAAGCTGGAGCCCCTGGGCGTGGGGTTCCGCGACGACTGCAGCGAGTAGATCTCGGCGTTGGTGAGGTTGCTGGGACGCGGCGTGGTGCTGGAGAAGCCCATGGAGCGCCTGGAGTAGATGTCGGAGCGGGAGGCGCTGGAGCGGCGCACGGTGACGTGAATCGTGCCGTCCTCCTTGACCTCGGCCTCGGTCTCGATGGCGTTGCTCCGGCCGTCGAGCGAGACGACGTCCGGGTCGACGACGATGGAGGCGATGGCGCCGGCGGTGTCGGGGAACTGCTCGGTGATGAGCATGCGCGCGCCGCGGTACTCGAACATGAAGAGCATGAGCGTGTACCAGATGATGCACTGGAGCACGACGATCTGCACCATGAGGCTGCCGGAGAAGTCGCCGTACATGCCCTTGAGCAGCGGGATGCCCATGACGAGCGTGTTGGGCAGCGTGGAGAGGGAGAAGAGCGTGATGGTCCACTCGAGGCTGCCGCGGCGGGAGAGGTGGCTCCAAGCGGTGAGCATGGCGAGCATCATGAGCTTCTGCAGCGTGTCGGCGGCGATGAAGCGCAGATTCATGGTGTAGGGGTTGTTGGTGGAGATGAAGTGAAAGGAGAGCAGCGGCACCGCGAAGAGCGCGACGAAGCGGTTGATCCCGGAGCACTGGTCCGGCGTGAAGATGCCCCACCACTTGACGGAGCCGTAGGCCAGGATCATCGCCACGTACAGTGGCACCACCGCCGTCATCACGTGGTAGAAGTCCGTGCCCGTGATCATCTTGCCCGACGACCTCCTCTGCTTTCTTCCTCTCTCTCGCTCGCCAATGGAAGAATGGATCCTCGAGCTCAGTCTTTACAGGCGAGCAGAGGAGGTGAGCGAGTGAGGAGGGGGAGGGGCATTCGGCTGGTGGCGGTGTGTGGTGTAGTGGTGGGGGGAGTTTTATTTAGGCGAGATGGCAGCGGGGGCCAAGCTTTCTTTGGACCATCCCTTGTTCCCTTCCTTGCTTTTATCCGACGCCGCGCTGCGCTGTGGCGTCCCCTGCATCTCGGCTCAGAGGAGACGAGTTGGTGAGGAGCCAATGGGGGGTATGGAAGCAGATGCAGTGCATGCGTCGGGGGATTGTTTATGGCCGTATGGGGACACCTACTACACCGTACATACACATATGACTACATACGCTCGGCACGGGTACCGTTGGACATTCCTACTAAATGACCCTTCTGGAAACTAAATCCTCTCCCTTTTTTAGGGCAAATTAGATAATCTCACTGACCCTCAAAAACTTATCTTGAATTTGAAATCTGGTCTCAACAAAAAGCCAAATTATTCAGAGCGGCTAAATGGCTCCCAAGAACATTTGCTCCTGTGGATGAACGATAAATAAAAATACTACAATACTTAAAAAAAACTGATTTTTTTTGCACGAAAGATGTTTCAGTGTGTGAGAACCATGACAAATTTTAACTCATTTGGACTTTTGAGCAGCTCTCAACCAAAAAAACAAAACAAAATTGGTGTATGCGAAAAAGTTTATAGTTTGTGCACTGCTTGGGATTAAAAAAGAATTGCTAGGAGTTACTTAGATGTTCAAATGCGCTGAAATTTGACACGGACCTCATGCATTAAAATATCTTCCATGCAAAAAAATCAAAAAAATAGTATTTATTTTATTTCACTGTTCACCGTGACCAGATGAGTTCGGGAACCAAAATGGATATTCGCAAATTATTTGTCTTTTTAAGACATGTAGTGATGCCAAACTATTTGGCAAGACCTAAATCCACGTTGCCAACCCGTGCTACATGGATAAAAAATTCAAACATTCCAGACACATGGTGATTTTGGCATGCTTGAATTTTTTTGCCACATAGGACAGGATGCTAGCACGGATTAGATAAGTGATGATCATTTGGAGTCGCAACGTGTATTAAAAAGGTCAAACATTTTGACATTTTTGTTGGAGGTCAGATTCTGAATAAGTTTTTGACTGTTCAATGGGAGGGTTGAGTTCATAAGAGGGTAATTTAGTATAAAAGAAAATTCCTGGCACGGCTCGGTAGCACGCTACACGCACCGCAACATGGATAAGGGACACGCATCACAACATGGATAAGGGACGGACAAATGGTTCCCAGCTTTGGTCGGTCGATTAGCTTCATCGTGTGTGATGCACCGCACGACATGGTTGCAACACCAGTATCAATTCTAGGACATTTTTATCCATGAGATGACATTTTTAATTTACAGTTGGTATTCATGCTCTGTACTTCAGTTTTTTTTTCCAACAAGTATTTAGATATGAAGAGAGTATATTGAAATGCACACCATACGTATCACTTAGAGCATCTTTAACAGGCGTTCAAAAACTATTTCGCACGTTAAAATCGGGTTTTTTGAACGTCACACGGCTCCAACAGAAGTTGTAAAACAGTGCGGATGTAAAAAATGTTTTGGACATGCGCTAAAAAGCGCTACGCACTCTGCAAATTTGGGACGCGGAATCTCGTGAGCTTCATAATTTACCCTGCTTGTTTTTTTGACTCGTTTTTGGCATGTGAAAATTCAATATTCGCCCCCAACACGCTAAAAGTGCTACTGTGATGCGTTGAAATTATTTTACCTGACGAAGTTTTTGTGAGCACAGATGCTTTTATGCCCAGCTGAAGCGACGGCGAGACGATTTCTTGCCCCTGCGATCGGGGAACTCGCGCGCACCGGACGTACGCCGTGAAGCGAAAGAAGTGGACTCGACGGGCGGCGGTCGCCCGGCCTGTATGGGGGGGGAGGCAGCGACGTGTCCGCTCCCTGTCCTTCGCTTTCCGCCAAATCCCCGAGCAATCCATCCATCTCCATAACGGAATCGGAAAAAAGGGCCGCCCGGAATTGCCACAAATGAGACGAGGCAAACCGGAGCGAGAGAGAATCAATCGACGTAGGGGGTCGTAGGCTGCGCGCGTAGCGTAGAGGTGAATATTCCTCATACGGCGAGGGTCAGGACGGCAGCCCTCTGAGCCGTATCTTTCACTGTCTCCGCGTTGGATTCGACGAGGACTGCTCGAGTGGGAAAGCCGCCCGTGAAGAATGCTGCTGGTGGTGGTGCTGCCGGTGAAATGGCCGTGAGATGATGAAGTGTTTTTCTTCTCTGATGAAAGTCTGGAAAATAGGAATGCCTCGAGCGCGAGCATACGCACTTTTTCTCTTCCTTTCTCGTTGGACTTGGACAGGGGTATGGTATCATGTGGGAGGGAAAACAGAGGTCCAAAGCAACAAGCTCGCCAGGAACTGCTCCGATTTTTCTCGTCGGAATCCGGGCTTCGAACAGCGGGCGGGACCATATTTTAACAGCGCCTGGCAGATCGTGAAAAGGGCGCGCGCGGGAAACATCAAGATGTGCGCTGGCGTTAAAAAGGGAGCACGAGAGAGAAGGATTTAAAAAAAAAAGAGATAAGCGTGACACGGCACAAACCTGGCCAAACAGGCCGTGCCTAACGGGCCGACCCATAAGCACGAGGCGCCGGCACGGCACGTGACCCGGCCCGACACAAGTTAAATGGGTCGTGCCAGGCCCGCGGCCCGCCTTGGGTCATGCCTGGGCCGCCACCTCCAGCACGCGGGCCGGCACGGCATGACCCGATTAGCTCGTGCCGGCCCGCGGCACGCCACGGCACGACACGGCCCGTTGGGCCCGCGCGGCCCGCCAGGCGGCACGACAGCGTCGGCAGGGAGCCGTTGTGGGTTGTGGGTGTGGCGCAGGGAGCCGTTGGGGGAGCGGGGGGAGCGGGGGGGGGCGGAGGGAGCGGGGCCGGGGGGTTAGGGGGGTTAGGGGGGGTTTAATAGGGATTAGGGTGTTTTTTTACTATAATGTATAAATTTAAAATTTTGACCGTTAGGGTCAAATTAGTCCGAAAATTATCAAATTTTTGCTATAAATAGGGCCATCCAGCCCACATATTTCTCACACTCAAACATGGATGATCATGCCAATACTAGCTTCCCACTCTCCGATTTCGGTCTTGGGGTTGGGGATATGGATGATTATAGCCTCTTCCCTCCGAGCGTCGATCCCACTACCATGCCCCCACCCATGCAACATGCCTATACCGAAAATCCCACTCTCGACCCCTCTCCTGAACCCGAATGTCAAACCAATTATAGTAGCGGGACGGGTTCCTCCACCAGCCTGGGTGCAAGGAGAGCTCGTCGTAGAACCTCTCCTGCGTGGGAATATTTCGATGAAGAAATATCCATCGTGGACGGTGTACGGAGGGTGACGGCAAGGTGCAAAAGGTGCCGGAAGGAACTAACCGGAGAAGCCAAGGCGGGAACCGGCCACCTGAAGAGGCATGCGGTCGCCCACTCCAAGGCGGACGCAACAAGCGCGTCGAGCTCGGCAGGGGCAGGTATGCAAACTCAACTCAGGTTCAACCCTGACGGTACGGTAAGCAGTTTCGTGTACGATGCTAATGTTGCGCGAGAAGGTTTATGCCGTTTTATTGCTTCTAATGATTTACCACTAGGCATTGGTGAATCTGACGGTTTCGTTGAATATATTCAAACTTGTCATAATCCTAATTATAGACCAGTTTCTAGACAAACTACAAGTAGGGATATTAAAAAGCTATACCTAACTAGTAAAGAGAAATTAAAAGAAGAATTTTCTACGTGCACTTTTTCATTTTCGTTAACATCTGATATATGGACTGGTCGGGCTAAGCAAGACTACATTAGTGTAGTAGCTCATTATGATAACGAACATTGGCATCTACAAAAAAGAGTCATAGGATTTGAATTAATAGATGTATCACATAGTGGTCAAAACATTGCTGAAGCTGTACTCAAAGTTGTGAATGATTTTAATCTTGCCGACAAGGTTTTCGCAATAGCTTTGGATAATGCTTCAGCAAACACCAGTGCAATGACCACCCTCACTCCTATATTCTCCGTATATGCTGCATCCTTTTTAATGCATCAACGTTGCGCTTGCCATATCATTAATCTTATGGCTAAAAGTGCTTTACATTTATGTGAATCACACGTTTAATGCATACGCACTGCAATATCTTATCTTTCGAATTCAACACAATGAATTTCAAACTATAAGAGATATTGCATTGCTATAGGCGCAACTCCTCATAAGTTTAATTCAGACATGCTTGTTAGATGAAACTCTACATATTTGATGCTTAAGGCCGTTATTCGAGACAGAGTTCCTTTCAATGGTTTCATTAATGCAAATTATAGGGCCAAACCTCTACTCACCACTAAGACTTGGCATGTTATTACATCATTGTATGTATTTCTTGAGTTGTTCTATGATGCAACAATAACTTTGTCTGGGGTTTATTACCCCACCTCTCCTTTGATGGTGCATACCTTATTAGACATTGCCAGTCATCTGAAAGCATATGAAGGTGATGGATTGTTACTTAATGTTGTTGCCGACATGAAAACCAAGTTTTTAAAATATTGGAAACTATTCCACTGTTGTATGCATTTGCATTTATCTTGGATCCCAGAGCTAAACTTGAAGGGTATCGTAGCGCACTCAATGTACTATCTGCATCCCTAAGTTTAGATTATACGGGTGACTTTAACACGGCTCGTGAAAAGCTTTATGATGTTTTTGCTAAGTATGAGCAAAAGTATGCCGGAGTCCGAATGCAACGACCTCCACCAGCACCTACTACAGGTAAAAAAAGAGGAGCATGGAGCAAGATCTTTGGTTCTTCCTCCTCCTCTACCGCTGGAAGCTCTTCCACATCAACATCTGCGATTCAAGGTTACGGGGAGTTAGCGAAGTACCTCAACAGTGACAAAGTCATGTTTGATTTAGATACCGAGGAAGACTTCAACATACTCCAGTGGTGGCAAGAACATAGACTTATATTTCCGGTGCTTTCGATATTAGCACGTGATGTGTTATCGGTACCCGTCTCTATTGTGTCATCGGAGTCCGCTTTCAGCCTTGCTGGAAGAATAATTGAGGAAAGAAGAACTAGTCTCACTCCTGATATGGTGAGAACACTAATGTCCATGAAAGATGGGGAGCTATCAAGAAGGAGAGCCCAACACACTGCAGAAAACAAGGAACTGCTGGAAATGTTTGAAGATATGAACTTTGACGAAGACGACATGGCATCGGAACTATCGGTAGATTAGTAGTGTACTCCTTTTTCTGTTTCTTTTGCAATTTTTCTTATCTTTTTGTAATTCTAGAGCATGGCTTTGTACTCTTTTACTTCCCAGGGATGGAAGGTTTTAATGAGGCAGCCACTAATAAAGCTCAAGATTTATCCCACATGATGACACTTCATCTCCATTTATTTTTTTGTACCTAACGTGCCATTTTTCTACATTTTTTTGACCTTTTCCTGTTTTTCCACGAAAAAACATATATAATTGCCTAAACGGGCCTGACGTGCCTAATCGGGCCTGGCATGCCGCGGGCCAGCCCATTTAACCACTGTGTCGTGCCTGGGCCGGCACCCTGGGCACGCGGGCCAGCACGGCACGGCCCGGTTAGTAATCGTGCCGCTGCGGGTCAGGCCGTGCCGGGCAAGATTACCAACGGGTAGTGCCGGGTCGTGTCGGGCCGGCCCGTTTGGCCAGGTATAGTGTGGCATATAGGACATGCGTCCACACACATCGTGTGTGACATACGCAGGAGGCAGCCCACACGGGTCGTGTGTGGTAAACAAATAGAACTGCCCACACGTGTGGGCGTGGCTACTTCGTGCCACACGCCTAGCAAGCACTAGTCATCCCCACCCGCGTGTGTAGCACGAAGCAAATCTGTCCACACGTTCTCGCGTAGCTACGTTAGTTACATGCGGGATGGTAACTCTAGTTATCCCCGAGGATTGCAACTCTAGTTATCCCGGATGGCAACTGTAATTATAAAAGCATGGCAACTCTCTCCGTTTTGGTCAACTATAGTTATTCAGGATTAGTTGCCATGTGTGTTTACCTAGTTGTTGTCGCATGTCGTTCAACCATACTTCCTCCGTTCCTAAATATAAGTCTTTTAAGAGATTCCACAAGGAGACTACAACCGAGCAAAATGAGTAAACCTACACTCTAAAATATGTCTATATAAATCCGTATATAGTCCTTTAATGAAAACTCTTAAAAGACTTATATTTAGGAACGAAGGGAGTATTTATCATGTATGGTTAATCGTAGTTGCCATGTGTGTTTACCTGTTTGCCACGTACGCGCAACTGCAGTTGCCATGTAGCAACAAATCGTAGTTGCCATGTGTTTTTATGTAGTTGCCACGTACGCGCACTGTAGTTGCCATCTAGCAACATACGAGTGATGTGTGGGTGAAAAGCAGTTCGCCCACACGTGGTAAACTAGGTGATGGATGTGTGGGCAGAAACCGGTTCCCCCACACAGCGTAGCTGGCAACCACGCGCTGCGAGTTGTGTGGGTGAACTCTCTAACGGCCACACACACCATGATGCCTACGTGGCACAAAAAATATGTCAAAATTTGTTAAGATTCGTGTAAACACGAATGGACGACCATCCATACGTGTGGGCGAGTTGCAAACGCCCACTCGTGTGGGCGTTAGTGTTTCCGAAAAAAAGGAGAAAAGGATAGGTTTTTCTGGCCACGCGTTCCGCGTCTCCTGGCGGCAAAATTCACCGTCTAGACTTTTTTTTAGTTTAGCATGACCGTCTTAGATTTTTTTTCCGGAACTGATCCTTTTCTTATCATCATCCGATCTGATGATATGTTCTAAGAGCAACTCCAATGGGGAGACCAAATGGACGTGCGGTTTGTCCGCTTTTCGTCCGTTTGGATCGTCCGCCCGCCTGTCCGTGTCTGTTTTTTTAAATGAGTCAGCCGGAACACCCAACGGCAAGTAGGTGGACGAGAGTGTTGTGGCAATAGAATAATAGGAGAGAGGTGGGTGGGGTGAGGTAGCGAATTAAATAAGAAGGGAAAGGTGGATGTGTGGGTGACAAGTGGGTCTGCTCGGACATAGACAAACGACGCAGACGCAGAAAACATCCGCTTTCTGTCCGCCTGCGACCCAAATGTGATTTAAATTTGAGCAAGAAATGGGTCTATGCGGACACAAAGCAGACGCAAAATAGAAATGGGTCCCTGCGTTGGGCCATCGTTTTTGTCCGCGTGGACCCAAATGGACATGGGCGGACGAAATGGGTCCTCCCATTGGAGTTGCTCTAACAGGCTACTGTTACAGTATCTCGCGGTAAGAACCAGGTCAACGTAGATGTGTCGTGCGACCGCGCTGACATGGATGAATGGCTACCGCCACAAGTAGCGGCGGTAGGTTGTGGAGGCCTACCGCCACATGCCATGGCGGTAGGGTACTTAGACAAATAAGTGAGTGAGTGGGGTTTGGGTGGGCCCCGCCAGCCAGCCATTCACTCCAAATCTTCTCCGAGCTGAGCACCTCACTCCCCTCTCTCTTCCTCACCCAAGCGTCTATCAAATCCATCTCCATTGCTTTAGGTTTCTCCGGTGAATCGAGCCCAATTTCATCACTCAAGGTACCTCACTCACTCTTTTCTTTTTGGTTAGTTGGAATCATCTTATTTGATGACATTATTCACTTTTACGCACCCTACTTTAGGTCATTTTGGTGTGAAATTAATGGATTTGAGGGACGGTAGGGTTGTATTTATGCTTGATCATGTGTAGTATGTCTAATAATCATGTTTGTACCTAGATCTATAGTTAGTGTTAGGCATTTTTTCTAGGTTTAGGGTTAGGGTTAATCAATGTCATTATTTAGTTGTTATGGTTAAGTCATGATATATTTTTATTTTTTTTGTTCTTTGAATATAATGCATAGAACTTCTTCGATCCATGAATGTGTATTTGTTATGGTTAAGCCATGATATATTTTTATTTGTTTTGTTCTTTGAATATAATGCATAGAACTTCTTCGATCCATGAATGTGTAGTTGTTATTTGGTCCATATTATGTTGTCGCCTACCAGTGCATTTTTTACAATGTATTTAGATGGATAGGCTCGTTAATGTACATTATTTGGATAATGAGACATTTACGAAAGTCAATGTCGATGAAGGGGAAGATCCCATGGTTTCTGACTCAAGCCCAACCTATGAGGAGGTAGTTGTGAAAGTGAGAAGTGTGTTACAATGGATTGACTCAAATGATGAAGTTAAGCTTATTGGAATGTATGATGTTGGAGTGGGGGTGAAGTCTTGAAGAGTATGCATTTCACCTCACACTTGCATTGGAATGTGTATAAGGATAAAGTAGTTGAATTGCAAGACAAATCACTTGAATTATTTGCCACCAAGGTTTAGCTTCCTCTCCTACAAATTGGCTTGAACCGATATGCCTCCTCCCTAATACATGATGGAAGGGTGGAGGTGTATGTCCCCAATTCTTCTAGCCAACTACCAGATGAAGCGGAGATCAATGATAGAACCGTGGTAATTCAAGAGGAAGAGGTTCCTGTTGATGATGATGTTGCTCGTGTTTATGATGATGCTATTGCCCATGGTGATGCTTATGCAGAAGCTAAAGAGATTCATTATAATCCCATTGGTAACTTGGATGTCATTCTCTACCAGCAATACATGGATCATAGCCTCCCCTATAGTCGCATGTATGGGTATGACTCGGATGACAAGGGTCCGGAGGAGGAATTGGACGAGCACGAATTCGCGGTGCAAGAAGTTGACGGGCAAGAAAAGAGGTGCCCCATTGTTTCCTAATCTTAGTCTTGCCGACAAGGCCATTGTTGATGGTGGCACGAGATTGGGGTTGGTTGAACCAACACCGTACTCCAATGTCGGTGGTCCAAGGCCCAAGAATGAGGACGAGAATGCTAATTTGAAGAAAGACATCAAGTTTAGGTGCTTGGAAGAGTTCAAGATATCGTTGAGTGACCATGGCATTAGGAACCATAGGCCGTTTGTTGTTAGTCATTCCAACCAAAAGGTATGGTACACAATCAAATGTGACAAAGAAGGTTGACATTGGAAGGTTCGTCGAAACAGTGAATTTTGCCTATGCTCGCTTGGTCAGGTTTGCCCCGCATGCATATTCCCGCCTCGAGTAGACGACCAAATTCAATATTCTCGCCTTTTTGAAAACTATAGCACGATTTGATCTCCTCTACAAAAATCACCATCTGATCCTTTTTCTATCATCAAACCTCCCGGCGGTAGGGTAACACACCCTACCGTCAGACACCCAGGTGGCACCATAGACGGTCGACAATGCAGCTGATGTGAAAAAAGGACTATCACCAAGGCTTCAGATGGTAGGATGTGCTGCCTTAGGACAACTCCAACTCACGACCCCTTCTTGTTTGGGTGCGTCTGTTTTGGCTCCAACGGTCAGACGACACAGCCCAACGCGCGGCCGCATCCGCATAATTTGTCCGTTTCACATCCGGCCCGCCATATTTCTAGAGCAAACTTGCTCCTAGTTTGCGTCCATATGGACAGTGAACGAATGCGTGCATCGAATCTTCTCGTTCGAGTCAGGCCCGCGTGGCGGGCGGCCACCTACCTCCCACCGCCCAACATAAATCCACACACGCAGAGTGGATCGTTTGTCAGCCACCCATCCGCCCTGGTCGTCGTCCTGCTTAATGTGGAAGCCGTGGACCAGTTAGTCCACAACTTTCACTTTTGAGTCTTCGTGCCTCCTCGAGTCCCGACGCAAACAAACCTTAGTCTCCACCCTTCCTCTTCGTCTCGCTGGTGGCCATGGGAGGTGGAATCTACTCGGCAGAGGGAAGCATGACCATTAGGGCGGCTCCTCCTCCGTCCGCTATCGCTCCACTAGATCCACGCCGCCCGCTCCGCCCGCATTGGCGATCTCGCCGTCGGGGGCGCCGCAGCGTAGGAGGCCCTACATCTTCGCAGACATATGTCGCCGCGATTAGGAGATAAAGAGGCCTTCTCGTCGAGCAATGCCCACCTCCCCAACAACGAGCATCTCTCTGTGGACAAGGTGACCATCACACCGATCCGGGTGAATGGCTGCGCACAACATAATTCCTATATACATGATCATGCCATGAATAACATCATAATTATTCGTTTTTCTATCAATTGCCCAACAGTAATTTGTTCACCCACCATTGCTATGTCCATGAGAGAGATGCCACTCGCGAAAACTATGACTCCCAGATCCATTCACCTATCATATTTACTAAAAGTCTAAAACTACAAAAAATATCCTTTCTACAATTCATTTAATTTTTATTTAGTTTTGCAATTTATGAATCTATCTCCATCAGATTTAATCCTTACAATTAACGAGCACAAGGGGTTCCTCTTTAGGGAAATCCCAATGCACTCACAAGTAGCAGTGTCCAACCATGGCCATTGGATGTCGATGCGGAACACGAGCACCTTGTCATTCGGCGCGGCATTGCCGGAGCTGGAGTCATCCTCCTTCACAAGGCCGTCCCAGTCCAAGGGATTGGTCTTTCTATCATAGTCATGACCGGACCTAGCGATGGAGAAGGGAACGAGCGAGATTGGGAGGGGAAGGGGAAGGGGAGAATATGGAAGAGGACCAGAGAGGGCATGATGACTGTGTTGGGGAAGGTCGCATGGGAAACAAAAAATTTCCTACGCACACGCAAATCTATCCATGGTGATGAGCATCTACGAGAGGGAGAGTGGATCTATGTACCCTTGTAGATCGCTAAGCGGGAAGCGTTAAGAAACGCGGTTGGTGTAGTCGAACTTCTTCGCGATCCAAATCGCCGAGCGTCCCGCGATCCAATCACGAACCGTCCCGCGAACACATCATGATCCGTCCCGCGAACTCATCACGATCCATCTCACGATCTTGATCACGGTCTGTCCCGCGAACTCATCATGATCTGTTCCGTGATCACATCACGAACCGTCTCGCGATCTCGATCACGGTCCTTCCGATCTAGCGCCGAACGGACGGCACCTCCGCGTTCAGCACACGTGCAGCTTGATGACGATCTCCACCGTCTCGATCCAGCAAGAGGAGGTGGAGAGGAGAGAGAGTTCACCGGCAGCATGACGGCGCTCCGGTGATGGTGGTGGAGCAGTTCCGGCAGGGCTTCGCCTAAGCGCTGCAGAAAACCGATCTAGAGGAGAAACTATGCACCGGTGTAACGGGTAGCACTTGGCCGGAAATTCTGTCCAAAAACCACCCAATCCACTAGTATATATAGGAGGAGAGGAGAGGCGAGGCAGCCAAGGCCTTTGGGTCGGCTGAAATAGGAGGTGGGAAGCAATCCTACTTCACCTCCAATCCTAGTTGGAGTAGGATTGCCTCCTATTGGCTGATTTTCCACTTTTTGCTTTAGGACTTTCTCTCCTGCGTCATGGGCCTTTGTGGCTGTTTTCCCAGCCCACTAAGGGCTGGTTATTATTCTCCCACATCCCATGGACCTCTTGGGGTCGAAATACCCCTCCCGGAGGCCTCCCGGTACACTGCCGGCACTCCCGGTACACTACCGATGAGCCCGAAACTTTTCCGGAAACCAAACTGGGACTTCCTATATATGAATACCTCTGGACCATTGCGGAGCTCCTCGTGACGTTCGGGATATCATCCGGGACTCCTAACAAACTTCAGTCACCACCATACATAACTCTACACTACCGAAACGTCACCGAACCTTAAGTGTGCAGACCCTGCGGGTTCGAGAACTATGTAGACATGAACGAGACACCTCTACGGTCAATAACCAATGGCGGGAATTGGACGTCCACATTGGTTCCTACATATTCTACGAAGATCTTTATCGGTCGAACCTCTATGTCAAGGATTCAGTTAATCCCGTATAACGTTCCCTTTGTTCTTCGGTATGTTACTTGCCCGAGATTCGATCGTCGGTATCTCCATACCTAGTTCAACCTCGTTACCGGCAAGTCTCTTTACTCGTTCCGTAATACAAGATCCCGCAACTAACAATCAGTCACATTGCTTGCAAGGCTTATTGTGATGTTGCATTACCGAATGGGCCCCGAGATACCTCTCCGTCACACGGAGTAACAAATCCCAGTCTGGATCCATGCCAACTCAACAGACACCATCGGAGATACCTGTAGAGAACCTTTATAGTCACCCAGTTACGTTGCGACGTTTGATACACACAAGGCACTCCTCCGATATCTGTGAGTTGCATGATCTCATAGTCATAGGAACACATACTTGACATGCGGAAAACAGTAGCAATAAACTGGCATGATCATATGCTACGTTTGCAGTTTGGGTCTTGTCCATCACATCATTCTCCTAATGATGTGACCCCATTATCAAATGACATCTCATGTTCATGGCTAGGAAACCTTAACCATCTTTTGATCAATGAGCTAGTCTATTAGAGGCATACTAGGGACATGGTTTTGTCTATGTATCCACCCATGCATCTAAGTCTCCGATCAATACAATTATAGCATGGATAATAAACGATTATCATGAACAAGGAAATATGATAATAACTAATTTATTATTGACTCTAGGGCATATTTCCAATAGTCTCCCACTTGCACTAGAGTCAATAATCTAGTTCACATCACCATGTGATTCGCATTGTTATGAATTTAACACCCAACATGTTCTGGGGCTCGATCATGCTTTGCATGTGAGAGAGGTCTTATAGTCAACGGGTCTGTAACATTCAGATCCGTGTGCACTTTGCAAATACCTATGTCAAACTGTAAACACTGCTACCACACTCCGCTCGGTACTATTCCAAATGGCTGTTCCACTATACGTATCCAGATTGCTACTACGAGTCATCCGGATTGGTGTTAAAGCTTGTATCGACGTAACTCCTTACGACGAACTCTTTATCACCTCCATAATCGAGAAACATCTCCTCAGTCTCTTAGTTACTGAGGATAATCTTGACCGTTGTCCAGTGATCCACTCCTGGTTCACTCTTGTACCCCCTGACGGACTCATGGCAAGGCACACACAGGTGTGGTACACAGCATGGCATAATATAGAGCCTATGGCTAAGGCATAGGGGACAACGTTCGTCCTTTCTCTTTCTTCTGCTGTTGTCGAGCTTTGAGTCTCACTCAACTTTCACACCTTACAAATCAGGCGAGAACTCTTTCTCTGACTGATCCATTTTGAACTCTTTCAAAATCTTGTCAAGGTATGCACTCATTGAAAGTCTCATCGAGCATCTTGATCCATCTCCATAGATTTTGATGCTCAACAATTAGGTAGCTTCATCCAGGTCTTCCTTTGAAAATCACTTTCCAAATGACTGCTTTATGCTTTCCAGAAACTCTACATTATTTCTGATCAACAATAGTCATCCACATATACTTATCAGAAATTCTATAGTGCTCCCACTCACTTTATTGCAAATGCAAGTTTCTCGTAAACTTTGTATAAACATCAAAACTTTGATCACCTCATCAAAGCGTATATTTTAACTCCGAGATGCTTGCTTCAGTCCATGGAAGGATCACCGAAGCTTGCACACCTGTTAGCATCCTTAGGCCTGACAAAACCTTCTGATTGTATCACATACAACCTTTCCTCAAGTAAACCGTTAAGGAAACGATGTTTTGACATCCATCTGCCAGATTTCATAATTGAAAACACAGCAACTGCTAACATAATTCCAACAGACTTTAGCACCACTACGAGTGAGAAAGTCTCATCGTAGTCAACTCCTTGAACTTGTCACAAACATCTTTGCAACAAGTCGAGCTTTACAAATAGTGACATTCACCATCAGTGTCTGTCTTCATTTTAAAGATCCATTTGTACTCAACAAGCTGCCGTCCAACGAGCAAGTCTACCAAAGTCTACACTTGGTTTTCATACATGGATCCTATCTCGGATTTCATGGCCTCCAACCATTTGTCGAAATCCGGGCCCATCATCGCTTCTCCATAGCTCGTAGGTTCATCGTTTGTCCAAAAACATGACCTCCAAGACAGGGTTGTCGTACCGCTTAGGAGCAGTACACATCCTTGTCGACCTACGAAGTTCAATAGTAACTTGATCCTGAAGCTTCATGATCATCATCATTAACTTCCTCTTCAACTAACGTAGGCTTCACAAAAATAACATCCTGCGCTGCGCTACTCTCTGGTTGAACAAAGTTTAAACAACCTCATCAAGTTCTATCTTCCTCCCACTTAATTCTTTCGAGAGAAACTTTTCCTCGAGAAAGGATCCGTTTTAGTAACAAACACTTTGCACTTGGATCTGAGATAGAAGGTTCACCCAACTGATCTTAGGGTATTCTATGAAGATGCATTTGTCCGCTTTGGGTTCGACCTCATTAGGTGAAAACATTTTCCACACAAGTGTCGCAGCCCCAAGTATTAAGAAATGACAGCTTAGGTTTCTATCAAACCATAATTCACATGGTGTCATCTCAACAGATTTAGATGGTGCCCTATTTAAAGTGAATGTAGTTGTCTCTAATGCATAACCCCAAAATTATAGTAGTAGAACGACAAGAGACGTCATAGCACGCACCATGTACAATAGAGCATAACTATGATGTTCGGACACACCATCACACTATGGTGTTCCAGGTGGCGTTTAGTTGTGAAACAACTTTCACATTGTCTTAAGTTGTATGCCAAACTCGTGACTCAGATATTCACCTCCACGATCATATCGCAGTCATTTTTATCTTCTTGTCACGATGATCTTTAAACTTCACTATGAATTTGCTTGAACCTTTCAAACGATTCAGACTTGTGTTTCATTAAGTAAATATACACTATATCTACTCAAATCATCAGTGAAGGTAAGAAAATAACGATATCCACTGCACGCTACAAGACTCACTAGATTGCATACATCAACATGTATCATTTCCAATGAATCACTTGCCCGCTCCATCCAACGGGGTCCTTTAGTCATCTTGCCCAAGAGGCATGGTTCGCATGTCTCAACCGATTTGAAATCGAATGACTCCAAAATATCCATCACCATGGAGTTTCTTCATGCGCTTTATACCAATATGACATTTTGCGGCAGTGCCACAAGTATGTGGTACTATCATTATTTAACTTTGTATCTTTTGACATCAATGTTATGAACATGTGTATTACTACGATCAAGATTTCAACAAACCATTCTCACTGGGTGCATGACCATTGAAGGTATTATTCATGTAAACAGAATAACTATTATTCTCTGACTTAAATGAATAACCATATTGCAACAAACATGATCTAATCATGTTCATGCTCAATGCAAAACACCAAATAACATTTATTTAGGTTCGTCACTAATCTTGAAGGTAGAGAGAGCGTGCGATGTTGATCACATCAACCTTGGAAACATTTCCAACACACATCGTCACCTCACCCTTAGCTAGTTCTCCATTTATTCAGTAGCTTTTATTTCAAGTTACTAACATTTAGCAACCAAACCGGTATCCAATACCCAGGTGCTACTAGGAGTACTAGCAAGGTACACATCAATAACTCGTATATCAAATATACTTCTGTCGATGTTGCCAGCCTTCTTATCTACCAAGTATCTAGGGTTGTTCCGCTTCAGCGACCTCTCACCTCATAATAGAAGCACTTAGTCTCGGGTTTGAGTTCAACTTTGGGTTGCTTCACTGGAGCAGCAACTGACTTGCTATGCATGAAGTTTCCCTCCTTGCTCTTGCCCTTTTCGAAACTAGTGGTTTGATTAACCATCAACACTTGACGCTCCTTCTTGATTTCTACCTTCGCGGTGTCAAACATCGCGAACAGCTCAGGGATCAATACTTCTATCCCTGGTGTATTATAGTTCATCACTAAGTTCTAGTAGCTTTAGTGACAGTGACTTGGAGAACTATATCAATCGCTATCTTATCTGGAAGATCAACTCCCACTTGATTCAAGCGATTGTAGTACCCAGACAATCTGAGTACATGCTCAACGATTGAGCTATTCTCCTTCATCTTACATGCAAAGAATCTTGTTGGAGATCTCATATCTCGCAACACAGGCACGAGCCTGAGATCACAATCTCTGCTCCTAGAACATCTCATATGTTCCGTGATGTTCAAAATGTTTCGGAGCCTCAATTCTAAGCCGTAATGCATGACGCACTAAACTATCAAGTAGTCATCGAAACGTGTCTGTCAGATGTTCACAACATCTATAGACGACGCTACAGGGGGTGGCGCACCGAGAGGTGCATTAAGGACATAAGCCTTCTGTGCAGCAATGAGGACAATCCTCAGATCACGGATCCAGTCCGCAATATTGCTACCAACATCTTTCAACTCTATTTCTCTAGGAACATATATAAATTTAAGGGAGCTACAGCGCGAGCTAGTAATCTACAACATAATTTGCAAAGACACTTTGACTATGTTTATGATAATGAGTTCAATTAATCATATTACTTAAGAACTCCCACTCAAATTGACATCCCTCGGGTCATTCGAGTGATACATGATCCAAATTCATCAACTCAAGTCCGATCATCACGTGAGTTAAGGTGGCTTCAATGGTGAACATCATTATGTTGATCATATCCACTATATGACTCATGCTCGACCTTTTGGTCTCTTGTGTTCTGAGGCCATGTCTGTACATGCTAGGCTCGTCAAGTTTAACCCGAGTGTTCTACGCGTGCAAATCTGGCTTGCACCCGTTGTATGTGAACGTAGAGTCTATCACACCCGATCATCACGTGGTGTCTCAACACGACGAACTTTCGCAATGGTGCACACTCGGGGAGAACACAGTTCATCTTGAAATTCAAGTGAGGGATCACCTTATAATGCTACCGCCGTACTAAGCAAAACAAGGTGCATAAAAGGATTAACATCTCATGCAATTCATAAGTGACATGATATGGCCATGAACTTGTGTTTAAGATCTCCATATTCGAAACACCGGCATGATCTCCATCGTCACCGGCACAACACCATGATCTCCATCATCTTGATCTCCATCAATGTGTTGCCATTGGGGTTGTGGCGCCAGCCCTGCTTCTACTTCTATTGCTACCGCTTAGCAATAAAGTAAAGCATTACATAGCGCTTAATGATTGACACGCACGTCATACAATAATTAAAGACAACCCTATGGCTCCTGCCGGTTGCCGTACTCAACGACATGCAAGTCGTGAAATTCTATACATCACATGATCATCTCATACATCACATATATCTCATCATGTAATTGGCCATATCACATCACAACATACCCTGCAAAAACAAGTTAGACGTCATGTAATTGTTGTTGCATGTTTTACGTGGCTGCTACGGGTATCTAGGAAGAACGATTCTCACCTACGCATAAACCACAACGGTGATACATAGATTGCTTTTCAACCTTCTCAAGGACCGCCTTTGTCGGATTCGATCCAACTAAAGTGAGAGAAACTGTCACCCGCAAGCCATCTAAGCAACAAGTTGCGTCGAGGGAACCGGTCTCTCGTAAGCGTACGAGTAATGTTGGTCCGGGCCGATTCATCTCACAATCCCGCTGAACCAAAATCCGACCAAGGGAGGAAGCAATCTAAGCATCAACGCCCACAAACCTTTTGTGTTCTACTCGAGATCTCATCGAACCATCAACCTAGCTCATGATGCCACTGTTGGGGAACGTCACATGGGAAACAAAAAATTTCCTACGCACACGCAAACCTATCCATGGTGACGAGCATCTACGAGAGAGAGAGTGGATCTACGTACCCTTGTAGATCGCTAAGCGGGAAGCATTAAGAAACGCGGTTGGTGTAGTCGAACTTCTTCGCGATCCAAATCGCCGAGCGTCCCGCGATCCAATCACGAACCGTCCCGCGAACACATCATGATCTGTCCCGCGAACTCATCACGATCCATCTCACGATCTTGATCACGATCTGTCCCGCGAACTCATCACGATCCGTTCCGTGATCACATCACGAACCGTCTCGCGATCTCGATCACGGTCCTTCCGATCTAGCGCCGAACGGACGGCACCTCCGCGTTCAGCACACGTGCAGCTTGATGATGATCTCCAGCGTATCAATCCAGCGAGAGGAGGTGGAGAGGAGAGAGAGTTCACCGGTAGCATGACGGCGCTCCGGTGATGGTGGTGGAGCAGTTCCGGCAGGGCTTCGCCTAAGCGCTGCAGAAAACCGATCTAGAGGAGAAACTATGCACCGGTGTAACGGGTAGCACGTGGCCGGAAATTCTGTCCAAAAACCACCCAATACACTAGTATATATAGGAGGAGAGGAGAGGAGAGGCAGACAAGGCCTTTGGGTTGGCTGAAATAGGAGGTGGGAAGCAATCCTACTTCACCTCCAATCCTAGTTGGAGTAGGATTGCCTCCTATTGGCTGATTTTCCACTTTTTGCTTTAGGACTTTCTCTCCTGCGTCATGGGCCTTTGTAGCTGTTTTCCCAGCCCACTAAGGGCTGGTTATTATTATCCCACAGCCCATGGACCTCTTGGGGTCGAAATACCCCTCCCGGAGGCCTCCCGGTACACTACCGGCACTCCCGATACACTACCGATGAGCCCGAAACTTTTCCGGAAACCAAACTGGGACTTCCTATATATGAATCTTTACCTCCGGACCATTCCGGAGCTCCTCGTGACGTCCGGGATCTCATCCGGGACTCCTAACAAACTTCGGTCACCACCATACATAACTCTACACTACCGAAACGTCACCGAACCTTAAGTGTGCAGACCCTGCGGGTTCGAGAACTATGTAGACATGACCGACACACCTCTACGGTCAATAACCAATGGCGGGACCTAGACGTCCACATTGGTTCCTACATATTCTACGAAGATCTTTATCGGTCGAACCTCTATGTCAAGGATTCAGTTAATCCCGTATAACGTTCCCTTTGTTCTTCGGTATGTTACTTGCCCGAGATTCGATCGTCGGTATCTCCATACCTAGTTCAACCTCGTTACCGGCAAGTCTCTTTACTCGTTCCATAATACAAGATCCCGCAACTAAAAATTAGTCACATTGCTTGCAAGGCTTATTGTGATGTTGCATTACCGAGTGGGCCCCGAGATACCTCTTCGTCACACGGAGTAACAAATCCTAGTCTCGATCCATGCCAACTCAACAGACACCATCGGAGATACCTGTAGAGCACCTTTATAGTCACCCAGTTACGTTGCGACGTTTGATACACACAAGGCACTCCTTCGAAATCTGTGAGTTGCATGATCTCATGGTCATAGGAACACATACTTGACATGCGGAAAACAGTAGCAATAAACTGACACGATCATATGCTACGTTTGCAGTTTGGGTCTTGTCCATCACATCATTCTCCTAATGATGTGACCCCATTATCAAATGACATCTCATGTCCATGGCTAGGAAACCTTAACCATCTTTTGATCAACGAGCTAGTCTATTAGAGGCATACTAGGGACATGGTTTTGTCTATGTATCCACACATGCATCTAAGTCTCCGATCAATACAATTATAGCATGGATAATAAACGATTATCATGAACAAGGAAATATGATAATAACTAATTTATTATTGCCTCTAGGGCATATTTCCAACAGACTGAGGGTTTAACTAGGGTTCGTTGGACCAGGTGGGTTTTTTGTGGAGGCGATGGTGAGGCCGGCATGGGCGATAGCGAGCCGGTCTGATGTGGTTGCGGTGTCCGTACGCATCCAGGCCTCCCCATATCTTCCCCCTATGTGGATTGGATACGGGGGATGCTGGATAGCCCCGACATTTCGGATGGTTGTGGGGAGTCCGTTTAGGTGCCACTTTTGCATTTGGGTTGTCCGTCTTGGTGTTTGGGGCAGAGTTAAGGGATTTTGTTGTAGATGCTCTAATATTATTGCCGTATGCATGTTATATGGTGTTTTCATGTCAATTATAATTCATTTTATAGCGAGGATGTGTAATAGTTAGTTAATGATACATTCTATTAGGGCTCACCTTACATTTCGGCTCATATCGACGATTAGTGACTGACTAGGAGGAAGTCTACTGAAAATTCAATTTGGGTTTGTGGATTCATTTCACCCATTCGACAAAAAACTAGCGATCAGGATTCCTTCTTCAACCTCCAGCCCCCCCCCCATGTTCTTTTTCTTCGAACGACCCCACGTACTATTGGCCAAACCGCTAGCTACCACCACCCAACACCGACGACACTTCCACGCTAGCCTCGCCGTACCGCTCTCCCCTAACCACCTCCCACCATCATGTTGCCACCCCGGGCCATCCCTCTAACCCCGATGATGGCTAGTTTTTTCTAGGAATCTGCATTGCCTTGCACCCTTAAGATAGATATGGGGTCCTTTGTCACCCTTAAATAGATATCTTTGTCGCCTGCCACTCTAAGATAGACCCTGGGGGCTTCTTCGTCGAGCTCCTTTCTTCTCTTTGGTTGTTCCATCTTTCATGTAAAATTCTACTCGCCCAAATTCTAAATTCACACGGCTTACAAGTAGATAAAGAATGAAGGTTAACGGTAACAAAATGGTGCTAAAAAGGGCAATGGTAAAAGTGTGCTCCTAAGAGCATCTACAGTCGGACCCCTCATACCACCCTCAAACGCCCGGGCAGGCCGCTCGGTCATTGACCGGTCACAAAAAATCGACCCAACCAGACCCCTCAAACGGGCCTCAAACGCCCGCTTGGCCCGCACTAGCCCGCATCGACCCCACATATATTCGTCCTCATCCGTTCGCCGGACCGAACCCTAGCCACTCCTCTACACTCCCATCCGCTACCCTAGCTCACCTCCGCACATCTCCATCATGGAGGGTAGCGGACCTAACTCCGACCAGTCCGGATCCATCGACTCGGGTGTCATCCCCTGTGGATTGGAGGAGGCAATGGTGGTTCGCATTGCACTCCACCGCTCCGGCAAGGACTGCGCCCGGCCAACGACAGGATTTGTTCGCCACTACTCCATAGAGTCCGCTTGGTTCCTCCGAGGATCATCAAGGTACCGACGGGCGGATCTATCGACCTGTCCGGTAGACTTCGAGTCTCACCGTGAACGGGATGCCCGCTGTGGGAAGGAGAGGATAAGGGTTTGTTTGGGAACATTGCATGGGAAACAAAATTTTCCTACACACACGCAAGATCTATCCATGGTGATGAGAATCTACGAGAGGGAGAGTGGTTCTACATACCCTTGTAGATCGCTAAGCGGGAAGTGTTAAGAAATGTGGTTGATGTAGTCGAACGTCTTCGCGATCCAAATCGCCGAGCGTCCCGCGATCCCATCACGATCCATCTCGTGATCCAATCACAATCCATCCCGCGACCCCATCACGATCCGTCCAACGATCCAATCACGAATCGTCTCGCGATCTTGATCACAGTCCTTCCAATCTAGCACCAAACGGACGACACCTCCGCGTTCAGCACACGTACAGCTCGATGATGATCTCTGCCATCTTGATCCAACAAGAGGGAGCGGAGAGGTAGATGAGTTCTCCGGAAGCGCGACGACGTGGCGGCGATGGTGGTGGAACTATTCTGGCAGGGCTTCGCCTAAGCACCACCGAAATTAGACTAGAGGAGAAAACGATCTAGAGGAAGTAGAGGGAACACGTGGCAATTAGGGTTAGCTTTCCCCTCTAAATCCTCTAGTATATATAGGAGGGAGGGAGGGGAGGAAGCAGCCTCAAACCCTCAAGCATTGGCCAAAATTGGAGGTGGAGGAGTCCTACTCCAATCCTATTAGGAGTAGGATTCCTCCTTTCCACTTGGAAACTCTTTCCATCTCTCCACCTTTGGATTTTTTTTCCTTCTCAAACCTCATGGGATTTAGTGGAGGCTTCGGCCAGCCCACTACAGGCTGGTTTGTCTCCTCCCATAGCCCATGAGGCCCCTTGGGCGCGTGACACCCCTCCCGATGGTCCCCCGGTACCCTCCCGTCACTCCCGGTACACTACCGATGAGCCCGAAACTTTTCCGGTGACCAAAATAGGACTTCCTATATATCAATCTTTACCTCCAGACCATTCCGAGATCCTCGTGACATCTAGGATCTCATCCGGGACTCCGAACAACCTTCGGTCACCACCATACATAACTCTATACTACCGAAACGTTACCGAACCTTAAGTGTGCAGACCCTGCGGGTTCGAGAACTATGTAGACATGACTGAGACACCTCTATGGTCAATAACCAATAGCGGGACCTGGATGCCCATATTGGTTCCTACATATTCTACGAAGATCTTTATCGGTTGAACCTCTATGTCAAGGATTCAGTTAATCCCATATGCAGTTCCCTTTGTTCTTTGGTATGTTACTTGCCCGAGATTCGATCGTCGGTATCTCTATACCTAGTTCAATCTCGTTACCGGCAAGTCTCTTTACTCGTTCCGTAATACAAGATCCCGTGGCTAACACTTAGTCACATTGCTTGCAAGGCTTGTTGTGATGTTGTATTACCGAGTGGGCCCTGAGATACCTCTCCGTCACACGGAGTAACAAATCCATGTCTTGATCCATGCCAATTCAATAGAAACCCTCGGAGATACCTGTAGAGCACCTTTATAGTCAGTGAGTTACGTTGCGACGTTTGATACACGCAAGCTACTCCTCCGGTGTCAGTGAGTTGCATAATCTCATGGTCATAGGAATAGATACTTGACATGTAGGAAACTATAGCAATAAACTGACATGATCATATGCTACGTTTATAGTTTGGGTCTTGTCCATCACATCATTCTCCTAATGATGTGATCCTGTTATCAAATGACAACTCATGTCCATGGCTAGGAAACCTTGTCCATGTTTGATCAATGAGCTAGTCCATTAGAGGCATACTAGGGACATGGTGTTGTCTATGTATCCACACATGTATCTGAGTTTCCGATCAATACAATTATAGCATGGATAAT
The DNA here is from genome assembly GCA_022496015.1 of Hordeum marinum. Lineage (NCBI taxonomy): Eukaryota > Viridiplantae > Streptophyta > Magnoliopsida > Poales > Poaceae > Hordeum > Hordeum marinum. The sequence goes on along the minus strand of CM039677.1, from coordinate 382,455,558 downwards.
AAACGATTATCATGAATAAGGAAATATGATAATAACCAATGTATTATTACCTCTAGGGCATATTTCCAACAGTCTCCCACTTGCACTAGAGTTAATAATCTAGCTCACATCACCATGTGATTTACATTGTTATGAATCTAACACCCAATGAGTTCTGGGGTTCGATCATGCTTTTCATGTGAGAGAGGTCTTTAGTCGACGGGTCTGCGACATTCAGATCCGTGTGTACTTTGCAAATCTCTATGTCTTACTGTAGACACTGCTACCACGCTCCACTTGGAGCTATTCCAAATGGCTACTCCATTATACGTATCTAGATTGCTACTAAGAGTCATCCGGATTGGTGTTAAAGCTTGCATCAACGTAACTCTTTACGATGAACTCTTTATCACCTCCATAATCGAGAAACATTTCCTTAGTCTTTTAGTTACTAAGGATAATTTGACCGATGTCTAGTGATCCACTCCTGGATCACTTTTGTACCCCTTGACGGACTCATGGCAAGGCACACACAGGTGCGGTACATAGCATGGCATACTATATAGAGACTATGGATTAAGCATAGCGAACGACCTTCGTCCTTTCTCTTTCTTCTGCTGTGGTCGAGCTTTGAGTCTCACTCAACTCCACACCCTACAAATCAATCAAGAACTCCTTCTTTGACTAATCCATTTTGAACTCTTTCAATATCTTGTCAAGGTATGTAATCATTGAAAAATCTCATCAGGCATCTTGATCTATCTCTATAGATCTTGATGCTCAATGTTCAAGTAGCTTTATCCAGGTATTCCTTTGAAAAACTCTTTTCAAACAACCCTTTACGCTTTCCAGAAATTCTACATCATTTCGGATCAACAATATGTCATCCACATATGCTTATCAAAAATTCTATAGTGCTCCCACTCACTTTACTGTAAATACAAGTTTCTCATAAAAATTGTATAGACTCAAAAACTTTGATCACCTCATCAAAGCATAAAGGGTTGCACTAGCTTACTGCTCCCCCATTGAGAATAAATACGTATCCGGTTTGTGACTTAGAGTCATCCGGATCAGTGTCAAAGCTTGCATCGACGTAACCATTTATGACGAGCTCTTGATCACCTCCATAAACGAGAAGCCTCTCCTTAGTCCTTTTTACGTACTTAAGGATATTCTTGACCGATGTCCAGTGCTCCATTCAAGGGTCACTTTAAAACCTTCTGGCTATACTTATGGCAAGGCTAACATCGAATCTTGTGCACATCATCGCATACATGATAGAGCCTATGGCTGAAGCATAGGGGATGACACTCATCTTCTCTCTATCTTCTGCAGTCACTGGGCATTGAGTCTTACTCAACTTAATACCTTGTAACACAGGTAAGAACCCTTTCTTAGACTGATCCATTTTAAACTTCTTCAAAACTTTATCAAGGTATGTGCTTTGTGAAAGTGCTATCAAGCGTCTCGATCTATCTCTATAGACCTTAATGCCTAATATGAAAGCAGCTTCTCCTAGGACCTTCATTGAAAAACTCTTGTTCAAATATTCCTTCACGCTTTCCAGCATTTCTTTATTGTTTCCAATCAGCAATATGTCATCCACATATAGTATTAGAAATGCTACAGAGCTCCCACTCACTTTCTTGTAAATACAAGTTTCTCCGTAAACGTGTATAAACCCAAACGCTTTGATCACCTCATCAAAGCGCTTATTCCAACTCCGAGATGCTTGCACCAGTCCATAAATGGATCACTGGAGTTTGCAAACTTTGTCAGCATTCTCTGGATCGACAAAACCTTCCGGTTGCATCATATACAACTCTTCCTCAAGGAAACCATTAAGGAACGTTGTTTTGACATCCATCTGCCAAATTTCATAGTCGAAATATGCAGCTATTGCTAACATGATTCTGATGGACTTAAGCATCCCTATGGGTGAGAAGGTCTCATCGTAGTCAACTACTTGAACTTGTGAAAAAACCTTTGCCACAAGTCGAGCTTTATAGACCGTGACATTACCGTCTGCATCTGTCTTCTTCTTAAAGATCCATTTATTCTGAAGGGCCTTCCGCCCTTCAGGTAATACTTCCAAAGTCCATACTTTGTTTTCATACATGGATCCCATCTTGGATTTCATGGCCTCTAACCATTTCTCGGAATCCGGGCCCATCATCGCCCCTCCATAGCTCATAGGTTCATTGTTTTCTAACAACATGACTGTTGGGGAACGTTGCATGGGAAACAAAAAATTTCCTACGCACACACATATCTATCCATGGTGATGAGCATCTACGAGAGGGAGAGTGGATCTACATACCCTTGTAGATCGCTAAGCAGGAAGCATTAAGAAACGCGGTTGGTGTAGTCGAACGTCTTCGCGATCCAAATCGCCATGCGTCTCGCGATCCAATCACGATCCGTCCCGCGATCCAATCACGATCCGTCCTGCGATCCAATCATGATCCGTCCTGCGATCCAATCATGATCCGTCCCATGAACTTGATCACGATCCTTCTGATCTAGTACCGAACGGACGACACCTCCGCGTTCAGCACACGTACAGCTTGATGACGATCTCCACCGTCTTGATCCAGCAAGAGGGAGGGGAGAGGAAGAAGAGTTCTCCGGCAGCCTGACGGCGCTCCGGCGATGGTGGTGGAGCAATTCCGGCAGGGCTTTGCCTAAGCACTGCAGAAATCGGATCTAGAGGAGAAACTATGCACTGGAGGAACGGGTAGCACGTGGCTGAAATTCTAGTGCAAAAACCCTCTATACCACCAGTATATATAGAAGGAAGAGAGGAGAGGAGGCAGCCTTGGCTTCCTAAGCCAAGGGCTTCAGCCGAAGGAGGTGGAGGAGGTGGAGTCCACCTCCAATCCTAGTAGGACTAGGATTCACCTATTTTGCCCATTTTCCCACCTTTTTCTCTTGGGTTTTTTCTTCCAGTCGCATGGGCCTCTTGTGGTTGTTCCACCAGCCCACTAAGGGCTGGTTTCCACTCTCCCACAGCCCATGTAGCCTCTTGGGTCGAAATACCCCTCCCGATGGCCTCCCGGTACACTACCAGCACTCCCTTGATGTTCTTTCTGGATTTCAGACTCAGCGACTTTCAGCATCGCAAAAAGCTTGGAGACTGACTTGTTCATCCCATGCATGTTATAGTTCAACATGAAGCTCTTGTAGCTAGGTGGCAATGATTGAAGAACTTTGTCAGTGATCGCCTCCGGCGGAAGGGGCATCCCTAACTCCACCAGACGGGTCAAATACCCAAACATTCTGAGTATATGTCCACTGATAGACCCCTTCTCCTCCATCTTGCAAGCATAAAACTTATCGGAGGTCTCATACCTCTCGATCCGGGCATTCATCTTAAAGATAAACTCCAACTATTGGAACATCTCATATGCTCCATGACGTTCAAAACGTCTTTGAAGTCCCGGTTCTAAGTCATAAACATTGCACATTGAACTATTGAGTAATCTCCAGAACGTGCCTCCCAAGCGTTCTTAACATCTTCGGATGACACGGGAGAGGGTGGGTTACCAAGCGGTGCATCAAGGACATAAGCCTTCTAGGAAGCCGTGAGGATAATCCTCAGATTACGGGCCGAGTCAACAAAGTTACTTCCATCATCTTTCAACTTAGCTTTCTCTAGGAACACATTAAAATTCAGGGGTGCTACTGCGCGAGCCATTGATCTACAACATAAATAAGCAAAGGTTACTAAGACCATTGTTCATGATAATGAGTTTAGTTAATCAAATTACCAAAGCTCCCACTCAAATTGACATCCCTCAGGTCATCTGAGTGACACATGATCCATATTCACCAACTCAAGTCTGATCATCACGCGAGTTAAGGTGGTTTCGATGGTGAACATCATCATGTTGATCATATCTACTATATGACTCATGCTTGACCTTTCGGTCTCTTGTGTTCCGAGGCCATGTCTGTACATGCTAGGCTCATCAAGTTTAACCCGAGTGTTCTGCATGTGCAACACTGGCTTACACTCGTTGTATGTGAACGTAGAGTCTATCACACCCGATAATCACGTGGTATCTCAACACGACGAACTTTCGCAACGGTGCACACTCAGGGAGAACACGGTTCATCTTGAAATTTAAGTGAGGGATCACCTTATAATGCTACCTCCATCCTAAGCAAAACAAGGTGCATAGCAAGATTAACATCACATGCAAATCATAAGTGACATGATATGGCCATGAACTTGTGCTTTTGATCTCCATCTCCAAAGCACTGGCATGATCTCCATCATCACTGGCATAACACCATGATCTCCATCATCATGATCTCCATCGTTGTGTCGTCATCGGGGTTGTCGTGCCCACCATGCTCATACTACTATTTCTACCGCTTAGCGACAAAGTAAAGCATTACATAGCGCTTAAAGATTGACACGCATGCCATACAATAATCAAAGACAACCCTATGGCTCCCGCCGGTTGCCATACTCATCGGCATGCAAGTCGTGATATTCTATACAAAAACATGATCATCTCATACATCACATATATCACATCATGTAATTGGCCATATCACATTTATAGTCACCCAATTACGTTGCGACATTTGATACACACAAGGTACTCCTCCGCTGTCAGTGAGTTGCATGATCTCATGGTCATAGGAACAGACACTTGACATGCAAAAAACAGTAGCAATAAATTGACACGATCATATGCTACGTTTATAGTTTGGGTCTTGTCCATCACATCATTCTCCTAATGACGTGATCCCGATATCAAATGACATCTCATGTCCATGGCCAGGAAACCTTAACCATCTTTGATCAACGAGCTAGCCTGCTAGAGGCATACTAGGGATACAGTGTTTGTCTATATGCCCACACATGTATTTAGTTTCCAATCAACACAATTATAGCATGGACAATAAACGATTATCATGGACAATGAAATATCATAATAAACACTTTATTTATTGCCTCTAGGGCATATTTCCAACAATCAAGGCACGCCTCATGAGTGGCATCGGCATACAAGACATGGTATGCACGCATGCGCCCCTCTTTTGTTTCATTCCATGTCCATTTTCATATCCATTTGCCAATATGCTTGCATGCAATGCATTTGTAGGCATTACAAGCATTGGAGGCATTCAAGGCCCAACATGAAGGCAAGTCCTCTGACCTCTCTCATTGTTGGAGGATCGTAAAGGATGGGGAGAAATTCAAGAAGCAATATGCGACACTATAGGAGGGCAAGAAAGCCGCGGAGGAGGGTGGAAAGGGCGAGAAGGTACGGTCGGGGGGAAGACCAACTCCAAGAAGGAGAACAAGCAAGATGCGGTGTCGATCACCTTGATCACAACAATGGCGGGGATGATGACCAAGACGAGCTCAAGGAAGGAGAAGCGCCTGGCGGGCCTCTAGGACTCGGGGTATCTCGGCCCGTCTGCCTGCGGGCCATGAAGAAAGGGTTGCCTTAGGCGCCAGGTGGCCCACCTACAAGCTTCAAGAGCAAGCCCCCTCGCGAGGAGCCACGCCCCGCAAGGCGCACGACGGTATCACCAACAAGGGCTTTGTTAGGAACCCCGGAAGGGCAGGCCCAACGCCCTCAGGAGGCAGAACCACCCATTATGGGGCCCGCGAGGCCTCACGACCCGGTCCCCGCACATGGTTGGCGCGCGACGTGCCAGGGGTCATGCCAACAGGCACAAACTGAGAGGTTTTCCTCTTTGATGATGAAGGAGCAGCACCAACTAGCGGGTTTCCAAAGCGACCCCAAAGGTTGCCCTTCTCGTGCAAGAGGACCAAGACCGAGGGCTCGGCAGGACGGAAGTCATCCCCGAGCCCACCGACGCGTCATGGCGAGGAGCTTTAGCAGGTGAAGACCGCCTTTTGTCAGGATAGGCCGCAACCTTGTCCCCCTTCAAACTGGCTGTTGTGGCAATCCTTCCCGCCTAGTTATTTTCGGGGGAAGAGGACCAAGGCCAATATAAGGAGGGGGCTGGCCACCATAAAGCAGGGACAAGTTTTTGGTTGGGGACAAACTTTGGGCGGGAAGAACACGCCTTGTATTCATCTTCTACCTCAAGCAATCCACCAAGCAGGAGTAGGGTTTTACACCGCGAGGTGACCCGAACCTGGGTAAATTGTGTTTCCTTGTTCGTTTTTCCTTAGATTGAACCACCGGAGAGTCATCGTGAAGCTGTGAGGTCGAGTAGGGTTGGAGAGCGAGCGCACCCCAGTGTTCAAACCTTTCTTGGGTTTGCGGATCCTCGATTTCGACAGCACCGGCAAGACAGGGAAGAGCAAATGAATGCCTTCATAGAGATTCAAAGGAAGAGGCTTGAGATGGATGCGGAGAAGCAAGCCAGGATGCTTGAGTTGGAGGCGAAGAAGCAAGCCAAGATTCTAGAGATCGAGGCCGCCAATGCCAAGACTAAGGCGAAAGAAATGGATCTCGCTAGCATGATGACGGGGGTGGAGATCATGAAGGTGGATCTCAACACCGTGTCACCGAGGAAGAGGTCGTGGTTTGAGAAGATGCAAGCCGATATGCTGAAGTTCGACGACGAGTGATCTATGGCGGAGAGCACCATCATTTTTTGTGTGCGTGCAAGTGTGCTGGCATGACCACGGTCGTGATGGCGTGGTCGAACTCCTGCCCCTTTTTGTGTGTTGGCATGTGTGCCGGCCGCTGGCAAGTGCGCCAACATGAACTGCGAGGTGATTTTTCTGAAGCTGGCATTGTTTGCCGGTCGCTGGCATGGTGCCGACATGAACTTTGGGCAGCATGGCCGCTGGTTTGATCTACAACCGGGGGCCTTTTCAAAACTTGTGTGCGGACATGAAATGCGTCGTGCGCGTTGGGAGCACTGCCGACCCAAATATTAAACCGGGCGGATGCCGAGCGGACGGCCTTAACGGACAAAAAAGAACAAAAACGTCGTCTGTTCGGGTCGACACGTCGGAGTTGCTCTAAAATACAAAAAAACCGGCGAGGGTGCCTCCGAGACATCCTCTATTCTTAAATAACTACAACCCACTACCTAATTTTCCTCTCCATGCAACAATGCCACATCACCAAGCCATGCATGTAGTCATAAGTTACCTTTTCCATTAATCTCTTCATGCAAATCAAACCATCTCATGCATGTTTTTTCCAAGGAATTAGGTCATGTAAAACACTTCTATATATTTTTGCATTAATTTTAGTCTTATATCACTTAATCATATGTTGTTTTAACAAGGTTCCCGCAGCAACACGCAGTGCAGACAAATTCACGATTTTGACCCTTTTTGCTAACTTTAACCTGATCTGACCCTGCTTAGGATTTTTTTTGGATATGACCTTTTTTCCTACCGCCACCCGCTGTGGCGGTAGGCATACACACCCTACCGCCAGAGACAATGGAGATAGAGTTCGTTTGATTCCGCTAACACGATGCCACCTGTGTTGACTCAATTCCTACCGTCACTGGCTCTGGCGGTAGGGTGTATATGCCTACCGCCACAGCGGGTGGCGGTACGAAAAAGGGTCAGATCCGAAAAAATTCGTAAGCTGGATCAGATCAGGCTAAAATTAACGAAAAGGGTCAAAACAATAAATTTTACCCGCGCAGTGCATCGTCTAGTATTAATAGATACTATGTTCAAAGAACAGCAGCAGCAAGCTTTTATCCTGTCCCTTGCATGCTGGCTGCATGGGAATAACTTTCAACTAATTCCATGCGTCTGGACCACAATCGTGGCCGTACAAAAGATGCTGGTACATACACATCTTATCAATTCCCGCTAGTATTATTTACCCGGCTAATGAGGGGGCCATCACGCGATGCATGTTTTAGACCGGCCAGCGATACTCTGTAAAGATGTTGGGACACACACACATCTTATCAGTTCCCAGTACCATCATCGGCCGTAAATCTCTACTCTACTTGCCCAGCTAATGAGAACGTGTACTAGACTGGCCACCGATACGCTGTAAAGTGCAACGGCATCGGCGCTCGCACGGTGCCCCCATATGTGAGCCACCATGGCCGAACACGGGTTTAAGATGGCTAAAAGAGAGAGAGGCTGCCCTGACAGGACCATTGTTTAGCTCTATCGGACGTGATGGGAGGATTAGTATTAGTGCTAGTACGGGTAATCAGTACCCCAGTTCAGATTCCAAATGTTATCTTGTTCGTGCTAGCTAGTAAGTAGCTTGTGGGGAAAACAGCGGGAAACAGGGGTAGGCTGCTGGCTAGGCTTTGGCGCAGTGGCCGTTGAGTTGATCCATGAAACGGGGGATTTTGCTGCTGGGGCGGGTGAAATCCCTCCATGATCGGCTCACGTCTGATCCAGGCATGTTTCCCGGAAGGAAATTGTTCTTATTTACGCCCGCCAGGCGTGATAAAGAAGAGCCCCTGACCCGTGAATTCTGATGCTCTAGCTAGCTTGGGTCCTTGCTATACTGTACTACTACTACCCACTGCTACTCCGGTTGCAAGTCGAGAGAGAGGGATGGAGATTCTTTGATTGAATGTGTAACTGTAGTCGTGTGCATTTGCGTCCGCTGGTGTGCTCGTCACCGTTCTGTAGAGGATCCGGGCACAGTGCCGTGGTACGTGGAGCCTAGGCTACCCCCAGCCGTAGCCATGATGCGTCCATCGATCCGGTGAAGAAGGCAAGAGTCCACGAGTTCGGCGATGGAAGTCAACTGTTCCATTCCATCCTTTCGGCCACCAATCCCGGGGCGTAAATGGGCGAGGGATCTCGCCGTCGTCATGGGCCTTTGGCGTGCGGCCGGCCGGCTCGTTCCATCTCCTCGCTCCCAATGAAGACGCGGCGAATAATACTAGTAGACGATCTACTCTACTGTCAGTGTAGTGTGTAGTGCATCGGCTCGCTAACGATGCTGACGATGATGGGTCGGTCCGTAGCCGCCGCAGGTCGCATGCAGCATCTCGCGCCCATGCCGGCCGCCTTGCCACGCGACGCGCGCAACCCGCCGCGCAAGTAAGCAACGGAACGACGGGGAAGGAAAACGGTGGGGCGGTGGGAGAGGCTTTGGACCATGCCCCGTGTCGAGCGAGGCCCGGGCTACGAACTGGCCCAAGCAAGCGCCCCGCCGCGAACAGCCCATCGGCGCGCTGGTCCAGTCCACGCCGGAAGCACGTTCCGTGCCCATCGTCCAACCGGACGCGGCCGACCCGTCGGCCTCCGCCCCTCGCCGGTGAGGTGTACCGATCGCTCGCTCCTGTTTGGGCACGCACGCCGGCCGGCCGGACTCCTGTGCCATTGCATGTGGGGCACGGACGGCCCGGTAACTTTCCGTCTCCTCGCTCGCTCATCATCCGTCCATCGGCGGCAGCATGATCGACCGATCCAAATCAGATCAACGCGCTGTCTGCGGTTTCCCGTGACAGCCGCATGTGCCGCCGCCGATTGACACTCTCATCCATCCATCCATCCATCCATCCATCGATCCATTCGTTCACTGACCCGTGCCGGCCGCGGCTCGTGCGCGCTAATCTTTCCTGGGTTTGACCGGTCAGCCCCCGTGCGGCGCAGTTCACCGCTAACACGGCCGGGACCAGCCAGCTCGTGCACCGCATGTTAGTTGAGAGAGAGAGAGAGAGAGAGAGAGAGAAGATCACGTCCAGTTCCGCGAACCTGGAGCCGGGGTCAGGACTTGACGTGCTTCCGAAGCCAGTGTGTGAGCAGTCGTCTTTGCCGCCCTACTGCTTGTCGTCCCCCACATTCGCTCGCAGATCTGGGCTCGCCGCCGCTGCGACCTGCATAAGACCGGGCATCTTTTTCCAGCAGGACCAGACGGGTCATACGCCGGCCGATCGCCGTACCGGAGCTCCATCTTATTGATCGTCCTCCGCGTATCCACGGCGCCCGCTTTCCAGCCCGTCTATGCCGTGGTGACCATCGCTTTTGAACTAGCTTCCGGCGCCTCATGACCTCATGGGGTCCGGTGTGGACGTGGTGACACATACACTGCCAATCAATCAACCATGTTAGTTAGCAGCTGTATTTTATCAGTTCGTTAGTAACCCGTACTTTAGTAGTAGTGCTCCTGTCCTGAGTACGTATTTGGTAGGCGCCATGGCGTAGGGGGGGCATGGACGCCGAGTTTGTGCAAAACATTCCTTGGTTGGGGTAGACCAAGGTCGTTGATATTTGAGAATTTGTACTATTTGTAGTGGTGGTGATCCGTTCCACCGAGCCTCTTCCTGGAATCCAGGAACGTGTCGAGGTACGGTGAGTTTAGCGACAGGGAATAGGATAATACGGACACCTACGTACAGTACACGGTTTAAAGAAGTACAGGAGCGCGTGCATTGGTATAATCCGTGCAGCGTTATATGGCCCTAAAATAGTCCCGATATATTATTGGTCTTGTGCGGGCCGGTGGTTGGTGCAATGCTACGTTTCGGATCGGCAGCGAAAGCCGGGTAGAATAGTGTTTGCCAGGTAGCAGCGTGGTTTCAGATATATACTACTGACGTCTTAGAGTACCTTCAATAGTTGTACGATCATCGTTGATAAAATTATCACATAGACAGTTTTGATGACATGTCACGTAATAAATGAGAAAAGATAGAAAAGCTATATGTAGATTAACCAACAGTTCTTGAACAAGCTTCAGGTTAAAGAGAGAGCAATTGCATTTATTCTCTCTTCTCTTATTGAATAATATAAATGCAACCATTGAAATAGTTGTATGATCATTTGTTGGTTGATGACATAAACAATTTTACTAATTAGACTATATATAAACTATTGGAGATGTCCTTATACAGTATTCCTACTTCACAAGAAATGAGGCTGTCTGGATTTGAAACCTGAATTGGGATATATCGGAATTGGATACTGTTAACTGCAGCTGGGGAAGACGAATTGACGACCCAGAGTCCGGAGAAGGAGACGTAGCTCAAGTGAAGTGTGGGTTGAAGTGTTGAACGACGACGACGATGATGATAATGTGCGTGTGTGCGCAGTTGACTACGGGTTTTACCTTCCGAAATAAAAGGATTGAACAATACACCTTACATAAAGAAATGAAGAAAGTAAAGTGTATTTACTTTTTAATAAATATTATAATGTAAGGTGCATTTTTTTAAAATATTTATAATTCCTTTTTTAGTCCTTCAAAAAGAAAAGTATATCTCTCATGATTGCTTGTATCTTTCTTTATATCAAAAAAAGAAAACTAGCTCTTCCGATTGCATGTATTCTTACTTTACTGGACACAATGATTTTTAATGCCACCAGGCAATAAAATTTTAAGGATATTTTTAACCTAACATCTCTATAATTACGTGTCTTGCTCACCGTGTTAAAAATAATATACCTTACATAATAAAACAGAGGAACAAAACAAAACAAAACAAATGCGAAAGAAGAGGGAAAAGGTAGGAAGCAAAAGAAAAACAAAACTGAAATAAGACGATAGAACAAGAAAACCCATAAAAGCAAAAAAAACCACAAGAAACATAACAAGGAAAGAAACAATAGGGATACTGATCTCCCTCTGACTAATATGTAGCGCTGACCTGTAGAGTTTCTATTTTGTTTGGGATAGTGATTTTTTGGTTTTTTCTTGAGGACTGCTACGCGTCCACCGACGGACGTGTGCTATACATCCACCACCTCGATGGCCATTAGATCTACGCACGCGCAACGCCAACCATCCGATCGATCTTCTGCCATGCCTTGCTTGTGCTCTTCCTACTTATTAATTTCCGCAACGACGATTTCGTTGCAGAAACAACTGCTTTGTCTCAGCCTCTACAAATCCGCGCACAACAATGATCTGTACGGAAAACACGTGTAGAATACTTTTTCAACCAAGATCGTATTGCAGAAACATCAGTAATTTTTTTTGCAACAGAGTTTGTTATATAATATTTTCCGTAACAAAGATCGTGTTGCAGAAACATCTGTAAAATTATTTTTTACAACAAAGTTTGTTATAAAATATTTTCTGCAACAAAGATCATGTTGCAGAAATGTTTGTAGAATTGTTTTACAATAAAAATCATGTTGCAGAAACGTGTGTAATTTTTTTTGTAACAAAGGCCTTGTTGCAGAAAAATTGTGCAACAAAGATAATGTAGCAGAAATTGTACATCGACGACAGCGTACCTTGCGGAAGTGGGTCGACGGGCGATGCAGTTCGCGCGTCAGGATATGTGAAGACAAGACGGTGAACGATAGTGGGCATTAGATGACACGTGATTGGCAACGAAGAAGACGGACGCTTGCGCGTTATCAGCCAGACGGAAGGAAGTGTTTTCCTTTTTTCTTTCACACGTTGTGGATGATGCAACTTCGATTTGACTTAATAAAGTGCACCAAGTCGGAAGTGGTTTTCCCATAAAAAAGGTAGCGCTTGCCTGTAGAATTTCTTCTATAAGCTGCCCAGTAAGACCGTTTTACATTTCTATTTTGTTCGGTTGTCCCTTTTCTACATCCTCTTTTCCTCATTATGATGTTTATTTACTCTTTAAATTTTACTTTGTTTTGTTATCTTTCGTATTCCATATTTTCATTGCTCTCCCGGGTATAATATGATATTTTTTAAGACATATGTTCCAGAAGATGTATCTTAGTACACAGTAATTTCTTTCAATGTTTCTTAAATACACAAACATTTATTTAATAAGGGTGGTTATTTTTCTTCCTTGAAGCACCTAAACACGTTTTTCCACACATAGAGCACATGTTCAGAGAACACATGAATATTTTATAAAATGTTCATGTGAACATCTCTTTTTCAGATACAAAATCCCTTTTCAAAAATTAAAGAAATATTTTCACATTAGCATGAACATTTTTCTCACAATACTCCCATTTTTTTATAGGTACAAATTATTTGTATAATACATGATTCTTCTACATAACATGTTTCGTAAATAGATGTATATTTTTTAATTACATGAACAATTATCAACATGAAGTAATATTTTTATTTACAATTCGCACTTTTTTCCAATTCATTTTAAGTCCGTTAAAAATAATCAATGCGCATGTTAGTTTTGAAAAGTAATATCAAAGTATATATTTTTTGAATGGCTCGCATGATTGCAGCCCATTTACGCGTCTATGAGCGGTGCCTCCCTGCCGCTTGCCACGGATGACATATTGGAACATCTTATACGCCGCTCACTGCGTACAAATGTCAACGCTTCGCACAGGGTTGGGCGAGCCATCGACGCAGTGGGCCCGCCCAATTGCTAGCCAACCTTTTTTTTTCATCTGTACAGATTAATACTTATTTTGGGAACCTTCTAGAAGGGTCCCGAATCAGGTTTTGTCTTGTTGGTTTCTACTTCAGGTTTATTCCGGCTTTTCTTTTTCGCTTTTTTCTTTTCCTTTTTTCCTATTTCTTTAGTTGTGTTCCTATTTTTTTTCATAATTTCAAAGCACTCATAAAAAGTTCAGACTTTTTCAAACTTTGTTCAAAATTTGAAATTTTGTTCACTCTTTCGAAACAATGTTTGATTCCAGAATTTAGTTCATGTCTTTTATAAAAATATTTGGAATTTCAATATTTTGTTTCGTGTATTTAGAAATGAGTTCACTTTATACAAAATTGTATTTTTTTCCAAAACTGCTTGACAATTTGAATTTTTCTCATCTTTCTAAAAAATCTTCAAGTTTTTATATAATTTAAATTTCTGTTCAAATTTGCAAAAAATGTTCAAGATTTTAATAAAATTGTTCACGAATTCATAAAATGTTCACATTTAAAAATTTTGTTCACGAATTCAAAACTGTTTGGGAATTTTAAAAAATGTTCTGGTTTTGAAAAATTGTCCACATAGTTAAAAAATATTCCCGTTTCCCAAATTTTACACGAATTCCAAAACAGTTCAGATTTTCAGAATTTGTTCACAAACTCAAAAAGTTCAGATTTTCAAAATTTTGTTCTTGCTCTGAAACTTGTTTCTATTAATTTGAACAATGTTCGAGTTTCATAAAATGTTGACAATTGGAAATAATGTTCGCATTGCCAAATCTTGTTCAGAGCTACAAAAAATGTCCCCTTTCTGATAAATTGTTCACAGTAAAAAAAACTGTTTGCTTTCTTCCAATTTTGTTCCAAGTTTAAAAAAATGTTCTCTTGTTCATTTTTATGTTCAAGTTGTAAAAATTTGTTCACGTGTTCTCAAAGGTTCAGAGTTTCAAATTTTGTTCTTGTTTTCAAAATTTGTTCTCATTAATGAAAAAATCAAAATGTGTTCCAAATTTTCAAGATTGTTCATGTTTTGAAAATTTTGCTCAGAATGTTGAAAAATATTTGGGTTTCAAAAAGCATTCAATTAAAAAAACGCATTAGAAAGTTCCAAAACTTTTGAATCTATATTTGTTCATAGTTCTTAAAGTACCGTGCTACATATTTGTCGCGAATTTTTTCTTGTTGCAGTGGTATGCCGTTGCCCCTGAGAGCATTGGTATCGTGTTCGACTATCAATGAGAGCACTCATTTTTGGAATTTTGCATAGCATGGCCCAGGTGGCTATTTATGTGTGTGTCCGGCTGCTATTTGCCGCAAAATGCGACAGATAGGAGCTCCCTGCCATATCTCCCCTACTTATGGCACCTTATGGATATGGGGAAAACATCAGATGATACCAACCTTTAGGTGATACCATGATACATTTTCAAAAAATCAATTTCAAATGTTTCAAAAAATCTGAACAAAATTGTGGACGTTCACATCACATGAATGTACAATCCCTAAAATTCAGGTCCAGGTTTGAAATGTATATGGAGAAACAAAAAAGACAAATCCAGCTTGAATAGTGTCAAGAAGACAAAAGTCAAAATGCCACTATTCACATACGATTTTATCCTTTTTTATTTCTCAATGTGTATTTTGAATTTGGACCTGAATTTTCTAGGGGTTCTACATTAATGTGATGTGAACATCCATAATTTTTTTTAGAATTTTCTAAAACATTTAAAATTGTTTTTTTCAAATAGTATCATGGGAGCATTTTGGAGGTGGTATCACCTGATACTCTCCCTATGGATATGTAGGGGTGTGAGCTGCCCCGAGTCTTGTTGATTTTCAATAACAATGGGTTTGGCAATATTGGTAAAGGGGAATGGAAGTTTAGAGGAGGGAGTTGTATTGGAGATTAAACATGAAATGAGTCATTTTATTCTTAATCCTTTGTTTGGCGGATAGGCAGATAGGAGCTCCCTGCCATATCTCCCCTATTTATGGAACCTTATGGATATGTAGGGGTGTGGGCTGCCCCCAGTCTTGTTGATTTTCAATAACAACGTGTTTGGCAATATTGGGGAATGGGAATGGGAGTTTAGAGCAGAGAGTTGTATTGGAGATTAAACATGAGATGGGTCATTTTATTAATGACAAATTGTATTTCCTTGTTTGGTTCGTGGGAATTAGCGAGCGACTAGACAAGCAAAGTTAACGTAAGTTACGATGAAGGATTAAATTGACTCACTAAAACAATTCCCTTCCAACTTTCACCCCCTTCCTTGTTAATAAAATAGTGGGAGTTGGAGTCTCAAGTTTCATTACTATTCCCTTCTAAATCCCCAATCCCTCTAACCAAATAATAGATTTGTAGTCTCGTATCATTTTAATTTCCATTCCCTGGCTCTAATTACCCCCAACCAAACATGGTGTAAGGTTTTTAATTTTCTCGCTATTTTTTTACTGGTGTGATTTTTTCGGGTTTGTGTTCCCTTTCCTATTTAATCTTTTGGCTTTCATTTCTTTTTTTTGTTTGTGCCGACTTCTTTATTTTTAACTTTTGCGCAAAAAATCATTCTTTTTTTATTTGTAAAATATACAAAAGTCCTCTAGATATGTGGGCAATTAAAAAATACTTGAACATTTAATAAAAACTGAACGTTTATACATGCATGTGATTTGGTTTTCTAAAACCAACACATGAAGACTCTTATAAATTATATGGACATTTTTCGTTTACTAAATGAGCAATTTGTAAAAAATAGAAAAACATGTTGAAACTACATGAATAATGTTTTACATACGCAAGATTTTTTTAACTAATTGAATTGGCATTAATTTATTTTAATACTTATTTTTAAAATGCTATGATCATCTTTTGCATACAAGTAAAAATTTATTTACAACATATGGATAAATATTCACTTCTTCTCTAAATTAAAATTATTCAAATAAACACAAGTTGAATATTTGGTAACAAACAAAAGAAAAAGAGGCACCGATGTTCATGGTTGCACTGAGTGCGATAAATTTACCCATCGCTGGACGACGCACGCGCGTGATTGAGCCAGCTTGAGCGGCTGCTCGCAGGCCGTCCATCTCCACGTGAGATTGCGCCACGTGCCGACCACACCGAGACAGAAACGGTGGTGTTTGTTGTTTCCAAATATTGGGGAAACGCGCCTCTCAGTCCTGACCTCTCCCTTCCCCTTCTCCCCTCCTCATCCTCACCCATTCTCTATTTCCCTTCTCACCTCCTCACCCTCCCATGTGAGCGGAGGGAAATCCCCTAGGTCGCCGATGACTGCAGCCGACCAGAATCGACGAGTGCAGCGAATCAGGGCGACGAGAGTGTGTCAGGCGACGAGATCGACAACACCGACCGCCCCCACCCACCGCGAAGGGTCGAGACGCTCGTGCGGACGGAGAAGAGGGAGGAGGCGGAGGGGGCACGGACCGTCGGAGACTCGAAGGACCACAGGGGAAGGAAGGCGAAGAGCACATCTCCTGAGAAGGAAGAGAAGGTAAGCCATAGTCGTGCATCCTTTTTTCCTCACACTCGTGACGGGGATGGGGCAGGTTCCATCATCGTCGGCGTGATCTATGTCGGCGTGTAGGTTAGGGGAGGTGTAGACGGCGCGGGTATGTGTGCTTGTAGGGGACAAGAGATGCATGCGTCCCCCAAATCAAACCCCTATCTATGCAACAGCAAACAGAGAGCAGAGAGATCCCCTCTCTGTTCTCTCAAAACCTTACATATGCAACAACAAACAGAGAGCAGAGAGATCCCCTCTATGTGTCCCTCAAAACCTTACATATGCAGGTGTTCATTTCTGCAGAGGAGGGGCAGTTTTTTCAGGCGCAATTTCTACACCAGATAGGCAAGTACACAGTACTGGGGGCCCATGTTTGGTTGTGTAGGCTACCAAACCAGAAAACCAACACACATGTAGGCAAAAATTGACTTGGGGTAGGCATTTTCAGACATTAGAACATCGTCGTGTGTTTTATATCGTGCCTACGGGCAACGTTTTGTTTTTGTAGGCAAATTAGACATGCTTGATATCGTGTCCGCGGGTAATACTATTTGTTTTTGTAGAAAAACACAAAAACAAATCACCATGGTTTTTTGTGCTTTTTAGGCAGTACTGCAAGCTTCTGAGAAACTACAGATAGTCTGGGGATGGGCATAGCGTTTTTGGAAGGACTGGTTTGTGGTTCTATATAGAGCACATGGAAATAGCATTCAGGTCATGTTTGTGTAAAAATAGCACAGAATAAACCACTTCTTAGAATGTACTTGAGTTTTACAATTTTTCTTCTAAATGCATCTCTTTCTGCAAATGCAGGCAAATCAACTAAAGGGGTAGTGCATCTTTCTTCCACTATCCCTGGGACTCGCAGGTTTAAGATGGAGGACTACCCAGATCGGCAAAATGTCGAGGTACAGTCCACACACCGCTCTCCCCTTTTATTCTGGCATCCCACAACATCTTTAATGGCTTTGGCAGAGAATCACAGGAAATAATATCATTAATTTTGCTGTTTTTTCCTGTTCTTTATTTGTTTATCAGGATGAGGGTTTACAAGTGCAAAGGCGACCAAGGAAGAAACAGATCTAGGAAGGAAGGAATAGAGCATCGTCGGCAAGGCTTGTGAAGTTGAACAACAGTTTGGTGAAAGACCAAAGGGATCTCATAGAATCGTATTTCCTGGGAGGGATACTGAAGATTGAGGCAACATCAATGCCCACGGACCTGAGTAGGTGGGTGGTGCAGAGCTACGACCCGAACAACGAGTGTATTGTTGTACAAGGCAGGGGTGCAATCCCCGCAATAGCCGAAAGCGTGCACCGGACATTGTGCCTGCACAACTCGGGGGAAGACGTGTTCTATGGATGGGATGGAGATGCTATTCAGTTC
The DNA here is from genome assembly GCA_022496015.1 of Hordeum marinum. NCBI lineage: Eukaryota > Viridiplantae > Streptophyta > Magnoliopsida > Poales > Poaceae > Hordeum > Hordeum marinum. The sequence continues at coordinate 382,437,437 of CM039677.1, read as the reverse complement.
ATAAGCAATACATATGGGTTCGAGAATGGAAGCACCCTGAGATAACAACCACCTGTAAGATGATTGAAGAGATGGGGGAGAGCAGACGATGATTTCATGCGGGCCTGGCTGATCGTTGTAGCTAGCACTTTCATGTGCCCCACAACGAGCCTTCACGTCAGCCCTCGATGCTATCCAATTTTTCCTGACCTTGAGGGAGTAAAGAGGATAAACTTTTGCGCATTCATACCAAATAGATTAAAGCTTCATTACGGGTCATGGGAAGCAAAAAGAAGGCCGTGAACTGTTGCGTACACCACATGGTGGTAAGTACCCCCCTTCTTCTTCTATTTGGTGGTTCATTTTGTTGCTTTTAACGGTACAACAAAAATAACGTTTTTAACCCTTTTTTCTTACATGTATCAGGTCTTGTATGTAGACTCTTTGGTTGTCGACTTCCCGGTACCAGATTGCCCAATCCGGGCAGAGGCTTGGGACAAAAAACTCATAGGGAAAGTCGCAAAAGCAGACAAGAAACCAGACGGTGGATACGGCAAGCTACGTGTGAGTTTGTTTCTCCCTGTTCATTTCAACTGTTCTTCAACATGCACACCACATCTTATCATACCAGCATAAGTTTTGTCTTATTTTCTTCTGCATGCTTTTTTGTTTGTTTGTTGTTTTGTATGGGTTTTTCAATTCACCACCAACATACCAGATGAAGCCAATATATACAAGGAACGGGGAAATGGCCTTTTTGTTGGTTATGAGGAGGCTGAAAAGTTCGTCGCCTCAAAGTTGCCACCCACATACAACAAAAGTGTACGTTCTAAAACTCGCCATGCTTTTCCGTTTTTCCGTTAATGCATCCTTTTTTTTTCCCCGCATCTGTTTTTGATTCATATCCCTCTAATGTAATGCAGAAGAAGAGGAAAATCGCATCAATGGTCAGCACATTATGCTTAGAAATCTCAGACAAAGTGGGCAGTTTTATAGAAGGTATTGGCAATCTGGACAGGAAGGATACTAGGGATAGAATGAGTAATTCGCAAAGGAAGAAATGCCGCAGAGATCTAGGCGGCCAAGGCGCAAACCACGAAGAGTCTGAGCATGAAAGGGACGTGCCAGAGGATGACTTGGAGTACTTGCCAAGTTCGGATTCACGAGAAGATTCATCAAGCAGCAACGAAAGCTCAGATGCACCCGTTGCCTCGAGGCCTACAATTCAAAAGCAAAGCAGTGTCAAAGGAAGTTCAGCTGCTTCAAGGAACAACATGAGTGCAGAAATTTGTCAGGGCAAAACAAGAGAGGCAGCATCGACAAGAGGCTGCACGAAGACAGGGAAGCAATCAGAGGGTGTGCACACAAATACGTCGGGCAAGGAAAACCATGGAGGGCACATACCAACAACTGAAAGTGGAATGCAAGGGCTTTCAACGGCGAACAGAGACTCGATAGAACATGTTGGGAACAAGACACCTATACTCGGGGACATCACACCTTCAGACGACAACATTGTCACATTACTTGATGTCACCCCAATCTCATTAGCCCCACCTCTCAACCACTTTGCGCCACAGAAAGCAAATATGGACACACGAGGGCTAGGCAGTTCTGTCCCATGCATGGGGACCTCCCAGACCAACACCACCACATTGTATTGCCCAGGACCTAGCATCCAGAAGAAAAGGGGAACAACAACACCAATGCAGTCCAGCAAAGGACAAGCAACAAAGTCAACAATTCATGCGCTCCCAGAGAAGTTGTGTTTGGGGCCACTTGCACAACAACAAGCACTATAGAGTGTGCAAGGAGGATCATCAAAGTCAGGGCCCACACCAATGTACTACAACAACCAGCAAGTGGCATCAGACTGTCCATCTTTCGACCTGAACATGAGCTTCCATGAAGACGAGGGGACTAACAGAGGCAACTCAACATATCTGAAGCCGCGCAATTTAGAGGCTTCCATGTCAGCGAGTGGAGATGATTGGGGTTTGGACCCGGAAGAGCTGCAGAATGCGTGTTACGCAGCAGAAAAGGCATTTGAACTGAAGAAAGAGAAAGAAAGGTTAGAGTTGGAGAAGCTAAAAGACCAAGCAAAACCCATTGATCTTGATGCAGAAACACCAATGGGGGCAGCAACAACAGTATTAGAGGCTGCTAGCTTACCAAAGACCCAAACTGCTCACGCACATGAGCGGAGAGTTGTGAGGGCACCAACACAACTTAGGTCGCCATTCATCGACCCCGAGAACACCGATCCTTTCCATTGTTCAAAGGAATTCGTTGACATCTATGAGGCTGTTTGTCAGTATAGTGCATCAACAACTAGGACGAGGACAACTCATCAGGATCTAAGGCAAGGAAATCCTTTCTAATTCACAGCCTTATTCACCATTTTGTTCGTTCTCAATGAAGAGCTAACTCCCCCACCTCTTCTACTTTGTATGACCTCTTTTTCGAACACAACAAACCAATTATAAACTTAAACGAGTTCTTCATCAGCTGCAAAGAACTTGCAAACTCCATGGCCCCAGGACAGAAGATGGACATTGTATTTGCTGAAATTGCCATTATCGCATTGAGGGAACAAGGATTGAGGCCAAAGAAGAGAATAATGCCGTTGCATGTAACTGTAAGTTTCCTTTCCAAAAATTTCATTATGTTCATTCTTTTTCACTTTTTTCCTTTTTATATTTTTACACAAGTTCAAACTATGTTGCTTTCTTATTACACCAACCACAGGAAACTAACTTTTCCTCACTTCTTTTTTCTACATGTGGGATAAGACATACTTCCAGAACAACAGTTCCATAAGGAGCGACGTAGACAAACATTTCGAAAACAAGACTATGAGGCTAAGCCGTTGTGAATCAGCAAGTTCAAAAGCTCCACATAATACAATTTTTTGTGTTTTGCCAAGCTTTCCATACCTTTTTCTTTTGTGGTTTTTTGCGTCACAAAACTTGTATCTGTACCCCAACCCCTCCACTAACTCCCTCTGCACAACCAGATTGCCTTCCCCACACTCGAGATACTGGACAAGGCGCATCCAAAGGAGACAAGCCACTATTGGGCAATGTTACTCAACATCAGGGACAAGCGATTCGAGGTTCTAGATTCGCATAAGACACTGAAGAATAAGTCATTTCTAGCAACAACTAAAATTTTTATGGAGGGGATCAAGACAAATTGGGATAAACACTACAACAACTCAAGCGTGCAGATCACAGACTGGGAACTACATGCAATCAAGTGCCCACAACAGGATAATAAGCAAGCCCCGAACATCACATTTTTGTTCATTTTTTCAAATGCCTAGAGTAGGTATGTAGCTTTCTGTGTTTCATTCGGACTACGAAGTCTGTGAAACCCGTCGTCATCTGACAGACTAGGTCGCCCCATAAGGGCACGTCAACCAATCAAAACACACACCAAGTCGCCTCCCGCTTCCCCACTCTCCCTCACCCCACCCCCCTCCAAATATGGGTCAGGTTTTTCCGAGGACGGTACAAACTCGCCTCACGCGGTGTCCTAGGTCGCAGCCACACACATGACAAGTCGCCCACACACGGGGCCATGCCTCCTCGTGCCACCCCTCCAAATACGGGCCGGGTTTTGCCCAGGAAGACACAAACTCGCCTCACGAGGGTGCCCTAGGTTGCTGCCACACACACGACAAGTCGCCCACACACGGGCCCCCGCCTCCTCGTGCGCCCCCTCCAAATACGGGTCGGGTTTTTCCCAGGACGACACAAACTCACCTCACGCGGTGCCCTAGGTCACCGCCACAAACATGACAAGTCGCCCACACACGGGGCCATGCCTCCTCACGCCACCCCTCCAAATACAGGTTGGGTTTTGCCCATGATGGCACAAACTCGCCTCACAAGCGTGTCCTAGGTCGCCGCCACACACACGACAAGTAGCCCACACACGGGGCCACGCCTCCTCGCGCGCCCCCTCCAAATACGGGTCGAGTCTTTCCAAGGACGACACAAACTCGCCTCACGGGGTGCCCTAGGTCGCCGCCACACACACGACAAGTCACCTACACATGGGCCCACGCCTCCTCGCGCCACCCCTCCAAAAACGGGTCGGATTTTGTCCAGGACGGCACAAACTCACCTCACTGGGTGCCCTAGGTCGCTGCCACACACACGACAAGTTGCCCACAAATGGGGCCACAATTCCTCACGCCACCCCTCTAAATACGGTTGGGTTTTGTCTAGGACGACACAAACTCGCCTCACGGGGGTGCACTAGGTCGCCGCCACACACACGACAACTTGCCCACACACGGGGCCATGCCTCCTCACGCCACCCCTCAAAATACGGGTCTGGTTTGGTCCAGGACGGCACAAACTCGCCTCACGGGGGTGCCCTAGCTCGCCGCCACACACACAACAAGTCGCCCACACACGAGGCCCCACCTCCTCGCGCCACCCCGCCAAATACGGGTCGGGTTTTGCCCAGGACGGCACAAACTCGCCTCACGAGGGTGCCCTAGGTTGCCGCCACACACACGACAAGTTGCCCACACATGAGCCCACGCCTCCTCGTGCCACCCCTCCAAATACGGGTCGGATTTGTCCAGGACGACACAAACTCACCTCACAGGGGTGCCCTAGGTCACCGCCACACACACGACAAGTCGCCCACACACGGGGCCCCGCCTCCTCGCGCCACCTCTCCAAATACGGGTCGGGTTTTCTCCAGGACGGTACAAACTCGCCTCACGGGGGTGCCCTAGGTCGCCGCCACACACACGACAAGTCGCCCAAACAAGGGGCCATGCCTCCTCGCGCCACACCTCCAAATACGGGCCGGGTTTTGCCCAGGACGGCACAAACTCGCCTCACAGGGGTGCCCTAGGTCGCCGCCACACACACGACAAGTCGCCCACACATGGGGCCCCACCTCCTCGCGTGCACCCTCCAAATACGGGTCAGGTTTTGCTCAGGATGACACAAACTCGCCTCACGGGGTGCCCTATGTTGCCGCCATAAACACGACAAGTCGCCCACACACAGGGCCATTCCTCCTCGTGCCACCCCTCCAAATATGGGTCGGGTTTTGTCCAGCACGACACAAAATCGCCTCACGGGGGTGACCTAGGTCACCGCCACACACACGACAAGTTCCCCACACACGGGGCCACGCCTCCTTGCGCCACCCGTCGAAATATGGGTCGGGTTTTGTCCAGGACGGCACAAACTCGCCTCCCGAGGGTGCCCTAGGTTGCCGCCACACACACGACAAGTTGCCCACACACGGGGCCCAGCCTCCTCGCGCCACCCCTCCAAATACGGGTCGGGTTTTGCCCAGGACGACACAAACTCGCCTCACGGGGTGCCCTAGGTCGACGCGACACACACGACAAGTTGACCACACACGGGGCCACGCCTCCGCGTGCCACCCATGCAAATACGGGCCGGGTTTCGCCAAGGACGGCAGAAACTCACCTCACGGGGGTGCCCTAGGTCGTTGCCACACACACGACAAGTCACCCACACACAGGGCCACGCCCCCTCACGCCACCACTCCAAATACGGGTCGAGTTTTGCCCAGGACGGCACAAACTCGCCTCGCGGGGTGTACTAGGTCTCTACCACACACACGACAAGTCGCCCACACATGGGGCCACGCCTCCTCGCGCCACCCCTCCAAATACAGGTCGGATTTTGCCTAGGACGACACAAACTCGCCTCACGGGGGTGCCCTAGGTCGCCGCCACACACACGACAAGTCACCCACACACAGGGCCACGCCCCCTCACGCCACCACTCCAAATACGGGTCGGGTTTTGCCCAGGACTGCACAAACTCGCCTCGCGAGGTGCCCTAGGTCTCTACCACACACACGACAAGTCGCCCACACATGGGGCCACGCCTCCTCGCGCCACCCCTCCAAATACGGGTCGGGTTTTGCCTAGGACGACACAAACTCGCCCCATGGGGTGCCCTAGGTCGCCGCCACACACACAACAAGTCGCCCACACACGGGGCCACGCCTTCTCTCGCCGCCCCTCCAAATACGGGTCGTGTTTTCTCCAGGACGACACAGACTCGCCTCACGGGGGTGCTCCAGGTCGCTGCCACACACACGAAAAGTTGCCCAAACACGGGCCACGCCTCCTGGCGCCACCGCTCCAAATACGGGTCGGGTTTTGTCCAGGACGGCACAAACTCGCCTCACGGGGGTGGCCTAGGTCGCTGCCACACAGACGACAAGTCGCCCACACATGGGGCCATGCCCCCTTGCGCTACCCCGCCATATACGGGTCGGGTATCGCCCAGGCCGGCACAAACTCGGCTCACGGTGTGCCTTAGGTCGCAACCACACACGAGACAAGTCGCCCCCACATGGGGCCACGCCTTGTCTCACCACCCTTCCAAATATGGGTCGGGTTTTTCCCAGGACGACACAAACTCTCCTCACGGGGTGCCCTAGGTCGCTGCCATAAATACGACAAGTCGCCCCCACACACGGCCACACCTCCTCGCGCCACCCCTCCAAATATGGGTCGGGTTTTGTCCAGGAAGACACAAACTTGCCTGACGGGGGTGCCCTAGGTCGCCGCCACACACATGACAATTTGCCCACACACGGGGCCACGCCTCCTCACACTAGCACTCCAAATGCGGGTCGGGTTTTGTCCATGATGGCACAAACTTGCCTCCCGAGGGCGCCCTCGGTCGCCGTCACACACAAGACAAGTCGCCCACACACAGGGGCCCGCCTCCTCGTGCCACCCCTCCAAATACAGGTCGGGTTTTGCCCAGGACGGCACAAACTCGCCTCACGCGGTGCCCTAGGTCGACGCCACACACACAACAAGTCGCCAACACACGGGGCCACGTCTCCTCGTGCCACCCCTCCTAATATGGGTCGGGTTTTGCCAAGGACAGTAGAAACTCACCTCACGGGGGCGCCCTAGATCGCGGCCACACACATGACAAGTCGCCTACACACGGAGCCATGCCCCCTCGCGCCACTCCTCCAAATATGGGTCGGGTTTTTCCCAAGACGGCATAAACTCGCGTCACACGGTGCCCTAGGTCGCCACCACACACACGACAAGTCGCCCACACACAGGCCCACGCCTCCTCGCGCCACCCCTCCAAATACGGGTCGGGTTTTTCCTAGGATAGCACAAACTCGCCTCGCGGGGTGCCCTAGGTTGTCGACACACACACGACAAGTCGCCTACACACAGGGCCACGCCTCGTCGCGCCGCACCTCCAAATATGGGTCGGGTTTTGTCCAGGATGACACAAACTCGCCTCACGGGGGTGCATTAGGTCGCCGCCACAGACACGCCAATTTGCCCACACACGGGGCCATGCCTCCTCACGCCACCCCTCCAAATACGGGTCTGGTTTTGTCTAGGACTGCACAAACTCGATTCACGGGGGTGCCCTAGGTTGCCGCCACACACCCGACAAGTCGCCCACACACGAGGCCCCGCCTCCTCGCGCCACCCCTCCAAATATGGGTCGGGTTGTGTCCAGGAAGACACAAACTCGCCTGACGGGGGTGCCCTAGGTCGCCGCCATACACACGACAAGTTGCCCACACACGGGGCCATGCCTGCTCACGCTAGCCCTCCAAATGCGGGTCGGGTTTTGTCCATGATGGCACAAACTCGCCTCCCGAGGGTGCCCTCGGTCGCTGCCACACACATGACAAGTCGCCCACATACGGGGCCCCGCCTCCTCGCGCCACCCCTCCAAATACAGGTCGGGTTTTGCCCAGGACGGCACAAACTCACCTCAAGCGGTGCCCTAGGTCGACGTCACACACACCACAAGTTGCCAACACACGGGGCCACGCCTCCTCGTGCCACCCCTCCTAATACGGGTCGGGTTTTGCTAAGGACGGAAGAAACTCACCTCACGGGGGTGCCCTAGGTCGCGGCCCCACACACTACAAGTCGCCCACACACGGGGCCATGCCCCCTCGTGCCACTCCTCCTAATACGGGTCGGGTTTTGCCCATGACGGCATAAACTCGCCTCAAGGGGTGCCCTAGGTCGCCACCACACACACGACAAGTCGCCCACACACAGGGCCATGCCTCCTCGCGCCACCCCACCAAATACGAGTCGGGTATTGTCGAAGACGACATAGACTCGCCTCAAGGGGGTGCCCTAGGTCGCCGGCACACACACGACAAGTTGCCCACACACGGGGCCATGCCTCCTCACGCCACCCCTCCAAATACGGGTCGGGTTTTGTCTAGGTCGGCACTAACTTGCCTCCCGGGGGTGCCCTAGGTCGCCGCCACACACACGACAAGTCGCCTATACACGGGCCCCCGCCTCCTTGCGCCATACCTCCAAATACGGGTCGGGTTTTGCCTAGGACGGCACAAACTCACCTCACGGGGTGCCCTAGATCGACGCCACACACACGACAAGTCGCCCAGACACGATGTCGTGCCTCCTTGTGCCACCCCTCCAAATACGGGCCGGGTTTTACCAAGGACGACAGAAACTCACCTCACGAGGGTGCCCTAGGCCACACACACGACAAGTCGCCCACACACGGGGCCACGCCCCCTCGTGCCACCCCTCCAAATACGGGTCGGATTTTGCCCAGGACGACCCAAACTCGCCTCACGGGGTGCCCTAGGTTGATGCCACACACACGACAAGTCGCCCACACACGGGGCCACGCCTCCTCGTGCCAACCCTGCAAATATGGGTCAGGTTTTGCCAAGGACGGCAGAAACTCACCTCACGGGGGTGCCCTAGGTCGCCGACACACGCACGACAAGTCGCCCACACACGGGGCCACGCCCCCTCATGCCACCCCTCCAAATACGGGTCGGTTTTGCCCAGGACGTTACAAACTGGCCTCGCGGGGTGCCCTTGGTCGCCACCACACACACGACAAGTCGCCCACACATGGGGCCATGCCTGCTCGCGCCACCCCTCCAAATACGGGACGGGTTTTGCATAGGACGACGCAAACTCGCCTCACTGGGTGCCCTAGGTGACCGCCACACACACGACAAGTCGCCCACACACGGGGCCACGCCTTCTCGTGCTTCCCGTCCAAATACGGGTCGGGTTTTCTCCTGGATGACACAAACTCGCCTCACGGGGGTGCCCTAGGTCGCCGCCACACACACGACAAGTTTCCCACACACGGGGCCGTGCCTCCTCGCTCCACCCCTCCAAATACGGGTCGGGTTTTGTCCAGGACGGCACAAACTCGATTCACGGGGGTGCCCTAGGTCGCTGCCACACACACGACAAGTCGCCCACACACGGGGCCATGATCCCTCACGCCACCCCTCCAAATACGGGTCGGGTTTTGCCCAGGATGGCACAAACTTGCCTCACGGGGTGCCCTAGGTCGCCACCACACACACGACAAGTCGCTCACACACGGGCCCCCGCCTCCTCGTGCGCCCCCTCCAAATACGTGTTGGGATTTTCCATGGACGGCACAAACTCGCCTCATGAAATGCCCTAGGTCTCCGGCACACACATGACAAGCCGCCCACACACAGGTCCATGCCTCCTCGCGCCACCCCTCCAAATAGGGGTCGGGTTTTGTATAGGACGACACAAACTCGCTTCACGGGAGTGCCCTACGTCGCCACCACACACACGACAAATTGCCCACACACGGGGCCACGCCTCCTCGCGCCACCCCTGCAATTACGGGTCGGGTATTGCCAAGGACAGCAGAAACTCGCCTCACGGGGGTGCCCTAGGTCGCTGCCACACACACGACAAGTCGCCCACACACGGGGCCAAGCCCCCTCGCGCACCCCTCCAAATACGGGTCGAGTTTTGCCCAGGACGGCACAAACTCGCCTCACGGGGTGCCCTAGGTCGCCACCACACACACACGACAAGTCGCCCACACATGGGGCCACGCATCCTTGCACCACCCCTCCAAATACGGGTCGGGTTTTGCTCGGGACGGCACAAACACACCTCACGGGGCGCCCTATGTCGCCGCCATAAACACGACAAGTCGCCCACACACATGGCCACGCCTCCTCGTGCCACCCCTCCAAATATGGGTCGGGTTTTGTCCAGGACGACACAAACTCGCCTCACGGGGGTGCCCTAGGTCGCCGCCACACATATGACAAGTTGCCCACACATGGGGCCATGCCTCCTCTCGCAACCCCTCCAAATACGGGGCGGGTTTTGTCCAGGACGGCACAAACTCGCCTCCCTGGGTTGCCCTAGGTCGCCGCCACATACACGACAAGTCGCCCACAAACGGGGCCCAACCTCCTCGCGCCACCCCTCCAAATACGGGTCAGGTTTTGCCCAGGACGGCACAAACTCGTATCACGGGGTGCCCTAGGTTGACGCCACACAAACGACAAGTCGCCCACACACGGGGCCACGCACTCCTCGTGCCACCCCTGCAAATACGGGTCGGGTTTTGCCAAGGACGGTAGAAACTCACCTCTCGGGGGTTCCCTAGGTCGCCGCCACACACACGACAAGTCGCCCACACACGGGGCCACGCCCCCTCACGCCACCCCTCCAAATACGGGTCGGGTTTGCCCAAGACTGCACAAACTCGCCTCGCGGGGTGCCCTAGGTCGCCACCACACACACGACTAGTCGCCCACACATGGGGCCACGCCTCCTCGCGCCACCCCTCCAAATACGGGTCGGGTTTTGCCTAGGACGACACAAACTCGCCCCATGGGGTGCCCTAGGTCGCCGCCACACACAGAACAAGTCGCCCACACACGGGGCCACGCCTTCTCTCGCCGCCCCTCCAAATACGGGTTGTGTTTTCTCCAGGACGACAAAAACTCGCCTCACGGGGGTGCCTTAGGTCACCGCCACACACACGGCAAGTTGCCCACACACGGGGCTACGCCTCATCGCGCCACCCCTCCAAATACGGGTCGGGTTTTGTCTAGGACGGCACAAACTCGCCTCATGGGGTGCCCTAGGTCGCCGCCACACACACGACAAGACGCCTACACACAGGGCCACACCTCCTCGCGCCACCCCTCCAAATACGGACTGGGTTTTGCCCAGGACGACACAAACTCGCCTCACGGGGTGCCCTAGGTCGCCACCACACAGACGACAAGTCGGCGACACACGGGGCCACGCCTCCTCGCGCCACCCCTCCATACAGGTCGGGTGTTGCCCAGGACAGAACAAACTCTCCTCACGGGGTGCCCTAGGTCGCCGCCACACACACAACAAGTCGCCCACATACGGGGCCATGCCTCCTTGTGCCACCCCTCCAAATGCGGGTCGGGTATTGCCAAGGACGGCAGAAACTCGCCTCACAGGGTGAGCTAGGTCGCCACGACACACACGACAAGTCGCCCACACACGGGGCCACACCTCCTCGCACCACCGCTCCAAATACGGGTCAGGTTTTGCCAAGGACGACACAAACTTGCCTGACGGGGTGCCCTAGGTCGCCGCCATAAACACGACAAGTCGCCAACACACAGGGCCATGCCTCCTTGCGCCATCCCTCCAAATACGGGTCGGTTTTGTCCTGGACGACACAAACTCGCCTCAAGGGGGTGCCCTAGGTCGCCGCCACACACACGACAAGTTGCCCACACACGGGGCCACGCCACCTCATGCCACCCCTCGAAATACGGGTCGGGCTTTGTCCAGGACGACACTAACTTGCCTCCCGGGGGTGCCCAAGGTCTCCGCCACACACATGGGCCCCCGCCTCCTCGCGCCACCCTGCCAAATACGGGTCAGGTTTTGCCTAGGACGATACAAACTGACCTCACGGGGTGCCCTAGGTCGACGCCACACACACGATAAGTCGCCCACACATGATGCCATGCCTCCTCGTGCCACCCCAACAAATACGGGTTGGGTTTTACCGAGGACGACCGAAACTCACCTCACGGGGGTGCCCTAGGCCACACACACGACAAGTTGCCCAAACAAGGGGCCACACCCCCTCGTGCCACCCCTGCAAATACGGGTCGGGTTTTGCCCAGGACAACAAAAACTCGCCTCATGGGGGTGCCCTAGGTCGCCACCACACACACGACAAGTTGCCCACACACGGGGCCACGCCTCCTCGCGCCACCCCTCCAAATACGGGTCGGGTATTGCCCAGGATGGCACAAACTCGCCTCACGGGGTGCCCTAGGTCGCCACCACGCACACGACAAGTCGCCCACACACGGGGCCATGCCTCCTCGCGCCACCCCTCCAAATACGGGACGCGTTTCTTCCAGGACGGCACAAACTCGCCTCACGGGGTGCCTTAGGTCGCCGCCATAAATACGACAAGTCGCCAACACACAGGACCATGCCTCCTCGCGCCACCGCTCCGAATATGGGTCGGGTTTTGTCCAGTTAGACACAAACTCGCCTGACGGGGGTGCGCAAGGTCGCCGCCACACACACGACAAGTTGCCCACACACGAGGCCACGCGTCCTCACGCTAGCCCTCCAAATACGGGTCGAGTTTTGTCCAGGACGGCACAAACTCGCCTCCCGGGGGTGCCCTAGGTCGCCGCCACACACATGACAAGTCGCCCATACACAAGGTCCCGCCTCCTCGCGCCACCCCTCCAAATACAGGTCGTGTTTTGTCCAGGACGACACAAACTCGCCTCACGCGATGCCCTAGGTCGACGCCACACACACAACTAGTCGCCCAGACACGGGGCCATGCCTCCTCATGCCACCCCTCCAAATACGAGTCGGGTTTTTGCCAAGAATGGCAGAAACTCACCTCACGGGGTGCCCTAGGTCGCGACCACACACACGACAAGTCGCCCACACACGGGGCCACGCCACCTCTCGCCACCCCGCCAAATACGGGCCGGGTTTTGACCAGGACGGCAGAAGCTCGCCTCATGGGGTGCCCTAGGTCGCCATCACACACACGACAAGTCGCCCACACATGGGTCCATGCCTCCTCACGCCACCCCTGCAAATACGGTTTGGGTTTCGCCTAGAATGGCACAAACTCGCCTCACGGGGTGCCCTAGGTTGCCGAAACACACACGACAAGTCGCCCACACACAGGGCCACGCCTCCTCGCACTGCGCCTCCAAATACGGGTCGGGTTTTTTCAAGGACGACAAAAACTCGCCTCGCGGGGGTGCCCTAGGTCGCCGCCACAAACATGACAAGTTTCCCACACACGGGGCCACGCCTCCTCGCGCCACCCCTCCAAATACGGGTCCGGTTTTGTCCAGGACGGCCCAAACTAGATTCACGGGGGTGCCCTAGGTCGCCGCCACACACACGACAAGTCGCCCACACACGGGGCCACGCCTCCTCGCGCCACCCCTCCAAATACGGGTCGGGTTTTGCCAAGGACGACAAAAACTCGCCTCACGGGGTTCCCTAGGTCGACGCCACACACACAACAAGTCGCCCACACATGGGGCCATGCCTCCTCATTCCACCCCTCCAAATACGAGTCGGGTTTTGCAAAGGACGGTAGAAACTCACCTCACGAGGTGCTCTAGGTCGCCGCCACACACATGACAAGTCGCCGACACATGGGGCCACGCCTCCTCGCGCCACCCCTCCAAATAGGGTCCGTGTTTTGTCGAGGACAACTCAAACTCGCCTCACGGGGGTGCCCTAGGTCGCCACCACACACACGACAAGTTGCCCACACATGGGGCGACGCCTCCTCGCGCCACCCCTCCAAATACGGGTCGGGTTTTGTCCAGGACGACACAAACTCGCCTCACGGGGGTGCCCTAGGTCGCCGCCAGACACACGACAAGTCGCCCACACACGGGCCCCTGCCTCCTCGCGCCACCCCTCCAAATACGGGTCGGGTTTTGCCCAGGACAACACATACTCGCCTCACGGGGGTGCCCTAGGTCACCGCCACACACACGACAAGTCACCCACACATGAGGCCATGCCTCCTCGCACCACCCCTCCAAATATGGGTCGTTTTTTCCCCAGAACGGCACAAACTCGCCTCACGGGGTGCCCTAGGTCGCCGCCATAAATACGACAAGTCGCCCACACACAGGGCCATGCCTCCTCACGTCACCCCTCCAAATATGGGTTGGGTTTTGTCCAGGAAGACGCAAACTCGCCTTACGAGGGTGCCCTAGGTCGCCGCCACACACACGACAAGTTGCCCACACACGGGGCCATGCCTCCTCACGCTAGCCCTCCAAATACGGGTCGGGTTTTGTCCAGGACAGGACAAACTTGCCTCCCGGGGGTGCCCTAGGTCGCCGCCACACACATGACAAGATGCCCACACACGGGGCCCTGCCTCCTCGCGCCACCCCTCCAAATACAGGTCGGGTTTTGCCCAGGACGGCACAAACTCGCCTCACGTGGTGCCCTAGGTCGACGCCACACACACAACAAGTCGCCCACACACGGGGCCACACCTCCTCGTGCCACCCCTCCAAATACGGGTCGGGTTTTGGCACGGACGACAGAAACTCACCTCACGGGGGTGCCCTAGGTCGGGGCCACACACGACAAGTCGCCGACACATGGGGCCACGCCCCCTCGTGCCACCCCTCCAAATACGGGTCGGGTTTTGCCCAGGATGACACAAACTCGCCTCACGGGGTGCCCTAGGTCGCCACCACACACACGACAAGTCGCCCACACACAGGGCCATGCCTCCTCGTGCCGCCCCTCCAAATACGGGTTGGGTTTTGTCCAGGACGACACAAACTCGCCTCATGGTGGTGCCCTAGGTCGCCGCCATAGACACGACAAGTTTCCCACACACGGCGCCACTCCTCCTCACGCCACTCCTCCAAATACGGGTCGGGTTTTGTCTAGGACGACACAAATTCGATTCACGGGGGTGCCCTAGGTCGCCGCCAAACACATGACAAGTCGCCCACACACGGGGCCTCGCCTCCTCGCGCCATCGCTCCAAATAGGAGTCGGGTTTTGCCCAGGACGGCACGAACTTGCCTCATGGGGTGCCCTAGGTTTCCGCCACACACACGACAAGTCGCCAACACACGGGGCCATGCCTCCTCGCGCCACCCCTCCAAATACGGGTCGGGTTTTGCCAAGGACGACAAAAACTCGCCTCACGGGGTGCCCTAGGTCGCCGCCACACACACGACAAGTCGCCCACACACGGGGCCCCGCCTCCTGGCGCCACCCCTTCATATACGGGTCGGGTTTTGCCCAGGACTGCACAAACTCGCCTCATAGGGTGCCCTAGGTCGCCACCACACACACGACAAGTCGCCCACACACGGGGCCACCTCTCCTCGTGCCACCACTCGAAATACGGGTCGGGTTTTGCCAAGGAGGGCACAAACTCGCCTCAAGGGGGTACCCTAGGTCGCCGCCACACACACGACAAGTCGCCCACACACAGGGCCCCGCCTCCTCACGCCACCCCTCCAAATATGGGTCGGGTTTTGCCTAGGACGACACAAACTCGCCTCACGGGGTCCTCTAGGTCGCCGCCACACATACGACAAGTCGCTGACACATGGGGCCACGCCTCCTCGTGCCACCCCTCCAAAATAGGGGTCGGGTTTTGTCCAGGACGACCCAAACTCGCCTCACGAGGGTGCCCTTGGTCGCCACCGCACACACGAGAAGTTGCCTACACACGGGGCGACGCTTCCTCATGCCACCCCTCCAAATACGGGCCAGGTATTGTCTAGGACGGCACAAACTCGCCTCACGGGGGTGCCCTAGGTTGCCGCTAGACACACGACAAGTCGCCCACACACGGGCCCCTGCCTCCTCATGCCACCCATCCAAATATGGGTCGGGTTTTTGCCCAGGACAGCACAAACTCGGCTCACGGGGTGCCTTTGGTCGCCGCCACACACACGACAAGATGCCCACACACGGGGCCACGCCTCCTCGCGCCACCCCTCCAAATACGGGCCGGGTTTTTCCCAGGACGACACAAACTTGCCTCACGAGTTGCCCTAGGTTGACGCCACACACACAACAAGTCGCCCACACATGGGGCCATGCCTCCTCATTCCACCCCTCCAAATACGAGTCGGGTTTTGCCAAGGACGACAGAAACTCACCTCACGGGGGTGCCCTAGGTCGCGACCACACACACGACAAGTCGCCCACACACGGGGCCACGCCCCCTCGCGCCACCCCTCCAAATACGGGCCGGGTTTTGCCCAAGATGGCACAAACTCGCCTAACGGGGTGCCCTAGGTCGCCACCACACAGCCGACAAGTCGCCCACACACGGGGCCACGCCTCCTCGCACCACCCCTCCAAATATGGGTCGGGTTTTGTCCAGGACGACACTGTTGGGAGACGTAGTAGTAAATCAAAAAATTTCCTACGTGTCACCAAGATCTATCTAGGAGAAACCAGTAACGAGTGGGGAGAGATTGCATCTTCATACCTTTGAAGATCGCTAAGCGGAAGCATTCCAAGAACGCGGTTAGTGGAGTCATACTCGCAGCGATTCGGATCGCGGTGGATTCCGATCTCAGCGCCGAACAACGGCGCCTTCGCATTCAACACACGTGCAGCCCGATGATGTCTCCTACGCCTTGATCCAGCAAGGAGGAAGGAGAGGTTGTGGGAGAGCTCCGGCAGCATGACGACGTGGTGATGGTGGAGCTATGTGAACTCCGACAGGGCTTCGCCAAGCGCTACGGAGAACGAGGAAGAGGAAGAGTAGGGCTGCGCCAAGAGCGAGAGAAGTCGTGTCTCAAATCAGCCCAAACCCTTGCATATATATAGGAGGAGGGAGAGGGAGGGCTGCCTTGGACCCTCCTCCAAGGAGGAGAGCTTCGGCCGAAGCTTGGGAAGAGTCCACCTCTCACAAGGGAGGTGGATCTCCTCCTTTTAAATCCTTTTTCCCTTTATCTCTTGATCCCAGCCGCATGGGCCTTTCTAGAAGGTCTTGGACAGCCCACTAAGGGCTGGCACACCTCCTCTAAGGGCCCACGAAGTCCTTTGGTCGTCACACCCCTCCCGGGGGTCCTCCGGCACCCTCCCTGCACTCCCGGTACACTACCGATGAGCCCGAAAACTTTCCGGTGACCAAAACTGGACTTCCTATATATCAATATTTACCCCCGGACCATTCCGGAGCTCCTCGTGACGTCCGGGATCTCATCCGAGACTCCGAACAACTTTCGGTAATCACGTATACCATTTCCCTATAACCCTAGCGTCATCGAACCTTTAGTGTGTAGACCCTACGGGTTCGGGAGACATGTAGACATGACCGAGACACCTCTCCGGTCAATAACCAACAGCGGGATCTGGATACCCATGTTGGCTCCCACATGCTCCACGATGATCTCATCGGATGAACCACGATGTCGGGGATTCAATCAATCCCGTATACAATTCCCTTTGTCTATCGGTATGATACTTGCCCGAGATTCGATCGTCGGTATCTCTATACCTTGTTCAATCTCGTTACCGGCAAGTCTCTTTACTCATTCCGTAATACATCATCCCATGACTAACTCCTTAGTCACATTGAGCTCATTATGATGATGTCTTACCGAGTGGGCCCGGAGATACCTCTCCATCACACGGAGTGACAAATCCCAGTCTCGATTCGTGCCAATCCAACAGACACTTTCGGAGATACCCGTAGTGCACCTTTATAGCCACCCAGTTATGTTGTGACGTTTGGCACACCCAAAGCATTCCTACGGTATCTGGGAGTTGCACAATATCATGGTCTAAGGAAACGATACTTGACATTGAAAAGCTTTAGCAAACGAACTACACGATCTTGTGCTATGCTTAGGATTGGGTCTTGTCCATCACATCATTCTCCTAATGATGTGATCCTGGTATCAACGACATCCAATGTCCATGGTCATGAAACCGTGACCATCTATTGATCAACGAGCTAGTCAACTAGAGGCTCACTAGGGACATGTTGTGGTCTATGTATTCACACATGTATTACGGTTTCTGGTTAACACAATTGTAGCATGAATAATAGACAATTATCATGAACTAGAAAATACAATAATAACCATTTTATTATTGCCTCTAGGGCATATTTCCAATAGTCTCCCACTTGCACTAGAGTCAATAATCTAGTTACATTGTGATGAATCGAACACCCATAGCATTCTGCTGTTGATCATGTTTTGCTCATGAGAGAGGTTTAGTCAACGGATCTGCGACATTCAGATCTGTATGCACTTTATAAATATCTATATCTCCCTCCTGAATGTAATCAGGAATGGAGTTGAAGCGGCGCTTGATGTGTCTTGTCTTCTTGTGAAACCTAGGCTCCTTCGCAAGGGCAATAGCTCCAGTGTTGTCACAGAATAGAGTCATCAGGCCCGACGCACTTGGAATTACTCCTAGGTCGGTGATGAAATCCTTCATCCAGACTCCTTCCTTTGCTGCTTCTGAAGCACCTATGTACTCCGCTTCACATGTAGATGCCACCACGACACTTTGCTTCCTGCTGCACCAGCTGACTGGCCCTCCGTTCAAAACATACACGTATCCGGTTTGCAACTTGGAGTCGTCCGGATCTGTGTCGAAGCTAGCATCGACGTAACCCTTTACGACGAGCTCTTCGGCACCTCCATATACGAGAAACATGTCCTTTGTCCTTTTCAGGTACTTCGGGATATTCTTGACCGCTGTCTAGTGTTCCGCTCCGGGATCACTTTGGTACCTCCCTACCAAACTTATGGAAAGGTTCACATCAGGTTTGGTACACAACATGGCATACATAATAGAGCCTATGACTGAAGCATAGGGGTCTTGCCCAGGACGGCACAAACTCGCCTCACGGGGTGCCCTAGGTCGCCGCCACACACACGACAAGTCGCCCACACACGTAGCCACGCCTCCTTGTGCCACCCCTTCAGATACGGGTCGGGTTTTGCCAAAGACGGCACAAACTCACCTCACAGGGGTGCCCTAGGTCTCCACCACACACACGACAAGTCGCCCACACACGGGGCCACGTCTCCTCGCGCCACCCCTCCAAATACGGGTCGAGTTTTGCCCAGGATGGCACAAACTTGCCTCACGGGGTGCCCTAGGTCGCTGCCACACACACGACAAGTCGCCCACACGCGGGGCCATGCCTCCTCGCACCAGCCCTCCAAATACGGGTTGGGTTTTGCTCATGACGGCACAAACTCGCCTCACGGTGTGCCCTAGGTCGCTGTGTCACACACGACAAGTCGCCCACACATGGGGCCACACCTCCTCGCCCCACCCCTCCAAATACGGGTCGGGTTTTGCCCAGGATGGCACAAACTCGCCTCACGGGGTTCCTAGGTCGCCGCCACACACACGACAAGTCGGTCACACACGGGGCCATGCCTCCTCGTGCCACCCCTCCAAATACGGGTCGGGTTTTGCCCAAGATGGCACAAACTCGCCTCACAGGGTGCCCTAGGTCACCGCCAGACACACGACAAGTCGCCCACACACGGGGCCACACCTCCTCGCGCCACCCCGACAAATAAGGGTCGGGTTTTGCCCAGGATGGCATAAACTCGCCTCACAGGGTGCCCTAGGTTGCTACCACACACACGACAAGTCTCTCCCACACACGGGGCAACGCTTCCTCGTGCCACCCCTCCAAATACGGGTCGGGTTTTGCCCAGGATGGCATAAAATCGCCTCACGGGGTGCCCTAGGTCGCCGCCACACACACGGCAAGTCGCCCACACATGGGGCCATGCCTCCTCGTGCCACCCCTCCAAATACTGGTCGGGTTTTGCCAAGGATGGTAGAAACTCGCCTCACGGGGGTTCCCTAGGTCGCTGCCACACACACGAGAAGTGGCCCACACACGGGGTCACGCCCCCTAGCGCCACCCCTCCAAATACGGGTCGTGTTTTGCCCAGGACGGCACAAACTCGCCTCACGAGGGTGCCCTAGGTCGCTGCCACACACACGACAAGTGGCCCACACACGGGTCACGCCCCCTAGCGCCACCCCTCCAAATAAGGGTCGTGTTTTGCCCAGGACGGCACAAACTCGCCTCACGGGGTGCCCTAGGTCGCCACCACACACACGACAAGTCGCTCACACATGGGGCCATGCCTCCTCGCGCCACCCCTCCAAATACGGGTCGGGTTTTGCCCAGGACGGCACAAACTCGCCTCACGGGGTGACCTAGGTCGCCGCCACACACACGACAAGTCGCCCACACACGGGGCCACGCCTCCTCGCACCACCCCTCCAAATACGGGTCGGGTTTTGTCCAGGACGACACAAACCTGCCTCATGGGGGTGCCCTAGGTCGCCGCCACACACACGACAAGTTGCCCACACACGGGGCCACGCCTCCTCACGCCACCCCTCCAAATACGGGTCGGGTTTTGTCCAGGCCGGCACAACTCGCATCACGGGGGTGCCCTAGGTTGCCGCCACACACACACGACAAGTCACCCACACACGGGGGCCCGCCTCCTCACGCCACCCGTCCAAATACGGGTCGGGTCTTGCCTAGGACGACACAAACTCGCCTCACGAGGTGCCCTAGGTCGCCGCCACACACACGACAAGTCGCCCACACACGGGGCCACGCCTCCTCGCGCCATCCCTCCAAATACGGGTCGGATTTTGCCAAGGACGGCACAAACTCGCCTCATGGGGTGCCCTAGGTCGCCTCCACACGCACGACAAGTCGCCCACACACGGGGCCACGCCTCCTCGCGCCATCCCTCCAAATACGGGTCGGATTTTGCCAAGGACGGAACAAACTCGCCTCATGGGGTGCCCTAGGTCGCCTCCACACGCACGACAAGTCGCCCACACACGGGGCCTCGCCTCCTCGCGCCTTCCCTCCATATACGGGTCGAGTTTTTATCAGGACGGCACAAACTCGCCTCAAAGGGTGCCCTAGGTCGCTGCCACACCACGACAAGTCGCCCACATACGGGGACGCGCATCCTCGCGCCACCCCTCCAAATACGGGTCGGGTTTTGCCAAGGACGACGCAAACTCACCTCACGGGGGTGCCCTAGGTCGCCGCCATACACACGACAAGTCGCCCAGACACGTGGCCACGCCTCCTCGCGCCACCCCGACAAATACGGGTCGGGTTTTTCCCAAGACGACATAAACTTGCCTCACGGGGTACCCTAGGTCGCTACCACACACACAACAAGTCTCTCCCACACACGGGGCAACGCCTCCTCGTGCCACCCCTCCAAAGACGGGTCGGGTTTTGCCCATGACGGCATAAACTCGCCTCACGGGGTGCCCTAGGTTGCCGCCACACACACGACAAGTCGCCCACACACGGGGCCATGCCTCCTCGCGCCACCCCTCCAAATACGGGTCGGATTTTCCCAAGGACGGTAGAAACTCGCCTCACGGGGGTGCCCTAGGTCGCTGCCACACACACGACAAGTGGCCCATACACGGGGTCTCGCCCCCTTGCGGCACCCCTCCAAATACGGGTGATGTTTTTCCCAGGACGGCACAAACTCGCCTCACGGGGTGCCCTAGGTTTCCACCACACACACGACAAGTAGCTCACACATGAGGCCATGCCTCCTCGTGCCACCCCTCCAAATACGGGTCCGGTTTTGCCCAGGACAGCACAAACTCGCCTCATGGGGTGAGCTAGGTCGCCGCCACACACACGACAAGTCGCCCACACTCGGGGCCACGCCTCCTCGCACCACCCCTCCAAATACGGGTCGGGTTTCGTCCAGGACGACACAACCTCGCCTCATGGGGGTGCCCTAGGTCATCGCCACACACACGACAAGTTGCCCATACACGGGGCCATGCCTTCTCGTGCCACCCCTCCAAATACGGGTCGGGTTTTGTCCAGGCCGACACAAACTCGCCTCACGGGGGTGCCCTAGGTTGCCGCTACACACACGACAAGTCACCTACACACGGGGCCCCACCTCCTTGCGCCACCCGTCCAAATACGGGCGGGTTTTGTCCAGGACGACACAACCTCGCCTCATGGGGGTGCCCTAGGTCATCGCCACACACACGACAAGTTGCCCATACATGGGGCCACGCCTGCTCGTGCCACTCCTCCAAATACGGGTCGGGTTTTGTCCAGGACGACACAAAGTCGCCTCACGGGGGTGCCCTAGGTTGCCGCCACACACACGACAAGTCACCTACACACGGGGCCCCACCTCCTTGCGCCACCCGTCCAAATACGGGCGGGTTTTGCCCAGGACGACACAAACTCGCCTCACGAGGTGCCCTAGGTCGCCGCCACACACACGACAAGTCGCCCACACACGGGGCCACGCCTCCTCGAGCCACCCCTCCAAATACGGGTCGGGTTTTGCCAAGGACGGCACAAACTCGCCTCACGGGGTGCCCTAGGTCGCCGCCACACACACGACAAGTCGCCCACACATGGGCCCCTGCCTCCTCGCTCCACCCCTCCATATACGGGTCGGGTCTTGCCTAGGACGGCATAAACTCGCCTCACGGGGTGCCCTAGGTCGCCGCCACACACACAACAAGTCGCCCACACACGTAGCCACGCCTCCTCGCGCCACACCTCCAAATACGGGTCGGGTTTTTCCAAAGACGGCACAAACTCGCCTCACGGGGGTGCCCTAGGTCTCCGCCACACACACGACAAGTCGCCCACACATGGGGCCAGGTCTCCTCGCGCCACCCCTCCAAATACGGGTCGAGTTTTGCCCAGGATGGCACAAACTTGCCTCACGGGGTGCCCTAGGTCGCTGCCACACACACGACAAGTCGCCCACATGCGGGGCCATGCCTCCTCGCAGCATCCCTCAAAATATGGGTTGGGTTTTGCTCATGACGGCACAAACTCGCCTCACTGTGTGCCCTAGGTCGCTGTGTCACACACGACAAGTCGCCCACACATGGGGCCACACCTCCTCGCGCCACCCCTCCAAATACGGGTCGGGTTTTGCCCAGGATGGCACAAACTCGCCTCACGGGGTTCCTAGGTCGCCGCCACACACACGACAAGTCGGTCACACACGGGGCCATGCCTCCTCGCGCCACCCCTCCAATACGGGTCGGGTTTTGCCCAAGATGGCACAAACTCGCCTCACAGGGTGCCCTAGGTCACCGCCAGACACACGACAAGTCGCCCACACACGGGGCCACACCTCCTCGCGCCACCCCGACAAATACGGGTCGGGTTTTGCCCAGGATGGCATAAACTCGCCTCACGGGGTGCCCTAGGTTGCTATCACACACACGACAAGTCTCTCCCACACACGGGGCAACGCTTCCTCGTGCCACCCCTCCAAATATGGGTCGGGTTTTGCCCAGCATGGCATAAACTCGCCTCACGGGGTGCCCTAGGTCGCCGCCACACACACGCCAACTCGCCCACACACGGGGCCATGCCTCCTCGTGCCACCCCTCGAAATACGGGTCGGGTTTTGCCAAGGATGGTAGAAACTCGCCTCACGGGGGTTCCCTAGGTCGCTGCCACACACACGAGAAGTGGCCCACACACGGGGTCACGCCCCCTAGCGCCACCCCTCCAAATACGGGTCGTGTTTTGCCCAGGACGACACAAACTCGCCTCACGAGGGTGCCCTAGGTCGCTGCCACACACACGACAAGTGGTCCACACACGGGGTCACGCCCCCTAGCGCCACGCCTCCAAATACGGGTCGTGTTTTGCCCACGACGGCACAAACTCGCCTCATGGGGTGACCTAGGTCGCCACGACACACACGACAAGTCGCTCAGACATGGGGCCATGCCTCCTCGCACCACCCCTCCAAATACGGGTCGGGTTTTGCCCAGGACGGCACAAACTCGCCTCACGGGGTGACCTAGGTCGCCGCCACACACACGACAAGTCGCCCACACACGGGGCCACGCCTCCTCGCACCACCCCTCCAAATACGGGTCGGGTTTTGTCCAGGACGACACAAACCTGCCTCATGGGGGTGCCCTAGGTCGCCGCCACAAGTTGCCCACACATGGGGCCACGCCTCCTCACGTCACCCCTCCAAATACGGGTCGGGTTTTGTCCAGGCTGGCACAACTCGCATCACGGGGGTGCCCTAGGTTGCCGCCACACACACGACAAGTCACCCACACACGGGGGCCCGCCTCCTCACGCCACCCGTCCAAATACGGGTCGGGTTTTGCCCAGGACGACACAAACTCGCCTCACGAGGTGCCCTAGGTCGCCGCCACACACACGACAAGTCGACCACACACGGGGCCACGCCTCCTCGCGCCACCGCTCCAAATACGGGTCAGATTTTGCCAGGGACGGCACAAAATCGCCTCATGGGGTGCCCTAGGTCGCCTCCACACGCACGACAAGTCGCCCACACACGGGGCCTCGCCTCCTCGCGCCTTCCCTTCATATACGGGGCGAGTTTTTATCAGGACGGCACAAACTCACCTCAAAGGGTGCCCTAGGTCGCCGCCACACACACGACAAGTCGCCCACATACGGGGACACGCCTCCTCGCGCCACCCCTCCAAATACGGGTCGGGTTTTGCCAAGGACGACACAAACTCACCTCACAGGGGTGCCCTAGGTCGCCGCCATACACACGACAAGTCGCCCAGACACATGGCCACGCCTCCTCGCGCCACCCCGACAAATACGGGTCGAGTTTTGCCTAAGACGACATAAACTTGCCTCACGGGGTGCCCTAGGTCGCTACCACACACACGACAAGTCTCTCCCACACACGGGGCAACGCCTCCTCGTGCCACCCCTCCAAAGACGGGTCGGGTTTTGCCCAGGACGGCATAAACTCGCCTCATCGGGTGCCCTAGGTCGCCACCACACACACGACAAGTCGCCCACACACGGGGACATGCCTCCTCGTGCCACCCCTCCAAATACGGGTCGGGTTTTGCCAAGGACGGTAGAAACTCGCCTCACGGGGGTGCCCTAGGTCGCTTCCACACACACGACAAGTGGCCCATACACGGGGTCTCGCCCCCTTGCGGCACCCCTCCAAATACGGGTGATGTTTTTCCCAGGACGGCACAAACTCGCCTCACGGGGTGCCCTAGGTTGCCACCACACACACGACAAGTCGCTCACACATGAGGCCATGCCTCCTCGCGCCACCCCTCCAAATACGGGTCCGGTTTTGCCCAGGACGGCACAAACTCGCCTCATGGGGTGAGCTAGGTCGCCGCCACACACACGACAAGTTGCCCACACACGGGGCCACGCCTCCTCGCACCACCCCTCCAAATACGGGTCGGGTTTTGTCCAGGAAGACACAACCTCGCCTCATGGGGGTGCCCTAGGTCATCGCCACACACACGACAAGTTGCCCACACACGGGGCCACGCCTGCTCGTGCCACCCCTCCAAATACGGGTCGGGTTTTGTCCAGGCCGACACAAACTCGCCTCACGGGGGTGCCCTAGGTTGCCGCCACACACACGACAAGTCACCTACACACGGGGCCCCACCTCCTTGCGCCACCCGTCCAAATACGGGCGGGTTTTGCCAAGGACGGCACAAACTCGCCTCACGGGGTGCCCTAGGTCGCCGCCACACACACGACAACTCGCCCACACATGGGCCCCTGCCTCCTCGCTCCACCCCTCCATATACGGGTCGGGTCTTGCCTAGGACGGCATAAACTCGCCTCACGGGGTGCCCTAGGTCGCCGCCACACACACGACAAGTCGCCCACACACGTAGCCACGCCTCCTCGCGCCACACCTCCAAATACGGGTCGGGTTTTTCCAAAGACGGCACAAACTCGCCTTACGGGGGTGCCCTAGGTCTCTGCCACACACACGACAAGTCGCCCACACATGGGGCCACGTCTCCTTGTGCCACCCCTCCAAATACGGGTCGAGTTTTGCCCAGGATGGCACAAACTCGCCTCACGGGGTGCCCTAGGTTGCTGCCACACACACGACAAGTCGCCCAAACACGGGGCCACGCCTCCTCGCACCAGCCCTCAAAATACGGGTTGGATCTTGCCCATGACGGCACAAACTCGCCTGATGTTGTGCCCTAGGTCAATGCCTCACACACGACAAGTCGCCCACACACGGGGCCACGCCTCCTCGCGCCACCCCTCCAAATACGGGTCGGGTTTTGCCCAGGATGGCACAAACTCGCCTCACGGGGTTCCCTAGGTCGCCGCCACACACACGACAAGTCGGCCACACACGGGGCATGGCTCCTGGCACCACCCCTCCAAATACGGGTCGGGTTTTGCCCAAGACGGCACAAACTCGCCTCACAGGGTGCCCTAGGTCACCTTCACACACACGACAAGTCGCCCACACACGGGGCCATTCGTCCTCGCGCCAACCCTCCAAATACGGGTCGGGTTTTGCCAAGGACTTTAGAAACTCGCCTCATGGGGGTGCCCTAGGTCGCTGCCACACACACGACAAGTGGCCCATACACGGGGTCTCGCCCCCTCGCGCCACCCCTCCAAATACGGGTGATGTTTTTCACAGGATGGCACAACCTCGCCTCACGGGGTGCCCTAGGTTGCCACCACACACACGACAAGTCGCTCACACATGGGGCCACGCCTCCTCGCGCCACCCCTCCAAATGCGGGTCGGGTTTTGCCCAGGACGGCACAAACTCGCCTCACGGAGTGACCTAGGTCGCCGTCACACACACGACAAGTCGCCCACACACGGGGCCACGCCTCCTCGCACCACCCCTCCAAATACGGCTCGGGTTTTGTCCAGGACGACACAAACTCGCCTCACGGGGGTGCCCTAGGTCACCGCCACACACACGACAAGTTGCCCACACACGGGGCCACGCCTCGTCGTGCCACCCCTCCAAATACGGGTCGGGTTTTGTCCAGGCCGACACAAACTCGCCTCACGGTGGTGCCCTAGGTTGCCGCCACACACACGACAAGTCACCCACACACGGGGCCCCACCTCCTTGCGCCACCCGTCCAAATACGGGCGGGTTTTTCCCAGGACAACACAAACTCGCCTCACGAGGTGCCCTAGGTCGCCGCCACACACACGACAAGTCGCCCACACATGGGGCCACGTCTCCTCGAGCCACCCCTCCAAATACGGGTCGGGTTTTGCCAAGGACGGCACAAACTCGCCTCACGGGGTGCCCTAGGTCGCCGCCACACACATGACAAGTCGCCCACACATGGCCCCCTGCCTCCTCGCTCCACCCCTCCATATATGGGTCGGGTCTTGCCTAGGACGGCACAAACTCGCCTCACGGGGTGCCCTAGGTCGCCGCCACACGTACGACAAGTCGCCCACACACGTAGCCACGCCTCCTCGCGCCACCCCTCCAAATACGGGTCGGGTTTTTCCAAAGACGACACAAACTCGCCTCACGGGGGTGCCCTAGGTCTCCGCCACACACACGACAAGTCGCCCACACACGGGGCCACGTCTCCTCGTGCCACCCCTCCAAATACGGGTCGAGTTTTGCCCAGGATGGCACAAACTCGCCTCACGGGGTGCCCTAGGTCGCTGCCACACACACGACAAGTCGCCCACACACGGGGCCACGCCTCCTCGCACCAGCCCTCAAAATACGGGTTGGGTTTTGCTCATGACGGCACAAACTCGCCTCACGGTGTGCCCTAGGTCGCTGCCTCACACACTACAAGTCGCCCACACATGGGGCCACGCCTCCTCGCGCCACCCCTCCAAATACGGGTCGGGTTTTGCCCAGGAGGGCACAAACTCGCCTCACGGGGTTCCCTAGGTCGCCGCCACACACACGACAAGTCGGTCACACACGGGGCCATGGCTCCTGGCGCCACCCCTCCAAATACGGGTCGGGTTTTGCCCAAGACGGCACAAACTCGCCTCACAGGGTGCCCTAGGTCACCGCCACACACACGACATGTCGCCCACACACGGGGCCATTCCTCCTCACGCAGACCCTCCAAATACGGGTCGGGTTTTGCCAAGGACTTTAGAAACTCGCCTCATGGGGGTGCCCTAGGTCTCTGCCACACACACGACAAGTGGCCCATACACGGGGTCTCGCCCCCTCGCGCCACCCCTCCAAATACGGGTGATGTTTTTCCCAGGATGGCACAACCTCGCCTCACGGGGTGCCCTAGGTTGCCACCACACACACGACAAGTCGCTCACACATGGGGCCACGCCTCCTCGCGCCACCCCTCCAAATGCGGGTCGGGTTTTGCCCAGGACGGCACAAACTCGCCTCACGGGGTGACCTAGGTCGCCGCCACACACACGACAAGTCGCCCACACACGGGGCCACGCCTCGTCGCACCACCCCTCCAAATACGGCTCGGGTTTTGTCCAGGACGACACAAACTCGCCTCACGGGGGTTCCCTAGGTCACCGCCACACACACGACAAGTTGCCCACACACGGGGCCACGCCTCGTCGTGCCACCCCTCCAAATACGGGTCGGGTTTTGTCCAGGCCGACACAAACTCGCCTCACGGGGGTGCCCTAGGTTGCCTCCACACACACGACAAGTCACCCACACACGGGGCCCCACCTCCTTGTGCCACCCGTCCAAATACGGGCGGTTTTTTCCCAGGACAACACAAACTCGCCTCACGAGGTGCCCTAGGTCGCCGCCACACACACGACAAGTCGCCCACACACGGGGCCATGCCTCCTCGCGCCACCCCTCCAAATACGAGTTTGGTTTTGCCTAGGACGGCACAAACTCGCCTCACGGGGTGCCCTAGGTCGCCGCTACACATACGACAAGTCGCCCACACACGTAGCCACGCCTCCTCGCGCCACCCCTCCAAATACGGGTCGGGTTTTTCCAAAGACGACACAAACTCGCCTCACGGGGGTGCCCTAGGTCTCCGCCACACACACGACAAGTCGCCCACACACGGGGCCACGTCTCCTCGTGCCACCCCTCCAAATACGGGTCGAGTTTTGCCCAGGATGGCACAAACTCGCCTCACGGGGTGCCCTAGGTCGCTGCCACACACACGACAAGTCGCCCACACACGGGGCCACGCCTCCTCGCACCAGCCCTCAAAATACGGGTTGGGTTTTGCTCATGACGGCACAAACTCGCCTCACGGTGTGCCCTAGGTCGCTGCCTCACACACGACAAGTCGCCCACACACGGGGCCACGCCTCCTCGGGCCACCCCTCCAAATACGGGTCGGGTTTTGCCCAGGATGGTACAAACTCGCCTCATGGGGTTCCCTACGTCGCCGCCACACACACGACAATTCGGTCACACATGGGGCCATGCCTCCTCGCGCCACCCCTCCAAATACGGGTTGAGTTTTGCCCAAGACGGCGCAAACTCGCCTCACAGGGTGCCCTAGGTCACCGCCACACACACGACAAGTCGCCCACACACGAGGCACGCCTCCTCGCGCCACCCCGACAAATACGGGTCGGTTTTGCCCAGGACGGCATAAACTCGCCTCACGGGGTGCCTTAGGTCGCTACCACTCACACGACAAGTCTCTCCCACACACGGGGCAACGCCTCCTCGTGCCACCCCTCCAAATACGGTCGGGTTTTGCCCAGGACGGCATAAACTCGCCTCACGGGGTGCCCTAGGTTGCCACCACACACACGCCAAGTCGCCCACACACGGGGCCATGCCTCCTCGCACCACCCCTCGAAATACGGGTCGGGTTTTGCCAAGGACGATAGAAACTCGCCTCACGTGGGTGCCCTAGGTCGTTGCCACACACACGACAAGTGGCCCACCCACGGGGTCATGCCCCCTAGCGCCACCCCTCCAAATAGGGGTCGTGTTTTGCCCAGGACGGCACAAACTCGCCTCACGGGGTGCCCTAGGTCGCCACCACACACACCACAATTCGCTCACACATGGGGCCATGCCTCCTCGTGCCACCCCTCCTAATACGGGTCGGGTTTTGCCTAGGACGGCACAAACTCGCCTCACGGGGTGCCCTAGGTTGCCACCACACACACGACAAGTCGCTCACACATGAGGCCATGCCTCCTCGCGCCACCCCTCCAAATACGGTTCCGGTTTTGCCCAGGACGGCACAAACTCGCCTCATGGGGTGAGCTAGGTCGCCGCCACACACACGACAAGTCGCCCACACACGGGGCCACGCCTCCTCGCGCCACCCCTCCAAATACGGGTCGGGTTTTGTCCAAGACGACACAAACTCACCTCACGGGGGTGCCCTAGGTCGCCGCCACACACACGACAAGTTGCCCACACACGGGGCCATGCCTCCTCACGCCACCCCTCCAAATACGGGTCGGATTTTGTCCAGGCCGGCACAAACTCGCCTCACGGGGTTGCCCTAGGTTGCCGCCACACACACGACAAGTTACCCACACATGGGGCCCCGCCTCCTCGCGCCACCCGTCCAAATACTGGTCGGGTTTTGCCTAGGACGACACAAACTCGCCTCACGAGGTGCCCTAGGTCGCCGCCACACACACGACAAGTCGCCCACACATGGGGCCACGCCTCCTCGCGCCACCCCTCCAAATACGGGTCGGGTTTTGCCAAGGACGGCACAAACTCGCCTCATGGTGTGCCCTCGGTCACCTCCACACACACGACAAGTGGCCGACACACGGGGCCTCGCCTCCTCGCGCCTTCCCTCAATATACGGGTCGAGTTTTTATCAGGATGGCACAAACTCGCCTCACAGGGTGCCCTATGTCGCCGCCACACACACGACAAGTCACCCAGACACGGGGACACACCTCCTCGCGCCACCCCTCCAAATACGGGTCGGGTTTTGCCAAGGACGACACAACCTCACCTCACGGGGGCGCCCTAGGTCGCCGCCATACACACGACAAGTCGCCCACACACGGGGCCATCCCTCCTCACGCCACCCCTGCAAATACGAGTCTGGTTTTGCCCAGGATGGCACAAACTCGCCTCACGAGGTGCCCTAGGTCGCCGCCACACACATGACGAGTCGCCCACACACGGGGCCATGCCTCCTTGCGCCACCCCTCCAAATACGGGTCGGGTTTTTTCCCAGGACGGCACAAACTCGCCTCACGGGGTGCCCTAGGTCGCCGCCACACATACGACAAGTCGCCCACACACGAGGCCACGCCTACTCGCGCCACCCCTCCAAATACGGGTCGGGTTTTGCCCAAGACGACACAAACTCGCCTCACGGGGTGCCTTAGGTTGCTGCCAGACACACGACAAGTCGCCCACACGCGGGGCCACGCCTCCTCGTGCGACCCCTCCAAATATGGGTCTGGGTTTGCCTAGGACGGCACAAACTCGCCTCACAAGGGTGCCCTAGGTCGCCGCCACACACACGACAAGTTGCCCACACACGGGGCCACGCCTCCTCGCGCCACCACTCCAAATACGGGTCGGGTTTTGCCCAGGATGGCACAAACTCGCCTCACAGGGTTCCCTAGGTAGCCGCCACACACACGACAAGTCGGTCACACACGGGGCCACGCATCCTCGCGCCACCCCTCCAAATACTGGTCGGGTTTTGCCCAGGACATCACAAACTCGCCTCACGGGGTGCCCTAGGTCGCCGCCACACACACGACAAGTCACCCACACACGGGGCCATGCCTATTCGTGCCACCTCTCCAAATACGGGTCGGGTTTTGCCCAGGACGGAACAAACTCGCCTCACGGGGTGCCCTAGGTTGCCGCCACACACACGACAAGTCTCCCTAACACGGGGCCACGCCTCCTCGTGCCACCCCTCCAAATACGGGTCGGGTTTTGCAAAGGACGGCACAAACTCACCTCAGGGGGTGCCCTAGTTCGCCGCCACACACCCGACAAGTCGCCCACACACAGAGCCACGCCTCCTGACGCCACCCCTCCAAATACGGGTCGGGTTTTGCCCAGGACGACACAAACTCGCCTCACGCGGTGCCCTAGGTCGCTGCCACACACACGACAAGTCGCCCACACACGGGACCACGCCTCCTGACGCCACCCCTCCAAATACGGGCCGGGTTTTGCCCAGGACGACACAAACTCTCCTCACACGGTGCCCTAGGTCGCTGCCTCACACACGACCAGTCACTCACACACGGGGCCATGCCTCCTCGCGCCACCCCTCCAATGGGAGAAAGAGCAAAAACATCAACTTTATTTCCTCTTTTTGTTGTGCCAAAACAACAACTTTATTTTCCTCTTTTTGTTGTGCCAAAACAAGTATGCCTGCAGCATATATATGCTACACAATGTTGACCAATGGAACGGTACCGAAGTCCTGGAGTATGGACCAAAAGACATAACCAAAATGAGGATGATACTAATAGCAAAAATGGTCAAGAGTGGCCATAACGACGTCAATTGGGCAAAGATGCTCAACATCAAAAAGGTAAAAATTTGTTTTCAGCTAACATTTAGAGAACATAAGTTACAATGTCATTCTCAATTCATAAAAATGTCTCCAACACTTAGAGAACATAAATTACATTCATCACAGAAATTTTATTCTTGCTGCTGCATCCAGTCAAGCACTTTGGTTAAGACCAGACATGCAAGTGGCACAATTGTGGCCTGACCCCTTGCAGTAACCACATTTTGTCTTCCTCTTAGGGTGCAACTCAATGCCAGAGTAGTACCTTTTATCTCTCTTGCGTCCCTTGGTAGACGATTTTGGTGGGTTGCGCAAAGCATCAACTTTAGGCTGTCCAGTAGAAGATTCAGTAGGGGCAGACTGGGTTGTTGGCTGGGCTGGCGTCGCTGGCTTCTTCTTCTTTTTCCTTGACTTATAAAGTTGATTCAGTTTAGTCTCCAATGCACACCCATAGGACTTGCACATAGCTGTTCCTGCATCAGACATACTTGCCAATTTAGAGATCTTGCCAAACATAGTATTAAGGGAAACATGCCTTATTTGCTGCAAGGACTCTTGAGACATGGCATCAGGGACTTGTGTGTCTGGGGGCAAATCAGTTAGAACTGCATTCTGTGTCCATCTTGTCAGTATGTACCATTCAGGGATCTCATCAATACCAAGGTGGGTAAACACTTTCAATATGTGGACACACAGGAGCCCATCCCTGTAGAACTTGCAACATTCACACCCATACTCCTGCTGTTCAACCAATGTTGTCACCATGTACTTCCTACGACCATATATCCCAGCATAAATTCTGTTAGGTTCAAGCAGGAACATGTTGCCTCCTTGAGGCCTGACATTATACATGCCAATCATCGAAAACTCATGCTGAAACCTGTAGTATATATCCCTTGTGTAAACTCGCAATGCTTGCTTCTCAATTGGGAACGGAGACCAAAGCCTTGGCTCAAGCTCATCTGTTCGGTAGTCATTACCTCCTTCTTTCACCAAGATCTTGTCATTAATTTTTTCATATTATATTTCTTCACAAAGTTGAGCACATAATTTTGTGCATTCACGTAACTTTTTAGGACAACATTGAAGCCTTCACTCCGCTAAGTCGACTGAAGGAATGGAAAGAAATAGTTCCTGAAGTAGCATGGTACCCAAAGATGCTTGATCGCATACAGATCATCGAAACGTTTGTCACCAGCAATACCATGCTTTTCAACCATAGCAACCCACCTTGCCTCAAACTCATCAGGAGTCATGCTCAAGTCTATAACCTCATTGAATTCAGTAGCTAGTTTAGGATGCCTAGCCAAGAAGCACCCAACTTTTCTTGGGCTTTCTTAATGATATGCCAAGGACAACTACGGTGAACCGCGTGCGGAAACATGTTTTCTATTGAATTCTTCATCGCCTGGTCCTGGTCAGTTATGATGTTGAGTGGGGCAATACCATGCATCGCTTCAAGAAAGGCCCCAAACAACCAATCAAAACTAGTTTCAAGCTCCTACCGCAAGAAGCCACACCCCAGCATGAAGGATTGCCCATGCCTGTTCATCCCGATAAATGGAGCAAAGGGCATGTTGTACATATTCGTCAAGTAGGTTGTGTCAAAAGAGATGCACTCATTGTAAGCTTTTATGTAGGCCTCTCGAGCCCTCCCATCCACCCAAAACAAGTTCTCAGCTCTGCCTATCCCATCTTTCTTGATTTTGAAAAAGAAACTAGGGTCTTCTTCCTGCTTTTGCTCGAAGTAGGCAATTGGTTTGGCCAAATCGCCCTTATTTGCTTCAGCACTGCGAAGGAGAGTTCTCATGTTGCTTATCGATTTTGTCGTGTACGACACGATATTGGCTTGCCCATAAAATTTAGACATAACAGTCATCATTCGACCCGTTTCCATGTTGCACCTATGCAATATTTTCAAGAATTCAACCTCCTCCGATGGGATTCCTTTGTGGCAGCGGAGGTACTTAGTGAGAGACGGCTTGTCAATCAGTTTGTGACTGTGGTCAACAACAACACCTATGACCACCCACTTGTTATTAATCAGCTTGATAGTCATCTTAGCTGCACAGTTGGTCTGTATGATAAACTCTCTCATCCTTTTCTTAACAAGCCCACCTGGAGATTTATAAGAGCTGCAACCTGCTTTCTTCTTACTACCATCATCTCGCCCATCAACACAGTCCTCAGAATCTGAACTTAGTTTTTCAAACACAGGCTCATAGGCATGATCATTGATTTTAGGCTTCCCTGACTTGTTGCAACAGAAAGTCTGTTTTTCAAGTACATTGGTATATGAAGACCTTCTAGACGTGTTGGCTTTCATCGAGAAGCCAATTTTCAGAGAGTAGGTTTTGTAGTGCTCCTTAGCACCTTCAAGGGTGTCAAACTCCATGCCAACAAAAGGTTCTTGTGGGCTTGACCGCACCTCGTTCTCATCAAAACAAAACAACACATCACCACCGCCACCTGTACGACCTTGCCCACCATCACTAGGCAGAGTCGCACCCGGGATGAACATGGCAGTGACATGCACGGTAGGTCCAGTAGTTGCCCTCGCACGAGATGCAACAGCAGCAACAGCCGCCACAACATGATACTCCACACCAGGGACATCCTGGACAGGAGCAGAACACAAATCCGGCGACTCACCCACCCCTTCGATAGAAATGGGGACTTTTTTAGGTTGGGCTTGTGTGCAAAATAGGGGGCCACCATCAGAATCAATAAAGTCATCAGGGAGCTCATTTAGATCAAGGTCGGACATGTGCACATTTTTTTCAAGACACAATGTTAATGAACGAAACAACGACATTTTTTCAGATTTCAACAGTACAACAGCCAAACTCAATTATCTGCATTTCTTATAGGGTTATAAGTACTACTAGTTTTCGAAGCCTTTTTAATTCCCTGGATAACATAACATACCTTCAAGCAACTAAACTACACTAGTAGTTTTTTTGTAAACAACTAAGTACCATCTTTTTCAACAGTTTTCTTTACTATATACATATACTAACCCAAAGTTTTTCTTGCAGAAACAGGGTCTAAGACAGTAGGTAACATACAAGTCAAGAGACAAACATTCCAAGCTGTACAGGTGCACAGGGGTGGGGGAGGCAAGAACAGGGGACAAGATTGAAGGCATGTTTCTGAATCAAGGCAAAAATAGGGTCAAAGAACCCAAGTCTACAAGCGTAGACTAGGAAATTTGTCCTGCTGATAGGTACAGAGATGGAAAACCACTAGTTTCTAGGTCGAAGTTCATGGACAAAAGAATGGATCAGAATGTTTACCTTTTCTTACTGTTATCACATGGAGAAATTTGTCCAGCCTTGGCAAAATCTTTCCCAGAATCTACAGTTTTTGTTTGTTTGCGTCAAACAGCAAGAAAGAGTTGCAGACACTTTTTTGTTGTGGTTCCCAGATTTTCCCCAGGTTTTTTTCGCGATTTCCCTGCTGTGGGAGAGGAGCGTCCCACAGCTAGGCTATGGCATCCGATGACGGCTAGGGGATGGAGAGAAGAAGTAAACGGTAGGGTTTGTATGCCGTCGTAGGCTGGGAGAGGGCCGTGGGGGATTGGGGGAGTCGAGAGAAAGGGTGAAAAGTGCCTTTTCTGGGAGCACGTGGGTCAGGTCGACAGGCCTTTTCCTAAAACGGCTGGCCGCGACATCCACCCCCACAGCGCGCATTATGTAGTACCGTTCATAAATTTAACTTGGTTATGGGGCGACACAAACATAAACCCGCTCAACCGTCATATAGATGCCCGTCATATAGATGCCCCTGTCGCCTACAATAACGTGTAAGCCCATCTTAGCTTGCAAGAGAACATCGAGATAAGATCTAGCGCAAAGTTGCATAGCCCACTGGTACAACAATGATTTTGAATTATGTATTTTAGCAGGTTGCACTGATTGCGTGCCATTTAGGCACGCCTACGACCGATGATTCCTTGCCGCGTGCGTGAATGCCATATATCGCCAACATGCGACGGGTGTTAGCCGGTCCCCGGTCTTCTATATTAGCACTTTATTTTTTTATTTTCTTTCTTTTTTTTCTCTGGCATGTCTTTTGTAGGTTTGTTGATATTAAAATACACGAGCATTTATTAAAAAAAGTGAATTCTTGTTTATAATCTAAATAAAATTTGCTTTAATGTGAGAACTAATTTTTTAGTTATATGAATAGTTTCTTATAAATTCAATGCGGGAACACACTTAATAAACTATATGGACATTAACTATGTGGACACAATTTACATTATATAAGCAATTTGTACACTCGATAAAACATTTTCAAAACAACAAGAATAATGTTTTTACATGCACGTGAAACACTTTTTAACCGATTGAATGAACATTAATTTATATTCAATTTTTTTGGTAAACTATATGATCATTTTATTACATACACTTGAACATTTATTTACAACATAAGGACAATATTTCAGTTTTTCTCAAAATTAATCAAATAAGCATATTTTGAATATTTTGGTAGAAAAAACAGTACCTATGTTAATGGTCACACTAATTGCGAGAAATTCAACTTGGTTGTGGGACGACACAAGCATAGAGCCCGTACATACCATAATATAGATGGCTCTGCCACTTGCAACAAGTGTTGTAAGCCCGTCTTAGCTTGCAGGACAACATAGAGCAAAGAACTAGCCTAAATTTATATGAAAATATATATTTTTAATGGGTCGCTCTAATCGCAGGCCATCAGGCACATATATTCTGCTGCTTACGCGAATGCCATATCCCGCCTACATGCGTGGGGTGTTGGTTGGCCCCAATCATGTTTACTAGTAGGCGGAGGCACGACGTCATGTTGCGCCCGCCCTTGAATCTGTTGTTGGTTTATCTGGTTGATATTTTTTGTTTGAAAACTTGAGTAAGGCTAGCATATAATACGAAGGATGGAGGAGGTAGTGAGTGTAATCTTTGAAGTCTATGATGAGAAAGTGGTAGCTTACATTGTCTGGTTGGAAGGTATATAGCTACAAATAATGGGAAAGAAACATTTGGATATATGTAATATAATAACATGAAGCTTATCAACAGTTATGAGGAAATAAAAATAACACAACCATCAAAACTGAAATGACATCATTGGCTAGCGTTCCTTTGCTGAAAAATCATCAAAAAATAAGAATTGATGTGTATTCATCACAAGTTAGAATAGAAGCCAAACAATTTCGATCAACCATAACTTCATGCCTGGTGGAAGACAAAATCCCATGCCGTCAAAAACGACATATTTGGTTTTGCATGAACCAACAATAAAAAAATGTGTTTATCAACTAAATCTCTCTAACACATGCTCAAAAGAGTTAGGTGATCCTATAGTGCACCTATAAGCAAACCCTCCAAAATGAAATGGTAGTCGATGTCCAAACATCATGCGACGGTGTTTGCCTTACCTAAATCTCTTCGGCTTTGACCACAAATGTCTCGATGAATTGCATTATGTGGTCAGTGCTTCTACTCCGACAATTAGCTTGTAGTCTACCATATGAAGCTCATTTTGTAGAATCCAGTAAAATCTATTCTTCTATATTCTTAGATCCATGTAGAAATTGAGCTTGGAGTGATATGATTCTTTTTATATCCTTTAACGACGCCCTCTCCATGGATGAAATCTAGTTCATGGCAGACAGAGGAATCATGGCAGAATAGCTATAAGTTGGTCCACAAGTGGGGAAGTATGATCAAGTAATGCTATCATTATTGCTAACAAAATTCCATTGTGTTTAATATGCAAGGATAAGAAGCAGAGTGTTTATTCAACGTCTACCATCAAGGAAATAGCAACAATAAACTTTGTCATTTACATTTTTTCTACAGTTGAAACATATAGTCTGTTGATGTCAAGAAATAACAAAACAAATAAAGAGAAGTATGTGGTTGCACCAATTAATCACTATGATTAACAAACCGAAGAGAATCATTGTATCCTAAAGCATGCAAAAAATATTAATTGCTAGGTTAAAACAAAACTTTACAAAATGGTGTTCATAAAAAATATTATTCATTTTTCTCTAAATGTAAGTGTGAGTAAAAAAAATAGGGTTACCGAGAAGTACATATTGCGTGTTAAAGAATATATTTTAAGGTAAAATATGTTCGAAATATACCCTAGAGGCAATAAGAAATTAGTTATTATCATATTTCCTTGTTCATGATAATCGTTTATTATCCATGCTAGAATTGTATTGATCGGAAACTCAGATACATGTGTGGATATATAGACAACACGATGTCCCTAGTATGCCTCTAATAGACTAGCTCGTTGATCAAAGATGGTCAAGCTTTCCTAGCAATAGACATGAGATGTCATTTGATAACGGGATCACATCATTAGGAGAATGATGTGATGGACAAGACCCAAACTATAAACGTAGCATATGATCGTGTCAGTTTATTGCTACAGTTTTCTGCATATCAAGTATCTGTTCCTATGATCATGAGATCATGCAACTCACTGACACCGGAGGAGTACCTTGTGTGTATCAAACATCGCAACGTAACTGGGTGACTATAAAGATGCTCTACAGGTATCTCTGAGGGTGTCTGTTGGGTTGACATGGATCAAGAATGGGATTTGTTACACCATGTGACGAAGAGGTATCTCGGGGCCCACTCGGTAATACAACATCACAACAAGCCTTGCAAGCAAAGTGACTAATGTGTTAGCCACAGGATATTTTATTACGGAATGAGTAAAGAGACTTGCCGATAACAAGATTGAACTAGGTATAGAGATACCGACGATCGAATCTCGGGCAAGTAACATACCGAAGAACAAAGGGAACAACATACGGGATTAATTGAATCCTTGACATAGAGGTTCAACCATAATGATCTTCGTAGAATATGCAGGAGCAAATATGGGCATCTAGGTCCCGCTATTGGTTATTGACCGTAGAGGTGTCTCGGTCATGTCTGCATAGTTCTCGAACCCGCAGGGTCTAACACTTAACATTTGGTGACGATATAAGTATAGTTGAGTTATTATGGTGGTGAACGAAAGTTGTTCGGAGTCTCGGATGAGATCCCAGACATGACGAGGAGCTCCGAAATAGTCCGTAGGTAAAGATTGATATATGGGATAATAGTGTTTGGTCTCCGAAAGGGTTCCAAAATTCACCGGAATAGTTTCGGATGTTTTCCGAAATGTTTGGGGTACAAGAACACTTTATTTGGGCCAAGGGGTAAAGCCCATGAGGCTTTAGGAAGGTGCAAAAGGTGTTTTGCGGAGGCCAGGGGCCAGGGGCCAGACGCCAGGGATCCTGGCATCTGGGGCCAGACACCAAGGACCTTGGCGTCTGGTCCTGGAGTCCGAGGAGGACTCATGCTTTGCGGGCAAACCGAGCTTGAGGAGGATTTTTCTCCAAGTTTTGACCCCAGGGCTCAGCATATAAATAAAGGGGCGGGGCTAGCACCTAGAATACATCAAGAAACCCTAAGCCGTGTGCAGGCAACCCTGTCCCTCTAGTTTATCCTCCGTCATAGTTTTCGTAGTGCTTGGCGAAGCCCTACGGAGATTGTTCTTCCCCACCACCGTCACCACGCCGTTGTGCTACTGGAACTCATCTACTACTTCACCATCACTCGCTGGATCGAGGAGGTGAAGGCGTCATCAAGCCGTATGTGTGTTGAACGTGGAGGTGTCGTCCGTTCGGCGCTAGATCGGAAGGACCGTGATCAAGATCGCGAGACAGATCATGATGGGATCGCGGGACGGATCGTGATCAAGATCACGAGATGGATCATGATGGGATCGTGGGACGCTCAGCGATTTGGATCGCGAAGACGTTCGGCTACATCAACCGCGTTTCTTAATGCTTCTGCTTAGCGATCTACAAGGGTATGTAGATCCACTCTTCCTCTCGTAGATGCTCATCACCATAGATAGATCTTACGTGTGCGTAGGAATTTTTTTGTTTCCCATGCAACGTTCCCCAACAGTGGCATCATGAGCTAGGTCTATGTGTAGATGAGATCTTGAGTAGAACACAAAGGAGTTTGTGGGCATTGATGCTTAGATTGCTTCCTCCCTTGGTCGTGTTTTGGTTCAACGGTATTGTGGGATGAAGCGTCCCGGAGCAACCTTACTCGTATGCTTATGAGAGACCGGTTCCATCGACTGACGTGTAACTTTCTTGCACAAAGATGGATGGCGGGTGTGTGTTTCTCCTACTTTAGTTAGACCGGATTTGACAAAGGCGGTCCTTGAGAAGGTTGAAACGCAACTTATGTATCACCATTGTGGTTTTTGCGTAGGTGAGAATTGTTCTTGCTAGATACCCGTAGCAGCCACGTAAAACTTGCAACAACAATTAGAGGACATCTAACTTGTTTTTGCAGGGTATGTTGTGATGTGATATGGCCAATTACATGATGAGATATATGTGATGAATGAGATGATCATTTATTATATAGAATATCACAACTTGCACGTCGATGAGTACGACAACTGGCAGGAGCCATAGGGTTGTCTTTAATTATTGTATGACCTACGTTTCAATCATTAAGCGCTATGTAATGATTTACTTTATCGCTAAGCGGTAGCAATAGTAGTAGAAGCATGGTGGACGTGACAACCCCGATGGCGACACGTTGATGGAGATCAAGATGATGGACATCATGGTGTCATGCCGGTGACGATGGAGATCATGCCCGTGCTTTAAGGATGGAGATCAAAAGCACAAGTTCATGGCCATATCATGTCACTTATGATTTGCATGTGATGTTAATCCTTTTATGCACCTTGTTTTGCTTAGGACGACGGTAGCATTGTAAGGTGATCCCTCACTTATATTTCAAGATAAATTGTGTTCTCCCCGAGTGTGCACCGTTGCGAAAGTTCGTCGTGTCGAGACACCACGTGATGATCGGGTGTGATAGACTTTACGTTCACATACAACGGGTGCAATCCAGTGTTGCACGTGCAGAAAACCCGGGTTAAACTTGACGAGCCTAGCATGTACAGACATGGCCTCGAAACACAAGAGACCAAAAGGTCGAACATGAGTCATATAGTAGATATGATCAACATGATGATGTTCACCATTGAAA
The DNA here is from genome assembly GCA_022496015.1 of Hordeum marinum. Classification (NCBI taxonomy): domain Eukaryota; kingdom Viridiplantae; phylum Streptophyta; class Magnoliopsida; order Poales; family Poaceae; genus Hordeum; species Hordeum marinum. Next base: position 382,396,241 of record CM039677.1, on the reverse strand, counting down.
CCACCTCAGCTCACGTGATGATCGGACTTGAGTTGGTGAATTTGGATCATGTATCACTCGAATGACCGGAGGGCTATCAATTTGAGTGGGAGTTCTTAAGTAATATGATTAATTGAACTCATTATCATGAACATAGTCAGTAGTGTCTTTGCAAATTATGTTGTAGATTACTAGTTCACGCTGTAGCTCCCTTGAATTTTTTATATGTTCCTAGAGAAATATAGTTGAAAAATGATGGTAGCAATATTGCGGACTGGGTCCGTGATCTAAGGATTGTCCTCATTGCTGCACAGAAGGCTTATGTCCTTAATGCATCACTCGGTGCACCAACCCCTCTAGCGCCGTCTGTAGATGTTGTGATCATATGACAGGCACGTTCCGATGACTACTTGATAGTTCAGTGCGTCATGCATTACGGCTTAGAATTGACTTTCCAAAACGTTTTGAACGTCACGGAACATATGAGATGTTCTGAGAGCTGAAATTGGGATCTCAGTCTCGTGCCCGTGTTGTGAGATATGAGATCTCCAACAAGATTCTTTGCCTGCAAGATGAAGGAGAATAGCTCAATCATTGAGCATGTGCTCAGATTTTCTGGGTACTACAATCGCTTGAACCGAGTGAGAGTTGATCTTCCAGATAAGATAGTGATTGATATAGTTCTCTAAGTCACTGTCACTAAGCTACTAGATCTTCGTGATGAACTATAAAATGCCAGGGATGGAAATAATGATCCTGAGCTATTCGCGATGTTTGACACCGCGAAGGTAGAAATCAAGAAGGAGCATCAAGTGGTGATGGTTAGTGAAACCACTAGTTTCGAGAAGGGCAAGGGCTAGGAGGGAAACTTCATGGATGGCAAGTCAGTTGCTGCTCCAGTGAAGAAACCCAAAGTTGAACCCAAACCCGAGACTAAGTGCTTATATTATGAGGGGAACGATCGCTGAAGAGGAACAACCCTAGATACTTGGTAGTTAAGAAGGCTGGCAACGTTGATAGAAGTATATTTGATATATGTGTTATTGATGTGTACCTTGCTAGTACTCCTAGTAGCACCTGGGTATTGGATACCGGTTCGATTGCTAAGTGTTAGTAACTTGAAATAAAAGCTACGGAATAAATGGAGACTAGCTAAGGGTGAGCTGACGATGTGTGTTGGAAATGTCTCCAAGGTTGATGTGATCAACATCGCACGCTCTCTCTACCTTCGGGATTAGTGACGAACCTAAATAAATGTTATTTGGTGTTTGCGTTAAGCATGAACATGATTAGATCGTGTTTATTGCAATACGGTTATTCATTTAATTTAGAGAATAATGGTTATTCTGTTTACATGAATAATACCTTCAATGTTCATGCACCCAATGAGAATGGTTTGTTGAATTTTGATCGTAGTAATACACATGTTCATAACATTGATGCCAAAAGATACAAAGTTAATAATGATAGTACCACATACTTGTGGCACTACCGCTAAATGTCATATTGGTATAAATCACATGAAGAAACTCCATGTTGATGGATCTTTGGACTCATTCGATTTCGAATCGGTTGAGACATGCGAACCACTCTTGGGCAAGATGACTAAAACCCCATTTTTCGGCTTAATGGAACGGGCAAGTGACTTATTGGAAATGATACATGTTGATGCATACAGTCCAATGAGCATTGTAGCATGTGGTGGATATCGTTATTTTCTTACCTTCACTGATGATTTAAGTAGATATAGTGTATATTTACTTAATGAAACACAAGTCTAAATCGTTTGAAAAGTTCAAGCAAAATCAGAGTGAAGTTTGAGATCATCGTGACGAGAAGATAAAATGTCTATGATATGATCGTGGAGGTGAATATCTGAGTTACGAGTTTGGTGTACAAATTAAGACAAAGTGGAAGTTGTTTCACAACTCACGCCACCTGGAACACCATAGTGTGATGATGTGTCCGAACGTCGTAGTCATGCTCTATTGGATATGGTGCGAACTATGATGTCTCTTATCGTTTTGCCACTATCGTTTTGGGCTTATGCATTAGAGAGAACTACATTCACTTTAAATAGGGCACCATCTAAATCCGCTGAGATGACACCGTATGAATTATGGTTTGATAGAAACCTAAGCTGTCATTTCTCAGAGTTTGGGAATGCGAGACTTATGCCTGATAAGAACCCAAAGCGGAAAAATGCAACTTCATTGGATACCCTAAGAACAGTTGGGTATACCTTCTATCTCAGATCCGAGTGCAAAGTGTTTGTTGCTAAAAAAGGGACCTTTCTCGAGAAAGAGTTTCTCTCGAAAGAATGGAGTGGGAGGAAGATAGAACTTGATGAGGTTGTTGAACCTTTGTTTCAACCAGAGAGTAGCGCAACACAGAAAGTTGTTTCTGTGGAGCCTAAGTTAGTTGAATAGGAAGTTAATGATGATGATCATGAAGCTTCGGATCAAGTTACTATCGAACCTCATAGGTCGACAAGGATGCGTACTGCTTCTGAGTGGTATGGCAACCCTGTCTTAGAGATCATGTTGTTAGACAACGATGAGCCTATGAACTATGAAAAAGCGATGGTGGGCTCGAATTCCAACAAATGGCTAGGAGCCATGAAATCCGAGAAAGGATCCATGTATGAAAACCAAGTATGGACTTTGGTAGACTTGCTCGTTAAACGGCATGTCGTTGAGTACAAATGGACCTTTAAGATGAAGACGGACGCTGATGGTGAATGTCACCATTTATAAAGCTCGACTTGTCGCAAAGAAGTTTCCGACAAGTTCAAAGAGTTGACTGCGACGAGACTTTCTCACCCATAGCGATGCTAGAGTCTATTGGAATTATGTTAGCAATTGCTGTGGTTTTCCAATTATGAACTTTGGCAGATGGATGTCCAAACATAGTTTCCTTAGACGGTTTCCATGATGAAAGGTTGTATGTGATGCAACCGGAAGGTTATGTCATTCCTAAGGATGCTAAAAAGTATGCAAGCTCCATCAATCCTTCTATGGGCTGGAGCGAGCATCTCGGAGATGGAATATACGCTTTGATGAGGTGATCAAAGTTTTTGAGTCTATACGAAGTTTATGAGAAACTTGTAGTTACAATAAAGTGAGTGGAAGCAATATAGAATTTCTGATAAGTATATGTGTTTGACATATTATTTATCGGAAATGATGTAGAATTTCAGGAAAGCATAAACGGTTGTTTGAAAAAGGTTTTTCAAACGAAGACCTGGGTAAAGCTACCTAATTATTGGGCACCAAGATCTATAGAGATAGATCAAGATGCTTGATGAGACTTTCAATGAGTACATACCTAGACAAGATTTTGAAAAGTTCAAAATGGATCAGTCAAAGAAAGAGTTCCTGCCTGATTTATAAGGTGTGGAGTTGAGTGAGACTCAAAGCTCGACCACAACAGAAGAAAGAGAAAGGACGAAGGTCGTCCCCTATGCCTTATCCATAGGCTCTGTATAGTATGCCATGTTGTGTACCGCACCCGTGTGTGCCTTGCCATGAATCTGTCAAGGGGTGCAAGAATGATCCAGGAGTGGATCACTGGACATCGGTCAAAATTATCCTTAGTAACTAGAGGACTAAGGATATATTTCTCGATTATGGAGGTGATAAAGAGTTCGTCGTAAAGGGTTATGTCCATGCAAGCTTTAACACCAATCCAGATGACTCTTAGTAGCAATCCAGATACATATAGTGGAGTAGCCATTTGGAATAGCTCCAAGTGGAGCGTGGTAGCAGTTTCTACAGTATGACATAGAGATTCACAAAGTGCACATGAATCTGAATGTCGCAGACCCGTTGACTAAAACCTCTTTCACATGCAAAACATGATCGAACCCCAGAACTCATTGGGTGTGAGATTTATAACAAATCACATAGTGATGTGAGCTAGATTATTGACTCTAGTGCAAGTGGGAGACTATTGGAAATATGCCCTAGAGGCAATAATAAATTAGTTATTATCATATTTCCTTGTTCATGATAATCATTTATTATCGATGCTAGAATTGTATTGATCGGAAACTCAGATACATGTGTGGATACATAGACAACACCATGTCCCTAGTACGCCTCTAATAGACTAGCTCGTTGATCAAAGATGGTCAAGTTTTCCTAGCCATAGACATGAGATGTCATTTGATAACGGGATCACATCATTAGGAGAATGACGTGATGGACCAGACCCAAACTGTAACGGGATCGCAACGTAATTGGGTGACTATAAAGGTGCTCTACAGGTATCTCCGAGGGTGTCTGTTGGGTTGGCATGGATCAAGACTGGGATTTGTTACTCCGTGTGACGGAGAGGTATCTCGGGGCCCGCTCGGTAATACATATCACAACAAGCCTTGCAAGCGAAGTGACTAATGTGTTAGCCACAGGATCTTGTATTACGGAATGAGTAAAGAGACTTTCCAGTAACAAGGTTGAACTAGGTATAGAGATACCGACGATCGAATCTCGGGCAAGTAACATACCGAAGAACAAAGGGAACAACATACGAGATTAACTAAATCCTTGACATAGAGGTTTAACCGATAAAGATCTTCATAGAATATGTAGGAGCCAATATGGGCATCTAGGTCCCGCTATTGGTTATTGACCGTAGAGGTGTCTCGGTCATGTCTGCATAGTGCTCGAACCCACATGGTCTACACACTTGACGTTTGGTGACGATATAAGTATAGTTGAGTTATTATGTTGGTGACCGAAAGTTATTCGGAGTCCCGGATGAGATCCCGGACATGAGAGGAGCTCCGAAATAGTCCGGAGGTAAATATTGATATTATGGGATAATAGTGTTTGGTCTCCGGAAGGGTTCTGGAATTCACCAGAATAGTTTCGAAATGTTTGGGGTACAAGAACACTTTATTTGGGCCAAGGGGTAAAGCCTAGGAGGCTTTACGAAGGTGCAAAAGGTGTTTTTGCGAAGGCGAGGGGCCATACGCTAGGGACCCTGGCGTCTGGGGCCAGACACCGAGGACCTTCGCGTCTGGTCCTAGAGTCCAAGGAGGACTCTTGCCTTGCAGGAAAACCGACCTTGAGGAGGATTTTTCTCCAAGTTTCGACCCCAGGGCTCAGCATATAAATAAAGGGGCGGGGCTAACACCTGGAATACATCAAGAAACCCTAAGCCGTGTGCTGGCAACCCCGTCCTTCTAGTTTATCCTCCATCATAGTTTCCGCAGTGCTTGGAGAAGCCCTGTGGAGATTGTTCTTCACCACCACCATCACCATGCCATTGTGCTACTGGAACTCATCTACTACTTCACCATCGATCGCTGGATCGAGGAGGTGAAGGCGTCATCAAGCCGTACGTGTGTTGAACGTGGAGGTGCCATCCGTTCGGCGCTAGATCAGAAGGACCGTGATCAAGATCGTGAGACAGATCATGATGTGATCGCGGGACAAATCGTGATCCAGATCGCGAGATGGATCATGATGGGATCGCGACACGCTCGGTGATTTGGATCGTGAAGACGTTCGACTACATCAACCACGTTTCTTAACGCTTCCGCTTAGCGATCTACAAGGGTATGTAGATCCACTTTCCCTCTCGTAGATGCTCATCACCATAAATAGATCTTGCGTGTGCGTAGGAATTTTTTTGTTTCCCATGCAACGTTCCCCAACAAAATATTGTTGTGTAATTAATTACAAGTCCTTTTCAAGAATTCATCCGATTAACTAGTTAACTTGTCAATTAATCCATACTCATAGGGTTATCGAGTAGCCGATAAACTGATAATTATTCCGATTAAAAGATTAAATAATTGATTAACTTGCTGCTTATCATTTTAGTCTCCTACTCGTCATCCAACCTAACAACTACCAGTTAACGATTCCCACGACAATGATTATGAGTGTCGTTCTCTACACAAATGGAATTAAGTGTCTAGACTTTTAATGGAGCAATTCTCAGTTTCATCGTTATGCACTATCCATAAGAAAAAGAACTTCTCTTATACAAAGGTATTTCCCCCTTTTGATGCAACAATTTGGCCTAAATTATTTCTAATGAAACCAACCTAAACCACATTATGTGATCCGCTACAATAGCATTTATCAAGTCTATCAAGAACCGATACAACATAAAGTAGATTTCTTAAACTAAAATTTCTTAATCTGAAGACCTCATTCTTATAGAGCTTAGTTGTGGGAAGAAATTGAGTTTGCTAACATCTTAGTCATGGAACACTATAATATTTACATTCATGGTTAAAGACAGGAAAACAACAAAACAAAAGAGCTCTTCAGATACTAATAACTTAGTACGAGCACCATGCATGAAGATACTATCTACTATATTATGTCAGCCAATTCCCAGTGGTGTAAAGATGAAAAACAGACACAATTTCAGGCTTTCTATTCAGATAGGGCTCCTTTCTCTAGTTTGTCATAATTAATAAGAAGGAAGTGTGAAAAGGAGGAATTTCATCCATGGCAATCTTAACGAAATAAATTACATGCAAATTCAAATGTGGCAAAGATCTAAAAAGGTTTTGGCATATGAACTTTCTCTCCATATAAATTTTCTCGTTTTACCTGTTCCTTTGCTCCATCTTGTGGTTTGAAGAAGAAATGGGAAAAATAGTGTATGCAGCCGGTAAGGAGCCTGAGGTATGGGAAACGTCATCACCAGTGCGAAAGATAAGTCTACTTGGAAATTGAAACACTTGTTGTCTAGTACTTGGAATAAGTATCATCCATCATTTGGTCAAAAGAGGTGTTTCGTAAATTGATGTTACTTGGCTCTGAATGGAGTAAATTAAAGAGTCTAGATAAAAGTATTATGAAATAATGCGATGCATGATTGATTAAAAATGATATATAGATAGGTAAAAGAAAGAAGGTAGCATGCTAAATGGTGTGGTAATTCCATAAATAAATGGTTGCAAACACCATCTACACAGTTAACTCAGGGTGTAAATTGGAGAACTGCTCTTCTTTCGGAAAAAAAAATAAGGACGAAGACATAGAGCATACTTTAGGATAGACTAGCAAAAGGGTACGTGCGTTACAATGGGAGAAAATAATACCACATGGTTTTAATTTACAAAAAATATTCTATAATCTGAGAATACGGCCCAAATAAAGATGGTCTTAGCCTACAAAAATACAGTTCAAGATTCCACATGTCTTCTATTTCATCATGGATTGCATGTAGATTTAATACGTACAATAAAACGGGAAAGTGATAATGCATTTATTCATATCATGTGCGGAATGATATTTTATTATGAGCCGGTAAAGGAAAACGACAAAAACAGACGATGACACATTAGCACACTACGGAGACATGTGTGTATCAAGGTCGGTTTCCAGTTTAAGCATCACCAATTTAGGGCATGTTCAACATCATTCCATCTCCTGGCTCGAATCCATGACCTCAAGCCCATCCTCGCGCAGTCGTCCCGAGCTTGTCTTCGCTTCATTGTGGAACTCCTCATGCCTCCTTTATGCTCACGTGGTTGGTTTGGTTCATCAAAATATTATTTTTTGAATTGCTATCAGGTAAAATAACATCATATTCAGATTCTACATACTTTTCTAATCAAATTTCATATATAATTTGATATGTACCGCATGTTTAATGTTAGAAACATCAGGGGATTTTCTATAAAATAGCATGATGGACCAAGAATACCTATTTCCTTTATTAGTAGGTATAGATTCATCTGTCACATGCAAATTGTCCAGTTGGTTGCAAACCAATGTGACAATAATGGTAACAGGAAACTGATATATAGAAAATAAATCAAATTGATACTATAATATAGGGGAGATTGTCAAAATTTCAAATTAAAGTATCAAAATCAATCCTTGGTCGAGCGTGGCCTACTTGGACACACTTATAGTTGACGCCGATATTTTTTTGCTTTATCACTAAAATAACAAATAACAAACTTTGATCGGTTCAAAGTAAAAAAACAAAGGAATTATAGATTGAATATTTTTAAAAACTTCTAAGAAAAGTTGGAGATGTAAGTATGTATCTTCTATAGGCATGTGCTCCTTTTCTATAGATCACTTACAAATAGCTTGAAACTCTGACTAATTTTCAATGGACAAAAATGATGTTAACATCCAAGTTATAATCTTCTCCTACTAGTAGAATAGGCAACAATCCTGTCAAGTTTCCAAACAAAAGGAAAAAACTTGCAATATGAAGGCATTTGTGACTTAGCAATGAATGTTTCTCGAAATGACCATAACAATCACAATATATAAGATTAAATTCTCCGATGCCTCATGTACAAAAGCAGCAACCTTGGATCATATTCATGGCATATGATATCCTACCATAAAAACAAACACTAAATCACAATCTTCGATATACATAACTTCATCACATGAAACAAAAAAAAGAACAAAATGGGAAGAACCATGGACCATACCTCAGGCTCTAAGGACTAAGGGAGGATGGTGTAACATGGATTGGGGGAGCATGCCACCTCTACAGAGGAATACAGAGGACGATGAGCCACAACTAGAGGCGGGTCGACGAGCGGTGACATAATTGGCAAGAGGGCCGATGAAAGGCCAGGAAGCCTTTTCCTTTGGTAGCTGGCTTGACGATGTCGAAACAAACATTGTTGTCGTGGTTGCAGCTGGCCTTCGCTAAACCGATGTCGACGCGGCCACCACCTCGTGTCTTCTTATCGGCAGAGCATGGCCGCTCTAGACTGGTGCTGCTCCGAACATGAGTCGCTTGCGACTGGAGATAATACATAGATGCTCTTGCAGTGCTGCTATGGCACCGCCAAACTGAGGCGATCCCATTACCAGGGAAGGGAGATAACCGAGGTTGGATCCAGGCCTGCTGGTTGTTTGCTACCATGATCGGCGAAGGAGAGGAAGTGGATATCACCACGCTGATGTACCGTGGGCCCAATTGCATCTGCCCGTCGTTGCTGCCGTTAGACATGGGAGATGGGGGATCAGAGAGGAGTTTTCTCGTCGGTGTAGGGGTTACTAGAATGCAACATCAACAAATGAGGCAGGCAATAGAGGAGGCCAAATCAAGAAGGGTTTGATGCTTTCCGCCCCAAATAGATGCATGGTGGAGAAGATAATGCACATTGGGGGAAGGGAGGGGGAAATCCTTATGGGCGAGATCCATCAGGACAGGCGGTGAGGCATGTTTGTGTTGTGCGGGAGGTGACGGAGAAGCATGGTGATGTAGGAGGCGAGCGAGAGATTTAAGGGCATGTCAAGTGGTGCACGTGGACTATGGAAGCTTCGTAATATGTGGTGAAAAAAAATTAAAGACATGTATGACGCGGCTTTGGGTAGCTTCGTGGCGATAAAGTTAGTATAATAAGATGATGTAAGTGGGTAGTAAGGGATTTAAATCTTACATTTTTGCTGAGTTGGAAGAAAGAACAGAACCAAATTGTATATTTATAGATGGCTGTAGCACGTGCTCCAAAAAATTTTGTAGAGTAAAAATTGGGTCATATGTTAAAAAAAATGCTACTACCTTGTTGTTAAATATTGTACATACTAACTATTACATTGACTATATATGGCATGGAAACAATGAAAATTTAAATTTTATGTTTTTGTTGAGTTGGAAGAGAGAAGAGGAGAGATAAAAGAAGCATGTTGTGTATTTATAGCCAAGTGTAGAACATGCTTCAGAAAGTTTTATGAGAGTGAAAGGTGAGTCATACTTTAAAAAAAATAGTAATACCTTGTTGCTAAATATTGTACGTATTGACTACAGTGCTCCGGTAAATTTTATGAGAGTGAAAGTTGGGTCATATGTTAAAAAAATACTATTACCTTCTTGCTAAATATTGTATGTATTGACTATTACATTGACTACAGATGACATGACAACATGCTACTGATTATATTATTAATCATGTTCAGTGATGATCATCGTGTAAATCGCAAGGGTGTAAAAAACATTCAAAAGTTAACGGAAGTCAATGTTGAACAAAGCACATATGTAGGTAACACTGTCAAATAAAAAAGCATGAACACCCAACACTTTAAATGAACGACGGCGAGCTTGCTTAGCCAACTTAATATATTTGTATATTTCATTTTGTTTGATTTTTTCTTCTCTCTGGTGCATTCTTTGTTAGTTTGTCCTGGGTATCTTATTTTTTCTTTTACATTCTTCATTTTTTCCTTATGTTTTTTTCCTATAAAGAAAATACACAAACATTTTCTATATGCGTGCCACTTTTAAAAAAATAAACAAGAAAAAAGAGAATGCTTGTTTATAAATAAAGTATTTTAATGTGTGAACTCCTTTTCTGTTTATGTGATTTTTTGTAAAATCAATGTGTGAACACACGTAATAAATCATATGGACATTAAATGTATGGTAGCTTTTTTTCATTATATGAACGTTTTGTAAAACTATTTTTGTAAAACTACATGTAACGTTTTTTCATACACGCGAAACACTTTCTTACCTGATTGAATGCAAATTAATTTATATTCATATAATTTTCTTCTTAAACAATACGTTCTCTTTTATTAAATACATACTTTTACGTGCACCATTCTCTAAGCTAAGATAAATGTATTAAGCTCATTTTGAGTATTTTGGTAAGAAAAAATTGTAAATAAATTAATGGTTGCATGGATTGCGAGAACTTTAACATGGTTATGAGGTCACACCAACATGGATTTTGACACATGACGTCATATAGATACCCCCGCCGCTTGCGGCAAGTGTGGTAAGCCCGTCTTAGCTTGCAGAAGAACATAGAGCAAAGAACTATCCCAAAGCTACAAATTCCACTGATACTAAATTTATGTAAATATATATATTTTAATGGGTTGCACAAATTCCACTGACAAAAATTTTATGTAAAAATATCTATTTTAATTGGCGGCACCAATTGCAGGCCAGTTAGGCACGTCTATGAGCGACGTCTCCCTGCCGCTTGCAACGAATGCCATATCTCATCTACATGAGTAGGGTGTTGGCTGCCCCCAGTCTATTTGAATTTCAATTTTGTTTCGGGTTCTCTTTCTATTTTCTCTGGTGCATTTTTTTTCTGGTTTGTGTTCGATTTCCTATTTCACCTTTCCTTTTTTGTTTTCTGTATATTTGTTTTTTCATTTGTCTCGACATCTTTCTTTTTTTTATCTTTTCCCTGATGTTTCTTTTTTTATTTGAAAAATACGCAAGCATTAAAAAATTTGTGGGCTTATTTAATAATTTGAATAACATTTTGTTTAATTTTCAACGCCATTTATAGTTATATGATTTTTTTCTATATCAATGTGTGAACACTCTTTGAAAATTATGAGTACAGTTTTATGAAATGTGTGGATGTTGTTTTCATTACATGAGCATTTTGTAAAACTTAAGAATTTTTTTTAAAACTACATGAATAAGAATAGTGTTTAGACATGCACTTGAAATATGTTTTCAATAGATTGAATAAAAAATAATTTAAGTGTACATATTGTTTTTGGTAAACTGTATGAACATTTGTTTATAACATATCAACAAAACATAAATGACTTTTCGTGTAAATTTAAAATTAATCAAATAAATTTATTTTTAATATATAAGAAAAAAAATTAAAAAATGCACCTTTTTAGGGTAAAAACTTGCTCTTGTGTTAATGATCACGCGGATTGCGACAAATTTAACTTTGTTGTGAGGCAACGCCAGCATACAGCCCGCACAAAGCGTCATATAGATTCCCTGCCGCTCACAGCAAGGATCGTAAGCCCGTCATAGCTTGCAGTCCACAGATACAAATTTTTGTGTAATTATCTATTTCAATGGTTCGCACCGATTGCTGTTCATTTTAGGCACGTCTATGAGCGATGCCTCCCGGCCAAAATTACTAATTGAGGAATACTCACTTTAAAGGTCACTTCCACCTTTTCAAAATGACGAACTGCATGTGTATCATTTGTCGGACCTGAGAGTTTTCTGTTTTTTCGTTGATCCATATTGATAAATTTTGACGAACATTTTTTCAAGAAAAAAACCAAACGAAAAACACCAGACGGGAAAAACCGTGCCTCTCACGGAAGAAAAAAAAAGAAAACACATTCTTTTCCATTTTCGGGAGGCACGGCCGTGCCCCCGCGGAAGCAAAACCGTATCTCTCATGAAAGAAAAAAAAACAGAAAATACGTTTTTTTCGTTTTCAAAAGGCATGTCCGTGTCTCTCGCGAAAGCAAAACCGTCCGTGTCTCCAAGAGAAAAAAAATACAGAAAAGCCCATTTTTTTCATTTCCGAGAGGCAAGACCGTGCCTCTCACGGAAACAGAACCGTGCCTCTCGCGAGAGAGAAAAGAATAGTAAACACATTTTTTCCTTTTCGAGTGAAAGTAAAACCGTGTCTCTTGTGGAATTTCTTTTTTGAAAAAACAAAATTTCATCAAAATCTAAGAAAGACCGATGAAAAACCGGAACATTGAAAACCCCCGAAGAAAAACTCACCTAAAAAGTCAAAAACACACATGGAAAAATAAATAAAATAAAATACAAAGAAAACGTTCAGAGCGCGGCATGTGACGGCGGCTAAAAACGCGTCAAGTGGTAGCACGTGGGAGTGATAGTTAAAAGGCTCCCGAAGGAGTGCTCGCCAACTAATTTGTCTTCCTCCCAGCCGCTTGCCGCGAGTGCCATATGTGGTGTTTGGGCTGGCCTCAGTCTTGTTCATTTAAAAAAAATATGATTTTTCTTCTTATTTTTCTCAGGTACATTTTTCGTTTGCTTGTCTTTGGTTTCTTGTTTCGTCTTTTATTTTTGTTCTTTTTTTTTGTTTGTCTCGACATCTTTCTTTTCTTTTTTACATTTTTCCATTTTATTTATTTTTCCTATGTAAAAATACACAATCAATATTTAAACGTGTCTGCAATTTTCAAAAATGCCCCGACATTAGTTGAAAAAGTGAAAAGTGAATGCTTATTTGCAGTTAAATTAACATTTCCATTAATGTTTTAACATCTTTTCTAGTTATATGAATTGTGTTTTGAAATCAATTTTTAAACATTCTTTGAAAATTATATGGATATTTGAACGAAATATGTGGATACTTTTCCTGTTAAGGGAGCATTTGAAAAAATGCTGAAACATTTTGAATAATGTTTTGACGTACACATGAAACACTTTTTAAATTTATCGAATGCAAATTAATTTGTATTTAAAGATTTTTCGATAAACTATTTGAACATTTTTTACACCAGATGGGCAATTGTTTTTTGCTTTTTATATAAATTTAAAACTAATCAACTAAGCATATTTTGTATATCTTGGGAAAAAACTGCAACTATGTTAATGCTCACACCAATTACGAAATTTTTATTTACTTTTGAAATAATTGGAAACTTTATTCATTAGAAATAACCAATACATCGTTTGTCAGGTCAATACAATATCATCTAATGGTTCTTCAAACCATTCAAAAGTGAGAGAAAATCTTGCTAGTCTAGCGAGCTCAGGAGCAACTTTACTTGCTTCTCTATTACAATGTTTGACTTTAGTAACTACAAAATTACACGCATAATAGAAACAATCATTGAATACTGTCACCGCCGCATCTGAAGATCTTCCTCCATTCTTCATTGTCTCAATCACCTCCATATTGTCCGAGTTAATAATGAGACGATTACATCCCGCCCTTTGCGTCAGTGTTAGGCCAAATTTGAGAGCCAGTGCTTCAGCCATCAAGACATCCACACAATAGTCAATCTTGCCGTTTCATCCTGCAATAAATCTACCTTTATCGTCCCTAAGGACCACCCCCATCGTGCGCCGTAGCAGATCATGGTCAGAAGAAGCGTCCACATTAAGTTTCACGAATCCCCTAGGAGGGGGGGGGGGACAAGACCACCTCCTCCTTCTCATTGAGGCCTTTGGGGATGATGCACTGACGAAATTTGTCGTAAGGGCTAGAATTCCCATAGATATCAGATAGGCATTCTGACTCCTTGTGCATCAGTTTTCGTCTTTCTCACCATAGATACCATGCTGAGATAGCAATCATTTCAAGCACATTGTGGCGTGCCATAATCCTCAATTCTTGTTCTGGTAGAAGAAGTAAGTACTCCAACACCGCCTCTCTAACAGGATCAACCTCACAAGCTTTAGCGATGATATCCCCCATCCCCAATCTTTTGCAAACCTCCTTTGCTTTACTACACAGAAAAAGCAAATGCTTTGTATCTTCTAGACCCTCAGAGCAAGTGGGACAAATGGGAGAAATTTTCATTTACAAGCGTTACACGGCAAGGAAGGGTGCCATGTGGCGACAAATTTAACTTGGTTACAGGTTGACACCAACATAGAGCTTGCACAAATAATCATATAGATGCCCTGCCGCTCGCAACAAGCATTATAAGCCCATCTTAGCTGTCAGGAGAATATAGGGCAAATAACTATCCCACACCTTCAAAGCCTACTTATATGATGTCTAGGTGTAAGGCATAAAAACGACCAGTTTTCATGATATAAACAACCAACCAAGCAGTTATTTTTTAGCAAGATGTAATAAGTTTCCTCTTCAAAATTTTACATCGTTAATTGTGTGTGAAACAACAATCCAAACGGGTCCTAACTCTACAATTTGGGTGGTGGTGGTGGTCGGGTGGGGTGGGGTGCTAAACTGGGAAAACTCAATTGGAGGAGATATAAGCCCTCTCATGTGTACGAAGACTTCTCGGCTGTCATCGACAAGGTCAAGACTGCTCTGGTGAGGAGCAGCGACTACGATGCATCAACGGCTTGTTCTAGTGGCAGTAGTGGTCTTTCAATGGTCTTGTAATCTCGATGTATGTTTGAGATGTTTTTTACTTCCAGTGAACTTTTATAATAATTCTGATCATTTCAAAAAAAGCACAAAGAAAAGACTTTTATGTGTTTTATTTTTATATAAGCAAATAATTTTAGGTTACAAACCATGCAAGAGAAGCTAGTCAATTTGATACCGATGCCAAAGTTCTGTTTGGGTGAAGATCAAATCCGTTTAGTTATTTTATTTTCAGATTTTGAGGTAGTATCGAGCAAGTTCTAAAGAGTCATGAGTATGAATAGCATCGGCGTTGGTCACTCTTCCTCGGCTGGGTTAGTACGCCCCGACACAGAGACCATGCTATCGAGGACGAGGAGTCGATATCGGATGACGAGCTCAGAGGGGATGTGCTCGCTACCGAGTCAGACGACTTGTTGGGCTCGGACTACTCGGGGTCTTCCTCCAACAACACTACCAACAAGAAGCAATCCAATCATGGTTCGAGGAAGGTCCTGGAACAAACACCTACCAACAGCCATCTTGTCACAAAATCATTGGGAGACAAGTAAACGATGGATGTTACAAGTTATACCATAACCTAATGCTAACATACGATTTTCGTTTTCATCATGCAGTCATTGGATATTCATCACGTGCAAGCCTCTGAAGCACCGATTGCCGAACCCCCTCACCGTCTCCCTTGTAAGGAGGCACTTCCCCTACTTGATCAATCCTAGCGATCATGACCTTCCATCGCCAAGTTTAATCTGGGAGCATTACCAGTACGCCAATGATTAGGATGGTATCACCATGGTCGCCCAGGGCATAATATGACAAAGAAAGTTGCTTGTTAGACCAATTTGGAGAAAGGCGGGTACTTGTCAGTGGTAAGTAAGAACGTTGCTTGCTTCTACTTTGAGTGATGCCGCTTGTTCCAGGTATTAGTCATATGGTTCAATCATGTGTGACTAGGCGAGGCCAACAGGGATGAAAGTGGATTGTCGGGGAGGCATTGGCTGGTCTGTGGTGCGACCCGACATGGCAGGCACAACACATTGAGAAAAGTAAAGATCAAGTGAGAATGTCAGGTCTGACACACATCCAGGGGAGCCGCAAGCACACAACTCTCCGCAACATATGGTATGTGCAATATGATGGTCAATTTAATCTCACGCTGCATCTTCACTTATTCAGCTTGATGCTTTCTCTTGAAGGATCTGGAGCGTGGTGCCCCGGTCGACATCCTGGATGTATGGCGATAAGGTCACAAGGGAAAGGATAGCAAAGAGTTCTGCAATACGCCGGTGCAGGAGAAGTATGACACCTTCACATCCATCTTAAAGGAGGTGCACGGGTGGACGCCGAAAGTACGTATCGCCTACTCGACCAAGAGTTGGTTGTCAGTGCAAGCGAGGGGAAGAGAGATGTCCGCCACATCATTTGTAGTGGAGTGATCACCACCTCCTCGCAACACAAGCTCCCTTAGATCCGCGCATCGAGCACAAACTCAACTCCATCCATACGGAGTCACCAAACCTCAGTGTCGCAAGAGATCACGCATCTTATTGTTCCCACCATTACCATTCTATTAATGTCATGCCTTCAAATAGAGCCGTTGCAACCTATATGATACTAATGCCATATTACAGGCTTTATTGGAGAAGCGATCTGCTAAAGAGGAGGAACGACGGGTAGAACACAAGGATAGAACGAGGGAACAAGCGGCAACAAACGAAAGGATAAAGATGCTCGAGCAAATGATTGAGGTAGAACTTTCTCTTTATACAGTATATGGACAATGCTAAAATGACTCTCCTCTTATAGATCTTTATGCAAAGTGAAGCAGGTACATGTTGCACCTCCTCCTCCTCCATAAACATATAAGCGTGTCCATGGATTGGCTGTGAGAAGAACTTGCATGTGATCGGAAGGATGTGTCACCGTGGTCTACAAACTTTCAATTTGCATGTCTTTTCTCTATGAACTTGTATGAACTTGATGAAGTATGCATATGTGAACTTGATGAAGTGTGCGTATGTGAACTTGTGTGTGATGTGCTTGAGCAATTTCTAGATGTTAGGAGCTCCCACGTACATTTGATAAGAGATGACATTTTTTGCACTAAAGTTATAGGCATAAAATGAATGTATTTTTTTTCAACTGCAGATATTAAAGAATAAATAAATTGACAACGATAACAATGTGACATATTTACGAGGGTCCCACTTAGGAACACAACATTTGCTGAGAGGCGACACTCGTAGTGAGGTCACCGGAGCGATAGCACATACTTTTTCGAGGGTCACATTCGGAAAAAACATCATTTTTGGAGAGCACCTCTCGGCATAAGTGGCACCTAACTCGTACTACAATTCTTTTCCTAAAGCAGTCATACTCGACAAAAATGTTTCCAGATTAGAATTATTTAAAGAATTTTTTTATCAAATAATTCACAAATGTTTTAGTGGCTGGTGGGCCCGTGATAGGTGGGTCCCACAGACCCACCTGCCAGGTCAAAATATTTCGCAAAAATGAGGCTTTCTATTATCTGCCTTGGGTAGGATTCGGACTCGGCTCGCTAGCATGAGTGTGCAAAGGAGGAGCCAGCTTGGCTGGCGCGTGTGTTTGAAAGGAAGATGGACACAACCTCATTATTAGTGATACAAGCTGACTCGTGGGGCCTGCATGTCAGGCGCTGTGAATTATAGAAACTTTGTATGACAAGTGGGCTAGGTGAGATGTGTGGCTGCTGACTAGACATGGACGAATGTTTTACTAACAAGTGGGGGCGCGCGGCTTCGCTGTAAATCACACGGAGGAAAATATTTCCTGAGAATAAGTGTTGGGCATTCGGGCTGAGGTCTCGGGAAAGAACCCCCCAAGTCAGAGAGCCATCAAGCACGAATGGACATGCCACATGGCATCTATTTGCTGTGTTTGGCTCCCGGCGTATGTTTTTTTTGCAAAGTATGCTTCCTTTCTTGTGTTCTTTGTTGATTCAAGTCTGCAACAACATCTCGTTGTCGTGTGTTGCACTTGGCCGAGTACGACTCTTATATCCCTTAGCCGAGAGCCCATGGTTTGACTCTCAGCGTACAACCAAACACCCGACATACAACGAATTCTCGTAGTGTTATAAGACAAGTTTGTGTTTTTTCATAGTACACTTAAGAATATGTAAAGTCAACACAGATCAAACATGTTGATTATAATGAAAATATATTGTGAAAAATAAAATATACTTTGTTATTGTTACCTTAATAAAGATTTGGTGTCTATTATGATGGGAAAACCCACTAACAAACAAAGCACATCCATGCATTAAGTGACTGTATTTTTGCACATTACTATTCATCCTCAAATTTAATGATTTATATATATATTTAAAGGTATTTCCTTCTGATTTTCTGCACACTTATACATTTCATCCTTACATACTAGCATACCCCCCCCCCCCCCTATTTTTTGAAATCAAAAAGTTTGACTTTTGAATTTAAAAAAAAATGGGCTCCATGGATCTCGGTCACCAAAGCACCCTTTTCTTGGAACTCAAACAAACACAATTGTTGTTCTTAAGACGGGGACAAGACAAGTGCAATGCTAAAATGGTAGCTCCACATAGTTGTGTGATTGGACTAGAATTAGGAGTCATTTGGAAGAAAACAACTAGCTCTCCATGACAGCCTACAACTAGATATATCTATGAATCGACAAAACAACAAGAAGACCGAGCAACTCTTGGCCTGCTTGGACTACTTTGGAGCTTGTTTGCATGGTTGGTAGCTATAAGAGAACCCTCATGGAAGTTGTCTTCATATCTCACTTTGGTGTAGTATCGACCGCGAGTCATTCACCTTCTCCTTTTATGTAGAAGTAGAAGTAGACGATGTG
Source organism: Hordeum marinum (assembly GCA_022496015.1). Taxonomy (NCBI): domain Eukaryota; kingdom Viridiplantae; phylum Streptophyta; class Magnoliopsida; order Poales; family Poaceae; genus Hordeum; species Hordeum marinum. The sequence continues at coordinate 382,377,616 of CM039677.1, read as the reverse complement.
ACAGAAGCATGTAAGTGACAACCAATTTTTGACAGAGAACCAAACTCCATGTGAGTACCAAAATAGCCTCCATGGAAACTATCTTTGGTGAGCGCCATGCGGTTGTCGAGTAACAATAGCATCCTCATCGTAAGAAGGCGACATGCACAACTAATGCCGTCGTCAAATCAAATCAAGGTTATGGCAATAAATCAAATGTAACGTATATGTTGTTTACATGTCTTCTCACATCGAGAGGTGCTAAGGGATATTAAAACGCATTGAATGTCGGTGAAGTTCATAGCAATAAATCAAGAATGCACTGAAATGTAATGGATCCATCAAATCATGAATTAGACGCACTAAATGTTTGTGTAAGAAACTACATCGCTGAGAACATGCAGAAGGAACGACTCTCTATGATCACACGTACCATCTAGTATCAAGGATTAGTAAATATGGTACTCCAACACGGGAAAAGGCGATCAAGTGCACTGATTAAAGCAAACTTGCCACCAAATTCAATATAAGCCGAGTATTAAAAATCAGTGTAAGCTACTCGTCTTATATAAATATGGTGGCTTATAAGCTACTTTTATCTCCAAAATTAAATAAACATCCAAAATGAAAGGAAAAATTCGAAGAGATGCACGGATTAAAGCAAACTGGACACATATTCATGTTGCTCACATCAAGGAATGGTAGGGACGACATAAAAGTTGACAAAAGACAATACAATGGTTCATCAGACTCATAAATGGCTGCCACACAGCGACAATGAACTAGGGAACGGGTCAATTACAAGAGAGACTCATGATGCAACATTATTGCATCTAAGCTTGTACATAAGCATATGCTAGTCGGATGAGACAATACGGGGCTTCCCAATATTCCATACTCTTATTCCTGAAACATAGAACAAAAGGTTCAAATTAATGAAAAGACTATCACGTCAGATTGGATATGCAAATTGGAAGGCTTACCCTTTGTTTCGATATACTGGTTTTGATTCCCTTAGAAAAATTGCCAATGACATCCCGAGGCACATCAAAATTCAGTAGGCTATCAATCAACTCATCCACGGTATCATCCATAAGATAGCTCATCCAAGGTTCAAAATTGGCAGCATTATTCTCCATAACAGGAAGCACCACCGAGTTGTTGGTGTTACTCTCGACAAGTAGAGATTCAGCTCCTTCAGCATTGGTAGAAATGGGAGCAATGGATGATATATGTGGAGTCTTGGTGTAATACTCCCAGCCCAAGTCAGAGCAGCCAAAGGAGTTACTTCCCCTTTTAGAGTACGTATTTATAACATGAGCTTCAACAGGGGCAACAAAGCTCATTGCAGGAACAAATGGCATGTTGTCGGGCTGAACAAGTGGTCGCTTTGATGCAAAGTCAACAGATGGGTAGACAAAAGCATTTTGGTTGGCAAGATTGTTGACTGCTGGTACAAAACTATGTTCATGTGCTGCGCTTGGCTGGGGTACATTAGGAGCTGCAGGGGAGCTCGACGCTTTTGAGGAATTGCTAGTTTCTCTGGAAAGTTAAGCTTGGCCTTCTTGCCACGGATCCTGCGTGCTTCGACATCATAAGCTCTTGCACCTTCTTCGGCACTATTGAAAGTACCAAGCCAGACACGAAAACCCTTGATAGGATCTCTAATTTCCGCAGCCCACTTACCCCAGGGGCGTTGCCGTATACCCCTGAATTGGTTCTTTCTCTTCCTTTTTGCTGACCTTTGTGTAGGACCATCAAAACTAGCATTAGTCATGGTGCTTAAGTCACCTGCAATGGAAGATCAATGTCAATGCTAAGAGAGACGAACACAGACAATCTTGTCTGAGAAAAAGTGACTAATTTCACCATGCACATGAACGCATATGTATAATATCAAAATCTTTATGAACATTGGACCATCATGTGTGCAATCCTCTTCAGGTTTGGGTGAAAGGATCAGTCACCCAAAAAATAAATAAAATAAAGTAAATCACAACTTATAGAAATCCAGGTACTCATAAACAAACCACATGATATAGATCTTTGCCATCATTCTGTAATTATTAATCTACAAATCCCATTATCGACCACTCGAAAAAACATCATTATCAATGATGTAGAATCAAGGATTTTTTTCTAGTAGGACTCAACAATCACGAGTATAATCCTTTAGACTTAGAACTGAACCGAGTATAGAAAAATCCCCATGCAAATCTACAACCATCTAAAACAAGGCAACAATCCAAAATGCACATACGTCCATACGAAACGGAGAAATCGGGCCTTTTTGTAGATATTCAATCCCTTTTGACTATAAATAGTAAATATATGAATCACCATCAAAGCAGGAAAAATATAAATCACAAGATCGCAACCTAGCAACCAAAATCGATTCTCTGAAGGAACAGTGCCGAAATCAGCCCACCGGACTAATCATTTCATGCAAACATGGCAACAAACCAAAAAGGCCTAGCCCTTAACCAATTCACTTCATAACATCCAAACCATTCCAACCCAAAATCTCTAAGCAAACAGGTGTCAAGGAATCTCCAACGGCGTCCCACAAAATGACAACAAATGCATCCAACCAATTTGTGCCATCCTACCTAGTGTCGCATACGTCTGTAGATTCATTCGGGCCTCTGAATTCTAGCAGATCAGATGCAAAGCTGGGGAAGATTTCTGGGAGTTAGGGTGTTTGCCTTGCCAATCAAAAACCACCATGTACCCCATGCCACAATGTCTCTCCTTTCTATTTGCGTTGGAGGAAGGAGTGGTTAAAATAAGTTGAAATCAGTTTGATTTCTCTTAGTTGCTATTTGGCGAAAGGTTTGCATCTCTCACAAGTTATTTGGCAAAAAACCACAACTCTCAATGGTTATTTGGCGGAAGTGGATTGGGTTGGAGCTCTCACAAGCTAGATAGCATTGTATATGGTGGAACACCATTGCTATTTGACGGAAGGCCATTACTATTTTTTAAGTTAATAGAGGCAGACATAGTATAGGGTTGGATGACGTCTCTAGTATCCGGGGTCCATAGACGTACACATTCATGGATGTTTAGTGTGTCTGATTTGTAGCACAACATTTGATATGACCTAATACCCACAAGTCAAGCCTTCCAACACCAGCCCCACACAATTTCTTTTCCTACCCAAGTAATATGAGCAAATGACACGATATCCTAGCTTATGTAGTTGTCAATCATAGGGTCATATTAAAATCTAGCGAAGCAATGCAGACCGATATCCTTTGAGAGGGATCTCTTGGAAGCGAACGGGTTGATCTCGACAACCTCATCATTTTCGTCCTACTTAGCCACCCCACCACACCCGAGATCCAAGTCGGAGTACCCGGAGTCAGTGTCGAAGCCCTTGAAATCGGCCCTTGTCGTCATCGTCCTCCATGTCGAGCTTAAACCCAAGACCGCAGAGCCTCGCGAAGCATCGACTTCAGCCACCACCTCGCCAGGTATTCTTCTTCTTAGGCCACAACATGGCCTCCACCACCATCCGCGTCACCGTGGGCAGTTTGAGGGTCATGAGGATCTTAGCACGCACTTGCGACATTTAACCATATTTTCTCATAGTCGCCGCCCCTAGCCCGTGGACGTTTAGCTAATATCTTCTCATAAATGAGTGCATGTAATTTTAAGATCCTTGCAAATAACTGATAATAAGTTACTTCATTTATTAGCTCAAGATTGTGCTATGCACCTACAGTATGATTGTGCTAATACCGGTGTACACTCTTCGTCCGTGTTTACTGGACGGGCTCATCCAACCGAACATTTAATATAAAATCTTCTCATAAATGATTGTGTGTAATGCTAAAAAAATCTTCTCACAAATGATTTTGTGTAATGCGAAGATCTTTGCAAATCACTCATAGCTAGTTATCATTTATTAGCTACAGATTATACTACGCACCTGTAGTACAAGTGTACTACTACGTTCATACTTCACTCATCCGAGTTTATTGGACAAGTTCATCCAACCAAACATTTAATAAACCAATATCTTCTCATAAATGATTGCGTGTATTTTTAAGTTCCTTGCAAATAAACCATAATTATTTATTTCATTTATTATCCCAGGATTGTAGTGCACACCTATAGTATGACTTTATTACTACTGTCATACTCCTTACATTTGGGGTTATTGGACGGATTCATCCAAACGAAAGTTTAACGAATATCTTTTCATAAATGATTGTGTGTAACTTTAGGATATTTGTAAATCACTCCATTGTTCTGAAACAAACAGAAAGATACTCCATTGAGTTACTTGCATGTACTTCAAGTGCAATCAGTAGCACTATCATACGATAATTATATAAATTGTAAGTTAGCATTGCAAATTTCTCATCGCATCCTTGATCTTAACCATGTATATGGATATCTAACATTTTCTAAACTAACATGACATTGTTGCTCTATGACCTTGTATCTTGATTAATATTCAATCAAGATCCCCATATAAATAAGTTCATAACTCCATAATCCTAGTAAATCACACATATCTACTTACCCCATTGAGCTACTATCACATATGTGCAATAATTAGATTTATTATACATTTACTTTATGAATTCTAAATGAGCATTGCAACTTTTTTATAATGTGCTCATGATCTAACCATGTATATAGATATTATTAACTATTTTTGTAAACTAACATGGCAACGTTGCTTCACGACTTTGTGTCTTACTTGACACCAAGAATAAATAATTTGAGAGCGGTTTTGTTTCTTGTGAGAGGATGTGAATGGTTGATGCATGAACGAAGCAACAACTCTGGGTCAAAATATATAATTTGCATAGAAAATCTACTCATGAGTTTTTTATACTCAAATATCATAAAAAATGTGCAAACCATAAATATAAAAAATTATAGTATCCAAGATTTAACAACACGCATAGCTTATAAACCTTTGCCAGACCTAACAATTCGATCGGAAATTTAACTTGGGAGCGGCCTTTCTAGGACGGTTGATGCATAAATTGCTTTGTTACCTAGGGATCAATACATAAATTTGTGTCGGCACTCTATTTACATGAAGAAAAGGACTCATAGAGAGAAGGACTGTAAATTACGTGAAATTAAAAGGCATATGAGAGTAAACCACATAAAACTGGGAAACATAAGTGTAAACCACCTGAAAAATAGAAAAATGTCTATTGTTGCCAGGCTTATACGTGGTTTCAAACTTGTGTGTCCTACCTAAAATGAAAAAAATGGTAGTACAGTATGTTCTACAGCAAACAAGGACGAAAAATGACCCTAATAGACAGATTAAAAGCAGTTATCGCGACATGGGACCGATACCTTTGGAGAGGGACCTCTTGATGGAAATGGCTTCATCTCGACAACTGTGCCGTTGTTATCCTCCTCTGCCACTCCATCATGCCCTAGCTCCAAGTCGGAGTCCCCGGAGTCGACCTCAAACTCCTCGTAGTCGTTCTCCATCCCAAGCCTAATCCAAACTTGCTGAGCACCAGGAAGTGTCGTCCGTCGAGGCTTCTTCTTCTCAAGACACGGCGCTGCCTCTGTCACCCTTCATGTCACCACGAGCGTCTTGAGGTTTGCAAATCACACCGCCGCATATGGCTGCTAGTATCTCATCGTATTCATTGGGGGGAAAGGAGCCTCATCGAAATTGGTAATTTGGCAGAGTTTTTAATGAAGCGGTGGAGCGGGTGTGTAGGTTGACAGATGGAGTCGAGGACAGACCCCTATATACGTGGTGGCCACATGAGAACGTCACTCTTGCGAGGGGGTGCATGGTGGGGCCACACATCTGTGAGGGTACACGAAGTGGGTGAAAGGCATGATGTAGGTTTCGGAAACGAGCATTTCCATTCGGAGGAACCTTTTGCATCGACCCCTTGAGACAAGTGGTATTTCCAGTAATGCCCCTGGGAAATGAATGGGTGGATAATTGACTATTTTTAATCTTTGGTAGCACGCCATTGATTTGCCCAAGATTGTACAGACACCCCTACCCTGAGAAAAAGTTTGTATGACACTCCTATACTACTATATTATATTTGTATTGTACTCACTAGCATATTTCAACAAATACATTAAGGGAAGATCTCTCATTTGTCCATCCAAATCACTCATGGCCACTAGTCCATTGAGTTATTTCCAGAAACAATACTTCATTGAGTTAGTAGCATGTGTGTGCAATCATTAGCATCATCATTATACATGTTAGTTATATGAATGAGTTTGTCTAGGGAAATCTAGATGTGAAACAATTATGTCACATATAAGCTGGCATCATTTGTTTGTTGGGTTGGGCCTTTAGTGGGTTAGATTGTTGCGGGTTACTGCTTTGTTAGGAACTTTTAAGCTAGCCTTTTTTTCTTTGCATGTTAGATTATTTTATTACTCTTTTAAAGGATGTGAGAGTACCCGCCTCCTAGGGGGCTTCACGGGTAAGAGTGCCCTCCACATCGTCTATTTCGAGGTTACTTGTCGCGTGAGTCTCTTGGGGGTTCTTCGCACTGTCCGATCTACTCGGGTGGTGCGCAACCAGGAGACCCACCTTGGTGGTCCATGATGGATGGTCCGCGGGTGCACAAACGACCATCGACATGGGGTGGCTTCAGGCGTGCTAGTGAGTTCCCTTTTGTCCGCTGCCATGCGCACAATGGTCTAGTCAGACCCGCCTATCAACACCTTTGCCTCGCGTCGGGATGGTTCGGTCACGTCGGGTAGCGGTGTGTGGCGACCGTAGAGCCGGCACGTGTGTAGTGCCTTTTTATGGCTGTTTCGTTGCCCTCATGCAGGTACGCACATGTGGCATGAGTGGTGCAACACCCTGTGCATCGGCGTTGCATCCACCCCGCTATGTAGAGGGCACCCTAGCCGGCTCCGTAGAGGGGCTTGGTATGGCCGTACATGTAGGGGCTTTCCTGCTCGAACACAGAGGGGCTTGGCCTGGACCTTGGCTGTCACAGGTTCTAACCAGCTATCATGGGGACGAAATCACTATTCTGACCTTGTGAGCGATCTTTGTCACAAACTAAACTAGACATGGAAGTATTTCATGATCTGACCCTTTAGGAAACGCCATAGACCGTGGCGTTTCTTCCCAACATAGAAACGCCGAGCTAGATAGCATTTCTGCCCTTGTCCACTGCTAGGCTGAGCACTCATACATGAAATGCCAAAAACGCCAAGATAGAAGCCATTTCTAGAAACACCAAAGGCCTTGGCGTTTCTATGTAGGGCAGCAACGCCAAAGGCCTTGGCATTTCTATGTAGGGCAGCAACGCCAAGGCCTTTGTCGTTGCCGCCCTACATAGAAACGTCAAGGCCTTTGGCATTTCCAGAAATGGTAGCTAGCTCGGCCTGGTAGTGAGCGAGGGCGGAAACGCTATCTAGTTCGGCATTTCTATGTTGGGCAGAAACGCCATGGGCCATGGCGTTTTCAAAAGGGCCAGATCGTGAAATACTTTCATGTTGAGTCCAGTTTGTGACAAAGATTACTGAAAAGGTCAAAATCGTGATTTCGGCCTATCATGGCTAGGATGTGCAACGTCAATTGCCCTTCCTTAGCTGTCTATAAAAGCGCCCCATGTACTCTCTTGTTTGGGGTGCCTTCCACATCCTCCTAATCTTGTTGAATCTCGCGAGCTTCCTACCACATCTCTCCCTCCACGAGCTTCTTCACTGAGCCAATAGATGAAGAGTATGTGCCCATGCCTATGCCGGTGAAGCCGCCGATGTATGGGTCCAACAAGCTTGAGATCAAGAAGGACTATGATAGGATGATTATTGAGGTGTATGAGGTAGAACAAGTGCCGACACTACTCGAGGGTCATCTGGTGTCCATTTTTCCATGGTTGAGGGACAGGGAGCTTTATCGGTGTTGTTGCTTTGTTTGCTGGGGGTGGTGGCAAGAAATTTTCAAGAAGAAGAATGCAGAGGGATCTCATGTCCATACGCGCTCAAGGAGCGAAGGGACTACTCTCATTGCGGAAAACAACAAGAGCTAACATGAGCAAATAAATCATGATGTGTGTCCCACAAAGTGGAGGAGCCAAACATTCCTGGATCGTCAATGCCGATGTGGGTGTTTTTTCTTTACTCCATATATATCCACACATATAAGGAAATCATCCACAAGTTCCTAATGTGGTCATGCATATTGTATGTAGTGTTGTATTCATGTTTGTTCATAGTCATGAACGGAATTCTTTGCAGTTGTATGTTTGTTGTTGTAGGCCGCAACAATGAAATACCGATAGAGATGGCAAATGACACCACCTGGCATGTATTGGTTGCTTTTCTTCTTGGGTGTTTTTGATCTTTCCCCCGTGATGGGTTCTATTCACAATAACACCCTATGGGAATAATTCATAATACCATTGATTTATGAGTGTGATATAGCTTGCTCAACTACCTGATGTAGTTGGTCTTTGTGCTAGTGGCGCAATGGGTAGTTCCGAAGGAGGAAGAATTGTGGGTGGATTCCTCTGCAATGGTAGTAGAATTCACATAATCATTTTGATGTTAATGTGCACTTGTTGGAGAACATTGCATGGGAAACAAAAAAATTCCTACTATCGGGCCTAGATGCACACGATCACCTATGGGGCCATTGGCCCCTTTGTGGTTTGGCGAGGGGTGTGGACGTAAGTACAAAGAGCAGAGACAGTGAGATGATATGACGATCTACCCAGGTTCGGGCCGCTGTGAAGCATAAAACCCTACTCCTGCTTTGTGGGTGGATCGATCAGAGGAACACGAAGAGCGTGCAACACTCGAGCCCATCAAGGGTTTCCTTCGTGGGAGTTACTACGTGTGTACAAGTGTTCAAAGTTCTGAATCTTGAGCTAAGTTGCCTTGGGCCCCCTTTTATAGTACAAGGGGCAACCACAGTGGCAAAACAAACATTGTCCGATGATTAGGTAGCTATCAGAGCTTATTACCTAACTCTGGCATTAGAGATAAAATACCATCATTGCTAGTCTAGGTGGAGTGCAGGGGTGCATCCCGAGCAAGCTTATACCATTGTTCTAGCTAACTATTGCACCTCAGCTCGACACGTCTATGGATGGGTGTCAAGGAGGCGTAATTTGTCTTCCAGCGTGTCGCCATGTTCTTAGTGAGAGCCACTTAGCCATCTGGGGGCTCGACACTGCATTGACAAGTGACTGGCCTTGCGATGAGGTGGAGCTGTAGTCAATCGGCCCGCGCCTGCCGGGGGATGGCTTGCTGGGTCTTCAATAAGGGGCGCACGTCCTGGTCCCCGGCAAGCGCCAAGGGTGTGCATGACGCGCAATAGTGCAGGTTTGGGCTGCCACATCGGGCTTGTTGGAGTCTATATTGATTATTTGTCGGGTTTGGCCCTGTCGGTGTTCTTGGACCGAGGGTACCTAGACTTGCCTTCCTACGGCCCAATGCCTTGCCCACCACCACGGCCCGGTACGACCCACCGACAAGTTCCTCAAGTCAAGACCCTCGTGAGGGCCCCCCGCCTCGCGAGGAGGAAAACATCAAGACCTCCAAAGAGTAGCATCCCCCCAGGTCGCCTCTCGAGGTGCAGAGATTCCTATGCAAGTGACCAACCTCCCACGGACGGGATGACATGGGTTCTGACGACGAAGCCAGGCGGGTGCTAGCAGGTGTGGGAGGAGGACAACTTCCTCTTTCATGCTAAGGAGACAAGGATATATGTGGGTTCCCAAGGAATCCCCCAAAGGTTTCCTTCCCGGTGCAACGAGATCAAGACAACAAGCTCGGCAGGACGAATGTCATTGCCGAGCCCACCAATGCATCAACCCCTGGAGCTTTGCAGGCAAAGACGACCTTTAGTCAGGATAAGATGTACCTCCTGTCCCCTTTCAAATTTAGCCGTTGTGGATCCCTTCCCGCCTGTGCAATAATGGAAGAGGATCATGGCCCCTATAAATAGTAACCCACTCCCATCGTAGAAGGCAGGTTGAGTAGAGCTAGTTCATCACCACCAAATGTCCTCGTGAGGCCACCCCACCACTGTACTAGTTCATCCTTAGACTCATCGTGAGGCCAATCCACCACAAAGCAGGAGAAGGGTTTTACACCGCAAGGTGGCCCGAACCTGGGTAAATCTCCGAGTCACTTTCTCCCTCGCTTGCATTCGCTCATCGTAGCTAGGCCGTAGCATGACAAGCCTGAGACTTTGAGCCGGTTTAGATCCTCACACACGCCCTAGTGTTCGAACCTTGTGGTTTTTGCGGAGCCTTGAATCCGACATTTTTGCAGGAGTAGCATGATCACTCCGAAGATTGGCTCGGCCGCGTCGCCGAGCCTGCAGACGCCGCTAGCGAAGCCCCAACGCTTGCTCGCTCGCCCCTCCACCCGCTCTTCTGGGCGGGCGATGCGGCTTGTAGTGCATTGCCTCCTCCTTCTCCCCGCGAAGGCTTGACTGTGGACCCAGGTGCGACACACGCCCGTGATACCAGCTGCACACGGCACCAACGCGCAACACCTCCAAGTCAAGCCTCTAGACGATGCCGTGGCCGCATGATAGCGCCAGTGCGCCCCCACGAAGCTCAACATGGTGAACGAGTGCACCAGGCCCGAGGCAGGCCGCGTCTCCCGATGCGCTCCCCTGGAGACAGGCCGCAAGGACATGAAGGACAAGGCCAAGGAGGCGTAACGCAAGGACCCCGTCGAGCTAGCGGTCACGCCCGAGGCGAAGCGCAGTCACGGATCGGAGGAGCCCCCCAAGGGCAGCCGTCCATTCTGCGTCTTCCACTACACCAACACACACAACACCAGCACGTGTCTAGAGCTCAAGAAGCTTTGTGACGAGCGCTTCGGCCACTGCCCGGTGTTGGGGAACGTTGCATGGGAAACAAAAAATTTCCTACGCACACGCAAGATCTATCCATGGTGATGAGCATCTACGAAAGGGAGAGTGGATCTACATACCCTTGTAGATCGCTAAGCGAGAAGCATTAAGAAACGCGGTTGATGTAGTCGAACGTCTTCGCAATCCAAATCGCCGAGCGTCCCGTGATCCCATCACGATCTATCCCGTGATCCAATCACTATCCGTCCCACGATCTCATCATGATGCGTCTCGCGATCTTGATCACGGTCCTTTCGATCTAGCACCGAACGGACGACACCTCCGCGTTCAGCACATGTACAGCTTGATGACGATCTCCGCCTTATTGATCTAGCAAGAGGGAGAGGAGAGGTAGATGATTTCTCCAGCGGCAAGGCGGCATTGCGGTGATGGTGGTGGAGGAATTCCAACAGGGCTTCTCCTAAGCATTGCTGAAAACCGATCTAGAGGAGAAAACGATCTAGAGGAAGAAGAGGGCAGCACGTGGCTATTAGGGTTAGGGCTGCCCTAAAAACCTCTAGTATATATAGGAGGAGAGGAGGAGGAGGAGGCTGGCGCACAAAGGTCCAGCCCTTTGATCTTGGCGCAAGAAGGAGATGAGTCCTTCTCCTCCACTCCTAGTTGGATTAGGACTCCTTCCTTATTCAGCCTTTTTCTCCTTAGGAATCTCTTCCCGGCCGCATGGGCCTTGTGTGGGACTTTGGACAGCCCACTAAGGGCTGGTATTTTTCCTCCCACGTCCCATGTAGCCTCTTGGGTCGAAATACCCCTCCCGATGGTCCCCTGGTACACTCCCGGTACTCCCGGTACACTACCGATGAGCCCGAAACTTTTCCGGCGACCAAAACAGGACTTCCTATATATCAATATTTACCTACGGACCATTCCGGAGCTCCTCATGACGTCCGGGATCTTATCCAGGACTCCGAACAACCTTCGGTCACCACCATGCATAACTCTATACTACCGAAACGTCACCAAACCTTAAGTGGGCAGACCCTGCGGGTTCGAGAACTATGTAGACATGACCAAGACACCTCTACGGTTAATAACCAATAGTGGGACATGGATGCCCATATTGGTTCCTACATATTCTATGAAGATCTTTATCGGTCGAACCTCTATGTCAAGGATTCAGTTAATCCCGTATGATGTTCCCTTTGTTCTTCGGTATGTTACTTGCCCGAGATTCGATCGTCGGTATCCCCATACCTGGTTCAACTTCGTTACCGGCAAGTCTCTTTACTCGTTCCGTAATACAAGATCTCGTGGATAACACTTAGTAAAATTGCTTGCAAGGCTTATTGTGATGTTGTATTACTGAGTGGGCCCTGAGATACCTCTCCGTCACACGGAGTAACAAATCCCAGTCTTGATCCATGCCAACCCAACAGACACCCTCGGAGATACCTGTAGAGCACCTTTATAGTCACCCAGTTACGTTGCGACATTTGATACACACAAGGTACTCCTCCGGTGTCAGTGAGTTGCATGATCTCATGGTCATAGGAACAAATACTTGACATGCAGAAAACAGTAGCAATAAACTGACACGATCATATGCTACGTTTATAGTTTGGGTCTTGTCCATCACATCATTCTCCTAATGATGTGATCCCATTATCAAATGACATCTCATGTCCATGTCTAGGAAACCTTGACCATCTTTGACATCATTCTCCTAACGGTGTTGTCTATGTATCCACACATGTATCTGAGTTTTCGATCAATACAATTATAGCATGGATAATAAACTATTATCATGAACAAGGAATATTATAATAACCAATTTATTATTGCCTCTAGGGCATATTTCCAATAGTCTCCCACTTGCACTAGAGTCAATAATCTAGTTCACATCACCATGTGCTTCGCATTTGTTATGAATCTAACACCGAATGAGTTCTGGGGCTCGATCATGCTTTGGATGTGAGAGAGGTAATTTAGTCAATGGGTGTGTGACATTCAGATCCGTGTTTACTTTGCAAATCTCTATGTCATACTATAGACACTGCTACCACACTCCACTTGGAGCTATTCCAAATGGCTGCTCCACTATACGTATCCGAATTGCTACTAAGAGTCATCCGGATTGGTGTTAAATCTTGGATCGACATAACTCTTTACGATGAACTCTTTATCACCTCCATAATCGAGAAACAACTCCTTAGTCCTCTAGTTACTAAGGATATTTTTGACCGCTGTCTAGTGATCCATTCCTGGATCACTCTTGTACCCCTTGAGGGACTCATGGCAAGGCACACACAGGTGCGGTACACAGCATGGCATACTATATAGAGCCTATGGCTAAAGCATAGGGGACGACCTTCGTCCTTTCTCTTTCTTTTGCCGTGGTCGACCTTTGAGTCTTACTCAACTTCACACCGTACAAATCAGGCAAGAACTCTTTCTTTGGCTGATCCATTTTGAACTCTTTCAAAATCTTGTCTAGGTATGTACTCATTGAAAGTCTCATCAAGCATCTTGATCTATCTCTATAGATCTTGATGCCCAACAATTAAGTAGCTTTATCCAGGTCTTCCTTTGAAAAACTCTTTTCAAACAACCATTTATGCTTTCCAGAAATTCTACATCATCTCCGATCAACAATATGTTATCCACATATGCTTATTAGAAACTTCTATAGTGCTCCCACTCACTTTACTATAAATACAAGTTTCTTATAAACCTTGTATAGACTCAAAAAGTTTGATAACCTTATCAAAGTGTATATTCCAACTCCGAGATGCTTGCTCCAGCCCATAGAAGGATTGTTGGAGGTCCCACGCCTTTTAGCATCCTTAGGACTGACAAAACCTTCTGGTTGTATCACATACAACCTTTCCTTTAATTAAACTGTCAAGGAAACGATGTTTTGACATCCATCAGCCAGATTTCATAATTGAAAAATGCAGCAACTGCTAACATAATTCCAACAGACTTTAGCATCGCTACGAGTGAGAAAGTCTCATCATAGTCAACTCCTTGAACTTGGCGGATACTTCTTTGCGACAAGTCAAGCTTTATAAATGGTGACATTCACCATCAGCGTCTGTCTTCATCTTAAAAGGTCCATTTGTACTCGATGACCTGCCGTCCAACGAGCAAGTCTACCAAAGTCTATACTTGGTTTTCATACATGGATTCGTTCTCGGATTTCATTGCCTCTAACCATTTGTCGGAATCCAGGCCCATCATCGCTTCTCCATAGCTCGTAGGTTCATCATTGTCCAACAACATGACCTCTAAGACAGGGTTGTCGTACCACTTAGGAGCAGTACACGTCCTTGTCGACCTACGAGGTTTGATAGTAACTTGATCTAAAGCTTCATGATCATCATCATTAACTTCCTCTTCAACTAATGCAAGCTTCATAGAAACATCTTCCTGCGCTGTGCTACTCTCTCGTTGAAACAAAGGTTCAATAAACTCATCAAGTTCTATCTTCCTCCCACTCAATTCTTTCGAGAGAAACTTTTCTCAAGAAAGGACCCAGTTTTAGCAACAAACATTTTATGCTTGGATCTGAGATAGAAGGTTCACCCAACTGTTCTTAGGGTATTCTATGAAGATGCATTTGTCCACTTTGGGTTCGAGCTCATTAGGTGAAAACATTTTCCACACAAGCGTTGCAGCCCCAAATATTAAGAAATGACAGCTTAGGTTTCTATCAAACCATAATTCACACGGTGTCATCTCAACGGATTTAGATGGTGCCCTATTTAAAGTGAATGTAGTTGTCTCTAATGCATAACCCCAAAATTATAGTAGCAAAACGATAAGAGACATCATAGCACACACCATATCCAATAGATCACGACTATGACGTTCGGACACACTATCACACTATGGTGTTCCAGGTGGCGTGAGTTGTGAAACAACTTTCATATTGTCTAAAGTTGTATGCCAAACTCGCAACTCAGATATTCACCTCCACGATCATATCGTAGACATTTTTATCTTCTTGTCACGATGATCTTAAACCTCACTCTGAATTTGCTTGAACTTTTCAAATGATTCAGACTTGTGTTTCATTAAGTAAATATACATCATATCTACTCAAATCATCAGTGAAAGTAAGAAAATAACGATATCCACCGCACGCTACAAGACTCATTGGATTGCATACATCAACATGTATTATTTCCAATAAATCACTTGCCCGCTCCATCAAACCGGAAAACGGGGTCCTTAGTCATCTTGCCCAAGAGGCATGGTTCGCATGTCCCAACCGATTCGAAATCGAATGAGTCCAAAGATCCATCAACATGGAGTTTCTTCATGCGATTTATACCAATATGACTTTTAGCGGCGGTGCCACAAGTATGTGGTACTATCATTAGTAACTTTGTATCTTTTTGCATCAATTTTATGAACATGTGTATTACTACGATCAAGATTCAACAAACCATTCTCACTGGGTGCATGACCATTGAAGGTATTATTCATGTAAACAGAATAACCATTATTCTCTAACTTAAATGAATAACCGTGTTGCAATAAACCCGATCTAATCACGTTCATGCTCAACACAAAACACCAAATAACATTTATTTAGGTTCGTCACTAATCCCGAAGGTAGAGAGAGCATGCGATGTTGATCACATCAACCTTGGAAACATTTCCAACACACATCGTCACCTCACCCTTAGCTAGTTCTCCGTTTATTCCGTAGCTTTTATTTCGAGTTACTAACATTTAGCAACCGAACCGGTATTCAATACCCAGGTGCTACTAGGAGTACTAGCAAGGTACACATCAATAACACGTATATCAAATATACTTATGTTGATGTTGCCAGCGTTCTTATCTACCAAGTATCTAGGGTTGTTTCGCTTCAGCGACCGCACTCCTCATAATCGAAGCACTTAGTCTCGGGTTTGGGTTCAACTTTGGGTTTCTTCCCTGGAGCAGCAACTGACTTGCCATCCATGAAGTTCCCCTCCTTGCCCTTGCCCTTCTCGAAACTAGTGGTTTTACTAACCATCAACACTTGACGCTCCTTCTTGATTTCTACCTTCGCGGTGTCAAACATCGCGAATAGCTTAGGGTTCATTATTTCTATCCCTGGCATTTTATAGTTCATCACCAAGTTCTAGTAGCTTAGTGACAGTGACTTGGAGAACTATATCAATCACTATCTTTTCTGGAAGATCAACTCCCACTCAATTCAAGCGATTGTAGCACCCAGACAATCTGAGCAGATGCTCAACGATTGAGCTATTCTCTTTCATCTTGCATACAAAGAATCTTGTTGGAGATCTCATATCTCGCAACATGGGCACGAGCCTGAGATCCTAATTTCAGCTCTTAGAACATCTCATATGTTCCATGATGTTCAAAACGTTTCAGCGCTTCAATTCTAAGCTGTAATGCATGACACACTAAACTATTAAGTAGACATCAGAACGTGCCTGTCAAATGTTCAGAACATCTACAGACGATGCTAGAGGGGTTGGCACACCGAGCAGTGCATTAAGGACATAAGCCTTCTATGTAGCAATGAGGACAATCCTCACATAACAGACCCAATCCGCAATATTGCTACCATCATCTTTCAACTCTATTTCTCTAGGAACATATAAAAATTCAAGGGAGCTACAACGCGAGCAAGTAATCTACAACATAATTTGCAAAGACACTACTGACTATGTTCATGATAATGAGTTCAATTAATCATATTACTGAAGAACTCCCACTCAAATTGACATCCCTCGAGTCATTCGAGTGATACATGATCCAAATTCACCAACTCAAGTCCGATCATCACGTGAGTTGAGGTGGTTTCAATGGTGAACATCATCATGTTGATCATATCTACTATATGACTCATGTTTGACCTTTCGGTCTCTTGTGTTCCGAATCCATGTCTGTACATGCTAGTCTCATCAAGTTTAACCCGAGTGTTCTGCATGTGCAACACTGGCTTGCACTCGTTGTATGTGAACGTAGAGTCTATCACACCCGATCATCACGTGGTGTCTCGACACGACGAACTTTCGCAACGGTGCACACTCGAGGAGAACACAATTTATCTTGAAATTAAGTGTGGGATCACCTTATAATGCTACCGTCATCCTAAGCAAAACAAGGTGCATAAAAGGATTAACATCACATGCAAATCATAAGTGACATGATATGTCCATGAACTTGTGCTTTTGATCTCCATCTTGAAAGCACCGGCATGATCTCCATCGTCACCGACATGACACCATGATCTCCATTATCTTGATCTCCATCAACGTGTCACCATCGGGGTTGTCGCGCCCACCATGGTTCTACTACTATTGCTACCATTTAACGATAAATAAAGCATTACATAGCGCTTAATGATTGACACGCATGTCATACAATAATTAAAGACAACCCTATGGCTCCTGCCGGTTGCCGTACTCATCGACATGGAAGTCGTGATATTCTATACAAAACATGATCATCTCATACACCACATATATCTCATCATGTAGTTGGCCATATCACATGACAACAAACCCTGCAAAAACAAGTTAGACGTCCTCCAATTGTTGTTGCATGTTTTACGTGGCTGCTACGGGTATCTAGCAAGAACAATTCCCACCTATGAAAAAACCACAGTGGTGATACATAAGTTGCTTTTCAACCTTCTCAAGGACCGCCTTTGTCGTATACGATCCAACTAAAGTAGGAGAAATAGACACCCGCCAGCCATCTTTGTGCAATGAGGTTACACGTCAGTTGATGGAACCAGTCTCTCATAAGCGTACAAGTAAGGTTGGTCCGGGCTACTTCATCCCACAATACCGTTGAACCAAAACACGACCAAGGGAGGAAGCAATCTAAGCATCAACGCCCACAAACTCTTTGTGTTCTACTCGTGATCTCATCTATGCATAGATCTAGCTCATGATGCCACTGTTGGGGAACGTTGCATGGGAAACAAAAAATTTCCTACACACACGCAAGATCTATCCATGGTGATGAGCATCTACGAGAGGGAGAGTGGATCTAGATACCCTTGTAGATCGCTAAGCGGGAAGCGTTAAGAAACGCGGTTGATGCAGTCGAACGTCTTCGTGATCCAAATCGCCGAGCGTCCCGTGATCCCATCACGATCCGTCCCGCGATCCAATCATGACCTGTCCTGTGATCTCATCACGATTCGTCTCGCGATCTTGATCACGGTCCTTTCGATCTAGCACCGAACGGATGACACCTCCGCCTTCAGCACACGTACAACTTGATGACGATCTCTGCCTTTTTGATCCAGCAAGAGGGAGCGGAGAGGTAGATGAGTTCTCCGGTAGCGCGACGGCGTTGCAGTGATGATGGTGTAGGAATTCCAGCAGGGCTTCGCCTAAGCATTGCTGAAAACCGATCTAGAGGAGAAAACGATCTAGAGGAAGAAGAGGGCAGAACGTGGCTATTAGGGTTAGGGCTGCCCTCGAAACCTCTAGTATATATAGGAGGAGAGGAGGAGGAGGAGGCTAGCGCACAAAGGGCCAGCCCTTTGATCTTGGCGCAAGGAGGAGAGGAGTCCTTCTCCACTCCTAGTTGGATTAGGACTCCTTCCTTATTTAGCCTTTTTGCCTTTTCCACCTTTTTCTCCTTAGGAATCTCTTCCCAGCCGCATGGGACTTGTGTGGGACTTTGGTCAGCGCACTAAGGGCCGGTATTTGTCCTACCACAGCCCATGTAGCCTCTTGGGTCGAAATACCCCTCTCGATGGTCCCCTGGTATACTACCGGCACTCCCGGTACACTACCGATGAGCCCAAAACTTTTCCGACGACCAAAACAGGACTTCCTATATATCAATCTTTACCTCCGGACCATTCCGGAGCTCCTCGTGACGTCCGGGATATCATCCAGGACTCCGAACAACCTTCGGTCACCACCATGCATAACTCTATACTACCGAAACGTCACCAAACCTTAAGTGGGCAGACCCTGCGGGTTCGAGAACTATGTAGACATGACCGAGACAGCTCTACGGTCAATAACCAATAGCGGGACCTAGATGCCATATTGGTTCCTACATATTCTACGAAGATCTTTATCGGTCGAACCTCTTTGTCAAGGATTCAGTTAATCCCGTATGATGTTCCCCTTTGTTCTTCGGTATGTTACTTGCCCGAGATTCGATCGTAGGTAACCCCATACCTAGTTCAACCTTGTTACCAGCAAGTCTCTTTACTCGTTCCGTAATACAAGATCCCGTGGCTAACACTTAGTCACATTGCTTGCAAGGCTTATTGTGATGTTGTATTACCGAGTGGGCCCGAAGATACCTCTTTGTCACATGGAGTAACAAATCCCAGTCTTGATCCATGCCAACCCAACTGATACCCTCGGAGATACCTGTAGAGCACCTTTATAGTCACCCAGTTACATCGCGATGTTTGATACACACAAGGTACTCCTCCGGTGTCAGTGAGTTGCATGATCTCATGGTCATAGGAACAGATACTTGACATGTAGAAAATAGTAGCAATAAACTGACACAATCATATGCTACGTTTGTAGTTTGGGTCTTGTCCATCACATCATTCTCCTAATGATGTGATCCCATTATCAAATGACATCTGATGTCCATGGCTAGGTAACCTTGACCATCTTTGCTCAACAAGCTAGTCTATTAGAGGCATACTAGGGACACGGTGTTGTCTATGTATTCACACATGTATCTGAGTTTCCAATCAATACAATTATAACATGGATAATAAATGATTACCATGAACAAGGAAATATGATAATAACCAATTTATTATTGCCTCTAGGGCATATTTCCAACACTCAGAGCGTTGCGACCAAGGCAACGGTAGTTGGGACAACTGCGACCCATGGAAAAACCAGAGGGACCGGTCTCGTGAAGGCCATGGGCGAGGCGAGCCTCGTGGCGAACCTTGGCGCGGCCATCTTCAGGAGGTCCGCCCTCAGGGCAGGGCCTGCCTCCCCCCGCTTCCGCCACCACCAAGAAAGGGTGACCACCGGCAAGACAGAGGGGCTGGGGGCTTCCAGGAGCCCTGCGCAATCAGCCTAGGCGGTGCGCGGGTCGCAATATCCAGCCGCGTCATCAGGATGCTCCTATCCAAGAGTCTCTTGGGGCCTGGAGCCCCCACCACCGGTGCCTATGGCCCCTCTTCTGCAACTAGGGCGCATCCCTCCTCCGCATAGGAGGACGTGCCCTGTGCCCCCCCGGACGGGCTTGGGGTGGTCACCTAGAAAGCTCACGACCGATCGGTGCCGAGGGGGAGGCGACCGGGCAATGTACGGAGGCATGATGCGATGCACAACCTCGGGATCAAGGAGCAAGGCGCAAGGCACCATGAGCACAAGAGTCTAGTGCTTCTGAGGGCGACGAGCAGCGAAGAACGCAGGTATCGCGAGCCAGCGAGGTACCAGGGTGCCATGGGCCCTCAAGACACGAGGAAGCCGTCCGAACCCCTCGCGCGCAGGTGGACCCCCACGGCACGCACCGGCAAGTGGCCAACAACTTCAGCAGCGGCATGGTTGCCAGGCTCCAGTACATCACTGCTACTAGGGGTTGGCATGCCCCCACGACTGTCCCGTGATGGTTTCGCGCGGGGGCTGGGCACGACGTCTGCGTAGGATTCGTCCTTGCAGTGAATCGTCAAAAAAACTAGGCAACGAGCTCTGACCCACGGGCTAGACACCCGTGCTAGTTATCTACCTTAGTGCTATGCCCCCTTAGTGAACCATCACAGATTGAGGAACAAAAAATGGCTCGGCTCATGAACGACTAGTCCCGCATATACGTGCCCCTACGGATGCGCAGGGCATGACACAACGCTCATGTTTGGGCCATAGGGGCACGCAGCTGCTGAACATGTAATGATAAAGAGCAGATCCCCCAGACATGCCCTTATGGACGCGCGGGGCACTACACGGCGCCCATGTTTGGCCCCTAAGGGCACGCAACAACACTCCTGTGACCGTGCGGTGTGCGATGGCGCTCGCACGCGGGACACTCCCGTACCGAAATGTGCGGGAGCATTTGAAGACCAGAGTACGAGCTCCTGAGCTTTGTGCCGAAGGTATGAACAACAACTCGCCCCATGCAGATGTGCCTCTACGGATGCGCGGGGTGTGACACGGCGCTTATGTTTGGGCTGTAGGGGCATGTGGCCACTGAACACGTAACTGGTGAACATCGTCTCCCCCGCAGACATGCCCTTGCGAACACGCGGGGCATAACACGACGTCCATGTTTGGGACGTAAAGGCATGCAACAACACCTATGTGGCCACACGAAGCACAAAGGCATTCGTATACAGGCCACTCTTGCTGGATTTCAGGCTCTTCAAAACCCAAAGAAGTTCGAACACAGGGGCATGTGCGAAGATCCCCTGCAGCCTCGCCCTACCTAGCTCACTACACGATGATTTCTATGGCGAACGCGCATGATGACGAGGAAGCAGATGCACACGATGATTTACCCAGGTTCGGGCCGCTGCGAAGCGTAATACCCTACTCCTGCTTTAGTGGATTGCCTCACGAGGAGATTTGTGGATGAACTAGTACATTGGTGCCTTGCCTTGTGAGGGGGCTCTGTGGTGTTGCCTCTCTTCTGTCGCCTCTCCGTTTTGTTGTCCTCTCTATGGTGCATCCTACCCTCTATTTATATTGCCCCGGGTCCTCTTCCCTTATCGCTATGGAGGGAAGGGATCCCACAACAGACAAATTCAAAGGGGGACACGAGTACATCTTTATCCTGAAGAACGGTGGTCTTTGCCTGCAAAGTAGCTACTGATGATGGAGAGGTGGGCTCGCCGATGACATCCTTCCTACTGGGCTCGTGGTCGTGGTCTTATTGCACCGGAATGGAAACCTTTGGGGGGCGCTTTGGTAACCCGCGTATGTCCTCGCTCCCTTTGCACCAAAGGGGAAACTGTCCGCCAGGCGCGCTGGCGCCCTCCTATCCTGCCTTGCGTCATCCCCCGCATCCCGAGGCCAGGTGCTGCATAGAGATTTCCGCAGCTCTGGAGGGGGCCTGAGGAGGCCCATCCTTTGTTGGTCTTGGTGTTGCTCTTCGTCGCGAGCTTAGGGCCCTCACGAGGGCCTTGTCTTGAGCATGGTCTCACCAGGCCGTGCCTAGCTGACGAAGTGGGCCATGCCCTAGAGCATAGGCATGCAGGTCTGGGTACCCCCGTTCCAAGAACACCAACAGTAGCCCCCGGGCCCAAGGCTCGCACGACCTGGCTTCCGGGCGAAGCCGTTGAGGACGGCACGACCTGGCTTGTGGGCCAGGCTCGACACGCATTGCGTGACAAGGCACCGACGCCTCCGTTCCCCGAGGGCGTCAAGTGTTGGAAATATGCCCTAGAGGCAATAATAAATTAGTTATTATCATATTTCCTTGTTCATGATAATCGTTTATTATCCATGCTATAATTGTATTGATCGGAGACTTAAATGCATGTGTGGATACATAGACAAAACCATGTCCCTAGTATGCCTCTAATGGACTAGCTCGTTGATCAAAGGATGGTTAAGGTTTCCTAGCCATGGACATGAGATGTCATTTGATAACGGGATCACATCATTAGGAGAATGATGTGATGGATAAGACCCAAACTACAAACATAGCATATGATCGTGTCAGTTTATTGCTACTGTTTTCTGCATGTCAAGTATATGTTCCTATGACCATGAGATCATGCAACTCACGGATATCGGAGGAGTGCCTTGTGTGTATCAAACGTCGCAATGTAACTGGGTGACTATAAAGGTGCTCTACAGGTATCTCCGATGGTGTCTGTTGAGTTGGCATGGATCGAGACTGGGATTTGTTACTCCGTGTAACGGAGAGGTATCTCGGGGCCCACTCGGTAATGCAACATCACAATAAACCTTGCAAGCAATGTGACTAATTGTTAGTTGCGGGATCTTGTATTACGGAACGAGTAAAGAGACTTGCCGGTAACGAGGTTGAACTAGGTATGGAGATACCGACGATCGAATCTCGGGCAAGTAACATACCGAAGAACAAAGGGAACGATATACGGGATTAACTGAATCCTTGACATAGAGGTTCGACCGATAAAGATCTTCGTAGAATATGTAGGAACCAATGTGGACGTCCAGGTCCCGCCATTGGTTATTGACCGTAGAGGTGTCTCGGTCATGTCTACATAGTTCTCGAACCCGCAGGGTCTGCACACTTAAGGTTCGGTGACGTTTCGGTAGTGTAGAGTTATGTATGGTGGTGACCGAAGGTTGTTCGGAGTCCCGGATGAGATCCCGGACATCACGAGGAGCTCCGGAATGGTCCGTAGGTAAAGATTCATATATAGGAAGTCCCAGTTTGGTTTCCGGAAAAGTTTCGGGCTCATCGGTAGTGTACCGGGAGTATCGGTATTGTACCGGGAGTGCCGGTAGTGTACCGGAGGACCTCCGGGAGGGGTATTTCGACCCCAAGAGGTCCATGGGCTGTGGGAGAATAATAACCAGCCCTTAGTGGGCTGGGAAAACAGCCACAAAGGCCCATGGCGCAGGAGAGAAAGTCCTAAAGCAAAAAGTGGAAAATCAGCCAATAGGAGGCAATCCTACTCCAACTAGGATTGGAGGTGAAGTAGGATTGCTCCCACCTCCTATTTCGGCCGACCCAAAGGCCTTGGATGCCTCTCCTCTCCTCTCCTCTTATATATACTAGTGGATTGGGTGGTTTTTGGACAGAATTTCCGGCCACGTGCTACCCGTTTCACCGGTGCACAGTTTCTCCTCTAGATCGGTTTTCCGCAGCGCTTAGGCGAAGCCCTGCCGGAATCACTCCACCACCATCACCGGAGCGCCGTCACGCTGCCGGTGAACTCTCTCTCCTCTCCACCTCCTCTCGCTGGATCGAGACGGTGGAGATCGTCATCAAGCTGCACGTGTGCTGAACGCGGAGGTGCCGTCCGTTCGGCGCTAGATCGGAAGGACCGTGATCGAGATCGCGAGACAGTTCATGATGAGATTGCGGAACGGATCGTGATGAGTTCGCGGGACAGATCGTGATCAAGATCGTGAGACGGATCATGATGAGATCGCGGGACGGATCGTGATGAGTTCACGGGACGGATCGTGATTGGATCGCGGGACAGATCGTGATGAGATCGCGGGACGCTCGGCGATTTGGATCGCGAAGATGTTCGACTACACCAACCGCGTTTCTTAACGCTTCCCGCTTAGCGATCTACAGGGGTATGTAGATCCACTCTCCCTCTCGTAGATGCTCATCACCATGGATAGGTTTGCGTGTGCGTAGGAAATTTTTTGTTTCCCATGCGACGTTCCCCAACAGTGGCATCATGAGCTAGGTTGATGGTTCGATGAGATCTCGAGTAGAACACAAAAGGTTTGTGGGCGTTGATGCTTAGATTGCTTCCTCCCTTGGTCGGATTTTGGTTCAGCGGGATTGTGAGACGAAGCGGCCCGGACCAACATTACTCGTACGCTTACGAGAGACCGGTTCCCTCGATGCAACTTGTTGCTTAGATGGCTTGCGGGTGACAGTTTCTCTCACTTTAGTTGGATCGGATCCGACAAAGGAGGTCCTTGAGAAGGTTGAAAAGCAATCTATGTATCACCATTGTGGTTTATGCGTGGGTGAGAATCGTTCTTGCTAGATACCCATAGCAGCCACGTAAAACTTGCAACAACAATTAGAGGACGTTTAACTTGTTTTTGCAGGGTATGTTGTGATGTGATATGGCCAATTACATGATGAGATATATGTGATGTATGAGATGATCATGTGATGTATAGAATTTCATGACTTGCATGTCGTTGAGTACGGCAACCGGCAGGAGCCATAGGGTTGTCTTTAATTATTGTATGACCTGCGTGTCAATCATTAAGCGCTATGTAATGCTTTACTTTATCGCTAAGCGGTAGCAATAGAAGTAGAAGCAGGGCTGGCGCCACAACCCCAATGGCAACACATTGATGGAGATCAAGATGATGGAGATCATGGTGTCATGCCGGTGACGATGGAGATCATGCCGGTGCTTTCTAGATGGAGATCAAAAGCACAAGTTCATGGCCATATCATGTCACTTATGATTTGCATGTGATGTTAATCCTTTTTATGCACCTTGTTTTTCTTAGGATGGAGGTAGCATTATAAGGTGATCCCTCACTTAATTTCAAGATAAATTGTGTTCTCCCCGAGTGTGCACCATTGCGAAAGTTCGTCGTGTTGAGACACCATGTGATGATCGGGTGTGATAGACTCTACGTTCACATACAACGGGTGCAAGCCAGTGTTGCACATGCAGAACACTCGGGTTAAACTTGACGAGACTAGCATGTACAGACATGGCCTCGGAACACAAGAGACCGAAAGGTTGAACATGAGTCATATAGTAGATATGATCAACATGATGATGTTCACCATTGCAGCCACCTCAACTCACGTGATGATCGGACTTGAGTTGGTGAATTTGGATCATGTATCACTCGAATGATCGGAGGGATGTCAACTTGAGTGGGAGTTCTTAAGTAATATGATTAATTGAACTCATTATCATGAACATAGTCAAAGTGTCTTTGCAAATTATGTTGTAGATTACTAGCTCGCGCTGTAGCTCCCTTGTATTTTTATATGTTCCTAGAGAAATAGAATTGAAAGATGTTGGTAGAAAAATTGCGGACTGGGTCCATGATCTGAGGATTGTCCTCATTGCTGCACAAAAGGCTTATGTCCTTAATGCACCGCTCGGTGCGCCACCCCCTCTAGCGTCGTCTATAGATGTTGTGAACATCTAACAGGCACGTTTCGATGACTACTTGATAGTTTAGTGCGTCATGCATTACGGCTTAGAATTGAGGCTCCAAAACGTTTTGAACGTCACGGAACATATGAGATGTTCTAGGAGCAGAGATTGTGATCTCAGGCTCGTGCCTTTGTTGCGAGATATGAGATCTCCAACAAGATTCTTTGCTTGTAAGATGAAGGAGAATAGCTCAATCGTTGAGCATGTACTCAGATTGTCTGGGTACTACAATCGCTTGAATCAAGTGGGAGTTGATCTTCCAGATAAGATAGTGATTGATATAGTTCTCCAAGTCACTGTCACTAAAGGTACTAGAACTTAGTGATGAACTATAATACACCAGGGATAGAAGTATTGATCCCTGAGCTGTTCGCGATGTTTGACACCGCAAAGGTAGAAATCAAGAAGGAGTGTCAAGTGTTGATGGTTAATCAAACCACTAGTTTCGAAAAGGGCAAGAGCAAGGAGGGAAACTTCATGGATAGCAAGTCAGTTGCTGCTCGAGTGAAGCAACCCAAAGTTGAACTCAAACCCGAGGCTAAGTGCTTCTATTATGAGGTGAGAGGTCGCTGAAGCGGAACAACCCTAGATACTTGGTAGATAAGAAGGCTGGCAACATCGACAGAAGTATATTTGATATACGAGTTATTGATGTGTACCTTGCTAGTACTCCTAGTAGCACCTAGGTATTGGATACCGGTTCGGTTGCTAAATGTTAGTAACTCGAAATAAAAGCTACGGAATAAACGGAGAACTAGCTAAGGGTGAGGTGACGATATGTGTTGGAAGTGTTTCCAAGGTTGATGTGATCAACATCGCACGCTCTCTCTACCTTCAGGATTAGTGACGAACCTAAATAAATGTTATTTGGTGTTTTGCGTTGAGCATGAACATGATTAGATCATGTTTATTGCAATACGGTTATTCATTTAAGTTAGAGAATAATGGTTATTCTGTTTACATGAATAATACCTTCAATGGTCATGCACCCAGTGAGAATGGTTTGTTGAAATCTTGATCGTAGTATTACACATGTTCATAACATTGATGTCAAAAGACACAAAGTTAATAATGATAGTACCACATACTTGTGGCACTGCCGCTAAATGTCATATTGGTATAAAGCGCATGTAGAAACTCCATGCTGATGGATATTTGGACTCATTCGATTTCGAATCGGTTGAGACATGCGAACCATGCCTCTTGGGCAAGATGACTAAAGGACCCCGTTGGATGGAGCGGGCAAGTGATTCATTGGAAATGATACATGTTGATGTATGCAATCTAGTGAGTCTTGTAGCGTGCAGTGGATATCGTTATTTTCTTACCTTCACTAATGATTTGATTAGATATAGTGTATATTTACTTAATGAAACACAAGTCTGAATCGTTTGAAAGGTTCAAGCAAATTCAGAGTGAAGTTTAAAGATCATCGTGACAAGAAGATAAAAATGGCTGCGATATGGTCGTGGAGGTGAATATCTGAGTCACGAGTTTGGCATACAACTTAAGACAATGTGAAAGTTGTATCACAACTAAACGCCACCTAGAACACCATGGTGTGATGGTGTGTCCGAACATCATAGTTATGCTCTATTGGACATGGTGCGTAATATGATGTCTCTTGTCGTTTTACTACTATAATTTTGGGGTTATGCATTAGAGACAACTACATTCACTTTAAATAGGGCACCATCTAAATCTGTTGAGATGACACCATGTGAATTATGGTTTGACAGAAACCTAAGCTATCATTTCTTAATGTTTGGGGCTGCGATGCTTGTGTGGAAAATGTTTTCACATAATAAGCTAGAACCAAAGCGGACAAATGTATCTTCATAGAATACCCTAAGAACAGATGGGTATGCCTTCTATCTCAGATCCGAGTGCAAAGTGTTTGTTGCTAGAACTGGGTCCTTTCTCGAGAAAAAGTTTCTCTCGAAAGAATTGAGTGGGAGGAAGATAGAACTTGATGCGGTTGTTAAACCTTTGTTCAACCAGAGAGTAGCGCAGCGCAGAAAGATGTTTCTGTGAAGCTTATGCTAGTTGAAGAGGAAGTTAATGATGATGATCATGAAGCTTCAGGATCAAGTTACTATCGAACTTTGTAGGTCGACAAGGAGGTGTACTGCTCCTGAGCGGTACGACAACTCTGTCTTGGAGGTCATGTTGTTGGACAACGATGAACCTACGAGCTATGGAGAAGCGATGATGGGCCCGGATTCCAAAAAATGGTTGGAGGCCATGAAATCCGAGATAGGATCCATGTATGAAAACCAAGTGTAGACTTTGGTAGACTTGCTCGTTGGACGGCAGGTCGTTGAGTACAAATGGATCTTTAAAATGAAGACAGACACTGATGGTGAATGTCACTATTTGTAAAGCTCGACTTGTTGCAAAGATGTTTGTGACAAGTTCAAGGAGTTGACTACGATGAGACTTTCTCACTCGTAGCGATGCTAAAAGTCTGTTGGAATTATGTTAGCAGTTGCTGTGTTTTCAATTATGAAATCTGGCAGATGGATGTCAAAACATCGTTTCCTTAACGGTTTACTTGAGGAAAGGTTGTATGTGATACAACCAGAAGGTTTTGTCAGTCCTAAGGATGCTAAAAGGTGTGCAAGCTTCGGTGATCCTTCCATGGACTGAAGCAAGCATCTCGGAGTTGGAATATACGCTTTGATGAGTTGATCAAAGTTTTTGAGTTTATACAAAGTTTACGAGAAACTTGTATTTGCAACAAAGTGAGTGGGAGCACTATAGAATTTCTGATAAGTATATGTGGATGACATATTGTTGATCGGAAATAATATAGGATTTCTGGAAGGCATAAATGGTTGTTTGGAAAGTGATTTTCAAAGGAAGACCTGGATAAAGCTACCTAATTGTTGAGCATCAAAATCTATAGAGATAGATCAAGATGCTTGATGAGACTTTCAATGAGTGCATACCTTGACAAGATTTTCAAAGAGTTCAAAATGGATCAGCCAAAGAAATAGTTCTCGTCTGATTTGTAAGGTGTGAAGTTGAGTGAGACTCAAAGCTCGACAACGGCAGAAGAAAGAGAAAGGACGAACGTCGTCCCCTATGCCTTAGCCATAGGCTCTATATTATGCCATGCTGTGTACCGCACCTATGTGTGCCTTGCCATGAGTCTGTCAAGGGGTACAAGAGTGGTCCAGGAGTGGATCACTGGACAGCGGTCGGAATTATCCTGAGTAACCAGAGGACTAAGGAAATGTTTCTTGATTGTGGAGGTGATAAAGAGTTCGTCGTAAAGAGTTACGTCGATGCAAGCTTTAACACCTATCCGGATGACTAGTAGTAGCAATCTGGATACGTATAGTGGAGCAGCCATTTGGAAATAGTACCAAGTGGAGTGTGGTAGCAGTGTTTACGGTTTGACATAGAGATTTGCAAAGTACACACGGATCTGAATATCACAGACCCGTTAACTATAAGACCTCTCTCACATGCAAAGCATGATCGAGCCCCAAAACTCATTGGGTGTTAGATTCATAACAATGCAAATCACATGGTGATGTGAACTAGATTATTGACTCTAGTGCAAGTGGGAGACTGTTGGAAATATGCCCTAGAGGCAATAATAAATTAGTTATTATCATATTTCCTTGTTCATGATAATCGTTTATTATCCATGCTATAATTGTATTGATCGGAGACTTAAATGCATGTGTGGATACATAGACAAAACCATGTCCCTAGTATGCCTCTAATGGACTAGCTCGTTGATCAAAGGATGGTTAAGGTTTCCTAGCCATGGACATGAGATGTCATTTGATAACGGGATCACATCATTAGGAGAATGATGTGATGGATAAGACCCAAACTACAAACATAGCATATGATCGTGTCAGTTTATTGCTACTGTTTTCTGCATGTCAAGTATATGTTCCTATGACCATGAGATCATGCAACTCACGGATATCGGAGGAGTGTCTTGTGTGTATCAAACGTCGCAACGTAACTGGGTGACTATAAAGGTGCTCTACAGGTATCTCCGATGGTGTCTGTTGAGTTGGCATGGATCGAGACTGGGATTTGTTACTCCGTGTAACGGAGAGGTATCTCGGGGCCCACTCGGTAATGCAACATCACAATAAGCCTTGCAAGCAATGTGACTAATTGTTAGTTGCGGGATCTTGTATTATGGAACGAGTAAAGAGACTTGCCGGTAACGAGGTTGAACTAGGTATGGAGATACCGACGATCGAATCTCCGGCAAGTAACATACCGAAGAACAAAGGGAACGATATACGGGATTAACTGAATCCTTGACATAGAGGTTCGACCGATAAAGATCTTCGTAGAATATGTAGGAACCAATGTGGACGTCCAGGTCCCGCCATTGGTTATTGACCGTAGAGGTGTCTCGGTCATGTCTACATAGTTCTCGAACCCGCAGGGTCTGCACACTTAAGGTTCGGTGACGTTTCGGTAGTGTAGAGTTATGTATGGTGGTGACCGAAGGTTGTTCGGAGTCCCGGATGAGATCCCGGACGTCACGAGGAGCTTCGGAATGGTCCGGAGGTAAAGATTCATATATAGGAAGTCCCAGTTTGGTTTCCGGAAAAGTTTCGGGCTCATCGGTAGTGTACCGGGAGTATCGGTATTGTACCAGGAGTGCCGGTAGTGTACCGGAGGACCTCCAGGAGGGGTATTTCGACCCCAAGAGGTCCATGGGCTGTGGGAGAATAATAACCAGCCCTTAGTGGGCTGGGAAAATAGCCACAAAGGCCCATGGCGCAGGAGAGAAAGTCCTAAAGCAAAAAGTGGAAAATCAGCCAATAGGAGGCAATCCTACTCCAACTAGGATTGGAGGTGAAGTAGGATTGCTCCCACCTCCTATTTCAGACGACCCAAAGGCCTTGGCTGCCTCTCCTCTCCTCTCCTCTTATATATACTAGTGGATTGGGTGGTTTTTGGACAGAATTTCCGGCCACGTGCTACCCGTTTCACCGGTGCACAGTTTCTCCTCTAGATCGGTTTTCCGCAGCGCTTAGGCGAAGCCCTGCCGGAATCACTCCACCACCATCACCGGAGAGCCGTCACGCTGCCGGTGAACTATCTCTCCTCTCCACCTCCTCTCGCTGGATCGAGACGGTGGAGATCGTCATCAAGTTGCACGTGTGCTGAATGCGGAGGTGCCGTCCGTTCGGCGCTAGATCGGAAGGACCGTGATCGAGATCGCGAGACAGTTCGTGATGAGATCGCGGAACGGATCGTGATGAGTTCGCGGGATAGATCGTGATCAAGATCGTGAGACGGATCGTGATGAGATCGCGGGACGGATCGTGATGAGTTCACGGGACGGATCGTGATTGGATCGCGGGACAGATCGTGATGAGATCGCGGGACGCTCGGCGATTTGGATCGCGAAGATGTTCGACTACACCAACCGCGTTTCTTAATGCTTCCCGCTTAGCGATCTACAAGGGTATGTAGATCCACTCTCCCTCTCGTAGATGCTCATCACCATGGATAGGTTTGCGTGTGCGTAGGAAAATTTTTGTTTCCCATGCGACGTTCCCCAACATCAAGAATCGCCCACGTCAAACTGGCGCGACAGCCATGCGCTGCGCCAGCCATCATTACCCTTCCTTGAATGCTGTTGCTCCCTTGGGCCTCCTCTCCTCGGGCCATGTGGATGTGACCCGACGATGGCAGGTGAGGCGACGTGATGCAGGGATGCGCGCCGATCGAGCCGGCCTTTCGACGCCCGAGGTGTGCACATCACATGCTCTCCCATGATGCCTCGTGACCACGGTTATGCCTATAAATCCACCCTCCCCCGGGGGCCTTTCCATCTCGAAGTGCCTGTCTGCTCCCGTAGCTCCAGAGAAAACCCTCTCCTCTTCCCAGCTTCTCCGTTTCCCCATGGCATCTGGAGGAAGTGATGCCGACGCGGTGAAGCGCGCGGGGCCGTCAGCTTCCTCGCCCTCTTCCGGAGGCAGCTGCGGGGGCCCTCGGGGTCGGCGCAAGTTTGCCGGTGCTGGGCCATGGTTGATGAGTGGGTGCTCTACCGACTCCTTCTTTCTTAGTTGTCATGTCCAGTGCCGTGGACCTGATCCTCTCCTTCTTCTAGGGCGCCTGCGGCCAAGAAACGCAGGCTCGACGAACTCTCGGAGGAGGTGGACATGCTATAGGCCCAGCTGACGACCCACGAGGCTGCCTCCCAAACCGCCCTCAGAGGCGAAGCAGAGGCCAGGGCGGAGCTGGCGTCCCTCTAGGCCCAGGTTAAGGAGGCATCCGACACCGTACAAGCCCCCCAGGACGAGGCGATGCATGCCAAGATGCTGGAGTCCTAGCGCGCCAAGAAGTATCTTGACATCGCCCACCGCGTGGCCAATGGGGTGAGCCGGTTCATTAGGGAAGCCCCCGTGCTACCCTGCACGCACGGTGATGTGGGCTACCTCGACTTCTTCTGCAGGGTGGTGGAGACGCTGGAGACTAGTGTCTCCCATGTGAACGCGGACAGCGAGGCCGACGCGCGCGACCCCTGGAGCTTGCCTTGACGCGTGTCTTCTCCAACTTGCGCCGCCATGCCCCGGAGCTCGACCTCCAGCGCGTCAGGGAATGGGTGCCTAAGGGGCTCCATAGGCCCCACCGGGATGAGGTGCGTCCGCACGTGGAGTCCCTGGTGGAGAGGTTCATCTAGGTGCCCGCCTCCGGTGGGGAGGGCGGCTCCAGCGCCACGACAGCAACAACGGCTCCTCCACCTAGGCCTCCCCTGTCTTATTCTCTTGCTACCTGTAATATTTTAAGAAGAACTCGGCCTGTGTTGGCGTCAGTCTTCTGCGTATTACATTTGTCTCCGTCCTTCCTTTTCTTAAATCGTCGGTCGCCTGCTTGCCGTGATGTGACTTAGTTTCTTTGCTCGAGGCTTAGCGTCGTTGCCGATGCGACCCGATGATGGCGACTGGCAGGGCCCTCGCGAGGTGCTCTCTCCTGAGTGGCAGCTCGTGGCCGCCACTCCCTGGGTTTGTGGACTTGCTGCTCATCATGGCAGGGTCCCACCCCTCGCGCCGTTTCTCCTGGTGCCTTAGGCCTCTAGGGTCTCGGTAGCCACGTGTGGTGGCCCGCAGTACCTGCATCCTCACATTAGTGCGCACAACCCTTATCCTATGCTCGGGCCGTCATTGGATCAGGAGGCTCCTGCTTGGTTTGGTAGTGTACTTAGCTTCTAGGGCGATGATGATCTCGTGCGTCGTGAGGTGTGGCCGGGTTGTCCCGATAGTCCGCGATTCCGCCTGGGGTGCTTCTTCCTTGTTTGTGGATGGTTTGGGGGCCCCTTTCAGTGCTCTGTGTCTGCGGGACTCAACCACCAGTAGATCTCGCCCACCGCTGGAGCGTCCGGATCACCAGGACGCGACCAGGGGGCACAAAGCCACGAGATTGATGAGGTTTTTGGGGCGCAGTGCCCATGAAACCCCCTTGACACTCAATAGTGATCTACGTCAATAGGACCCAGTCCCGCACATTCGCCGATCACCATTGAGGCGTCCGTATCACCATGACGAGACCAATGGGGCGGGGGCCTCGACACCCCTGATGCCGACTGGATCTCTAGGACGACATCAAGGGGCGAGGGGCTATATGATCGGTAAGGCTCCTAAGGCGCGTTGCTCAGGAGCCCCCTTTGCCGCTCGAGTGACCCCCGTCCTTCTGGCTACAGCCTCAGTAGGCACTGGAGCCTCCCGAGGACCCATGCTGCAGTGCTGGGTTGTGGTCGGAGCCCCTGAGCGGGGGTCGACCGCCGAGAGATGCAAGTCCTTGATGCGATAGGGCCTTGCTATCTTTCTCTAAGGCGCCTCGAGGAGGGCCAGAGCACACGGGCCCTTGCAAAACACCAATTCAGAGAAAGAGACTCCAAGACCGAAAAACGAGAGACCGATGATAGAAAAGTCCTTGTCCCTTTTTCCTTTAAAAATATAGTTCAAAAATTCTCAAACTTCATTCCGAAAAGTGGCAATTCGAACACAAAAAAGAAGCAAGCAACTGTCGCGTCCGACACCTAGGCTAGTCTTCGTCTTCGTCTTCCCCCAGCGCGGAGTGTAGGGCATCCATGCTGCATGGGCATAGCCATTCGTGGGCAGTGTTTCCGCCAACACGGAGCATGGGGCTTCCACTTGGGCGTGGCATGGAACCCCTCCGCGTCCTCGAGGGGCTCCGAGCATATACAACCCATTCATTATTACGTGAGAGTGTCATGGTCGTAGATAGCTGGGCAAGTCCCTAGGCGTGCGGCCCAGTTTCTCCCAACTCCATCAAGAGCCATTCCGTGCATTTCTGCTCGGTTGCGCACCTCTATGACCCAAACCTGTCGTGGATTTATCACGGCAGATGTCCGGCACGGGTGTAGATCCATCAGCCTTTCCGATGAAAAGATGGATCCCGCTGAACGGGACCCGGAATCCATACTCCACAAACTCAGCATCAAGCCCCCAGCCAGCATCATCGATGTAGAGCCGGCTACGGCGACTCTTGCTCATACTTCCGACCACGTATCCCTCGAGCCCTGGGAGCGAGCCCTTTGAGAACTCAACACCACCAAGCGCAAGCCCCATGGTGGGTGCCAACTATCATGGATTTATCACGGCAGATGTCCGGGTGAACGGACTTGGATTCGAGGCCATCGCTAATGTGATGGACTCAAAGGGGTTGATTGGGACGAAGGACACGGGTATACCCAAGTTCGGCCCCTCAGGTCAAGGTAATAGCCTACGTCCTGCTTGTGCTTGTATTTCTTGTTGAATCGATTACAAGGGAGCTAAGGCTTGACCTAGTTCTCGATCACCTGATCTCTAAGTTGCCCCGGGTCTGCCTTTATATAGGAGGTCAGGACCACGGGTCTTACAATTGCTTAACCGAGTCTC
Source organism: Hordeum marinum (assembly GCA_022496015.1). Classification (NCBI taxonomy): domain Eukaryota; kingdom Viridiplantae; phylum Streptophyta; class Magnoliopsida; order Poales; family Poaceae; genus Hordeum; species Hordeum marinum. The sequence goes on along the minus strand of CM039677.1, from coordinate 382,343,130 downwards.
ATTGTCTCTCCGAGTCTTCCTCTATCTTCTCATCCAGGCTGCCCCCGAGCGGCTTACACGCCTGGGTCTTCTCCGTCCGGGCGGCTCCTTACGGCCCACATCTTGAGCCATCTATCTTCCTGGGCCGTAGGTTTTATGACTCACCCTTGGGCCGGCTCACGATCCATCAACATGACCCGGAGCCTTAAGGGTGAGTCATATTGCGGGGTTACATCCCCAACAAAACCCGAATGCATTGTTCGTTGCGTAGCTGCGGGATTGTGCTCCCGCAGCCCAGACATGAGCACAGTGCACCTGACGCAGCCATAGAGGTGTTTTGTCGATGAAGCTGCCTTGTGAAGTGCCAGGGCGCTGGCCGTACAGTGCCTTGAGTGCCTCGTGAGGATGAGCCTCTCGAGGCTGCACAGGCTCTCCATTTGCCGCAGGTGGGCCGCGCTACTTGTGTCTTACTACTCCCCCTAGGCCGTTACTCTTGAGGCCTCGGGGCTTGGCTCGGTGTTGCTTGCTCACGAGGGCGACGGCTTACGTCGTGCCCCACGGGCCCGGGGGTGTCCTCCCTCTTTATCCCGCTCGCGTTGCCCAGGCTAGGTGCTCCATCAATGGAAGCCCCTAGGCCTGGCTCAGGGAGGACGCCCAAGGTACCCCTACTCCTGGGGGGTGTTGGCGCCTACGACAGGCACCTGATCCATCTCACCGTCCAGCGATACGACGTAGCTTGGTACATAGTGTAGGACCGAAAGTTGGTCTAGAGCGGTGGTGATTAGACTACTTGATCAATTAAAAGTTTTGCCTATGCCAATCTTAGGGTTGATAATTTTTAGTGTTTCATGGCAAGTCAAGTACACCCTACACATGCAAGTCTAAGAGTATATAGCAGCGGAAAATAACAACAAGCATGTACACAAGGGATAGGGTAGGAAGATCAAACACAATTGTAGCCACGATGTTTTTTCCCGTGGTTCCGATAGGTGGCGCTATCGTACATCCACGTTTATGGAGTCTTCAACCCACGGAGGGTAACGGTCGCGAGAGTCCACGGAGGGCTCCACCCAAAAGGGTCCACGAAGTAGCAAACTTGACTATTCCATACGGCTTGCGTCCACAAAGGACTAGCCTCACTATGGGTAGATCTTCACGAAGTAGGCAATCTCCTTGCCCTTACCAACTTCTTGGTTCACTCCACAACACGAAGTAGGAGGCTCCCAAGCGTCACCTAACCAATCTAGGAGGCACCACCCTCCACAAGGTAATAGGCTTGGTAATGACGATTAACTCCTTGCTCTTGTGCTTCAAGATGATAGACTCCTCAACACATAATCTCTCTCTCTCATAGGTTTGGCTTGGTAGAAGAGATGATATTGGTGGAAACCAACTTGGGGAGGCTAGAAATCAAGATCCATATGATTTGAGTGGAAGATCTTGACCTCAACACAAGGGTAGGTGGTTCTCTCTCAAAAAATCTGATAGGATATGTATGGAATAGTTCTGAGTGCTTCTCTATTGAGTAAGTGGTGGTGAAGGGGTATATATAGGCATCCCCAACAATCCAACTGTTACACACAAAATGACCAACTCGGTTGCACCGATGTGTTAAACTCGGTGGTACCGAAGTGACCAAAAGGTGGCAACTTTTGAATCCATGTAAGGATGATATACAATTCTCGGTTGCGCCGATAAGGTGGCCAACGGTTAGATTTCCAATCTTGGTGACGCCGATCCAACATTCTCGGTGGGACCAAAAATGTGAATTTGCGTAACAGAAATTTGGCAACCTAAACTCGGTGGCACCGGTATGGAATCGGTTGCACCGAAGTGGCTAGGGTTTGGCATAGTCTGTCTAGGTTCTAGAATCGGTGGCACCGAAGTGGGAAAGTTGGTTGCACCGATTTTGAGTGTTAGGTATAGAATAGACTTTGGTGGGAGAGTTTGTGGATGTTTTTGACGACTACCATTTGTGCACGTTTGAGCATATTGTTCACCAACAAAACCTTACCCCCTTTTAATAGTATTGGCTTTCCTATAGACTCAAGTGATTTCTCACAAATATGAAATGTAGAGTCCTCTTGCTTGAAGCTTGGCCAACCTATTTGCTTGCATCTTGGGGTTTCTCCACAATCTCCTTTTGCCAATCCTCTCATTGAACATTTCTTGAAATATACTTTGTTGAAACATTAGTTCAATGACTTATATGTTGTTATTAATTACCAAAACCACCAAGGGAGCAAATGTGCTTTCAATCTCCCCCTTTTTGGTAATTGATGTCAACATATAGATCAAAGCTTCGACATATGATAAAATCAATGAAATATAATCGTCGCTTTTAGAGGTATGTTGTAATAGCCTGGCATATTAGGGATGATAGACTACTCATATCAATAAGGAATTCCTTCTTTTCCGGGAGCCCATTCGAACATAACTCCTAGGTTAAGTGTGCTTGGCTTGGAGTAGTTCTATGATGGGTGACCGACCGGGAAGTTGGTCCCGGGTGCGCATGAGTGAGGACAAAGTGCGCAGAAAAGACCAGTATTGATTTGTGAGGACAGTCTAGATCCCGCCAGGAGTAACGACTACTAGCGGGTGTGTCCGGGGCGTTACAAGTTGGTATCAGAGCCAACCCTCGCGGTTACACGGATGTTTGCCGACAGGTGCGCGGTCATGTTGTTCATGTAGTTTGTGACCCGTCGTGGCACACGGAACGACACATGTATCGGACTAGAAGCACAGACGTTTGTGCCAATAGGGAACGTTCCTGTGACCCGACGAGGACGTCAGTTCCTCTGAGTGGTGGTGTATGTAATAGCCTGGCATATTAGGGATGATAGACTACCCATATCAATAAGGAATTCCTTCTTTTCCGGGAGCCCATTCGAACAAAACTCCCAGGTTAAGCGTGCTTGGCTTGGAGTAGTTCTATGATGGGTGACCGACCGGAAAGTTGGTCTCGGGTGCGCATGAGTGAGGACAAAGTGCGCAGAAAAGACTAGTATTGATTTGTGAGGCCAGTCTAGATCCCACCAGGAGTAACGACTACCGGCGGGTGTGTCCGGGGCATTACATATGTGATAAGCAAGAGCTCCCCCTAAATTTGTGCATTATTTCGAATTTGCGTTTGAATGCAAATGCGCAATCGATTAGGTATGTGGGGCACTTCTTCCATGTCACATACAACTTGGTGGTGTGCGAGAATAATTAGAGAGAATAACATGGCACAACACACATAAGCAAGGGTGAATGATCATAAGATGATAGAAATAGTTGCATCACCCATAACATAGTAGCATAACACACATGTATCTCACATCAAACCAAAAGAACCAAATGTTTTGAAAAATGATAAAAACCAAAACACTCTCTCTCTCGCTCGAAGCCTAAAGATCTATATATACTTCTCCCCCTTTGGCAACAAGTTACCAAAAAGTTCAAAGGAATATATCTAAACGTTCTTGGGAAAATCTCCTCTGGTTGTTGATGAAGGAGTCAAGATGACAGCATCGGCGAAAATCTCTGCAGATGTCGTGGATGGAGCTGGAGTGGTCACTGATGGAGCTGAAGGAGATGTTGGACCTCGCACTATGGCTGATCTAGCCTGAGTAGTGAACTGAGTGCCTGGCCCTAGAGGTGAATCGTCCTCCTCATCATCCTCATCCTCATCTGAAGTAGAAGAGACCCGAGGGATGTTCATGGAGTCAACTTCATGCTGATGTTCTGTGACTATCTTCGTCAGCCCGTCCACCTTATCAGTAAGGGTCTTGATTCTGGTCTCAAAGATCCTGACAAGACTGTTCCGGTTGTCCAGAATCCCCTTAATGTCCTTTTGCATGCCCTGAACTGAGGCAATCAATAGATCCATTTGCTCGTTCCTGGATCGTGGGACTTGAGCACTAGTGGCTCTAGCTGCCTCTGCCTCTGCCTGAGCTGCAGCTGAGGTGGGATGATCAGTATCCATCACCACAACGTTGTCCTCGAGATCTGGCTATAGGGGCAAATGTGGGTGATCTAGGGAAAATATGTGCTTCTCCATTTTTGAGTTAATGAGCATTTGGATGTAGGGTGCATAACAGCATGAGCACTTTTGATCATCATCAACCCTCTTGATTGTCTCTACAATCAGGTCCATGACTCTGATCCTGGTGTGAGTGTCAAGGTGGATCAACATGTTGATGGAGTGGCCTTGGATCATCTTGTCATCTCTGGACTTGGGCATCAAGGTGTGCCTCAGAATGGTGTTGATAGTGCGTAGGCCAGCCTAGAGAAAATAGATTGATCCTAGCCTATGAGACTTCACATTGGCAGCAGGGATCTCCTTGTACATGTTAGCCATAGCATTGTGACTAGCCTTGGATTCCGAGTAGACATCCAGGTCACCATCCTGTGCTTCAGGTACTCCTAAGATATCAGCCCATTCTTCCACTGTTGATTCGTATCTTGGACCTTCAGTCATCCACATAATTCTACCATCTCCATAGAAGTGTGAAGTGGAGTAGAACTGCATGATCATCTCGTCATTCCATGCTGTGAATTCTCTGCCAACGAACTCATCCAGACCTATGCAATGAAAGTTGTCCTGGACACTTGGAAAGTAGTCCTCATTCTCCTTGATGAACTTCCAATCAACATAAAGCATATCACTAATAGCTGGACTCTTGTCAAAGAGCACAGTCTCATAGAAGTCCTGCTGCTCTCTGGTATAGAATCTGTAGTCCACAGTAGTTTTCTTCCTTTGGGCATAAGGATCTATATCTCTCCATGCCCTCAATCCCGAGTCCTTCCTCTTCTTCATGTCCTTAGCTAGTGGATAGTTGGCATTATGAACTGGGAGGTGTGGTCTAAGCTTCATCAGTGTTGTCAAGTCATCCACATCATCAACTCTGGAAGCAGTTCCTTTGTTCTTCTAAGAAGCTGGAATCTGCCTAGTTGTCCTCTTGGGCTTCTTAGCAGCCTTCTTGGATGTGCTGGTCTTAGGCATAGCATCAAACATCAACTTCTTTGCCTTCTTCTTGGGAGGAGCTTTTGTAGCTAGCTCAACCTCCTCTTCCTCAGCAGCAACAACTTCTTCTGGATCCTCAAACATGGAGGTAGGCCTGCCAGTCACATGGATGATCCTCTTCCTGGCCTTTTTCTCACCTGCCTTCTTAGGCATAGCCCTCCTAGGGATCTCAACAGACATTGCTGCTCTAGCAGTCTCATGAGCCTTGAAGGTAGAAGCTGGTGCATATATTTTGCTGACAACCCTTCTAGAGGAAGTAGCTTCAGTTGCAGCTTTCTTGGCAGCCTTCTCTTGCTTCTTAGCAAGAATCTCCTCAGGCACAAAGTCTGGATCCTCTTCATCCGAGTTCAACCTCTTCCTGGTTCTGGTGGCAGCCTTGGGCAACCCATGAGAGCTAGGGGTGCCTGGATCTGAGAATGAACCGGGCTCTGGGCTTGTGCCTAAACTCATGTCTGCTCTCTGCTCTAACCTGTTCTGACTGTCTTCTGAACCTGACATGCTGACCATGTGAATAGAGTATAGATGAGCAGAAGGAGATGAGTCATCACAAAATGAGTCTGTTTTTGAAAATTGGGCAATGAATTTTCAAAAGTTTTGCAATCTGTCAAATACATATGGTACAGCCAAAAAGAATTTTTTGATGAGACCGAGACTGACCAACTCGTTAACAGAAACTTGGTAGCCTTTTCGGTAGGACTGAAAAGAGCTACTTGGTTCCACCGAGTTAGTTCTTGCCCTCACAGAAACGCATATCGGTGAGACTGATATGTCTGTGTCAGTTCCCCCGAGATGTATCGTGCGGATAGCAAAACCCTAGAAAAGTTCATCTAACTCGAGATTTTGCAGATTTGATTGGACGAATATATGAGCAAGGAGTGGCTTATAGAGAAAACTAAGTCCAATGCGCAGGAATCAGAATGGGAGCGCACTAGAGATTGAATCCGTACCCTAGCTTGGCGCGGATCCTCTACGGCGGCGACGTTGGTGTAGATTACGTCGATGACGGTGATTCCCAGCGGCGGAGGAGCTCGGGAAGTCAAGGGCAATGACCAGGGTCTTGGGGTGGCAGCTTAGGGTTATGAGGTGCGATGTTGAAGATATAATTTCAAAGTGTCAGGGTCCACAACATATATATCCCTCACTATCGGTGATACCGATTTTATGTTTTTGGTGTCATCGAGTTCCACAACTATCAGCTGACAGGGAAACTCGGTGTAACCGAGAATATGAAATCAGTGTTACCGAGATTGAAAACCAGATCAACCCTAGGCAATCGGTGGGACCGAGATTGTGGAGTTGGTTCCACCAAAATGCACTTGAGAGGTTTTAATGGTCAGTCCTTGTCGATACGGAACTCCGAGTGCTCCACACGCAGAGGGATCGAAAAGCACTTGTTCAAATTTTGTGATGCAACATGAATGGAATATGAGGTGAGAAAGCATAGATAGATAAAGAGTGGTCCTAGGCATTCTTGTCCATCCAATTGGCAAAAGTTAAATAAAAAGCCAAATAGCAACAATTGGATGTCCTTGAATGAGAAAATAAATGCAGACCAACATGCTCACACAATAAGATATCAAAAGAAATCATGACAAACATGCACAAACACACTAGCATCTAACAAGCACTTGGGCGATGACAAAGTCATCTATATATGAGTATTTGACTTAGGAGCCCAGTAAGAGTACTTGATCATAGGTCATACTCATCGTTTAAGCACAAGTGGGGTTACCACTTTTTCATAAAGCGTTTAATATTGTCACATACTAAGAGATGCTTCGACTCAAGAATTAGAGTAAAGCTCCCCCTTAATGTGACTTCCCCCCATAAGAGGGATAAACTAACCTTGGGTTTTGTCGATGAAGACTTCATGTTGGTGAGGTAGTTGTGGATGCTCAATGTTGATGAACATCACCAAGAGTTGGGAGCATCCTTGTTGTTTCCTTACTCCTCTCACCTACATGGGTTAGTCCCAACATACAAGAGACAAATACAAGGATATCTATGGTCATGGAGTGCAAATAATGTGTTATGATGTCCATTGATTTGTTGATTACCTTGTCCCTTGCTTACCTTTGAGGGAATGTGTGACTCCTTGAACTATTGCATTGAGTTGATGTTGAGTGCAAAAAGTTCTTGCCAATAATGAATGTGAGTGAATTTCATTGGCGGAGTCCCCCCTCAAGAACTTACTACTTATTTTTCTTGGGGACCCACATCAAGTTGATGGGGATCCTTGGTGTTGAAGTAGCCTTTGTAGTAGTTGAGCTTGAAGTAGCCTTGGGAACTCACTCCACCAAAGCTAGGGGTTCATCTTCATATGAGTCAATGTTCTCTTGAAGCTTGTTCTTGCCCTTGAGCTTGTGGTCTTGTGGTGGAGGGTCATCTTGAGTGTTTGTCCCCTTGGGAAGAGTATTTTCATACTTCTACTTTTGAGGAACAAACTTGGGCTTGGGATATTGACCTTCTTCCCACTCAACTCCAATAGCGTTGAAGTAGCCAACACCACGATTCTTCCGGTATCCTCCATGCTTGCGTACCATTTCCTCAAATTGCTTACATCCGGCAAGACTCTTGTAGATACCTTTTTCTATAATTCCTTTCAATAAAGCATTTTCTTGCTCAAGTGTAACTTGGCTAAGAGAATCATCATTAGTGGAATCAATAGAACTACTAGAAGCAACATCATTGGGTTTAGCCTCTTTATTGTTGCTACTAGATGAAGAACCTTTCTTGCCTTTGTTACTAGATTGTTTAGTTTTAATTTGAGGCGTGAAAGTAGACAAGAGTAGTCGTTTGGCTAGATAAGATGAGGTATTCTTTTGGAGATCGTCATTGATGGCTTTGAGAAACTCATGCTCTTGCTCCAAGTTGAGCTTCTCAAAGCCTAGCTTCTCATGAGTTCTCACAAGCTCTCTATGATCTTCGAGAGTAGATTCATGAGCTAACTTAAGAGTGTTTAGTTCTTTAGTTAGTTGTTCTATTTTCATCTTATCATCAAATGACTTATCTTGACTAGCATGAGAGTTATCAAGTTCATTTTGATCAATATCACTAGTTTTATCACAAAGCAAGTCATCGTCACAAAGTAGATCATCTTCATCACTATCAAAATCAAGGTATTCGGGGTGTGATACCTTGGGGCCTTTAGCCATGAAGCAACTTCCACTCCCTTCGTTTGGTGAATCAAATAGATCGTAGGAGTTGGTAGTCACTAGAGCAATTCCGGCAACACCTTCATCTTGACTATAGTCGCAGTCGGAGTGATAGCTTCTCTCAGAGTGGTTGTCGGAGTCGGAGCTGAAAACCCATTCACCAACATGAGCTTGATGTTTCTTCTTGTGTAACTCTTGGTGTACTTGTCCTTCTTCTTTGAATCTCTACTTCTCCTTGAGTATCTTCGTTCATAATGATCATCTTTACTCCTTCTCTCTCTTTGTGGTGACTCATTTCTTGAACTTCGTCTTCGAGGTGACTCTTCTCTTCTGTTGTAGGAAGCCATGCACTCATTTGAGTAGTGTCCGGGCTTCCCACAATTTTAGCAATTGCGGTCATGACTTGACGAACGCTTCTCTTCATATCTTGAGTTTGAGTTTCTTTCTTTGCTTCTATTATTGTGACAAGGTTGTTGCTTGAAGTTGCGGGAGCATCACTTGTGGCTTTATAAGCACCGCTAGACTTGTGATGAAGCTCTTCTTTATCTTTGAGTGTCATCTCATGAGCAACAATCCTTCCAATGACTTCTGTAGGCTTGAGATCTTTGTAGTTTGGCATCATTTGGATTAATGTGCACACTGTGTCGTATCTCTCATTCCAAGCTCTAAGTATCTTCTTGATGATGAATTTGTCGGTCATTTCTTCGCTTCCTAAGCCGGCAATCTCATTTGTGATGAGAGCTAGCCTAGAGTACATCTCTACGACTCCTTCACCATCCTTCATCTTGACCTTGTCAAGCTGACCTTGAAGAACATCTAACTTGGATTCTCTCACGGACTCGGTTCCTTCGTGCATATCAACCAAAGTATCCCAAATGTCTTTTGCATTCTCAAGACGGCTGGTTTTGTTGAATTCTTCGGGACATAAGCAGTTGAAGAGAATGTCGCATGCTTGAGCATTGAGTTGCAACATCTTCAATTCATTCGCGGTCGCTTCACGATCCGGTTCCCGTCCATCCGCAAAGAACTCACCTTGCAAGCCAACATGGACAACAACCCAAATGGTGAGGTTATGACCAAGAATATGCATTTTCATTTTATGCTTCCAACTAGCAAAATTAGTGCCATCAAAGTACGAACCTCTACGGTGACAACTTCCCTCACTAGACGCCATACTTCTCCTAGGTTGTGAGACCTAAGCAAAGGAGACCAATGCTCTGATACCACTTGTAGGACCGAAAGTAGGTCTAGAGGGGGGGGGTGATTAGACTACTTGACCAATTAAAAGTTTTGCCTATGCCAAGTCTTAGGGTTGACAGTTTTTAGTGTTTCATGGCAAGTCAGGTACAACCTACACATGCAAGTCTAAGAGTATATAGCAGCGGAAAATAAGAACAAGCACGTATAGAAGGGATAGGGTAGGAAGATCAAACACAATTGTAGGCACGATGTTTTTTCCCGTGGTTCCGATAGGTGGCGCTATCGTACATCCACATTTATGGAGTCTTCAACCCATGGAGGGTAACGGTCGCGAGAGTCCACGAAGGGCTCCACCCAAAAGGGTCCACGAAGTAGCAACCTTGACTATTCCATACGGCTTCCGTCCACAGAGGACTAGCCTCACTATGGGTAGATCTTCACGAAGTAGGCGATCTCCTTTCCCTTACAAACTTCTTGGTTCACTCCACAACACGAAGTAGGAGGCTCCCAAGCAACACCTAACCAATCTAGGAGGCACCACCCTCCAAAAGGTAATAGGCTCAGTAATGACGATGAACTCCTTGCTCCTCAACACACAATCTCTCTCTCACAGGTTTGGCTTGGTAGAAGAGATGGGATTGGTGGAAAGCAACTTGGGGAGACTAGAAATCAAGATCCATATGATTTGAGTGGAAGATCTTGACCTCAACACAAGGGTAGGTGGTTCTCTCTCAGAAAATATGATAGGATAGGTATGGAATAGTTCTAAGTGCTTCTCTATCAAGTAAGTGGTGGTGAAGGGGTATATATAGGCATCCCCAAAAATCCAACCGTTACACACAAAATGACCAACTCGGTGACACCGATGTGTTAAACTCGGTGGTACCGAAGTGACCAAAGGTGGCAACTTTTGAATCTCGGTAAGGCCGATATACAATTCTCGGTTGCACCGATAAGGTGACCAATGGTCAGATTTCCAATCCTAGTGACACGAATCCAACATTCTCAGTGGGAACGAAAATGTGAATTTGCGTAACAGAAAGTTGGCAACCTAAACTCGGTGGCACCGGTATGGAATCGGTTACACCGAAGTGGCTAGGGTTTGGCATAGTCTGTCTAGGTTCTGGAATCGGTGGCACCGAAGTGGGAAAGTTGGTTGCACCGATTTTGAGTGTTAGGTATAGAACAGACTTTGGTGGGAGAGTTTGTGGATGTTTTTGGCGACTATCATTTGTGCATGTTTGAGCATATTATTCACCAACAAAACCTTACCCCCTTTTAATAGTATTGGCTTTCCTATAGACTCAAAGTGATTTCTCACAAATATGAAATGTAGAGTCCTCTTGCTTGAAGCTTGGCCAACCTATTTCCTTGCATCTTGGGGTTTCTCCACAATCTCCTTTTGCCAATCCTCTCATTGAACATTTCCTCAAATATACTTGGTGGAAACATTAGTTCAATGACTTATATGTTGTTATTAATTTCCAAAACCACCAAGGGAGCAAATGTGCTTTCACATAGGGCTCTACATAAGGGCCTAGTTCTGCTCCTGAGCCGTCCGGCGAGGCACTAGGGACAGACCCTCCGAGCGGCAGCGGGGCGCCGCCCTGTGCGCGTAGCCCACAAACCCTCCTATGGCGAGCCTCAGCCGAAGTCGCTTACCTATGCCGTCGCCTTTGGGTGGGCCGCGCATTTCCTGATGTGGATTGTTTCCTTGGCGATCTGGCACGCCTTCATCGTGGTTGCTTGCTTGCTCGTCGCCTGAGGTGCCTGCTCCCTGTGTAGGTTGGCGCGCTGCCGCCTGGTCAGCCCAGGTTGTTGACGGTCCAGATGCGTACGAGAGTGCGAGTCGGTGCACGCACGGGGCGCCCCGTTGTTTCCTCCGTGCACTCCATAATTGGTGCCGGGCTGCGCCCCAAAACCGGTCACCGGAATTCATAAGAGAAGGAGCACGGCATGCGGCGGGCCCCGTCCGGGCTCGCTTGGAGCCTGAGGGGGCATGCCACTGGCGGGATGGGCAACAAGCATGGCGAAAGAGCCCCCGGTGCCTGACGCCGTGAAGAAGGGCGACGGTGACCAGCTCAATGATCTGGTTGGCCCAAGCGTCAAAACCCCTGCGCGTCGGGCGGCAGCCAAGCATCTCGCTTGCCATCAATAGTGCATCGTCCGCGTTGAGGTCTCCCACGTAGGTGCAATGCGATGTCGGTGTCGGGGGCTCCGCCCGTCCGCCGTGTGGTTGGACGGTATGAGGGGCGACGACGATGGAGACGACACTGGTGGCTTGATACTGACTGCCCAGCATAATGCAGTTGGGGCATGGGTCTCGGTCAACAGCGATGGGGTTGGTGAAGACGGATCCGCCATGGCCGGAGGAAGCCTGTTGTGCGCTGGCCATTGGAGCAGTGAGGCGAGGTAAGAGTAAGGCTTCAGGAAGATTTCGACACGTCCCCTACCTGGCACACCAAATGTCGGATTTAGGGCTCCACAAAACCCAAAGAAGTTCAAACCCAAGGGCATGTGCGAAGATCCCCTACAGCCTCGCCCTACCTAGCTCGCTACTCAATGATTTTATGGCGAACTCGCACGATGATGAGGAAGCAAATGCACACGATGATTTACCTAGGTTCGGGCCGCTGCGAAGCGTAATACCCTACTCCTGATTTGGTGGATTGCCTCATGAGGAGGTTTGTGGATGAACTAGTATAGTGGTGCCTTGCCTCATGAGGGGGCTCTAGTGGTGTTGCCTGTCTTCTGTTGCCTCTCCGTTTTGCCGTCCTCTCTACGGTCCATCCTACCCTCTATTTATAGTGCCTGGGTCCTCTTCCCTTATCGCTATGGTAGGAAGGGATCCCACAATGACCAAATTTGAAGGGGGACAAGAGTACATCTTTATCCTAACGAAAGGTGGTCTTCGCCTGCAAAATAGCTGTTGATGATGCAGAGGTGGGCTCGGCGATGACATCCTCCCTAGTGGGCTCGTGGTCGTGGTCTTGTTCCACCGGAATGGAAACCTTTGGGGGTCGCTTTAGGACCCCGCGTATGTCCTTGCCCCTTTGCACAAAAGGGGAAACTGTCCGCCTGGCGTGCTGGCGCCCGCCTGTCCTGCCTTGCGTCATCCCCGGCCTCTCGAGGCCAGGTGTTGCACAGAGATCTCCGCTGCTTCGGAGGGGGACTGAGGAGGCCCATCCTTCGCTAGTCCTGGTGTTGCTCTTCCTCGCGAGCTTAGGGCCCTTATCAGGGCCTTGTCTTGAGCATGGTCTCGCCAGGCTGTGCCTGGCTGACGAAGTCGGCCATGCCCTGGGCTATAGGCAGGCAGGTATGGGTACCCCCATTCATAAAACGCCGACAACTTTGATGCTTGAACACGCAGAAACATCGGAAGACCGGGTTGGGAACTCCTGAGCCTTGTGCCTAGGGTGACCACCCACTTATCTCCGTCGTGACACTCTCACGTGATAAAGAGTTAGGGGTTGTACACGCTCCGGACCCCCCAAGTGGAAGCCCACGACGAGCCTCTTCGTGGCTGTGGAGGGAAGGGCTCCTGCCCACGCCTAGTGGAGGACCCCACGCTTCGATCTGGGTAGAAGACAAATGCGTACGGGGGTCGCACCCCCGGTCGAAGCATGGAACCGGTTCCCGGGTCCGTCCCGACGGAAGCAGAAGATCAGAGACCAAGCTCCGGCTCGTGGGCATATTGCTCGCACATCGCCTCCTCCAGGGCCCTGAGGCCCGAACTTCTCGCGTAATGCCCGGATGCATGCGGGGACACCCAAATGCAGGCGGGCATGTGCTTAACGTTGACGCAAAATAACTTTCTTGCAGGATCTTCGTCGGAATCCCCACGGAGCAGGCCTCACGAGCAATGCTCCCCCGACGCGGGCCGCCTTGCATCCGAGACATACACTCAAGTGTCGCGTGATACGTCCATTTTGCATCATGCTTTTATGTTGATATTTATTGCATTATGGGCTGTTATTACACGTTATGGTACAATACTTATGCCTTTTCTCTCTTATTTTACAAGGTTTACATGAAGAGGTAGAATGCCGGCAACTGGAATTCTGGACTAGAAAAGGAGCAAATCTGAGATACCTATTCTGCACAACTCCAAAAGTCCTGAAAATTTATAGAGAATTATTTTGGAATATATATAAAATATTGGGCGAAACAGATGCCAGAGGTGGGCCACCAGGAGGTGAAAAGCCTGCCAGGCACGGCCACCCCCTGGCCGTGCCTAGCAGGCTTGTGGCCCCACCTGGCAGGCCCTCGACGCCCATCTTATGCTACATGGAGGGTTTTGACCTGGAAAAAAAAAATCAGAAGAGAGCTTTCGGAAGGAAGTGCCACCGTCTCGAGGCGGAACTTGGACAAAACCAATCTAGAGCTCCGGCAAGGTTGTTCTGCCGGGGAAACTTCCCTCCCGAAGGGGAAATCGAAGCCATCGTCATCACCAACGATCCTCTCATCGATAGGGGGTCAATCTCCATCAACATCTTCACCAGCACCATCTCCTCTCCAAACCCTAGTTCATCTCTTGTATTCGATCTTTGTCTCAAACCTTAGATTGGTACCTGTGGGTTGCTAGTAGTGTTGATTACTCCTTGTAGTTGATGCTAGTTGGTTTACTTGGTGGAAGATCATATGTTCAGATCCTTTATGATAATTAATACTCCTCTAATTATGAACATGAACATGTTTTGTGAGTAGTTACGTTTGTTCCCGAGGACATGGGATAAGTATTGTTATAAGTAATCATGTGAATTTGGTATTCGTTCGATATTTTGATGAGATGTATGTTGCCTGTCCTCTAGTGGTGTTATGTGAACATCGACTACATAACACTTCACCATTATTTGGGCCTAGGGTAAGGCATTGGGAAGTAGTAAGTAGATGATGGGTTGCTAGAGTGACATATGCTTAAACCCTATTTTATGCGTTGCTTCGTATGGGGCTGATTTGCATCCATATGTTTCATGCTATGGTTAGGTTTACCTTAATTCTTCTTTCATAGTTGTGGATGCTTGCGATAGGGGTTAATCATAAGTGGGAGGTTTGATCAAGTGAGGGCAACACCCAAGCACCGGTCCACCCACATATCAAATTATCAAAGTACCAAACGCAAATCAAATGAGCATGATGAAAACTAGCTTGATAGAAATTCCCATGTGTCCCCGGGAGCGCTTTGCTTTATATAAGAGTTTGTTTACTCTTTTCCTTTGCTACAAAAAGGATTGGGCTACCTTGTTGAACCCTTCCTACACTTGTTACTTGTTACTCGTTACGAATTATCTTATCACAAAACTATCTGTTACCGATAATTTCAGTGCTTACAGAGAATACCTTAGTGGAAACCAATTGTCATTTCCTTCTGCTCCTCGTTGGGTTCGACACTCTTACTTATTGAAAGGACTATGATTGATCCGCTATACTTGTTGGTTATCATAGGAGCTCTCGCGACCTCAACTCTCGAGTCTAAAATGCACGCTCTTGCGGGACCGACTCAGATGCTACGAGGAGGAGAAGCAACCCAGAAAGGGGGCTGGTGGGCTCTCGCGACGTCGACGGACTGGCGACATGGGACCAGCTTCACGAATGATACCGTCATGAGGGCACCAGCCTCGGAGGATCGGGTGAGCAGCAGGCATCGAGAAGCCATGCAGCATCTTCGGAGGCCACCCCCCTGAGGAGGGCCCGGGGCACAGCAGCTGCCAGCAAGGAGAGCACGGGCGCGAGGAGGTGCATGGGGGCTGCCGCCCTGAGACCTCCGCCACGCATTGGGAGAAAGAACCTCAGAAGCCACTCGCCGCAGGTGGCACATCAAGAAAATCAAGAATCATGCAAAGGAAACAAGGATATTCAAGGCGCAACAAACTACTACTATGCAAAAGTAAGATATCATACAAACGTTTAACACCCCATAGGGGGCCAAATGGTTCATGATGCAACAGGGATAGAAGAAAAGAAGCTCAGTCGGAATAAACGATGTCTCCGTCACGACTCCTAGAAGGCTCGTCGCCGGAGCTGCCACCCCCTCGGACAACGCCTCTGGGGGAAATCGGTCAATCAAGGACTCTATGTGCTCTTGCACCTTGTCCCAGAGGGGCCTCCGGAGCGCTTCAGGCACCGACTCCGTCGCTTGGGACATGTCGAATGCAGGGGCATGATGGTGCGGGTTGGAGAAGATGCGCACCAGTGCATTGTCCAGGAGATCACGCGTGCTGGACTCGACCTCCTCATCCACCTGGGAGACACCGGACTCGAGCACCTCCACCATCTTCTGGAAGAAGGTGAGGTAGCCCCCGTTGCCATGCGCACACAGCAGCACGGGGGCCTCCTTGACGAAGCGGCGGACCTCGCTGTCTGCTCGGTGGGTGATGTCCAGGTATTGCTTAGTGCGATGTGTCTCCATCATCCTCGCGTGTGCCGCATCGTCCTAAGCCGCCTGGACGGCGTTCACGGCCTCCTCGACCTAGGCCTGGAGTGATGCCAGTTCCGCCCTGGTGTCCTCCTCGTCCCGCAATGCGGCCCGAAGCGTGACCTCGACATCCAACAGCTAGGTCCGGAGGGTGTCCACCTCGCCCTGGAGCGCGTCAAGCATGCGCCTTTTGGGCATGGGCGCCCTGAGGAAGATCGACGGTCAAGCTCTACAAGATAGATGGGATGCGCAAGAAAGACAAAGGCGTCGATGCACTTACTCGTTGGTGGCGGCCCAGCGCCGGCGCGCCTGCACCGGTGTCACACCCTGTGTTTTGCCTCATGGATAAGTTAACTTGACTCAAAAATTAGGGCCAATTAAATTTTTTTGAGTGCCTATGAATGCTTGACTTGTGTGCTATTTGCTTGCTTGTTTGATTGCTCGCTAGTGCTCTATATTCATAAAACTCCTTCCTACTCTCAAAACTCGTTTACTCGATCTAAGCTCTTGTCCAATGACCATACCATGTGTATAGGACCTAAAACTATTTTTATCAAATATTATTTTGGCCAAAAAGCATTTATCCAATTTAGGTTTTCAAACCCCCCTGAATTGAGGTTTTAACTACAAGTCTTGAAATTGTGTGGAATATTTTTCCCCAAAGCATATATTTGTAACCTACTACATATATAACTTCCCAAAACCACAAAATATTATTTTTAAAGATTATTTTCTTATTTTATTTAAAGGCTTTTTCTTAAGGTCAAAAATGGTCTTTTATTAGGAAAATTTATTTTTATGCTTTCAAAATATTTGAGAAAATTTAGGAAAACTCAGTAGACATATATTGTCCATATATAACAGATTAAAAATATGGTAATGTTCAAAATATTGTAAAAAACCCTTCACAACCAGTTTTGTCTATTTCAAGAATTTGAAATATTTCTATAAGAAATATTCTCAAATAAATCCCATAAAATTCTAGCATGTCACATATGACATATGTGATCATCTTGTGAAGTTTAATATCAATCCCAATTGATTTGGTTCACCAAATTAGTCCAAAACCCTCTCTGTCAAGAACCAAATTTGAACAAATTTGCATTGCCAAGTATTTCCATTTGGTCTCAAACTTTGTGGACATGTTATAATCCTATAATAATGCATCCACACCAAGTGGAGCATCAAGGAGAACATATACACTTCTCCAAATCCCCCCAAACCCAGTTCTGTTGATTTCAAGAATTGGAAATGTTTGCTTCGTCAAGTTTCTCTATTTGATCCCAAACTTTTTGGGCATGTTCTAGTACTTAAAAAATGCCACCACACAAAGTGGTGCATCAAGGAGAATGGATTTGCATAGCTAGATCCAAGCAACTCCATTTCTGCCCATTTCTAGGGATTTCAAAGTTTACATTGTTAACTTTCTTCATTTGGACACAAAACTTGAGATCAGTGCCATATAGACTTATCATTTAAACATGGTACATATCAAGGACATAGGATTCCTCTACCTAGCCCAATCACATCACAAACACCTTCAACCATAAGCTCGTGGACAAGCAAAGTGGGCCCAAAAAGATACTCGTTGTCTCTAACTTTTTAACACAGCATTGGCTAGCCCCCTTCTACCCTAGTATCCCTTCCACCGCCTCTGCTCAATCATTGGGGGGGGGGGGTAACTTCCTTATTCTCTCCCTCTTTTTACCATGGCAACCCGTCTTCTTCGTCTCTCCCACTATTCTGTTCACGCAAATGCCCCCAAACCTTTCTACCACTTCATTTCCATATTGATGCATCAACTCAAACCCAGAGGTAGCATGCTCATGTGGGAAATATGAGCAGTACCTCTAAAACTAGATTATGACAGTAAATGTAGCGTTGAACTACATGTACCCTGTAATCTCATCTCTTTGAGCTGAAAATTGGTGGACATGTAGTTCTTCCAAGCCCAAGGCCACTAGACAAAGTTTAATCCCCAATGGCCTCCATTGCAAACCCTTTAGATGAGCCTTCAGTTTGCTGCTGCAAACTTACCCCCTGTGAAAACTCCATCTTACAAGCGCCATTTACCCTTAGATTTACCACTACCCTACAGCATGCGTTCCTCACACGCCATACATCATTGGCCGACCAAAAGGATGCCAGATACATGTGTTGGCATGGTGACTACGCCATTGGCATGCATCAATGGCATCTTCCACTCGTTGTCCTATGCCTCGCGTCCGGTTGTAGGAAGCTGTCCACATGCACCAGGGGTCCCCTCTCGACCTCCCACGCATCTCCTCGACGTTGAGATGTAGCCAAAGGAGACCAGGCACGCACGAGCTCGGCTCCCGAGGGCATCCGAGGCGCACCCGAGCCCCCCTTGGTCGTCGGCCCTTGCCTATAAGACCATTCCCAAACCCCTCACTTGCCCCCTCTTGCTCTCTCTCCCTCCGAGGAGCCCCAGATCAAGCCATTGGATCTCCCGAGCTCCCCATGACCTCTATTGGCCGCAAGGGTGCCGCCTTGGCCTCGGGAAAAATCCAGGCAGCTCCGGCTCCCTCCCCCCTCCTAAGATTAGCCAGCTCCCCTAGCACTGCCACGCTTCTCCTCATGTTCATCTTGCTCCCTCGGGCAGCCAATGCTCTGCTTCCATGGTCGCCCATTGCCGGCCCCCGCCGCGGCCGAAATCCTGCTCACCCCGGGCCCCCGATGGGATTGGGCCCCCCAAGCGAGTGTGGGTCTCCTCCGTGATCACTCTAGTGTCCGGAGCCCTGCCGGACGTGGCCGGAGCCACCGGGATGGCACCGACGCCCCCTCGGACCTGCCTTCCCTGCCTCGTCTCTATTGAGCGGGAGGAGGGAGATGGTCCTGATGGCCGGGGCGTGCCTGTAAGCCACACCTGGCCGCCCCACCGTTTAAGTGGCTGCACCTTCTGCAAGATATGCTTCCCCGCAGTGGAAGCGCCTTCCGGCAAATACGCCTTCGGCGTCGCCCACGCGGCTGAGCTATTGGGCCAGCCCAGTTGTTTCTGCCCTTCACCTAGTCCGTCTAGGTATACTTCTTTTCCTTTTTTATGGAGGACTAAAACTATTCCACAGGGCTGATTAAAATCCAATTTTGGTGGTTCAAATTACCATATGTTTCTAAAATCCTGATCTACTCAGAGGTATATATTACACATATTTCCTATAAACTTTCCCGTAGAGTTCAAATTGCAATTCAAATTAGAACTATGAAAGGCCCCCATTGCAAAATACCTAGGGGATTCAAATCAACTCCAAATGGAGCAATTCAAATTTCCAAAGGCCCAAAATGTCATGCACTATTTGTCTAGCCATGTTAAACATTTTTTACCATGCACCTATTTTGTTGAAACAAATAAATAGCACCCTTATTCCATTATTCCATCTTAGGAAAATCATAGTAAATTCATCCCAACTCCAAATCTAGTGAAACCAATTTCTAAATTCTTATAAAATGATGCCCTATTTGATGAGTGGATCCACTCATTTTTGTTAAAATATTTTCTGTAGACTTCTTATAATACCATAAAACCCTCCATATCCTTCATTCAAAAGGCCTTATTGATCCAACTCCAGTAGAACCCCTTTAGGAATTTTTATTATGACTAGAGGTGTCTATGAAAAATAAAACTCCTATTTATTGGGCACTTTTATTTTCTGCTTGTTGCGTTGCTTATTGTGGTTGTTTTCGGTGATAGTTGACGAAATAGATGAAGTGCTCGGAGTTGGACGAGAAGCGTGTGCAGACGTCGAGGACTTGGATAAGCCAGCCAAGCAGCCCTTTGACCATGCTAAGAAACTTTTCATGCATGTCATATAACACTTTATTTTCCGAATATTTGATCATGTTGATGTGGTGCCCCCCTACGATGGGACACCTCTGATAGTTTACCATTGATACTTGCATCATGCATAACCCTACCATCCTTATGAGGGTTGTGCGGGTGGGAGCAGATATGATGCTTAGTAGATGCTACGCAAATTGGATCATGAATATGCATGGTGATGGAAACAATAGTGTTTTCAAAGACTTTTCGAAAACCCCGTCGGGTGCCACTAATGCCCGAGGGAGATGATGATGATCTAGGTAACCACTTGAAAAAGAAGTGGTGTACAGGAGCAAGTGACTGTGTTTTTTTTCAAAAACGGATTGGTGTAAGTTGTGACCGTTGTTACAACCTTACATGTACAACCACTCTACCCCTATATGGGAAGGGGCTTTGTTGTTTTCTTTGGTCGGTGCTGACAGAGAGCCCGCATTACTAGTGGCAGGAGTGACATGGTCTTCACAGGCACCGGGCACACCATTGGTCCCTGCATGAATGGTACGATCTGGAGTGAGGCTCGTATGATGTACATCATGAGGGTTGGGTACCAATCGAGTGGACTCTTTGTTTAGTATCGTCAGGGGAAAGGCATTGTTCGGGTACTTACCTCGGGTATGAACAACACGGCGAGTCATGGCTTGACACGGAAGTTTCGTGAATCTTGTGGGTAAAGTGTGCAACCTCTGTAGAGTGTAAAACTATTCGAATAGCTTTGTCCACGGTCAAGGACAGTTGGATGACTCAACATGATGACTGGACATGAGATGTTTAACCCCTGCTTATGATGATATCTGTAACCCGTTGATGCATGCTTTTACAAGTTGATTGAACCTGTCATTGCACTCAAACTAGCTTTCTTGCAAAATTACCTGCTTAGTGCTATATCATGCATTGTTATTGCCTTGTTCCAAACATGGGATGCTTGCGAGTACATTCAATGTACTCATTGGCTTGTCACTTGTTATTTTATTGGCCATACATGAAAGATCAGGTTATGAAGAAGATTACCTTGATGACAAACATGCGAGCTAGGACGCTTCCCAGCCAGAATGCCCGTAGGGTTAAGGCAGATGGCATGGGTTCAGGCCATCGTCTAAGATTTCCACTGCAAGTTTATGAAGACTTGGTCATAAAGGCCATTTTGAGTACAACGGTGTGTAATGGATGTAAGACTCTTGTTATTTTGTTTCTATGTGTTCAGTGAGCATTGATCTCTGGGATCACTGTGCACGTTCATTCGGTGATCTCGACTTATGAGTCGGGATCCTCACAGAGCTGGTATCAGAGCCATCCTGACTATAGGAAGCCCTAAGTTAGCATGGACGTTAGTTAGGACAAAAATGTTTCCCCCAGACCCTTCAAACCACTTGCAAAGACTACCATATTTCTTACCTTCTCCAAGCTTTCAAAGAAACTTAAGTATTGTGGCTTAGCACTTCCACCATTTTTTATTTTGGCTCTCCTCATCTACTTTTCAAAACCTTGCAAATGGTCGTTAGTACCACTATGCCCCTAACCACTGGATTCCTTGAAATCCTCATGGGTAACCTAGAAGGAAGCCACCATGCCAGACATTCACACAAGTTTGACGACACCACGACAAGAAGATACCAACAGAAGATACCTTCTCGAGGAATGCAGACATCAATACTAGGAAGATGGTGACACCCTCGACAATGCCCCAGGATGATGTCACCTCAGCCTACGATGACCAAGGCTTGAGATATGGAAGATCATTATATGCATCGCGAATAGAGCAATCCTGTCATTACCAATGACGTGTCAACAACCAGTGGTGGATGAGAACCTCACTATTTGGTCCGCCTCACTATAGCGAGCAGGAAAACGGTCCTCATCGGCCCCCACTCTTGGTGCTGATGATATTGTGAATGTGACCAGCAGGATACAACTATACCATGACTTGTTAATCTCATTGCATAAGAGATTGCCTACCTAGAACCCCTGATGACTCATAAGGCATTGTCACGATTACAAAGACACCAGAAGACCCTATCAACAACTATGAAGAATCACCTTCGTCGTCAACTCACCAGACCCGAAGTCGTCAAGGACTATTAAGGCGCATCTCATTTTGACGAACAACAACCAGAGAAATAGTGACACCTGAAGAAGACCTAGAAGACTAAGTGGACTCCTCTCCGAGACGCGAAGCAAGCACGACTACTGAGTCCGAGAACCCCTAGGGTAGGATGAGTCGTGTATCCCCCATGCGAAGTCGAGTCCGTATGATGGTTCTGATAGAACCATAATTGTGTGTTGCTTGTTTTTGCTTGTTTGTGCTTTGGTGAAAGTCGCACTTTTTCCCTAGGCAACAAGTATGCGACTATATCACCTACCTTACCTTAATGTTTGTGTTTGGCCTTTTTGGCACTTGTTTGATTGCACTTGCACTATACCACCTCCTTAGGCACTCTTCTATATGATACTTTCCCTCTTACCCCTCTCGTCAACCGAAGACCAAGACAAGATGCACCAAATATCCACCTTGGTAGACAACTAGTGCTGAAGACTTTAACTACAACATACTCAACCAGATGCAATCCCGTAGAGTTATGTGTCTCACTCAAGATTGGAAACCCCTTCCTAGCCCAACCTAGACCTCACAAGATTCCCCATCTCAATCCTCTGATCTCGTGTTTAATATATGGATTTGCAAGAACGCCATTTGAGCCTCTATAAACCCTGCTTAGCATTGGGTTCATTATGGGACTAGTGATCGTAGTGGACAAACGCGTTTTATTCCTAGGCCAGCACTTGAACTGATGATGCCATAGGGAATATTGTTTTGGGGATACGTAATTAGTAGGTTGATAATTTGACAATGTTGTAATAGATATCTTGTCTTGGTTTTTTCATAGCAAGATATCCTCGTGAGAGAACTTAGGTGTGATGCCATCACAACTAGGCAGCAGCTTGAGAGGGGTTGATCGGAATCGAGAGACGTGAGTTTACCCAGGTCCAGCCCCTCCGATGGAGGTAATAGCCTATGTCTTGCTTTGTGTCTATATTGATGATGATGATCTTGATTAAAAGGGTATAGGATCGCTACCTCTAGTCTCGAGGGTTTCTAATCTATATATCTCTAATGACTTGAACTTGTGAACTTGTCCCTCTAGGGGTGCTCTACCCCTGCTTATATAAGTGGACATGGTAGGTTTACATGTAGAGTCCTACATGGTGTAGGATTAGGACTAGTCTCTCTTGAATCCTAATCCGGGTCTTCTTTCCTTTGTGAGGGAATCCTTTCTCTCTTTGGGCCTTCTCTTGTGAACCGCCCTTCCAAGCCCGTACACGAGCTGCCTTCAACCGGCTTGCTCCTCGGCCTTGGGCCTTGTCGCTCGTCTGACCCGCCTGCCAGGTCACCAATGAATCGCCAAGTCTTGACCGGGTCACCAATAAGTCGCCAAGTCCTGGCCAGGTCAAACTTCTGGTCGGGTTATACCACGGGGTAACATCCCAGACATATTTTGAGGAAGCAGTTGAGACCCCTTGGTGTATCATAAGGCCCTTATGTTGGTAGACGAACTTGGTGGATCGAGATTGATAGAGTAGCATAACTTACTTGCCCCTTGAGAGAATTGGATTTAGTAGGACGATTGTGATCACAAGCTGAAATTATTGGTGGATAAATGACTTGACTTTGGCAAGTAATATTGATAGTAGATTGATGATGATACAATAGTAACTGGAGTAACTAGTAGGACTAGATGTAAACCTTGGATTTAAATAGGTGATTCTAATAGGTGCTCAAGATCAATCAGAGCACATGGTTCGGAGTAATTTGGATTTAGTCCGATGATCTTGATCTTGATACCATGTTTCTCGGTGGAAGACAAACCGGGAATATTGGATTGTTGTTGGAATCGACTCAAGGATCCATATGCACCTAACATCGGAGTTTACTAGATCATCATGATGGGAATTGCTGGGTGAACTAACATGAGATAGTTTCTTCTATAATTTGGGGATTTTAGGAGATCTAGGAGATGCCTGGAGCAATCACTGGTGTTGCTTATGTAGCATTAATAGATCCGGTGGTATTGGATGGCATTCGTGGATCGATTAAACCGGATTCATTAGGAAGGAAACAAGATCTAGGATTTGTATATTAGGTTTTTCCATAGCATAGAGATGCAACACCTTAGACCTTGGATATATTAGCTGAATATTTGGGCTGTAGTATCACAATCAAGCTTAGCAGCATGTATGCTTTTTGAGTATTTTTACGTAGGGATATATTTGAGTTAGCTACAATATGCATATGTGATTTTGGTTTAGTCCTTCTCTCAAACCATGGGGATATGATTAGCATGAGTGACATTGGAGTTGAACTATAAGAGATGATACCCTCAGTGATATATGGTGGTTTTGTCTGAAGTAATAGATAGGACTATTGGCATCTAATAACTGTGCTTGAGGATAAGATGATAGACGTTCACTCACATCCTAAGCTCTTTGAAACCTCTAAGATTTACCGAGCCACAATATAGTCAGGTTATGACCATATCTTGGCTCTAAGTCATTAGACTATGGCCGATACTCCACCCCGACCTCCACGAGACATGTTCATATGGAAGGTGGCCATGAAGACCTGTATTAGGTTAAACCACAAACCCCCGAACTAGTGACCATCCGGAGGAAATGCCCACTCCTCTCACATATCCTATGATCAATGTGTTTATGTGATACTTGGGGGAATAGGTTGTTACCATCCAGTATGACATACTTATTTACCCAATAAGAGAGGAAAAACACCTTAGTCATGTTTGGACCAGCCCCAGGAACACCCTTTGCCATGCCTCTCAAGTATAAGGCTTCACCTTGATAAGAGATGGACTACGTGAAGTACCCACCCTACAACAGGAGACATTCCTGCCCAAGCAAGATGAAGAGCCACTACGGTTGAGAAACCACGAAGAAGAAGAAGAAGAAGCAAGATAAGTCAACCACCAGTCTTCTACCAACTACATCAACTAGACGATACCAAGAAGCACCGGCATCCAAGCACGATGAAGCCCTTGCAAATCAAGAGGATTATAGATCCCCTTGTCTTAACAATCACCTTTCAATTCCTGACTAGGAAGAAACCGAGAAGTTGATAACACCCCTCACTCCACCACTTTGATGGTGTATGACGAGCATGACATCCCTACTCCCTTGAGATGCCTGGAACGGAGTGGAATGACTGTCATGACTTCGTTATTAGCCCCTTTTGGTCCAATCAAGGGCATGCATTCTGACTCAATCATGGTAAACCACCTGTCAAAGGTAGTTCACTCCGCTTACCAAGTCTCAAACCTTGGGGATTAGGTGGCTGTTCTGTACTCTGGATAGTCAGCTTATTTAGAACCCCTCAGAAACCTTCCCCACTTAGTAGGACCCGTTTTGGTGCCAAGTCTCTAAGCTTAGTCTTAGGGACGAGACTCAACCAAACCTTGCCACAAATGGTTACGAAGAGACGGGTATACAAAACAGTCAAAGACCCGCCAGAAATGTGCATCCACGACGACGAAGGCAAATGGCCGAAGATCAATGAAGAGCATACCCAGGCAACTTACTCGAGCAGAAGGTCTCGGTGAGAAGCCTATAATGACGTGCTTCAACACACTCAAGGATGAAGAACCCCTGCGATGAAAGATCCCTGCTTTATGGAAAATAAGGACTTCCCCATCAACAAGAAGCTACACCAAGACTCGACCATTCTATTCTAACGCGGGACATCTAGACGTCAATAAGCAACGTGAGAAGTCCCAGCACGAGTGCGCAGACACATTACCTTGCCTTGTATTCAGACTATGGAATTCACTCGCAAGCCAAACCCTTGACCTTTAGGCAAGCCTAGAATATTGTAAGAACCATGTTCACCCTCGGACGAAGCCAAGCAAAGCACTCGAAGTTGTATCGTCGAGAACTTCGACACGAGTGGAGCGACAACACCAAAGATGGGGCAACACAGGAACGTGAAGACTACCTCAGATCCAAATTTCTGTATCTTTTTAACGCCTAGCCTAGGAATCTCAGGGACAAGATTCTTGTAAGGGGGGTAGGTCTGTCACACCCTGTGTTTTGCCTCATGACTAAGTACTCAAAAATTAGGGCCAATTAAAACTTTTTGAGTGCCTATGAATGCTTGACTTGTGTGCTATTTGCTTGCTTGCTAGTGCTCTATATTCATAAAACTCCCTCCTACTCTCAAAACTCTTTTCCTTGATCTAAGCTCTTGTCCAATGACCATATCATCTATATAGGACCTAAAACTATTTTTATCAAATATTATTTTCGCCAAAAAGCATTTATCCAATTTAGGTTTTCAAAACCCCCTGAGTTGAGGTTTGTACTACAAGTCCTCAAATTGGTTGGAATATATTTACCTAAAGGATCAGGGGGTTTGTACTACATTGTCACCTTTCTTCATTTGGACTCAAAACTTGAGATCAGTACCAAATAACTTATCATTTAACCCTGGTACATATCAAGGCCATAGGATTCCTCTACCTAGCCCAATCATAGCACAAACACCTTCAACCATAAGCTTGTGGACAAGCAAAGTGGGCCCAAAAAGATTCTCCGTATCTCTAACTTTTTACCACAGCATGGCCTCTGCTCAATCATTTGGGGGGGGGGTAACTCCTTTATTCTCTCTCGCTTTTTACAATGGTAGCCCATCTTCTTCCTCTCTTCCACTATTCTGTTCATGCAAATGCTCCCAAACCTTTCTACCACTTCATTTTCATACTCATGCATCAACCCAAACCTAGTGGTAGCATGCTCATGTGGGAAATATGAGCAGTACCTCTAAAACTAGATAATGGCAATAAATGTAGCCTTGAACTACAAATACCCTGTAATATCATCTCCTTCATCTGAATATTGGTGGACATGTAATCCTTCCGTGCCCAAGGTCACTAGACAAAGTGTAATCCCCAATGCCCTCCATTACAAACCCTTTAGATGAGCCTTCAATTTGTTGCTGCAAACTTACCCCTATGGAAACTCCATCTAACCAGCTCCATTTTACCATTAGAATTTACCACTACTCTACTGCATGCGTGCCTCACACGCTAGACATCATTGGACGACCAAAAGGATGCCGGAGACATGTGTTGGCATGGTGACTGCGCCATTGGCATGCAGCAACGGCGCTCTGCCAATGGTTCTTGTCCTATGACTCATGCCGGTTGCAGGAAGCTATCCATGCATGCTAGGGGTCCCCTCTCGACCTCCCATGCCTCTCCTCGACGTGGGGAAGCAGCCAAAGGAGCCCAGGCACGCGCGAGCTCGGCGCCTGAGGGCATCCGAGGCACACCCGAGCTCCCCCGTGGTCGCCCCCGCCTATAAGACCGTTCCCGAACCCCTCACTTGACCCCTCTTGCTCTCTCTCCCTCCTAGGATCCCCGGATTGAGCCATTGGAGTTCCCGAGCTCCCCATGACCTCTCATGGCCGCAAGGGTGCCGCCTCGTCCTCGAGAAAAATCCAAGCAGCTCCGGCTCCCTCCTCCCTCCTAAGCTTCGCCAGCTCCCCCAGTGTTACCGTGCTTCTCCCCATGCTCCTCTTCCTCCCCCGAGCAACCGACACTCTGCTTCCACGGTCTCCTGTCGCCGGCCCTCGCCGCGGCCGAAATCCAGCTCACCCTGACGCCCCCGGTGGGAATGGCCTCCCCCAGGCGGGTGTGGGTCTCCTCCCTGATCACTTTGGTGACCGGAGCCCCACCAGACATGGCTGGAGCCACTAGGACGGCACCGACGCCCCCTCGGTCCTCCCTCCCATGCCTCTCCTCTATTGAGTGGGAGGAGGGAGATGGTCCTGATGGTCGGGGCGTGCCTGTAAGCCACACCCATCTGCCCCCTGTTTAAGTAGCCGTGCCTATCACAGGAAACGCTTCCCCACAGCGGAAGTACCTTTTGGCAAATACGCCTTCGGCGTCGCCTGCACGGCTGATATTCTGGGCTGGCCAAGTTGTCTCTGCCACTCACCCGGTCCGTCTAGGTATACTTCTTTTCCTTTTTCTTTTTATTTAGGACTAAAACTTTTCCACAAGGCTCATTTCAAATCCAATTTTGGCGATTCAAATTACCAGATGTTTCTAAAATCCTGATCTACTCATAGGTATATATTACACATTTTTCTTATAAACTTTCCTATAGAGTTCAGATTGAAATTCAAATTTGAACTATGAAAGGCCCCCATTACAATATCCCTAGGGGATTCAAATCAACTCCAAATGAAGTGATTCAAATTCCTAGAGGCACTAAATGTCATGCACTATTTGTCTAGCCATGTTGAACATTTTTACCATACACCTATTTTGTTGTACCAAATAAATAGCCCCCTTATTCCATTATTCCATCTTAGGAAAATCATAGGAAAATCACCCCAACTCCAAATCTAGTGAAACCAATTTCTTTATTCTTCTAAAATCATGCCCTATTTGATGAGTGCATTCACTCATTTTTGTTAAAATATTTTTTGTAGACTTCCTATAAAACCATTAAACCCTCCATATCCTTCATTCAAAAGGCCTCATTGATCCAACTCCAGTAGAACCCCTTTAGGAATTTTTTATTATGACCAGAGGTGTCTATAAAAAATAAAACTCCTATTTATAGGGAACTTTTATTTTCTCCTTGTTGTGTTGCTTATTGCGGTTGTTTCTGATGATAGTTGACAAAATAGATGAAGTGCTCGGAGTTGGACGAGAAGCGTATGAAGACCTTGAAGACTTGGATAAGCCAGGCAAGCAGCCCTTTAACCATGCTAAGAAACTTTTAATGCATGTCATATAGCACTTTATGTTCCGATGATTTGACCATGTTGATGTGGTTCCCTCCCCCTTCGGCGGGATGCCTCCGATACTTTACCATTGATACTTGCATCCTGCATGACCCTACCATCCTTATGAGGGTTTTATGGGTGGGAGCAGATATGATGCTTAGTAGATGCTACGCAAATGGGGTCGTGAATATGCATGGCGATGGAAACAATAGTGTTTTCAAAGACTTTTCGAAAACCCCGTCGGGTGCCACTAATGCCCGAGGGAGATGATGATGAGCTAGGTAACCACTTGAAAAAGAAGTGGTGTACTGGAGCAAGTGAGTGTGTGTGTTTTTCGAAAATGGATTGGTGTAATTTGTGATCGTCATTCCAACCTTACATGTACAACCACTCTACCACTATATGGGAAGGGGCTTTGTTGATTACTTTGGTCGGTGCTGATAGAGAGCCCACATTACTAGTGGTGGGAGTGATGTGGTAACTCTCGATACGGGTTCGTGCCTAGTCGGGCAACCATGTGCTGTCTTCACAGGCACCAGGCACACCGTTGGTCCCTTCATGGATGGTATGATCTGGAGCGAGGCTCGTATGATGTACATCATGAGGGCTGGGTACCAATCAAGTGGAATCTTTGTTTAGTATCACCAGGAAAGGAATTGTTCGGGTACTTACCTCGGGTATGAACAATACCGTGAGTCATGGCTTGACATGGAAGTTTCCCGAATCTTGTGGGTAAATTTTGCAACCTATGCATAGTGTAAAACAATTCGAATAGCCGTGTCCACAATCAAGGACAGTTGGATGACCGCTCTTGTGCTATGTCCAGTTTTCTCTAAACTTGGTGTGTGTGGGTGTGTCTGGATGACACAAAGTTTATACTTGAGTTAAGTCAGATGACTCGACATGATGACTGAACATGAGATGTTCTACCCTTGCTTATGATGATATCTGTAACTTGTTCATATGGATATCCGCAACCTGTTGATGCATGCTTTTACAAGTTGATTGAACATGTCATTGCACTCAAACTAGCTTTGCGGAAAAATTACCTACTTAGTGCTATATCATGCATTGTTATTGCCTTGTTCCAAACATGGGATGTGTGCAAGTACATTCAAAGTACTCATTGGCTTGCCACTGGTTATTTTATTAGCCAGGCATTAAAGATCAGGTTATGAAGAAGATTACCTTCGTGACGAACATGCGAGCTAGGACGCTTCCCAGCCAGAATGCCTATAGGGTTCAGGCAGATGGCATGTGTTCATGCTATCACTGAAGATTTCCACTGCAAGTTTATGAAGACATGGTCATAGAGGCCATTTACGAGTACAACGGTATGTAATGGATGTAAGACACTTGTTATTCAGTTTCTGTGTGTTTAGTGAGCATTGATCTTTGGGATCACTATGCACGTTCATTCGGTGATCTTGACTTATGAGTCGGGGTCCCCACAACAGGCTTGGAAGCTTGGCCACTGCTGCCCCCCGGAGGCGGTGGCGACGCGGAGGACCCCGCTCGTGCCCCGATGCTGGCAGCACTCCCCTAGAGGACATCGGAAGAAGAAATGGGGAAGAAGGCAGTTTTCCGACAAAGCGGGCGGGCAGCAATGGAAAGAGACACACAAGAAGGTAAGCGAGGATGGAACTGCTCCTGGGCGGGGCAGGTTTATAGGCGCAACCATACTCCCTGAGGCGTCGTGGGGAGCGGAGGCAATGTGATCCCCTCACGTGTCACGTACCGTACTCAAGTCATGGGCGGCTCTGCCTCGCGTCGCCTCGGTTCCCTTGGCAGGTCACATCAGCATGGGAGCAAGGTGACCGAATGACAGGAAGGCGACAACAATCGAGGAGGAGCAATGATGACCAAGGCGGTGCGGAGGCCATGAATCAACCCGACTCGGGGCGGTTTGTGAGACCTCATAGAGAAGGAGAGGTCCAGCGCCCTATCGAGTGCCTCGCGTCGGGCCCATAGATGGTTAGGGGCCGACGGTGGTTCACCCTTCGCTCCTCGCCTTTGTTTTGAAGCCAGGGTCAGCACGCCTTGGGCCCGGGGGCTACCGTTGGTGTTCTGGGACCGAGGGTACCCAGACTTGCCTACCTACGGCCCAGTGCATGGCCCACCACCATGGCCCGGTACGGCCCAGTGACAAGTTCTTGAAGTCAAGACCCTCGCGAGGGCCCTCCCGCCTCGCGAGGAGGATGACGTCAAGACCTCCGAAGAGTAGCATCCCCCCAGGCTACCTCCCGAAGTGCGGATATTCCTATGCAAGTGCCCAACCTCCCGAGGACGGGATGACGTGGGTTCTGACGATGAAGCCAGGCGGGTGCCAACAGGCGTAGGAGGAGGACGATTTCCTCTTTACATGCTAAGGAGACAAGGACATACGCGGGTTCCCAAGGAATCCCCAAAGGTTTCCTTCCCGGTGCAACAGGCGCAGGACGGATGTCATCGCCGATCCCACCACTAAATCCCCCCCCCGGAGCTTTGCAGGAGAAGACTACCTTTAGTCAGGATAAGATGTACCTCCTGTCCCCTTTCAAAATTTTCCATTGTGGGTCCCTTCCTACCTGTGCAATAAGGGAAGAGGACCGTGCCCCCTATAAATAGCCACCCACTCCTATCGTAGAAGGCAGGTTGAGTAGAGCTAGTTCATCACCACCAAAGGTTCTCGTGAGGCCACCCCACCACTGTACTTGTTCATCCTTAGCCTCCTTATGAGGCCAATCCACCGCAAAGCAGGAGTAGGGTTTTACACCGCAAGGTGGCCCGGACCTGGGTAAATCTCCGAGTCCACTTTCTCCCTCGCTTTCATTCGCTCATCGTAGCTAGGCCATAGGGTGACAAGCCTGAGACTTTGAGCATGTTTAGATCCTCGAACACGCCCCAATGTTCGAACCTTGTGGGTTTTGCGGAGCCGTGAATCCGACATGCTCGGTGTCGAAAGGTTCAACTACTACCGCCTGTGCATAAGTCAGGGGCACTGGGTACCCCTGTCCTAGTGCACTGACAGGAGCCCCCGGGTCTAGCCCACATGCGCTTGCCAAGTGCCATTGGGCCAGGCCCAAAATTCTTGCACATGCGCGCAATGTGAGGGAGTAATTGCCAATTTACTAGTCAACACTGACCCACTACCTCGGGCCATTTCCGCCACGCACGCCGCATGCATATCTGGGAGTTATGGCGGGCGCACATGACTTAAAGCTCTGGTCGTGGCAGATACCGCAGCGCCATGGATTGGAGCAATGGGGCAGTTACCTGTTTGCCCGTGATCGTGGGTAGTGGGATTGGTGGATATGAGCGGTGACCCTTGGAGCGGGGGAGAGCCAACCCCTGCGCCCTCCCTATAAATTTGGAGGTCTTGAGAGGTGATACTCATCCACCTTCTCCTCCTCCTTGAGTTCGAATCCACATAGCTCGCTTCTCTACTTCTTTGTCTTGAGCCATGCCTGTCACCCTGATGGTCAGGGGGAGAGTCTTGGCGAGCATGATAGACACCGTAGGGTCCTCCCTTGTTTCCATGCCTGACCTCCACTTCGGTCCGATGGTCTTGGGTGGATGGCCGACCGGAGGACCCTGGGACGGGGGAGTGGGTGGTGCGGCGGTCGTGCCAGGGCTAGTCACAGTGATGTCTTTGCCATTGCGTCGCCCGCTATTCTAGTCCTGATGGAGTACTGTACGGCTGCCACCACGCCGGAGTCCATAGTGAGGGCGCAGTGCTGTGGTGGATCGTGGTACCTGTGCTCCTTCTTCGCGGTGATGGAGGCACATCGTCCGCTTGGTCGTCGGTTATGTGCGAGTTGTTGCAGTGGCGGTTCTTCACGAATCACGATGAAGTTCTCCACCCATGGCGTCACGTACAGTGTGCATGGGTGGGAACATTTTGCCCGCGTGTACTTCTTTACGGTAGGGGGAATCCCACGCGTTTGGCCACCAGGGGCGACCATGCTCTCTGGGAGGCTCTTTAGGAGGTCTGTGGCCCACCTTCACTATCATGTAGAAGGCTTGGATGGCGAAGGTCAGGGCGGCTATGGAGACGTACCTTCGAGTGATGGTGATGATGAAGATGACGGTGGGGCGGCATGAGCACCGGCAGCACCATCATCAACAGTGGTGCTTTGGCAGCGCCTCCACCTGCACTCGCCCTCCGCCTTCTTCCTCCCTGCCGGCTTCACTCGCCCTTCCTGCATGCGGGGTCCTTCGGCTCCTCCAGGGGACACGTCCCTATGGTCCTGTCGGGGAGGCGCCGGATCCCACCAAGGTGCTCCTTTTGCCCCCATGTTTCTCTTCCACCTAATCCCTAGGAGGAGAGGGAAAAGAAAGGCATTACGGAGGACTTATCCTGTTTTTATGTCAAAAGATTAGCTTGCCAAGTTTTAACTAATCATAATGTAATCTCTATCCATTTTGTATCGAAAATGAATGAGAAAAGTGTTATTTTCTTTCTACAAATACTATCCTTTCTTTCCTTGTTTATACTGTCCTGGTATGTTTGTCCTTCCTAGATGGAGCCGCTTGCCGGATCATTACTTAACCACGAGTGCCAAGAGGGAAACGAGCCCCCGACGGTAGTTCGGCGTTGTTCCTCGATATAGCTCCTTTCCAGTGTCAGCACAACCCCCATAGTTGTTAGACAAAAACAGGGGGATGGCTCGTCCCGACAAGGGTTCTCACCACCTGGAGGACTCCATTACCCACAGTGAGGAAGATACGTACTAAGGATTTCCTCGAGGCATTGAAAAGGCATTGAACTTGGGATATGTGGTTATACTTCTCTTTTCAAAGTAGTATCCTTCTTTAGAGCAGGATGGGCCATTGTCTTCGTTTCTTCGCTCCTCCTCCCTGTCTTTTCGACGTTCCGCCGTGTAGGGAGAGAATAGTAACAAAGATTATAGGTTCATCAAGTACTCTAGAAAATCTTATATCTTAAAAGTGATAACACTGCAATCATAAAAATGCATAATGAGCATGTAAGATGATGATATGATGCAATGCCTAGCTTTATTATTGTTGCACATGGTCCGCGCTTGGATTTGTACAAACGGTTACATGCAACATCGTCAATGCTTGTACAAAAGGTGGCTTCCGGGGACTGAGCCCGGTAGCTGCACCTCACGGGTAGAACTTCCATGATTTAAGCACCTTGGTGCCATCTTCGGTCTCCAAACGGACTGCGCCAGGTCTGGTGACTCACGCTACCCAATAAGGGCTTTCCCACTTCGGCGTCAACTTATTGCTACCCTTGGCGGACTGAACACACCTAAGGACAAGGTTGCCTTCCTCAAGGCTCTAGGTGTGGACCCTGCAACTATGGTAGGGGCGCATGGCTTGCTGGTAGCGTGCATCACACACAACAGCCCGGAGACGATCTTCCTCGAGGAGCATGGCATCGTCATGTCGTAGCTGCTGTTGCTCTACTTCATCGTAGGCAAGCACTTGAGGTGACCCGTATATGAGTTCTGTGGGGAGCACTGCTTCCGCCCCGTACACTAGGGAGAAGGGTGTTATCACACCCTATGTTTGTAGCACATTGATATGTTTGGGCTTATAAAATTTGGAACCAACAAAAACTTTTTCAAAGTGCTTGTGCTTGTTTGCAATGTTGTTGCTTGCTTGATGATTGTGATTTATGACACTCCTAGATTCCATCCCACTTCATATTCATCCTCCTTATCCCAAACCTCTTGCCCAATGATCATGCCATGTGAATAGTGACCAAAACTATTTTTATCAAATTTTGTTTTAACAAAAAATGATTTATTCAAATTAGGTTTTCAAAACCCCTTGAATTGAGGTTTGCACTGCAGGTCCTCAAATTAGGTGGACCCTTCTTTCCCAAAAGCTTTATTTCAAACCCACTATATATAAGACTTCCCAAAACCACAAAATATTATTTTTAAAGGTTATTTTCATATTTTATTTAAAGGCTTTTTCTTAAGGCCAGAAATAGTTTTTCAGAAAAATTATTTAAATGCTTTGAAAATATTTGAGAAAATTTAGAGAAACTCAGTGGACATATATTTTCCATATTTATGAGTTTCAACACAAGGGCATGATCAGATCATAGGAAAAAACCCTCAAAACCCTTTTTGTTCAAATCAAGCTTTTGAAATATTTCCATAAGAAATATTCTCAATAAATTCCAGGAAAAGTCCAGCAAGTCCACCCTATCATAGGTGATGATCTTGCAAAGTTTCATCTCAATCCAAGTTGGTTTGGTTCATCAAACCATCCCAAAACCATTCCTGTCCAAAATCAAGTTTGAGCAACTTTACATTGTGAAGTGTCTCCCTTGACCCCAAACTTTGTGGGCATGCTCTAATGGCCAAATAGTGATGATACACTAAGTGGTGAATCAAGGGTAAAATCCTAGCATCAATAGATCTACAGAAACCTGATTCTGTAAACTTCTAGGGTTTAGCGAACCTCCATAGTCAACTTTTTCCCGTTGGGCTCAAACTTGCCGAATCCTCTCAGTTTAACCCAACATTTGACCCTGGTAAACATCTCAGTGAGTTGGACAACTTATCTTGCCCAAATCTCTACCAAACACCTTCTGGTGAATTGCTAAAACCTCTGGTTTCACCCCTTTCTCTTTTACTCTTGCCCCCAACTTTTCACCATAGTCTCATATAGTTACCTTTCACCTCCAGTAAAAGTCTCATGGTCACATCTCAAGTGTAATGTGGTGAAAAACTCCATTTTTACC
Organism: Hordeum marinum; assembly: GCA_022496015.1. NCBI lineage: Eukaryota > Viridiplantae > Streptophyta > Magnoliopsida > Poales > Poaceae > Hordeum > Hordeum marinum. The sequence continues at coordinate 382,308,035 of CM039677.1, read as the reverse complement.
CTGGACAACACCTTTTCTCCCCCTCTCTTCCCTTTTTCTTCTATCCTAAGGCACTCGAGAGCATCCAATGCCCTATTCTCCCTTGTTAAACCCCTTAGATCCCCCTAGACATAGCAGGCCACACAAAAAATGCCGTTGGCATGCCATGGCATGCCAAACGCGTCATTTGGAGTGTGCTACAATGCCAACAGGCACTGTAGCCATTGGCCACTGCATTGGCCCCGACCGCTTCGGGCTCTCCCCTTTCGCCACTTGGCTGGCCTCGGCGTCTGGGACATGCCGGTCGGTCGGCCCCCTCCTCTTTCCTCCTCCCTTGCCCTCCCCCGCGCGTGCCGAGCGCCGCCCGGCTCGGCCAACCTACAGCCTCACACGCGCGGGCATCTCTCCCTCTTTCTTCCTCGCCCAGGGCCTAGACCAGCCCCAGGAACGCCACTGACTTGCCCCCTCTCTCTCCCATGGCCTCTGGCCCCGGCTGCGAGCTGCGGGCGCACCCGAGCTCGGTGGATCGAGGGCCGCCTACTTAAGGCCCTCCCCGATCCCTCTCTCCCCTCCGGTGGCTCTCTCCTATCCCCAGTAGCCCCCCTACGCGCTCCGGAAACCTCCCGCAGCCCCTGCGCTCGGGATCGAGCCGAGGACCGCCGCGGCGACCTCATCGCCGATCCCCTGGTAGCAGCCCCCTCCGGTCCCCATTTCTCTCCCATTGGTCCTCCCTTGCCCTCTTGACGCGTTTCCCCTCTCCCCCGTCATGTTTGCAGGTGGAAATAGCCCCGGCGAGCTCTCCTGAAGCACCCTCCGCCACAGGAGCTCATCGCTGGCAACTCCGTCCGCCCCAAGTGCTCCTTCGACCTCCAAAGGAACGGCGGGTCGACACTGAGCTCAGCCCCGCCTTCGCCTGCCGTCGTTGTACCCTGCATCATCGCCGATGAGCATGCCGGCCTCCCTGCCGCGAGGTTGGAGATGACAGGCGGGGCCCGCCTATCATCCTCACCTCCCTCCCCCTCCTCTCTCTGTCGCTGGCCTTCGGTGCCCAGCCGTCAGGTTCGAACGCGTGCGCGTGCGCCGGTGTGCCTCGGCTAGTTGGCCTCTGGGCCGGCCCAGTTACTGGCCTCCTCCGGCCAGAGCCCTGTGCCCGTTTCTTTTTTCGTTTTTCTGCAACTTCCAAAAATTCCACAGATATGAATATTTTTCCAATGCTGATATTTCTTCCACCTTAAATCTTGAAATAATCCATAGAATTTATTAGTGCTATTTGTAAAAATGTTTGAAACTATTTTTAGTACTCTTTTATTTTAAAACTTATATTTAGGCACCTTATTGCCTCTGCTAATTAATTTCCAAAATGTTTTTAACAACAAAACCCTAGGGGAATATTTTTAGTATGACATTGAGTATTTATCAGAATAGGTTAGCATTTTTGATAATAGGTTGTGTGGTCTGTTTTTGTGTGATTGCTTAATTTTATCGCTTTATTTCGCGACGATAGATTGCGCGGTTGACGAAGAACTTGAACCCGAAGACTTCGAAGACCCCGGAGACTTTGTTGAGCCAGGCAAGCAACCCTTTGACCATGATAAGAAACTTTTTCATGCATGTCATATAGCACTTTTTGTTTCGATGATTGATCATGTTGTGGTGCTCCCCCTTTAGTGGGGTACCTCTGATGCTTTTACCTTTGACACTTGAATCGTGCATGACCCTACCACTTATGAGGGTTATGCGGGTGGGTGTAGATAGGATGCTAGTAGATGCTATGCAAGTGGGATCGGGATCTATGCATGGTGATGGAAACAAGGAGATGATTTCAAAGACTTTTCGAAAACCCCGTCGAGTGCCACCAATGCCTGAGGGAGATGATGATGAGATGGGTGACCACTAGAGATAGAAGTGGTGTGTCGGAACAAGATGAGGTTGTGTTTTCAAAAATGGAGGGTTTAAGATTTGTCGATCGTCCCAACGTTACATGCACAACCACGATACCCCTTATGGGACGGGGCTTTGTTGATTACTATGGTTGGTATTGGCAAGGAGCCCGCATTACTAGTGGCAAGAGTGAAATGGTCACTCTTGAGACGCGGTCGTCCCAGAGTGGAAGGTCATGTGCTGTCTTTATAGGCACCGGGCACACCGTTGCGTGCCCTCATGGATGATACGAGTGATGTATATCCTGAGGGATGGCACCAACGAGTGGACACTTTGTTTAGTATCACCATGGGAAATGCATTGTTCGGGTGCTTACCTCGGGTATGTATATACCGCGAGTCGTGGACGACACGAAAGTTGCTCGAGTATTGTGGGTAAAGTGTGCAACCTCTGCAGAGTGTAAAACTATTCGAATAGCCATGTCCACGGTCAAGGACAGATGGGTGGTGCTGCTTATGCCACGTCCGAATGTTTTTGTAAAACTTGGTGTGAATATGGATATAATGGTGGCAAGAGGTCACATGAGCTAAGTCTGAAGACTTAGCACGGGAATCAAACAAAGTCCGATGACTTAGCATGGTGAAGGAACATGAGGTGTTCAACCCCTACTTATGATGACAACGGTATCTTGTTCATATGGTTACTTGCTTATTGTTGATGCATGCTTACAAGTTCCTTGATCATGTCATTTGCATACAAAAATTAGCTTTCCGCAAAATTACCTACTTAGTGCCATATCATGCATCACTCTTACTTTGTTCCACAACTTGGGTTGCTTGCGAGTACATTCAAAGTACTCATTGGCTTGCCACTGGTTATTTAATTGGCCAGACATGGAAGAACAGGAGTATGTTGAAGAGTTCGTTGGTGACAAACATGCGAACTAGGACGCTTCCCAGTCAGAATGCCTGTAGGTTAAGGCAGATGGCATGGGTTCACGCTTTCGACAAAGATTTCTGCTGCTTGTTGTATTTAAGTGTTTGGCCCTCGTGGCCCTATCTATGTAAGACTTGACCTTCACGGTCTTTATTTGTGTAAAATGTTAAGTATGGATGTAAGACTCTTGTCAGTCAGCTTCTGTGTGTTCAATGAGCATTGATCTCTGGGATCACTGTACAAGTGCATTCGGTGATCACGACTTATGAGTCGGGGTCCCCATAGAGCTGGTATCAGAGCCATCCTGACTGTAGGAAGCCCTTAGTTAGCATGGACATTAGTTAGGATAAAACCAACTTTCAAAACTACACCTAGCTTTTGTACTTAGGGATTCTACACTATTTACCTCTTCTCATCTACACACAACACTCTGCTGACTCTCCTCCTTTCAAACCTTTGTGGATGGCCGTCGTACCCAAAGCCTTCCTGACATCCGAATTTCCCTTACTCCTTGGGGATGGCCTGGAGAAGTGCCAGTTTTGCCAACCACCCATTTTTCTCTACCACGAGCACTGGGTCGATGCCTTCATGAAGGAGTACCATGTGGATGTGGTCATGAAGGCAAACGACTCCTCGACCAGTTGGTTCTTTGAAGGACCATAGATGGAGACCGTGATACTCGTAGTCGAGACAACTGCACACAAGGCACTCCTACACCTTCGGGACATCATTCCAGAGATGGCTGACGAGCCGGCTACTCGCTACCTTCCTTTCCGAAAGGATGATCTTGGCGAGAGTTGGATACTGGTTCCGACCCAGGAGGATGGCACACCACTCAGGTTCCAGACCTACTTCAGCCTCTCCGCCGATAGCCTGGTTCATAACCTGATGAAGGAGTCCGTGAAGCTCCGCGAGGAACTTCACCACACCCGAAATCTACTTCGACAAGCCAAGACGAAGCTAGACAAGATCAAGAAGGATGGAGCCCTCAAAGGACGACCAGTTGTCGCTTATCGAGGAGTACCCCCAGCTAGTGATGCACCCACACGTTGTCGTCGCATGAGTGCGAAGGAGTACCGTGAGCTCTTCACCGACCCGCCTGCAAAGCGTCGTCGGGATGGACCTCCTCGTTCTCCGACCCCTTCGACCGGGAATGATGCCCGTTCAGATGATAAACAGGAGGAAGAACCAGAGGAGCATGACTACGAGACCGAGCACTCCACCACCTGAGTCCGAGAACCCCTATGGTAGGATCAGTCATGTATCCCTCATGCGAAGTTGAGTCCGTGTAATGGTTCATATGGAACCATGTGTGCTTGTTGTTTGTTTTCTTGTTTGTGTCCCGATGCAAGTCGCGCTTATGCCTTAGGCAACATGTAAGAGACTCCATCGTCTATCTTAATATATGTTGGTCTTTCAACCTTTGTTTTAACACACTCGCACTCGATCAACCCCCTTAGGCATGCTTTTCTATTGTTGCTTTCCTATCATCTATCCCAGTTGTTTGACTTGGCTGCTCCAAACATGATGGTGACTGCTACCCGCAATAGCTCCTTCACCAACCCTGAAGCCGGGAACTCAAGCCAGCAAAAGGGAGCTGGTGGGGCTGCTCATGCTGGAGGACACCAGGAGTAGCCACAAGGCGACATTCCCCCGCCATCACCTCCACAAGAGAACATGACCATAGCTCAGTTTCTCCAAGTTCTCCAGGAGGAGCGCCAAGCCAACAATGCTGCTATCCAGCAGATGGCTCAGGCCCTCGTGAACAACCAGCAACAAGGCAGGAACGACAATGGCTGCTCCATGCTGTCTGAGTTAATGAGGAATTCGCCCCCAACCTTCACCGAGACTGCTGAACTATTGGATGCTGATGAATGCATCTGCACCATCGAGGACCTCCTTGGACTGGTCAATTGCAATGAGGATCGTGAGAAGGTGCTTTATGCCTCTCGCTGCCTCAGAGGTACCGCCCGAGCTTGGTGGGATGGATTCAAGGTCATGCAAGGTGAGCATGTGATCATGTGGAATGACTTCAAGGAAGGATTCCGCACCACCCATATTCCTTCTGGGATCATGGCTATCAAGAAGAGAGAATCCCGAGCGCTGAAGCAAGGAAGTGGCTCTATCAAGGAGTACCTCAGAAGTTCAACCTGCTGTCAAGGTATGCACCTGAAGATGTCAGCACAAAGGCTGCCAAGAAAGAATGCTTCATGGAAGGACTTCAATAGGTCCTGCAGTACGAACTCATCGTCTATGACTATCGTACCTTCTTCGACTTGGTGAACAAGGCCCTCATGCTGGAAGACAAGCGTCATGCCATAGACGGCACTCGCAAGCGCAAGATGATCAGCAAGGGTAGCTCAAGTAAACAGAAGCCTCACCCCTGGCAGCCAGCCCCAGCCAAGTCGACCTATCAGCCGCAGCAGGCTAGACCTCCTGCACCTTGTCCGAGCTACCAGCCTCAGCAGTATGCCAATCCTAGGACGACCTACAACAACAACCCCAATAACAACAACGGTGGCAGAAACTTCAACAACAACCCTGGGAAAGTCACTTCCTTTGGATGTGGTCAGTCTGGATACATCTCTAAGCTTTGCCCCAACAGGAAGCCAGATGCACCATGCCCCTATGCGCCAAACCAATGTCAAGCCCGTGGAGCACCACCAAGGAACCCAGCTCCTCGCAACCAGCCCAACAATGGCAAGGGTCGTGTGAATCACGTCACCGCAGAGGAAGCCCAGGAAGACCCAGACGTCATACTGGGTATGTTCCTCATCAACTCAACCCCAGCAACAGTATTGTTTGATTGTGGAGCTTCGCATTCTTTTGTCACCCAAAAGTTTGCTTTAGAGAGTGGCATGAAACCTACACCCCTGGGTAGTTGTATGTTGATACAAACCCCGGGTTCAGTTATGAAGTCCGGGATATGGTGCAAAGGAGTGAAGATTGATATCAACGGGGTAACTTCCTAGCAGACCTTATAGTTCTGGATTCACCCAGCTTGGATGTCATCCTTGGAATGAATTGGTTAACCAAGCACCAAGGCATGTTAGATTGTGCCAAGAGGATTGTTACCATGACCAATAGCCAAGGAGTGGAAGTCAAGTATGTTTCGAAGCCTGCCTCCACTTAAGCCCCTCAGGCTAACTGTCTATCGGGAGTTGAGTTGGATCAAGTGCCAATGGTATGTGAATACCTGGATGTGTTTCCTGATGAGCTTCCCGGAATGCCTCCTGACCGCGACTTTGAGTTAATCATTGAGCTTATGCCCAGATCAAGGCCCATCTATAAGAAGGCCTACAGGATGGGATCCGAAGAGTTGGCTGAATTGAAGAAGCAACTGGCAGACCAGCTTAGAAAAGGATTTATTCGCCCTAGTGCCTCTCCTTGGGGATCACCTGTTCTATTTGGGTCAAACAGGGACGGAACTATCAAACTTTGTGTCGATTACCGTTCTCTCAATGAGGTCACGATAAAGAACAAGATCGAGGACCTGTTTGATCAGTTGAATGGAGCAAAAATGTTTTCCAAGATCGACCTCAGGTCTGGGTACTACCAGCTGAAGATCAGACCCCAAGACATTCCGAAGACAGCATTTGTAACCCGGTATGGCCTATATGAGTACACGGTCATGTCATTTGGGTTAACCAATGCCCCTACCTACTTCATGTACCTCATGAATAAGGTCTTCATGGAGTACTTGGACAAGTTCGTTGTTGTCTTCATTGATGACATACTCGTCTTCTCCAAGTCTGAAGAAGAACATGAGGAACACTTGAGATTGGTCCTAGAGAAGCTTTGAGAGCACCATCTTTATGCCAAATTCAGCAATTGTGAATTCTGGCTACATGAAGGTGGATTTTTGGGCCATGTGTTGACCGTCGAAGGATTGTCAGTAGATCCTGCCAAGATTGAAGCCGTGACTGAATGGCAAACCCCAACCACCATGAAGGAAGTCAGGAGCTTCCTCGGACTCACAGGATATTACCGCAAGTTCGTGGAAGGGTTCTCAAGCATTCCCCAACCCATGACCCAGCTTTTGAAGAAGGACAAGAAGTTCGAATGGACAACTAAGTGCGAGGAAAGCTTCCAGGAGCTCAAGAAGAGGTTGACCACAACCCCTGTTTTAGCCACCCTCGATATTCACAAGGAGTTTGTGATATATTGTGATGCATCAAGAACCAGACTTGGAGGTGTTCTGATGCAAGAAGGTAGAGTCATAGCATATCTATCCAGACAGCTACGTCCTCATGAAGAGAACTACGCAACTCATGATCTCGAGTTGGCAGCCGTGGTTCATGCCTTGAAGACATGGCGACATTACATTCCGGGGAAGCGATGTGAGATATTCACAGATCACAAGAGTTTGAAGTATATCTTCACTCAAAGGGAATTGAACATGAGGGAGCGAAGGTGGTTGGAATTGATCAAGGACTACGACCTCTGTGTTCAATACCACCCCGGAAAGGCCAACATGGTAGCAGACGCCTTAAGCAGAAAGGTTTGTTCCTTGAATGCTATGATTAAGGAAAGGCTACCCGCCCTGTATGAGGAACTTGAGAGCTTCGGCTTGGAACTGGTTGCACCCGGATTCCTCGCCAACCTCGAAGCAAAGCCTACCTTGATGGATGATATCAAAGAAGCCCAGAAGGGACATGAGAGCATTGAAGGCATCAACAGGAAGGACAAGGCAGGCAAGGCCCCAGGATTCTCGGTGGATGAACAAGGAGTTGTATTGTTCGGGAATCGCATTTGCGTACCCAACAAGGCGGAGCTCAAGAACTTGATCTTGCAAGAAGCCCACGATACTCCATACTCCATTCATCCTGGGGGAACCAAGATGTATCAAGATCTCAAGACAAGATTCTGGTGGCATGGCATGAAACGGGAGATAAACACATTCGTGGCTAAGTGTGATATATGCCAGAGAGTCTAAGCTGAGCATCAGCGACCCGTTGGGCTATTGCAAACACTCAAGATGCCTGAATGGAAGTGGGATAAAGTTGGGATGGATTTCATCACCGGTTTACCAAGGTCGAGTAAGGGCATGATTCCATTTGGGTCATCGTCGACCACCTAACCAAGGTAGCCCACTTCATTCCCGTCAGAACCACCTATGATGGAAGCCAGCTCGCGAACCTCTGCATCAACTGCATCGTGAGTCTTCATAGAGTTCCAAAGGAGATTGTGCCCGATCGAGGAACCCAATTCACCTCAAGATTCTGGAAGAAGTTTCAAGAAGCTATGGGAACCAAGCTGTCCTTCAGCACTGCTTTTCACCCCCAGACCCATGGGCAAACGGAACGAGTAAATCAGATACTTGAAGATATGCTTCACGCTTGTGTTTTGGCATATGGAGCCAAGTGGGAAGATTTCCTACCATTCGTCGAGTTCTCCTACAACAACAGCTACCAGTCAAGTGTTCAGATGGCACCATTTGAGGTGTTGTATGGACGCAAGTGGTGGCTCCCCTCAACTAGTCAGAGACCAGAGAAGGATTAGTTTTTGGACCATATATCCTCCGCGAAGCAGAAGAGCAAGTTCAACTCGTTCGAGAATGCCTGGAGGCCGCCAAATCAAGACAGAAGAGCCACGCCGACTATCATCATCGAGAAGTGAACTTCTGTGTCGATGACCATGTCTACCTCCGAGTCACGCCTCTCAAAGGAACCAAGCGTTTCCACGTCAAAGGAAAGCTTGCACCAAGATATATAGGCCCTTTCAAGACATCGCAATGCAAGGAGAAGTCGCCTACCAGCTAGAGCTACCGTCCGAGCTATCAGAGGTGCACAACGTCTTTCATGTGTCTCAACTCTGGAAGTGTCTGCAAGTTGCCAACCACCCCGACTTCTACAAGGACATCGACCATCAAGCCATCGATCTTCAGCCAGACCTCACTTATCGTGAGAGGCCAGTTCGCATTTTGGATGAAGCCGACCGCTGCACCCAAAGTCGCACCATCAAGTACTTCAAGGTCCAGTGGAGCAACCATACTGAAGCGGAAGCAACCTGGGAGCATAAAGATTATCTTAGATTTGAGTTCCCTTATGTTTTTAGCGCTTAGCCTAGGAATCCCGGGGATGAGATTCTTGTAAGGGGGGGGAAGGTTTGTCACACCCTGCGTTTGTAGCACATTGATATGTTTGGGTTTACAAAATTTGGAACCAACAAAAACTTTTTCAAAGTGCTTGTGCTTGTTTGCAATGTTGTTACTTGTTTGATGATTGTGATTTATGGCACTTCTAGATTCCATCCCACTTAATATTCATCCTCCTTATCCCAAAACTCTTGCCCAATGATCATGCCATGTGAATAGTGACCAAAACTATTTTTATCAAATTTTGTTTTAACATAAAACGATTTATTCAAATTTGGTTTTCAAAACCCCCTGAATTGAGGTTTGCACTGCAAGTCCTCAAATTAGGTGGACCCTTCTTTCCCAAAAGCTTTATTTCAAACCCACTATATATAAGATTTCCCAAACCACAATATATGATTTTTAAGGGTTATTTTCATATTTTATTTAAAGGCTTTTTCTTAAGGCCAGAAATGGTTTTTCATAGGGAAAAAAAAACTTAAATGCATTGAAAATATTTGAGAAAATTTAGAGAAACTCAGTGGACATGTATTTTCCATATTTATGAGTTTAAACACAAGGGCATGATCAGATCATAGGAAAAACCCCTCAAAACCCTTTTTGTTCAACTCAAGCTTTTGAAATATTTCTATAAGAAATATTCTCAATAAATTCCAAGAAAATTCCAAAAAGTCAACACTATCATAGGTGATGATGTTGCAAAGTTTCATCTCAATCCAAGTTGGTTTGGTTCATCAAACCATCCCAAAACCATCTGTGTCCAGAATCAAGTTTGAGCAACTTTACATTGTGAAGTGTCTCCCCTTGACCCCAAACTTTGTGGGCATGCTCTAATGGCCAAATAGTGATGGTACACTAAGTGGTACATCAAGGGTAAAAGCCTGGCATCAATAGATCTATAGAAACCTGATTCTGTAAACTTCTAGGGTTTAGCAAACCTCCATAGTCCACTTTTTCCCTTTGGGCTCAAACTTGGTGAATCCTCTCATTCTTACCCAGCATTTGACCCTGGTAAATATCTCAGTGAGTTGGATAGCTTATCTTGCCCAAATCACTACCAAACACCTTCTGGTGAATTGGTAAAACCTCTGGTTTCACCCCTTTCTCTTTTACCCTTGCCCCCAACATTTCACCATAGTCTCATATAGTTACCTTTAACCTCCACTAAAAGTCTCATGGTCATATCTCAAGTGTAATCTGGTGAAAAACTCCATTTTTACATTGGACAACACCTTTTCTCCCCCTCTCTTCCCTTTTTCTTCTATCCTAAGGCACTCCAGAGCATCCAATGCCCTATTCTCCCTTGTTAAACCCCCCTAGATCCCGCTAGACATAGCAGGCCAAACGCGCGCTCTGGAGCATGCTACAGTGCCGACAGGCACTGTAGCCGTTGGCCACTGCATTGGCCCCGACAGCCTCGGGCTCTCCCTTTTAGCCACTTGGCTGGCCTCGGCGTCCGAGACACGCCGGCCGATTTGCCCCCTCCTCTCTCCTTGTCCCTTGCCCTCCCCGCGCGTGCCGAGCGCCGCCCGGCTTGGCAAACCCGCAGCCTCACACGTGCGGGCGTCTCTCCCTCTCTCTTCCTTCCCCAGGGCCTAGACCAGGCCTAGGAACACCCTTGACTCGCCCCTCTCTCTCCCATGGCCTCTGGCCCCGGCCACGAGCTCGCGGGCGCACCCGAGCTCGGTGGACCGAGGGCCGCCTACTTAAGGCCCTCCCCGATCACTCTCTCCCCTCTGGTCGCTCTCTCCTATCCTAGTAGCCCCCTGCGTGCTCCGGAAACCTCCTGCAGCCCCTGCACTCGGGATCGAGCCAAGGACCACCGTGGCAACCTCATCGCCATCCCCTAGTAGCAGCCCCCTCCGATCCCCATTTCTCTCCCGTTGGTCCTCCCTTGCCCTCTTGACGCATTTCCCCCTCTCCCCCGTCGTGTCTACAGCTGGAAACAGCCCCGACGAGCAATCTCGAAGCGCCCTCCATCAAATGAGCTCGTCACCGGTGACTCCATCCGCCCCAGGTGCTCCTTCAACCTCCAGAGGAATGGCGGGTCAACGTTGAGCTCAACCCCACCTTCGCCTGCCGTTGCTGTGCCCTACATCATCGCCGGTGAGCACACCGGCCTCACTGCCGCGAGGTAGAAGATGACAGGCAGGGCCCGCCTGTCATCCTCACCTCCCTCCCCCTCCTCTCTCTGTCGCTGGCCTTTGGGGCCGAGCCATCAGGTTCGAACGCGCGCGTGCCGGTTCGCCTGGGCTAGTTGGCCTCTGGGCCGGCCCAGTTGCTGGCCTCCTCCCGCCAGGGCACTATGCCCGTTTCTTTTTTCCTTTTTCTTTTTCGAAAACTTCCAAAAATTCCACAGATCTAAATATTTTTCCAATGCTCATATTTATTCCACCTTAAATCCTGAAATAATCCATAGAATTTATTTGTGCTATTAAAAATGTTTGAAACTATTTTTAGTATTGTTTTATTTTAAAACCTATATTTAGGCAGCTTTTTTCCTCTCCTAATTAATTTCCAAAATGTTTTTAACAACAAAACCCTAGGGGAATATTTTTAGTATGACATTGAGTATTTAACAGAATAGGTTAGCATTTTTGATAATAGGTTGTGTGCTCTGTTTTTGTGTGATTGCTTAATTTTATCGCTTTATTTCTCGACGATAGATTGCGCGGTTGAGGAAGAAGTTGGACCCAAAGACTTCGAAGACCCCAGAGATTTGTTGAGCCAGGCAAGCAGCCCTTTGACCATGATAAGAAACTTTTTCATGCATGTCATATAGCACTTTTTGTTTCGATGATTGATCTTGTTGTGGTGCTCCCCCTTCGGTGGGGTGCCTCTGATGCTTTTACCTTTGAGACTTGCATCGTGCATGACCCTACCACCTTATGAGGGTTATGCGGGTGGGTGTAGACAGGATGCTAATAGATGCTACGCAAGTGGGATCGGGATCTATGCATGGTGATGGAAAGAAGGAGATGATTTCAAAGACTTTTCGAAAACCCCGTCGGGTGCCACTACTACCCGAGGGAGATGATGATGAGATGGGTGACCAATTGAGAAAGAAGTGGTGTGCCGGAACAAGATGAGGTTGTGTTTTCAAAAACGGAGGGTTTAAGATTTGTCGACCGGCCCAACCTTACATGCGCAACCACGATACCCCTTATAGGACGGGGCTTTGTTGATTACTATGGTTGGTACTGTCAAGGAGCCCTCATTACTAGTGGCAAGAGTGAAGTGTTCACTCTTGAGACGGGGTCGTTCAAGAGTGGAAGGTCATGCGCTGTCTTTACAGGCACCGGGCACACCGTTGCGTGCCCTCATGGATGTTACGAGTGATATATATCATGAGGGATGGCACCAATGAGTGGACTCTTTGTTTAGTATCACAATGGGAAAGGCATTGTTTAGGTGCTTACCTTGGGTATGTTGTATAGCGCGAGTCGTGGACGACAAAAAAGGTCCTCGAGTATTGTGGGTAAAGTGTGCAACCTGTGCAGAGTGTAAAACGATTCGAATAGCCGTGTCCACAGTCAAGGACAGTTGGGTGGTGCTGCTTATGCCACGTCCGAATGTTTTTGTAAAACTTGGTGTGAATATGGATGTAATGGTTTCAAGAGGTCACATGAGCTAAGTCTGAAGACTTAGCACGGGAATTAAACTAAGTCCGATGACTTAGCATGGTGAAGGAACATGAGGTGTTCAACCCCTACTTATGATGACAACAGTATCTTGTTCATATGGATACTTGCTTATTGTTGATGCATGCTTACAAGTTAATTGATCATGTCATTTGCATACAAAAACTAGCTTTCCACAAAATTGCCTACTTAGTGCTATATCATGCATCACTGTTACTTTGTTCCACAACTTGGGTTGCTTGTGAGTACATTCAAAGTACTCATTAGCTTACCACTGGTTATTTAATTGGCCAGGCATGGAAGAACAGGAGTATGTTGAAGAGTTCGTTGGTGACGAACATGCGAACTAGGACGCTTCCCAGTCAGTATGCCCGTAGGTTAAGGCAGATGGCATGGGTTCACGCTTTCGACCAAGATTTACGCTGCTTGTTGTATTTAAGTGTTTGGCCCTCGTGGCCCTATCTATGTAAGACTTGACCTTCACGGTCTTTATTTGTATAAAACGTTAAGTATGGATGTAAGACTCTTGTTATTCAGCTTCTGTGTGTTCAGTGAGCATTGATCTCTGGGATCACTGTACACGTGCATTCGGTGATCACTACTTATGAGTCGGGGTCCCCACAGGCGTCTGGCTGGTGGCTCGATTTGGAGTCGTTCTGAGGGACCAAAGATCCACCGGTAGCTCGTCTACCTAGTGCTTGCCGCTCTTCCGCAGCTTATCGAAAGTCCTTGTCTTGAGCCCTCGCAGTACTTCAACATTCATCCTTTCAACTTGCTCGTTGCTTCTCGGATGGGCAACAGAGGCATAGGATACCTTGCTTCCAAGGCTCTCGATATATTGCATGAAGGCGCGGCTCGTGAATTGGGTGTCATTATCAGTGATCACTCTGTTAGGTACTCCAAAGTGGCACACCAGTCCTTTCATGAACTTGATAGCTGATTGTGCGGTCACCTTCCTCACTGGCTCTACCTTGGGTCACTTTGTGAACTTGTCGGTTGCCATGAACAAGAACTCAAAGCCCCCGACGGCAAGGGGGAAGGGGCCCAGGATATCGAGCCCCCAGACTGAGAATGGCCAAGATAGAGGAATCGTTTACAGAGCTTGCGCTGGTTTATGGATGTTCTTGGAATGAAGCTGGAAGGATTCACACTTGGTGACCAGCTCAATGGCATATTGGAGGGTAGTGGGCCAATAGAAACCCTGTCAAAAAACTTTACCGGCAAGGGATCTTGATCCTATGTGGGAGCCACATAGCCCTCGGTGATTCTTCGCCAATAGCTTTAGTCCATCCTCCTGACAGATGCACCTTAATTTCACATTGTTTGGTCATCTTCTCTACAAGGTGCCATCGACAAACTGGTACATACTTGACTGGCGAGCTACTTTTTCGGCTTCCTCTTGCTCTTTCGGGAGTTCCCCTATCAGAAGAAAGTGTACTATGTGATGCGCCCCAGCCCATGGCTCGACAACAAGGACTAAAGTTGTCTCTTTGTTCGTGGGAGCGCTTGACTCAATCGTGCGGACCTCGGGCCCTGCGGGAGGGAGTTGCTCATCAACTGGAATGGGACCTTCCTTGACAACTTCTCTACTAGCGGCTTCAGGAAGCTCTGCTGGGAAACGATTGCCAGAGTTCATCTTCCTTCTCCTTCTAGACATCAGTGACAGGGATACCGAAGGTTGGGTGAGGCGAAGAACAAAAGTGCCTGGTTCTATAGGAAGCTTCTGCACAACACACTTCTATAGATGGTCAGCAATGTTGTTTTTCGCTCATGGCACATGCTCTGTTTGTAGTCCATTGAAGTGCTCCTCAAATTTCCTCACCTCTTCCACGTATGCTTCCATCAGCGAGCTTTGGTAATCCTTGTTGACTTGCTTCTCCACAAGCTGAGAGTCTCCTCGGACAACCAGTCTCTTGATCCCCAACTCTACCGTGATTCTAAGTCCGACAAGGAGACCTTCATACTCAGCGGTATTGTTGGTGGCTTCCTCCCGGGGAAAGTGCATTTGAACGACATACTTGGGTGCGCTCCTGTAGGGGCAACGAGGAGCATGCCCGCTCCGACACCTTGGAGTGAGAAACCACCATCAAAGTACATGATCCAATCTTTGGGTGGTTCTTTGCCGGGGAGGATCATGGGTGTCCATTCTGCGATAAACTCTAACAATGCCCTGCTTTGAATGGTGGAAGTGCTCTCATACTTCAATCTGAAACTTGACAACTCTAGTGCCCACTCAACTATCCTGCCAATGGCTTCGGGGTTCCTCAGTATGCGTTGCAACGGGAAACAAGTGACAACCATGATCACATGGGCTTGGAAGTAGTGGCACAGATTTCACGAGGCCATGATGAGGCCGAATATTAGCTTTTGTACTCCAGAGTACCTTCATCTAGCCCCCTGTAATAGGGAACTGACAAAGTACACGGGTCACTACACCATTTTATTCTTTGCCACCTCTTTTGATCCACTATCGTCCATTTGTTGAGTTCCCCCTTGATCTGTATCGAGTCCTGTCATGTATGTTTTTGTCTCATCCCCGATATCATTGGCAATAGTCGATGAATCTCCATTCACTTCCCGCTGCACTAACCACTTGATTTGTCGCTTCTAAATATAGCAGCAACGGCTCTTGTGGTTTAGGAGGGACCAAGGTGGGAGTAGAGGAAAGGTAAATTTTCAAGTCTTGCAGCGCTACATCTGCTTCCGGGGTCCACTTCATCGGGCCAGCCTGCTTCAAGATCTTGAAGAACGATAAGGCATGCTCAGCGGACTTGGAGATGAATCTACTCAATGCGGCAACACATCCGATCAAACGCCTGATATCTTTGATGTTTTTGGATGCTTGTATCTGTTCGATCGCCTTGATCTCGTCAGGATTAGCTTCTATTTCTCGCTGAGATACAAAGAACCCAAGCAGCATGTCGGATGGGACACCAAATACGTACTTTTCAGGGTTGAGCTTCAGGTTGATCTTGCACAAGTTTGTAAAAGTTTCTTCGAAATCCCGTATGAGAGTTGCTTCTTCCTTGGTCTTGACTATGATGTCATCCATGAAAGCTTCCATGTTTCTGTGCAGTTGAGGTCCAAAACCAATCTGAACTACCCTCGCAAAGGTTGAACCAACACTCTTTAACCCAAAGGGTATACACACGAAACAGTACATGCCACAGGGGGTTATGAATGCGGTCTTCTCCTCATCTTCTTTGGCCATACATATTTGGTGGTATGCTAAGTAGGCATCCAAAAAGGAGAGCAAGTCACATCTGGAGGTGGAATCAACAATATGATCTATGCGTGGCATGGGAAAAGAGTCCTTCGGGCTAGCCTTGTTCAAGTCAGTGAAAGCTATGCAAAGACTCCATTTCCCATTCGCCTTGCATACCATCACCAGGTTTGCTAGCCAAGTTGGATGCAACACCCCTCTAACCAGACCAGCTACTTCAAGTTTATAATTTCCTCGGCAATGAACTGTTGGTGCTCCAAGGCTTGCTTCCTAACCTTTTGTTTGATGGGTCGGGCATGAGGGCAGATAACAAGGTGGTGCTCAATTACCTCCCTGGGAACACCGAGGATGTTAGATGGTTGCCAAGCAAACACATTGACATTCACCCGCGGGAAGGCAATGTGTGTGCTTTCCTATTTTTAAGTAAGGGTAGCCCTTATGGTGAACATACCACTAGTGTCATCCTCCCTTGCTAGGATTTTCTTCGACTCAGGATAGGTGACCTTGGTCTTGTTGCTAGTGGAACTCCTCGGCATGTCATCATTGGGGGTAGCGCACCCCGAGGAGGCGTGCTTCCCGGAGTCCTTGTCGGTGTTCCTGCTATCCTTCTTCGATTTCTTTGACTCCTTGGAGGGAGCTGGGACTTCTATGGTCTCAGCTGCTACTGCGTTACAGTACATCTTGTCCACGCAGATAACTGCATTCTTCTTATCGGATGGGCTTGAAATGATCCCAATGGGCCCTGGCATCTTCAAAGTTTTATAAGCATAATGGGATGTTGCCATGAATTTTGCAAATGCTAGGAGGCCGAGGATTCCGTTGTAAGGCAGAGGGATCTTGGCCACATCGAACACTATCCTCTCTGTCCGGAAGTTCAGTTCCTCGTCCAATGTCACCGGCAGAGTGATCTTTCCCTTGAGTTGACTCCTATCGGGGTTCATTCCTTGGAAGGTACCCGTAGCTTCATGATTTTCATCATGGATCTGCTGTTTCTCAGCCACTTTAGGGGAGATCAGGTTCAATCCTGCCCCGCCGTCAACTAACATCTTAGACACCCTGAGGTTGCGGAATGTTAGGGAAACCAACAATGGCAAGCATCCGACCATAGTGGTACGGTCAGGATGGTCCTCTTCGTCAAATATGATAGGCGTGCAGGACCATTTGAGCGGCTTCCTAGATTCTGCAGTTGGCTCTACGACATTGACCTTATGGGCCCACTGTTTGAGCTGGCGATGAGAGGAATGCAAGGATGCACCCTCGTCAATGCACATGACTTCAGTTGCTTTCTAAAACTCTCTATCACTGGAATCCTCATCATCATCCTCGCTCATCTCATCTGTTTCCTTCTTCTCACGGCCTCTGGTGGGTTTCTCCTTTCGCCATGAGGCTTTGCTACGAAGGCCTCCTTTGACGCCACGACCCTTCTTGGCAGCACCATCTTGGCCTTTTTCTTTGTCGCGCTTCTCGTATTCGGCCTTCTATTTCTCAACAAGTTGCTTGACTTCTCGGCATTCTTGGAGATCGTGGCCCTTGGTGCGGTGAATTTTGCAGTATGGCCCGTCAGACTTCCTAGTCTTCTCAGCGGTAGCAACCTCCCGGCAATCAGCACACGCGACAGATCCCTTGATGGTGGTTTCGGCTTTCGTCTTCTTGCCGGCACTGAGATCTCCGGAGCTCTCAACGGCTAGTACTGCCTTTTGTTGGAAATATGCCCTAGAGGCAATAATAAATTAGTTATTATCATATTTCCTTGTTCATGATAATCGTTTATTATCCATGCTATAAATTGTATTGATCGAAGACTTAGATGCATGTGTGGATACATAGACAAAACCATGTCCCTAGTATGCCTCTAATGGACTAGCTCGTTGATCAAAGATGGTTAAGGTTTCCTAGACATGGACATGAGATGTCATTTGATAACGGGATCACATCATTAGGAGAATGATGTGATGGACAAGACCCAAACTACAAACGTAGCATATGATTGTGTCAGTTTATTGCTACTGTTTTCTGCATGTCAAGTATATGTTCCTATGACCATGAGATCATGCAACTCACGGACATCGGAGGAGTGCCTTGTGTGTATCAAACGTCGCAACGTAACTAGGTGACTATAAAGGTGCTCTACAGGTATCTCCGAGGGTGTCTGTTGAGTTGGCATGGATCAAGACTGGGATTTGTTACTCCGTGTGACGGAGAGGTATCTCAGGGCCCACTCGGTAATACAACATCACAATAAGCCTTGCAAGCACTGTGACTAAGTGTTAGTCACGGGATCTTGTATTACAGAACGAGTAAAGAGACTTGCCGATAACGAGGTTGAACTAGGTATGGAGATACCGACGATCGAATCTCGGGCAAGTAACATACCGAAGAACAAAGGGAACGTTATACGGGATTAACTGAATCCTTGACATAGAGGTTCGACCGATAAAGATCTTCGTAGAATATGTAGGAACCAATGTGGACATCTAGGTCCCGCCATTGGTTATTGACCGTAGAGGTGTCTCGGTCATGTCTACATAGTTCTCGAACCCGTAGGGTCTGCACACTTAAGGTTTGGTGACGTTTGGATAGTATAGAGTTGTGTATGGTGGTGACCGAAGGTTGTTCGGAGTCCCGGATGAGATCCCGGACGTCACGAGGAGCTCCGGAATGGTCCGGAGGTAAAGATTCATATATAGGAAGTCCCAGTTTGGTCGCCGGAAAAGTTACGGGCTCATCGGTAGTGTACCGGGAGTGCCGGTAGTGTACCGGTAGACCTTCGGGAGGGGTATTTCGACCCAAGAGGCTTCATGGGCTGTGGGAAAGTATTAACCAGCCCTTAGTGGGCTGGTGGAACCTCCACATAAAGTCCATGTGGCTGGAAGAAAGAAACCCAAAGGAAAAAGGTGGAAAAAAGGTAAAAAGGAAGAGTCCTCCTCCACCTCCCACTTTCGTCGACCCAAGGGTTGGCTTTTTGGCAGCCAAGCCTCCTCCTCTTCTCCTCCTATATATACTAGAGGATTTTAGGGTTTTGGCATAGAATTTTCAGCCACGTGCAAACCCTAATCTCTAGTGCATAGTTTCTTCTCTAGATCAGTTTTCTGCAGTGCTTAGGCGAAGCCCTGCCGAAATTGCTCCACCACCATCGCCAGAGCGCCGTTAGGCTGCTGGAGAACTCTTCCACCTCTCCACTTCCTCTTGCTGGATCAAAACGGTGGAGATCGTCATCAAGCTGCACGTGTGCTGAATGCGGAGGTGTCGGCCGTTCGGTACTAGATTGGAAGGATCGTGATCAAGGCCACGAGACGATCGTGATTGGATCGCGGGACGGATCGTGACGAGATCGCGGGACGGATCGTGATGAGTTCACGGGACGGATCGTGATTGGATCGCGGGACGGATCGTGATGAGATCGCGGGACACTCGGCGATTTGGATCGCGAAGATGTTTGACTACACCAACCGCATTTCTTAACGCTTCCCGCTTAGCGATCTACAAGGGTATGTAGATCCACTCTCCCTCTCGTAGATGCTCATCACCATGGATAGATCTTCATGTGCGTAGGAAATTTTTTGTTTCACATGCAATGTTCCCCAACAGTGGCATCATGAGCTAGGTCTATGTGTAGATGAGATCTCGTGTAGAACACAAAAGGTTTGTGGGCGTTGATGCTTAGATTGCTTCCTCCCTTGGTCGGATTTTGGTTCAGCGGTATTGTGAGATGAAGCGGCCCGGACCAACATTACTCGTACGCTTACGGGAGACCGGTTCCCTCGACTACAACTTGTTGCCTAGATGGCTTGCGGGTGGCAGTTTCTCTCACTTTAGTTGGATCGGATTCGACAAAGGCGGTCCTTGAGAAGATTGAAAAGCAAATTATGTATCACCGTTGTGGTTTATGCATAGGTGAGAATCGTTCTTGCTAGAAACCCGTAGCAGCCACGTCAAACATGCAACAACAATTAGAGGACGTCTAACTTGTTTTCCCAGGGTATGTTGTGATGTGATATGGCCAATTACATGATGTGATATATGTGATGTATGAGATGATCATGTGATGTATAGATTATCACGACTTGCATGTCGATGAGTACGGCAACCGACAGGAGCCATAGGGTTGTCTTTAAATTATTGTATGACCTGCGTGTTAATCATTAAGCGCTATGTAATGCTTTACTTTATCGCTACGGTAGCAATAGTAGTAGAAACATGTTGGGCGCGACAACCCCGATGGCGACACGTTGATGGAGATCAAGATGATGGAGATCATGGTGTCGTGTCGGTGACGATGGGGATCATGCCGGTGCTTTCATGATGGAGATCAAAAGCACAAGTTCATGGCCATATCATGTCACTTATGATTTGCATGTGATGTTAATCCTTTTATGCACCTTGTTTGCTTAGGATGACGGTAGCATTATAAGGTGATCCCTCACTTAAATTTCAAGATGAATTGTGTTCTCCCCGAGTGTGCACCGTTGCGAAAGTTCGTCGTGTTGAGACACCACGTGATGATCGGGTGTGATAGACTCTACGTTCACATACAACGGGTGCAAGCCAGTGTTGCACATGCAGAACACTCGGGTTAAACTTGACGAGCCTAGCATGTACAGACATGGCCTCGGAACACAAGAGACCGAAAGGTCGAACATGAGTCATATAGTAGATATGATCAACATGATGATGTTCACCATTGTAACCACCTCAACTCACGTGATGATCGGACTTGAGTTGGTGAATTTGGATCATGTATCACTCGGATGACCGGAGGGATGTCAATTTGAGTGGGAGTTCTTAATTAATATGATTAATTGAACTCATTATCATGAACATAGTCAGTACAGTCTTTGCAAAATTATGTTGTAGATTACTAGCTCACACTGTAGCTCCCTTAAATTTTATATGTTCCTAGAGAAATAGAGTTGAAAGATGATGGTAGCAATATTGCGGACTGGCTCCCTGATTTGAGGATTGTCCTCATTGCTGCATAGAAGGCTTATGTCCTTAATGCACCGCTCGGTGCACCAACCCCTCTAGCATTGTTTGTAGATGTTGTGAACATCTGACAGGCACATTTTTGATAACTACTTGATAGTTTAGTGCGTCATGCATTACAACTTAGAATTGAGGCTCCAAAATGTTTTGAACGTCATGGAACATATGAGATGTTCTAAGAGCTGAAATTAGGATCTCATGCTTGTGCCCGTGTTGCGAGATATGAGATCTCCAACAAGATTCTTTGCCTGTAAGATGAAAGAGAATAGCTCAATCGTTGAGCATGTGCTCAGATTGTCTGGGTGCTACAATCGCTTAAATCGAGTGGGAGTTGATCTTCCAGATAAGATAGTGATTGATATAGTTCTCCAAGTCACTGTCACTAAAGCTACTAGAACTTGGAGATGAACTATAAAATGCCAGGGATAGAAATAATGATCCCTGAGCTATTCGCGATGTTTGACACCGCGAAGGTAGAAATCGAGAAGGAGTGTCAAAGTGTTGATGGTTAGTTAAAACCACTAGTTTCGAGAAGGGCAAGAGCAAGGAGGGAAACTGTTGGAAATATGCCCTAGAGGCAATAATAAAATGGTTATTATTGTATTTCCTAGTTCATGATAATTGCCTGTTATTCATGCTATAATTGTGTTAACCGGAAACCGTAATACATGTGTGAATACATAGACCACAACGTGTCCCTAGTGAGCCTCTAGTTGGCTAGCTCGTTGATCAATAGATGGTCACGGTTTCATGACCATGGACATTGGATGTCGTTGATAACGGGATCACATCATTAGGAGAATGATGTGATGGACAAGACCCAATCCTATGCATAGCACAAGATCGTGTAGTTCGTTTGCTAAAGCTTTTCAATGTCAAGTGTCGTTTCCTTAGACCATGAGATTGTGTAACTCCCGGATACCGTAGGAATGCTTTGGGTGTGCCAAACGTCACAACGTAACTGGGTGGCTATAAAGGTACGCTACGGGTATCTCCGAAAGTGTCTGTTGGGTTGACACGAATCGAGACTGGGATTTGTCACTCCGTGTGACGGAGAGGTATCTCTGGGCCCACTCGGTAAGACATCATCATTATGAGCTCAATGTGACTAAGGAGTTAGTCACGGGATGATGTATTATGGAACGAGTAAAGAGACTTGCCGGTAACGAGATTGAACAAGGTATGGGGATACCGACGATCGAATCTCGGGCAAGTACCATACCGATAGACAAAAAGAATTCTATACGGGATTGATTGAATCCTTGACATCGTGGTTCATCCGATGAGATCATCGTGGAGTACATGGGAGCCAACATGGGTATCAAGATCCCGCTGTTGGTTATTGACCAGAGAGGTGTCTCGGTCATGTCTACGTGTCTCCCGAACCCGTAGGGTCTACACACTTAAGGTTCGATGACGCTAGGGTTATAGGGAAATAGTGTACGTGGTTACCGAAGGTTGTTCGGAGTCCCGGATGAGATCCCGGACGTCACGAGGAGTCCCGGAATGGTCCGGAGACGAAGATTGATATATAGGAAGTGAGGTTTTGGTTACCGGAAGTGTTCCGGGTGTCTCCGGTAGTGTACCGGGACCACCGGAAGGGTTCCGGGGGTCCACCAAGTGGGCCCACCTGCCCCAGAAGGTTCCATGGGCCAAGAGTGGGAGGGAGCCAGCCCCTAGGTGGGCTGGTGCGCCTCCCACCCCAGCCCAAGGCGCAGCAAGGGTGGAGGGGGGCAAACCCTAGGCTTAGATGGGCCTTAAGGCCCACCCTAGGGCGCCTCCACCTCTCCTTGCCCTGGCCGCCGGCCAGATGGGTTTCTGGAGGATGCCGCCACCCCTAGGGTGGAACCCTAGGGTGCAGCACCTCTCCTCCCCTCCTCCTATATATAGTGGAGGTATTTGGGGCTGCACAACACACGAGTTCATCTCCTCCCTGGTGCAGCCCTACTTCTCCCTCTCCTCGTTCTCCGTAGTGCTTAGCGAAGCTCTGCCGGAGTACCACGTAGCTCCACCGCCACCATGCCGTCGTGTTGCCGGAGCTCTCCCTCAACCTCTCCTCCCTCCTTGCTGGATCAAGGCATAGGAGACGTCACCGGGCTGCACGTGTGTTGAACGCGGAGGTGCCGTCCGTTCGACACTTGATCGGATCTACCGCGATCTGAATCGCTGCGAGTATGACTCCATCAACCGCGTTCTAGCAACGCTTCCGCTTAGCGATCTTCAAAGGTATGAAGATCCAATCTCTCCCCGCTCGTTTGCTGGTTTCTCCATAGATAGATCTTGGTGACACGTAGGCAAATTTTGATTTACTACTACGTCTCCCAACAGTGGCATCATGAGCTAGGTCTATGCGTAGAATCTATGCACGAGTAGAACACAAAGCAGTTGTGGGCGTCGATTTTGTTAATAAGCTTGCCGTTACTAGTCTTATCTTGATTCGACGGTATTGTGGGATGAAGAGGCCCGGACCAACCTTACACGTACGCTTACGTGAGACCGGTTCCACCGCCTGACATGCACTAGTTGCATAAGGTGGCTAGCGGGTGTCTGTCTCTCCCACCTTAGTCGGATTGGATTCGATGAAAAGGGTCCTTATGAAGGGTAAATAGCAATTGGCATATCATGTTGTGGTTTTGGCGTAGGTAAGAAACGTTCTTGCTAGAAACCTATAGCAACCACGTAAAAACTTGCAACTACAAATTAGAGGACGTCTAACTTGTTTTTGCAGCATATGCCTTGTGATGTGATATGGCCAGAAGGATGTGATGTGATGCATTGTGATGTATGAGATTGATCATGTTCTTGTAATAGGGTTCACGACTTGCATGTCGATGACTATGACAACCGGCAGGAGCCATAGGAGTTGTCTTATATTATTGTATGACCTGCGTGTCAATCATAAACGCCATGTAATTACTTTACTTTATTGCTAAGCGTTAGCCATAGTAGTAGAAGTAATAGTTGGTGAGACAACTTCATGAAGACACAATGATGGAGATCATGATGATGGAGATCATGGTGTTGTGCCGGTGACAATGATGATCATCGTGCCCCGAAGATGAAGATCATAGGAGCAAGATGATATTGGCCATATCATGTCACTATATTGATTGCATGTGATGTTTATCATGTTTACATCTTATTTGCTTAGAACGACGGTAGTAAATAAGATGATCTCTCAATTAAAATTTCAAGAGAAGTGTTCACCCTAACTGTGCACCGTTGCTAAGGATCATTGTTCCGAAGAACCACGTGATGATCGGGTGTGATAGGTTCTAACGTTCGCATACAACGGGTGTAAGTCAGATTTACACACGCGAAACACTTAGGTTGACTTGACGAGCCTAGCATGTACAGACATGGCCTCGGAACACGGAAGACCAAAAGGTCGAACATGAGTCGTATAGAAGATACGATCAACAAGGAGATGTTCACCATGGATGACTAGTCCGTCTCACGTGATGATCGGACACGGGCTAGTTGACATGGATCATGTGTCACTTCGATGACTAGAGAGTTGTCTATCTGAGTGGGAGTTCATTGAATAATTTGATTATGTGAACTCAATTACCATGAACTTAGTCTAAAAATTGCCTTTAATATCTATATTGTAGATCCAATGGCCAACGCAAATGTCAACCTCAATTTCAACGCGTTCCTAGAGAAAACCAAGCTGAAAGATGATGGAAGCAACTATGCGGACTGGGTCCGTGGCTTGAGGATCATCCTCATAGATTCCAAGAGATTGTATGTCCTTGATGCACCGCTAGGTGACCCACCCATTCTCCCAGCGGACCAAGACGTTACGAACGCTTGGCAGTCGCGCTGCGATGATTACTCCCTTGTTCAGTGCGGCATGCTTTACAGTTTAGAATCGGGGCTCCAAAAGTGTTTTGAGCAACACGGAGCATATGAGATGTTCCAAGAGCTGAAACTGGTTTTCCAAGCTCATGCCCGAGTCGAGAGATATGACATCTCCGACAAGTTCTTCAGCTGTAAGATGGAGGAGAACAGTTCTGTTAGTGAGCACATCCTCAAGATGTCTGGGCTTCACAACCGCTTGACTCACCTGGGAGTTAATCTCCCGGATGACTCAGTCATTGACAGAATCCTCCAGTGGCTTCCACCTAGCTACAAAAGCTTTGTGATGAACTACAACATGCAGGGGATGGAGAAGTCCATTCCTGAGTTGTACTCGATGCTGAAATCAGCAGAGGTCGAGATCAGAAAGGAGCATCAAGTGTTGATGGTAAATAAGACCACTGGTTTCAAGAAAGGCAAGGGTAAGAAGAACTTCAAGAAGGACGGCAAAGTTGTTGCCGCGCCCGGTAAGCAAGTTGCCGAGAAGAAGAAGAACAAGAATGGTCCCAAGCCTGAGACTGAGTGTTTCTATTGTAAGGGTACCGGTCACTGGAAGCGGAACTGCCCCAAGTATTTAGCGGATAAGAAGGATGGCAACATTAAAGGTATATGTGATATACTTGTTATTGATGTGTACTTGACCAGCGCTCGTAGTAGCTCCTAGGTATTTGATACCGGTGCAGTTGCTCACATTTGTAACTCCAAGCAGGAGCTGCGGAATAAGCAGAGGCTGGCCAAGGACGAGGTGACGATGCGCGTCGGGAATGGTTCCAAGGTCGATGTGATCGCCGTCGGCACGCTACCTCTACATCTACCTTTGGGATTAGTTTTAAACCTTAATAATTGTTATTTAGTACCAGCTTTGAGCATGAACATTGTATCTGGATCTCGCTTGATGCGAGATGGCTACTCATTTAAATTCGAGAATAATGGTTGTTCTATTTATATGAGAGAAATGTTTTATGCTCATGCCCCGCTGGTCAATGGTTTATTTTTGATGAATCTCGAACGTGATGTTATACATATCCATAGTGTGAGTACCAAAAAGTGTAAAGCTGATAACGATAGTCCCACTTACATGTGGCACTGCCGTCTTGGCCATATTGGTGTCAAACGCATGAAGAAGCTCCATGCTGATGGACTTTTGGAGTCACTTGATTTCGAATCATTTGACACATGCGAACCATGCCTCATGGGCAAGATGACCAAGACTCCATTCTCCGGAACAATGGAGCGAGCAACTGACTTGTTGGAGATAATACATACCGATGTATGCGGTCCAATGAGTGTCGAGGCTCGCGGTGGCTACCGTTATGTTCTCACCCTCACTGATGACTTGAGCAGATATGGGTATGTCTACTTAATGAAACACAAGTCTGAAACCTTTGAAAGGTTCAAGGAATTTTAGAATGAGGTAGAGAATCAACGTGACAGGAAAATAAAATGCCTACGATCTGATCGTGGCGGAGAATATTTAAGTCACGAGTTTGGCACACACCTTAGGAAATGTGGAATTGTTTCACAACTCACGCCGCTCGGCACACCTCAGCAAAATGGTGTGTCTGAACGTCGTAATCGCACTCTATTGGATATGGTGCGATCTATGATGTCTCTTACGGACTTACCGCTATCATTTTGGGGATATGCATTAGAGACTGCCGCATTCACTTTAAATAGGGCACCATCTAAATCCGTTGAGACGACACCGTATGAATTATGGTTTGGAAAGAAACCTAAGCTGTCGTTTCTAAAAGTTTGGGGATGCGATGCTTATGTGAAGAAACTTCAACCTGAGAAGCTCGAACCCAAAGCGGAAAAGTGCGTCTTCATAGGATATCCCAAAGAGACTATTGGGTATACCTTCTACCTATGATCCGAGGGCAAAGTCTTTGTTGCCAAGAATGGATCCTTTCTCGAGAAAGAGTTTCTCTCGAAAGAGTTTCTCTCGAAAGAAGTAAGTGGAAGGAAAATAGAACTTGATGAGGTAATTGTACCTCCACTCGACCCGGAGAGTAGCGCAGCACATGAAGTTGTTTCTGTGGAGCCTACACCAGCTAGAGAGGAAGTTAATGATGATGATCATGAAGCTTTAGATCAAGTTGCTACTCGAAGGTCCACTAGGACACGTTCCGCACCAGAGTGGTACGACAATCCTGTCCTAGAGATCATGTTGTTGGACAACGGTGAACCTTCGAACTATGAAGAAGCAATGGCGGGCCCGGATTCCAACAAATGGCTTGAGGCCATGAAATCCGAGATAGGATCCATGTATGAGAACAAAGTATGGACTTTGGTGGACTTGCCTGATGATAAGCGAGCCATTGAAAACAAATGGATCTTTAAGAACAAGACTGACACAGACGGTAATGTGACCGCCTATAAAGCTCGGCTTGTCGCTAAGGGTTATCGACAAGTTCAAGGAGTTGACTATGATGAGACTTTCTCACCCGTAGCGATGCTAAAGTCAGTCCGAATCATGTTAGCAGTTGCCGCATTTTATGATTATGAGATCTGGCAAATGGACGTCAAAATGGCATTCCTTAATGGCTTCCTCAAGGAAGAACTGTATATGATGCAGCCGGAAGGTTTTGTCGATCCTCAAGATGCTAACAAGGTATGCAAGCTCCAGCGCTCCATCTATGGGCTGGTGCAAGCATCTCGGAGTTGGAACATTCGCTTTAATGAGGTGATTAAAGCGTTTGGGTTTGTACAGGTTTATGGAGAACCCTGTATTTACAAGAAAGTGAGTGGGAGCTCTATAGCATTTCTTATACTGTATGTGGATGACATGCTGATAATGGGAAATAATATAGAACTCTTGGAAAGTATAAAGCCCTACTTGAATAAGTGTTTTTCAATGAACGACCTTGGAGAAGCTGCTTACATATTAGGTATTAAGATCTATAGAGATAGATCGAAACGCCTCATTGGTCTTTCACAAAGCACATACCTTGAAAAGATATTGAAGAAGTTCAATATGGATCAGTCCAAGAAGGGGTTCTTGCCTGTGTTGCAAGGTGTGAGATTGAGTACTACTCAATGACCGACCACGGCAAAGGATAGAGAAGAGATGAGTGTCATCCCCTATGCTTCAGCCATAGGCTCTATCATGTATGCCATGTTGTGTACCAGGCCTGATGTGAACCTTGCCATAAGTTTGGTAGGGAGGTACCAAAGTGATCCCGGAGCGGAACACTGGACAGCGGTCAAGAATATCCTGAAGTACCTGAAAAGGACAAAGGACATGTTTCTCGTTTATGGAGGTGTCGAAGAGCTCGTCGTAAAGGGTTACGTCGATGCTAGCTTCGACACAGATCCGGACGACTCCAAGTCGCAAACCGGATACGTGTATATTTTGAATGGAGGGGCTGTGAGCTGGAGCAGCAACAAGCAAAGCGTCGTGGCAGCATCTACATGTGAAGCGGAGTACATA
Source organism: Hordeum marinum (assembly GCA_022496015.1). Lineage (NCBI taxonomy): Eukaryota > Viridiplantae > Streptophyta > Magnoliopsida > Poales > Poaceae > Hordeum > Hordeum marinum. The sequence continues at coordinate 382,280,001 of CM039677.1, read as the reverse complement.
GCTGCTTCGGAAGCAGCAAAGGAGGGAGTCTGGATGAAGGAGTTCATCACCGACCTAGGAGTGATTCCGAATGCGTCGGGCCCGATGACTCTACTCTGTGACAACACTGGAGCTATTGCCCTTGCGAAGGAGCCCAGGTTTCACAAGAAGACAAGACACATCAAGCGCCGTTTCAACTCCATCCGTGATTACATTCAGGAGGGAGACATAGATATTTGTAAAGTGCATACGGATCTGAATGTCGTAGATCCGTTGACTAAACCTCTCTCACGAGCAAAACATGATCAACACCAGAATGCTATGGGTGTTCGATTCATCACAATGTAACTAGATTATTGACTCTAGTGCAAGTGGGAGACTGTTGGAAATATGCCCTAGAGGCAATAATAAAATGGTTATTATTGTATTTCCTAGTTCATGATAATTGTCTGTTATTCATGCTATAATTGTGTTAACCGGAAACCGTAATACATGTGTGAATACATAGACCACAACGTGTCCCTAGTGAGCCTCTAGTTGGCTAGCTCGTTGATCAATAGATGGTCACGGTTTCATGACCATGGACATTGGATGTCGTTGATAACGGGATCACATCATTAGGAGAATGATGTGATGGACAAGACCCAATCCTATGCATAGCACAAGATCGTGTAGTTCGTTTGCTAAAGCTTTTCATTGTCAAGTGTCGTTTCCTTAGACCATGAGATTGTGTAACTCCCGGATACCGTAGGAATGCTTTGGGTGTGACAAACGTCACAACGTAACTGGGTGGCTATAAAGGTACGCTACGGGTATCTCCGAAAGTGTCTGTTGGGTTGACACGAATCGAGACTGGGATTTGTCACTCCGTGTGACGGAGAGGTATCTCTGGGCCCACTCGGTAAGACATCATCATTATGAGCTCAATGTGACTAAGGAGTTAGTCACGGGATGATGTATTACGGAACGAGTAAAGAGACTTGCCGGTAACGAGATTGAACAAGGTATGGGGATACCGACGATCGAATCTCGGGCAAGTACCATACCGATAAACAAAGGGAATTGTATACGGGATTGATTGAATCCTTGACATCGTGGTTCATCCGATGAGATCATCGTGGAGTACATGGGAGCCAACATGGGTATCAAGATCCCGCTGTTGGTTATTGACCGGAGAGGTGTCTCGGTCATGTCTACGTGTCTCCCGAACCCGTAGGGTCTACACACTTAAGGTTCGATGACGCTAGGGTTATAGGGAAATAGTGTACGTGGTTACCGAAGGTTGTTCGGAGTCCCGGATGAGATCCCGGACGTCACGAGGAGTCCCGGAATGGTCCGGAGACGAAGATTGATATATAGGAAGTGAGGTTTTGGTTACCCGAAGTGTTCCGGGTGTCTCCGGTAGTGTACCGGGACCACCGGAAGGGTTCCGGGGGTCCACCAAGTGGGCCCACCTGCCCCGGAAGGTTCCATGGGCCAAGAGTGGGAGGGAGCCAGCCCCTAGGTGGGCTGGTGCGCCTCCCACCCCAGCCCAAGGCGCAGCAAGGGTGGAGGGGGGCAAACCCTAGGCTTAGATGGGCCTTAAGGCCCACCCTAGGGCGCCTCCACCTCTCCTTGCCCTGGCCGCCGGCCAGATGGGTTTCTGGAGGCTGCCGCGACCCCTAGGGTGGAACCCTAGGGCGCAGCACCTCTCCTCCCCTCCTCCTATATATAGTGGAGGTATTTGGGGCTGCACAACACACGAGTTCATCTCCTCCCTGGTGCAGCCCTACTTCTCCCTCTCCTCGTTCTCCGTAGTGCTTAGCGAAGCTCTGCCGGAGTACCACGCAGCTCCACCGCCAGCACGCCGTCGTGTTGCCGGAGCTCTCCCTCAACCTCTCCTCCCTCCTTGCTGGATCAAGGCGTAGGAGACGTCACCGGGCTGCACGTGTGTTGAACGCGGAGGTGCCGTCCGTTTGGCACTTGATCGGATCTAGCGCGATCTGAATCGCTGCGAGTACGACTCCATCAACCGCGTTCTAGCAACGCTTCCGCTTAGCGATCTTCAAAGGTATGAAGATCCAATCTCTCCCCGCTCATTTGCTGGTTTCTCCATAGATAGATCTTGGTGACACGTAGGAAAATTTTGATTTACTACTACGTCTCCCAATAGGAAACTTCATGGATAGCAAGTCAGTTGCTGCTCCAGTGAAGCAACCCAAAGTTGAACTCAAACCCGAGGCTAAGTGCTTCGATTATGAGGAGAGCGGTCGCTGAAGTGGAACAACCCTAGATACTTGGTAGATAAGAAGGCTGGCAAACGTTAACAGAAGTATATTTGATATACGTGTTATTGATGTGTACCTTGCTAGTACTCCTAGTAGCACCTGGGTATTGGATACCGGTTCGGTTGCTAAATGTTAGTAACTCGAAATAAAAGCTGCAAAATAAACAGAGAACTAGCTAAGTGTGAGGTGATGATGTGTGTTGGAAATGTTTCCAAGGTTGATGTGATCAACATCGCACGCTCTCTCTACCTTCGAGATTAGTGACGAACCTAAAATAAATGTTATTTGGTGTTTTTTGCGTTGAGCATGAACGTGATTTGGTCATGTTCATTGCAACACGGTTATTCATTTAAGTTAGAGAATAATGGTTATTCTATTTATGTGAATAATACCTTCAATGGTCATGCACCCAGTAAGAATGGTTTGTTGAAACTTGATCGTAGTAATACACATGTTCATAACATTGATGCCAAAAGGATACAAAGTTAATAATAATAGTACCACATACTTGTGGCACTGCCGCTAAATGCATATTGGTATAAAACGCATGAAGAAACTCCATGCTGATGGATCTTTGGACTCATTCGATTTCGAACCGGTTGAGACATGCCAACCATGCCTCTTGGTCAAGATGACTAAGGACCCCGTTTTTTGTTTTGATGAAGCGGGCAAGTGATTTATTGGAAATGATACATGTTGATGTATGCAATCCAATGAGTCTTGTAGCATGCTATGGATATCGTTATTTTCTTACCTTCACTAATGATTTGAGTAGATATAGTGCATATTTACTTAATGAAACACAAGTCTGAATCGTTTGAAAGGTTCAAGGAAATTCAGAGTGAAGTTTAAGATCATCGTGACAAGGAGATAAATATGTTTGCGATATGATCGTGGAGGTGAATATCTAAGTTACGAGTTTGGCATACGACTTTAGACAAAGTGAAAGTTGTTTCACAACTCACGCCACCTGGAACACCATAGTGTGATGGTGTGTCCGAACGTCATAGTCATGCTCTATTGGATATGGTGCGTGCTATGATGTCTATTATCGTTTTGTTAATATAATTTTGGGGTTATGCATTAGAGACAATAACATTCACTTTAAATAGGGCACCATCTAAATCCGTTGAGATGACACCGTGTGAACTATGGTTTGATAGAAACCTAAGCTGTCATTTCTTAATGTTTGGGGCTGCGACGCTTGTGTGGAAAATGTTTTTGCCTAATGAGCTCGAACCCAAAGCGGACAAATGCATCTTCATAGAATACCCTACGAACAGTTGGGTGAACCTTCTATCTCAGATCCAAGCATAAAATGTTTGTTGCTAAAACTGGGTCCTTTCTCGAGAAAGGGTTTCTCTTGAAAGAGTTGAGTGGGAGGAGGATAGAACTTGATGAGGTTGTTGAAACCTCTGCTTCAACCAGAAGGTAGCGCAACACAGAAAGATGTTTCTGTGAAGCCTACGTCAGTTGAAGAGGAAGTTACTGATGATGATCATGAAAGCTTCAGATCAAGTTACTATCGACCTACGAGGAAATTAGAGCTTGATGAGGTTATTGAACCTTTACTTCAACCAGAGAGTAGCGCAGCGCAAGAAGTTGTTTCTGTGAAGCCTATGTTAGTTGAAGAGGAAGTTAATGATGATGATCATGAAGCTTCGGATCAAGTCACTATCAAACCTCGTAGGGCGACAAGGATGTATACTACTCCTGAGCGGTACGACAACCCTGTCTTGGAGGTCATGTTGTTGGACAACGATGAACCTACGAACTATGGAGAAGCGATGATGGGCCCAGAAACCAACAAATGGTTAGAGGCCATGAAATCCGAGAAAGGATCCATGTATGAAAACCAAGTATATACTTTGGTGGACTTTCTCGTTGGACGGCAGGTCGTTAAGTACAAATGGATCTTTAAAATGAAGACAGACGCTGATGGTAAGTGTTACCATTTGTAAAGCTTGACTTGTTGCAAAGTAGTTTATGACAAGTTCAAGGAGTTGACTGCGATGAGACTTTCTCACTCGTAGTGATGCTAAAGTCTGTTGGAATTATGTTAGCAGTTGCTGCATTTTCAATTATGAAATCTGGCAGATGGATGCCAAAACATCGTTTCCTTCCTTAAGGAAAGGTTGTATGAGATACAACCAGAAGGTTTTGTCAGTCCTAAGGATGCTAAAAGATGTGTGAGCTTCAGTGATTCTTCTATGAACTGAAGCAAGCATCTCGGAGTTGGAATATACACTTTGATGAGGTGATCAAAGTTTTTGAGTCTATACAAAGTTTACGAGAAACTTGTATTTGCAATAAAGTGAGTGGGAGCATAATAGAGTTTCTGATAAGTATATGTGGATGACATATTGCTATTCGGAAATGATGTAGAATTTCTGGAGAGCATAAACGGTTGTTTGAAAAGAGTTTTTCAAAGGAAGACCTGGATAAAGCTACCTAATTGTTGAGCATCAAGATCTATAGAGATAGATCAAGATACTTGATGAGACTTTCCATGAGTACATACCTTGACAAGATTTTGAAAGAGTTCAAAATGGATCAGTTAGATAAAGAGTTCTCGCCAGATTTGTAAGGTATAAAGTTGAGTAAGACTCAATGCCCAGTGACTGCAGAAGATAGAGAAAAGATGAGTGTCATCCCCTATGCTTCAGCCATAGGCTCTATCATGTATGCAATGTTGTGCACATGACCCGATGTCAGCCTTGCCATAAGTATGGCCAGAAGGTTTCAAAGTGATCCTGGAATAGAGCATTAGACAGCGGTCAAGATTATCTTTAGTAACTAAAAGACTTGGGAGATGTTTCTCGATTATGGAGGTGATAAAGAGTTCGTCGTAAAGAGTTACGTCGATGCAAGCTTTAACACCAATCCGGATGACTCGAAGTAGCAATCTGGATACGTATAGTGGAGCAGCCATTTGGAATAGTACCAAGTGAAGTGTGGTAGCAGAGTTTACGGTTTAACATAGAAATTTGCAAAGTACACACGGATCTGAATGTCGCAGACCCATTGACTATAAGACCTCTCTCACATGGAAAGAATGATCGAGCCCCAGAACTCATTGGGTGTTAGATTCATAACAATGCGAATCACATGGTGATGTGAACTAGATTATTGACTCTAGTGCAAGTGGGAGACTGTTGGAAATATGCCCTAGAGGCAATAATAAATTAGTTATTATCATATTTCCTTGTTCATGATAATTGTTTATTATCCATGCTATAAATTGTATTGATCGGAGACTTAGATACATGTGTGGATACATAGACAAAACCATGTCCCTAGTATGCCTCTAATGGACTAGCTCGTTGATCAAAGATGGTTAAGGTTTCCTAGCCATGGACATGAGATGTCATTTGATAACGGGATCACATCATTAGGAGAATGATGTGATGGACAAGACCCAAACTACAAACGTAGCATATGATTGTGTCAGTTTATTGCTACTGTTTTCTGCATGTCAAGTATATGTTCCTATGACCATGAGATCATACAACTCATGGACATCGGAGGAGTGCCTTGTGTGTATCAAACGTCGCAATGCAACTGGGTGACTATAAAGGTGCTCTACAGGTATCTCCGAGGGTGTCTGTTGAGTTGGCATGGATCAAGACTGGGATTTGTTACTCCGTGTGACGGAGAGGTATCTCAGGGCCCACTCGGTAATACACCATCACAATAAGCCTTGCAAGCAATGTGACTAAGTGTTAGTCACGGGATCTTGTATTATAGAACGAGTAAAGAGACTTGCCGGTAACGAGGTTGAACTAGGTATGGAGATACCAACGATCGAATCTCGGGCAAGTAACATACCGAAGAAGAAAGGGAACGTTATACGGGATTAACTGAATCCTTGACATAGAGGTTCGACTGATAAATATCTTCGTAGAATATGTACGAAAAAATGTGGACATCTAGGTCCCGCCATCGGTTATTGACCGTAGAGGTGTCTCGGTCATGTCTACATAGTTCTCGAACCCGCAGGGTCTACACACTTAAGGTTTGGTGACGTTTCGGTAGTATAGAGTTGTGTATGGTGGTGACCGAAGGTTATTCGGAGTCCCGGATGATATCCCGGACGTCACGAGGAGCTCCGGAATGGTTCGTAGGTAAAGATTCATATATAAGAAGTCCCAGTTTGGTCGCCGAAAAAGTTTCGGGCTCATCCGTAGTGTACCGGGAGTGCCGGTAGTGTACCGGGAGACCTTCGGGAGGGGTATATCGACCCAAGAGGCTTAATGGGCTGTGGGAAATTATTAACCAGCCCTTAGTGGGCTGGTGGAACCTCCACATAAATCCCATGTGGCTGGAAGAAAGAAACCCAAAGGAAAAAGGTGGAAAAAAGGTAGAAAGGAAGAGTCCTCCTCCACCTCCCACTTTAGTCGACCCAAGGGCTGGCTTTTTGGCAGCCAAGCCTCCTCCTCCTCTCCTCCTATATATACTAGAGGATTTTAGGGTTTTGGCACAGAATTTTCAGCCACGTGCAAACCCTAATCTCTAGTGCATAGTTTCTCGTCTAGATCAGTTTTCTGTAGTGCTTAGCCGAAGCTCTGTCGGAATTGCTCCACCACCATCACCGGAGCGCCGTTAGGCTGCCGGAGAACTCTTCCTCCTCTCCACTTCCTCTTGCTGGATCAAGATGGTGGATATCGTCATCAATCTGCATGTGTGCTGAATGCGGAGGTGCCGTCCGTTCGGTACTAGACTGGAAGGATCGTGATCAAGGCCACGAGACGATCGTGATTGGATCGCGGGACGGATCGTGACGAGATCGCGGGACGGATCGTGATGAGTTCACGGGACGGATCGTGATTGGATCGCGGGACGGATCGTGATGAGATCGCGGGACACTCGGCGATTTGGATCGCGAAGATGTTCGACTACACCAACCGCGTTTCTTAATGCTTCCCACTTAGCGATCTACAAGGGTATGTAGATCCACTCTACCTCTCGTAGATGCTCATCACCATGGATAGATCTTCGTGTGCGTAGGAAATTTTTTGTTTCCCATGCAACGTTCCCCAAAACCTTTCCCTTGTGCTTCTTGTTGCACTTCATGTTTCTTCCCTTCGGGTCAGGGATGTAGTCGTCATCAAAGTCAACTTCGACATTTGCCTCCTCCATGGGGAGTCTCCTTCCTTCTTCATCTCGAGCACATTTATCTGCCATGGTGTAAAGCTCGTTGACAATCTTGGGGAGCTTGACATTCATCTTGCCCTGCATCCTCCTATTGCGCACGTTCGAATGGAACGCAGCAATTACCGCTGCGGGATGTATTTCTAGGATGTTGCGATGCACTCGGCTGAATATCTAGATATACTTCCTCAAAGTTTCTCCCTCCTTCCGTGGGAGGAGTTGGAGATCACTGGGTTGCCCTGGTTCCTGGTGACCACCCGTGAATGCACCAACAAACTCTTTGCAAAGATCAACCCATGATGAAATCGAATTCTCCGGTAGGTGCATCAGCCATGACCTCACATTTGGCTTAAGTGCCAAAGGGAAGTAGTTGGAGAGCACCTTTTCATGTCTTCCTCGTGCGGCTTGGACAACTATTGTGTATATGCCCAAGAACTGTGTCGGGTTCAGCTTCTCGTCTTATTTCTTAGGTAGCTCAGGCTTGAAAGCTCGGGTCGACGACCAGCGGACCTATCGCAGCTCGCTAGTGAAGGCAGGGCAGTCGACCTCATAAGGATGGTATCCGCCAACACTGGGCGCGGGGTTGCCGACGTCTGGACGGTTGCACTTGTCGGATTGATGGTGTGCTTCTCGGCATCGCTCGATGGTGACACACATGTCTTCTATCCGCCGGTCTTCAAGGGCACGTCATTGATCCCGACAGTCGCGCGGACTAGACAAGACCATGGACGCCTTGTTGTGCTTGTTAGCATGTGAAGCTTGTTGCGGCTGCTTCTAGGCCTATTTTCAAGGAGGGGATTGCACCGTTGGTGTGGTGCGCTCGACGCGCTCGTCGGCCCGGGCTGCTACTACTGTTCGCGTACATCGCGACGACTCTGCATTCCAGGTCTTGTTGGCTTCGACGAAGGAAATCAAACACTGAATGGTGGCTCTCCATTCATCCATCTTATCAGCCGTCGACACAAAGTTGAGCAGCATCTGGACTCGTGCCATGGCTTCCTCGTTGTGTCTAGCATGGTGAAAGAGGCAGACCGCGACATCGCTCAGCTCTTGGTAGGACCAAGAGAAGCGTCACCGTGTTCACGATGCCCTGTGCCGCTCGTCGGGGCCATCTGATGTGTAGGAGGCCGAGCCTATGGGTTTGCGGCCCCGATCGATGCTCCCTCTTGTTCTGTACGGGTGCACACCTAGCAGCGCCGCTGGTGATGAGCGCAGCCGAAGGGTCACGGATTGCACCAGACCGGGCGCCTCCGAGGCGGCCGCGGCCATCCGAGCGGTGGGGACACGAAGGACGGTCGTTTCCCTCGCCCATAGCGTCAGGGACGGGCTCTCCAAGTCATTGTTGTGGTTGCTCCTCTCTGGCGTCTCCTACTCTGTCTCCGGCCGTGAGGGACTAGATGGGGGCGCCGCCTACGCCGACCACGTCACCCATGATGCCTGCCTCACTTGCAATCGCTGCGGTGTCGATGGCGCCCTCGGCCACGTGTGAGGGAGCCTTCGAAGTGGAGGGATGCGTGGCTGCACCAGATTTCTTCTTGGGAGTCATTGTTGGAGAAGATGATGATGAAGATCGATGCGTCGATCATAATCTTGGGTTCGCACTAACGCATCGCCCCCTACCTGGCATGCCAAAGATGTCGGGGCTAGATGCACACGGTCACCTATGGGTCCATCGGCCCCTTTGTGGTTCGGCGGGGGGCGTGGACGTAAGCACAAGAAGCAGAGATAGTGAGACAACACGATGATCTACCTAGGTTCGGGCCACTGTGAAGCGTAAAACCCTACTCCTGCTTTGTGGGTGGATTGATCAAAGGAACAGAAAAAGCGTGCAACACTCCAGCCCGACAAGGGTTGACTTCGGGGGAGTTACTACGCGTGTACAAGTGTTCAAAGGTCCGAATCTTGACCTAGGTTACCTTGGGTCTCCTTTTATAGCACAAGGGGCAACCAAATTGGCAAAACACACATTGTCTGATGATTAGATAGCTAGCAGAGCTTAACATACCTAACTCTGGCATTAGAGACAAAATACCATCGTTGCTAGTCTAGGTGGCGTGTAGGGGCGCATCCCTGGCAAGCTTATAGCACCGCTCTAGCTAACTATTGCACCTCAGCTCAACACGTCTATGGACGGGTGTCAAGGAGGCATAATTTATCTTCTAGTGTGTCACCACCTGCTTAGCAAGAGCCACTTAGCCACCTGGTGGATCGACATTGCATCGACAAGTGTCTGGCCTTGCGACGAGGTGGAGCGGTGGTCGATCGGCCCGCACCTGCCGGGGGATGGCTCGCCGGGTCTTTAAGAATGGGTGCACGTCCTAGTCCTCAGCAAGCATCGGGGCGTGCTTGGCGCGCATCAGTCTAGGTTTGGGCTGCCATGTCAGGCTTGTTGGAGTCTGCCTCAATTATTTGTTGGGTTTTGCTCGGCGTCAAAAGGTTCAACTACTACCGCCTGTGCATAAGTCAGGGGCACTGGGTACCCCTGTCCTAGTGCACCAACAGTGCAAACACCCAAGATCTATCTATGGAGATTAATAACTACGAGAGGGTGAGTGCATCTACATACCCTTGTAGATCGCTAAGCGGGAAGCGTTAAGAAACACGGTTGATGTAGTCGAACGTCTTTGTGATCCAATCACGATTCATCCAGCGATCCAATCACAATACGTGTGGATCTAGCGCCGAACGGACGACACCTCCAAGTTTAGCACACGTACAACATGGTGATGTCTCCACCTCCTCGATCCAGCGAGCGAGGGTGGACTAGTAGATGAGTTCTCCGGCAGCACGATGGCCTGATGATAGTGGTGGTGGAGCTGTCCCGGCAGGGCTTCGCCAAGCGCTACCATGACGAACTAGAGGAGAAACTGGTCTAGAGGGAGAGGGAGGGCTGCGTCGTGGCTTGTGGTGTGACTACCCTCCCCTCTCATATATATAGGGGCAAGGGGGAGGGGCATCCTCCCTAGGGTTTCCCCTCGGGTTGGGTGTGGCGGCCGGGGGGGCTGCCCTGGTCCCCAAGGCAAGGGGGGTGGTGGCCACCCCAGGGCCAGCCCTTGCCCAGGGGGGTGGGGCGCCCAGCCCACCAGGGGCTGGTGCACCTCCCTCTCAGCCCCTGGGGTCCTCCAGGGCAGGTGGCCCTCCCCGGTGGACCCCTAGAACCCTTTGCGACACTCTCGATGAAATCTGGCAAACTCCGAAACTATTTCGGTGCCCGAATACCAACTTCCCATATATTAATCTTCAGCTCTGGACCATTTCGAAACTCCTCGTGATGTTAGGGATCTCATCTGGGACTCCGAATAAACATCGGTGACCAACATATATAACTCAAAAATACCAAATCATCGTTGAACATTAAGTGTGTGGACCCCACGGGTTCAAGAATGATGCAGACATGACTAAGACACTCTTCGGCCAATAACCAATAGCGAAGCCTAGATGCCCATATTGGTTCCTAAATATTCCACGCAGATCTTTATCGGTCGAACCACGATGTCAAGGATTTAGACAATCCTGTATCCAGTTCCTTTGTACATTAGTATGTTAGTTACCCAGGATTCGATCATCGGTATCTCCATACCTAGTTCAATCTCATTACTGGCAAGTCTCTTTACTCATTCCATAATATATGATCCCATGACTATCTCCTTAGTACTATTGCTTGCAAGCTTCCTATTATGCTATATTACCGAGTGGGCCCAGAGATACCTCTCCATCATACGAAGTGACAAATCCCAGTTTCGATCCACGCCAGCCCAACAAACACCCTCGGAGATACCTGTAGAGCACCTTTATAGCCACCCAGTTACTTTGTGACGTTCGATTCACACAAGGCATTCCTCCGGTGTCAGGGAGTTGCATGATCTCATGGTCATAAGAACAAATACTTGACATGGATAAAGCAGTAGCAAATAAACTAACATGATCAAATGCTATGCTTATGGTTGGGTCTTGTCCATCACATCATTCTCCTAATTATGTGATCCCGTTAGACAACTCATGTCTATGGTCAGGAAACCTTTACCATCTTTGATCAACGAGCTAGTCTAGTAGATGCTCACTAGGGACACAATGTTTGTCTATATATCCACACATGTATTTGAGTTTTCAATCAATACAATTCTAGCATGGACACAATGTTTATCTATATGTCCACACATACAATGCTATCCCTTGACACCTTCCCTCGTTGGCTTGTCCGTACCCCAAATAAAACTTTGATCGATCGAACGAAGGGTGGAGGAAAGTGGACCACGAACGGTTGTGTGGCTTCATAATGTGGCACACCTCGCCGTTGAGGCAAGTAGCAGCTGCATATACCACACTACTCATACCATCCTCACTGGGGGCCATTGCTAAGCGATGAATTACTCTGCACTTGCGAGCTTCTACCTTGGCCTGCTCTTTTCCAGTGGGTATGTCACTTGTACTACTTGTACTCCACTTCTCGTTCAATGTTCAACAACTCATGTACATTTGGGTGCAGAAATTGAGATGTGTAGGCTTGGGATGAGCATGAGGAAAAATATCATTATCTCCCCGAGAGGCCCTCATGATAAGACACCCGACAACGGACACCACCAGGCTTTCATGTCCAGGCCATCGCACGTGGGTGCGGGATGATGTCCTCCACCCAATGATGGCGGTCCTAGGCGCGCTAGTCGGTCAACAATTCATGGACCTCCTAGCCGTGTCACCTAGGTCAGAACCACCCAAGTAGATCAAACGACCTGGAGACACTCCAAGTGCTCGATTGTAGTGATCGCACACCCTTGGTCCACCTATCATGGACATGCAACGACTGTAGTTGTTGTGCATCGTCGGTCCACCCACCCGCCATGGCCACCGCCGACTATAGTGATCATGCACCATAGGTAGACCCGTCATTGCCATTCTAGCCGGGTCACCTGGGTGCGGACCGTCTGGCAGATCATACGACTCAAGTTTCCCCCGAGAGCCTCCTAGTGCAAGCCACCCTACAACGGACGACCAAGAGGCTCTCTTCGCACGTAGAGAGCCAGGGGAGGCGTGAAAGCGCAATGTGATCCCTTGGTGGTTTTGATAATTCATGATAACATACGTTATCTCTTAGACTAGTACTTTCATCTAGTGTATTTCAGATAAAGTCCATAGAGAGACATGGGTTGGCAAAAAGGAGTGTGGAGAGTATCCCCATGAAGAAGAAGGAGAAGGAATAGCATTGGCAAAGCTTCAAGCAAGAGGACTCTACATTTTACTTTGTGAGAAATCACTTTGAGTCCATAGGAAAGCCAATAATATCAAAAGGGTGTAAGGTACGGTTGGTGAACAAAATACTCATACGTGCACAAGTGATAGTCACCACATACATCCAGAAGCTCTTCCACAAAAGTCTGTCCAAAGCCAAATATCTAAAATCGGTGGAACCAACACTTCCCACTCGGTGCCACCGATTCTCAGCCTCAAACAAACTCAAGCCAAACCCTAGACCATCGGTGCAACCGATTCTGATTCGGTGCCATTGAGTTTGGTTTGCCAACATTCTGTTACGCAAATTCACAAAATTGGTCCGACCGAGTTTGTTGAATCGACGTCACCGAGTTTGGCAATCTGACAGTTGGTCACCTTATTGGTGCAACCAAGTTTTATGTATCGGTCTCACCGAGATTCAAAAGTTGCTACCTTTTAGGCAACTCTGTACCACTGAGATTAACACATCGGTGTCACGAAGTTGGAATTATTAGGTGTAATGGTTGGATATTTGGATATGCCTATATATACCCCTCCACCACGACTCACTCGCAAGAGAAGCACTCAGAACTGGTCCCCACTCATACCAACTGGTTTCCTGAGAGAGAGCCACCTACTCATGTGTTGAGATCATGCCATTCCATTCCAACCATATGAATTTTGATCTCCAGCCTCCCCAAGTTGCTTTCCACCCAAGCAATCAATTCCACCCTAGCCCAATATGTGTGACAGTGATTGTGTGTTGAGGAGTCTATCATCTTGAAGCACAAGAGCAAGGAGTTCATTGACATTATGGAGCCTATTACCTTTTGGAGGGTGGTGCCTCCTAGATTGGTTAGGTGTCGCTTGGGAGCCTCCTACTTTGTGTTGTGGAGTGAACCAAAAAGTTTGTAAGGGCAAGGAGATCGCCTACTTCGTGAAGATCTACCCCGAGTGAGGCTAGTCCTTCGTGGACGGACGCCGTTATGTGATAGTCAAGGTTGCTCCTTCGTGGACCCTTATGGGTGGATTCCTCCATGGACTCTCACAACCATTACCCTCCGTGGGTTGAAGACTCCATAAATGTGGACGTACGATAGCACCTCCTATTGGAACCACGGGAAAAATCTTCATGTCCTTCATGCGTTTGATCTTCCTATCTCTACTCCTGACTTCCATTTGCAATGTAATTACATTCCACTGCTATACTAGATGGCTTGCATGTGTAGGGTGTGCTAGACTTGCTCTAATTGCTAAAATCTGCCAACACTTAACTTTGCACCTTGTGTAGATTTTAAATTCCTGCTAGTAGTCTATTCACCCCCTCTAGACATACTCTTCTAGTTATCCCACAATTGGTATTAGAGCATTGGTCTCCATTGCTTCAGTTTCATCACCGTCGAGGAAGATGGATGTGTCTAGTGTGGAATGTTTGTATTGTAGAGTGCCCATTCTTGATGGAGAGTACTATAGTCGATGGAAGAATGCCATGATTGATCTATTTGACAAATTCGTTTTGAGAAAACATATTAAAAATTTCTATCTGCTCCAATGATGAATTTCATCCCACGCACGAAGAGGAAATTAACATGCTTGGTAACCTAAGAACTGTCAATCTTATTGTCAGAGGTTTACCAAGATTTATGCTTTCTCATGTGAAGAACTTTGCATGTGCTTATACTTTGTGGACTGATCTGGAGTAATGATATCGAAATCTTACATTAAGTAATCTTGATGAGATTCTTCATAAAATTGTTGCTTTTCACAAAATGAAGCCTAGTGATCCAAACTTTGATAAATGCCTATTTCAGCGGTGTGATCTCATGCGTGCTAAATGAGATGTCACAACTATCAACAACATTATTATTGAAGCCATTCACATTCATAAACTTGAACATTGTCATGGTTACGATTCTAATGAGTCTCTTGGTTTCTATGACAAGGATATTCCACCAAATGATGACAATGAAGAACATGGCTACTACGATGAATATGAGTTGTTTGACATCAAGCATGAAAAGATCATGACGAATCTAAGTCTAATGGCAAACTTCAAGGATTACATTCATGGTGGAAAAGAGTGGATTCTCGACAGCAGATGCATGGATCACATGACTGGTGATAAAGACATGTTCCAAGAGATCAAGCCTAATCAAGGTCCTCGAAGGTATGTGACTTTTGGAGACAACTCTAAGGGTAAGGTACTTGGCCTTGGTAAGGTGGCCATATCTCATGATAGATCCATTCACAATGTGATGCTTGTCGAATCCCTTGGCTACAATCTTCTTTCCGTATCTAGACTAGCAGACTTCGGTTTCAATGTGCTATTTAACAAAGTAGATTGCCAAGTGTTTCTATTTGATAATCATAAAATAGTCTTTACCGGTATTTTTAGAAGTGATCTATACATTGTCGATTTCACTAAAAAGGCCCAACCTCGTACTTGTCTCATTGCAAAATCATCTAAAGGTTGGATATGACATAGAAGGCTAGGCCATGTAGGCATGTGCAATCTAGATAAGCTCATCAAGGGCGATCATATTCTTGGTGTTAAAGATGTTATTTTTGACAAAGATAGGTTATGTAGCGCTTGTCAAGCAGGAAAGCAAGTAGGTGGAATTCATCCGGTCAAGAACATCATGACCACTAAGAGACCACTCGAGTTACTTCATATGGATCTTTTTGTTCCCAATGCTTACAAGAGTCTCGATGGAAACTCTTATGGTCTAGTTATAGTTGATGATTTTTCCATATTTATGTGGGTATTCTTTCTTGATGATAAGTAGCAGATGCAAAAGATATTCAAGAACTATCCATGCAAATCGCAAAATCAATTTGAAGTGATGATCAAGAAGGTTCGAAGCGATAACGGATTGGAGTTCAAGAACACCCATGTGGATACCTTTCTTGACGAAGAGGGTATATCACATGAGTTCTTGGTTATGTACATGCCTCAACAAAATGGAGTTGTTGAGAGAAGGAACCGAACCCTCATTGAGATGGCAAGAACGATGCTTGATGAATACAAGACGCCAAGACACTTTTGGGCAGAAGCCATGGAAACAACATGTCATGCCACAAACTGACACTACTTGCACAAGCTTCTCGGTAAAACGGCATACGAGCTTCTCACTGGCAACAAACCCCGAGTTGGATACTTTCGGGTATTCGGCTCCAAGTGTTACATTCTTGATAAGCATCGCCATGCTAAATTTGCTCCTAAATCTCATGAAGGTTTCCTACTTGGTTATGGATCGAACTCTCACACCTACAGTGTCTACAACAAATTCACTTGAAAAGTTAAAGAGATGGTAGTTGTGAAGTTTGATGAGTCTAATGGTTCGCAAGTCGAACAATTGCCAAATGATGTAGGTGATAAGGATCCTTCGGAAGCTATGCAAGATTCATCCCATGGAGGTGAAGGAAAGCACCTCATCAACCCAAGTGGAAGCTCCTACTTCGGATCAAGGCTACCGACAAAACGACATGTAAGCATCCAAAAGTGGTACACGACAAGATGAAAAGGAGGGGGAAGTAAATCATGATGATCCACCTCAAGGATATGACCACTTCGATAACAACAAAGATGAAGGAGATGATGATGAAGAAGAAGCTCCTCCAACTAACAAGCCAAAGCTACCCCGAGTTTGAGCACAAGTGACCAAGAACCATCCCCTAAACCAAATCTTTGGTGGCATACAAACAGGGAGGATCACTCGCTCTAAAACTCGCTTGGATAACTTTTGTGAGCATTATTCTTTCATCTCTAGCATTGAACCCCTGAAGGCTGAACAAGCTATTGAAGACGCAGATTGGGTGAACGCTATGCATGAAGAGCTTCACAACTTCAAGAGGAACAAAGTGTGTACACTCGTGGAGAAGCCCAAGAACGAGCAAAACATCATCGGCACAAAATAGGTATTTCGGAACAACAAAGATGAAGACGGTCAAGTCGTACGCAACAAGGCTCGCCTCGTAGCCCAAGGATATACGCAAGTTGAAGGTATGGACTACGGTGAGACCTGTGCCCCCACTGCTAGACTAGCAGCCATTCGAATTCTTATTGCTTATGCCAATCACCATTATATCACACTTTATCAAATGTACATCAAAAGTGCTTTTTAAAATGGTGAAATTGAAGAAGAGGTCTATGTTAAGAAACCACCTGGTTTAGTAAATCCTAAGAAACCTAACCACGTTTACAAACTTCGCAAAGCTTTATATGGTCTTAAGCAAGCTCCTCGTGCTTGGTATAAATGCCTAATGAAGTTTATTATTGAAAAAGGTTTTGAAATTGGTAAAATTGACGCAAACCTATTCACAAAGAGAGTTAATGGTGAACTATTTGTGTGCCAAATTTATGTGGATGATATTATCTTTGGATCTACTAACCCACAATTTAGTGAGAAATTTGGAAGGTTAATGCCAGAGAAGTATGAGATGTCCATGACATGTGAACTGAAATTCTTCCTTGGTCTACAAACCAAGAAAACAAGAGAAGGTACATTCATATCTCAAACCAACTATACCAAGGACTTGATCAAGCAGTTCAACATGCAAGAGTGCAAAGGTATGAAAACTCCCATGCCCACTAGCGGACACGATGAACTTACTAAGGAGGGAGAACCGGTTGATCAACAGGTTTATCGATCAATGATTGGTTCATTGCTATATCTATGTGCCTCCCGTCCCGATATTATGCTTAGTGTGTGCATGTGTGCCCGATATCAAGCTGCACCAAAAGAGTGTCATCTTAAGGACGTGAAACGCATTGTGAGATACTTGATACATACACCAAACTTTGGCATTTGGTATCCCAAGGGATCCTCTTTTAATCTTGTTGGATACTCTGACTCGCACTATGTCGGTGACAAGGTTGATAGAAAATCCACCTCAGGTACATGTCAATTTCTTGGTAGATCTCTTGTGTCTTGGTCCTCCAAGAAACAAAACTCGGTATCTCTATCACCGTCGAAGCTGAATATATTGCTGCTAGATCATGTTGTGCGCAATTATTATGGATGACACAAACGCTTAAAGATTATGGAATCTATGTGAAAAATGTGCCATTACTATGTGAGAATGAAAGTGCTATTAAGATTTGACATAATCATGTGCAACATTCTCGAACCAAGCATATTCAAGTTCGACATCATTTCATTCGTGATCATGTTGCCAAAGGAGATATTAATCTTAAGCATGTTCGTACTAAAAAACCATTGGCCGATATCTTTACTAAGTCACTTGATTAAAAACTGTTTTTTCACTTGAGGAGTGAGTTGAACATCATTTATGCTTCAAACTTGAGCTAAGTTCACTCGGATGCATGCAAGGGATGAGCTTACTTAACCATTCCATGCTATCATTATCTTGAATATCATATCTTGGAATTCTATGCTCCCATGTCTTGCATCTAACCCTTTTGTAGGTACTTGGAAGAACAACACTCCACTAGATTGCTAATAACTAATATCTTAAGCAATCTTGTCATGACCAAGTATCCACACCTCGCTTTGATGATGAAAGGAAGAAGACAACAAAACATATCCTTAACATACATTTCTTGATTGGTGATAACTCATAATTGGTATCTAGTAATTTGGATATATCATGTTCTTCCTTGTGTGACTAACCTATGTAGGTGAAAAGTGAACGAAGACAACAAGGATTGCTCCCAACTCAAGATGATCTTCATCAACCTTGAGCATCCTCATCAAGTTCACCTACAAGTTATGTCAACAACATCACTAAAAGGTATGTACTCATATCCTTGATATAGCTTTACTCCAAGTCATGAGATAAAGCAACCCAAGTGATATGAAGACATTAAATGCTTAATCAAAAAATGATAATCCCATTTTGAGATTAACGATGAGTATGACCTATGATCAAGCATTCTTTCTTGGCTCCTAAGTCAATATACCCTAATATAGGTGACCTAGTCACCACCCATCATCTAGTTAAGTATCTTGGTTGGTTAATTCTCTATATTTCAAGATTTCTTGGAACCATTCAAATATTCTCTAGTTGATATCCATTTGTAAATTCTTTTTGCATTTTCTTTACAAAAATATTTTGAAACTTA
This sequence comes from Hordeum marinum, assembly GCA_022496015.1. NCBI lineage: Eukaryota > Viridiplantae > Streptophyta > Magnoliopsida > Poales > Poaceae > Hordeum > Hordeum marinum. The sequence goes on along the minus strand of CM039677.1, from coordinate 382,261,311 downwards.
ATTACAATTTTTCAAATAAATTTGCAAGTTTCTCAAAATTTGCCAAGTTTCTTTTTTAGCCTCGGAGCCTCTGATACAAAGGACATGGTTATACCGATTCAGAAAATGAGTTGTATAAGATCATATCGGTACCACCGACTAATTTGTCTTGGAGCCACCGACTTAATATCATGTTTTAGTCCGTCTTTGTATCTGTAAATCTTTGTAATCTCTCTGTGATATTTTCAATTCTTCGATGTTCCCTTATTAAAAAAAGGGGGAAGGGGGAGAAATACATTCAAGGATCCCTAACTCAAGGGAGGAGAAGTTCTACAAATTCTCAGTTTTGCCAAAGGGAGAGAAATTATTTTCAATGATTCCCTCGCTTTTCTCATGATTTTCACATTATATGAACCCTACATTCTATGACCCTTGTTCTCAAGGATCCTTTATTGATCAATGATCCCTGTATCTGACCCTATATCTGACCTTATATAATTTAGGGGGAGAGGAGAATATCAAAGTTTACACTTGTATAGACAAGGGGAGAATACCAAAGTAGGGGAAGAAAAATATGTTTTGGAGAAACATGTGTTTAATACATTTGATTATTCATGTTAGACTTTTCTCACCCTATCCAATCCCAATATCTACATACGAAGATTCAGGGGGAGAGGATGTCCTACTATTTCATATCTAGGGGAGAAAGCTCTGAATGATCTTGGAGACATATCAATCCTAAGGAATACTATCCTCTATATGTTCTCCATATCTTAGTACTTTTGAGTTATATTGGTTTTGATTGGCGGAATACTCTTGTGTTTACTAACATTGTTTTCTCAAGTGTATTTCTACTACTAGAACGCTCAAGAACTCAAGCTAAGTATATGCATCGTATATTTGATCAAGATGACCTCTTTCTTCTTGCACATATTGTTTGCTAGAGTGAAGTCTTGAACAAGGATACACATCATTCTTATACATTTGATGCATATGGCCAAGATACACATGACTTATCATATCCCTTCTACTATATGTGTGTCCATGCATTCCAAAGCAACTATCCTTTAAAGGGGATTGCACACATCTAGGGGGATCAAGTCTAAGTCATGTGTCTCCCAAAGTCTTCATTATATCCATGCATATCTTTATTTTAAGCTTTGATTATATGTTGTCATCAATTACAAAAAAGGGGAGATTTAAAGCACAATGTGCTCCCTTGGTGGTTTTGATAATTCATGACAACATACATTATCTCTTAGACTAATACTCTCATTTAGTGTATTTCAGATAAAGTCCATAGAGAGAGATGGGTTGGCAAAAAGGAGTGTGGAGAGTATCCCCATGAAGAAGAAGGAGAAGGAATAGTATTGGCAAAGCTTCAAGAAAGAGGACTCTACATTTTACTTTGTGAGAAATCACTTTGAGTCCATAGGAAAGCCAATACTATCAAAAGGGTGTAAGGTACTGTTGGCGAACAAAATGCTCATACATGCACAAGTGATAGTCACCACATACATCCACAAGCTCTTCCACAAAAGTCTGTCCAAAGCCAAATATCCAAAATTGGTGCAACCAACACTTCCCACTCGGTGCCACCGATTCTCAACCCCAGACACACTCAAGCCAAACCCTAGCCCATCGTTGCAACCGATTCTGATTCGGTGCCACCGAGCTTGGGTTACCAACATTCTGTTATGAAAATTCACAAAATTGGTCCGACCGAGTTTGATGAACCGGCACCACCGAGTTTGGCAATCTGACTATTGGTCACCTTATCGGTGCAACCAAGTTTTATGTATCGGTCTCACAGAGATTCAAAAGTTGCTGCCTTTTAGGCAACTCGGTACAACCGAGATTAACACATCGGTGTCATCGAGTTGGACTTATTAGGTGTAACGGTTGTATTATTGGAGATGCCTATATATACCCCTCCACCACCACTCACTCGTAAGAGAAGCACTCAGAATAGACCCCCACTCATACCAACTGATTTTCTAAGAGAGAGAGAGCCACCTAATCATGTGTTGAGATCATGACATTCCATTCAAACCATATGAATATTGATCTCTAGCCTCCCCAAGTTGCTTTCCAACCAATCAATCTCTTCCACCCAATCCAAATCTATGAGAGAGTGATTGTGTGTTGAGGAGACTATCATCTTGAAGCACAAGAGCATGGAGTTCATCGACATTATTGAGCCTATTACCTTTTGGAGGGTGGTGCCTCCTAGATTGGTTAGTTGTTGCTTGGGAGCCTCCTACTTCATGTTGTGGAGTGAACCAAGAAGTTTGTAAGGGCAAGGAGATTGCCTACTTCGTGAAGATCTACCCCGAGTTAGGCTAGTCCTCCGTGGACGTAGGCCATCATGGTATAGTCAAGGTTGCTTCCTCATGGAACCCTTCGTGGGTAGAGTCCTCTATGGACTCTCATGACCGTTACCCTCCGTGGGTTGAAGACTCCATAAACATGGACGTACGATAGCACCACCTATCGGAACCACGGAAAAAATCATCGTGTCCTTCATGCGTTTGATCTTCCCACCCTTCCTTTACTACCCATATTTGTCTTTACTTTCCGCCTCTATACTCGTAGACATGCATGTGTAGGGTGTGCTTGACTTTCTATGAATGCTATAATCTGCCAACACTTAAAATTAGGAAAAATTAGATTTTTATTTGGTCAAGTAGTCTAATCACCCCCCTCTAGACCTACTTTTGGTCCTACAAGTGGTATCAGAGGTGTGGTCTCCATTGCATTGGTTTCAGAACCTAGGATAGTATGGCGTCTAGAGAGGGAAATTAACACCATAGAGGTCCGTACTTTGATGGCACTAATTTTGCTAGTTGGAAGCCCAAAATGAAATTGCATCTTCTTGGACATAACCCCGCTGTTTGGGCTGTTGTTCGTGTCAGATTGCAAGGTGAATTCTTTGCGGATGGAAGGGAACCAGATTGTGAAGCAACTGGGGCTGAATTGAAGATGTTGCAATTAAATGCTCAAGCATGTGACATTCTCTTCAACGGCCTATGAGCCGAAGAATTCAACAAAATCAGCCGTCTTGAGAATGCAAAAGAGATTTGGGATTCTTTGGTTGATATGCATGAAGGTACGGAATCTGTGAGAGAATCCAAGTTGGATGTTCTTCAGAGCCAGCTTGACAATTTCAAGATGAAGGATGGTGAAGGAGTCACTGAGATGTACTCTAGGCTAGCTCTCATCACCAATGAGATTGTCGGCTTAGGAAGCGAAGAAATGACCGACAAATTCATCATCAAGAAGATACTTTGAGCTTTGGATGATTAATATGACACCGTATGCACATTGATCAAAATGATGCCCAACTACAAAGATCTCACGCAAACGGAAGTGATTGGAAGGATTGTTGCTCATGAGATTACACTCAAGGATAATGAAGAGCTTCAGAACAAGTCTAGCGGTGCTTACAAGGCCACAAGTGATGCTCCTGTGAATTGAAGCGACAACCTTGTCACAAATGAAGAGATAAGCCTCATGGTCAAGAAATTCAACAAGTTCTACAAGAATAGAGGCAAAGATCGAAGCTCCAACTCAAGATATGAAGAGAAGCGTTTGTCAAGTCGTGACCGAAATTGCTACAATTGTGGGAAGCCCGGACACTACTCCAATGAGTGCACGACTCCTTGCAAAATTAAAGAAGAGTAACTGAGAAGACGAAGCTCAAGAGATGAGTCACCTCGAAGAGAGAGAAGGAGTAGAGATGATCATTATGAACGAAGACCCTCAATGAGAAGTAGGGACTCAGAGAAGAAGGACAAGTACACCAAGAGCTATTCATGAAGAAGATATCAAGCTCATGTCGGTGAATGGGTTTCTGGCTCCGAATCCGACAACCACTCCGAGAGAAGTTACCACTCTAAATCCGACTATAGTCAAGATGAAGGTGTTGCCAGACTTGCACTAGTGACAACTGATTCCCACGACATATTTGACTCACCAAATGAAGGGAGTGGATGTTGCTTCATGGCTAAAGGCCCCAAGGTATCACACCCCGAGTATCTTGATTTAAATAGTGATGAGGATGACTTGTTAATTGAAGATGACTTGCAATTTGACAAATCTAGTAATTTTAGTCATGATGAACTTGCTAGTAATCATTCTAGTCTAGACAAGTCGTGTGATGATGATAAGTTGGAAATAGAACGACTAACTCAAGAACTAAAAACTCTTAAGTTAGCTCACGAGTCTACTCTACAAAGGACACATGAGTTCCTTAAAGCTATCAATGACGATCTTCGAAATAAGACTTCCTCTTATCTAGCCAAACGACTTCTCTTGTCTACGTTCATTCCACAAGTTAAGGCGAAGCAAACTAATAACAAAGGAAAGAAAGGTTCTTCAACTAGTAGCAATAAAAATGACAAATCTAATGATATTGCTTCTAGTAGTTCTATTGATCCCACTAACACTTCTCTTAGCCAAGTTACACTTGATCAAGAAAATGAACTCTTGAAAGGAATTATAGATAAAGGTATCTACAAGGGTCTTGTCGGGTGCAAGCAATTTGAGGAGATTGTATGCAAGCACGGAGGATACCGGAAGAACCATGGCATTGGTTACTTCAACGCATATGGAGTTTAATGGGAAGAAGGTCAATACCCCAAGCCCAAGTTTGTTCCTCAAAAGGAGAAGTATGAAAATACTCTCCCCAAGGGAACAAAAGCTCAAGATGACCTGCCACGACAAGACCCCAAGCTCAAGGGAATGAACATGCTTCAAGAGGACATTAACTCATAAGAAGATGAATCTCGAGCTATGGTAAAATGGGTTCCCAAGGCTACTACAAGCTCAACTTCTACAAGTGCTACTTCAACACCAAGGATCCCCATCAACTTGATGTGGGTCCCCAAGAAGAAGAACTAGATAAGTTCTTGAGGGGTGACTCCACCAATGAAATTCAGTCATAATCATTATTGGCAAGAACTAGTTGCAATCAACATCAACGGCATGCAATAATTCAAGGAGTCACACATTCCCTCAAAGTTAAGCAAGGAACAAGGTAATCAACAAATCAATGGACATAATCACATATGCTTTGCACTCCATAGATATCCTTGTATTTGTCTCTTGTGTGTTGGGACTAACCCATGTAGGTGAGAAGAGTAAGGAAACAACAAGGATGCTCCCAACTCATGGTGATCTTCATCAACATTGAGCATCCACCACTACTTCACCTACATGAAGTCTTCGTCGACAAAACCCAAGGTTAGTTTATCCCTCCTATGGGGGGATGTCACATCAAGGGGGAGCTTTAATCTAAGACTTGAGTCAAAGCATCTCATAGAATGTGACAACATTAAATGCTTTTTGTAGAAGTGGTAACCCCACTTGTGCTTAAACGATGAGTACGACCTATGATCAAGTATTCTTACTTGGCTCCTAAGTTAATATACTCATATATGGATGACTCCGTCATCGCAAAAGTGCTTGATAGATGGTAGTGTGTTTGTGCATGTTTGCCATGATTTCATTTGACATCTTACTGTGTGAGCATGTTGGTCTGCATTTATTTATCCATTCGAGGACATGCAATTGTTGCTATTTGGCATTTTGATTTTTCTTTTACAAATTGGATGTACATGAATACCTAGGACCACTCCTCTAGCTATCTATGCTTTCTCACCTCTTATTCCATTTCTGATGCATCACAAAATTTGAACAAGTACTTTTCGATCTCTTTGTGTGAGGAGCACTCGAAGTTCCGTATCGACAAAGGACTGACCATTAAAACCTCCAAGTGCATCTCGTTGGAACCAACTCAAAAATCTCGGTCTCACCGAATGCCTAGTGTTGATCTGGTTTTTCAATCTCATTACCACCGATTCCATATTCTTGGTTACACCAAGTTTCCTTGTCAGCTGACAGTTTGGGAACTCGGTGACACAGAAAATTTAGACTCGATGCCCACCGACAGCCACAGGTATATAAAGAGGCGGACCTGACCTTTGAAATTGTCTTCAAACCATCGCCCCTTCCAAACCCTACGCTGGCGACTCGTAACCCCAGGTCGTGACCTTTTCTTCCCCGTGGATCTTCGCCGTTGGTAATCGTCATCGCCGACGAAATCTTCTCCAATGTCACCACCGTAGCGGATCCGTCACCGAGCTAGGGTATGGATCCGGCCCTCCATGCCCTTCCCGTTTGATTCTTGCACATTGGAGTTTAGATTATCAATAATCCACCGTTTGCAAACCTCCCAAACCTCTAGAAATCTCAATAGATTAGCAAATCGATTTTTTTAGGTTTAGTTGCTTGCAAAATTGCATCTCGATGATACCTAGTCAGAAAAATCGATTCCACCGATTTTCTTTTTGTGCTACTAAGGACAATACTCGGTGAGATCGAGTGGCAGTTTTTCGTAAGACCGAAACTGCTACCAAGTTTCTGTTAAGAGTTTTGTTAGTCCCGGCAGCACCGAAAGTTTTGACTCGGTAACACCGAAATTCCTTTTTGTTGTGAACTACATCTAAGATTTTTCTGTTCAAACTTTCAAAAATGTATGCATTTTATGATGACTCATCTTCTTCTACTCTTCTAGACTCTATTCACAGGGTCAACTATGTCAGGTTCAGAGGACAGTCAGAATTTGCAGGAGCAAAATGTTGACATGATTTCACGCACTAGCCCTGGGTCTAGCTCCTTTTCAGATCCAGGCACCCCTAGTTCTCATGGGTTGCCCAAGGCTTCTACTAGAGCCAGGAAGAAGCTTAATTCAGATGAGGAGGATTCAGATTTTGTGCCATAGGAAGTTCTTGCCAAGAAGCAAGACAAAGCTGCCAGGAAGTCTGCTAAGGCCTTGTACAATGCTAGGTGCTTAGGAAGGTGCTTATAAAAATAAATTGAGTTTTGTTGAAGCATCAGTGCCTATTTATACAGGAAAGACGCCTAACTAAGCATCTACCCTGTATAAATAAGCACCAGTGCTTAAAAAACCTGGTTTATTTCTCTAAGCATCTCTCTTAAGTATCTTGCATTGTACAAGGCCTAATGAAGCCACCTCTTCTAAAAGAGTTGATAGCAAGGCATATGCCCCTCTAGAGACTATGAGAGCACTTGAGAGTGCTAGGGCTACTATGACCATTGAGCCCCCAAGGAGGTCATTGCCTAAGAAGGCAGGAGAGAAGAAGAATGCCAAAAGGAGGATTGTCTATGTGATTGGCAGGGCTACCTCCATGTATGAGGACCCAGATGAGGCTGCTGGTGCTGCTATTGAGGAGGGGGAGGAGGAAGAGCAAGTTATCAAGGCCCCTCCAAAGAAGAAGCAGAAGAAGATTTTGGTAGATGCTATGCCAAAGCAAGGTCCATCTAAGAGCACCAAGTCTACCCCAAGAAGGCTACTGCTGAGAAGTCTAAGAGGTCATCAAGACAGATTCCAACTTTTGAGAAGAACAAGGGAACTACCTCCAGAGATATGGATAAGGATGCCATGTCTGCATTGATGAATCTCAGACCAGACCTTCCAGAGCACAATGCCAGCCATCCACTTGTTGTTGACATGAAGAAGAAGAAGGATGCATGTTTGAGAGAGTGGAGATCCATTGATCCTTACTCTCGGAGGAGGGAAACAATAGTGGGCTACAGGTTCTACACCAAGGAGCAACATGATTTCTATGAGACTATGCTACTTGACAAGAGTCTAGCTGTGAGTGACATGAGGTATGTTGACTGGAAGTACATCAAGGCAAATCAAGACTATTTCCCCAATTTACAAGATAACTTCCATTGTGTTGGCATAGATGAGTTTGTTGGGAAAGAATTCACTACATGGAACAATGAGATGATCATGAAATTCTACTCCACTTCTCACTTCTATGGAGATGGTAGGATTGTGTGGATGAAAGAAGGAGCAAGATATGATTCAACTGTTGATGAGTGGGCTGCCATCTTAGGAGTCCCAAAGGTATAGGATGGAGATGCGTGTGTGTACTCAGAGTCCAAGGCCAGCCACAATGCCATGGAGGACATGTACAATGTTATTCCTACTACACATCTTCAGTCTTATAAGCTAGGATCTATATACTACCTCCAGGCAGGTCTCCGTACCATTGACACCATTATGAGTCATACCTTGATGCCTAAGTCAGGATACGAGAAGATGATCCGAGGCTAGTCCATCAACTTGCTGCTTCATATTGACCAGCACTAGAGATTCAGAGTGATGGATCTGATTGTGGAGACAGTGAAGTGGGTTGCTGCTGATGAGAAGCGTTCTTGCTGCTATGAACCCTACATTCAAATGCTCATCAACTCCAAGATGGAGAAGCACATATTTCTCTGGACAGACCCCACTTTCCCCTACCGCCAGACTTTGAGGACAATGTTGTGGTGATGGACCCAGACAATCCCACATCAGCTACAGCTCAGGCACCGGCAGATGCAGAGGCAGCTAGAGCCACTAGTGCTTAAGTTCCTAGATCCAGGAACAAGCCGATGGATCTCTTGATTTCCACAGTTCAGGGCATGCAGAAGGACATCAAGGACATACTGGAGAACTAGAACAGTCTCATGAGGATCTTTGAGAATAGGGTCAAGACCCTCAATGACAAGGTGGATGGGCTGACTAGGACCATGAACGAGCTCAAGAAGGAAGTTGTCTCCGTGCCTCTTCCTCGTTCTATAGATGGTGATGATGATAATGAGGATGTCTCTCCTCTCAGGCCAGGCACACACTTGACTGCCTAGGCCAGATCAGCCACAATTCTAGCTCCCGAGTCGAGGCCTTCTTCATCAGCACCTGCTACTGTCACTTTAGCTCCTTCAACTTCATCAACTCCTCCAATGCCTCCAATTGCTACTCCAACTCCGTCCATGACATCAGCTCAAGTCTTCGTTGATGCAGTTCTCTCGACTCCGACATAGACCACCGAAGGAGATCAACCCTAGAAGAACGATTAGCTATATCTCTTTGAACTTTTTGGTAACTTGTTGCCAAAGGGGGAGAAGTTGTATATAGATCTTTAGGCTTCGAGTGAGAGAGCATTGGTTTTTATTTGTTGCTTCAAAAACATTTGGTCTTTTGGTTGATTGTGTTAAACTTTTCTTCGTGTTTGATCATATGCTTTAATGTGTGTTGATACTATTTCCTATCCTTTTGATGTTTATGAGGTGATCATTCACTTTGCTTGATTGTGTTGTGCTATGTTATTTAGTATTATTATTCTCGCACACAACCAAGATGTATGTGACATGGAAGAAAGTCCCCATGTACCTAATCGATTGTGCATTTGCATTCAAACGCAAATTTAAAATAATGCACAAAATTAGGGGGAGCTCTTGCTTATCACATATTTCTCAAAGCAGCGATTGCATTCATTGGTTATATCATATGTCAAAGCTTTGATCTATATCTTGTCATCAATTACCAAAAGGGGGAGATTGAAAGCAAATTTGCTCCCTTGGTGGTTTTGGTAATTAATAACAACATATATGTCGTTGAACTAATGTTTCCACTAAGCATGTTTCAGGAAAACTTCAATGATGGGTTGGCAAAAGGATTGTTGAATACCCCAACATGCAAGGAAATAGTTTGGCAAAGCTTCAAGCAAGAGGACTCTACATTTTACTCTGTGAGAAATCACTTTGAGTCCATAGGAAAGCCAGTACTATTAAAAGGGGGTAAGGTACTGTTGGTGAACAAAATGCCCATACATGCACAAGTGAAAGTCACCAAAAAGACCCACAAGCTCTTCCACAAAAGTCCGTCCACAGCCAAACACTCAAAATCGGTGCAACCAACAACTCCCACTCGGTGCCACCGATTCCCAGACTGAGAAAGACTCTAGCAAAATCCTAATCCTTCGGTGCAACCGATTCTGCTTCAGTGCCACCGAGTTTGGGTTGCCAACATTATGTTACCCAATTTCACAAAATCGGTCCGACCGAGTTTATGTAATCGGCGTCATCGAGTTTGGCAATCTGACCGTTGGTCACCTAATCGATGCAACTGAGTTTTATGTATCGGTCTCACCGAGATTCAAAAGTTGATACCGTTGAGGCAACTTAGTACCACCGAGATTAACACATCGGTGTCACCGAGTTGGACTTATTAGGTGTAACGGTTGGATTTTGCGAAGATGCCTATATATACCCCTCCACCACCACTCACTTGCAAGAGAAGCACTCAGAACAGACCCCCACTCATACCAACTGATTTTCTAAGAGAGAGCCACCTACTCATGAGTTGAGATCATGCCATTCCATTCCAACCATATGAATCTTGATATGTAGCTTCCCCAAGTTGCTTTCCACCCAATCAATCTCTTCCACCATAGCCTAATCTATGAGAGATTGATTGTGTGTTGAGGAGACTATCATCTTGAAGCACAAGAGCAAGGAGTTCATAGACATTATCAAGCCTATTACCTTTTGGAGGGTGGTGCCTCCTAGATTGGTTAGGCGTTTCTTGGGAGCCTCCTACTTCGTGTTGTGGAGTGAACCAAGAAGTTTGTAAGGGCAAGGAGACCACCTACTTCATGAAGATCTATCCCGAGGTAGGCTAGTCCTCCGTGGACATAGGCCATCATGGTATAGTCAAGGTTGCTTCTTCGTGGAACCCTTCATGGGTAGAGCCCTCCATGGACTCTCGTGACCGCTACCCTTGGTGGGTTGAAGACTCCATAAACGTGGACATATGATAGCACCACCTATCCGAACCACGGGAAAAATCATCGTGTCTCCAAATTGCGTTTGATCTACCTACCCTTCCTTTACTACGCATGCTTGTCTTTACTTCCCGCTGCTATACTCATAGGCATGAATGTGTAGGGTGTGCTTGACTTGCTATGAATGCTAAAATCGGCCAACACTTAAAACTGGGAAAACTAGATTTTTATTTGGTCAAGTAGTCTAATCACCCCCTCTAGACCTACTTTTGATCCTACAACGTGCTCTGGCGCGGCCACTTGTGTCCATCAACTTCAAAAGTAATAAAATAGGAGGGAGGGAGCATTGGATGCTCTAGAAACGACCATGAGTGGGAGAGATTAGAGAGAGAGAGGTGGAAATGGAGCTATCTAGGGGTGAAAATGGGGATTCCACCCGCTCAATCATGGATCTGGGAGCTGAGTTTGTTACTTGAGATAGCTAGTGACCAGTAGGGGTCATGGTAAAAAGTGTTTGATGAGTGCCTAGGTAGATAATAGATTCCACTTGCCATGAAACTTAACAGGATCAAATGGTGGGTAAAAATAGGGTTGTCCTCCAAGTTTGAGCTCATTTGAAGAGAGTTTCTAATGCAAACTTTATAAACCCTAGAAATAGACAGTAATAGTTTTGTTTAGATCCATCTAAGATAACTTGCTCTCCATAGTGCACCACTTAGTGTGGTGTCACAATTAGTCTGTTCTAGCATGCCCAAAAAGTTTGGGATCAAATGGGGAAACCTGGCAATGCAATATTACCCAATCCTAGAAATCAACAAAAATGTGTTTAGGGTGATTTGGACACGTAGATCTATTATCCTTGATTCACCACTTGGTATGGATGCATTATTAGTGTATTATAACATCTCCATAAAGTTTGAGAACAATAGGAGAGACTTGGCAAAGTAGAGTTGCTCAAGTTTGTATCTGGTCAGAGAGGGTTTTGGATTATTTTGGTGCACCAAATCAATTTGGATTGATATGAAACTTGTCAAGACCATCACATATATAATGTGTGACTCGCTAAAATGTTCCTGGAATTATTTGAGAATATTCCCTATGGAAATATTTCATATACTTGAAATATGCAGAAAAGGTTCTGAAGGGTTTTGTCCAATATTTTGACCATGACCATGTGTTGAAACTCTTATATATGGAAAATATATGTCCACTGAGTTTCCCTTAATTTTCTTAAATATTTTGAAGGCATTTAAATAATTTTTCCCTAATAAAGACCATTCCGACCTTAAAAAAGTCTTTAAATAAAATAGGAAAATGATATTTTAAAATTAATATTTGGTGGTTTTGGGAAGTCTTATATATAGTAGGTTCCAAATAAAGTATTTGTGTCAAAACAATCCACCCAATTTTGAGGACTTGTAGTTCCAATCTCAATTTACGGGGTTTTGAAAACCTAATTTGAATAAATGCTTTTTGGCCAAAATAATATTTATAAAAATATTTTTATGTCCGACACACATGGCATGATCATTGGGAAAATGTTTGTATCAAGGAGGTGAGTCTAGAGAGTAGGAGGAATCTTATGAATTAAAGCACTTAGCACGTAGACAAGCAATTATCAATCAATTCAAGCATCTCAAGCACACAAAATGTTTTTGTTGGCCCTAATTTTTGAGATATGTTAGTTTAGTAACATGAGGTGAAACACAGGGTGTGACAGACCTACCCCCTTACAAGAATCTCGTCCCCAAGATTCCTAGGCTAGGCATAGAAAGGATGCAGAAATTCAAAGGTGAGGTAGTCTTCACGTTCCCATGCGGCTTCTTCTTCGATGTGATTGCTCCATTGGATCTTGAAGTGCTTGATGATATAGCTTCAAGTGCATCATTGTCTTCGTCTAAGGGTGAACGGGGTTCTTGTAATATGGTAGGCTTGCTTAATGGTCAAGGGTTTGGTAGACGAGGTTTCTGCAAGGTCCTGGATTGCATGTGTATTCCAAAGTCGGAATACGTCCAAAGTAGTGCGTCTGTGTGCTGGTGCTGGGGTTGCCCATGTTGGTTAGTGACATCTAGACGTCCTGCTTCAAGATCGGAGGGTTAAGGTTTTGGTGTAGCTTCTCATTGACGAGGAAGTCCGTACCTTCCTTGAAGTCGGATATCTTCAGTTGTAGGTGGTCTTCATTCTTGAGAGTGTAGAGGCATGTCCACATAGGATCCTTGTCAATGTCTTCCGCTTAAGTAAGTTGCCCAGGTATGTTCTTCATTCATCTTCAGCCATATGTCTACGTCGTCTCGGACGCACGTTTCTCACAGGTCTTCGAGTGTTTGGTATACTTGTCTCTCTATAGCCATTTGTGGCAAGGTTTGGGTTGAGTCTCATCCCTAAGACTAAGCATAGAGATCGATGCGAAATCGGTTTTTACCACCTAGGGAAGATTTTGATGGGGGGTCCTAGATGAGCTGGCTACCCGAAAGCATAGACCAGCCATCCAATCCCCAAGGTCTGAGGCTTGGAAAGTGGAGTGAACTACCTTTGACATGTGGTTAACCATGATCTAGTCAGGGTCACATCCTTTATTGGCCCAAAAGAGGCTGGTAACGAAGTCATGATAGTCGTTTTGCTTCATTCCAGGTATTTGAAGAGAGTAGGGACATCATGCTTATCGTACACTTTCAAGGTGGTGCAGCGAGGGGTGCTATCAACTTCTCAGTTCCATGCTAGTCAGGAACTGATAGGTGACTACTTGAAACAAGGGTCTATTTAATTCTCTTGATGTACAAGGGCTTCATTGTGCTTGAACATCGGTGCTTCGTGATATAGTCTAGATGATGTAGCTAGTAGAGGAGTGGTGGTTGACTTCTCTTGTTCTTTTTCTTCTTCTTCGTGGCTTCCAACCACATTGGTTCTTCATCTTACTTGGGTAAGATTGTCTTCTACTGTAGGGAGGGTGCTTCGAGGAGTCCCACTCCTTTGAGGTATAACCCAGACTTGAGAGGCATGACAGTTGGTCATTCTGGGGCTTATCCAAATAGGACTAAGGTGTTCCTTCTCTTATTAGGTGAATAACTATGTCATCCATGAGGAAAAAACATATTCCTCCAAGTATCACATAAACACATTGCTCATGGGATATGTGAGAGGAGAGAGCATTTGATCTAAATGGTCACTTCTTGAGGGGTTCGTGATCCAACGCAATCTAGTTTGTCGTGTCCACGTCCCTCATGGACAGGATTGGTGGTGGTCGAGGTTAAGTATCGACTATAGTCTTTTGACTCAGAGCGAGGGCCTATGGTCATATTCCGATTATGTTCAGGTTTTCAAGGAGCTTAGGATGTGCGTGAACGTCTATCATCTTATCATTGAGCACAGTTCATAGATGCCAATAGTCCGTCCTATATCTCCAACCAAAGTCATCCTTTATCAACGAGGGTATCATCTCATATAAGTCAACTCCAACATCACTCATGCTATACATATCTCCATGGCTTTGAGAGAAAGGACTAAACCAAAATTTCATATGTATATTATGGCCAACTCACATGTATCCCTATGTAAAACTTCTCGGGAAGTATATAAGCCACGAAGCTTGATTATGACACTACAAATACAAGTGCTCTACTAATCTATCCAATGCCTGAGGTACTGCACTTCTATGCTAAGGAAAAACGTATATATCAATCCAAAATCTTGCTTAACACCAATCTCTTTATTAGGATCACCTATTTATATCCAATTCTCATTTCCGATGAGAATTCCTACTAGTTCCTCAAGTCATTATTGTAAGATCATCAATCCATGACCACTACATGTCTAAATCAAGTCATCATACTCCCAAGAATTTTCAATGTGTGATCCCCAATTGTTCTAATAAATCCAATTTACTCCAAGGATGTGTAAGTTATACTACTCCATTAACTTGACCTACCAAGTTCATTTGCCAACATAAGGGTCTTATGATCCACCAAGGGGCCTAACTACATCCTTAAGACACATATTAGTCACCTCAATCATTGTCTACAAGGCGTATATCCTTGGAACGATCCTTCATATGGCATCAATGTTCAGGTGCTATCTTAAGAATGATAGATGTTTGTTCAATATGATCACTAGTCCCATAATGAACCCTGTGCTAAGTGGTGGTTATTGGAGCTCAGCACGTGCTCTAGCAAATCTGTGTATTAGACATGTGATCAGAGGTTTGAGCTGGGCGTAACTTGTGAGGCCTAGGCTTGGTCTAGGGAAGGAGTCCAATCCTGAGGGAAAAGCATAACTGTACGGGGTTGCACCTAGTTGAATTGGTCGTCGTCGAGAGTCTTCAACACTAGTTCTTTATCGAGGTGGATCCTTGGTGCACCCTACCTTGCTGGTGCTCATTTCACGAGAAGGGGGAGGGGGAAAGTAGCATAGAGAGGAGTGCCTAAGGGGGTGGTATAGTGCAAGTGCAATCAAACAAGTGCCGGAAAGGCCAAACACAACCAGTAAGATGAGGTAGATGGTACAGTCGCATACTTGTTGCCTAGTGCAAAAGTGCGTCTTATACCAAAACACAAGCAGAAAAAACAAGCAACACACAACATGGCTCTATTCGAACCATCACACAGACTTGACTTTGCATAGGGGATATACGACTCATCCTACCATAGGGGTCCTCGGACTCAGTAGTCGTGCTTGCTTCGTGTCTTGGAGAGGAGTCCTCTTAGTTTTTTGGGTATTCTTCAGGTGTCTCTATGTTTCTTGTTGTTGTTCGTCAAAACGATCCTGGTTGTGCATGAGGAGTCCTTGTCAACTTTGCATCTGGTGAGTTGACAATGAAGGTGCTTCATCATGGCTGTCGTTGATAGGCATTCTGTCATGGCTTTGTCACGACAGGTGTCCTCGTGCAAGGACTTAGGTGTGAGGCCATCGCCACTGGGTGGCGACTCAAAGGGATTGAACGAGAACGGGAGGCAAGTTTACCCAGGTTCGGCCCCTCCGATGGAGGTAATAGTCGACATCCTACTTTGTTACTATATTGATGGAGATCTTGATTACAAGGGTGCAGACTCGCTAACCTAGATTTTGAGGGTGTCTAACCTAAGTCTTCCTGTCCTAGGGGCTCACCTTTATATACAGGTTGAGATCCTAGGTTTTACAACAGAGTCCAAGCCATCTAATGACTCATAACCTACCATGTATGTAACACAAAATGCCTCTCAAGCAAGGAGTCTTTCGACGTCTTCTGCCCTGCGAGCCTTGAGTCGCCATTTCTACATGTTTGGGCTGCCTGGTGGCTTACCCAGTAACCGCCTTACTCACTTTATCTTCACAGCATGGCCCATCTTAAGTTGTACTCCACAGCTGCCATTATACTGACCCGACCCAGTAAGGCAGGTTATATCATGGTATTATATCCCTGATATTAGGCCCCAAGATTGATTTGAATTTTTTCATGACAATTTGCTTTTCTCTTGGCGGCTTACCATCTTCTTGCACCTATGTTCTTCATGGATCCAGAAGTGTCGGCTCATAATGCTTTCAGACTTGTTATCCATCCAACGTTTGTCTATTAGTGATGTCATTCCTGCTAACCGTTGCCCTTCAGAGTCATCATGAAGAATCTTTTGAAAACTACGCCAAATCTAGGACGATGCGAAATTCAAGGCGCATTCCTAGCCACAAATTTACCGCACCCGTTTTGTCTTTCCATAGTGTCGCTCCGTTTTCACCTCCTTATCAATAAGTCCACTGAGCCCTCGCGGTAACTTTCCGTCGTCTTCTTCCTCTCGCTCCTTCCTCAGCCGAACGCCACCGGAGTTTCACACGCATCATTGGGGTCCTCACTTCCTTCTTCAACATCCCCAAGTCTCCTCGTGATCATCGAAGCAGGTGCGGCCATCACCATTTTTGCTGCAACAAGATCTGGTATGAACCCCCTCCCAGTAGGGTTTGATTCATCCAGTGTTCATACCAAGTTTGTCGTGTTCGTCCAATATGTAGTTTGCGAATCCATGCATTCAATATTCTTCAGTCTTGCACACCTTTTAGTATTGCATCCGCCTTGTTTTCCCCATAAGTAGATCTAAAGTGAGCTTCTCAGGCCGTCCCTTGAATGTCGTAGTTTCGGTCTTTCTGTCTGCAAGAACACACATTTCCTTGTTTTCCCTCATTTAATTAGATCCATCCGAAAGAAAACTTTCATAGAAACCTTTTTATGAACCAGTATGTTTTGCTAAGTGTTGTTGGAGCATGTCTTCGACCTTCTTTGATTTTGCCGGCTTAAAACAACAAATTAGTATAGGCGACTTATAATTCGCGTTGGCTCATTTTTTACTGCCTTTGTAGTTGCCTCCTAACTCATCATGGCTCCAAAGAACTCCAAAGCCTATAACTTGGCCAAAACCAAAGAATCCAAACTCACTTTAGACAACCTTGTGGATCAAGGTTACTTGCCGGCTCATAAAATTCATAGGATGCCGGGCTCCTAAAGAGGAGCCATACCCACAGATGCAACAAGGAGAAGTCGTTGTCTTTACTGATCATCTACGCAGAGGCTTTCATCCTCCCGGCTGAAAGTTTTTAGGGATCTTCTGCACTTCTTTGAACTCACACCTCAAGACATCAGTCCAAATTCCATGACCAACATATGTCAGTTCCAAGTGTTATGCAAGGTATATCTCCAGGTTGAGTCGTCCGTGACCCTTTTTAGGGAATTTTTTGATCTCAATCATCAAATTGAAGTAAAGAATGGTGCTGCCTGTGAAATTGGCGGGGTTACCATTCAGAAGAGAAAGAACATCGCTTTTCCTGAATCAAAGCTGGTGAGTCATCCAAAAGGATGGAACAAGACCTGGTTTTACTGCAAGAATACTGCACCTGAGGGAGAAAAAACCTGACCGGGTTTCAGATTGGAAAGACTCGGTAGCAAGGTGAAATTTCCGGGTTGGCCAACAGATGAAGAGAGGGCTCCATTGGCTCCTCTTCATGCAAAATTGAAGGTTCTGACTACACATGGATTGACTGGTATTGATCTCATCCGTTGATAGCTAAAGTGGTGGATCCAGCCTATCAGTGTGAGGGACAACTTAATGTGCAAGTACTCACATGCCTCATCTGACCCTCATCGCTTCTCTCGTGAAGACCTGACTAATGACGCCCTTAACAAAGAAACGAAGAGATTCTTTTATGACTCAAAAGAGAAATGAAGTGTTACCGGCTTGGGTCCATTTTATCTATGCAACCTGCCACCTCCAGTACTGACTACTTTTTATTCTCTTTGATCAAATCGTTGTGACCCGCCATTCCTTATCACATGTTTTTGCAGGAATCTTGCAAGAATCTCTACTTCCTAGAAGGTTGCGCCTTTAACACTTGTTCCTTCCTCGGGTAGGAAGGATAACCCGACCCCTATGTCATCTTATGAGGAGGAATCCGAGGTAGAACTTGATTCTCTTGGCCATCTTTTTAATGAGCTTGCTGATGCACCTTCTTATCAGGGTGATTCAGACTCTAGCCAAGCCAGCAAAATTGAGGTAACTTCTGCATCTTCTAGTTTAGAAACATTTGTTCCCAGTAAACCAAGACAATTCGTCCAGAAAGTTAAGTTGACACACCCAGATGCCCATTTGGCTCCCTATTTTCTTTTGGAGAAGACGCAATTCGCTGGCTCATCAAAATGCAAGACCCGAGGTGGTTCAGGCGACTTGGACCGTGACTTGTCTGATGCACCACCGGCTCAAAAACTACGCGTTGAGGTGGCTCATAGTCTAACCAACTCTCACCCTAAATCTTGTATATTTAAGCAACCTCTTAGTCCTTCGAATTCGCTTTATTAGGCCTCCCCCTCAACTTCGGATGACTCATCGGCAATGCAATTTCCCACTATCATCCCAACCGTGGGGTAAGTCCCTGAACTTGCATCCGTCTGCTTATGTTATTTTAAACCTTGAGCTATATTTTCCTTAGCACAATATATGATCTTTGCAACTGTTGGGCAAAGGCCACTTTGTCAAGGAAGGCTGGCGGGTCATCTTCTAGCACTATAAACCACAACATGTCAGCCTCCCTGCTAGTGAGAATAAGAACTGACCCTTCTGCAGAGAAAGGCCCGGATGCAAGTACTGAAGCGGCAAACGACGTTGAGACGTCTAGACTAGATGAGCCGATTTTCATGGACATACAACCTGAAGCTCAGGATGCATCGGATGAGCCATCTACCAGGCAACCAAGCCCGGTTCGTTCTTCTATCCCGTCGGCTCATTTGGATGATCCCAAGATGCTAGCAGGAGCAAACCGTCCGGATGTTATCATTGGGAAGGAAGGTTATCAAGTTCCCATTGCGTTCACTTCCTTGGCTAAGATTGTGGCTAAGGATGAACTGGTTAATTTAGACAATGGGAAAGCAACTCTGGAAGTTCCAGAGCTGCATGTGCTTGGTATTGAAGATTTACACCAACAATACTTGACTCGGCTGTCTAAAATCTGGGCAATTAAAGTAAGCATGATAAATGTCGTGAAGGAGAAGTATGAGGTAAACTACTTGTTTTACCACTATATTTATACTGTCATTAGCCTCCAAGAACTAGTTTACTAAGATAAACCGGGTCGTGAAATAATTGATCCGTAGTTGAAGCCCCCAAGAACCAGCTCATTATCTGGAGATGAGTCGGATCTTGTTAATACTTTGCGAAAAAATTAACATGTTCCCTCAAGGGCTGACTCATCTTCTTGAGATGAGTCACGTCTTTACTTTATATGTTTGAAGGAATCACATTGTAGCCCCCAAGGGCCGGCTCATATTCTTGAAATGAGTCGTGTCTTAACTTTATATGGTTGAAGAAATTGACCTGTAGCTCCCAAGGGCCATCTCATCTTCTTGAGATGACTCGGGTCTTAACTTTGTATGGTTGAAGAAATTGACTTGTAGCCCCCACGGGCCGGCTCATCTTCTTGAGATGAATCAGGTCTTTTTGCATATCTTAGTTTTGATAGAACTAATATGCATTAGCCCCCATGTGTCAAGGATACTGCTTGTAGTCTGCTTGGGACTTGATAGAAAGAGTAATTCATCATAAAGTGGTTTAAGGGTGTTTGTAAGAATACTTGCTGATATTTGTTGTACATATGCCAGGAATATATTGATGATGTTGAGTCAGTTGCTGTGAAATTGAAAAAACAGTTCAAAGAAGAGAAAGCTAAAAACCGATGCTAAGCTTATGGCGACTCATTTTGAGGATTCTGCATGCCAAGAAAATGAGCATATGGAATAAGCCATAAAGCTGTTTGAAGCAGAAAAGGCCACCCTTGTAAGACGTGCAGAAAAAGAAAAAGGGAAACTTAATCCGTCGAAGGAAAAAAATATGCCATTCTTTTGAAACAGATCAATGACATGTTGACAACAATATTTGGTATGTTTTCTGCTTCTCTTCTTTTTTTGTACTGTACCGACCGATGATTGAATGGCGGCCCACTATCTTTCTCGTTACTTACAGGGAGAAAAGATCATAATCTTGTAGAGCTTCCCATTGTGAAATTGAAAGCTATTTTCACATATGTAGAGAAACTATTCATCGTATCGGTGTATTCCATCATGGTAGTGAAAAATCTGAAGTATCCTCCAAGAAATATCAAGGACATGTTGAAGTAGCTTTCTACCATAATCCAATGGGTGACCAAGACCTGGAAATCAGCGGCTCGAGGAGGAGTGAACATGGCGCTAGCTCGAGCAAATGCATACTTGCCTGAATTGGATGTGGAGTTGCTAAAGGGCGGCTTCCCCGAGTTCAAATATGACGGCTCCTCATACACCCAGTCGGACTGTGTGAACTGCATCATAGAGACGTGTGCTTTGGCGACTCTAATAGCTAAAGTAATTGACCTCGCAAACTATCATGATGCATACAACAACGATAACGAGCATGTTAACCCACCCAAGGATGACCCGACGGAGTCCCCCCCCCCCCCGACGTAAGAGATCTTTTGCCCCAGATGTTGAAGCATCGTCTCCTATTGAGGGAACATCAAATTTTCAATCATTGAACTAGATTTGATGGCCGAAAAGGTACAACAGGTTGACGAAGATGATGAGTTGGCGGATGCAAATCCAGAGGCGGTTGCTGGAGAAAGAGCATGAAAGCATTCCTGAAGATGAATGAATCGCCGTACTAAGTCAGCCCCCAAGTAGTTTAGAAAAACTTGATTATTTTGGAGCTCCATTGTGGGCTTGTAATAGTGGCAGTCTAACAAACTTCCTCCAAATCCTTGGTCATGCCATCGTGCATGGATGCATCTTTCTTGGTGCAAAACTCCAGTCTTTTGAGCTTGTTTCCTTGATTTTTTTCCACTCTTTATACTTTCCCGTGCATGTCTCCATCGTTGTGATCAATGAGTTTGCTGACATAAACATCAGTCAAGAAATAAGCTGGCAAAGGAGCTGGACTGTCAAGACTCAAGTCCAGAATCTTCCTTCAATAGTATCAAAGATATAGGATTTGGACTCGCCCATAATATGACTGTAGTTATTACTTAGGTATGAGCCGGAACAGGGATAATACCGTGCCTGAAATTTTTCATCAAGGTAAAAAATGAAATAAATTTATTGGTGAGCCGACTCAATGAGACTCGGTAAAAAAGATGCTAGCTTTCTAGGCTCAAATATTGCTTCAATGAAGCAGGCATGATAACCCATGGTTTATCCTAGCTTTCTGTATGCCGGCTCTCACATGACTCAAGCCAATGTTTTAACCTTGAGAAGTTTAGGGTCCTATAAAGGATTGACTTACAAGAGTACATGATGTCATCTTATTGGAGTCGTATCAAGCATACATGAAGGTTTAACCATGCATTCTGGTGTCTTTTGTCGGGTCAAAAGGGTGAGAAAGCTAAACTCGATGAGTTGGAAGCCCCCTATGTTACAAACAATAAAGACTCGTGCTCCATATATAGGCTGACATGACAGAAACCCCGAGTTTCGAGGGTTCTAGCTTTATTATATTTGAACATAAAGAAGTATATACAAAATTTGCAGGGTGGTGGGAAATTACATCAAGAGAGCCGGTGGCCCTTCTAAGTATAATAAGGCCGCAATTGAATGATGTTCCAGGGCTGAGTTGTCTCCTCCTCGGAAGTGTATTTTAGTTCTCGTAAGTCCACCAGATAATATGACCCGTTGTTAAGGTTTCTACTGACGACTACGGGACCCTCCCAAGGTGGAGAAAGTTTATCCATTCTTGTCTGATCTTAAATCATGCATAGCACCAAGTCTCCTTCTTGAAAAGTATGGCTTCGCACTCTATGAGTATTATACCGCTGTAGGTCTTGTTGATAAATGGCAGATCTGGATGCTGCCAAATCACGCCCTGCTTCCAAAGCAACCAAGGAGTCTTGTCGTGCTAGCTCATTGTTTGCATCAACATAAGCAGCAACTCGAGGTGAGTCATGGCGAATATCACTTGGTAGAACTGCCTCGGCACTATATACCGAGAAGAAAGGTGTGTATCCAGTGTATCTATTTGGCGTTGTACGAATACTCCAAAGTACGGTAGGGAGTTCTTCAACCCAACAACCCGGAGTGCACTCAAGCGGTACCATAAGCCGGGGTTTGATCCCTGTGAGGATCTCCTGATTAGCTCGTTCAGCTTGTCCGTTGGACTGTGGATGCTCCACCGCTGTCAGGTCAAGCCGGATGTGTTCCCGTTGACAAAACTGCTCTATGGATCCCTTAGATAAATTGGTACCATTAGTAGTGATAATTCTATGAGGGTAGCCAAAGCAAAAAAATCAACTTTTTCAAGAACTTTACCATAGTCTCTACATCACAACTACTGATCGGCTCTGCTTCAACCCACTTGGTAAACTTATCAACCGCCACCAAATGATGGGTCTTCTTGTCAGAAGATGATTTAAACGTACCAACCATGTAAAGCCCCCAAACTGCGAATGGCCAAGTAATTGGAATCATGCAGCCAATAAAACCCGTGCCAGAAAGCTTTTGCCACCAGGGATCGTGAGCCGGCATGATGTCCATAGTCGTCGGCATGGATCTCACTAAGGATCTCCTAACCTTCCTTAGGGGAAACACAATGCTGGAACACACCCGTGCTGCTTCGCCGATGTAACTTGCCGTTGATGATAGTCATTGACTTAGACCTATGAATTATTTGTCGAGCTATAGTTTCCTATTCCAAGAGCTCACCTCGAGTCAAATATGCTAGATAAGGAATAGTCAAGTCCAGAGAACCGCCACCAATTGTGCCTCTAGGTCAGGGATGGCGATGTCCTCCTCAGATGGCAATTCAACAGAAGGATTGTGAAGGACATCTAAGAAAACGTTTGGTGGAATTGGCTTCCTTTGTGAACCGAGTCATGATAGGGCGTCACCCGCCTCGTTAAGCCGGCGATCTATATGATCGACCTGATATCCTTGAAAGTGACCCACCACATCTGAAACTACCCACCGATAGGCTGCCATTAGGGAGTCTTTAGAGTCCCAAGTCCCTGAAACTTGTTGATCCATCAAATCCGAGTCACCAAAACACCTGACCCGGCTCAAATTCATCTCCTTTGCTATTCTGCGCCCATGCAGGAGGGCCACATATTCAGCTGCATTGTTAGTGCAAGGGACCATAAGCCGCAATACATAGCAAATCTTGTCACCTTGTGGTGAAGTCAATATGATTCCAGCCCCGAGCCTTCCAGCTGTTTGGACCCATCAAAATATATGGTCTAGTAGGTATTATTTGGCCTGTCCTCTAGAATCTGCAACTCTGTCCAATCATTGACGAAATCCACTAGTGCTTGGGATTTTATAGCGGTCCGGGGCACATATCTTAGATGGTGATCGCCAAGTTCAATTGCCCACTTAGCAATCCATCCCATGGCCTCCCGGTTCTGTATTATACCGCCGAGGGGTCTTGAACTAACCACTGTGATTGGATGCTCCATGTAATAGTGCTTCAACTTCCGCCTCGCCATGCAAATCCTGTAAACGAGTTTTTGCCAATGCGGGTACCGGTGCTTGGATGAAGGTAAACTTTCACTAATGAAATAAACTGGGTGCTGAACCAGATATTCCTTCCCTTCCTCCTTCCGCTAGACCACTACTGCTACACTCACCACTTTGGAATTATCAGCGATGTACAGGAGCATCGGCTCTTCATTAGTAGGAGCGGCTAAGATGGGCGGGTTAACAAGTTGTTTCTTAAGCGCCTCAAAAGCCTCATTGGTGGTGTCAGACCACTTAAAGTCGCCTGTCTTCTTGAGAACTTGATAAAAAGGAATAGCTTTTCACCCCAAGCGGCTTATGAAATGGCTTAGAGCTGCGATGCAACCCGCCAGGCGCTGAACCTGGTTTACATTTGTCGGTGCAGCCAATGAAGTTACTGCCTTGATCTTGTCCTGGTTAGCTTTGATGCCTCGCTTAGATACCAAGAAACCCAAAAGTTTGCCTGCGGGAACAAAAAAAATGCATTTTGTCGGGTTAGATTCATTTGGTATACTCGAAGATTACTGAACGTCTCCTTGATATCATCCAAGAGAGTCTCCTTCTTCTGAGATCTCACCATGATGTTGTGAGAGCCTGGCTTAATAGGAATGATAGACTACTCATATCAACAAGGAATTCCTTATTTTTTGGAAGCCCACTCGAAAAGAACTCCAAAGTTGAGCGTGCTTGGCTTGGAGCGATTCTAGGATGGGTGACCGACCGGGAAGTTGCTCCCTACCGGGAAGTTGCTCCCTGGTGCGCCCGACTGAGGACAAAGTGCGCAAGAAAGACTAGTGTTGGTCTGTGGGGCCAGTCTAGATCCCACCAGGCGTAACAGGGTGTTATAATAGGTATCAGAGCCGACCCATGCAGTTACACGGGCATGCACGGGTCAGGTGCACGGGCATTTGGCGCATGGCATGTGTGGCCTGTCGTGGCACATAGCATGGCATATGTGCCGGGCTGGACCCGCATATGTGTGCCAAAAGGGAATGTTCCTGATGGGCCGACGAGGACGTCGGTTCCTTTGAGTGGGGGTGTATGTGAGAGCCTGGCTTAATAGGAATGATAGACTACTTATATCAACAATGAATTCCTTGTTTTCTGGAAGCCCACTCGAAAAGAACTCCAAAGTTAAGCATGCTTGGCTTGGAGCGATTCTAGGATGGATGACCGACCGGGAAGTTGATCCCGAGTGCGCACGAGTGAGGACAAAGTGCGCAGTAAAGACTAGTGTTGGTCTGTGGGGTCAATCTAGATCCCGCCAGGCGTAACAGGGTGTTACAGATGTCATCAACATAGGCGTGAACATTGCGCCCAATCTGTGGTTGCAGGCAATTCTACACGCACCATTGTTAGGTCGCCCCTGCTCTCTTCAATACGAAGGGCATAGAGACATAGCAAAAGGCACCAAAAGGGGTTATAAAAAGCCATCTTCTCTTGATCCTCAACAGCCATCTCGATTTGATGATAGATGAAGTACGCGTTAAGAAAACACAGCCGCTCAATACCTGCAGTGGAATCAATAATATGATCAATACGTGGGAGAGTCCTCATTAAAACGATAGAGGTATTGGCATACTAGTTTGATCTTTGGTTCCACGTTAAGGTGGTGCTCGGCGACTTCTCTTAGGACTCCAGACATGTCAGAAGGCTTCCATGTAAAGATGTATCGATTTTCACGGATGAACTCGATAAGCGCATTCCTATTTAGGGTCCAAGCCGGTCATTATAGTGAACTACTTGGACGAGTCGCCTAGCGTGAAATCTATCTGCTTAGGATCTTCAGACGGCTTGAATTTGAGCGAAGGTTCTGAATCGGTATTGGGTTTCTTAAGGGGGCTTACATCAGTCGGATCAACATTGACAGTGTAAAACTTTAATTACTCAACTGTGCAAGCCGACTCGGCATAAGCCGCGTCCCCTTCCTCACACTCCTGAGCTATCTTTCGGCTTCCCTCCATGGTGATCGTACACTTGCATCCAGGCATTTTGAGCTTGAGATAAATATAACAAGGTCGGGCCATGATACGAGCGTTAGCCAGCCGCCCAAAGAGGGCGTGATAGGGGCTCTTTATCTTGACTACCTCAAACATCAAGGGCTCGCATCTGTAGTCATACTCATCACCGAAAGCAAAATCGAGTTTGATTTGCCTGATCGGATAAGCCGACTTTGCAGGAACAATCCCATGAAATACCGTCGTGGAAGGAAGTAGCGAGCTCTCAGACAGGTTCATCCAGCTAAAAGTTTCATAGCACAGAATATTTATGCTGTTGCCCCCATCCATGAGGACTTTGGTCAAAGTGTAGCCGCCGACTTGAGGTGCCAGCACCAAAGCTAACCGCCACAGTTATCAACCCGAGGAGGATGGTCTTCCCTACTCCAAGTGATCAGATGCTCGGACCAGTTGAGGTACCTGGGCACTGCCGGCTCTGCCATGTTGAGTGCCCTGCTCTTGATCTTGCTGTCACGCTTGCAAGTGCTAGTGTTGGAAACATGATATAGGCCATGAGTCACCTGCTTGGATTTGCTTGGAGGAGCCTGGTTACTACGTCGATGTCAAAACTTAGCCCCCGGAGCACCTTGGGATAGATCCGACACGCCAAGCATGGGAGGGTCTTGAGCCATCTTGATCCCTGTTGCAGAGGTAGCAGCCAGAAGAGGCGACTCACTAAACTTACCGAAAACCTTGCTCTCATGACTCAGATTTGATTGAGGCCGGCCAGGTTGGGCGCGCCGAGCCAGCTCGATGAGGTTGGTGCAGACGTCCAACTCGGGTACCACCGCACCGATCTAGCCGATGAAGACGTGGATCTTGCCAAAGGGGACCTGGTACCCATACTTAATTGAGTCGACCTTGGGACCCCAGCATGAGTCGTCGATGTAGATCTTGCTCCGGTGACTCCTGGTCATACGACCTGTCATGTAGCTCCCAAAACCCGGAAGGGCTCCCTTTGAGAACCTAACCCCACCAGGCGAGAGCCCCATGGGGGGCGCCAACTGTCGTGGTTTTTCCATGGCAGATGTCCTCGTGCAAGGACTTAGGTGTGAGGCCATCGCCGCTGGGTGGCGACTCAAAGGGACCGAAAGAGAACGGGATGCGAGTTTACCCAGGTTCGACCCCTTCGATGGAGATAATAGCCTACGTACTACTTTGTGTTTATATTGATGGAGATCTTGATTACAAGGGTGCGGAATCGCTAACCTAGATTTCGAGGGTGTCTAACCTAAGTATTCATGTCCTAGGGGCTCGCCTTTATATATAGGTCAAGACCCTAGGTTTTACCACAAAGTCCAAGCAATCTCATGACTTGTAACCTACCACGTCTCTAACACACCTTCCCTCTCAAGCAAGTAGTCTTCCGATGTCTTCTGCCCTGCGAGCGTTGGGTGGTTGTTTGTACATGTTTGGGCCACCTGGCGGCTTACTCAGTAACTGCCTTGCTCACTTTACCTTCACAGCATGCCCCATCTTAAGTTGTACTCCAGAGCCGCCATTATACTAACCCGACCCAGTAAGGCGGGTCATATAGTTGGATCATATCCCTGACACCTTCTGTTATCTTCGCAATCGTGCCAATGCCTTCTTGTCTTCTAAGTTGTCGAGGGTTCTAGGTAGGAAGTACTTGATGCAATTACATTTACAAGGCATGGTAGAGTTATATCCTTCTGATTACATTGACGATAATATCAACACCAAGAGTGGGGGATTAGGAGAACCGTTTTCCTGCTCACTATAGTGAGGCGGACCAAAGGGCGAGGTTCTCATCCACCGATGGTTGTTGATACAACAACGGTAAGGAAAAGGTTGCTCTATTAGCGACGCATATCAAGATCTTGCATGTCTTACACCCTGATTATCGTAGGCCAAGGTTGAATCTTCCCGGGGTAGTGTCGAGGGTATCACCATCTTCCTATTCTTGATGCCTTCATCCCTCTAGAAGGTATCTTCTATTGGTATTGTCTTGTCGTGGTGTCGTCAAACTTATGTGAATGGCAGGCAAGGTGGCTTCCTTCCAAGTTACCCATGAGAATTTCAAGGAATCCAGTGGTCAGGGACACAAGGGTAGTAGCGACCGTTTGCAAAGTTTTGAAAAAGCAGAGGAGGAGAGTCAAGAGAATAAGGGTGGAAATGCTGAGGCAAAAACCTTTACTTCCTATGAAAATTTAGGAGATGTGAGCCTTGTCCTAACTAACGTCCATGCTAACTAAGGGCTTCCTACAGTTAGGATGGATCTGATACCAGCTCTATGGGGACCCCGACTCATAAGTCGTGACCACCGAATGTACATGCACAGTAATCCTAGAGATCAATGCTCACTAAACACACAGAAACTGAATAACAAGAGTCTTACATCCATTATGCATCGTTTTAATAAAATATGGCCTTTATGGCCAAGTCTTCATGTGTTTGTAGTAGAAATCTTCAACGATAGCATGACCCCATGCCATCTACCTTAACGCTACAGGCATTCTGAGTGGGAAGCGTCCTAGCTCGCATGCTCGTCACCAAGGTAATATTCATCATAACCTGGTCTTTCATGCCTGGCCAATAAAATAACCAGTGGCAAGCCAATGAGTACTTTGAATGTACTCGCAAGCAACCCATGTTTTGGAACAAGGTATAACAATCCATGATATAGCGCTAAGTAGGTAAGTTTACAGAAAGCTAATTTTGAGTGTAATGACACGATCAAGTAACTTGTGTAAGCATGCATCAGAAGTTGGCATATATCCATGTGAACAAGTACAAATATCATCATAAGAAGGGGGTTAAACATCTCATGTTCAGTCATTTCATCAAGTCATCCGACTTAGCTCAAGTACCACCTGAACACCTCATGTCTAGTCATCATGCCAAGTCATCTGACTTATTTCATGTATCTCCTTTGTCACCAACACACACACACACACACACACACACAAGTTTGTGAAAACACTAGACGTAGTTTAAGCAGCACCACTCAACTATCTTTGACCGTGGACGCAACTATTCGAATAGTTTTACACTCTGCAGAGGTTGCACACTTTACTCACAAGACCCGAGAAACTTCCGTGTCAATCCACACTCGCGGTATATTGCATACCCGAGATAAGTACCCGAACAATGCCTTTCCCTTGGCGATACTGAACAAAGAGTCCACTCGATTGGTACCCATCCCTCATGATGTACATCACACGAGCGTCGCTCAAGATCATACCATCCATGAGGGGACCAATGGTGTGCCCGGTGTCTGTGAAAACAGCCCGTGATCGTATTTTCTGGTACGACCCTGTATCGAGAGTGACCACATCACTCCCGCCACTAGTAATGCGGTCTCTCTACTAGCATCAACCAAAGTAATCAACAAAGCTCGTTCCCATAAGATGTATCGTGGTTGTACATGTATGGTTGGGAATGGTCGACAAATCTTAAATCTAATCCGTTTTCGAAAACACACACACAACTTTCCCCGGTACATCACTTCTTTACCAAGAGTCTACCTAGATCTTCATTATCTCCCTCGGGCATTAGTGTCACCCAACAGGGTTTTTGAAAAGTCTTTGGAAATGATTTTGTTTCCATCACCATGCATATCCCCATCCCTCTTTGCGTAGCATCTACTTAGCAACCTAACTACTCCCACCCGCATAACCCTCATAAGGAGGTAGGGTCATGTACGATGCAAGTATCAACAGTAAAAGTATCGGAGGCAACCCATAAAGGTGGTCAGCATAGAATCATGATCAACATAAAATAATAATTGAAGTGCTATATGCCATGTAATAAAATGGTTTCATCGTCATTGTCAAAGGGCTTCATGTCTGGCTCAGCAAAGTCTTCGAGGTCTTCACACGCTTCTGGTCCAGCTCCCAACACTTTGTCTACTTTGTCAACTATCGCCGGAAACAACCGCAATAAGAAACACAACATGCAGAGAAATAAAAGTGCTCTATAAATAGGAGTTTTATTTTTCTTCGACATCTCTAGTCATAAGAAAAATACCTTAAGTATCTCTACTAGAGTTGGATCAACAAGGCTTTTTGAATGGTGGAAATGAAGGGATTAATGGTCTTATGAGAAGTCTACAGAAAATGTTTTGACAAAAATAGGGGAATGCACCCATGAAATAGGGCAAATAGGGCATGATTTTAGAAGATTTTTGGGAGTGGTTTCACCGGATTTGGTGTTGGGATGAATTTCTTATGATTTCCCTAAAGTGAAATAATTGGGAAGGGAGCTATTTATTAGGTACAACAGAGTCAAGACATCAAAAACATGTGGACCATGGCTATAATAGGACATGATATTTAAAGCCTCTGGAATTTTTGAATCACTCTATTTGGAGTTGATTTGAATCCTCTATCGATTTTGCAAGGTGGGGCATTACATAGTTCAAATTGAAATTTGAACTTCAACTCTACAGAAATGTTTGAAGGAAGAATGTGTAAGATGTATATCAGGGTAGAGAAGGATTTTAGAAGCATTTAGGAGTTTCAATCAATGTATTTGGAGTTCATATGAATACCATGGGAATTATTTTCTCTCTTTGAAAAAGGAAAAGGGCAAAAGAAATTACCCAATGGGCCTAAGCTATGCACTTAGCGTTACTTAGCACCGCAGCGCACTGGGCCGGCCCAACCGCTCGGCCACACGCGTGAAGCCGATGACATCGAAGGCATACTCTTTCGAGTATGCCTCCTCTGTAGGGAGGCAGGAGGTGGCGGGGGCGTCTCCACTTAAATGAGGGGGGCCTAGGGCTTCAACCATTGACTGGCGGGACCCACCTGGCAGGTTTCACTCATTCCTCTCACCCGAGCTAGGGAGAGACAGAGGAGGTGAGGCCAAGCGGGCACAGGCGCCGATCTGATGGCTTAGGCCACCTCCGACGAGGCTTTTGCCACCTGCGTGCTCGGGGCGAAGAGCCGCACCCCCCAGGGGTCTTCTTTTTTGCCGGGAAGCACCAGACTGAGCACAACATCAACCACGATGGACCCTGAGGACTGCGGCCATGGAACCCGGTTCTCCAACCATTGAAGGGGGAAACAAAGCGAGGAAGGAGATTGTGGAGATGTCAGTGGTGCCTTGATGTAGCTCAAGGGAGAGGAGAATCATTGGTGAGATCGAATTCTAGTGATGGCCTAGGCAGCAATGCTAGCCATGGGGAGAGGAGGAGCGCACAGGAGAACAGGGGAACCGGTCCATGGGATCTGCAGGAGAGAGAGGGAGCGAAAGGATCCGAGAGAGAATCTCGGGAAGGCCTTATATGGTCGGGCTCGAGTCCATCGTGGACAATGCCCACGGCCATGGCACGGCTGAGGGGGTCACGGGGTCAAACCAAGGCATGTCCACGGGCCTCATGGACGTGGCGTACGTCCAGGGAAATAAGGGGAGGGAGCAGGAAATCATCAGGGGCTCGCGCATGGGAGGTTGCCCATTGGCACTCTCGGGTGGCCGGTGCGCATGCAAAGGAGGGCAACAGGAGGGAGAGAGAGGCGGGGGTAGGGTCATGGCGTGTCCTTGGTGTCGAGGGGCCTCGACTGGCGCGCGGGGAGGCCAAGGTGGCCAGAGGTGTGGCATCAACGCTCGGGTGCGCCACAACGCGCTTTAGAGTGGGCTTTTGGCCGGCATGGGCACGTCTGCACGCACTCTGGCGCGGCCACTTGTGTCCATTAGCTGCAAAAGGAATAAAATAGGATGGAGGGAGCATTGGAAGGTCTGGAAACGGCCATGAGTGGGAGAGAGCAGAGAGAGGTGGAGATGGAGCTGTCTAGGGGATGAAAATGGGGATTCCACCCCCTCAATCATGGATCTAGGAGTTGGGTTTGTTACTGGAGATAGCTGGTGACCAGGAGGGGCCATGGTAAAAAGTTTAAGCAAAGGAGAACACTTCTGGTCCTGCAATCATTGAACAAAAGCAGGCATGAATAGTTTTATTTAGATCCATCTAAGATAACTTGGAAATTTTATAAATCCTAGAAATAGGCAGGAATAGTTTTATTTAGATCCATCTAAGATAACTTGTTCTCCCTAATGCACCACTTAGTGTGGTGTCATAATTAGTCTATTAGAGCATGCCCAAAAAGTTTGGGATCAAATGGGGAAACTTGGCAATGCAATATTACCGAATCCTAGAAATTAGCAGAAATGGGTTTAGGGTGATTTGGACAAGTGGGTCTATTCTCCTTGATTCACCAATTGGACTGGATGCATTATTAGTGGATCATAATATTTCCACAAAGTTTGAGAACAATAGGAGAAACTTGACAAGGTAGAGTTTCTCAAGTTTGGATCTGGTCAGAGAGGGTTTTGGATTATTTTGGTGTAGCAAATCAATTTGGATTGAGATGAAACTTTGCAAGACCATCACATATATCATGTGTGGCTTGCAAAAAATTTCTCGGAATTGTTTGAGAATATTTCCTACGGAGAAATTTCAAATACTTGAAATATGCAGAAAAGGTTCTGAAGGTTTTTTTTCAATATTTTGAAAATGACCATGTGTCAAAACTCTTGTATATGGAAAATATATGTCCACTGAATTTCCTAAATTTTCTCAAATATTTTGAAAGCATTTAAATATTTTTCCCTAATAAAGATCATTTCTGGCCTTATGAAAAAACCTTTAAATACAAAACGAAAATGATCTTTTAAAATTAATATTTGCTAGTTTTTGGAAATCTTATATATAGTAGGTTCCAAATAAAGTCTTTGTGGCAAAACAATCCACCCAATTTGAGGACTTGTATTTCAAATCTCATTCGGGGGTTTTTAAACCTAATTTGAATAAATGATTTTTGGCCAACATAATATTT
This sequence comes from Hordeum marinum, assembly GCA_022496015.1. Classification (NCBI taxonomy): domain Eukaryota; kingdom Viridiplantae; phylum Streptophyta; class Magnoliopsida; order Poales; family Poaceae; genus Hordeum; species Hordeum marinum. The sequence goes on along the minus strand of CM039677.1, from coordinate 382,228,937 downwards.
TATAAAAATATTTTTATGTCCTACACACATGGCATGATCATTGGGTAAATCATTGTATCAAGAAGGTTAGTCTAGAGAGTAGGAGGAATTTGATGAATTAAATCACTTAGCAAGTAGACAAGCAATTATCAATCAAGTCAAGCATCTCAAGCACAAAAAAAATTTGTAGGCCCTATTTTTTGAGCTATGTTAGTTTAGTAACATAAGTGAAACACACGGTGTGACAGTTCCTACGTTGCCCGAACAATCGTATTAAATCGACAAGTAATTTTGACATTCGTAAATATTGATTTCCTGTAAAACCAAAAACATACAAAAAAGAACTGACAATAGGCACTAAATTAATAGGTTAGTCCAAAAAATAATATATTTGGTATAAAAAGTATACAAAAGTGATATTATAATATGATAGAACAATTAAAAATTATAGATACGTTTGAGATATATCAACCAAAAAGCACACAAAATTCAAGGCAAGGCCATTCCTTTTTAGAATTGGGTTGCATCCGGCAACCTATCGCGGATGGTTCGCGACATGAAATTTCAGAATTTCAAAGGTATCCTGGCCAGCCGGGCATCGTTAAACTTATTGGTAAGAGAGAGCTAAATCAACCTACTATAAAGAGACTTGATCAAAAGCGCCCAGACTAAGAATGTGGTCATGTACCCCCGGGTAGGCCGAAGCAGGCTAGTACCTATCTCGAAAACACGAGGGGGCAGGCGACAACCTCGAGCGTTGGCTCCCCTGTCCGGCTCCCCATGTGCGGATCGGATCGAGGCAAGCCTTCCCGCGACCCGACTCCGAGGCGACCCGCTAGCCGGCGGGTCAACGCCTCTGCCATCATCCCGTATGACAAGATATCGACGCATCGGCGAGCCATGACAACAGTGTCCCAGGTACCGCTGACCAAGGCACGTGTGGCTACATTGGAGGCGGTCGTACTGCTGACCGAAGCTGACTGCGACCAAGCGAGGTGGCATAGTCGCCGCACGCCTCTGACCACTCCATGACCTGGGCACGCATGGCTAAAGTGGAGCCGGCAATACACTTGACCATGGCTGACTGCGACTAGACAGTGTTGCACAATGGCTGCATAGTGTGGCCCACACTACGGCATGACAAGCACGTGACAATGGTGAATACCGGCTGGCGGGCCCCACTTCCCAAGGGACCCTACAATCGGCAGGCCCTACGAGCGATAAGACTACCTAGCCGACAGGCCCCGCGGCTAGTCGATGAGGCTTCCAGCCGGGGGCCACCCCACTATTTGTGAATATTGTAAGCCGTGGGGTTGGCCTATAAAACCCCTCGGTATCCCTGCATGCAGAGGGGTTGAACTCTTTACACTCCACACACGCGCACTCATATCTAGGGTGGCAAGAAGGGCAAGGTAGCTTCTTCTTCCTCCTCTAGCCAACAACTCAAGGAGCAAGCTTGTAACCCTCCGGGATCATCAACCAAACAAGCAGGACTAGGGGTATTACATCCAATGGAGGGCCCCAAACCTGGGTACATCGCGTGTCACACATCGCTTGTCCCTAATCCTGTTTTAGGAGCCCATCGATGAACTTTCGGACCCAACCATAGTCGATAAGCCACCCCATGGCATCTGGTGTGACAAAACAACAACAGTTGGTGCCCACCGTGGGGCCGGCTGCTACTTCTTGAGCTTGTGTTGGTTTTCCCTTGAAGTGGAAAGGATGATGCAGCAAAGTAGATAAGTATTTCCCTCGGTTGTTGAGAACCAAGGCAGCAATCTTGTAGGAGATACAAGCAAGTCCCCAATCTTCGCACCTACACAAACAATCAAACACTTGCACCCAATGCTATAAAGGGGTTGTCAATCTGTTCATGGTTATTTGCAAGGATGAGATCTGATAGAGATAGATAAACAAGATTACCAAAACAAAGAGTAAAAAATAAATAAAAAGATTGCAAAAAAGTATTTTTGGTATTTTTGCTTTATAGATCTGAAAATATAATATGGAAAATAGACCCGAGGGTCATAGGTTTCACTAGAGGCTTCTCTCATGAAGGAAAATAATACGATGGGGGAACAAATTACTGTCGAGCAATTGATAGAAAAGCGGTTGATTATGAAGATATCCAAGGCAATGATTATGCATATAGGCATCACGTCCGTGTCAAGTAGACCGAAACGATTCTGCATCTACTACTATTACTCCACACACCAATCGACTCCTGCCTGCATCTAGAGTATTAAGTTCATGAAGAACAGAGTAACGCATTAGGTAAGATGACATGATGTAGAGGGATAAACTCAAGAAATATGATGAAAACCCCATCTTTTTATCCTTGATGGCAACAATACAAATACGTGCCTCGCTACCCCTAGTATGTCACTGGGTGAGGACACCGCAAGATTGAACCCAAAACTAAGCACTTCTCCCATTGCAAGAATTACCAACCTAGTTGGCCAAACCAAACCAATAACTCGAAGAGACATGCAAACATATGAAATCATACATATAAGAATTCAGGAAAGACTCAAATAATATTCATGGATAATCTGAACATAAACCCATAATTCATCGGATCTCGACAAACACACTGCAAAAGAGTATTACATCGGATAGATCTCCATGAAGATCATGAAGAACATGGTATTGAAGCACAAAGAGAGAGAAGAAGCCATCTAGCTACTAGCTATGGACCCGAAGGTCTGTGGTGAACTACTCATGCATTATCGGAGGGGAAATGGAGTTGATGTAGATGCACTTCGTGATCGAAGCCCCCTACGACAGATTATTGGAAAAGGCTCCAAGATTGGATCTCTCGGGAACGGACGCTTTCGGTGGCATAAAAGTATTTTCGTGGCTCCCTTTGGTATTGGGGGAATATTTGGGAATTTATAGGTCGAAGAATAGGGTTAGGAGACCTGCTTGCGGGCCACAAGCCTGCCAGGCACGACGAGGGGTGGTGGACGCGCCCGCTGGTTTGTGACCTCCTGGCAGGTCTCTTGCCTTTCCCTACAAGTCGGGTAGATGTCTTCTGGTCCAAGAAAAATTATCATGAAGATTTTATTCTGTTTGGACTCCGTTTAATATTCCTTATGTGCAATACTCAAAATCAAGGAAAATCAGAAACTGGCACTAGCCTCTAGATTAATTGGTTAGTCCCAAAATTAATACAAAATGGCACATTAATACATATAAAACATCCAAAACAGATAATATAATAGCATCAAACAATCAAAAATTATAGATACGTTGGAGACGTATCAAGCATCCCCAAGCTTAATTCCTGCTCATCCTCGAGTAGGTAAATGATAAAACAGAATTTTTGATGTGGAATGCCACCTAACATATTCATCCATGTAATATTCTTTATTATGGCATGAATATTCAGATCCGTAAGATTCAAAACAAAAGTTTAATGTTGACATAAAAACAGTAATACTTCAAGCATACTAAAAAGGCAATTGTGTCCTTCCAAAATAACATGGCCTTAGAAAGTTATCCCTACAAAATCATATGGTCTGGCTATGCTCCATCTTCCCCACACAAAGTATTTAAATCATGCACAACCCCGATGACAAGTCAAGAAATTGTTTCACACCTTTTATGTTCTCAAACCATTTCAACTCTCACGCAATACATGAGCGTGAGCCATGAATATAGCATTATAGGTGGAAATATGGTGGAGGTTGTGAGGAAAAGGAGAAGATAGTCTCACTCAACTAGGCGTATCAACGGGCTATGGAGATGCCCATCAATGGATATCAATGTGAGTGAGTAGGGATTGTCATGCAACGGATGCTCTAGAGCTATAAGTGTATGAAAGCACAAAAAGAAACTAAGTGGACGTGCATCATAATGAAAAATTCCACTAGTTATATGAATGTGACAAAATAGGAGACTCTCTTTCATAATGATCATGGTCCTACTTTGAAGCACAAGTGTGGAAAAACATAGTAGCATTGTTCCTTCTCTCTTTCTCTCATTTTTTCTCCTTTTTTGGTGGGCATCTATGGCCTCTCTTTTTTATTTGGGCTTCATTGGCCTCTTTTATTATTTGTAAAGTTTGGAGTCTCATCCGAACTTGTGAGGGAATCATAGATTCCATCATTCTTTTATCTCACGGGACAATGCTCTAATAATGATGACCATCACACTTTTATTTACTTACAACTCAAAAAATTACAACTCGATACCTAGAACAAAATATGACTTTATATGAATAAAGTACGAAAGTGATGGTGCGTGTCATGAAAAACAGAATGGTGGAAGTTGCATGGCAATATATCTCATAATGGCTATGGAAATGCTATAATAGGTAGGTATGGTGGCTGTTTTGAGGAAGGGTATATGGTGGCTGTTTTGAGGAAGGTGCGTTTATCGCACCGGCGAAAGTTGTGCGGTACTAGAGAGGCTAGCAAAGGTGGAAGGGTGAGAGTGCATATAATCCATGGACTCAACATTAGTCATAAAGAACTCACATACTTATTGCAAAAGTCTATTACTTATCAAAGCAAAGTATTAGATGCATGCTCCTTGGGGAGAGGTTGGTAGGAATTAACCTTCACGCGATCCCGACCCTCACAAAAAGGATGACAATCATTAAACAAATCATGCTCTGACTTCTTTACATAACGGTTCACCATGAGTGCATGCTACGGGAATCACAAACTTTAACATTAGTATTTCTACAAATCCACAATTACTCACTAGCATGACTCTAATATCACCATTATATCTCAAAACTACATGCAAGGAATCAAACTTCTCATAGTATTCAATGCACTTTATATGAAAGTTTTTATTATAACCCTCTTGGATGCCCATTATATTAGGAGAAAATTCATAAACTAAACCAATTACCATGTTCTTTAAAGACTCTGACAATAATATAAGTGAGGTATGAGAGTTCAATTATTTCTATAAAATAAAACACAATCGTGCTCTAAACAAATATAAGTGAAGCACTAGAGCAACATTGCCTAGCTCAAAAGATATAAGTGAAGCACAAAGAGTATTCTAATAAATTCATGATTAATGCGTGTGTCTTCAAAAGATTTGTGCAGCAACGATGATTGTGTCAAACTAAAAAGCAAAGACTCATATCATACAAGACGCTCCAAGCAAAACACATATCATGTGGTGAATAAAAATATAGCCTCAAGTAAATTTACTGATGGATTGAAGATGAAAGAGGGGATGCCTTCCGGGGAATCCCCAAGATTAGGCTCTTTGGTATCCTTTAATATGGATTGGGTGCCTTGGTAATCCCCAATATTAGGCTCTTTCCACTCCTTATTCCATATTCCATCAAATCTTTACCCAAAACTTGAAAACTTCACAACACAAAACTCAATAGAAAACTCGGGAGATCCGTTAGTATAAGAAAAATAAATCACCACTTTAGGTACTGTTGTGAACTCATTATTTATTTATATTTATGTACTATCTACTGTATTATAACTTCTACATGGTTCATAACCCCCGATACAACCCATAGATACATAAAAATAAGCAAACAACACAAAGTAAACAGAATCTGTCAAAAACAGAACAGTTTTTAGCAATCTGTAAACTTCGAATACTTATGTAACTCCAAATATTCTGAACAATTAGCAAAAAAAGTGAAATTTTTATATCAATCTTGTGTAAAAATTTCAGACTCAGTCAATTCTATGATAAATTTAGAAAATTCCTGTACTGGGTGCAAAAGTTTCTGTTTTTCAGCAAGATCAAATCAACAATCACTATAGACTATCCCAAAGGTCTTACTTGGATCAAACTCTAATTAAAACACCAAAACACAATTAATATAGAGGTAATAATGTGTAAAACACTCAAAAACAAAAGCAAAAACAGAAACATACAAATAAAATTGGGTTGCCTCCCAACAAGCGCTATTGTTTAACGCCCCTAGCTAGGCAAAAGGCAATAGATCTAGGTATTGTCATCTTTGGTATGCAATCCAAAAGTAGCTCTCATAAAAGATTAATAAGTCAATTTTATTTTCTTTCTAGGAAAGTGTTCGATGCATTTCCTTAACGGAAATTGGAATCTAATGTTTCCTTCTTTCATATCAATAATTGCACCAATTGTTCTAAGGAAAGGTCTACCAACAATAATAGGACATGTAGGATTGCAACCTATATCAAGAACAATCAAATCTATGGGCACATAATTAATATTTGCAACAATAATAACATCATTAATACTTCCCATATGTTTCTTAATAGTGGAATCTGCAAGATGCAAATTTAACGAGCAATCATCAAGATCATGGAAACCTAGCACATCACATAAAGTTTTCAGAATCGTGGAAACGCTAGCACCCGAATCACACAAGGCATGACACTCATAATCTTTAATTTTAATATTAATAGTAGGTTTGCACTCATCATAAAGCTTTTAGGTATAGAAATTTCCAACTCAAGTTTTTCTTCAAAAGATTTCATCATAGCATCAATGATATGTTTAGTAAAAGCCTTATTTTGATTATAAGTATGCGGAGAATTTAACATGGATTGCAACAAGGAAATACAATCAATCAAAGAAAAACTATCATAATTGAAGTCCTTGAAACCCAAAAGAGTGGGTTCATTGCTATTTAAAGTTTTCACCTCTTCAATCCCACTTTTATTAATCTTAGCATTAAGATCTATAACCTCCAAATCATTGGGACGCCTTTTAACTAAAGTTGACTCATCTCCAGTCCGATCTTTATCAAGATTCACATTAGAAAACAATGATTCAATAGGAGTCACATCAATCACTTTAAGATCTTCATCATTATTATCACGAGAACACACCTTTGTAAGCCATTCACGCATAGCACGCATTCTAGCGGTTCTTTCCTTACACTCAACAATAGAAATTCTCATAGATTTTAAGGACTCATTAATTTCACGCTTAGGTGGAGTAGATATAATTTTCAAAGAATAAATCTCAAATGAAATTCTATCAACATTCCTAGCCAAATCATCAATCTTGAGCATTTTTTGTTCAATCATAGCATTGAAAACTTTTTGCGGACCAATAAATTCTTTAATATTATTCTGAAGATCAGAGGGCATCTTATTATAATTTCCATAAGAATTTTTGTAGGAATTAACATAATTATTAGAGTAATTACTGGGAAACAACCTATGGTTGAAATTACCCCTATACGCGTTATTACGAAAATTGTTCCTACCAACATAATTCACATCAGTAGATTCATTATTATTTCCAATCAAAGAAGACAAAGGCATATCATTAGGATCAATAGGAGCACTCTTACTAGCAAACAATATCATCAATTCATCCATCTTTTCACTCAAAGTATTTATTTCTTCAATGGCATGCACTTTTTTACTAGTAGGAGACCTTTCGGTATGCCATTGAGAGTATTTTGCCATAATATTATCTAGGATTTTAGTAGCTTCTCGTAATGTGATTTCCATAAAAGTACCACCCGCGGAGGAATCTAAAAGATTCCTAGATGCAAAATTCAATCTCGCATAAAAAATTATATAATCATCCATACACTCAAACCATGTGCGGGGCAATTTATAATCATTAATTTCATCCTCTCCCAAGATTATGCAACATGCTCATGATCAAGTTTCTTAAAATTCATTATATCCTTCCTAAGGGAGATGATCTGAGCGGGCGGAAAGTACTTGGAAATAAAATCGTCTTTACACTTATTTTGTGAATTAATACTATTTTTAGGCAAAGATGAAAACCAAGTTTTAGCGCGATCTCGTAGTGAGAATGGAAATAGCTTCAATTTAACAATATCATTATCCACATCTTTCTTCTGTTGCATATCACATAACTCTAGAAAATATTTAGATGGGATGCGGCATTTTCACTAGGTAGGTCCAAAAATTGTTCTTTCATAACAAGATTAAGCAAAAAGGCATTAATTTCATAAGATTCCGCACTAGTGGCGGGAGCAATCGGAGTACTAATCAAATCATTATTATTAGTATTGGAAAAGTCACACAACTTGGTGTTCTCTTGAGTCATCGTGACAAAGCAAGCAATCAAGCACACAAGCAAACAAAAAGCAAACGAAAAGACGAACGGAAGAAGGGCGAATAAAAAGGCAAATCTTTTGGGTATTTTGTAAAAATCATATTAGAAGTGGGGAGAGGAAAATGAGAGACAAATGACAAATAATGTAAATGCAAGAGAAGAGTTTGTGATTGGTACTTGGTAGGCTTGATGTAGATCTCCCCGGCAACGACGCCAGAAATCCTTCTTGCTACTTCTTGAGCTTGCGTTAGTTTTCCCTTGAAGAGGAAAGGGTGATGCACCAAAGTAGATAAGTATTTCCCTCAGTTGTTGAGAACCCAGGTATAAATCTAGTAGGAGATACATGCAAGTCCCCAATCTTCGCACCAACACAAACAATCAAACACTTGCACCCAACGCTACAAAGGGGTTGTCAATCCCTTCACGGTTATTTGCAAGGATAAGATTCTATAGAGATAGATAAAGAAGATTACTAAAACAAAAATTAAAACAAAAGTAAAAAAGATTGCAGCAAAGTATTTTCGGTACTTTTGTTTTTTAGATCTGAAAACATAATATGTAAAATAGACCCAGGCCCATAGGTTTCACTAGAAGCTTCTCTCATGAAGAAAAATAATACGGTGGGTGAACAAATTACTGTCGAGAAATTGATAGAAAAGAGAATAATTATGAAGATATCCAAGGCAATGATTATGCATATATGCATTACGTCCGTGTCAATTAGACCGAAACGATTTTGCATCTACTACTATTACTCCACACATCGACCGACTCCTGCCTGCATCTAGAGTATTAAGTTCATGAACAAAGTGTAAGATGACATGATGTAGAAGGATAAACTCAAGCAATATGACGAAAACCCCATCTTTTTATCGTTGATGCCAACAATACAAATACTTGCCTCGCCACCCCTACTATGTCACTGGGTGAAGACACCGCAAGATTGAACCCAAAACTAAGCAATTCTCCCATTGCAAGAATTACCAATCTAGTTGGCCAAACCAAACCAATATCTTGAAGAGAGTTGCAAAGATATGAAATAATGCATATAAGAATTCAGAAAAGACTCAAATAATATTCATGGATATTCTGAACATAAACCCATAATTCATTGGATCTCGACAAACACACCGCAAAAGAGTATTACATCGGATAGATCTCCATGAAGATCATGAATAACATGGTATTGAAGCGCAAAGAGAGAGAAGAAGCCATCTAGCTACTAGCTATGGACCCAAAGGTCTCTGGTGAACTACTCACGCATCATTGGAGGGGCAATAGAGTTGATGTAGATACCCTTCGTGATCGAATCCCCCTCCGGCAGATTATTGGAAAAGTCTCCAAGATTGGATCTCTCGGGAATGGAGGCTTCCGGCGGCGGAAAAGTATTTTTGTGGTTCCCTTTGGTATTGGGGGAATATTTGAAAATTAATAGGCCAAAGAATAGGTTAGGAGACCTGCTGGGGGCCACAAGCCTGTGAGGCACACACACAGGGGTGGTGGCCGCGCCCCTTGGTTTATGACCTCCTAGCAGGTCTCTTGCCTCCCCCTCCAAGTCTGGTAGATGTCTTCTGGTCCAAGAAAATTATCACGAAGATTTTATTCCGTTTGGACTCCGTTTAATATTCCTTATCTTGAATACTCAAAAACAAGGAAAAAAACATAAATTGGCACTAGGGTCTAGATTAATAGGTTAGTCCCAAAAATAATATAAAATAGCATATTAATGCATATAAAACATCCAAAACAGATAATAAAATAGCATGGAACAATCAAAAATTATAGATACTTTGGAGACGTATCACTGGCTGCGACATCGGCTGGAGCCATGCTCCGGGCGGGACCCCTCGCCAACTCTGCCGAGTGCACCGCGCTCGGGCTTCTCTGCACGTGCGCGACCTCCGCTCCCATAGGAGACGGCGCAGCGCTAGGCTTAGGCTCCACCTGCCCCGCAGACTGCACCATCTCTCCCTCTGGTGAGCTGCGTAGCAACGACACTCCCATAGGCATCGACAGCCTCTGCGCATGCTTTGGCGAGCTACATCTCATTGACGCGCCCGCTTTCGACAAGTACCCTAGTAAGGTGCTCGCCGTCTCCGGAATGCCACCATCCGCTGGTGGCGTGACCCCTGGCTACATCGATGATCTATGTGCGCTCTTCGCGGAGTTGCGCATCTTTGATACGCTCACCCCCGATGAGTGCCTTACCGAGGTGCTTGATTTCTCTGACATGTTGCCGCCCTCTGGTAGTAACGTCTTGGACAGTGCTGACTACTCCTACGTCTGCATAGAGGTGACGGCCATCGGCTCCACCGCGAGCACTTAGCGTGACAGGACGGAGGCGGCTGCAGCAGCAGCCCGCGCCGGCCCATCCGACCCCCTCCGCTCCACTCTGCAGGGTTTGACCACCCCATCGCGCCTTCAGCCGATCCAGGCGCCACCACGGCCGATGTGGAGGTGGCCCACAGGCTGCTGTTTCCGGAGACCAACATGCTCGCCAACATGCGGTGCTGGATGGAGTACGCGTAGTGCGGGTACAACTCTGCCTACGATCTCACCCCGGCTGGCACCGAGCCCGGCAGTGCGATGAGGTCACAATCGTGACCGAGTGGTCGCCGACATCCTCCGTAGAAACGTGCCCACCTATGACACTCCCACGGACAACATGAAGGCCGCCCAGGCAGCCATGGCTGACATGGCTTCCTTGGAAGGTGAGGAGCACGCTCTACAGGAGCGGCACATCAAGGAACTCATCACCACTGCCAACACGCAGCAGGCCCGGTTCGAGACGACCTAGCCCAGCTCTAAGTCCCCTCACCTTGGGGGTGACGATCCGCTGGCCACCGGCGAGTGTCGGCAAGCCTAGTAGTCCTCCTCTCCGCCCGGCTCCGGCCGCCAGACCAGCGGGAGTCGTGACGGCCGTTTCCGACAACACGAGTAGCCGACTGTCACCAGCCAGCGAAATGACGGTTTGGAGGATGACAGCCTCCGGACGGGTGCATGCGCCCCGCCTCCGCGACGGGACTGGATACGCTTGCCCAGGCTAGCGGTCCGCCCTGAGGTCACTGCCAGGCTCAGGCCCCGTGTCCCCCAAAGCGAGAACAACGCTCATTGTTTCCTCGATCGGCTAGCGAAATCCCTCCTTCTGGAAGAAGAGGGTCCAATCGTCCCGACATGCTTTGACACGTGCATCCACAATGAGCCATTCCTAACCAGGTTCACCCTACCCTGCGATACCCCCACGTGTAGCGGCTCCGCCAAGCTGGAGGACTGGCTAATCAACTACACCATTGTAGTCGGCATCACCAGGGGAAACAAGCGTGTAGCGGTGCGCTACGTCCCCCTCATGCTGATCAGCTTCGCCCGGACATGGATCAATAGCCTACCAGCTAGCAGCAACAACACATGGGTGGAATTTGAAGAAGCATTTGTGTGAAACTTTAGCGGCACTTAAAGGTGGCCCAGTCATCCCCGCAAGATGGCCATGTGTGTTCAGGGGCCAGACGAGTCCCTTCGCGACTATCTCACGCGTTGGACCGAGCTGCGCAACTCCTGCGAAGGGGTGCACAAGGTGCAGACAATCCAGTATTTTTCCGAGGGCTGCCGAGATGGGACCCTGCTCAAGCACAAACTCATGTGCTCCGAGCCGGTGACCCTGGTAGAGCTCACGGCCAAGGCGGACAAGTACGCCACGGCCCACTCCTTGATGTGCATCAAGGTCAACTCAACCGGCAAGGCCATTCCGGCTCAACCCGCCGCCCCACGGGTGACATCCGATAGCAGAACAACAATGAAAGACAGACCAACTCGATCTCCGCTATAGGAGACGACATGTCATCACCAGCGAAGAAGAGCAGCCACCTACCCAAGCCGGCAGCGAACCAGCAACGCCACCTAGCAACCAAAGCTCACCTTCGAGTAGATGCTCGATGCACCCTGCAAGATGCATTCCAAGGCAAAGCCGATGGCGCAAACGCTTCGACAGTGTAGTTTCTCTCAGTGACTGACCTAAGGCAAGGGCCTGCCGGCTCCTCCGCCCCTAGCTTCTTGTGTCCCAACACTGGCACGACGTCGGCTCCGGCAGACGGTCGTCTCCTTGGCCGCTTCCTGACATTGGGGTGTACGTCCTGACACTAGAGCATACGTCACCTTCACCAGCAAGGCGGTGACAAGCATAGCCAACATAGGCGCCGGCACGAGGTGAACGCCATTGTTACCTCGGTCCGCCGAGTACATGCACTGGTTCGAGCGACCAGGGACCCAGAGTCGGACGAACCACCCGGTCATGATGCCTTGCCCGGGCAGCTATGCCCTCGTACTCGACCCCACCATGCCTCCGAAAGTCTCACCTGCCGGTTCTTGCCGGTGTTGATCCAGGGCGGCAACAGCATCAACATTCTCTACCGCAACACCCTACTCAAATTAGGCCTCAAGGAGAGTCACCTACAGTTGACCCAGACAGTTTTCCATGGCATCGTGCCAGGGCAATCCTGCTCATCCATCGGCAAGATCTGACTCGACTCCTCTTCAACAGCAACAGCCACTTCCATCGCGAGGTGGTTGACATCAACAACACCTAGCATCTATTGATTGGCAGACCCACACTTGCCAAGTTCATGGCGGTCCCCCACTACACCTACCTCAAGTCGAGGATGTCGGGTCCCAAGGGCATCATACCAATCGACAACGACTACAAGGTGCCTATCGAGTGCGTGCGTGACAGTAGCCGGCTGGCCGAGTCCCTGTTCATCGCGGAGGAGAGCCACTAGCTCGATCGGCTCGTAGCTTAGGCCGCCGAGCAACCGGCCATGTCGGCTCTGCCCTCCCAGTCGGCTGATGAGAGAGTGTTCTAGTCGTCCAAGGACACCAAGCAAGTACCATTTGACCCGATCAACCCCAAGCAGTGCATCACCATCGGCTCCAACCTCAGCAGTAAATAGGAAGGTGAGCTTGTCGACTTCCTCCGTGAGAATTGGGACATCTTTGCACGGTCTCCAAAAGACATGCCGAGTGTGCCGTGGAAGTACGCCGAGCACAAACTACACATACGGCCTGATGCGAAGCTGGCCATGCAACTTCTCTACCGTTTCTCTAAGGAGAAGCAGTGTACCGTAGGTTAAGAAATTGCCTGGCTGCTCGCATCCAGCTTCATCACAGAAGTTTTCTACCCTGACTCATTTGTGAACCCGGTCCTGGTGCTGAAGAAAAACAAGACTTGGCGCATGTGTATTGACTACACCAGCCCGAACGAGGTGTGCCCCAAGGATCCTTTCTCCCTACCGTGGATTAATGAGGTGATCAACTCCACCGCTGGCTGCGACCTGCTGTCCTTTCTGGACACCTACTCCGGCTACCACCAGATCAACCTAGACCCAGTGGACCGGCTCAAGACCTCCTCCATCACCCCTTTTGGGGCCTACTGCTACATCACCATGTCGTTCAGCATGAAGAACGCCGGCTCCACCTGCTAGGGCTGCATGCAGAAGTAGCTCCTGTCCCAGATCAGCAGGAACATGCACGTATATGTGGTTGACATCATCATAAAGACAAAGAAGCATTTCTACCTCCTCGATGACCTCTGACAGACCTTCACCAACCTACGCGAGTACAAGGTTCTGCTCAACCCGGAGAAATGTGTGTTCGGCGTGCCAGCCAGGCAGCTCCTCGGCTTCTTCGTCTCCGTTCGTGGGATCGAAGTCAACCTAGAGAAGATCAAGGCAATCGAGCGCATGCACAAGCCGGACAAGCTATGTGGCGTACATAAGTTCATCGGCTGCCTTGCCTTGTTCAGCCGGTTTGTCAGCCGGGTGGGAAAGAAGGCGCTGCCCCTCTATCAGCTCATGAAGAAGACCACCAAGTTCGAGTGGACAGACCAGGCGGACAAGGCGTTCCACGACCTCAAGCGTGTTCTTTCCACTACGTCGTTTTTGGCCGCACTAGCACAGAAGGAACCCATGCTCACGTACGTCGCAGCAACGTCACGCGTGGTCAGCGTCGTTCTAGTAGTGGAGCGACCCGAGGAGGGCAAGACGCTACCAGTTCAGTGTCCTGTCTACTACCTGAGTGAGGTCCTCTCCACCTCCAAAATTACACCCACTATTAGAAGATGTGCTACGGTGTGGACTTCGCCACAAAGAAGCTGAAGGAGTACTTCCAGGAGCACACCATCACCATGGTGAGCACGACTCCTCTCTCGGAGATCATGGGTACCCGGGACGCAACTAACCGGATTGCCAAGTGGTCAGTCGCCCTCGCGGACCACGACATCCAGTACGAGCCCCGCACGCATACGATGGCCAACTTCCTCATCGATGGGGCAGAGACCCAGTACATGCCTCCGCCTCAGGACTTGACGCATTGGCACATGCACTTCGACGACTCGAAGAGGCGTGCTGGATTGGGAACTAGCATCTTCTTGTCCTCACCAAAGGAGGACCAGCTCAAGTAAGCCCTTCAGATCCACTTCGCCGCCTCCAGCAACGTGGCCGAGTATGAGGCACCCGTCCACGGCCTCCGGCTCGCCAAAGAGATTGGCATCCGACACATCCTCTGCTTCAGCGACTCGGACCTCGTGGTGCGACAGGTCTACGACGAGTGGGACGCTAGGGACACCAACATGGAGAGCTACCGCTTTCTTGTTCAACAGCTAACCAGCTCCTTCAAGGGCTAAGAGTTCCACCATGTCCCCCGAGCGAACAACGAGGCGGCGTACATGTTGGCCAAGATCGGCTCCACCCGGCAGGCCATTCCGGCTAGCGTCTCCCTCGAGTAACTGCTCAAACCATCGATCAAGCCCTCCATAGAGTTGGAGTCCATCCTCGTGCCAGCCAACCAAACCACCATCGCCTTAGGCTCGAGGACTCCGTTGGCCGCCCTGGACCCTGCCCTACGCTCACCGGCTCAGTCCTGGGGAGCCCCAGCACCGATCCCACAGTCGTCTTGACAATAGAAGAAGTGTACCTGGCCGTCATGATCCCGATGACTACTCTCTCGGTCTCAAGGACTTCAGATCCGGCTCCACGAGCAGATGGTCCGGCTCCAACGGCCACCGACTCCTATCCCGAGCCGACCTCGGCGACGGTGTCGGCGCCTACTTGGGCTCAATCTGTCCTAGTGTTCCTTACGCGTGGCAAGCTCCCACATGAGGAGTCCGCGGCCCACTAGGTGCAGCATCGGGCTCCTGCCTATGGCATCATCAATCATGAGCTTGTCAGGCGCAACATAACCGATGTTTTCCATCACTGCGTGGAGGCCAACAGGGGGTGCGAGATTCTCAAAGATATCCATCGGGGCGAGTGTGGTCACCGAGGGAGTCCTGGATTAAGGGGTCCTCAAGAGGCCGGCGTGTTTCTTATGGGCCGGACAGTATGTGATGCTTGCGGAACATTGATCGGTCGAAGGCCCTATCTCCAGGAAAGGAAGCTTCAGGATTCGTGGCTTGTTCTCCATGTTCGGTGTAGAAAATAGGCATGTTTATCTCTTCGGCATGTAACCGACCATGTGTAAAGCCGGTGTCTATATAAGCCGGAGGGTTTTAGGTTGTAGAGAGAGAGCAACTCATCTAGGGTTAGCTATTGGATCTCGAGGTAGATCAACTCTATAACCCCCATATCATCAATACAATCAAGCAGGACGTAGGGTATTACCTCCATAGGAGGGCCCAAACCTGGGTAAATCCTTGTCCCCTTCATCTCCTGTTACCACCGATTCTAGTCTCATAGCTTGGGACCCCCTACCCGAGATCCGCCGGTTTTGACACTGACATTAGTGCTTTCATTGAGAGTTCTGCTGGGAGCACTCAAGGAATCCATGTCTCACCTTGTCATCAATGAAGAGGTCCACAACATGGACACTTTCTTCCCCGGACAGATCTTCGCCTTTGGCGGGGTTGTGCTGCACGCCAACCAGACCGGCCATCTAGGTCGTGTCGAAAGCTTCACCCTGGTGAAGAGATCAGATTTGGGAACCTAGAATTCTCCATGGATCCTAGGGGTGACTTGTCACTAACTGGGCTCGCAGGCTTGCCTTCCATACCCGAAGACTCTGGGGCTTTAATGTCGAGCTCCGTTTTTGGTCACGCCCACGAGGTTAACTCCGACGATGGCTCTACTTTTAGTCCGGGTTCGGTCATAGTGCCGAAGGACAGGATACCTGTTCTTGCCGAACACTCCACTCCTCCAGACACATCAGGGATCAACTGCGACACCGTGCAGTTTGATCTGGTCGAGCTCTTGACATTGAACGAGGCATTATATCGGATCTCGTCGATGACAATTACCGATGATTCAAACCCGATATGTGCTTGGATCAGCCACCAAGAGGGTCAGTGCGAATTGTTTGATCCACCCACCACCCACTTCATAGCCACAGTCGAAGACTTAACCGACATGTTGGACTATGCCTCTGACGAGGTAGAATACATGGATGAAGAAGACTACGCTCCAACCCCTGTTAACACCGGGCGATGGGCCACCACTTCTACATATAACGTCTACATGGTGGACACCCCAATCACTAATGGCAAGAAATGGCTAATAATGATGGCGACAAGTCGGGTGACGCACCGTCAAGGCACAGAAAACCGCATAAGCGGTCCAAAGGCAAAAAGGGAAGGAAAGCTATTATCTGCACCGTGGACGGAGATATCCCAGAGGACCGTGGCGATCCCAACATCCCCGAAAACCCGTTAGAGGGTTGGGAAAGGCCTGAGGACCAGAGCAACCCCGACGACTTCAACGATTCCGAGGATGACAACTACCTCCCTCCTATCGAGGAGGAGGACATCCCGGAAGTCGATGACCTAGACATTCCTGATAACTCTGAAGATCAAGAACTATTTAGGCAACAACTCATAGCAACGGCCCACAGCCTGAAAGCAAAGGAACAACAACTTAAAGCCGAACAAGACGACCTCAATGATCGATGGACAAGAGTCCTCTCAGCTGAGGAGGGATCCGATACCGGGCTGTCGGACCAACCTAAGAGTTATCCATGCAGAAGGCTGCTGCCACGATTTGGCGACGAGCTCACTGATACCCCGTCTCCCAAACATACCCCGTACGACAAGCCGGAATGCCCTCCTCGCAGGCGTGACATGACAGCTGACGATACCGGTTACTGACCAGCTATGCCCCAAAGACGGGGAAAGGAGCTGCTAGAGCCCAATGATAGGTTGATGACCCACAAGTATAGGGGATCTATCGTAGTCCTTTCAATAACTAAGAGTGTCAAACCCAACAAGGAGCAGAAGGAAATGACAAGTGGTTTCCAGTAAGGTATTCTCTACAAGCACTGAAATTATCGATAACAGATAGTTTTGTGATAAGATAGTTCATAACGAGTAAGAAGTAACGAGTGTAGGAAAGGTGCAACAAGGTATCCCAATAATTTTTGTAGCAAAGGACAGGCCTGGACAAACTCTTATATAAAGCAAAGTGCTCCCAAGGACACATGGGAATTTCTTTCAAGCTAGTTTTCATCATGCTCATTTGATTCGCGTTCGTTACTTTGATAATTTGATATGTGGGTGGACCGGTGCTTAGGTGTTGCCCCTTACTTGGACAAACCTCCCACTTATGATTAACCCCTATCGAAAGCATCCGCAACTACGAAAGAATAATTAAGGTAAACCTAACCATAGCATGAAACATATGGATCCAAATCAGCCCCTTACGAAGCAATGCATAAACTATGGTTTAAGCTTCTGTCACTCTAGCAACCATTCATCTACTTATTACTTCCCAATGCCTTCCCCTAGGCCCAAATAATGGTGAAGTGTTATGTAGTCTACGTCCACATAACACCACTGGAGGATATACAACATACATCTCATCAAAATATTGATCGAATACCAAATTCACATGATTACTTATAACAAGACTTATCCCATGTCCTTAGGAATAAACGTAACTACTAACAAAACATGTTCATATTCATAATCAGAGGAGTATTAATTATCATAAAGGATCTGAACATAATATATTCCACCAAGTAAACCAACTAGCATCAACTACAAGGAGTAATCAACACTACTAGCAACCCATAGGTACCAATCTGAGCTTTGAGACAAAGACCAGATACAAGAGATGAACTAGGGTTTGGAGATGAGATGGTGTTGGTGAAGATGTTGATGGAGATTGCCCCCTCTCAATGAGAGGATCGTTGGTGATGATCATGGCTTTGATTTCCCCCTCCGGGAGGGAAGTTTCCCCGGCAGACTAGCCCTGCCGGAGCTCTAGATTGGTTCTGCCCAAGTTCTGCCTCGAGACGGCAGCGCTTCGTCCTGAAAGCTCTCTCTTGATTTTTCCAGGTCAATACCAAACATATAGGAGAAGATGGGCATCGGGGGCCAGCCAGGTGGGCCACAAGCCTCCTAGAGTAACAATTCATTCACAAGATAAAGTATGAACCAAGAACTCTATTGACAACCAACAAACTATGATCTTAGTCATTGAAGCAATTGGCAATTTATCATAACATCGGAAAGAGTCAATATAAGAGCTTGTAAAGAAAATCCACATACTCAATCATCTTCTAGTCTTTCACAATTGCTAACACTCACGCAGTACCCACGAGATCAAAGCTTCAATCAGACACAAAGAAAGATAGGGGCTTATAGTTTTGCCTCCCAACTATTCACCTCAAGGGTGATGTCAACAATAATAACTCATGATCACCCACATCCGAGTGGATATATGAGTCTAGATCATTCCCCAACACATAATGCTTGCCAAGAGAGAGGCAAAATATAGGAAGTGGTGAGGAGCACCATGATTCTTTCATAAAGGTAAGTACTTAAAAGGTAGAAGTAATAGATAGTCCCATCGCAAAGGGAAGCAGAGGTTTTCATGTGCTTTTTGTTTTTCGATGCACAAACCCTTGGGTAGAGGAACACCGCATTGTATTTCCATTTGTGATAGCAACCTTTATTATGTAGTCTGTCGCTTTTATTTCTTTACTATCACAAGTTCATACAACGCTTATTTCCCTTAAAATAAAAGAGCACACATATTTAGGAGAAATTTTTATTGCCTTTTGCACCGATGACAACTTAGTTGAAGGGTCTTATTCAATCCATAGGTAGGTATGGTGGACTCTCATGGCAAAACTGGGTTGAGGTGTTTGGATGCACAAGTAGTATCTCTATTTGGTGCGGAAGTTTTGGCTAATATGAGGTGGAAGCAAGCACTACATGTTTAAGGATCTAAAACCATATAACTTCTATCTGGAGGCAAGCAAACATAACCCATTATGTTGTCTTCCTTGTCCAACATCAACTTCTTGGCATGTAATATTTTACTGAGTGGTCAGAATCATAAAAGATGTCCAAGATAATGTATTTATATGTGAATCTCTCTTTCTTTATCACTTCGTTTCCAATTGCACCAATGACCAATTACTATGTTTGTTAACTCCTAGCAAATTTCAATCTACATACATTTTATATTTGAAGTCATCACTCCCCATAAGATCCTTATGCATACTCTTTTCTTTTATTCTATTATTATTTATTCATTACTCTCAAGTCATAGTAATCTAGCAAAGATCTCTCATCAAAACTACTTTTTATTATATAATTCTTGGACTTGCTTACATAAGGGGAGAAAAGGCAAAAACTAAAAGGTAGATCATACTAAAACTTTTATTCTACTAGATCAAAACAAAATAAAAAAAGATCCAACAAGAAAAAAAAAAGGAAGAAAGGTGTGATGGTGATATGATACTAGGGCGCCTCCTCCAACCTTGGCACAAGGCAAGGGGAGTGCCCATTCCCATATGCTCAGGTGTCCTTCTTCGGAGGTGATGGTGGTGAAGTTGTTGATGAGGATGGAAATTTGTCCTCCGTCTTACAAGGCATTGGCTCACCATTATAAAAAGATGAACGAGCCTGCAGAATCCTCAAATCTGCAGCCAAACTCATCCTCTTAAATCTATATTCATACTCATAGTTTTGGTTTTGCAGATCATAGATCTGGGCTTGGAAATGCTCAGTTTTCTCGTAAAGCTTGAAGATGTGCTCCCCGATGTCCTTGGTGTCCAGCTTGTGTTTATGGGTAGACTCCGAGATCATCATATGTTTGGCATTGAGTCCACGTTCCACCATCCCTTGGCACTTGAAGACTTGTTGCTCCATTGCTTCGAGCCTTGTTTCCATGCTTCCGGTCTTGTTTGGCCCCTCAACGTCACAGATGTGCAGAACCCCCTCACACATCTCAATGTTTTGAGGGTGTTGCAGCACCTTTGCAAGATAATGGTTGATGACCTTCTCGAAAAACTTGTCCTTGGGAGCACCGGGGGATGCCATGACGATCTAAGTCTCCTGCAAAAATAGCTCAAAACGAAAACATGAGGTATTGTCATGATATGAAAGTCAAAACCTTCGGGAGATTATATAATAAATTTTTGTTTACCCGGAGGGGTGTTCCACAAGAAAATGGAGTCCGAGGGCGCACGGGGTGGTGACAAGCCCCTAGGCGCGGCCAGGGGGTGACCGTGCCTGGCAGGCTTGTCGCCTCCCCGTGCGTCCTTCGGACTACTTTTTATTTTCCTAATTGTTTTAAATATTCCAAAACTGAGTAAAATTACTATTGGGAAAGTTTTGGAGTCGCTTTACTTACCGTACCATGTACCTATTCCTTTTCGGAGTCTGTAACGTTCTAGTAGGTCTCCCTAATATGCTCTTCTGGAGTAATGGTATTGATAACATTGGTCTCAAAATTAATGGGAGTACCTGAAATATAATGTTTGATTCTTTGCCCATTTACCACCTTCGGATTTGTGCCTTCGGCGTTGTTGTTCTTGATGGCACTTGAACGATATACTTCCTCGACGATATAAGGCCCTTCCAGTTTGGAGAGAAGCTTTCCTGCTAAAAATCTTCAACGAGAATTGTATAGAAAGACATGCTCACCGACATTAAATTCATGATTTTGTATCCTTTTATCATGCCATCTCTTAACTTTTTCTGTAAACAACTTGGCGTTCTCATAGGCCTGGGTTCTCCATTCATCAAGTGAGCTAATGTCAAATAACCTGCATGTGATGTTTATCATGTTTACATCTTATTTACTTAGAACGACGGTAGTAAATAAGATGATCTCTCAATAAAATTTCAAGAAATGTCTTCATCCTAACTGTGCACCGTTGCTAAGGATTGTTGTTCCGAAGCACCACGTGATGATCGGGTGTGACGGGTTCTAACGTTCGCATACAACGGGTGTAAGCCAGATTTACACACACGAAACACTTAGGTTCACTTGACGAGCCTAGCATGTACAGACATGGCCTCGGAACACGGAAGACCGAAAGGTCGAACATGAGTCGTATAGAATATAGGACCAACATGGAGATGTTCACCATGGATGACTACTCCATCTCACATGATGATCGGACACGGGCTAGTTGACATGGATCATGTGTCACTTGGATGACTAGAGAGATTTCTATCTAAGTGGGAGTTCATTAAATAATTTGATTATCTGAACTTAATTATGATGAACTTAGTCTAAAATTGTCATTACACTCTATATTGTAGATCCAATGGCCAACGCTAATGTCACCCTCAACTTCAATGCGTTCCTAGAGAAAACCGAGCTGAAAGATGATGGAAGCAACTATGCAGACTAGGTCCATAGCTTGAGGATCATCCTCATAGCTTCCAAGAGATTGTATGTCCTTGATGCACCGCTAGGTGACCCACCCATTTTCCCAGCGGACCAAGACGTTACGAACGCTTGGCAGTCACGCTGTGATGATTACTCCCTGGTTCAGTGCGGCATGCTTTAAAGTTTAGAACCGGGGCTCCAAAAGCGTATTGAGCAACACGGAGCATATGAGATGTTCCAAGAGCTGAAACTGGTTTTCCAAGCTCATGCCCGGGTTGAGAGCTATGAAGTCTCCGACAAGTTCTTCAGCTGTAAGATGAAGGAGAATAGTTCTGTCAGTGAGCACATACTCAAAATGTTTGGGTTGCACAACCGCTTGACTAAGCTGGGAGTTAATCTCCCGGATGACTCAATCATTGATAGAATCCTCCAGTCGCTTCCACCTAGCAACAAGAGCTTTGTGATGAACTACAACATGCAGGGTATGGAGAAGTCCATTCCTGAGTTGTACTCGATGCTGAAATCAGCAGAGGTCGAGATCAAAAAGGAGCATCAAGTGTTGATGGTGAATAAGACCACTAGTTTCAAGAAAGGCAAGGGTAAGAAGAACTTCAAGAAGGACGACAAAGCTGTTGCCGCACCCGGTAAGCAAGTTGCCGAGAAGAAGAACAAGAATGGACCCAAGCCTGAGACTAAGTGCTTTTATTGCAAGGGTACCGGTCACTGGAAGCAGAACTGCCCCAAGTACTTAGCGGATAAGAAGGCCAACAACGTTAAGGGTATATGTGATATACTTGTTATTGATGTGTACCTAACCAGCGCTCGTAGTAGCTCCTGGGTATTTGATACTGGTGCAGTTGCTCACATTTGTAACTCCATGCAGGAGCTGCGGAATAAGCGGAGCTGGCAAAGGACGAGGTGACGATGCACATCGGGAATGGTTCCAAGGTCGATGTGATCGCCGTGGGCACGCTACCTCTACATCTACCTTCGGGATTAGTTTTAAACCTCCATAATTGTTATTTAGTACCAACTTTGAGCATGAACATTGTATCTGGATCTCGTTTGATGCGAGATGGCTACTCATTTAAATCTGAGAATAGTTGTTGTTCTATTTATATGAGAGAAATGTTTTATGGTTATGCCCTGCTGGTCAATGGTTTATTTTTGATGAATCTCGAATGTGATGTTACACATGTCCATAGTGTGAGTACCAAAAAGTGCAAGGTTGATAATGATAGTCCCACTTACATGTGGCACTGCCGCCTTGGTCATATTGGTGTCAAACGCATGAAGAAGCTCCATGCTAATGGACTTTTGGAGTCTCTTGACTTCGAATCATTTGACACATGCGAACCATGCCTCATGGGAAAGATGACCAAGACTCCATTCTATGGAACAATGGAGCGAGCAACTGACTTGTTGGAGATAATACATACTGATGTATGCGGTCCAATGAGCGTCGAGTCTCGCAGTGGCTACCATTATGTTCTCACCCTCACTAATGACTTGAGCAGATATGGGTATGTCTACTTAATGAAACACAAGTCTGAAACCTTTGAAAGGTTCAAGGAATTTAAGAGTGAGGTAGAGAATCAACGTGACAGGAAAATAAAGTGCCTACGATCTGATCGTGGCAGAGAATATTTAAGTCACGAGTTTGGCACGCACCTAAGGAAATCTAGAATTGTTTCACAACTCACGCCGCCTGGCACACCTTAGCGAAATGGTGTGTCTGAAGGTCGTAATCGCACTCTATTGGATATGGTGCGATATATGATGTCTCTTACCAACTTACTGCTATCATTTTGGGGATATGCATTAGAGACGGTCGCATTCACCTTAAATAGGGCACCGTCAAAGTCCGTTGAGACGACACCGTATGAATTATGGTTTGGCAAGAAACCTAAGATGCCGTTTCTAAAAGTTTGGGAATGTGATGCTAATGTGAAGAAACTTCAACCTGAGAAGCTCGAACCCAAAGCGGAAAAGTGCGTCTTCATAGGATATCCCAAAGAGACTATTGGGTGTACCTTCTGCCTCAAATCCGAAGGCAAAGTCTTTTTGCCAAGAATGGATCCTTTCTCGAGAAAGAATTTCTCGAAAGAATTAAGTGGGACAAAAATAGAACTAGATGAGGTAATCATACCTCCACTCGAACCGGAGAGTAGCGCAGCACGGGAAGTTGTTTCTGTGGAGCCTAAACCGGCTGGAGAGGAAGTTAATGATGATGATCATGAAACTTCAGATCAAGTTACTATTGAACATCGAAGTTCCATGACGAGGATATGTACCTAGGGTAGGGTCCTAGACAAGGCCTACATACCCTACCTAAGGACACTACATCGGAGGACTTGAAGATCAAGCATGAAGTTCTGAGTGGATTCCTGGAGACGTTCAAAGCCACTCGACAGATGTCCACTCGGAGACTCCTTCTTTCATTCGGCAGTCGCGTGTCACTCGGAAGACCTCACTTTCACTCGACGCCAGAAGACCAGGAGCCATCATCAAGAGCCCAATGGGCAGACATTGGTTCAATTGTCATTAGTAGCTTTTATTGCGTACGTTACCACTAACGGCAGACTTTAACCCCACGATCGGACCCTTAGATGCCGGGTAATTATGAGGGGCAGCAAACTCTATATAAGTCACCCCTCCCCTCCTGCATAGGGGTTCACAACCATTGTAATCTCTATATTCCACACGACATAAGCTCCCGAGCGCTGAGACGTAGGGCTGCTACCTTCACGAGAGGGGCCTGAACTCATACATCCGTGTGTACATCCTCGTCGTAGCTAGGACTCTGCCCTCTCCTTTCGTACCGCTACCATCTACTATCAGGCTCGTTCCCACGACAGTTGGCGCCCACCGTGAGGCAGGCGTCTAAGCAACTTCCGGCGAGGTTGCATTTTTCATCCTTCGACATGTCTTCCGGTGGTGTTTTTGTCCTGGGCCACGAGATCCATTTCGAAGCGCTCACCTTCATCGCCAACGATTCGGCATGGCTCCAGGAAGCATCTCTCGATGTCGAGGCACTCCCGGGCCGCGGGGCTACGCACTTCCACGTGAGTTCCTGTGGTGTGTTGCTGCGTCAGCCTTCGACTTCTTATTCCTCGGCTCCCATCGCTGTTCGCGGTCGCAAGCGGTCCGGCCTCTCACGACTTCAGCGCTAGGTCGAACACGCAGTGGCGCGTCAAACTTCTTCGCAGATTGCAGCACTTGAGCCCGCCGAGTCCCTTTACGGCATGTTTGAGTCGGATTCCGATCCGTCTGACGTGCCTTCCGAGTGCGAAAGCTACGATCCTGCAATGGAGGTCTTGATGGCGGGCTCCCATCAGAGTTCACCGCCTGGCTTTGGCCGTGGCAGGCGCGAGGCTGGAGGTCCGTCGAAAGAGTAGCCGCGTCGCGAAGGGGAGGTTCTTCATACCCATCATCGGCGCGACTGTCGTGGCCCAAGATTTGGAGGCCCCATACATTCGTCTGGAAGAACTCCAGGCAGAGCTTGACGAGCGCGCTCGCCAGAACTCGCCACTCCCCAGTCGACGTCAGCAACAACTGTTTCCGACTAGATCTCGTGACGACGTTGAGGTATATCGAACTCCTGTGTTAAATGTAGCTGGTGTTGCTAGGATAGTAGATTCCATTCAGCCATCCC
Organism: Hordeum marinum; assembly: GCA_022496015.1. Classification (NCBI taxonomy): domain Eukaryota; kingdom Viridiplantae; phylum Streptophyta; class Magnoliopsida; order Poales; family Poaceae; genus Hordeum; species Hordeum marinum. The sequence goes on along the minus strand of CM039677.1, from coordinate 382,203,680 downwards.
GGTCAGAGGCTGGAAGAGGGTTGATGCAGATCAAAGCACTGTTAGATGCAGCGTAGTGTCAGAATTCAGTAGTTTCTAGTCCCGCAACAGGATACACATCAATTCACCCAGGGAAGAGACCGTTCAGTCGGCCACAGCCCTGGATCGCCCCTGTGCCGTCAGGGCGGCGGTTTCCATGAAGGGCAAGACAGAGATCTGTTTCACCGTGAAGACCACCGTCGAGTGCCCACTCCACCGCGGAGTGGTCCGCACGTGCCCCGGCGCCAGGACGACAGGCGCTCCTTCGGTGATGATCGGAATGCAGGCTTTGATGCCCGCGCCCTCCTTGTTCAGAAGTGGATAGAATGGAGCAGAGCCCACAGGGAAGGATACGACAGAGATTTTCCGAGTGGTAGCTCGGCAGTGGTTTCTGGTCCTGAATGTTTCAGCAGAGCCATACGTTCTGTGGTGATTCCCCCCAACTTCAGGTTGGCGGCGTGAATTGGGAAGTTTTCTGGCGAATCAAAGCTGGAGACTTGGTTAGATGATTACCGAGTGGCTGTGCAAATTGGTGGCGGAAATGACAATGTGGCAATGAAGCACATGTCCCTGATGTTCGATGGTTCAGCTCGCGCTTGGCTGAATCGCCTGGCTCCTTCCAGTATACATTGCTGGGAGGATCTTGCCCGAGTGTTTGTCCAAACCTTTGAGCGCACTTGCAAGCGTCCGGCAGGTCTGCTCGACTTACAACACTGTGTTCGGAAGCCCAATGAAACTTTAAGGGATTATATTCAGCGACGGTCCACTCTGCATCATACAGTGGAGAATGTGTCGGAATATCAAGTTGTTTGTGTATTCAAGGCCGGTGTGAGATAAAGAGAACTTTATCTGAAGTTTGGGCGAATGGGTGATATTTCACTCGGCAAGATGATGGAAATCGCCACTCGGTATGCCAATGGCGAGGAAGAAGTCCGTCTCCGTAGCGGCAAAGGAAAGGCAGTCGTCAATGAGGCTCGCAACAGCAACAATCGGAAATAGAAGCGAAAGGCTGAAGATCCGGTTCGGGCAGAAGCGGCAACACTGGCGACTCGGTCAAAGAACAAGGGCAAAGCTAAGACACAGTATGCCCCCAAGAAAGGGAAAATCAGTCAGGAACTGATATTATGGATCAACCGTGTGTAATACACATGAGGAAAGATGCGGAAGGCAATCTGATTTTGCCCAAGCACACCACTCGACAGTGTCGGACCCTTATTTAGCAATTCAAGGGAGACCAGTCGAGTGATAAATCTCCTGAGAAGGGAGATGAAGATGAGGAAAAAGAAACATTCCGGATGTCACTGCTACACTGGTGATCTTTGCTGACGTCGAGAGCAAGAGCCATCTGAAAGTCATCAATAGAGAAATCAACATGGTTGTACCAGACACCCCCACCTACCACGAATGGTCCCAATATGCAATCACATTCGACCAGACGGACCATCGTGCTCATGTGGCCACTCCCGGTCGACAGGCTCTGGTAGTGGATCCGGTGGGGGGGACTCGACTTAGAAAGGTCCTCAAGGACGGCGGCAGCGGCTTGAACATTCTCTATGCGGATACCCTGAAATGGATGGGCATTCCGATGTCCTATCTGAGTGAGAGCATCATGCAGTTTCATGGGGTCATCCCAGGAAAGAAGGCCAAGTCACTCGGCCAGATAGCATTGGATGTGACATTCGGGAATGACAAAAATTTCTGAAAAGAAAAGTTGACATTTGAAGTCGTACATTTCAAGAGTGCTTACCATGCCATTCTGGGTCGACCCACATATGCACGTTTCATGGCCCGACCAAGTTATGTGTATCTCAAGTTGAAAATGCCAGGCCCTAAAGGCATGATCATGGTCACTAGCAATCGACAGCGAGCCGAAGAGTGCCTCCAGCAAGGCTCCAAGATCGCCGATCACCAGATGGCCATGGTTGAGTTGGAGGAGTACAAGAAAACCGCTAACCCTGCCGACTTGCTCCGTGCAAATAAGCCGGCTTCCGAGTCGGCATTTCAGTCGGCAGGGGAGGTGAAGAAGGTACACATCCATCCGACGTATCCTACTGCTGCCCCGACAAATATCTCATCAACACTCGACAGCAAATAGAAAGCCGAGCTCATCCAGTTCCTCCGTGAGAACTGGGATATCTTTGCGTGGAAGCTTGCTAACATGCCGGGGATTCCTAGGGAGCTGGCTGAGCACCGTCTGCGAGTGGATCCGAAAGCCAAACCCGCCAGGGAGCATTTGCGTCGTTCAGCGGTGAAGAAGCGCAAGGCAATCGGAGAAGAAGTGGCCCGTCTCGAATGTTGTGATGGTGACAAAGAAAGATAAGTCGTTGCACATGTGCATTGACTTCAAACATCTCAACAAGGTGTGCCCAAAAGTTCATTTTCCTCTCCTCCACATAGATCAAATTGTTGACTCGACAACAGGGTGTGAGCGTTTATCATTTTTGGATGCTTATTCTGGGTACCATCAAATCCGTCTGTATGGCCCGGACGAAATAAAGACAACCTTCATCACCCCATTTGGGTGTTTTGTTACATCACCATGCCTTTTGATCTCAAGAATGTCGGCGCTACTTTTATGCGCATGATTCAAAAATGTTTACTTGACCAGATCCCTCGGAATGTCGAGGCGTACATGGACGATATAGTGGTCAAGTCCTGCAAAGGTTTCGACCTACTGGCTGACTTGGTCGAGACATTCGCCAATTTGAGGCGATTCGACATAAAGCTGAATCCGGCCAAGTGTACTTTCGGCGTCCCTGGCGGCAAGTTACTCGGTTTTCTCATTTTCAAGCACGGAATTGATGTCAACACCAAGAAAATCAGATCCATTACCCATATGAAGACTCCCGTGCGAGTGCACGATGTTCAGAAGCTCACGGGTTGCTTGGTAGCATTGAGTCGATTCATTTCTCGTCTTGGTGAGAAGGCTCTGCCCTTGTATCAATTGATGAAGAAGCCTGACACATTCGAATGGACTCTCGAAGCCGAAGCAGCGTTTGTTGAGCTCAAAGCCCTGCTCTCCACCCAGCCGGTGCTTGCCGCTCCTGCCAGCAAAGAGCCCTTGCTCCTGTACATCACGACCACAAATCAAGTCGTCGGTACAGTACTGACTGTCGAGCGAGAAGAGGAGGGTAAAGCTTATAAAGTCCAGCAGCCAGTTTATTATGTCTCAGAAGTTTTGTCCCCCTCAAAGCAAAGATATCCACACTATCAGAAGTTGGTTTATGGTATTTACCTATCAGCGAAGAGGTGGCGCATTATTTCCAAGACCACTCGATTTCAGTCGTCAGTGATGCTCCCTTGTCCGAAATTTTCAATAATCAAGACGCATCAGGTCGAGTGGCTCAATGGGCAATTGAGCTTGGACACTTTGACATCAGATTCGAAGCCAAAAAAGCAATCAAGTCCCAAGCATTGGCGGATTACATGGCCGAGTGGATCGAACAGGGACAGCCTATCCAAGTTCACTTGATGCATTCGACAATGTTCTTTGACGGCTCCAAAATGTTGAATGGGTCTGGTGTTGGGGTTGTCCTGATATCTCCTAGGGGCGACAAGCTAAGCTATGTCCTGCAAATTCACTTCGATTCCTCCAACAATGAGGCAGAGTATGAAGCACTACTGTATGGGTTGCGCATGGCTATCTCTCTCGGCGTCAAGCGCCTCATGGTTTATGGCAACTCAGATCTAGTGATGAATCAAGTGATGAAAGAGTGGGATGTTCGAAACCCCGCTATGACTGGATACTGCAATGCAGTCCGAAAGTTGGAGAAGAAGTTTGAAGGCCTGGAACTTCATCATGTTCCCCGACTGAAAAATCAGGCGGTCGATCAACTATCCAAGATTGATTCCACACAACGGCCTGTCCCCAGCGATGTGTTCTTGGAGCACTTATACACTCCTTTGGTTCAAGAAGATCCTTTCACCGAAGAGCCCCCACAGGCTTTGAGTTCCACGGACTCGACAGAAGTCGATGTCCCCGCGGTGATTGACCTGATCATCGAGATTCTGGTTATCATTCCCGATTGGACTGTGCCTTACATTGCCTATATCCTCAGACAAGAGCTCCCTGAAGATGAAACAAAGGCTCGAAGGATTGTGCGCAGGTCCAAGGCTTTCATTGTGATGCGAGATCAACTGTTCAGAGAGAGTGCAACTGGTGTCACCCAGTGCTGCATTTCCCCCGAGGAAGGTCGAATGATTCTAGACGAGATTCACTTGGGAACTTGCGGCCACCATGCGTCTTCAAGGACGATTGTTGCTAAAGCATACCGAGCTAGTTTTTACTAGCCACGAGCTAATGAGATGGCTAAAGACATCGTTGATCATTGCGATGGTTGCCAGTTCTATGCGAACCTGTCACACAAGCCAGCATCTGCTCTGAAGATAATACCTCTTGCTTGGCCATTTGCAGTTTGGGGACTCAACATGGTTGTCCCCTTCTGACCCGGAAAAGGAGGATTCAGTCACTTGTTGGTAGCAGTCGACAAATTCACCAAGTGGATACAAGCCAAGCCAATCAAGAAGCTGAACTCCCGTACGGCGGTCACATTCATGAGAGAGATAATTTGTTGATACGGCATCCCGCACAGCATCATCACGGACAACGGCACTAATTTTGACTCGAAAGAATTCAGGAACTTCTATAACTCCCAAGGCACCCGAGTGGATTATGCATTTGTTGCACATCCTCAAACCAATGGGCAAGTCGAGCGGGCTAATGGTCTCATCCTGCAAGGTCTGAAGCCTCTTCTCATGCGCGATTTGGATCATGCCGCCGGAGCTTGGGTAACTGAGCTGCCGTCTGTTTTGTGGGGTCTGAGGACAACGCCTAATCGGTCGACTGGACGAACACCTTTATTCCTTGTCTATGGTGTTGATGCCATATTGCCGAGTGACTTGGCCCACAATTCTCCTCGAGTGGAGTTGTATTCTGAGGCTGAAGCTGAACAGGCCAGACAGGACGGTGTAGATCTTCTAGAGGAGGAATGAGAGATGGCTCTGATCTGGACTACTGCCTATCAGCAGGACCTCTGGTGCTTCCATGAGAAGAATGTCAAGAGTCAGTCGTTTCATGAGGGAGATCTGGTGCTTCGAGTGAATCAACACCAACCACACAAGTTTGCTCCTGCTTGGGAAGGTCCTTTCATCGTGACTAAGGTGCTAAACAATGGAGCCTATCACCTGTACAATCTCATGAAGTGGATAGACGAGCCACGAGCCTGGAATGCAGATCTGTTCCGGTGTTTTTATACTTGAGACAGGGATCTTCTGATGTAATAAGAATACTTCATCAATGCAATTCACATTTCTGCAATATATATCATCGGTTCCAATCGTACAGTCACATTCTTGGGGATACTCTAAGTGATGAGAAATCCTCACACTCGGGGGCTTAGCTGTGAACATGTTTCACCTAAGTTAAAAACCCTGTCGGGTGGATAGCAGTCCATTCACTGGACGGCCTATTTGCGAATCCGTCTTCGCTTAGGTTCAGAAATACTCTGAGTGATGAGCAATCCTCACACTCGGGGGATTAGCTGTGAACATGTTTCGCCTAAGTTAAAAACCATGTCGGGTGTATAGCAGTCCATTCACTCGACGACCTATTTGCGAATCTGTCTTCGCTTAGGTTCAGAAATACTCCGAGTGATGAGCAATTCTCACACTCGGGGGCTTAGCCGTGAACATGTTTTGCCTAAGTTAAAAAACCCAGTCGGGTGGATAGCAGTCCATTCACTCGACGGCCTATTTACGAATCCATCTTCGCTTAGGTTCTGGAATACTCTAAGTGGTGAGCAATGCTCACTCTCGGGGGCTTAGCTGCAAAACACGTTTCGCCTAAGTTAAAAACCTCCTCGGGTGGATAGTAATCCATTCACTCGACAACTTAGCTCTGAATCGACATTTGCCTAAGTTCGAAAATACTCCGATTGATGAGCAATCCTCACACTCGGGGGCTTAGCTGCGAAACACGTTTCGGCTAAGTTAAAAACCTCGTCGAGTGGATAGTAATCCATTCACTCGACAACTTAGCTGCGAATTGACATTCGCCTAAGTTCGAAAATACTTCGAGTAATGAGCAACCCTCACACTCGGGGGCGTAGCTGCGAAACACATTTCGCCTAAGTTAAAAACCTCGTCGGGTGGATAGTAATTCATTCACTCGACAACTTAGCTGCGAATCGACATTCGCCTAAGTTCGAAAATACTCCGAGTGATGAGCAATCCTCACACTCGGAGGCTTAGCTGCGAAACATCTTTCGCCTAAGTTAAAAACCTCGTCGGGCGGATAGTAATCCATTCACTCGACAACTTAGCTGCGAATCGACATTCGCCTGAGTTCGAAAATACTCCGAGTGATGAGTAATCCTCACACTCAGGGGCTTAGCTGCGAAACACGTTTCGCCGAAGTTAAAAATAAATTCAGTCGAACAGACGATTGAAAGCCAAATACGAATAAAATCCAAAGGGTAAACCATGGATAAACGTTTCATACGGAAGCAAATGTGCTCAGGCCTAAGGCCTGAATGAAGTTTTAAGGGATACAATTCCACTCGGCACACCGAGGCAAATATAAGTGTTTCTTCCAAAGACCAAGTTTTTTAAACGGGTGACGGGCTGGCAGGCTCGACAAAAGTGTCCAAGTCAATGCCGTCGGTGATTTTGGTGGCTGCCTCAATGAAGGTTTCCATGAAGTCCTCAAATTGGAGTTTCTTTGTGTTTACCACCTGGAGCTCCTTTAGCTTCTCCTCCCTCACGTCCTGGCAATGGACCCTGACAAGTGATAACGCCACGTCGGCCCCATAGCGAGCAGCAGATTTCTTCTAGGCTTGCACTCGACTAGGAAGTTCATTCAAGCGAACCATTATAGAGTTGAGGTCGAGCTGAAGAGTGTCATCAGGCCATAGCTCCTTGTCGATTCTCTCCATTGCAGATTTCAGTCGGGCAATATATGCCTGGATGCCTTGGAGCCGGAAGTTGAGTCTCAGCATGTTCATGGCCACTGCATTGGCAACTAGTGACTTGGTGGGATCCAGATTGGGCTCAACCTCTTCTGTCTCCTTCTCAAAGTCTTGGCAGAATTCTATTGAAGAATGGAGAATGGGAGGAGAATCGGTGAACTATCACCCTCAAACTTTTTACAAACTTCAGTCGACAAGAAACACTCACCGTCGAGCAGAATATACATCTTCCTCGAGAATTCGCCCAAATGCTTCTCCAGGCCATTGCTCCTTTTAACGAGGTCTGCATGCTCCTGCTTCAGCTTGGTGTTCTCCTCCTCCAGCTTCTTGGCGGCCGCCAACTTCCGATCTGCAGCTTCAGTCTTGTCCCTGGCCACTTGTTGGGCGTCAGCAAGTGCCTTGTCCTTCTCCTCCAGCGCCTTCTTCATGGAATATAAAGAAACAACATTGTTGAGTCACGCTTGGAGTCGACGGTTTTCATTGCGTACGTCTGTTTGAGTGAGAGCACTCGGTTCAAAATATGAAGAATGAAGAGGGGAAGAGAGTCAGCAGTAATTACCTCCCAAAGACTTCATCTGGGCACGCGCTCGCTCTAGAGCGTTGTTGGAGACCGCCAGATCCACTCGCAGGCGGTTCCTTTCATCCTCCATGTCCTTGTACTGCGTCCCAAGTTCGCAAGCCCTCTAGAACCAACAAAAGACAGGAACTCAATCGGCAAGTGGCGCCTGGGACAGTTGACTGAGTTATGAACACCGGCAAATGACTATCTTACAACCTTGGAACAACCTAAGAAGAATTCAAGCAAAAAGTCCACTCGACATGTCGAGTGGCCCTGGTGCTCCGCACGCCGTAAACAAATTCAAGGTTGTCTCTATTAAGACCCCTGCCAGTGCAAGCACTCAACAGCGGTCTCGGGGACTACACCCAGTGGGTGCACTAAGAGTGCCCCCACTGAGACGGTTAACTCTCGATCCGTCAAGTAACTCGTCAGAAAAAAACACTCGACATGTTGAGTGACTCTAGTACCACGTGTACGACAAGTTTTCAAGCCTACTGCTTATCGTCTGCGATTAACAGTAGCCTCGGGGACTGCACCCAGTGGGTGCACTTAGCATGCCTCCACTGGTTATTAAAACATTCGACAAGGCTAGCCCTGTCAGAACACTCAACCCATCGAGTGATGCGCCTTCCTGCTCTGTGAAGTTCAATCTATCCTTATGAAGCATCATATCATGGTTTGTCAATAATATCCATGAAACCTGCAAGGTAGCTACGGAGTGGGGGGATCCAAGGCGAAATGTATCCTGTATACAATAAACTCTAAGACCCCCACCGGTGCAAGCACTCGAGAGCGGTCTTGGGGACTACACCCAGTGGGTGCACTTAGCGTGCCCCCACTGGATGTGTCGATTCTCGATCAGTCGAGCGGCAGTAACATCCATCATTGGAATATCCATCACTTTGAGAAGTGCGGTCTATCCTTATGCAGCGTCATATCATGGTTTGTAAATAACATCCATGAAACCTACAGAGTAACTGCAGAGTGGTGGGTATGACAAGCTCTAAGACCCTTGCCGATGCAAGCACTCGACAGTGGTCCCAGGGACTACACCCAGTGGGTGCACTAAGAGTGCCCACACTAAGATGCTTAACTCTCGATTCGTCGAGTAACTCGTCAGAAAAAAAACACTCGACATGTCGAGTGACTCTAGTACCACGCGTACTATTGACCCTAATCCTACTCGACTACGATCCGATCTGTCCCAGTGGGTGTACATCAGCCAAAAAAAGACGGGAATTCAATTGGAAACATACTTACAAGTGAAGCTCTTTGGATACGAGTGCGTGAAGTGTCCAGGTGCTCCTCGTCATCCTCCACTTGAATGACCTCTGCAACAACAACCGACAATGTTAGCATTTGCATGTGTCGAGTCCCATTCGGACAAATCAACAACTTGCTAACCTCTATGAGAAGTGGCAGCGTCAGCGGTGTGAATGTCCATCGCCTCCCCTCCGTCTCGATGAGGCGAGGTTATGGACGTAGCAGCTCTGACAGATTGAACAACACTCAGTCAGCTACAACTCAAGGCCATAGTCGACAAAAAGAATTCAAAAATAAATACTTACGTGGAGACGATAGGTACAGCCATCCTCATGCGAGGCAAAGCCTTGCGAGGTTTGGTCGTGACTTGCTTGGGCTGTTTGGCCAGCCTCTCACTCGACTCAACAGTTAAAGGGCGACTCCGCTTCGGGTTTTTCTCACTAGGGCCTGGTGCCCTGTCCTCAACAGCTACCGGATCCTGACGGGACTTGGTGTGGCCTACGCGCCGGGGAGGTGACCTGACTTCTTCCTATTCGTTGGAGTCTGCATATTCATCTTCGGAGTCAGAGGGACCGTCGTCGTCCACGCTGCCGCCCTCGCTCACCACGCCGTCCTTAGCGTGGTTCCCGTTGGGAACAGGCGAGTGCATGTTCGTCCACTCCTGCATGATTCAAGTGAGGAAGTCGGTTTATAAGTCAATGTATCACTCGATAGTACAAACACATCAGTCGACACCACGTAACTCACCAGATTCTTCGGTGGGTTTTCGGTCGAGTAAGGTCGGATCCTCTTGGCTCCCAAAGGATTGTCGCAAGCTCCAATGATGCTACGAAGCCCCTGCTCGATAGTTTTCTGTGGAACCTCTTCTGGATGTGCCCTGGTCGAGTCCTCAGGGCCCGCATAGTGCCACATGGTGTGGTCTCTGGCTTGGAGCGGCTGAATACGTCGACCGAGAAACATCTCCAACAGATCCATACCACTCACTCTACCCCGGACCAGTTGCACCACCGCTTCAACTAAAATACGCACTTGGACATGCTCCTCTTCGGTCACCCTCAGAGACTTTGGGACAGCTGGACGGTCAGGTGTATAGGGGGGAAGGCCAGTCGACATATTGGGTGATGCTACTTCTTTGCAGTAGAACCAGGTCGACTAGCAGCCTCTGACAGACTTAGGAAAGGTCATGGCAGGGAAGGAGCTACGGGCCCTTTCGTGGACTACTAACCCTCCACACAGCTGAAGCACATGAGTCTTCCCATCAACGGGAAGAGCTTTCTTCACGGTCTGGGATCTGACCGTAAAGACGTGCTTGAACAGCCCCCAATGGGGAGAGCAACCCAGAAAACACTCGCACAAAGTGACGAAGGCAGACAAATATGCAAGGGTATTCGGTGAGAGGTGAAGCAGTTGGGCACCGAAGGAATTCAGGAATCCCCTAAAGAACGGGTGGGGTGGCATGGAGAAACCTCTTTCAACGTGGGAGAGAAGGAGAATTCGCTCCCCGTCGCGTGGCTCTGGCTCGCGCTCTTCCCCTGGCAGCCTCCAGGCACCGTCCGCCACTAGCCCGTAGGCGACAAGGCCCTCCATGTCGGCGCGAGTGACTACAGAGGGGTGAAAATCCCCCTGCATCCATCCCGCCCGCGCGGTGAACCGAGCCGTCGAGGGCTTCTTGCCCTTGAGCTTCGTCGCCCCCTTCTTAGCCCACTCCAGCTTCTCCATCGCGTTCTTCGTCATCGGTGTGGCGGCTCTCGTCGAGGAGGAACGGAGTGTGGCGTTGGGGGCAGAGGAGCCGGAGGAAAAGAGCGGAAGAATGGGCGGAAGTATTGTGCCATCCGCGGCGCATGAGGCTTTATACTCCACCGGGTGTCCCACTGATCAGTGGGCCCGCGAGATCACCGCACACACCAACCACTGACAGCGCCCAGTACGTGGTGATATGACCGGCGTGAGAATCGAGGCATCGTGCACGCGTGCTTCCCAAAATTTTGTATCCCGCAAAATCCGGGTCTGTCAAACAGACCCGTCGCCTCCCAAGATACTTTCAGTTCACTCAGAGCAAAATAGGCATTGAACATCCACTTGGGCACTCTTAAGGCTGAATGGATCTGGGCAAACGGAGAAGAGTTCAATCGACGCAAGTTTCGTTGAAGTCCCGAATATCATTCGAAAGATTTTGCGTGCCGATCCTGAATGGACGTTAATACCCAGAGTTTAGTCGACGCAAGTTCCATTGAACCCCAAATATCATTCGGAGGATTTGATGCCCTAACTCAAGCTCGACATTGATACCTCATTTGACCACTCGAACCCCGATCCATTCGGGGGCTAATGATGAGGATATGTACCTAGGGTACGGTCCTAGACAAGGCCTACATACCCAACCTAAGGACACTACATGGGAGGACTTGAAGATCAAGCATGAAGTTCCGAGTGGATTCCTGGAGACGTTCAAAGCCACTCGATAGATATCCACTCGGAGACTCGTTCTTTCACTCGGTAGTCACGTGTCACTCAGAATACCTCACTTTCACTCGACGCCAAAAGACCAGGAGCCATCATCAAGAGCCCAACAGGTAGACGTTGGTTCAATTGTCATTAGTAGCTTTTATTGCGTACGTTACTAGTAACAACAGACTTTAACCCCACGATCGGACCCTTAGATGTTGGGTAATTATGAGGGGCACCAAACTCTATATAAGCCGCCCCTCCCCTCCTGCACAGTGGTTCGCAACCATGGTAATCCTCTATATTCCACATGACATAAGCTCCCGAGCACTAAAACGTAGGGCTGTTACCTCCACGAGAGGGGCCTGAACTCATACATCTGCGTGTACATCCTCGCCGTAGCTAGGACTCTGCCCTCTCCTTTCGTACCCCTACCATCTACTGTCAGGCTTGTACCCATGACAGTCCACTAGGACACGTTCCGCACCAGAGTGGTACGGCAACCCTGTCATGGAGATCATGTTGTTGGACAACGGTGAACCTTCGAACTATGAAGAAGTGATGGCTGGCCCGGATTCCAACAAATGGCTTGAAGCCATGAAATCCGAGATATGATCCATGTATGAGAACAAAGTATGGACTTTGGTGGACTTTCCTGATGATAAGTGAGCCATTGAAAATAAATGGATCTTTAAGAAGAAGACTGACGCGGATGGTAATGTAACCATCTATAAGGCTCGGCTTGTCACTAAGGGTTATCGACAAGTTCAAGGAGTTGACTATGATGAGACTTTCTCACCCGTAGCGATGCTGAAGTCTGTCTGAATCATGTTAGCAATTACCGCATTTTATGATTATGAGATCTGGCAAATGGATGTCAAAACGACATTCCTTAATGGCTTCCTTAAGGAAGAACTGTATATGATGCAGCCAGAAGGTTTTGTCGATCCTAAAGATGCTAACAAAGTATGCAAGCTCCAACGCTCCATCTATGGGCTGGTGCAAGCATCTCGGAGTTGAAACATTCACTTTAATGAGGTGATTAAAGTGTTTGGATTTATATAGGTTTATGGAGAACCCTGTATTTACAAGAAAGTGAGTGGGAGCTCTGTAGCATTTCTCATATTATATGTGGATGACATATTGTTGATGGGAAATGATATAGAACTTTTGGAAAGCGTAAAGGCCTGCTTGAATAAGTGTTTTTCAATGAAGGACCTTGGAGAAGCTGCTTACATATTAGGTATTAAAATCTATAGAGATAGATCGAAACGCCTCATAGGTCTTTCACAATGCACATACCTTGAAAAGATATTGAAGAAGTTCAATATGGATCAGTCCAAGAAGGGGTTCTTGCCTGTGTTACAGGGTGCGAGATTGAGTACGATTCAATGCCCAACCACGGCAAAGGATAGAGAAGAGATGAGTGTACCAGACCTGATGTGAACCTTGCCATAAGTTTGGTAGGGAGGTACCAAAGTGATCCTGGAGCGGAACACTGGACAGCGGTCAAGAATATCCTGAAGTGCCTAAAAAGGTCAAAGGACATTTTTCTAGTATATGGAGGTGCCGAAGAACTCGTCGTAAAGGGTTACGTCAATGCTAGCTTCGACACAGATCCGGATGACTCCAAGCCGCAAACCGGATACGTGTATATTTTGAACGAAGGGGCAGTCAGCTGGTGCAGAAGCAAGCAAAGCGTCGTGGCGGCATCTACATGTGAAGCGGAGTACATAGCTGCTACGGAAGCACCAAAGGAAGGAGTCTGGATGAAGGAGTTCATCACCGACCTAGGAGTGATTCCCATTGAGTCGGACCCGATGACTCTATTCTGTGACAACACTGGAGCTATTGCCCTTGCGAAGGAGCCTAGGTTTCACAAGAAGACAAGACACATCAAGAGCTGCTTAAACTCCATTCGTGATTTCATTCAGGAGGGAAATATAGATATTTGTAAAGTACATACGGATCTGAATGTCGCAGATCCGTTGACTAAACCTCTCTCACGAGCGAAACATGATCAACACCAGAACTCTATGGGTGTTCGATTCATCACAATGTAAATAGATTATTGACTCTAGTGCAAGTGGGAGACTGTTGGAAATATGCCCTAGAGCCAATAATAAAATGGTTATTATTGTATTTCCTTGTTCATGATAATTGTCTATTGTTCATGCTATAATTGTGTTAACCAGAAACCATAATGCATGTGTGAACACATAGACCACAAAATGTCCCTAGTGAGCCTCTAGTTGGCTAGCTCATTGATCAATAGATGGTCAAGGGTTCATGACCATGGACATTTGATGTCGTTGATAATGGGATCACATCATTGGGAGAATGATGTGATGGACAAGACCCAATCCTAAGCATAGCACAAGATCATGTAGTTCGTCTGCTAAAGCTTTTCCAATGTCAAGTATCGTTTCCTTAGACCATGAGATTGTGCAACTCCCGAATATCGTAGGAATACTTTGGGTGTGGCAAACATCGCAACGTAAATGGGTGGCTATAAAGGTACACTACGGGTATCTCCAAAAGTATCTGTTGGGTTGGCACGAATCGAGACTGGGATTTGTCACTCCGTATGACGGAGAGGTATCTCTGGGCCCACTCGGTAAGACATCATCCTAATGAGCTCAATGTGACTAAGGAGTTGGCCACGGGATGATGTGTTACAGAACGAGTAAAGAGACTTGCCGGTAACGAGATTGAACAAGGTATAGGGATACCGACGATCGAATCTCAGGCAAGTATCATACCAGTAGACAAAGGGAATTGCATACAGGATTGATTCAATCCCCGATAGCGTGGTTCATTCGATGAGATCATCATGGTGCATGTGGGAGACAACATGGGTATCCAGATCCTGCTGTTGGTTGTTGACCGGAGAGGTGTCTCGGTCATGTCTACGTGTCTCCCGAACCCGTAGGGTCTACACACTTAAGGTTCGATGACGTTAGGGTTATAGGGAAATAGTGTACGTGGTTACCGAAGGTTGTTCGGAGTCCCGGATGAGATCCCGGATGTCACGAGGAGCTCCGGAATGGTCCAGAGGTAAAGATTCATATATAGGAACTAAGGTTTTGGTCACCGGAAATATTTCGGGAATTACCGGTAACGTACCGGGACCACCGGATGGGTTCTAGGGGTCCACCAAGTGGGGCCACCAGCCCCAGAGGGATGCATGGGCCACAAGTGGGAGGGAACCAGCCCCTAGGTGGGCTGGTGCACCCCCCACAAGGACCCAAGGTGTAGCTGAAGTGGGAGGGGGCAAACCCTAGGGCAGATGGGCCCTAAGGCCCACCCTAGGGCAGCCGCACCCCTCTCCCTCTTGGTCGCCGACCAGATGGGATCTGGAGGCTGCCGCACCACCCTAGGGTGGGAACCCTTGGGTGCATCCCTCCCTCCTCCTCCTCCTATAAATAGAAGAGCCCTTGGGCTACCGGGGACACGCATCTCTCTCTCCCACGGCGCAGCCCTACTCCTCCCTCTCCTCGTCCTCTGTAGTTCTTAGTGAAGCTCTGCTGGAGTACCACGCAGCTCCCTCGTCACCATGCCGTCGTGCTGCCAGAGCTCTCCCTCAACCTCTCCTTCCTCCTTGCTGGATCAAGGCATAGGAGACGTCACCTGGCTGCACGTGTGTTGAACGCGGAGGCACCGTTGTTTGGCGCTTAGATCGGATTCCACCGTGATCGGAATCGCTGCGAGTACGACTCCACCAATCGCGTTCTAGTAACGCTTCCGCTTTGCTATCTTCAAAGGTATGAAGATACACTCTCCCCACTCGTTGCTGGTTTCTCCATAGATAGATCTTGGTGGACACGTAGGAATTTTTTTGATTTACTACTACGTCTCCCAACACCTAGTATATTGAGTTTGAGTTGTAGAGTGCCTATTCTTGATGGAGAGTACTATAGTAAATGGAAAACTTTCATGCTTGAGCTGTTTAATGAATTTCAATTGAGCAAATCTGTTATGCGCCCCTATGAGCCTCCTATTGATCCCTTGCATCCCACACACGAAGAGGAAATTGACATGTTATGCAATCTTAGAACTGTTAATCTTATTGTTAGAGCTTTGCCTAGAAATGTGCTCAGCCAAATGAAGAATTTTGCGTGTGCTTATACTTTGTGGAATGATTTGGAAAAACTATATCCAAATTATTATTTGAATAATCTTGATGAAATTCTTCATAAAACTATTGCCTTTCACAAAATGACGCCTAGTGATCCTAAGTTTGATGATTGTCTATTTGAGCTTAGAGACCTCATGCGTGCTAAAGGAGATGTCACAACTATCAACAATATCATTATGGAGGCCCTTCGCATTCATAAACTTGAACATTGTCATGATGACCATCCTAACGAATCTCTTATTCTTTATGACGAGGATTTCCCACTTGATGATGACAATGCGGAACATGGCTACTATGATGAAGATGAGATGTTCGACATCGCGTATGAGAAGATCATGAAGAATCTAAGTCTCATGGCAAACTTCAAGGATTACATGTCCAGAGGAAAAGAGTGGATTCTCGAGAGTGGATGTACCGATCATATGACCGGAGATAGAGAAATGTTTGAGGAGATCACACCAAACCATGGACCGCGAAGCTACGTAACGTTTGGAGACAACTCCAAGGGTAAGGTACTTGGTCTTGGTAAGGTGGCCATATCCCATGATAGCTCTATTCAAAATGTTATGCTCGTTGAATCTCTTGGCTACAATATTCTCTCTGTATCTAAACTTGTCGACTTCGGTTTCAATGTGTTATTCACAAAAGTAGATTGCCAAGTGTTTTGTCAAGATAATCATAAAATGGTATTTACCGTTATCTGTGGAGGTGATCTACACATTGTTGATTTCACTAAGAGATCCAAGCCTTGCACTTGTTTAATTGCTAATCTTCTAAAGGTTGGCTTTGGCATACAAGATTACGACATGTTGGCATGCGTAATTTAGATAAGTTTATCAAAGGTGATCATATACTTGGTGTTAAAGATGTTATGTTTGACAAAGATTGACTTTCTAGTGCTTGTCAAGCTGGAAAGCAAGTAGGTGGAAGTCATCTTGTTAAGAATATCATGACTACTAGGAGACCACTCGAGTTACTTCACATGGATCTTTTCAGTCCCAATGCTTACAAGAGTCTCGGTGGAAATTCCTATGGTCTAGTTATAGTTGATGATTTTTCCAAATTTACATGGGTATTCTTCCTTGATGATAATTCGCGGGTTCAAAGATCTTAAAGAACTTTGTTCGCAAAGAACAAAATCAGTTTGAAGTGAGATCAAGAAAGTTCGGAGCGATAACGGATCAGAGTTCAAGAACACCCATGTGGATACCTTTATTGACGAAGAAGGTGCTCACATGAGTTCTCGGCTATGTACATGCCTCAAAAAATGGTGGTGTTGAGAGGAACAATTGGACGCTTACTGATATGGCTAGAACGATGCTTTACGAATACAAGATGCCAACACACTTTTGGGCAGAAGCCGTGGAAACAATATGTCATGCCACAAACCGACTTTACTTGCACAAGCTTCTCGGTAAAATGGCATACGAGCTACTCACCGGTAACAAACCCCAAGTTGGATACTTTCGGGTATTCGGCTCCAAGTGCTACATTATTGACAAGCATCATCATACTAAATTTGCTCCTAAATCTCATGAAGTATTCCTACTTGGTTACGGATCGAATTCTCACACTTACCGTGTCTACAAAAACTTCACTCGAAAAGTTGAAGAGATGGTAGATGTGAAGTTTGATGAATCTAATGGTTCACAAGTCAAACAATTACGAAATGATGTAGGTAATAAGGACCCTTAGGAAGCTATCCTAGATTTACCCATTGACAAGATTAATCCCATGGAGGTGAAGGAAAGTACTTCATCAACTCAAGTGGAAGCCCCTACTTCACGACAAGGTGAACCACAACATGACATGGAGGCATCCACAAGCGGCACATGTCAAGATGATGAAGAGGAGGAAGTACATCATGAAGATCCACCACAACCTCCTTCTCCACCACTTTCGGGACCCCGATCCTAAGTCATAGGAATCCAGCCTGTAACACATCACATCACTTTGCGGCCTAACGCACGGTAAACTCCATGGCTGGAGCCTTACCTTGGCTAGGACCGTTTGCATTTTTTGGCTCACGTATGTGAATATGTCGTTAGCATTCAAACGATAGAGAACCCAAGACGGCATCACTAGTCGCAGAACCCAAGTGGCACATCCGTACGGGAACAGACATACATAAACCAGCAATGCAGGTGTCGGCCTCAAGTGTGTGTAGACGAGTCATAGCGAGCTACAAGGACTCCATTACATCATGAGACATAAATGTCATCATTGCATGTAGACGAGTAGTAGCAGGCTACAGGGACTCCATTACACTGCGAGACATTTCCCCGAAGGGACAGACACAACAGCAAAGAAGGATACATGTTGGTCAATCAATGTGTCCGGAGCAGTAGCAAGCTACCAAGGCTCAATGGAAGCACAAAGAGGCAGTTCCTCGTAAAGAGTACTACTGAAGGCACATGACTAGGTGTCGGATCCCATACATACCGTTGCACATCACACATACGCACGACATGCCCGATATGCATAGATACAACTATGGCATCACAACATAACCATACAACAACACAACTTTTATTTAAGAGGCTCAGGGGAGCCATGCATAATATGTTCTTATAGGTAGGGTCACATGACCCAACACACAAGTCATACAAGCAAGTTCATACAAACCAAGAGGAAGCATAAAGTTGTCTGAGTACAGACAGATGAAAGGGAAAAAGGCACATGGCCTGACTATCTACAGCCCGCCACAGGGCATAAGGTCGTAGCTGGGACACCAGCTATTCGGCATCGTCGACATCTAGGTAGAACCCACCTGATGGGTCCTGAGTCTCATCTGCAACATTTATTAAGCAAACATGAGTACGAACGTACTCAGCAAGTCTTTAAAATAGACCTAGTCTATTTATGCTCATGTATCAATAAGGGGAGTAGTGTCGTTAATGCAGCAATGCCAGCTTTGACTCTTGGCTAACCTATACTACACATATTAATTATTTGTTCAAATTTTTGATATCGCACATGAGTCCACTAACACCACATCAATACACCACCATGGATTCACTTCCGTCACCTACGAGAGTGCCATCCACGGTACTCACACTTGTCTTGATATTTTTATGAGTAACCATCAAGTTATCTATGAACAACATAACTTCTCCAAGTAGTCCATATCTGAGGACGTGGCTATTCGACCAGATTAATACCATGCAGGGGTGTACTCCTTCGCACACGCTCTCGCCACTTATCGTTGCGTGCTCATAAAACCAGGCACCTCGGCAACCTTCAAGCGGAAGCCTAGTGAGGGAGTCGGCCACCACTGTCAATCACACAAGACCTATATTCTAGGCTATCGCCTATTTGAGACTGAACCCGCATAGAAGTCCAGTCGAAGTTTCCGCTATGGCCTCAAACGATGTGTGCAGGGTTCCCAAGCCCACCATTCGGGTGACCCTTGGTACACCATACCACTGCCTACCGCGTTGTAGCCCACCCCTAGGGTTAGCGCTACGCACGGCTTCTAGCATTGCTATGAACACCAAAAACTACTTGCAACACCTGGACCAAGGATTAGGCGGTTGATAAGTCGAGAGGGTCAATTAAGTATCACAACGTGTGGTAGTAACTAGTCTTGGATCACAAACACGAAACTCAGTTCCTAAGAATGGTCTCAATGAGACAACCCGCTATGTACTCCTACATAGCCTCTCATCGCTACCTTTACCAAATCAGGTTCATCATTTAGCTCATCACATCAGAACAATATTGTTTCACTCCAGTTCATCACCCAGATGAATCAGACCTCACACAACTCTAAGCATAGCAATCATAGCAAGCAAAGCAGGTAAAGCACACCATGGCTCAAGCATCTACCAGGTATGCTAGGTTGCAGGGTTTAGCTATTTACTATGACAATGACAGGTCATGCAGAGGAATGGGTTCAACTACCGCAAATGACAGATAATTCAACATTTCTCCTATTGCAATAAACAAGAGTAGGAGCAAGAGAATGGGATGATATCAGAATGATCAATGGAGTTGCTTGCCTTGCTGGGGAGCGGGATGGTACTCTCCTTCGATGGGATACTCGAAGATATGCTCGGAAGCAGGACCTACTGCAATGCAAATAGGTTACAACCAATACACGTCAAGTGCAGCAATATGATGCATGATCATGACATGGCAACATGGTTGGATGAGCTAATGCAACTAACATTAGAGTTTAGATGGAGTGGATTTGAATATAGGTTCAAAATCGTTCTCCATTTAATATTCTATATATTCACCTATTGCTAAATGTCAATGTTCATCTACATAGGTTGCTCTAACATGCATGATAACAGCACCATTGGATTCATTGGACTTTTTTGATAAATTTTCATATATAATTTATTTAAATCTGAGTTACAGATTAATTTCTATGATTATTCTAAGTTTTTAGCATTTTCCGGAATTAAATTAAATTAGAAATTCCATTATTGCATCAGCATGACATCAGCATGTTGTCACCGGGTCAAATGGCCATTGACAGGTCAAACCTGACCAGTGGGGTCCACTGGTCAGTGACCCACGCACTAACAGTCATTAATTAATTTTCTAATTACTAATTAATAAGAATGGGCCCACCTGTAAGTGGGTAATTAGTTAATTAAATTAATTAATTAATTGTTAAACTAATCCTAAACTAATCAGGGTCGAGCGCCACTTGACAGTTGACCCAGGGGGTCAACCCCATGGTCAAATCGGGTTGACTCGCCGACATTGAGCCGCCGCCGACATCAGGGATGCCGGAGGGGGTTAGAAATCCCCCTCCGGCAACCATTTCATCGACGGTGGGCATCGGGCAAACCCCCCGAGCATGCACGCATTCATTCCGACACCCTCAGCGGCTGAGACGGCCGGAATCGACGCCGGCGGTGAGCTCGGCGGCTGCCGGAGCTCGGGCGAGCACGGGCTCGTTACTCTGGCGCGCAAGAAGACCGGGGAAGAGAGGGGTTCGACGCGGGGGCTAACAGGAAGGTCGATGCCGATGCTAGCTTGCTCGGGGATGGGCTGCTGACGGAGAACGACGGCGGCGATCGACGGCGACTGAAGGAAGAAGAAAGCCTCGGGGCGGCGAAGGGCGGCTTCCAGCGATGCTTGGCTTGGCGAGGAGGACGAGGGCGTCAAGGCAGAGCTTATGGGCGGCTCGGAGGTGAGTGGGAGAGTCTAGAGCGAAGGCTACGGCGATGAGGGAGCGGCGGCCATGACGACAGAGGGGAGGGGAGCGAGGGAGAGAGGGGAGACTAAGAGAGAGAGCGGTCGGGGAAGGCCTCAAGGAGCTTCAAGAGGCCTCCACACAGCCAGGCAGGCAGGAGGTGTCCAGGAGCGGCCTCGGCGTGCTGGCCATGCAGTTGTCTGTCCTCCAGGCAAAGGAGGAAGAAGACCCCCCTGCCCCTGGTGGGCTGGGCCGGCTTCTCTCCTAGTCCAGGTACAGGTAAGCTTCTCCTTTTCTTATTTTCTGTCTTCTATTTTTTGTTTCTGACATTTATTTTATTTTTGTCAGGGCCTCCACACCTAATTCAAAATATATTTAAATATTTTGCTACCATAGTTTGAATATTTCAAACCCACACAAAATGTTTCAATGTTTTTGAATGACTAAAATATTTATAATGCTTTATTTGGCCTTTTCAGTAGCTTTACTATTTATTTTAAAATGACATATATTTTTTGAAAATTAAAATGTCCCTTGATATATTGATGTCAATATTTATTTCACATGGGGGCATTTTTATGGGCATTTTGGATTTGTTGATTTTTCACAACCTTTAAATTGGTTAAATTCAGGTGAGGTGCTAGGGTTTCTGTTGATCCCCATTTGATCTTGATGCAAAATCAAAACATGATGCACACCACATGCTAACCAGAGCAATGCTAACTAGGGATGTGACAACCACCTAAAGGGAACAACACCGTCAACAACAACAAAGATGAAGGAGATGATGATGAAGAAGAAGAAGAAGAAGCTCCATCGTCTAACAAGCCCAAGCTACCCCAAGTTCAAGCAAAAGTGACCAAGAACCATCCCCTAAACCAAATATTTGGTGACATCCAAACCGGGAGAATCACTCCCTCTAAAACTCGTCGAGCTAAATTTTGTGAGCATTATTATTTTATCTCTAGCATTGAGCCCCTGACGGTAGAACAAACTCTTTAAGACGTGGATTGGGTGAATGCCATGCATGAAGAGCTTCACAACTTCGAAAGGAACGAAGTGTGGACACTCGTGGGGAAGCCCGAGGATGAGCACAACATCATCGGAATCAAACGGGTGTTTCGGAACAAGCAACACAAAGATGGTCAAGTCATACGCAACAAGGCACATCTCGTGGCCCAAGGATATACTCAAGTCGAAGGTATGGACTACGGTGAGACTTATGCCCCTGTCGCTAGACTTGAAGCTATTCGCATTCTTATTGCCTATGCTAATCACCATGATATCACGCTTTATCAAATGGACATTAAAAGTGACTTTTTAAATGGTGAAATTGAAGAAGAAATTTATGTTAAGCAACCACCTGGTTTTGTGAATCCAAAGAAACCTAATCATGTTTACAAGCTTTGTAAAGCCCTTTATGGTCTTAAGCAAGCCCCTCTTGCTTGGTACAAATGCTTAACAAAGTTTCTCATTGAAAAAGGTTTTGAAATAGGTAAAATTGATGCAACCTCGTTCACTGAGAGAGTTAATGGTGAATTATTTGTGTGCCAAATCTATGTGGAGATATTGTCTTTGGTTCTACTAACCCTCAATTTAGTGAAAGATTTGTAAGGTTGATGTCTAAGGAGTATGAGATGTCCATGATGTGTGAGCTGAAATTATTTCTTGGATTGCAAATCAAGCAATCAAACGAAGGAACTTTCATCTCTCAAACTAAGTATACCAAGAACTAGATCAAGAAGTTCAACATGCAGCAGTGCAAAGGTATGAAAACTCCCATGCCAACTAGTGGACATGTTGATCTTACCAAGGAGCATGAATTGGTTGATCAAAAGGTTTATCGATCTATGATTTGTTCATTGCTATATCTATGTGCATCTCATCCCGATTTTTTTTGAAAAATTAGACACTAGGAGAAACTCCTACTGCATCTTTGTATTACTGCAACAAAAGGGAGTTACATGTCATACAAGTGGAGCCATCCTCGAGGTGAGGGTGGTGAGGGGGATTAGAGCTAAAGCTAAAGTTATACAAAAAAGTTATACAACAGAGTTAACAAGTGCTGTGATTAGAGGTTTTTTCTTGTCTCCAGCCCTGTGAATGAGGTTGCCTAAGTCTTCTTTGAGCCTTCTTTTCCAGGAAGTGATCATGGGAGGCACTCCCCTGAATAGTTTATTGTTACGTTCTTTCCAGATCCCCCATGACGATGTCAAAAACATGCCCATGAACAAGGCACCCTTATGTTTTTGCTTTGCAGCCTCCAACAGCTTCAGGCGATCATCATGAGATGACCAGGAGATTTTTAGTGCCCTCCAGCATGTTTTGGAGAACTCGCAGTGGAAAAATAGATGTTCCATCGTTTCTTCTGCCCGGGCATCACATAGGAGGCAGGTAAAGTTGGTACCTATATTATAGTGCCTCCTTTTGAGCATGTTTCTTGTGTTAAGTCTGTCTGAAAGTAGGAACCGGCCGAAGACTTTTAGCTTGGGAGTGTTGACAGTCTTCCACAACCAACTATATGCTTGATGGACGAACCTCCCTCAAGTAGTATGCATAGAAGTCCTTGGTTCTGAATTCAGTCTTCCCCCATACATAGGACCACTCATCATGATCACTGACTGTTAGGCGAATATCCATTGTTTCTCTTTACAACTTTCTCACCTCTTCATGTGCCTCGATCGATAGTGGCAGTTGGAATGCCACACTTAGGTCGGTGATCTCCAAGAACTGTCGCGTTGAAATGTCTTCGTTTGTTGTATATGAGTAGGCTCGGGGGTAGGTTTCAGAGAAGATAGAGTTATTCCAGCAGTCCTTCCATAAGAGGGTCGTGTCCCCATTGCCTATTTGGATGGTGGTGACACCTCGGAAAACGGGCTAAGTTTCATGACTTCCCGCCACCAAAAAGAGCTGCAGGGGTCCAATGCATGCGAGATATTGGTTCCATAGTATGTGTCCCACATCATGCGCACCCAAGGAACAGCTTGTCGGTTATCAAACTTATGCAAGAATTTCATTAGCATGGCATCATTTTGGACACATAGATTGATCACTCCCAGCCCCCCCGTGCTTTTTTGGGCGATAGATTCTATCCCATGCAACCAAAGAATTGCATTTGATTCCTTCATCGGTTTCTTTTTCTCCAGACCCGTGTGTCTGATTTTATCAATCTGGTCAATAATCTTGGGGTGTAATCTGATTGTTCCCATGGTGAAGATGACAAGCGACGTGACTATAGAATTGATTAGGCCTATCTTGCTGGCATGTCACATCAATAGCATTGTGGCTGACACTATGCGTTCTGCTTTGCATACCATAGGTGTAAGATCCTATACGGACGGTTTTGTGGTTCCCAAGGGCAGTCCTAGGAACGTGAAAGGCATGGACGCCACGAAAGAGACAAAGATTGACACGATGTTCTGATAGAGATCAGATGCAGTGTTGATTGGCACTAGCGTAGACTTCTGAAAAGTGATGCAAAGGCCAATAGACGTAGCATAATCGGTGAGGAAGTTCTTCATTGTTTGGGCTTGAATAGGGCAGGTAGGCATTATAATCAGCGTGTCATCGGCATACTGTATGACTGGATAGTCCTCTCGGTTGACATCCTCCAGAGGATGTTTGAGGAGATGTTTCCTCATAGCATCATTAATCACTGCTTGTAGCAATTCTGCAGCAAGGACGAATATCAAGGGGGGTAGCGGGTCTTCCTGCCGTACACCAGATTTGCACAACAATTGTCGTCCAGGGACTCCATTAAGAAGGACCGAAGATTTGCCAGAGGCGAAGATGCATCTAATCCATTTGATCCACTTGGCATTGAAACCCATGTGTTGCATGACTTTTATCACGGCTTCATGATCGATAGTGTCAAAGGCCTTGGTAAATTCTAGTTTGAGGAGAACTATATCTCGTTTGGAGGCCTGGCACTGATGAATAAATTTGAAGGCCCACGCGAGGCAATCATGAATTGATCTTCCCTTAATAAATCCATATTGATTGCGGTGGACCAATCGGGTGATAACTTTCTGGAGACGGTTAGCCAACAATTTGGTTATGATCTTCAGACAGTAGTTGAGCAATGTAATTAGGCGGTAGTCATTCACTGTTTTAGGGGAGTTTGTCTTGGGGATCAAAGTGATATGCCCATAATTCAAACTTTCAATGTTTATGGACCATCATGGAATTCAGAGCATAGGCGATAGAAATATGCCCTAATGATCGGCCACATGCTTTAAGGAAGGCGCCATTAAAACCATTCGGGCCGAATGCTTTGTCGGGTGGCATTTCCTGAACTACCTTGTCAATTTCAGCGTGCGTGAATGGAGCAGTGAGTTGGTCCAAGTTTGTGTTCTTGTCAATAAGGCTCTCAAGATCAAACTTCATATCCTAGGGGTTGATTTACCTAATCGATCTTTGAAGGTGTCAAAAAGTATGGATTCTTTCCCACTGCGAGCATCGATAATATCACCATCTGGGGGTTTGAGAGTAGCAAGATAGTTTTTCTGTATCTCTCTACGACAACTGCTTGGAAGAACTTCGTATTTTCATCTCCGAATTTGATCCAACAAATCATGCACCGCTTCTTCCAGTACTCCTTTTGATAGGACAAAAGCCTTAGGAGATGTGTTTGTCGCTAAGAAAGGAACATTTCTTGAGAAAGAGTTTCTCTCAAAAGAATTGAGTGGGAGGAAAATAGAGCTAATGAGGTTATTGAACCTTTACTTCAACCAGAGACTAGCGCAGCGCAGAAAGATGTTTCTATGGAACCTACAACGGTTGAAGAGGAAGTTAATTATGATGATCATGAAGCTTCGGATCAAGTTACTATTGAACCTCGTAGGTCGACAAGGGCGCATACTGCTCCTGAGTGGTACGACAACCCTGTCTTGGAGGTCATGTTGTTGGACAACAATGAACCTACGAGCTATGGAGGAGGGATGATGGGCCCAGATTCCAAGAAATGGTTAGAGGCCATGAAATCCGAGATGGGATCCATGTATGAAAACAAAGTATGGACTTTGGAAGTATTACCTGAAGGGTGAAAGGCCATTCAGAACAAATGGATCTTTAAGAAGAAGACGGACGCGGACGGTAATGTCACCGTCTATAAAGCTTGACTGATGGCAAAGGGTTTTTCACAAGTTCAAGGAGTTGAGTACGATGAGACCTTCTCACCCGTAGCGATGCTTAAGTCTGTTAGAATCATTTTGGCAATAGCTGCTTATTTCGACTATGAAATTTGGCAGATGGATGTCAAAACAGCGTTCCTCAACGGTTTCCTTGAGGAAGAGTTGTATATGATGCAACCAGAAGGTTTTGTCGATCCAGAGAATGCTGACAAAGTTTGCAAACTCCAGCGATCCATTTATGGGCTATTGCAAGCATCTCGGAGTTGGAATAAGCGCTTTAATGAGGTGATCAAAGCGTTTGGGTTTATACAAGTTTATGGAGAAGCTTATATTTACAAGAAAGTGAGTGGGAGCTCTATAGAGTTTCTAAGATTATATTTGGATGAGATATTGCTGATTGGAAACAATATAGAAATGCTGGAAAGCGTGAAGGAATATTTGAACAAGAGTTTTTCAATGAAGGACCAAAGAGAAGTTGCTTTCATATTAGGCATTAAGATCTATAGAGATAGATCGAGACGCTTAATATCACTTTCACAGAGCACATACCTTGATAAAGTTTTGAAGAAGTTCAACATGGATCAGTCCAAGAAGGGGTTCTTGCCTGTGTTACAAGGTGTGAAGTTGAGTAAGACTCGATGCCCAGTGACTGCAGAATATAAAGAAAAGATGAGTGTCATCCCCTGTGCTTCAGCCATAGGCTCTATCATGTATGCAATGTTGTGCACAAGACCCAATGTCAGCCTTGCCATAAGTATGGTCGGAAGGTTTCAAAGTGATCCTGGAATGCAGCATTGGGCGGCAGTCAAGAATATCCTTAAGTACCTGAAAAGGACTAAGCAAATGTTTCTCGTTTATGGAGGTGATGAAGAGCTCGTCGTAAAGGCTTACGTCGATGCAAGCTTTGACACTGATCCGGATGACTATAAGTCACAAACCGGGTACGTATTTATTCTCAACGGGGGAGCGGTAAGCTGGTGCAGTTCCAAGCAAAGCGTGGTAGCCGATTCTACATGCAAAGAGGAGTACATCACAGCCTCGGAGGCGGCGAAGGAAGGTGTCTGTATGAAGTAGTTCATGACAGATCTTGGAGTAGTGCCCAGTGCACTGAATCCAATGACTCTGTTCTGTGACAACACTGGTGCCATTGCTCTGGGCAAGGAACCAAGGTTTCACAAGAGGACCAGACACATAAAGCGACGCTTCAATTCCATCTGAGATTACATCAAGGAGAAGGACATAAATATTTGCAAAGTGCACACGGATCTGAATGTCGCAGACCCATTGACTAAACCTCTTCCAAGGGCTAAACACGATCAACACCAGAACTGCATGGGTGTTCGGTTCATTACAATGTAAATCACATAGCGATGTGAACTAGATTATTGACTCTAGTGCAAGTGGGAGACTATTGGAAATATGCCCTAGAGGGAATAAATAAAGTGTTTATTATTATATTTCCTTGTTCATGATAATTGTTTACAATCCATGCTATAATTCTATTGGTTGGAAACACATTACATGTGTGGATAAATAGACAACACTTCGGCCCTAGTATGCCTCTAGTGAACTAGCTCGTTGATCAATGATGGTCAAGGTTTCCTAGCCATTGACATGTGATGTCATTTGATAATGGGATCACATCATTAGGAGAATGATGTGATGGACAAGACCCAAACAATAAATGTAGCATATGATCATGTCAGTTAATTGCTACAGTTTCTGCATGTCAAGTATATGTCCCTATGACCATGAGATCATGCAACTCACGGACACCAGAGGAGTGCCTTGTGTGTATTAAACGTCGCAACCTAGCTGGGTGACTATAAAGGTGCTCTACAGGTATCTTCGAGGGTGGTTGTTGGGTTGGCATGGATCAAGACTAGGATTTGTTACTCCGTGTGACGGAGAGGTATCTCAGGGCCCACTCGGTAATACAACATCACAATAAGCCTTGCAAGCAATGTGACTAAGTGTTAGTCACGGGATCTTGTATTACGGAACGAGTAAAGATACTTGCCAGTAATGAGGTTTAACTAGGTATGGAGATACCCACGATCGAATCTCGGGTAAGTAACATACCGAAGAACAAAGGGAACATCATACGGGATTAACTGAATCCTTGACATAGAGGTTCGACCGATAAAGATCTTCGTAGAATATGTAGGAACCAATATGGGCATCCAGGTCCCACTATTTGTTATTGACCGTAGAGGTGTCTCGGTCATGTCTACATAGTTCTTGAACACGCAAGGTCTGCACACTTAAGGTTTGGTGGTGTTTCGGTAGTATAGAGTTATGCATGGTGGTGACCGAAGGTTGTTCGGAGTCCCGGATGAGATCCCGGACGTCACGAGCAGATCCAGAATGGTCCGCAGTTAAAGATTGATATATATAGGAAGTCCTATTTTGGTCGCCGGAAAAGTTTTGGGCTCATCGGTAGTGTATCGGGAGTGCCGGTAGTGTACCGGGGGACCATCGGGAGGGGTATTTCGACCCAAGAGGCTACATGGGCTGTGGGAGGGTGAATACCAGCCCTTAGTGGGCTGGTGGATGTCCCACACAAGGCCCATGAAGCTGGGAAGAAAAGTCCAAAGAGAAAAAGGTGGAAAAAGGCAAAAAGACCAAATAAGGAAGGAGTCCTAGTCCTACTAGGATTGGAGGAGGATTCCTCCTCTCCTCCCTTCGGCCGAAGCCTAGATGGCTTGGCCCTTGGGCCAAGCCTCCTCCTGTCTTCCTCTTATATATACTAGAGGTTTTAGGGTTTTGGCACAAGATTTTCAGCCACGTGCAACCCTACCCTCTAGTTCGTAGTTTCTCCTCTAGACCGGTTTCAGTTGTGCTTAGGCGAAGCCCTGCTGATATTACTCCACCACCATCGCTGCAGCACCATCATGTTGCCAGAGAACTCGTCTACCTCTCCGCTCCCTCTTGCTGGATCAAGAAGGCAGAGATCGTCATCAAGCTATATGTGTGCTGAACGCGGAGGTGCCGTTCGTTCGGTACTTGATCGGGACGGATCGTGATTGGATCGCGAAACGCTCGGTGATTTGGATCGTGAAGACATTCGACTACATCAACCGTGTTTCTTAAAGCTTCCCGCTTAGCGATCTACAACTGTATGTAGATCCACTCTCCCTCTCGTAGATGCTCATCACCATGGATAGATCTTGCGTCTGCGTAGGAATTTTTTTGTTTCCCATGCAACGTTCCCCAACATGAATATGACTTGAGTCTTCTATGATCTCTTACTTGCATGATTACTTATAGCCTCGTATTTCTTCTTTTAATCTTTGGTTTAGTTAGGAAAACTAGATCGATTTTTCTTACCATGGGAAGAGGTGCTTTCTGATGGGTTTGATCTTGCGGTGTTCTTTCCCAGTGATAGAAAGGGCAGCGAGACACACATGTATTGTTGCCATTAAGGATAACAATATGGCGTCTATTCCGACATGAATAGATCTTGTCTACATCATGCCATTCTTATTGCATTACTACGTTTTCCCATGAACTTAATACACTAGATGTATGCTGGATAGCGGTCGATGTGTGGAGTAATAGAAGTCGATGCAGAATCGTTTCACTCTACTTATCTTGGACATGATGCCTATATAATGATCATTGCTTGGATATCATCATGATTATTTGATCTTCTATCAATTGCCCAATAGTAATTTGTTCACCCACCGTGCGCTATACTCATGAGAGAAGCCACTAGTGAAACCTATGCCCCCCGGTCTAATTTTCCAACATATTGCTTTCCGATCTACTATTTACATCTTTCGTTTTCAGATCTATTAATCCAAAAAATACCTTGTTGCACTTGTTTTTTTAATTATTTTATTTTGTGCTCTTGTGAGATCTATTTACCAAAACTATCAGTACCTAATCTATCTTATTACCGTAAAGATCATGACAACCTCTCTTTCGCGTCGGGTTGCAAGTATTTGTTGTTTGTGTCCAGGTGAGGTTTATGTGGGTGCTTGATCTTCCTTTACAGATTCATACCTTGGTTTCACAACTGAGGGAAATACTTACCGTCGTTGTGTTGCATCATCCCTTCCTCTTTGGGGAAATACCGACGCAGTCTCAAGCCACGTCAAAGGAGTTTCTGGCGCCATTGCTGGGGAGGAAGCAATCTCATCTACCAGGTTCCTAATCACAAATCTCATCTCCTTGCAAATTACATTATTTTCCATTTGCCTCATTTGCCTCTCATTTTCCTCTCCCACACTTCACAAATTTCTCGTTTTATTCCCCTCTTTTTCGTTTGCCTTTTTCTCGTCAGATCTCTTGCTTGCTTGGATCCGGTTTGCGTAGTCACGATGACTCGAGAAAACACCAAGTTGTGTGATTTTTCCAATACCAATAATAATGATTTTATTAGCACTCCTATTTCTCCTCATGCCACTAGTGCAGAGTCTTGTGATATTAATGCCACTTTGTTGCATCTTGTCATGAAAGATCAATTTTTCGGCTCTCCTAATGAGGATGTCGCGTCCCATCTAGATACCTTCGTGGAATTATGCGATATGAAAAAGAAAAAATATGTGGACAATGATATTGTGAAGTTGAAATTGTTTCCTTTCTCTTTGCGGGGTCATGCAAAAATTTGGTTTTCTTCTTTGCCTCGCAATAGTCTCGATTCTTGGGATAAGTGCAAGGACGCTTTTATTACTAAGTATTTTCCTCCCGCAAAAATTATTTCCCTTAGAACTCAAATCGTGAATTTTAAGAAACTTGAGCATGAACATGTTGCACAATCTTGGGAAAGAATGAAGTTGATGATAAGAAATTGTCCTACTCATGGTTTAAACCTTTGGATGATCATTCAAATTTTTTATGCAGGATTGAATTTTGTCTCTACAAATCTTTTAGATTCTGCCGCGGTGGTACTTTTATGGAAATTACTTTGGGCGAAGCTACCAAATTTCTAGATAATATTATGGCAGATTATTCACAATGGCATACCGAAATAGCACCTACTAGTAAAAAGTTTAATTTGGTAGAAGAAATCAGTACTCTGAGTGAAAAAGTTAATGCTCTTACGAAGTTGGTTGCTAGTAAAAATGCTCCACTTGATCTTAATGATGTGCCTTTGTCTACTTTGATTAAGCAAAGTAGTGATTTCGTATATGTGAATTTCAATAACAATGTTTATAGGGGTAATTTCAATCCTAGGCCTTTTCTTGGAAATTCCTCCAATAATTATAGTAATTCCTTTGGTAATTCTTACAATAATAATAATAGGAACACCTATGATCTTGAGAATATTTTTAAAGAATTTATCAATGCTCAAAAGTCTTTCAATAATACGATAGAAGAAAAGTTGAATAAGATTGATGATATGTCTAGAAGCATTGATAGAATTTCCAATGATGTCGAAAATCTCAAGTTGCATGCTTTGCCACTTAAGATCAATGAATCAATTAAGGATTTATATGTTTCTTTGGATGAAAGTAAGAAACGAACCGCTATGCTTAGACCCAAAAGAGAATTTTTAGAAAAAGCTTTTTCTAGCTATTACTTTCATAACAATGATGAAGATCTTAAAATGATTGGTGTTTGCTCTATGGATTCCTTGTTTAGTTATGTTAAAATTGATGATTAAGGGACTGAATAAGATTCAACTTTAACTAGTGATGTGCCCACTATCTTTTATTACAAAGACTTTGAGTACGAGAGTTGCTCCTTGGTTGATTGTATTCCTTTGCTGCAATCTATGATAAATTCACCCCATGCTCATGAACAAAATAAAGCTTTTACTAAACATATTGTTGATGCCATGATGATATCCTTAGAAGAAAAGTTGGAATTAGAGATTTCAATTCCTAGAAAATTACATGATGAGTGGGAGCCTACCATTAAATTCAAGATTAAAAATTATGAATGCTTTGCTTTGTGTGATTTGGGTGCTAGTGTTTCCACAATTCTGAAATCTCTATGTGATGTGCTTGGTCTTACCAATATTGAAGAATGTTCTCTTAATTTACACTTGGCGGATTCTACTATTAAAAAGCCATTGGGAAGAAATAATGATGTTCTTATTCTTGCAAATAGGAATTATGTTCCCATTGATTTTATTGTTCTTGATATTGATTGCAATCCGTCTTGTCCTATCATACTTGGTAGGCCATTTTTACGCATTATAGGTGCCGTGACTAATATGAAAGAAGGCAATATTAAGTTTCATCTTCCCCTCAGAAAAGGTATGGAAAACTTACCTAGAAGAAGAATTAAACCACCATATGAATAAATCATGAGGGCTTTCTATGGAGTGCAAACTAAGGATGGCAATACTTGAATCTGTGCGTTATGCCTAGCTAGGGGCATAAAACAATAGCGCTTGTTGGGAGGCAACCCAATGAATCAATTATTTATATCTTTTGCTTTATGTTTTTGTGAGTTTTGCACAATCATGATTCCGTTATGATTGTGTTTTTATGTTTTATTTAGTTTTTGTGCCGAGTAATACCTTTAGGATGATCAATAAGATGAGTAGAAACAATGCTGAATCTGAAATAGAAACTTTGTTCCCAGTGCACGGATTTTAATTTTGTATGGGGATGTGATATTGAGTTCAAATTTTAACAAAGTATTTATATACAAAGTCTTTACGTTGTCCTAATTTTTCAGAAACTTTAGAGTTACAGAAGTTGTCCTAATTTTTCAGAATTTTTAGAGTTACAGAAGTATGGGTAAGGTACAGATTACTACAGACTGTCCTGTCTGAAACAAATTCAGTTTTGATTGCATTGCGTGCTTGTTGATGAATCTATGGCTTGTA
Organism: Hordeum marinum; assembly: GCA_022496015.1. NCBI lineage: Eukaryota > Viridiplantae > Streptophyta > Magnoliopsida > Poales > Poaceae > Hordeum > Hordeum marinum. The sequence continues at coordinate 382,171,221 of CM039677.1, read as the reverse complement.
TCGGGGGGGTATAAGTCATGGTAAAGTTAGAATACATTAGGTATAATGCAATAATAAAATATGAATGGGTTTATAACATTACCTAAGAGTGTTAATTTCCTTTATCATAAAAACGGATCTCACGAGAATTTTGTTAAGTTTTGTGTGATTGAAGTTTTGAAATTTTGGGTGACATCACGATGGATGAAGGAATAAGGAGTTAGAAGAGTCGAAGCTTGGGTATGCTACAGCACCCCAAGGTAATTTCCAAAGAGTAACAAGCAACTAAGCTTGGGGATGCCCCGAGTGGCATCCCCTCTTTCTTCTAACAACCATCGGTATACTACTTGGAACTATATTTTTATTCGTCTCATATCATGAGTTTTGCTTGGAGCGTCTTGTATCTTTGCTTTGTTTTATTTTATCCTTGTTGAACACACCTATTTGAGAGGGCCAAAATATGGTATGATTTGTTAGAATTGCTCTTTATGCTTCACTTAAAACTTTTGAGCAAAGTAATTGCTCTAGTGCTTCACTTATATCTTTTTGAGCGTGGCATGCTTTTACATGTTTGAAGAAATGCTCTCATGCTTCACTTATATTAATTTGAGACTTAGTAATTTTGAAGAAATCATCTCATGCCTCACTTATATATTTTGAGAGAAGAAACTTGTATGCCCATATTCTTTACTTATATTCATGTGTGCTTATCAAAAACAATTGCAATATATGAAACTAGTCCCAAAGTGATAGATATTCAAGAGGGATATAATAAAAACTTTCATGAAGATCATTGGAAAAATTAAAGTTGATTCTTTATAATAGTTTTAAGACATGACAATAGTGATATGTGAGTTAAGTTGATGAGTAATTATGCTTAGTAAGAATATTGTTGTTAAGGTTTGTGATTACCTATGCAAGCACAAAAGTCAATAGTTGTGCTATGAAATTACATCCTACTTATGGTGCATCATTCAGTGTTAGTTATGCCTAATGCTCGCTTATGTGATTTTTTGTTTCTTGGTTGGATGCTTCTCAATCTCTTGCTATCCTTCACTTGTACTAAGTAGAAATACTACTTGTGCATCCAAAATCTTTAAAACCAAGTTTTGTCATATGAGTCCACCATACCTACCTATGTACGGTATTTCCATGTCGTTCCAAGCAAATTATATGTGCCATCTCTAAACTTTCAAAATAAATTTTCCTTTTTGTGTGCTCATACCGCTCATGAAACGGTAGGGGGTTATCGATATTTTTTCATGCTAGATTTGTTATTCTCAAGATGAGTGTTTATTCACTTGTCATTGGACGAGAGTATGGCGGTAATAGGGATGCCCAGTCCCAAAATGAAAAATGAAAAATATTTATGTTGCCAAATAATAAATTCCTTGGAAAGTGTAGGCATGGAAGGCAACCGTGGATTCAGCTAGCCATGGAAAGTGAAAGTATGGTGGAAAAGGGAATAAACTTTATTTTCTGTTTGGGAACCGCCTATGATGCAACTAATGTGGAGAGATATTTAAATCTCTCAGTCATTTTTGTTGACAGGAAAGGCATGCCACTCAAAATATTTTCTCTATCAATTTAAACACTTGAGCTCTGGCACCTCTACAAATCCCTACTTCCCTCCACAAAATGCCTGTCTATTTACTTTATGCAATTTTTAATTTTTAATTTGAGTCTCCATCTTCTCTTATAAAGAAGCAACTAGGGGGCACTATGATCGTACTTGAGCATTAGGTGTAGCTAATATTTGAGTGTGTATTGTGAATGGATCAATGATTGAGCATGGTGGGCTAGGGATAACTTGCTTTAGCATTGATATTTTGAAAGACATGGTTGCTTGTTGATATGCTTGAGTATTAAAGTTTTCATGTCAATACTAGACTATTGCTTTGAACCATATGAAAATTCCAAATGCCCTTGTTGTAAAGAAATGAATATGTGATGAACATGATAGGCAACATTCCACATCAAAAATTCTATTTTTAACCTTTACCTACTCAAGGACGAGTAGGAGTTGAGCTTGGGGATGCTCATACGTCTCCAACGTATCTATAATTTTTGCTTGTTACATGATGTTATATTATCAATCTTGGAAGTTTTACAATCATTTAATAGCAACTTTATATCTTTTTTTGGGAATAACCTATTGATATAGTGCCACAGTGCGAGTCGTTGTTTTTTCTTGTTACTTTACTTCATAGAAAATTAATACCAAATGGAGCCCAAACGCTACGGGGATTTTTGTGGATTTTTTGTGGACCAAGGAAGTAGATGGGCCAAACAACACCAGAAGAGGGGGCCCAGGGTGGCCACCCTCCACCAGGGCACGCCAGAGGCCCTTGGCACGTCCTAGTAGAGGGTGTGCCCCTCGGGCACCCCCTCAACCGACTATCGAGCCTATAAATTCCCACAAAATCCAAAAACCCTAGGGGAGTCGACGAAACACAATTCAATCCACCGTAAGTTCCAGAACCTCGAGATCCAATCTAACACCATCACATAGGGGTTCATCTTCTTCATAGGTGCCTCTTCGATGATGCTTGAGTAGTCCAACATAGACCTACGGGTCCGTAGGCAGTAGCTAGAAGGCCTCCTCTCTCTCTATGTTTCTCAATACAATGGTCTCTTGGAGATCTATTTGATGATGACTTTTGTGATGTGTTTGTTGGGATCAGATGAATTTTGACTTCATGATTAGTTTCTATCCATGAATATGATTTGGGTCTTCTTTGATCTCTTATTTGCATGATTAGTTTCTACCCCATATTTCTTATTCGAATATTTGGTTTAGTTAGGCCAACTAGATCATTTTTTTCTTGCCATGGGAAGAGGTGCTTTGTGATGGGTTCGATCTTGTGGTGTTCTTTCCAAGTGACAGAAGCGGCAGCAAGACATGCATGTATCGTTGGCATTAAGGATAACAAGATGGGATCTATTCCTACATGAATAGATCTTGTCTACATCATGTCACCGTTCTTATTACATTACTTCGTTTTCCCATGAACTTAATACACTAGATGCATGTTGGATAGCGGTCGATGTATGGAGTAATAGAAGTAGATGAAAAATCGTTTCGGTCTACTTATCTTGGACGTGATGCCTATACAATGATCATTTCCTGGATATCATCATGATTATTTGATCTTCTATCAATTGCCCAACAATAATTTATTCACCCACCGTGCCCTATACTCATGAGAGAAGCCACTAGTGAAATCTATGGCCCTCGGGTCTACTTTTCCAACATATTGCTTTCTTGTCTACTCTTTGCATCTTTTGTTTTCAGATATATTAATCCAAAAAAATACCTTGCTGCACTTTTTTACTTATTTTATTTTGTGTTCTTGGTAGATCTATTTTCCAAAACTATCATTACCTAATCTATCTTATTATCGCACAGAGCATGACAACCTCTCTTTCGCGTCGGGTTGCAAGTATTTGTTGTTTGTGTGTTGGTGTTGTTTACGTGGGTGCATAATATTCCTCTACAAATTGATACCTTGGTTTCATAACTGAGGGAAATACTTACCATCGCTGTGCTCCATCATCCCTTCCTCTTTGGGGTAATACCGACACAGTCTCAAGCCACGTCAAACACCACTCCTCATCTCGCACCCTCATGGGAAAGGCATTCCGCAGTGGTTTCTACTGGACCATGGCGCTAAGTGACGTCGCCGAGCTGATCCGATCCTGCGAGGCCTGTCAATTCCACGCCAAGCAGATTCATCAACCCGCACAATGCATCCAGAACATCCTGCTCTCCCGGACCTTCGCGGTCTGGGGGCTAGACATACTGGGCCCTTTCCCTCAGGAAGCCGGAGGCTACCACTACTTGTACGTCCCCATCGACAAAGTTCACCAAGTGGGCGGAGGTGAAGCATGTGCACACCATCCCCGTTGGCTCAGCAATCAAGTTCATTCGGGGCCTCGTGAGCCTCTTTGGGGTTCCCAACCGTATCATTATTGACAATGGCTCACAGTTCACAAGCAACCTCTTTAGAGGATATTGTGCTAACCTTGGGATGCAGATATGTTACGCTTTGATGGTGCACCCATGGAGCAACGTCTAGGACGAGCACGTCAACGCAGAGGTCTTGAGGGGCCTGAAGGCAAGGAGCTTCCAGAAGAAACTCGATGCTTGTGGCAAGGGTTGGCTCAGAGAGCTTCAGTCCGTGATGTGGTCCATCCGCACCACCACGACTAAGCCCACCGGCGAGAGCGCATTCTTCCTCATCAACGGAGTTGAGGAGGTCCTTGTTACTGTCAAAATTGGCGAATCTCGGGTAGGTGGTCTCAAGGTGTGAGTCTAGGATCGATGGTAATAGGGGACGAAGGAGACAATGTTTACCCAGGTTCGGGCCCTCCTATGGAGGTAAACCCCTACGTCCTCCTTGATTATATTAATGTGTATGAGGGTTATAGAGTTGATCTACCATGAGATCGAATAGCTAAAACCCTAGATGAGTTTTTCTGCCCTACAGTCTAAAACCCTCCCGGTTTATATAGACACCGGGGGGTACCTAGGGTTAACACATGATAGATCTCCTACCAGGGATGGAGATGACGATTTCCTCATCTTGACTTGGAGTGCATGACGCGCCTTCGAGACTTCCTTCTAGAACACGAGGTCATGGCATATCCGGCCCTTCCTTCGATAGTTAGAGAGCTGCCCACCAAGCATGCCTATTAGGACATAGGCCAGCAGCCCGAGGACCCCTTAGTCGACGACTCCCTCAGTAGCCCTGAACTAGCCCCCAATGCCAAGGGTCACAACACTAGCAGCTTCACGTGATCAGAGTCTTCGGCTTGTCGGGTGAGGTCTTCTTCGCATTAATGATTGACAAAGACTAATCCGGCTTCCAATGACGCGTAAATTTTCTGATCATACGATCGTCCAGACACCATGAGTCATTTAGCCCCTAAGGTCAAACGCCAAAGAGTAAACGGTGTTTTATGACAGCCTTTTTGACGAAGGGTCATGGCCTATCACGACCGTTGAACCAGTTATGAAAACTTGATTCATTGTTCGAGGCCGTTTTTACATTGGCACGACTCATCAATGTATAGATCGTGCTCCATTTCAAACGGGATACAATTAACGCCCTAGGTTACTTCACGCGTGCATAACGGCACGCACGCCTTGGGAAGCAAAGAGACATGCAGCTGAGTAAAGGGAGGCTAATCGGCATCACACCTCATAAAAGGGGGAAAACCCGAGGCCTATTCACGCTTCCCATTCGCATCCCTCGCTTCCACAATCTTCCCAAGCTCCAAGAGCCCAGATCCAGTTCTTCCTCAACCTCTCCTCCGAGCTCAACCTTGGCGGGTTCAGGCTCCATGGGCAAGTGGGAGGCCTCCACAGTCATCGACAAGGACATCTGAGACTTAAAGCTCGCCGGCTACCTCCTCGCCAACATCTTCCACCACGCTTGAGAGGCGAACCAGGTGGTCCCCACTCCTAAGCCAGGCGAGAGGGTGGTGTTCATTCCCCATTTCCTCCAGGGACTGGGCTTTCAGCTACACCCCTTCGTCAGGGGCCTTATGATCTTCTACGGGCTGGATTTCCATGTTCTTCCCCCTGAATTCCTTCATGCATATTTCGGCATTCATCATCGTCTGCGAAGCCTTCCTGTGGGTCGAGCCACATTTAGGCCTCTGGCTCAAGTTATTCAATGCCAAGCCGAAGACAGTCATAAGTGAGCACGCAGACTATGGAGGGGCGGTAATCAATAAGCTCCCCTGTGTTGAGAGGCCGGTCGATACCTTCATTGACACAATCAAGATCTAGCAGAAGGAATGGTTCTATATCACCAAACCAAGGGACGAGGGCTGGATGGCACCTACCGAATTCAGGTCTAGACCCCCTACGAGATTAACCTCATGGCTCAGGAAGGGCCTCGACTGGGGTTCGGATGCAGAGGTGAAATTGCTGTAGAAGCGCATTTCCTCGATGGTCAAGGCCAAGATCAAGCTGTTTAATGTGGTCCATGTCATGCTCCACCGCCGCCTTCTTACCTGCCAGTGTTGGGCCTCCCTGATGTGGGCCTATCAGCTCGAGGATGAGCCTACGGTGCAAGGATTCTTCCGTAGTACCCACCAAAAGTTGTGGAAGGCATTATTCAAGCCCTAGAAGAGCTGGCCAGCCGAGGAGGAGGACTCGGGCCTAAGCGTCGATAACCCTCCTAACTAGGTACGATATTATTTTGATACTCCGGCTCTATTTTTCTAAAAAAGAGCTGAACAACCTCCCTCTTATCTTTACAGAAGTGTCTAAGCAAGGCCGTCAAAATAGACTGCTCGGCCCTTCAGCCCAAGGCCCCGAGTCGGATCTGTTGACGGCAATGCTCGTCGTGGCGTCATACACAGCGTCAGAGAAGAAGGAAGAGCAGAAGAAGGCTAGAGAAGGCCTCTGCACATAGGGAAGAGCATGCGAACGGGGGGAAGGCGATTCCCCCTCACAAGAAAGAGGGCGACATCGCCGGACGCCGTGAAGGATCTACCTCCTCCTGCCCCGAAGAGGGCGTGTCCGTCGAGGTTAATCCTGGGTGACAACAGCTTGGACTCCGATGCTGAGTCTAAGGACATGGAGAGGATTCCCCGAAGGAACCTCAGGGTCAAGCCGCCAGCCCGAAGGTATGAATCCGAAGATCCCATGGGTCCTTTATGTGAAGCTTTTGATGTTTTAATTGGATGAATGCCTTTTAATTTGTAGCCCACCGCGTGTTCTCCCCACCGACCAAATATCGGATGGGGAGTTTCCACTCGCCAAGCTGGCAGAGAGTGGGAATATGTCGCACCCCACACCTCTAGGGGTTTCGAAAGAGGCAGCAGAGGTGTCATCGCGCCAGGCTCCCTCAAAGCCGAACACAGGTTGTGGGGGTGATGATGTCATGGCCGAGATTAATGCCTCGACAGCCGAAGATGAGGGGGAGGAACCTGGCCTGCCCGTTGAGGAGGAAGGACAGAGGAATGTCTAGTCCCCTCCGAGGACATCTCCAGAGTGCACTATATCTTCGGAGCTACCGGCTCAATCCCCGGTCAGAGATCGGGCTGGCAGGTCACCACCGGTGCCACCCATGACTAGGTGGCCGGTCATGATGGAGGAGGATCTATCAGGCGCCTCCATCTTCTAGGATCACCGCACTCTTACGGGTGCGGTTTTGCTAGGCATCCAGTCCGTTGACAGCGGACTGAAAGAGGCCTTCAATGGTCTCTTGACGGGCTTCACGGTGAGCCACGTAATACTCTTTTCCTAAAAAGATTATTAAGTTTGTGTTATCTTTATATATGTAGTAGCCCCCGAGCCCTGGGTGGGTTTCAAAAACTCACCCGGGGGTCAAATACCCAAGGTTGACTAACGATGCACAAGGCACTATTTTCCGCACTGTTCTAAAAGCCCCAAAGAGGACCGAGCACCAGGTCATATTGTTGGCAGTTCGGGTGTTTGAAGCACATAATCTAATATTTCATTATTTTTTGTAGGACTCGGCATCGGCATCGGCCATCAATGTCGTGGAGCTTGCCAAGCTAAATCGGAAGCGCAAGAGCTCCAAAGAGAAGCTTGATGCCCTGAACAACAGGTTCGATGAGGCGCAAGGTAAGCTGAACTGTCATATTCAGGATTTCTATCTTTAATTATCCATACTGGTAACCCAGAGTAATTATATATTTATTGCTTCTGCAGCTTCGGTTGCAGAGGTCGAGAAACTCAAGGCCGAGATGGAAAAGATGAAGCAGGAATTCGCGGATGAGAAAGCGGCGGTTGAACAAGCAGCAGCCGCACTATCCGTCTTAAAAATTGCGAGTGAGAGGCATGAGGCCCAGGTGAAGGAGGTGAGCTCAAGGATGCCAGCACGAAGTGCGAGGCCCTTGAGCAGAAAGGCAAAGAGCAAGCGACCCAGCTATCCATGTTGAAATCCCAGCTCCAAAAGGAGCGGGTGGACACGAGATTCTTTCAACAGGAAATCCGCCAAATCAAGGCTATGACAGATGGTAAGCCATATTTATTACAGTGTGCCTTTGGTGGTAGCAAGTTTGCGTTGATTACCCTGGTCTCGCATTCCTCGGGCGCCTGTTCGGACCTCCAAAAGAGTGCAACGGGCGCGAACAAGTTCTATGCTTCGTGGCATGAAGACGATGAGGCTTGGCTATTCTGGGCACAGTTTGAAGCCCCCAAGCGCTCTCCTCTTCTGATCGAGCAGATGAAGCAACTTATGGAGCTGCACAGGATGGCAGAGCCTGCCATGAAGGAGCTCTACATCTGATTGTGGCCTGAAGAGTCACTGGCGGGCAGCTACTTCGGCTTGGTGCAGAAACTGTGCGATGCTGCACCTCATATTCACACGCTAAAGCGTTCTACATGCATCGAGTGAGCTCGGATGGCCTTGGCAAGCACCATGATGCACTTGCCAAAGCTCAAGCCGACCGAGGTGGCCACCACATCTCCACCCCCTGGTAAGGAGTATAGGCGCCCCGAGCGATACTTCTTCGCATTGATGGAGGGTGCTCGGGCGATAGAGGCTCAATGCTCTAAGGATGTTTTTTATGAGTGAGCGTGTGGTAATATGTCCGAAGAGTGTTAACACTTTATAATGAGGCTGCATGGTTTATCATGTCTTTTGAGTTTTGTATTTATTGTGACTCCCATGTGGTCATTTTATCTGAAAGTTGCGAGTCGTCGGCATCAGCCCCCACGTAGATACTATGCGAGGTGTTTCTGCCTCAAAACTGTGACCCTTAGCCAAGGTATCGGTGCCCGAAGGCGGTAGCGTGAGGGGAACAAGGCAATCAGACTATGATGCTTTATCGCTTTCACTTAGCCGTAGGAAAAAAATGCTGGGGCTGATGACTAGCCCCCAGTGTTTCGTGATATTCGGATGTACCGAGGTTGAAACCGACATCACATGGTTTGTACAAGTACGAAACCCATCGTATAACACAGAATAACCTCTGTCGATTTTTTAGTATGACACTTATGCTCGGATTTGCAGATCGGTTCTCGCTTATTATGACAATCATTTTTCGGCTTTCTGCCCTGAGGTGCTTGACCAGGCGAGCTGGAAGCACAATAGTAGTGGTTCTCCCTTTGCCCTTTTGGCCAAACGAGCGGAATGTAAGAGGGCAAACACAGGAGTCGGGCAACCCAACTATTGACCCAAGACATAGTTTGGATCCAATGCATATAAAGCAAAATCCAAGATGTCAAACACACGATTGTGTTGAGGTGATGCTTAGGGTTATATTTTAAATTCTATCCCCGGTCTATTATCCGGTTGCATCATGATGTATACTGAACATTTTCGCAAGAAGCGTTGATAAGGGAAGAACAGAGTGTGTAGCATAAAATACAGTGAAGAGGCCATGTATGATGGTCTTTTATTTGCACAATAATTTTTATAACTCAAATTGTCGAAGCAACTTTTTACAGGTATTTGGAGATGAAATATAAAGCTTAAAGAGGAGAGGTTGTACCAGGGGTCTTCCATGGGTGGCTTGACGTCCACGATGTGCCATGTCGCCTGTCTGCTCCTATGCCTCCTAGGGAGTTGCATTCCTTTAAGGGTGATGGTGTCAGTGAGTGGACCTTGGGAAGAAGATCTTGAGAAGTCGCCTAAGTATGGATGAGTGTTACGCTTTAGCAGGTCCTTGGTGGTACCTGTGGTATGTCCGAGGACATGTACTGGTAGTAGTTCAGTCCAGCCGAACAACTTCCCTTTATAGTTGTTCCCCACTTCTTCCCATGGAATCTTGAGTTCAAAGTTGTGCCGTCTTGGCACATGTTTGACGGTCACTAGGGATGTGTAGTGAGGAGTGTGTCCCTTTTTGTGGGGAGAATAAGATTTCGGGAGTTCAGACTAAGACCGAGCTCAATTGTCAACCTTGCGTGCCTTTACGACAGATTTCATTGTTGGTCGCTTGTCATTGTAATGGAATTCGGCTGCCAGGGCCAACGCATGTTCCTCAGTTCGGAGGGAACACTCTGTGTTACCATTGACAGTAATGACCCCCTTGGGCCCGGGCATCTTGAGCTTGAGGTATGCATAGTGTGGGATGGCATTGAAACGACCGAATGCTATGCGACCCAACACGGCATGATAACAACTGCGGAAAGGGACAATATCGAAGATCGAGTCCTCGCTACGGAAGTTATCGAGCGAACCGAACACTACTTCTAGGCTCACAAAGCCTGTGCACTTGGCTTCGGCGCTTGGGATCACTCCTTTAAAGGTAGTGTTCCTAGGTTTGATCCTTGACGAATCTATACCCATATTTTTCACCGTGTCTGATTAAATCAGATTGAGGCTACTTCCTCCGTCCATTAGGACTTTAGTGAGGTGATACCCATCGATAATGGGGTCTAGGACGAGGGCCCCTGAAGCCCCATGACTGATACTGGTCGGATGGTGTCCTCGATCAAAAGTGATCGGGTATGCCGACCATGGGTTATACTTCGAGGCTACAGGCTCTACGGCATAGACCTCTCGAAGGGCGCGCTTCCTCTCCTTTTTGGGTATGTGAGTGGCGTATATCATGTTCACAGTCTTTACCTTAGGAGGGAACTGCTTCTGTCCTCCATTATTCGGACCGCGTGGATCATCATCGTCCTCGCTACGTGGGCCCTTGCCTTGCTCCTCGGCTGCGAGTTTGCCAGCTTGTTTGAACACCCAACAGTTACGATTGGTGTGGGTGGCGGGCTTGTCTTGAGATGCCATGAATCTGGCAAAGCCTCTCCATAATTTTGTTTAGCAAGGTAGGTCCGTCATGATTCCCTTTAGAAGGCTTCTTCCGCTACCCGGATTGGGGGTTGCGGAAGCCGGCGTTAACGGCCATGTCATCGGCATCACCGTTGTTGTGCTGGTGTTCACTTTTATTGCGTCGTGGTTTACCGTTTCCATCCCGGACTTCGGAGGTGTCGGGGTCTTCAGGGTTGTGGCTTCGTCTAGCTAGCCAGTTATCCTTGCCCGTGCAAAAGTGGGTCATGACTGATGAAAGGGCGGACATGGTCCTAGGCTTGTCCTGACCGAGTTGGCGTGGCAGCCATTCATCCCGAATATTGTGCCGGAAGGAGGCTATTGCATCGGCGTCTGGGCAATCGACAATCTGGTTCTTCTTGGTCAAGAACCGATTCCAGAATTGTCAAGACGAGCAGCCTGCCTTTTGCGGCCGTACATAGGTGCCCTAGAAGTTAGGTTGGAAAGCATCCTCGAGATCCTCCCAACTATCGATAGAGTTTTCGAGGAGGCTATTTAGCCAGTGCCGAGCTGGCCCCTTAAGTTTTAGGGGCAGATACTTGATGGCATGGAGATCATCTCCTCGTGCCATATGAATGTGGTGGAGGAAATCCTCGATCCACACTGTTGGGTCAGCTATTCCGTCGTAGCGCTCTATGTTCACGGGGTTTAAAGCCTTCCGGGAACTGATGCTGCATCACCTCATCGTGAAGCACAGTGGGTGGGCAGTGCCTCTCACCCGGGCTATGTCACGCCAGTAGTTGGCGCCTGATCTGGACAGGTTTTGTTCCCGACCTCTGTTGTTGCGGTCAAGACAAGGCTGGTTCCCGTCCCATCTATCGGGGGAGTACCCTCTAGATCTGTAGATGGATCTCGTGCGGCATGTTCTATAATCTAGGTCGTGTCGCAGGTCGTACCTGTCCTCGGTATTGGCTCTTTTCCCTTCTATGTGGTATCGCTGGCCTATAACCAGCGTCGCCAGCCGTCCTATCTCATCCTCGGTGAGGGCGGTCCGGCTGGTCATATGGAGTGTGCTTGGGAGATGGTGTATTAGGGACCTCGTCGTCGAACTACGGCAGCAACCGTCGGTATGGATAGCTTTTGGGTTGGTCCAATAGTCCGGTACCGTACCCTTCCTCGGCTGATAGGACCCTCATCCATCTATCATTGAGGGTATTTGTTCGGCCTTAAGCTGCCATTCTTTTGCCTTCAGGCTTCGGGCAGTGGCTATAAGTTGTTGCCTAAACCATTCCTGATCCACAAGGTTTTTGGGGACAGTGAAGTCTTTGGCCTCCAGGATATCCTCCTCCTCTACAGGGGGGAGGTAGTTGTCATCCTCAGAATCGTTTGGATCCTCGAGGTTGCGCTAATCTTTTGGTCTCTCCTGATCCTTTAGCGGCTTCTCGGGGATATCAGGATCGCCGAGGACTTCTGGGGTATCGTTTTCCCCGATGTTAGCAATGGATTCCCTTCCCTTTTTTCCTTTGATCGCTTGTGCAGTTTCCGGCGCCTTGACGGCACGTCACCCGATTAATCGCCATTATTCTTGGGTGTGTGCTCGTCCTTATCGGCTGGATTATCTACCATGTAGAAGTGGTAGGTGGAGGTGGCAGTCCATCGCCCGATGTTGATGGGGGCAGGAGCGCAATCCTCTTCATCCATGTCTTCTGCCTCCTCGGAGGCATAGTCCAACATATCGGTTAAGTCTTTGGCAATGGATACTTTCCTCTTGACCCACCTTCAGACCGATCTGAGAATGGATCGGGGTTGGGTTGTCAGTAATTTTGATCGATAGGATCCGATCTAGATCCTCGTTGAGTGTCGAGAGCTCGATCGGGTCAATCTGCTCAGAGCTTTCGGAGTTAACCTCCGATGCGTCCGCGCAAGGAGTGTGTTCAGCAGGAGCTGGCCCCCGACCATCTGGTGCTATGGCCGGATCTAGACTAAAAGCCAGATCATTGCTAGGGTTGGTCCCGTGGGCGGGGTCGAAAGAGAAATCCAAGGTTATGGCCTCGGAGTCCTTGGGCGCGTCAGATGAGATTGTGAGCCAAGTGAGCGGAAGATCACCCCAAGAGTCTACGGAGAACTCTAGGTTCCTGAATCTGACCTCTTGATCAGGGGCGAGACAACCGACCCGGCAAAGACAGCCGGTCGAGTCAGCGTGCAGCACAATGCTGCCGAAAGCGAAGATCTGTCCAGGGACAAAGGAGTCCATGTTACAGACTTGTTCATTAATGACAATGCAAGCCATCGATTCCTTTGGCGATCACAATGGAACTATCAATGAAAGCACCAATGTCGGTGTCAAAACTGGCGGATCTCAGGTAAGGGGTCCCGAGCTATGAGTCTAGGATCGATGGTAATAGGGGACGAAGGAGATGATGTTTACCCAGGTTTGGGCCCCCCTATGGAGGTAAAACCCTGCGTCATGCTTGATTATATTGATGTGTATGAGGGTTATAGAGTTGATCTAGCACGATATCGAATAGCTAAAACTCTAGATGAGTTATTCGGCCCTACAATCTAAAACCCTCCCAGTTTATATAGACACCGGGGCGATACCTAAGGTTTACACATGATAGATCTCCTATCGGGGATGAAGATGTCGATTTCATCATCTTGACTTGGAGTGCACAATGCGCCTTCAAGACTTCCTTCTAGAACACAGGGTCATGGCATATTCGGCCCTTGCTTCAATAGTCAGAGAGAGGCTCACCAAGCGGGCCTATTAGAAGATAGGCCAGTGGCCCAAGGACCCCTTAATCTAGGACTCCCTTAGTCCTCCCGCACGAGGTCAAGCATCACTCCCCGTGAGCCTTGGCATTCGACGAGAAGCGTCAGGATGCCACGCGAGGGACAGATCTCGTTCTCGGGGAGGAGGGCCATCGCCAGGCCTCACTCCGTGCCGTAAGGTACCAGCAGACCCTGTGGCGATACCATTGCCGCGACGTCCGCTCCAGGACCCTTGAAGTCGGAGACCTCTGAGGGAGTCCAGGATTAAGGGGTCCTCGGACTGCCGACCTATTTCTTATGGGCTGGACTCATGGGCCGTTCGCTGGGGATTGGACTGATCAAAGGCCCCGTCGCCAGGGAGGAGACCTTAAAAGTCGTGGCGTGTCTTTCAAGTTTGAGATAGTAGATAGGCATGTTTTCCCTTCGTTGTGCAACCGACTATGTTTAACCCTAGGGACCCTTGGCGCCTATATAAGCTAAAGGGTTTTAGATTGTAGGACAGAGAAACTCATCTAGGGTTTTAGCTATCTGATCTCGAGGTAAACCAACTCTGTAACCTTCATACACATCAATATAATCAAGAAGGACGTTGGGGTGAGTTGTCACAGACCTAGAATTTGTTTGCAAATAATTAAGTTAGTTGCATCAGTGGCATCCATGCATCATGCTTAAATTCAAATGAACTTGAAATGGGGATTATCAAACCCTTGCACTCCCTTATTCAAACAATTACAATTAGCTAAGTTTTCCAATGTTTCCTTTTGGCCTTCAAAAATGTTCACTATTTTTGATAAATGTTCGCAGCAACATTTCAGTGGACATTTTATTTTTCACAATAACTATAACATTTTAAAATAATCCTTTAATACTACTAAAATCAATTAATACAAAACTATAAATATCTTAGTGGCTCCAAATATTCTGAAACTATTTGTGGGACTTTTAAATATTTAGTTCATGACCTATAAATTATCTCAGGGGTTTTGCCTTAGTATTTTTGCCCAAGCAATAAATACAAATGATAGAAAATAGAAAATAGAAAATATGGAGGAAAAGGGTTACCTGGGCTTACCTGTAGAAGAGGCCTAGCCCACTAGGGGCAGGGTCGTCCTCTTCCTCTGCCCACTGGCAGAGGAGCGACCGAGCACGACGCATGGCCAGGGGCGCCACGCCACCTGCTTGCTTGGCCTCCCCGCCGCTCTGGTGAGTGGGATAGGCTCAGGGGAGTCGTCCTCATCACGCTAGCCACCATTTGGCCCCTGCTCTCTTCCTCGCCTTGCTTGCCATGGCCAACCACACCGCAAGCTCGCCATCGTCGCCGCATAGAAACCATGCCCCTCTCGCTCTTATGCTTAGCTCACGACCTCTACCTCGAGTTGAAGCTCCTCCCCACTGAGCCACGCGACTAGAGAAGCTCCATAGTGTCGACTCCGACTCCTTCAACCTCCAGCCACCAGCGAAGAGTCGAAGCTTGCCGCCGAACCAGAGCTTCCCCAAGCACGCTGAGCATGGCTATGAGATCTCGGTGAGGCCATGGATCTTTCCCCCTATTCACACACTCGATTTCAAGCTTTAAGCACCGAATCGGTGCAAGCCCAAGGACCGCCGCCGCATGAGCTCGTCGTCGGGAGCCACTGCGGTAACCGTTGGCCACACTACTGAGCCCAAACAATTTGTATGCACGCGTAGAGAATGTACATGCCTTCAGCTGTTCGATCCACCCGTCGTGTTGCCGATCACGAGCTCGCCCGAGCTTCGAGGGCCGTCATCGTCGGTGCAGTGCACCGCAACAGCTGCTGCATGCTGCGTTGGATGCACGCGAGTGCGTGCTTTACATAGATCCCAACCGTGCACCAAATGGTGGCCCATAGCTCGATTCCGAGCACCTTCGCCGTTGCGGATGGTGCCAGCGTTCGGGCGTCGGCGGGCGTCATGTGGCAACATTATTAGCGGTTAATAATGCCCCTAAACAGCCCTCTGTGACACTAACAAATGGACCCCATGGACTAACTAATCTATGCTTAAAATCAAAACATGTTAATAAAGTTATAGTCACTAACTGATAGGCCCCACATGTTAGCTTTGACTTGGCCACATGAGGGTTGACTGGTCCCACCAATCAGCCACTATAGTTGACAATGACCAACTGACTAGTGGGCTCCACTAGCCAGGTTTGACCCGGCACAGGTAAGGTGGCAGCAATGGAGATAATCGTGCGTGAGGCTGCAAAGTGATGGGATGTGTTATAGGCTGGATTCTTATGGCCTAGCATCGGGGTCCCGACACAGGTACACCCAACGGACCCTAATAAAACAGCGTCCATCGGAGCTCAGCTAGACCCCATGGTGGACGAGGCGCTGCAAGCATTCTTACAAGAAAACTAGCATATCTTTGCCTGGGATCCTTCTGATAATCCAGGAATCCCACGACGGCTAGCAGAACATAGTCTGAACATAATTATAGGCTTCAAGTCCATCAAACAGATTCTACACCGCTTTTCCGAGCCCAAACGACAAGCTATGGGCGAAGAACTAGCCAAATTACTAGAGGCCGGATTCATACGGGAGATCAAGCACCCCAAATGGTTGGCAAACCTGATGCTCGTACCGAAGAAAGATAAATCCTAGCAGTTGTGCGTCGACTTTAAAGACCTCAATAAGGCCTGCCCTAAGGACCCTTTCCCCTTACCACGCATAGACCAGATTATTAACGCCACAGCCGGACACGACTCACTGTGCTTCCTCGACGCATATTCCGGATACCATCAGATCAAAATGAAGGAATCCGATCAAGCTGCAACCGCATTCATCACCCCCTACGTGCCATTATGCTTCAACACAATGCCTTTCGGGCTAAAAAACATTGGGGCTACATACCAGCGCATGATTCAGACTTGTCTCGAGAAACAGGTCGGTAAAACAGTCGAGGCATACATGGACGACGTGGTCATTAAAACCAAACACGTCAGGTAGTTGATTGACGACCTAAGGCAAACCTTTGCCAGCTTACGAGAATACGATATAAAGGCTCAATCTGGAGAAATGTGTCTTCGGAGTTCCCGCTGGTAAACTGCTCGGATTCATTGTTTCCCATAGAGGAATAGAAGTCAATATGGCTAAGATCTGCGCCCTATCAGAACTTGCAATTCCTATAGAGCTAAAGCATGTACAAAAGTTGGCGGGTTGCGTGGCGGCGTTAAGTCGCTTTATTTCCCACCACGGTGAAAAGGCTCTACTGCTCTACAGGTTGCTCAAACGGACCAACAATTTCGAGTGGTCTGATGAAGCATCGGTTGCGTTAGAGGAAATTAAAACACTGCTCGCAAGCAACCCCATACTCACAACACTAGGCACCAGTGAACCAATGTTATTGTACATATCGGCCACCAACCAAGTGGTTAGCGTAGTGCTCGTCGTAGAACGAGAGGAGGAGGGTCACAAATTCCGGATACAGAAGCCGATCTACTATGTGTCGGAAGTACTAACGCAATGCAAGTTCAGATACCCGCATTACCAGAAGATAGCCTATAGAGTATTTATGGCATCACAAAAACTAAGACACTACTTTCAAGAGTGTTCGGTCATGGTAGCATCTGAAGTACCCCTGAATGATATAATCAATAACAGGGACGACACCGGCCGCACAGCCAAATGGGCCATTGAACTCCTTCCTTTCGAAATCACCTATAAGCCATGACAAGCTATTAAATATCAGGTGTTGGCAGATTTAATCGCCGAATCGACAGAGGCCGAGCTCCCTAGGTAATATAGTACATACTCCCATTGGACGATGTACTTCGACGGATCCAAAACACTGTCCGGACTGGGGGCTGGAGTTAGTCTCACATCTCCCACAAGTGACAACGTCTGATACATGTTGCAAATCATGTATGCCGATTCCAACAACGCAACCGAATATGAAGCACTTTTGCATGGTCTTCGGATGGCAGCTTCAATGGGCATACAACAACTGGAGGTACAGGGAGACTCCAACCTGACCATCTCACAAATAAATGGCAAATTCGATGCCAAAAACCCAAAGATGGCGGCATATAGAAACGTCGTCCTTAAAATATTCACACGGTTCGAGGGGCTGGAATTCCATCATGTCGCTAGAGACAACAACCAAGCCGCTAACATACTGGCCCGCATGGGGGCCAAACGTGACCTTGTCCCGAGAAAACCTTCCTTGAATGAATTTACAAGTCGTCGGTGGTTTGGCAGGATGACAATAAGCGCGCCGAATCCATTAGTGCAGAAGAGGTTGTCCCCCCTATAAACAAACCAGACGACCAAATCATCGGCGGCTCCATCATGGACGAAACGCCTTCGGCTCATGAGGTCATGGCAGTAATCACACCATGGACCAAGCCCTTCTGCGTTTACCTTCTTCGCTAAGAACTCCCCGACGATCAAATAGAGGCAAGACGCATAATTAGGCGATCCAAGTCTTATAAAGTCCACAAGGTTGAGTTATACAAGAAAAGCACCACCGGAGTACTCCAGCGGTGCATATCTGAGTAAGAAGGAAGGCAGCTCTTGGCCGAAGTCCACGTAGGAATGGGCGGCCATCACGCCGCAGCAAGGGCCTTAGTAAGCAAGGCCTTTCGAGCTGGTTTCTTCTAGCCCACCTCTCAAGGAGATGCCCAGTCACTTGCCCAGCATTGCGTGGCATGTCAACTATTTGCAAATCAAGGCCACATGCCCCCAACAGCTCTTTGGACTATTCTAATTACCTGACCTTTTGTGGTCTGGGGGCTGGATATGGTCGGACCACTTAAAGGGGGGACCAGGAAGAATAAATATCTACTGGTCATGGTTGACAAGTTCACCAAATGGATCGAAGCAAAATATGTCAATCAGCCAAGTCCGGACTAGTAGTCGACTTCATATCCGGCGTGGTACACCATTATGGTGTCCCATACAGTATATAATGGACAATGGATCCAACTTCACCGGCCAAGAGGTAAAAGACTAGTGGGCAAAGATGGGTATCAGGCTCGATTACGCATCGGTGTATCACCCGCAGACCAATGGACATGTTGAACGGGCCAAGAGCCTCATCATGAGTGGTATTAAAACGTATGATCCGATCTCTTCATGAATCCGAGTGCAATTGGGTAGAGGATCTTGACTCCATTTTGTGGGGTCTGCGTACCACCTCGAATCGATCAACGAGATACACACCGTTCTTTATGGTCTACGGTGAAGAAGCAGTCCTTCCCTATGATTTTATTCACGATGCACCAAGGGTGCGCATGTATGAACAAAAAGGAGGCCGAGTTAGATCGGCAGGACGACTTGGACACCTTACAAGGAGAGCGTGACATAGCTCGGGCTCGCTCTACTTTCTATCAACAGCAGGTCCGTCGTTACCAGAGCAGGAAGGTCAGGGCAAAAGCGTATAATGTGGATGAACTCGTCTTACGACTCCCGGAGAAGCAGAAGCGTAAGCTCAATACCAAATGGGAGGGCCCCTTCATAATTGACGAAGAACTCGCAGGAGGGGCTTATCGTCTTCGGAACCCGCCAGATAACCGCCTCGAACCAAACCCATGGAACGCAACTCATCTTAGGCACTTTTACAGCTATACCAGTGTCGTCATATTTTTTACCTTAATTTTCCTCTTTTTTCTTTTTACTTTCCTTCCCTTCCACCTTGATTTTGGCAGGTTCAGATTTTCTTTTCCCAAGTCTATGTTCGGCTCAAAGCGATCTCGTGTTACGTTTTTGGCATACATCCTCAAATGTTAAACCCGGATATAACACCTAGGGGCTTCTTCCCGAAGCCAATGATTATATATTTTAATCATCTATTCACATTTATTGTGTATGCATGTTTCCCTTGTCGATTTTTAAGCCATTACATGCATCAATTCGAACTAAGATTTTTGCCAAGCTGGGTTGCCTTGCTCCTGTGTTTACCCCCTATGTTCCCGATTGTTCGGCTAGAGGGTAAAGGGAGCACCTCTACTATTGTTACGAACGGGTTATCCGGATACGTACCTCAGACAAGTGAAGCCAAAAAGTAGCTATCTTTAGCAGACAATTGGTCAGCTACGACGGAAGCAACAAATAATAATTATGGTTGTTATCACCATTACTCGGGTTTCTTTTCTCAAAAAGTCCATAAGTCGCATACTAGCAGTATACGGCCTTACTACCTACCATTTACGTAGGATCCTGAAGGAAGGTATCGATAGAGGTACTATTTTCTTTGGAAGATGCTTCTTATGCTAAGGAGTAATATAACATATCTCCCTATGCATTTTCTGTCTGTTCGCACCAAATGGACGAATTGCCTAGTTCCTCGAGAGAATTCCATCTTATCGAGGGATATTTCATAAGGAACACTCCCAAGCTCTTAGCAGGGGTGGTCGAAGCCGATGGCCGGTTAAGACAGAGTTTATAGCACATACTGAGCAATTTTTTAAAGTACATAGTTACATAAACTCACACATTTGGATGCTGGTCAAGATTGTCTATTAAGGCATCCAGGGCGCAATCTTCTTGCGAGAGATGAGCGGCAAGCATCACTTGGTTGCACACCAAATGAAGCGGCACTTCTTGCCCATTTGGCCCTGCCGGCCCAACCCAAGCCATATGCCGGTATAATGGGTCCTGATCATCGCCCACACCTCTCGTGCTCCCTCTCAGTAGGCCGATGTCTTCCATGGCTCAAAACGATTCCAGGCTCCCTTGAACCGATTAGCCAGTTTGGCCATCCCCTCCGGAGGCTTCTCGGCACGCCATAGCGCTTTTATCATGCTCCTCCTAGCCTTTCGAGCCTGCTCTTGTACGATAGACAATTCCTTTAAAAGGCTCCCCCTGTAGGATCCGATCTCTTCTTCAGGCCGCCCAGTTAGGAGACCAATACATGAGACGAGGCATGTCCATTACACTTCATGTATTAGAGGTACCCGTCAACGTTATAATTTCACTTACCGAACATGCCCCTCTGTAATTACTGGTTCTCTTCTTCGGTCGCCAGTTGTACCTTTTCCTCAAAGGGGCGTCGGAGTATTCGGGCAAACCCCTCCGAGCTGGATCGAATAGGGGAACGTCCTCAATATAGAACCATTCCGAAGACCATTCTTCAGACTCCTTCTTCAGTGTCCCCACTGGATACCCCGTCCCGGCTATATGACATACTTCGGCTCCTCCGACTTCCTGAATTATCTCACCCCGAGTGCGGGGGACGAGACTGAAGTAATTCATCCATAATCCAAAGTGGGCCTCGCAGCCCAGAAACATCTCGCAAAGGGCAACAAAGCCTGATATGTGCAGAATAGAACCGGGGGTAAGATGATGGAGCTAGATCCCGCAAAATTCTAGTAATCCCCTCAGGAAGGGACGAATGGGGAACCCTAGGCCCCGCAAGTGGAAAGGCTCGAAGCATACCCGTTCTCCCTTATGAGGATTAGGGAATTTCTCCGCGAAGGCCTCGTTGCCAAAAGAGGTACATCCGGCGCGGGTAGCCGCCAGATCCGAGGAGGGAAGATAACCTTGGGTCTCGAGGTCGCGCAGCCGAAGGAGAGATACAGAGCAACTTGCCCAATCCTCAGGAAGGGTGACGTAAGGACGCGAGGATGAGTTAGGGACACTTGCCATATTTTTTGGGGGTCTCTCGTTTGAAGTTTTTATGATGGGGAAGAAGAGGAAGGGGTGGTCCAGGCCACGATTCAGCCCGTTTAAATGAGCGGTGTCTCCCGGGTGGGAAGGGTAGTCGTGTAAAAAGCTGTCGGGCCGCCCATCTCCCCTTAGCGCACAAGGATCAAGAAGCATTAAAGTTACTACAATGGGTCCCACAAGTTCTCAACGACTGAGAGTTCATCGATGACATGATGGTTGCCGAACTAGAAGGGACAAAGGGACTCGTCTCGCAAGCAGAAGACTTTGACGCGCAAGATTGTCCAGATAATATACCTCGGCACTTGAGGCTAGTCCGGGAGATACTAAGGGAGTCCGGGATTAAGGGGTCCTCGGACTACCGACCTATTTCTTATGGGTCGGACTCATGAGCCGTTCGCTGAGGATTGGACTGATCGAAGGCCCCGTAGCCAGGGAGGAGACCTTAGGAGCCGTGGCGTGTCTTTCAAGTTTGAGATAGTAGATAGGCATGTTTTTTCCTTTGGTGTGCAACCGACTATGTGTAATCCTAGGGACCCTTGGCGCCTACATAAGGCAAAGGGTTTTAGATTGTAGGGCAGAGAAACTCATCTAGGGTTTTAGCTATCTGATCTCGAGGTAGACTAACTCTGTAACCTACATACACATCAATATAATCGAGTAGGACGTAGGGTTTTACCTCCATAGGAGGGCCCGAACCTGGGTAAACATTGTCTCCTTCGTCCCCTTGTTACCATCGATCCTAGACTCACATCTCGGGACCACTACCCGAGATCTGCCGGTTTTGACACCGACAACCTCGTCCTGAGGCGGGTCCTCTCTAGGGAGGGCTTGCACAAGCTCTCGCCCATGTGGGAGGGCCCGTGTAGGGTCGCCCGTGTCTCTAGGCCTGGCGTTGTGCGCCTAGAGACTCAGGACGGGGTCCCCATCTAGAATGCCTGGAACATCCATCATCTCCGCAAGTTCTACCCGTGACACTGTCACGTAATAATGAGTGGGTTGTATACGCCTGGAGCCCCCCGAGGACGCGGAGGGGTTCCCACCCATGCCCAAGTGGAAGCCCCTTGCTCCGTGGTGGCGGATGACGCTGTCATTCAACGAATATGCCCATGCCTAGTGGATGCCCCATGCTCCATGCTGGGGGAAGACTACTCTAGGCGCCGGGCGCGGCTGTTATTTGCTCTCTTTTGTAACCAAATTTGCCACCTTTTGGGATGAAGCTGAAGTTTTCGTGTCTTATTCGAAAAATGGGTGGGAATCTTCTCCTTGCAGCGTTCTCTCGTTTTTGAACTCTTTCGAAAGGGTTTTGGCACCCACCAGCTCTTTCTCGTGTGCCCAGCGAACAGGGGCTGGGCACGGTACATTATGCAGGCCCTAGGCCGTGCACATACCTCGCCAAAATTTTGGTGTCCTAATCCTCGCGCGACGCTCTTGAGGCGAGCTAGCGCACAATATCACCCCCGGCCTCAGGAGCGCCCCACCTCCTGGCCTCGTCGGGCATTATGACCCGGCACACCGGCGGCGATCAACCCTCGCAAGGGGACTCGGGGGATCTACGGCTAAGGAAAGGAGCTCCGGAGGGATATGCCCCACCACGTAGGAGCCTATAACGGGCACGCCAAGCTAAGTCATCCTAATCACAAGTTACCCTAGTCGAGACAAGCAGGAAGATTTCAGTTTGCAACAACATAAACCGAGATGTGAAAAGAAAGATATTGGCGTAAAAGGCGTGAGCACCGCAGTTCATTACACGCCCCCGCGGGGCCCTCCATTTTTTTGGTGGAGTAAACAAAAGTAGAAGATAGCCTTCCGAGGATCGTCGCTCCCGAGGCCTCGCTCTGGCGTCACTTGCACTCAGTCGGAGTCCTCCTCCTCCTTGACGTAGGCACGACAACGGGGCGACTTGACGTCCTCCTGGGCAGGAGCACGGCGCCACGGTGGCCCGTACCCTCCCTGGTCCGGGCGCGGTGGCGTTGCGACTCGTCATAGTCGTCATCGCTCAAGCTCCCCCGGAGGGGGTGTTGTCGTTGCTGGAGGAGCTACGGCCATCACCAAGGGCAAGTTCATCAATGATGGCTCTGCCGTCGTGACCTCCGTCGCCGGTGGACAGGCAGTCGATGTCGCCGTCATCGCCCTCCGGGCAGCATCCCAAGCACATGTCGTCTTCCCCGAATAGCGTGACGAAGAGCGTCGCCGCCTCGTCGTGCTTGAAGTGGAGGGTGCACCTCCCCTTCAGGCCGCGAGCACGGGCAAACGCTTGCCACCCGTGGGTCTGGAACACATAGCCCGCAGGGGTAACCTTGACCTCCACCCACAAAGTCGCATTGCAACAACCATCATCCTACAACCATAGGCCAGCAGGTCCCCGACCGGTAGCGCATCTGTGAAGAAGTGCGGGAGAAAAAACCAGGTGATAGCCGGCCTCTCCGCCCACACCAAGAACTCCTTGGTTGTGTCGGATGAATGGAGTCACGGACGGGGTGGCCTGATGGCCTCAGCAGGCCTCCCCCTTGGACACATCCACCACGGTCACTACGGCCGCCTGCATGGGAGGGAGCTCGGCCCAGCGCCGGCGTCGCGGTGTACTTCGGGGGCCCACAACCGGCGTCGCGGTGTACTTCCGGGGGTGGCTGCGGCCCCTCTTGGGCAGTGGCGAGCAAGGCTCCTCCAGCGGGGCCTTCCCCTTCTCGGCAGCGGAGAATCTCCTCACTGGCGCCATGGTTGTGGAGGTGACGGATTGAAGGAAAGCCGCAAGAATATGAGGATGGGATGGAGGCTTTGCCTCCTTCGCCCATTTATAGCTGGTCAGAGGCCAGCCGATGTCGCTCCACATCCCGGGCAATGACGGCCCCACGGCACACGCCAGCCCATATCGGCCAGGGTGGTTATCGAGGCAGCATGGGGAAGTGGAGGCATCCGTGCTTCATCGTGTGACACGCATTGATCCTGACCCGCAGGCAGTTAGGGCCCGCGATGCCTTGGTCTCCCCCCATGGCTTCGGCTCAAAGCCATCCCGAATACGCCTTGGGCCTAGGGGCTAGTGTCGATGTTCTGGGACTGGGGGTACCTAGACCTGCCTGCCTGTGGCCTAGTGTGTGGCCCCCTCGAAGGCCCGTTATGGCCCAGCAAGAAGCCCCTCAAGCGAAGGCCCTCACGGGAGCCCCTGCCTCGCGAGGAGAACAACATCAAGACCTCCAGAGGGTGGCATTCCCCTAGGCTACCTCCCGAGGGGCAGATATTCCTATGCAAGTGCCCTGCCTCCCGAGGCCGGGGTGACATGGGTTTTGACGGCAAAGCCAGGTGGGCGCCAGCGGGCGCAGGAGGACAGTTTCCTCTTCCATGCTAAGGAGACAAGGACATACGCGGGTTCCCAAGGAATCCCCCAAAGGTTTCCTTCCTAGTGCAACGGGGCCGAGACCACCTTTAATCAGGATAGTATGTACCTATTATCCCCTTTCAAATTTGGCCGTTGTGGATCTCTTCCCGCCTGTGCGATAAGGGAAGAGGACCGTCGCCCCTATAAAGAGCAACCAGCTCCCTTTGTAGAGGGCAGGTTGAGTAGAGCTAGTTCATCACCACCAAGGGTCCTTGTGAGGCCACCCCACCACTGTACTACTTTATCCTTAGCATCCTCGTGAGCCAATCAATCACAAAGCACGAGTAGGGTTTTACACCGCAAGGTGGCCCGAACCTGGGTAAGCCCCTGAGTCCACCTTCTTCCCCGCTTGCACTTACTCGACGTAGCTAGGCTGTAGGGTGACAAGCTTGAGACTCTGAGTCAGTTAAGATCCTCGCACACGCTCCAGTGTTCGAACCTTGTTGGGTTTTGCGGAGCCCCGATTCCGATAGATAAGTAAGAGTGTCGAACCAAACGAGGAGCAGAAGGAAATGATAAGCGGTTTTTATCAAGGTAATTTCTGCAAGCATTGAACTTGTAAGTAGCAAGTAGTTTGATAGCAAGGTAATTTGTAACGAGCAAGAAACGGTAATGGTAAATAACGTGCAGCAAGGTATCCCAATCCTTTTGTGGAAAAGGACATGCCAAAATGATCTCTTATAATAAGCAAAGTGTTCTTGAGGGTACACGGGAATTTGAGCTAGTCACTTTCATCATGTTGGTTTGATTCGTGTTCACTACTTTGATAATCTGATATGTGGGTGGATCGGTGCTAAGGTATTGTTCTTACATGAACTAACAACCTACTTATGATTAACCCCCTCGCAAGCATCCGCAACTACGAGAAAAGTATTAAGACAAAGTGTAACCATAGCATTAAACATGTGGACCCAAATCAGCCCCTTACATAGTAGCGCATAAACTAGGGTTTAAGCTTCTGTCACTCAGCAACCCATCATTTAATAACTACTCCACAATTTATTCCCTTAGGGCCAAGGATGGTGAAGTTTCATGTAGTCGACGTTCAGATGACACCACTAAGGGAATCACAACATACATATCATCAAAATATCGAACACATGTCAAATTCAAATGATTACTTGCAACATGACTTCTCCCGTGACCTCAAGAACAAATGTAACTACTCAAAAATAATACGCATGCTCAATATCAGAGGTGTATTGAATAGCATAATGGATCTAAACATATAATCTTCCACCAAATAAACCATATATTGACCTAGCTTGAGACTACGTCGGTATTTCCCCAAAGAGGAAAGGATGATGCAACACAACGATGGTAAGTATTTCCCTCAGTTATGAAACCAAGGTATCAATATGTAGAGGAATATCACGCACCCACGTAAACAACACCTACACACAAACAATAAATACTTGCAACCCAACGTGAAAGAGAGGTTGTCAAGCTCTCTACGGTAATAACATAGATTAGGTAATGATAATTTTGGCAAATAGATCTTGCAAGAACACAAAATAAAATAAGTAAACTAAAAGTGCAGCAAGGTATTTTTGGGTTTTTTGGATTAATAGATCTGAAAACAAAAGGCAAAATAGTAGATCGAAAAGCAATATGTTGGAAAGGTAGACCCAGGGGCCGTAGGTTTCACTAGTGGCTTCTCTCATGAGTATAGCTATCATGCCCAAGATGCGATCCTATCCTTATTTTGGCACGAGGGCCTCAATAGGGATAAAAGCGCATCTCGTCATTTCGCAAGAATGGATATCATTACAATTACATGTACAGAAGAGATGAGTATATGAAATTGGCTTACACTCGCCACAAGCTACATCAAGATCACATCAATACAACAACATAATGAAACATCATACAAAAGAGCAGGGTCCGACTACGGACGAAATCAAACGATAAAATGACATTCATCCTTGCTATCCCAGGCTGCCGCTTGGAACCCATCCTAGATTGAAGAAGAAGAAGAAGAAGAAGAAGAAGAACTTCAAATCAAACAAGCATCGTGCTCACGTCAAAGCATCACATTACCTGTACCTGCAACTGTTGTTGTAGTAATCTATGAGCCACAAGGACTCAGCAATTTCATTTCCAAGGGTATCAAGACTATTAAAGCTTAATGGGTAAGGTATGGTTAAGTGGTGAGGCTACATCAAGCGACTAATCATTTATTTGAGTGGCTAACTTATGAATATAGAAAGTAAAGTATGATGGTCTACGAATAACGGACGTGAACTAGTAATGATCACTAAGTGATCCTGAACACCTACTTACGTCAAACATAACACCACCATGTTCTCTCTCGGATGAGGACTCACGAGAAGAGACAATCACGGTTACACACACAGTTGGTGTATTTTATTTGAGTTTACTTCAAGTTTGCTATGATCGGGTGTTAAACAAGTTTTCCAAGTTTGCCACATAACCGTGGGCACGGCTTTCCGAAAGATTTAACCCTGCAGGGGTGCTCCAACTCATCCATTGCAAATTAACCACGCGCCGCGTTGGAATTCCTCAACCGCGGAATCACCCATAGTATTTACGGAATCCCGATGAAAAACCTCAACTTTGAGATAGCCCGAAGTGTCATCAAAATCCCACGTGCAAGACGTTCGAGAAAGGTAAAACAAATCCAGCAAGGCCTCCCTACGTGTCGACGATCCCGATAGGAGCCGCGTATCTCGTTCTTGGGACACGGCAGATAAGCTAGTGTATGGTGGCCTGATAGAAATCACCCAAGTTGCCCCCAGGTGGCCCCGCACAGTGCTCTAGTTTGGACCAACACTCATGAGGAGCACTGGCCTAGGGGTTGATTAAATTATTCGCGGGTGCCGGTGGGTCCCTATGCAATTTTATTAGTTATTAGGCAAATGGAGTACCAATGTTGGGCCTTGCCAGAGAAGCTTTATCCTAAAACGAAAATCAAGGGGGTCCCCATAACAACCCCGAGCATGTTAGGAGTGCTCAATTATGGAACATAATACAGGTTCACAAGTAACTAGGGAGGTAAGAGTGGAACAGAACACCAAGCAAAAGGCCAATCCTTCGACCCTTTACCAAGTGTATAAGTGCATTAAATTAAATAGCAATAATATTGTGATAACAAGAGAATGTGCATGTTGTCACATGGAAGCAATTGCACCTGCAGCTATAAACGCTATAAGAAGGGTTGAGCAAGTGGTAACATAGCCAAAGAATGGTTTGCTAGGATGTGGAGGGGTTAGAGGCTTATCATGGCAATGTTGGGATGCCTGACAAACAAGTGGTAGGTAGCGTGACATAACGATAAAAGCGGGACATCTAGCATAGCAATGATAGTAGTGGTATCTAGGGAAATGTGTCATCTTGCCTGAGATCCCGCTTGGAAGAAGAACGAATCCATGAAGAAGACGAGCCGAGAATGAATCCTCACACTCCGAACACTTTCGAAACTCTATTGAGAAGGAACAAACCGAAAACAACAATCAACACACGGTACACCACAACGTACGCATGACATGATGCGCAATCAAATATGATGCATGTTATGCATGACACGGCAAAACACAACAATCAACTTCTACAGATTAAGTGAAGCTCAATATGCAACGAGTTGCATATTGACAAAACTCCACATTCAAATATTTAGTTCACTCTTGTTTATGTACTCATCAATGTTAAATGTTGTTAACATGGCGAGGTGAAGCACACAACAACTACAAAATATAGGCATTTTAAATGAGGTCGGAACAATGAATAACAATTCCGAAAAGTCCCCGTATGTAATTTTTGAATTTGCTACTGTTCTGCCTAGAACACAATTTTAGAGTTGTTAAACAGCAAAATAAATATCACCAAGTTGTTCTACACTTTTTTTTAGTCAAGTTATATATGTAAATCATGAAAATCAGAGCTACGGTTTAGTAGTTACGGAATAAATCATTTTAGCATGGCATTTACTCAAATTAATGAAAACAGCAGCTTAAACATTTTAAACACATGTGAGAGTTGGATATTTTGAATCTACACGAAATTTTATTCAAGTTACATGTACAAAGTGTTTCAATCCGACATACGGTTAAAGAGCTATTATATGCATGATCAAAGGATTTTTTTTCTGCAAATCTGTAATTCCTGGAAAATAGACAAATTAGCAGTAGAGTATAATAATAGTATTGGGCTGAATCTGGAGCTACATGGGCTGACACTGGTGAGCGTTGAACATAAAACTGTGCTCACAGGCGCTGGATAGGCAGAGGAGGTGCAATCACCTTGTGGGATGAGCCCCAGTCGATGAAGCTGCTCATCCGAAGCGGGAAGCTGGGCCTTGAGGGGGTCGGCGTGGCCCATGGGGCGAGGTGGGGCGCTGGGCCTCGCGGCTGGAGTGGCCCAGTCAACGCGAGTGGACGCTGGCGAAGGGCGTCGTCTCCCTCCCGAACCAGAGGAAGAGGCGCCATGACGCGCGGTGGCGCGGCTTGCGGGAGGGTCTTCGGCGCGGATTCCGGCGGGGGTCGTCGGGAATGGGTCGTGCAGCGATGGATCCGGTCGTCTCCGGCGCGGATCCGGCTAGGAAGGGGCTGTGGCAAACAGGTCCGGCTTCATGGCGTGGCGGCGAAGCTCCTTCAGGGTGCTGGCGGGGCGGATCCAGGTCGGCAGCTGGCCGGCGGCGGCTGGCCCGATGACACAGGACGGCGGCGGGGCCGATGCGGTGCGGCGGGGAAGGAGGCCGAGGCCATGGCGCGGCGGCGACGTTGGATCGGGAGCTCTCTCCCGATCTGGCACTCGGGGACGGGCAGCATCGGCTCGGATTGGGCCCCGGCAGGCCTGGATGGGCTTCGGCGGGCCCTGGAGGCTGGTGGGAGCTGAGGGGCGACGTGGAGCGTGGTGCTTGGCTGCAGGGACTGCAGGAAGGCGACGTGGCGGCCCCGATTGGCTGCGAGTGGCAGTGCGGCGACTGGGTGGCTGGCTGGCAGCCAAGTGGCGGCGCTAGGGTGGGCAGGCGTGGAATTTTAGGTGGGAGGAGGGAGAGGCCAGATTAGGAAGGGCTAGCCTTTCTTTTATAGGCTGGGGTTAGGGTTAGGAGTTTCAGGGGTGGTTTTTCGACCGTGCGATTGTCATCGGATTGTCGGATCCGGGTGGAGGTTTAGGTGGGTTGGTTGGGCTGTGAAGAGGGGATGTGGGTTGAGGAGAGAGGGGAAGTTGCGGCCCGTGACATGATGTTTAAAACACCGAAACGTCCGACAATTAACAAATGATGGCAATGCTATAGTTGAACGTTGGGGTATCAAATGAACTCGGAATGCGACGAAATTTGGTAGGCGGTCTACCTATAGTATAACTAGACCGCACGCCAACTTTCGACCCAATCCGATAATATTTTTAATGCAATTTAAAAACAATAATTTTGCAATGCTGGGAGCGCGTGCGTGTGTGGTTGGTCTTGAAACGGTCAACGACACGAACAGAGAGAACCGGCAACTACGAACGGATGCAAGTTTTCAAAAGGAGTGATGATGCTATGCAGATGATGTGAATGATGCGATGATGAATGCAACAATAACGAATCACATGACGCTAATGGAAATAAAAGGGGAATCTTCTGGAGCCGGTCCCGAGCTGCTACAATAGCGCACGGTGGGTGAACAAATTACCGTTGGGCATTTGATAGAAGATCAAATAATCATGAAGATATCCATGCAATGATCATTATATAGGCATCACGTCCAAGATAAGTAGACCGAAACGATTCTGCATCTACTTCTATTACTCCACACATCAATCGCTAACCAGCATGCATCTAGTGTATTAAGTTCATGGAGAAACGGAGTAATGCAATAAGAATGGTGACATGATTTAGACAAGACATATTCATGTAGGAATAGACCCCATCTTGTTATCCTTAATGGAAACGATACATGTGTGTCTTGTTGCCCCTTCTGTCAGTGGGAAAGAACACCGCAAGATCGAACCCATCACAAAACACCTCTTCCCATGGTAAGAAAAATCGATCTAGTTGGCCTAACTAAACCAAAGATTCGAATAAGAAATACGAGGCTATAAGTAATCATGAAAATAAGAGATCAAAGAAGACTCAAATCATATTAAGGATAGAAACTAATCATGAACACAAAATTCATCGGATCCAAACAAACACACCGCAAAAGTCATTACATCAAATAGATCTCCAAGAGACCATTGTATTGAGAATCATAGAGAGAGGAAGCCATCTAGCTAGTGCCTACGGACCCGTAGGTCTATGGTGGACTACTCACGCATCATCAGAGAGGCACCTATGATGAAGATAAACCCCTCCGTGATGGTGTTAGATTGGATCTCGAGGTTCTGGAACTTGCGGCGGCTGGAATTGTGTTTCGTCAACTCCTCTAGGGTTTTCCAAATATTTGGGAATTTATAGGGCGAATAGTCGGTTGAGGGGGTCCCGAGGTGGGCACCCTCCACCAGGCCGCGTCAGGGGCCTGTAGCACGCCCTGGTGGAGGGTGGCCACCCTGGGCCTCCTCTCTTGTTGTTCTTTGGTCCATCCTAGCTCTTCTGGTCCATAAAAATTCTCCAAAAATTCCCGTAGCGTTTGGGCTTCGTTTGGTACTCATTTTCTGCGAAGTAAAAAACAAGCAAAAGCAGCACTGGCACTTTGGCACTATGTCAATAGGTTAGTCCCAAAAAATGATATAAAGTTGCTATAAATGATTGTAAAACATCCAAGATTGATAATATAACAGCATGGAACAAGCAAAAATTATAGATATGTTGGAGACGTATCACATAGCAATCAACTACACAAGGTAATCAACACTACTAGTCACCCACACGTACCAATCTGAGGTTCCGGTACAAAGATTGAACGCAAGAGATGAGCTAGGGTTTGAGAGCAGATGGTGTTGTTGAAGATGTTCATGAAGAATGGCCTCCCCAAGATGAGAAGGTTGTTGGTGATGACGATGGCTTCGATTTACTCCTTATTTTTTCTAGGTTTTTCCAGAATTTATACTAGAAGATGGGTCCCAGAGGTGGGCCGGGGTGAGCACCACCCACCAGGGCGCGCCTAGGGGGGCTAGCATGCCCTCGTGTATGTTCCTCACCAGGTGGCCCCCTCCGATAGATTTTTGCTCTAATATTTTTAATATAATCCATAAAAATTACCCGTAAAGTATCGGCTCCATTGTGGATGTGCAGAATAGGTATCTCCGACATGCTTTTTCAGGTCCCAAATTCCAGCTGTTGGTATTCTCCCTATTTGTGTAAACCTTGCAAATTTTGAGAGAAAAGCATTAGAATTATTCCCCAAAACATTATTAAGCATAAAAACATCATAATAATAGTAAGAAAACATGATGCAAAATGGACGTATCAAGACGTTCAGCCTCGTTGTGGATGTGAGCCTGCAACTCTGCCATGTGAGTATTCTCAACATTGATTTCCTCCTGAACCTTAGCCATCTGGCCATGAAGCTTGGTCAACTCTGTGTTACATTCTGCCTGATTCTCCGCGGTTACTGGTGCCTCAAGGAGCATCGTCATGTCGGCCATCAAGTCGGCCATAGCTTGAGCCGGTGTATTCTCTGAGCCGGCAGCGCCCTCCGCCGAAGTGCATGTCGAGGTCGCCACACCCACCGTCATAGAGTTGAGGGTTGCCACTGTTCCTGCCATGAACATGGCGGCTCGCCGAGGCATCTCGAGGGGCTCCTAAGCAGCCTCCTCATCAGAGCAACCCCCGAGACCATCGTCAAAAAGCAGGAGTATCGATACGGTATCTCCAGCTGAGGACTATCCATCGGAGTAGACGAGAGTGTCCCTGCTAAACGCCAAGTTATTCACGAGGTCAACTCCCTGAGTGAAGCCGACGAAGACGTGATCCCGGCCGGCTTGAACCCGGCCTGGTTGGGTGCACCGAGCAGGCTCGACGATGTCAGTCCAAAAGTTCGGCTCGGGTCCCGATTCGTCGATTTTGTCGACGAAGATGTGGATCTTGCAAAAGGGGGCCCGTTACCCACACTCGATTGAGTCGGCCTCGGGCCTCATCCTGAATAGTCGATGTAGAGCTTGCCACGAGGACTCCTGGTCGTCCGGCCGATTGCATATCCCTCGATCCCTTCGAGAGCTCCCTCCAAGAACTCAACACCACCATGCGATCGCCCCATGGTGGGCGCCAACTTTCGTGGTTTTGTGATGGCAGATGTCCTAGCAAGAGTACTAAGTCTCGGAGCCATCGCAACTAGGTGGTTGCTTGGACGGGGTTGATCGGGAACAAGAGACAAGAGTTTACCTAGGTTCGACCCCTCCTATGGAGGTAATAGCATACGTCCTGCTTTGTGTGTTATTGATGATGATGATCTCGATTACAAGGGTGGGAAATTGCTAACCTAGATATCAAGGGTTTCTTCCTTAGTCTTTCTACCTCAGGGTCTCCCCTTTATACATAGGTTGAGGC
Organism: Hordeum marinum; assembly: GCA_022496015.1. Taxonomy (NCBI): domain Eukaryota; kingdom Viridiplantae; phylum Streptophyta; class Magnoliopsida; order Poales; family Poaceae; genus Hordeum; species Hordeum marinum. The sequence continues at coordinate 382,138,332 of CM039677.1, read as the reverse complement.
CCTGAGTTACAATAGAGTTCGGGTCGCAGTACAACCCGTGACCTAGTCTATTTCCTACTTAACTTATCTCTTACACAAGGGATATTACTTACGATTTCCTCCATAAGCTAGCAAGCCAAATACCGGGCTCGAGCCGGCCTCCACCTTTAAATTGTCGTTTGGGCCTTGAACCTATCAGTTAACTGCGACCCAGATAATGAGCCCAATTATGAGCCGCCCTGGATCCCCAGGTCTCATCTGAGTCGGGTCATACCGTGGGATATATCCCCAACACCGTAAGAGTTTTATCCCAAAATAAATAATCAAGGGGGTTCCCATAACCACCCCAAGCATGTTAGGAGCGCTCGGTATGGAACATAACATTGGTAAACGGAAACTAGGGCGGCAAAGGTGGAACAAAGTACCGAGCAAAAGGCCAAGCCTTCCATCTTGTACCAAGTATATATGTGTATTAAATTGAATAACAAGCGTATTGTGATATCCTAAACATATCCATGTTATCACATGGAACAACATGCACCTACAACTAGCAATTCTATAAGAGAGGTTGAGCAAGCGGTAACTTAGCCAAACAATGGTTTGCCAGGACGTGGATGGTTTGAGGCTTATCATGGCATTTTCAGAGGCTTGACAAACAAGTGGTAGGCAGAAGGCATAGAGATAGAATCGAGACAACCAGCATAGCAATTATAGTAGTGGTATCCAGGGTCATGATCATCTTGCCTGACATCCCGCTTGGAAAAAGAACGAAATCCGTGAAGTACATGACAGGGTGTAGTCGAACGAATCTTCACACCCCGAATAGATTTCGAAACTCTAGCGAGGAGAAGAAAATCCAGAAACAAACAAATGACAAAGTAAACACCACAACATATTCATGACATGATGCACAAACAAGGATGGTGCATGTCAAGTTTTAAATAGGCATGGCATGGCAAGATGCAACAATCAAACACTACAAATAAAGTGAAGTTCGAGGTGCATATTGACAAAACTCAACACTCGAATCATTTAGTTCACTCTCTTTTATTTACACGGCAAGTTTAAATGTTTTTAAACATGGCAAAAGGTGAAGCATGAACAGCTACATCAGGTAGGCATTTTAAGTGATGCCGGAAACAACTTATAGTATCTCTGAAATGACCCCATATGTAAATTTTGAAATTGGTATGGATATGTCCTAAGCATATTTTATATTTATTAAATAGGAAAATAAAGTGCACCATTTTAATCTACACATCATTCTAGGCGATTTACATACATAGATTATTTAAAACGGAGCTACGATCTAAAAGATATGAATTAAACTGTTTTAACATGGCATTATGAAAATTTCACCAAACAACAAGTTTAAACATTTTAACACATGTGAGGGTTGGATACTGTGAATCTACACGAAATTCTAATCATTTTACATGTTTAAATCATTTTAATCCAATGCATGGTTGATAAACTTTTATATGCAAGAAGTTTGAGGGTTTGTTTTGTAAAGCTGTTATTCACTCGATCATTAGCCAAATTCACAGCGCAGGAAAAAACACTATGGTCTGAAATTGACAAAATGGGCCAGCAGTGGTGAGCGTAACTTAGTACAAAGCGCAGCGAGCAAGGCTTTAAGTGGTGGTGGTTTGCTCACCTTGCTGGGATGGGCCCAGATCGGTGGGGATGGCTAGGCCTTGGCGCGGCTAGGCCAGCCTGGTCGTGGCTGGGTCTTGAGGGCGCTGGCCCATGCGGCGGCCATGTGCTTGAAGCTGAGGCATCATCTCCCTCGTGCACGAGGTGCAGTTCCTGGTTCCATGGCGACGAACGGGAGGTCGCTAGCGTAGGGGAGGAAAGGGACGAGTCACGGCCATGAAGATCCGCCGGATCCGGATGGTTCTGGTGCTTGAAGGCTGACAGAAGGGCCAGATCTCGGGTGGTAGTGACCATGGCAGCTTGAGGTTCCTTGGAGGAGAGAGAGGGAATATGAGAGAGAGAAGCAGGAGGATGGAGAGAGAAGAGGAGCGGCGACGGGCTCCGTCCTGGCGGTGCTCCGGTTGCCGGCGATTTGCGAGATCGACGACGGGTCGAGGTGGGCGCGGGCGCGCTTGGGGTGCTGCTGTTGTGGGCGGCGGCGGCGGTTCGGGCCGAAAGGGCCGGATCTTGCCCCAGGGGCCCTAGTGCAAGGTAGGAGGAGGCTGTGGGTGGTGTCAGATGAAGCAGTGGCGGAGCCATGGGGGTGAGTGAGGGTCAGGCCAACCCAACGATCGGCTGATACTTGTTATCTGCGTTGGGTTTTCCGTAAAGAGGAGTGGGTGATGCAACACAATATAAATAAGTATTTCCCTCAGTAGAGAACCAAGGTTTATCGAACCAATAGGAGTAGCACGCAACCCCTTTCTTTAGCGACTACACACAAAGAAGCAAACACTTGCACCCAACGCGGGTAAGAGGGTTATCAATCCCTTTGGACTCGTTACTCGCAAGCTAATAAGTATTGTGGTTGGTAGTATATAATTATAAATTGGAAAATAAAATAGAAAGTAAATAATAAAATATATATTTGGATAGACCTAGGGGCATAGTTTTCCCTGATGGCATCTCTCATGAATTAGGCATACGGTGGGTAAACAAATTACTGTTGGGAAATTGATAGAAAGTGCATAGTTATGCAATATTTATTCATGGCAATGATCATCTGTATATAGGCATCACGTCCATAAGAAAATAGGCCAACTCATGCATGCACCTATTACTATTACTCCACCCATCGACCTATATCCAACATGCATCTAGAGTATTAGGTAAAATAGACTAATGCTTGGAGAACAATGATATGGTGTATACAAAGAGAACTCAATCAGTATGAATTGACCCCATCGTTTTATCCTTAGCGGCAGCAATACAAAGATGTGTGAAAGTGCTAGTTATCGACCAGAGGGGGTGTATAGGCGATTTTTATGAAAAGCTTCAAAACGGTAGATGTATTCGAATGATTTGGAAGCGGAACATGATCAGGTAGGGATAGTAAACAAGGATATAAGCAAGGCATGCATCACAGTGAAGACAAAATTAGACAGTATGAAGATAAATCGTAGATATGAATGTCTTCGGGATGAGTCTTCAAACTGGAAATGTAAGAGAGTGAACGATAGAACCAATTTCTTGATGAAGACACATGATTTGTTGGACAGTTCCAGTTGTTGTGACAACTGTATGGCTGGTTAGTAAGGCTGAGATTGAACTCAGAAGACCTCATCTTCACCTTATTCCCCTTGAGCCAAAGTCACTTAGACAGCGCTGAATCACTCAGGTAAGTCTTCAGCGGAGACTTCCGAAACCCGTACAAACTTGGTCACCCTACAGTCCAAAATGACTCTTGGATGCTCTAGACCCACACGCCTAACCATTTGGAAGATCACAGTCTTCAAGTGTAATAAGTCTTCTGTTCTCTCGGAACAGAATGTCTTCAATGATGCTCAAACACACTAGCTCTAGGTGTTTAGGTGTATCCTCGCGGGATATTTCTCTCTCAATGTATTCGAGGTGGGTTGCTCCAAAACAACAACAGTCGTATCTCTCTCTGAGCGGCCACCTTCTCATGGTGGAAGGGGTGGGCTATTTATAGCAAGCGGGCAACCCGACCTGATATGACCAAAATGACCCTGGGTCAATGGCAAACTAACACATGTCACAACGGTCAGATTTTGGACGCACGCGACAAATTTACTTGGGCTACAAGTAAAGCTAACATAACTAGCACTGGAAGAGATTTCCTCTCATGGTCTTCATTCGAAGACATAGGTATGGGTTGAGCATCATGTCAGCATCTGACTTCGATGATGTTGACCCCACTTAACAGTACGGTAGTTCCTACGACTCAGGAAACAAGAAACAAAACTACCATAAGACTTCGTCTTCGTGTTTCATTGTCTCCAAATGAATGTCTTCGCATCCCACCAATATCTTCAGCCGTCATCAATGTCTTTGAACATTTTTGGGGGTCGTCTTCGACGGCTAAAACCGAAAGTCTAGGGACTTCTATCTGTGTTAACCTGTGAACTCTGACAAACACATTAGTCCCTCAATCACGTTTGTCTTCAATACTCCAAAACCAACAAAGGGTGGCACTAGATGCACTTACAATCTCCCCCTTTTTGGTGATTGATGACAACCTGGTTGAAGTTTTCAACGGGGATAAATATATGTGAACATAAGGTTTTTAAAGATTATGATTGCAAGATATGGAGAGCTCCCCCTGAAGATGTGCATATGAAGATTTTGCTTAGAATGCAAGTGCACACGGCAGGTTGTAGTTTGTGAAGATCTCCCCCTATATTTTGTAATCCAACCATTATGCATTAAATTATATGACGAAGATAATGAAATGCATAATGAAAAATGGGAGTCTGTAGAATGACTTCGAGCGCATAAAATAACTTGAAGAAGCGCCAAAGAATACGGTAAACATAAAGTGTAGACGTCCATCAGGACTTAAGTTTTACAAGCCAAAGAAGCAAATGTTCAGAAAGGAGAGTTGTAAGCTTAGCAAAAACAACACCCAGCCCTTATTAGTAGACCCATTTGAAGACTATCATCCAATGATTCTCCCTCTTTGTCATCGCATGACCAAAAAGGGACGAAGACAAAGAAAAACTACACGTCCCCAGTAGGAGTTGATGAAGAAGGTGCAGTGGAGTCATGGGGTGTTGGAGTAGTCGAGCTTGGTGCAGTGCCACGACATCGAGTTGATGGAGGCAGAGAGGTTGCATCATCAGCTTCATCTACGAGCCTGATGTTGACAGAGGGAGCTGAATAAGAGAAATCACTATCTTTGAGCAATGGAGTCTTGCGCCACTTCTCCGTGTTGGGAGGTGGTGCACCAAATTTGTAGCATGGTTGGTAGTGAACCTCTCAAAGCTCATTCTCAGGTGCCAGCATTGTCAAAGTCCTCCATTAGCGACGACTAGTTTCATAGGCCACAAATGCATTCTTGGTGGCGATGTTTTCAAACATGGTTGATATCTTGCATCACCGAATGCATCTGGCAACGAGCCCATTCATGATGTCTATCTTGCTTCTCGATCACAGAGACGAGAAGTTCATGATCAGTGAGTGCACGGGTTGTCTTCTTGGCAGGTGTTGACAAGGCAGGGTGCTAGCAGTGGCTTCAGTAGCGGTGGTACTGGGTCTTGGTTGACGAATTGCACCAATCAATCTTGCCCGTGAAGGATCAGATGGAAGGTGAAGACCTTCAACATCAGCAGTGCCACTTTTGCCTTCAACAATGGGGTTCTTGCTTTTGGATGGATAAAGATCTGATTGCATAACTTCACCATCTGGAAGATAAATGCCATGGTTGCGAGCAGATGGAAGAAACCTGGTGTGGGTCATGTACTTGATGAAGCGCATAATCCAAGGGGCATAGATCTTCGGCTCGAGGACATTGATGCCATTAACTGCGAGGTTGCGAAGGAACAAATCTTGAAGATTGAACCCGATGCCATAATATGTGTTGTGGAGCAATGTCTTCAGAGCCCCTTCAATCTTGCGAGTTGAGTTGTTCCCTTTGATCAGCCAAATTGTGTGCCAAAGAATATGATAGATAGTCCTGGGCAACTGAAGATCATCAACAAAGCAGGAAGTGGGCAAGTCTGCATCTTGAGCCAAAGTCTTCATCAAAGTGAGCATCTTAAACATATTGGGTTCTTGAATGTGAAAGAGGCTTCGAGTGGCAGCAGCATGGGCTTTAGAGCGAGGATCCAATTCTTCACCAGAGGCGGCAAGAGGTGTAGCTGGGAAGAAATCCAGTGGGGAGGAATTGATGTGTTCATCCCTGATCATAAAGTCCATCTTCCATGTGTTCAAGTCATGACCAAAACGTGAGATGTGAAGAGTTTCATAGAACTGGAGGATGAGTTCCTCATTCCAATCTTCATGATCTGTGTAGAATGGCAACAAACCAACATCTCGAAGACAATCCAGTGCTTGATCAAAATAGGGAAGACCTTTCATAGCTTCAGAGCTGAGATGTCTATGGGGAAATTCTGACCATAGAGCACACACATATAGTATTGACGTTGTGGAGCACTCAAAAATCTATTAGACTGTATCCTTGAGCGATTATATGGATTGCGGTCGGAGTCGAAGAAGGTGTTATTCAGTCTGAACCTTTCGAGCTCGAAGACAGTTGGTCTAACAGGTCCTGACTTACGAATACATGGAAGGCAGGGCATGGGATTCATAACATTGGGGCACCGATCAAGGTTGAATTCATACTAAGGCCCCATCCGAGGTGGAGCAACGAGACGAGGCCATCCTATGGGAACCATTTCTCCTTCCCTATTCTGAGCCAGGACGATATTCTCCTCATTGTCATCGGTCGATGGCATGATAGGGAAAGGAGGACCATCAGGGGCATTTTCATTTCCGAGAGTGGTGTTTGCTACAATGTCTTCAGCAGCAGTGGCAGTAGGCCCAGGTTGATCGTGAGGGATGTCTTCCATCATAAGTACTTCATCAACTGGTGCAGTTGGTGATTCATGAGCTTCATCTTCAAGGATGCTATGCATTGAAGACATAGCAGGTCTTGGTCCATGGCGAAGCCTTTTGAGAGGCAACGCACGGGGAGTGGTGTCTGTCTCCATGGCGTCAAATGGGGATTCTGGTGATCGTGGAGCAGGTGGAAAGAACGATGGAGAAGGATTTCCGTGTTCAGCTTTAGGAATCTTAGGCCTGACAGGAGTTCCGATGTCCATGAACTCACTTTCTTGCTAGGGCGATGGTACCATGGGTGCACCAACTTGAGGCAACTCATTCTATTCAACATTTGCTTCAGGAGCAATGTCTTCAGCTGCAATGGTTTCGGCAGCTGGAACGTCTTCAGTGTACGGAGCCTCTGTTGTAGTAGACTCATTAAGAATGACATGCCTCTCAGTGTTTGCAGAGGCAGACGGAGCAATAGATATGTGTGACACACGAAGCGGCTCTTTTGGAGCAGAAGGAGTCAGTTGAGGTTGAGCTTGGTGTGAAGACTTGACTTTTTTAGTCTTCAGAGGTGAGGTGGGTGGAGCTTCGGAAGGAAAAGCGCACTTGCGCTTCTTAGCATCAGCTTCAGGTTGCTTTGTCATCTTTCTTGATGTAGCAGTGGAAGAGGGACGCGTCCTTGGGTTGGCGAAGCCAGCGGGGAAGACGATGTCACGGGGCGTAGACCTTTCTAGGGCTGGCTGGTCCGAAGACATTGAAGCTTGCTTAGAGTGTTCAATGATTGCGGGATCTAGGGCAGGCTAACGAAGAGCCTTTCTCTTCAGCATGTCATTATGGGCTTGAACCATGATCATTGCCTTCCTCTTGACATGCGCTAGGGTGCCTTTGACACCTTCACACCTCTTTTGAAACTCAGCTTTAAGATCTGTCATCATTAGCTTATATCCCTGAATCTAAGGAGCGAAGAGTCTGCGCACGTTCTTCTTGAACAATTATTTTTCATGGTTGATCTTTGCCTTCATCTGATTGCCTTTCTGAGCCACCACCAGTTCCTCATTCACCAACCCTTGGAAAGTGACATGCAGTCCAATTGGAAGTTGGAGGGCATCAATGGTGAGGTAGGGATCATCGAACCATTCATCAATGAAATGTTTAAAGATGGCAGGGTCGAAGAGAGGTAAGTCTTCGAGAGGCTTGGCTTCCTCTTGTTTCTCACAGATGAGCCGAGCTAAGGCTTCATCGTCGGACAGTTCAATCATGTTGCCTGCATCCATCAGAGAGACTATGGGTCTGGGTCCTCTAGCGGCAACAACCTTCCTTTTCATTCGCCTGTGAAGGTGATCTTCTTCCTCGGGCTCTTCTAGATAAACAGAGGGGGATTGCAAAGTTTAAGGTGTAGAGTCAGTAGGCTTGAGGGCCTTTGAGGCTTTTGGCTTCGAAGCCTTTGACTTCTTCGAAGGCTTTAGATCAGGAGCTGGAGGATTAACTTCATCCTCTTCCTCAGAGTCAGACTCAATAGGTTCTGGGTAGCCAAGAATGCTTGATGGATGAGGGTTGCTAGGCATTGGGGGCCTTACCATGCATGGAAAGAACCCAATATTTCTGGCTTCACCCTCAGTCTTAGGATGAAGATTCCTGTAGACGATATCTATCCAAGGTGACTTCTCAGCATTTTTCTCAGCATACTCATGTGTGACAAACTGATACCTGAACCACTTGTCCACTCAATATCTACGAATCCATTGGATTTGATTCTTACGTTGTGCATAAGTTTCCTCATCATCAGACTTTTACTCCTCATAAAGCTCAAAAGGAAGATCTTTGGCAATATTCTTGCATTTCTTCTAACCGCCCTTCTTGGTTGATTTATCATTTGCCATTGGCTTCGACAAAGGCTTCATAGGGGTGCGCAAATGAGAGCATGCACTGGGCGATTCCAGATGTATCTACAAGTAGTCTGCAAATGAATTCCGACCATGAGATCCAAGCGATTTTGCTGTGGACATGTACCTATGAAAGAGTTAGAGACGCGGGGGAAGAGGAGAGGTCATATGCATTCTCAAAAGATTTTGAAGATAAAAACAGTGTTTTGAAGACATTGACCTTGTTTACCGAAGACCTTCACTTTTATAGAGAATATGGTGATTTCAGATTTGTACAAGTCCGAAAATTTGTACAAGTGAGGAATCAATCCAATTTAGAACAAAAGGTGAAAGTATTAGGCAAAGAGAGATCTAGATCTGGATGCGGTTGTGCGGAAGGTGGGAAAATATGAACCAAATATTTGTGGTAAGATTTTCAGATCAAACATGCGGTAAAAAATAGTGATTTATTTACCGCGATGAAGAACACGAAGAACATCTCGACGAGGCAGGGAGGCCGAGAAGTTCGATATGCCTCACCCTAACTTGGTTGAGGCATATAGCTACGGCGGCGACGAGATGGAGATGTTCGTGGCCGACGTGAGTAAGTCATTGGAGAAGTCGTGACAGCTAAGCACTTCGTATCCAGCGGCGATGAAATCCAGCGATGGCGCTAGGGTTTTGAGCACAAGGGTGGTGGAGGAAGTGGAGAGTAATAATTGAACGAGGGGTCACTTGTATTTATAGGGATGGGGACATCCGAACCGTTTGGACGGATATGCCTCAGACTCTTCGGTTTAAGTGGAACACATGACAGACATGCAACACATCTAACAACCCCACTACCATAGAGACAAGTTGTACTACACGAGTCTGCTTCCATAGAGACTCAGAAACTAGAAGAGATTCCAGCTGCTGAAGACATTGCTCATGAAGACATTGGTTCAAAAGACAATGTCGAGCTCGAACATGTTCCAGAAGTGGATGCACCAATGGTCTCCTCCCCACAACCAACGAGTGAGTTTGTGGACATTGGGACTCCTCTCCATCCAGAAGTTCCTGAAGCTGAGCCTAGTACACCATCACCTCCTTTCTTCGCTCCAGTGTCAGCCTCACCATAATCTCCATTTGCTCCAGAGGAGATTGAAACCACCACTCGCACTTACCCACTCAAATGTCTTCGTCGAGGACCTCGAGCTCTCATGTCTCCTATTCCTGAAGACGAAGTACGAGTTTCACCGATTGCAACAGTCGAAGACGTGTCGCGGATTGAAGATGTTCCTCCCAGCCAACCTGCAACAGAAAACATGGCAGCTGAAGACACTGATGTTGATGCCCCCATGGGCGATGCCAATGCCCCATCCCCTGATGGACCTCCTGTCCCTGCCACGCCATCAACTGAATACAATGAAGATAACATTGTGATGGCTTGGAATCGGGAAGGAGAGATGGTTCCTACAAGATGGCCTCGCCTTGTTGCACCACCAAGGATGGGCCCTCAGTATGAGTTCAACCTGGATCGCCGCCCCTCTATCATGAACCCCATGCCTCGACTTCCAAGTCTTCGACAGTCTAGCCTAGCAAGACCCACTTTCTTCGAGATTGAAAGGTTTAGGCTAAACAACACGTTATTTGACTACGACCACAATCCATACAAAAGAGAGAAAATACAGCCTGACAGGTTCTGGAGTGCTCCACAACGTTAGTACTACATGTGTGTGCTTTGTGGTCAGAACAAGATCTTTCCTCATAGACATCTCAGCTTTGAAGGCATGAAAGGTCGTCCCTGTTTTGATCAAGCATTGGATTGTCTTCAAGATGTGGGTTTGCTGCCTTTCTGCATGGATCACGAAGACTAGAATGAGGAACTTATTGTTGGGAGACGTAGTAGTAAATCAAAAAAACTCCTACGTGTTCACCAAGATCTATCTATGGAGAAACCAGCAACGAGTGGGGAGGGTATATCTTCATACCTTTGAAGATCGCAAAGCGGAAGCATTAATAGAATGTTGTTGGTGGATTCGTACTCGCAGCGATTCAGATCGTGGTGGAATCCGATCTAGGCGCCGAACAACGGCGCCTCCGCGTTCAACACACGTGTAGCCCGGTGACGTCTCCTACGCCTTCATCCAGCAAGGAGGAAGGAGAGGTTGAGGGAGAGCTCCAGTAGCACGACTGTTGGGTAACGTTGCATGGGAAACAAAAAAATTCCTACGCGCATGAAGATCTATCCAAGGTGATGAGCATCTATGAGAGGGAGAGTGGATCTACGTACCCTTGTAGATCGCTAAGCGAGAAGCGTTAAGAAACGCGGTTGGTGTAGTCGAACGTCTTCACTATCCAAATCGCCGTGCGTCCCGCGATCCAATCACGATCCGTCCCGCGATCCAATCACGATCCGTCCCACGATCCGATCATGATCCGTCCCACGAACTTGATCACGATCCGTCCCACGAACTTGATCACGATCCTACCTATCTAGCGCTGAACGGACGACACCTCCGCGTTCAGCACACATACAGCTTGATGACGATCTCCACCGTCTTGATCCATCAAGAAGGAGTGGAGAGGAAGAAGAGTTCTCTAGCAGCCTAACGGTGCTCCGGCAATGGTGGTGGAGCAATTCCGGCAGGGCTTCGCCTAAGCACTACAGAAAACCGATCTAGAGGAGAAATTATGCACTAGAGATTAGGGTTTGCACGTGGCTGAAAATTCTGTGCCAAAACCCTAAAATCCTCTAGTATATATAGGAGGAGAGGAGGAGGAGGCTTGTCTACCAAAAAGCCAGCCCTTGGGTCGACCAAAGTGGGAGGTGGAGGAGGACTCTCCTCCTCCACTCCTAGTAGGACTAGGACTCTTCCTTTTTGCCTTTTTTTCCACCTTTTTCCTTTGGGTTTCTTTCTTCCAGCCACATGGGCCTATTGTGGTTGTTCCACAAGCCCACTAAGGGCTGGTTATTACTTTTCCAAAGCCCATGAAGCCTCTTGGGTCGAAATACCCCTCCCGGAGGTCTCCCGGTACACTACCGGCACTCCCGGTACACTACCGATAAGCCCGGAACTTTTCTGGCGACCAAAACAGGACTTCCTATATATGAATCTTTACCTCCGGAACATTCCGGAGCTCCTCCTGATGTCTAGGATCTCATCTGGGACTCCAAACAAACTTCGGTCACCACCATACATAACTCTATACTACCGAAACGTCACCAAACCGTAAGTGTGCAGACCCTGCGGGTTCGAGAACTATGTAGACATGACCGACACACCTCTACGGTCAATAACCAATGGCGGGACCTGGATGTCCACATTGGTTCCTACATGTTCTACGAAGATCTTTATTGGTCGAACCTCTATGTCAAGGATTCAGTTAATCCCGTATGATGTTCCCTTTGTTCTTCGGTATGTTACTTGCCCGAGATTCGATCGTCGGTATCTCCATACCTAGTTCAACCTCGTTACCTACAAGTCTCTTTACTCATTCCGTAATACAAGATCCCGCAACTAACAATTAGTCACATTGCTTGCAAGGCTCATTGTGATGTTGTATTACTGAGTGGGCCCCGAGATACCTCTCCGTCACACGGAGTAACAAATCCCAGTCTCGATCCATGCCAACTCAATAGACACCATCAGAGATACCTGTAGAGGACCTTTATAGTCACCCAGTTATGTTGTGACGTTTGATACACACAAGGCACTCCTCCGGTGTCAGTGAGTTGCATGATCTCATGGTCATAGGAACAGATACTTGACATGCAGAAAACAATAGCATTAAACTGACACGATCATATGCTATGTTTGTAGTTTGGGTCTTGTCCATCCCATCATTCTCCTAATGATGTGATCCCGTTATCAAATGACATCTCATGTCAATGGCTAGGAAACCTTAACCATCTTTGATCAACGAGCTAGTTTATTAGAGGCATACTAGGGACATGGTTTTGTCTATGTATCCACACATGCATTTAAGTCTCCGATCAATACAATTATAGCATGGATAATAAACGATTATCATAAACAAGGAAATATGATAATAACTAATTTATTATTGCCTCTAGGGCATATTTCCAACAGTCTCCCACTTGCACTAGAGTCAATAATCTAGTTCACATCACCATGTGATTCGCATTGTTATGAATCTAACACCCAATGAGTTCTGGGGCTCGATCATGCTTTGCATGTGAGAGAGGTCTTATAGTCAACGGGTCTGCGACATTCAGATCCATGTGTACTTTGCAAATCTCTATGTCAAACCGTAAACACTGCTACCACACTCCACTTGGTACTATTACAAATGGCTGCTCCACTATACGTATCCAGATTGCTACTACAAGTCATCCGGATTGGTGTTAAAGCTTGCATCGACGTGACTCTTTACGATGAACTCTTTATCACCTCCATAATCGAGAAACATCTCCCTAGTCTTTTAGTTACTAAGGATAATCTTGACCGCTGTCCAGTGCTCCATTCCAGGATCACTTTGAAACCTTCCGACCATACTTATGGCAAGGCTGACATCGGGTCTTGTGCACAACATTGCATACATGATAGAGCCTATGGCTGAAGCATAGGGGATGACACTCATCTTTTCTCTATCTTCTGCAGTCACTGGGCATTGAGTCTTACTCAACTTTATACATTACAAATCAGGCGAGAACTCTTTCTCTGACTGATCCATTTTGAACTCTTTCAAAATCTTGTCTAGGTATGTACTCATTGAAAGTCTCGTCAAGTATCTTGATCTATCTCTATAGATCTTGATGCTCAACAATTAGGTAGCATTATCCAGGTCTTCCTTTGAAAAACTCTTTTCAAACAACCCTTTATGCTTTCCAGAAATTCTATATCATTTCCGATCAACAATATGTCAACCACATATGTTTATCAGAAACTCTATAGTGCTCCCACTCACTTTATTGTAAATACAAGTTTCTCGTAAACTTTGTATAGACTCAAAAACTTTAATCACCTCATCAAAGTGTATATTCCAACTCGGAGATGCTTGCTTCAGTTCATAGAAGGATCACTGAAGCTTGCACGCCTTTTAGCATCCTTAGGACTGACAAAACCTTCTGGTTGTATCACATACAACCTTTCCTCAGGAAAGGAAACGATGTTTTGGCATCCATCTGCCAGATTTCATAATTGAAAAATCTAGCAACTGCTAACATAATTCTAACAGACTTTAGCATCGCTAGGAGTGAGAAAGTCTCATCGCAGTCAACTCCTTGAACTTGCCGGAAACTTCTTTGCGACAAGTCGAGCTTTATAAATTGTGACATTCATCATCAGCGTATGTGTTCATTTTAAAGATCCATTTGTACTCAACGACCTGCCGTCCAACGAGCAAGTCTACCAAAGTCTATACTTGGTTTTCATATATGGATCCTTTCTCGGATTTCATGGCCTCTAACCATTTGTCGGAATCCGGGCCCATCATCGCTTCTCCACAGCTCGTAGGTTCATTGTTGTCCAACAACATGACCTTCAAGACAGGGTTGTCGTACCGCTTAGGAGCAGTACACATCCTTGTCGACCTACGAGGTTCGATAGTAACTTGATCCGAAGCTTCATGATCATCATCATTTACTTCCTCTTCAACTGACGTAGGTTCCACAGAAACATCTTTATGCGCTGTGCTACTCTCTGGTTGAAACAAAGGTTCAACAACGTCATCAAGTTATATCTTCCTCCCACTCAATTCTTTCGAGAGAAACTTTTTCTTGGGAAAGGACCCGTTTTAGCAACAAACACTTCATGCTTGGATCTAAGATAGAAGGTTCACCCAACTGTTCTTAGGGTATTCTACGAAGATGCATTTGTCCGCTTTGGGTTCGAGCTCATTAGGTGAAAACATTTTCCACACAAGCGTCGCAGCCCCAAACATCAAGAAATGACAACTTAGGTTTCTATCAAACCATAATTCACACGGTGTCATCTCAACGGATTTAGATGGTGCCCTATTTAAAGTGAATGTAGTTGTCTCTAATGCACAACCCCAAAATTATAGTAGCAAAACTATAAGAGACATCATAACATGCACCATATCCAATAGAGCACGACTATGACGTTCGGAAATACCATCACACTATGGTGTTCCAGGTGGCGTGTGTTGTGAAACAACTTTCACATTGTCTAAAGTTGTATGCCAAACTCGTAACTCAGATATTCACCTCCACGATCATATCGCAAACATTTTTATCTTCTTGTCAGGATGATCTTAAAACTTCACTCTGAATTTTCTTGAACCTTTAAAACGATTCAGACTTGTGTTTCATTAAGTAAATATACACTATATCTACTCAAATCATCAGTGAAGGTAAGAAAATAACAATATCCACCGCACGCTACAAGACTCATTGGATTGCATACATCAACATGTATCATTTTCCAATAAATCACTTGCCCGCTTCATCAAAACAGAAAACGGGGTCCTTAGTCATCTTGACCAAGAGGCATGGTTCGCATGTCTCAACCGATTCGAAATCAAATGAGTCCAAAGATCCATCAGCATGGAGTTTCTTCATGCGCTTTATACCAATATGACATTTAGCGGCAGTGCCACAAGTATGTGGTACTATCATTATTAACTATGTATCTTTTGGCATCAATGTTATAAACATGTGTATTACTACGATCAAGTTTCAACAAACCATTCTTACTGGGTGCTTGACCATTGAAGGTATTATTCATGTAAATAGAATAACCATTATTCTCTAACTTAAATGAATAATCGTGTTGCAATGAACATGATCTAATCACGTTCATGCTCAACGCAAAAACACCAAATAACATTTATTTAGGTTCGTCACTAATCTCGAAGGTAGAGAGAGCGTGCGATGTTGATCACATCAACCTTGGAAACATTTCCAACACACATCGTCACCTCACACTTAGCCAGTATCCGTTTATTCCGTAGCTTTTACTTCGAATTACTAACATTTAGCAACCGAACCGGTATCCAATACCCAGGTGCTACTAGGATACTAGCAAGGTACACATCAATAACACGTATATCAAATATACTTCTGTCGACTTTGCCAGCCTTCTTATCTACCAAGTATCTAGGGTTGTTCCGCTTCAGCGACCGTTCTCCTCATAATCGAAGCACTTAGTCTCGGGTTTGGGTTAGACTTTGGGTTGCTTCACTGGAGCTGCAACTGACTTGCTATCCATGAAGTTTCCTTCCTTGCTCTTGCCCTTCTTGAAACTAGTGGTTTTGACTAACCATCAACACTTTGATGCTCCTTCTCGATTTCTACCTTCGCGGTGTCAAACATCGCGAATAGCTCAGGGATCATTACTTCTATCCCTGGCGTTTTATAGTTCATCACCAAGTTCTAGTAGCTTTAGTGACAGTGACTTGGAGAACTATATTAATCACTATCTTATCTGGAAGATTAACTCCCACTCGATTCAAGCGATTGTAACACCCAGACAATCTGAGCACATGCTCAAAGATTGAGCTATTCTCTTTCATCTTACAGGCAAAGAATCTTGTTGGAGATCTCATATCTCGCAACACGGGCACGAGCCTGAGATCCTAATTTCAGCTCTTAGAACATCTCATATGTTCCATGACGTTCGAAATGTTTCGGAGCCTCAATTCTAAGCTGTAATGCATGACGCACTAACTATCAAGTAGTTATCAGAACGTGTCTGTCAGATGTTCACAACATCTACAAACAACGCTAGAGGGGTTGGCGCACAGAGCGGTGCATTAAGGACATAAGCCTTCTGTGCAGCAATGAGGACAATCCTCAGATCACGGAGCCAGTCCGTAATATTGCTACCATCATCTTTCAACTCTATTTCTCTAGGAACATATAAAATTCAAGGGAGCTACAACGTGAGCTAGTAATCTACAACACAGTTTTGCAAAGACACTACTCACTATGTTCATGATAATGAGTTCAATTAATCATATTACTTAAGAACTCCCACTCAAATTGACATCCCTCCGGTCATCCGAGTGATACATGATCCAAATTCACCAACTCAAGTCCGATCATCACGTGAGTTGAGGTGGTTACAATGGTGAACATTATCATGTTGATCATATCTACTATATGACTCATGTTCGACCTTTCGGTCTCTTGTGTTCCGAGGCCATGTATGTACATGCTAGGCTCGTCAAGTTTAACCCGAGTGTTCTGCATGTGCAACACTGGCTTGCACCCGTTGTATGTGAACGTAGAGTCTATCACACCCGATCATCACGTGGTGTCTCAACACGACGAACTTTCGCAACGGTGCACACTCGGGGAGAACACAATTCATCTTGAAATTTAAGTGAGGGATCACCTTATAATGCTACCGTCATCCTAAGCAAAACAAGGTGCATAAAAGGATTAACAACACATGCAAATCATAAGTGACATGATATGGCCATGAACTTGTGCTTTTGATCTCCATCATGAAAGCACTGGCATGATCTCCATCGTCACCGGCACGACACCATGATCTCCATCATCTTGATCTCCATCAACGTGCCGCCATCGGGGTTGTCGCGCCCAACATGCTTCTACTACTATTTCTACCGTAGCGATAAAGTAAAGCGTTACATAGCGCTTAAGGATTGACACGCAGGTCATACAATAATTTAAAGACAACCCTATGGCTCCTGCCGGTTGCCGTACTCATCGACATGCAAGTCGTGATAATCTATACATCACATGATCATCTCATACATCACATATATCACATCATGTAATTGGCCATATCACATCACAACATACCCTGCAAAAACAAGTTAGATGTCCTCTAATTGTTGTTGCATGTTTTACGTGGCTGCTACAGGTATCTAGCAAGAACAATTCTCACCTACGCATAAACCACAACGGTGATACACTAGTTGCTTTTCAACCTTCTCAAGGACCGCCTTTGTCGAATCCGATCCAACTAAAGTGAGAGAAACTAGCACCCGCAAGCCATCTATGCCACAAGTTGCCGTCGAGGGAACCGGTCTCTCGTAAGCGTACGAGTAATGTTGCTTTGGGCCGCTTCATCTCACAATACCGCTGAACCAAAATCCGACCAAGGGAGGAAGCAATCTAAGCATCAACGCCCACAAACCTTTTGTGTTCTACTCGAGATCTCATCTACACGTAGACCTAGCTCATGATGCCACTGTTGGGGAACATTGCATGGGAAACAAAAAAATTCCTATGCACACGAAGATCTACCCATGGTGATGAGCATCTACGAGAGGGAGAGTGGATCTACGTACCCTTGTAGATCTCTAAGCGGGAAGCGTTAAGAAACGTGGTTGGTGTAGTCGAATGTCTTCACGATCCAAATCGCCATGCGTCCCGCGATCCAATCACGATCCGTCCCGCGATCCAATCACGATCTATCCTGCGATCCGATCACGATCCATCCCATGAACTTGATCACGATCCGTCCCACGAACTTGATCACGATCCTACCGATCTAGCGCCGAACGGACGGCACCTCCGCGTTCAGCACACGTACAGCTTGATGACGATCTCCACCGTCTTGATCCAGCAAGAAGGAGTGGAGAGGAAGAAGAGTTCTCTGGCAGCCTAACGGCGCTCCGGCGATGGTGGTGGAGCAATTCCGGCAGGGCTTCGCCTAAGCACTGCAGAAAACCGATCTAGAGGAGAAATTATGCACTAGAGATTAAGGTTTGCACGTGGCTGAAAATTCTGTGCCAAAACCCTAAAATCCTCTAGTATATATAGGAGGAGAGGAGGAGGGGGCTTGTCTGCCAAAAAGCCAGCCCTTGGGTCGACCAAAGTGGGAGGTGGAGGAGGACTCTCCTCCTCCACTCCTAGTAGGACTAGGACTCTTCCTTTTTGCCTTTTTTTCCACCTTTTTCCTTTGGGTTTCTTTCTTCCAGCCACATGGGCCTATTGTGGTTGTTCCACAAGCCCACTAAGGGCTGGTTATTACTTTCCCAAAGCCCATGAAGCCTCTTGGGTCGAAATACCCCTCCCGGAGGTCTCCCGGTACACTACCGGCACTCCCGGTACACTACCGATAAGCCCGGAACTTTTCTGGCGACCAAAACAGGACTTCCTATATATGAATCTTTACCTCCGGACCATTCCGGAGCTCCTCGTGACGTCTAGGATCTCATCCGGGACTACAAACAAACTTCGGTCACCACCATACATAACTCTATACTACCGAAACGTCACCAAACCTTAAGTGTGCAGACCCTGCGGGTTCAAGAACTATGTAGACATGACCGAGACACCTCTACGGTCAATAACCAATGGCGGGACCTGGATGTCCACATTGGTTCCTACATGTTCTACGAAGATCTTTATCGGTCGAACCTCTATGTGAAGGATTCGGTTAATCCCGTATGATGTTCCCTTTGTTCTTCGGTATGTTACTTGCCCGAGATTCGATCGTCGGTATCTCCATACCTAGTTCAACCTCGTTACCTGCAAGTCTCTTTACTCGTTCCATAATACAAGATCCCGCAACTAACAATTAGTCACATTGCTTGCAAGGCTCATTGTGATGTTGTATTACTGAGTGGGCCCCGAGATACCTCTCCGTCACACGGAGTAACAAATCTCAGTCTCGATCCATGCCAACTCAACATACACCATCGGAGATACCTGTAGAGCACCTTTATAATCACCCAGTTATGTTGCAACGTTTGATACACACAAGGCACTCCTCTGGTGTCAGTGAGTTGCATGATCTCATGGTCATAGGAACAGATACTTGACATGCAGAAAACAGTAGCATTAAACTGACACGATCATATGCTACGTTTGTAGTATGGGTCTTGTCCATCCTATCATTCTCCTAATGATGTGATCCCCTTATCAAATGACATGTCATGTCAATGGCTAGGAAACCTTAACCATCTTTGATCAATGATCTAGTCTATTAGAGGCATACTAGGGACATGGTTTTGTCTATGTATCCACACATGCATTTAAGTCTCCGATCAATACAATTATAGCATGGATAATAAACGATTATCATAAACAAGGAAATATGATAATAACTAATTTATTATTTCCTCTAGGGCATATTTCTAACAACGACAGCGTGGTGACGGTGGAGCTGCGTGGTACTCCGGCAGAGCTTCGCTAAGCACTATAGAGGACGAGGAGAGGGAGGCGTAGGGCTGCGCCGTGGGAGAGAGAGATGCATGCGTGTCCCCGACAGCCCCAAGGGCTCCTATATTTATAGGAGGAGAAGGAGGGAGGGCTGCACCCTAGTGTTCCCACCCTAGGGTGGTGCGGCAGCCTCCAGATCCCATCTGGCTGGCGGCCAAGAGCGAGAGGGGTGCGGCTGCCCTAGGGTGGGCCTTAGGGCCCATCTGCCCTAGCGTTTGCCCCCCTCCCACTTCTGCTGCGCCTTGGGCCCTTGTGGGGGGCGCACCAACCCACCTAGGGGCTGGATCCCTCCCACTTGCGGCCCATGCAGCCCTCTCTGGCTGGTGGCCCCACTTGGTGGACCCCCAGAACCCTTCCGGTGGTCCCAGTACGTTACCGATAATTCCCGAAACATTTCTGGTGACCAAAACCTCACTTCCTATATATGAATCTTTACCTCTAGACCATTCCGGAGGTCCTCATGATGTCCGAGATCTCATCCAAGTCTCCTAACAACCTTCGGTAACCATGTACACTATTTCCCTATAACCCTAGCGTCATCGAACCTTAAGTGTGTAGACCCTACGGGTTCGGGAGACACGTAGACATGACCGAGACACCTCTTCGGTCAATAACCAATAGAGGGATCTAGATAACCATGTTGGCTCCCACATGCTCCATGATGATCTCATCGGATGAACCACGATGTCGGGGATTCAATCAATCTCGTATACAATTCCCTTTGTCTACCGGTATGATACTTGCCCGAGATTCGATCATCGGTATCCCTATACCTTGTTCAATCTCGTTATCAGCAAGTCTCTTTACTCATTTCGTAACACATCATCCCATGGCCAACTCCTTAGTCACATTGATCTCATTATGATGATGTCTTACCGAGTGGGCCTAGAGATACCTCGCCGTCATACGGAGTGACAAATCCTAGTCTCGATTCATGCCAACCCAACAGATACTTTTGGTGATACCCATAGTGTACCTTTATAGCCACCCAGTTATGTTGTGACGTTTGGCACACCCAAAGTATTCCTACGATATCCGGGAGTTGCACAATCTCATGGTCTAAGGAAACGATACTTGACATTGCAAAAGCTTTAGCAAACGAACTACACGATCTTCTGCTATGCTTAGGATTGGTCTTGTCCATCACATCATTCTCCAATGATGTGATCCCGTTATCAAAGACATACAATGTCCATGGTCATGAAACCGTGACCATCTATTGATCAACGAGCTAGCCAACTAGAGCCTCACTAGGGATATGTTGTGGTCTATGTGTTCACACATGCATTACGGTTTCTGGTTAACACAATTATAGCATGAACAATAGACAATTATCATGAACAAGGAAATGCAATAATAACCATTTTATTATTGCCTCTAAGGCATATTTCCAACACTTATCCTCTAGTTCTACGCAACCCTTCACATCTCTGGCTTCGGTCATGATTCGAACACTTGGTAGATGGACTTCATGATAAGGGATGAACACATCAATGCTTCACCACTGGAATTCTTTCCTGCAACACCTCTTGTTGCCTCTGGTGAAGACTTGGATCCTCGCTCTGAAGTCTATGTGGCTGCCACTCGAAGCCTATTCCATATGCGAGAACCCAACATGACTGAGATGCTCACCATGATGAAACCTTTGGCTAGAAATGTAGAATTTCCCACTTCATTCTTCACGGATGATCTTCAGTATTTGCCCAGGACTCTCTGCCACATTCTTCGGCACGTCATTTGGCCAATCAAAGGGCACAACTCCTCATGCAAGATTGAAGGGCCTTTGAAGACATTGCTTTACAACATTGTGTATGGCATAAGGTTCAATCTTCAAGACTTGTTCCTTCGCAACCTTGCTGCAAATGGATTTAATGTCCTTGAGCCGAAGATTTATGCTCCTTGGATCATGAGCTTCATCAATTACAAAACCAACGCCAGGTTTCTTCCTTCTGCTCGCCACCATGGCATTTATCTTCCAGATATTGAAGTTGTGCAAGCAGATCTGTATCCATCCAAGGGCAAGAATCCAATAGTCGAAGGCACTAGTGGCACTACTGATGTTGAAGGTCTTCTCGTTCCCTCTGATCCATCAATGGTAAGACTTATTGATGCTCTTCGACAACCAAGATCTGGTGCTACCAACACTGAAGCCACTAATAGCACTTTGCCTCGTCAACGCCTGCCCAGGAGAGAGCATGCACCCACTGATTGTGAACTTCTAGTTTTGGTGATCCAGAAGAACGATAGGCATCATGAGTGGACTCGACACCAGATGCAGCCTATTGTGCAGGAGCTCGACCATGTTCGCAATCTGGCCACCAAAAATGTCTTCGTTGCCTATGAAACCAGTCATCGCTCATGGAGGACTTTGACTATGCTGGCACCTAAGGATGAGCTTCGTGAAGATGGATTTCATCCACGCTACAGATTTGGTGCACCACCTCCCAATGCAGAGAAATGGCGCAAAACTCCATAACTCGAAGATAGTGACTTCTTCTGGTCAGCTCCTTCCACCAATGTTCGACTTGCACCCCACGACTCCACTGCACCGTCTTCATCGACACCTTCTGGGGATGAGTAGTTCTCAATGTCTTCGTTCCTCAGGCACACCTTTTCCAGTGCCCATCAGTCTGATAGCTTCATCAGATGGTAGTTCATCTAGCACAGGAGGTAGGTGCTCTCTTTGCGAGCCAATAGCTTCATCAAAAAGCACATCTACAGTTTTAACAACTTTGTTGTGGAAGTTGTTGAAAACCCTATAGGTGTGCGAATCCTTTGCGTAACCGAGCATGAAACCCTCATGTGCTTTCGGTGCAAATTTTGAAGTGTGGTGTGGATCCCTTATCCACCATCTAGCACCGAAGACTTTGAAATAACTTACATTGGGTTCTTACCAGTGAGAAGCTCATATGATGTTTTCTTGAAGAACTTGCGAAGATATACTCTGCTGATGATGAGACATGCAGTGTCAATGGCTTCGGGCCATAGCTTTCGAGGTGTCTTGTACTCATCAAGCATGGTGCGGGCTGATACATCTCCAACGTATCTATAATTCTCGATGAAGGCATGCTAATATATTATCTGTTTTGGATGTTTTATATGCATTAATATGTTATTTTATACTATTTATGGGACTAACCTATTAATCTAGAGCCAAGTGTCAGTTTCTCTCTTTCCCTTGTTTTGCAGATATGGAATCTTAAACGGAGTCCAAACGGAATAAAACCTTTGAAAGGAATTTTTCTGGAAGGAAACAAGTCATCCAAGCTTGGAGTGCACGTTAGGGGAGGTGCCAGGGCGCCACAAGCCTGCTAGGCACGGTCCCCTGGCCACGCCTAGCAGGCTTGTCGCCTCCTGGCAGGTCTCCTAACCCTATTCTTTGGCCTATAAATACCAAAATATTCCCGCAACATCAAAAATAGCATCGGAAATACTTTTCCTCCGTCGGAGGCCTTCGTTCCCGAGAGATCCAATCTTGGAGCCTTTTCCGATAATCTGCTGGAGGGGGTTTCGATCACGGAAGGCATCTACATCAATTCCATTGCCCCTCTGATGATCTGTGAGTAGTCCACCACAGACCTACGGGTCCATAGCTAGTAGATAGATGGCTTCTTCTCTCTCCTTAATCTTCAATACCATGTTCTTCATGATCTTCATGGAGATCTATCCGATGTAATCCTCTTTTGTGGTGTGTTTGTCAAGATCCGATGAATTGTGAGTTTGTGTTCAGATTATCCATGAATCTTATTTGAATCTCCTCTGATTTCTTATATGCATGATTTCATATCCTTGCAAGTCTCTTAAAGTTATTGGTTTGGTTTGGCCAACTAGATTGGTAATTCTTGCAATGGGAGAAGTGCTTGGTTTTGGGTTCAATCTTGCGATGTCCTAACCTAGTGACATAGTAGGGGTAGCAAGGCACGTATTGTATTGCTGCCATCAAGGGTAACAATATGGGGTTTTCATCATATTGCTTGAGTTTATCCCTCTACATCATGTCATCTTTCTTAATGTGTTACTCTGTTCTTCATGAACTTAATACTCTAGATGCAGGCAGGAGTTGGTCGATGTGTGGAGTAATAGTAGTAGATGCAGAATCATTTCGGTCTACTTGTCACGGACGTGATGCCTATATGCATGATCATTTACTTGGATAACTACATGATTATTCGCTTTTCTATCAATTGCTTGACAGTAATTTGTTTACCCACCATGATATTTGCCTTCAAGAGTGAAACCTATGGCCCCTGGGTCTATTTTCCATCATATATTTTCAGATCTATACTTGATGCAATTTATTTACCTTTTACTTTCCGCACTCGTTACATATATCTCTATCGGATCTAATCCTTTCAAATAACCACGAAGGGATTGACAACCCCTTTATAGCGTTGGATGCAAGAGTTTGATTATTTGTGTAGGTGCATCCATTGGTGACTTACTTGTTCCTCCTACTGGATTGATACCTTTGTTCCCAAAAACTTAGGGAAATACTTATCTACTTTGTTGCATCACCCTTTCCTCTTGAAGGGAAAACCAACGCATGCTCAAGGGGTAGCAACAAGGATATCTGGCGCCGTTGCCGGGGAGGATACACATCAAGCCTACCATGTACCCATCATAAACTCATCTCTTGCATTTACTTTATTTTCCATTTGCCTATTATTTTACTCTTCCCACTTCTAAAATGATTTTCAGAAAATACCAAAAATATTTGCGTTTATTCGCCCTTCTTTCGTTTGCCTTTCGTTTGCTTGTGTGCTTGATTGCTTGCTTTATCAAGATGTGTGAGAATATCAAGTTGTGTGACTTTTTCAATACTAATAATAATGATTTTATTAGTACTCCTATTGCTCATGCCACTAGTGCGGAATCCTATGAAATTAATGTTGCTTTGCTAAATCTTGTTATGAAAGAACAATTTTCTGGCCTTCCAAGTGAAGATGTCGCATCCCATCTAAATACTTTCATTGAATTTTGTGATATGCAAAATAAGAAAGATGTGGATAATGATATTGTTAAATTGAAGCTATTTCCGTTATCGCTACGAGATCGTGCTAAAACTTGGTTTTCATCTTTGCCTAAAAATAGTATTGATTCGTAGAACAAGTGTAAAGATGCTTTTATTTCCAAGTATTTTCCGCCCGCTAAGATCATCTCCCTTAGGAAAGATATAATTAATTTTAAGCAACTTGATCATGAGCATGTTGCACAATCTTGGGATAGGATGAAATTAGTGATTAGAAATTGTCCCGCACATGGGTTGAGTTTATGGATGATTATACAAATTTTCTATGCGGGATTGAATTTTGCATCTAGAAATCTTTTAAATTCTGCCACGGGTGGTACTTTTATGGAAATCATATTAGGATAAGCTACTAAACTCCTAGATAATATCATGAAAAACTACTCTCAATGGCATGCCTAAAGATCTCCTACTAGTAAAAAGGTGCGTGCTATTTAAGAAATAAATACTTTGAGTGAAAAGATGGATGAATTGATGAAATTGTTTGCTAGTAAGAATGCTCCTATTGATTCTAATAATATGCCTTTGTCCTCTTTGATAGGAAATAATAATGAATCTATGGATGTGAATTTTGTTGGTAGGAACAATTTTGGTAACAATGCGTATAGAGGTAATTTCAACCCTAGGCCTTTCCCTAGTAATTCCTCTAATAATTATGGTAATTCCTACAAGAATTCCCATGTAAATTATAATAATATTCCCTCTGATCTTGAGAATATTGTTAAATATTTTATTGGTTCGCAAAAAGTTTTTAATGCTACTATTGAAGAAAAAGTGCTTAAAATTGATGATTTGGCTAGGAGCGTTGATAGAATTTCTCTTGAGATTAATTATTTGAAAGCTATATCTACTCTACCCAAGAACGATATTAATGAGTCTTTAAAATCTATGAGAATTTCTATTGATGAAAGTAGGGAAAGAACCGCTAGAATTTGTCCTAAGCGTGAATGGCTTGAAAAAGTGTTTTCTCGCGATAATAATGATGAAGATCTTAAAGTGATTCATGTGAATACTATTGAATATTTGTTTTCCAATATAAATATTGATAATTATGGGACTGGAGATAAGTCAACTTTAGTTAAAAGGCGTCCCAATGATTTGGAGTCTATAGATCTCAATGCTAAGATTGGTAAAAGTGGGATTGAAGAGGTCAAAACTTTAAATAGAAATGAACCCAATCTTTTGGATTTCAAGGAATTTAATTATAATAGCTGATCTTTGATTCATTGTATTTCCTTGCTTCAATCCATGTTGAATTCTCCTCATGCTTATAGCCAAAATAAGGCTTTTACTAAACATATAGTAGATGCTATGATGAAATCTTTTGAAGAAAAACTTGAGCTAGAAGTTTCTATTCCTAGAATGCTTAATGATGAGTGGGAACCTACTACTAAGATTAAAATCAAAGGTTATGAGTGCCATGCTTTGTGTGATTTGGGTTCTAGTGTTTCCACAATTCCGAAAACTCTATGTGATGTGCTAGGTTATCATGATCTTGATGATTGTTCTCTAAATTTGCATCTTGCGGATTCCACTATTAAGATACCTATGCAAAGGATTAATGATGTTATTATTGTTGCAAATAGGAATTATGTGCCCATAGATTTCATTGTTCTTGATATAGATTGCAATCCTATATGTCCTATTATTCTTGGTAGACCTTTCCTTAGAACTATTGGTGCAATTATTGACATGAAAGAAGGAAACATCCAAACTCCAATTTCCATTAAGGAAAGGCATGGAATAATTTCCTAGAAAGAAAATAAGATTACCTTATGAATCTATTATGAGAGCTACTTTTGGATTGCATACCAAAGATGACAATACCTAGATCTATTGCGTTTTGCCTAGTTAGGGGCGATAAACAATGGCGCTTGTTGGAGGCAACCCAATTTTATTTTTGTGTTCTGTTTTTGAGTGTTTCCAACATGATTTCTTCTGTAATAATTGTGTTTTGGTGTTTTAATTTGTGTTTGAGCCAAGTAAAACCTTTGGGGTGATCTATGGTAGTTGTTGATTTGATCTTGCCAAAAAACAGAAACTTTTGCGCTCAGCCCAGGAATTTTCTAACTTTTCAGAGCATCGAATTGATATGAAATTTTTACACAAGATTTATTTACAAATTTCTCATGATTTCCTAATTTTTAAGAATTTTTTGAGTTACATAAGTATACGAAGTTTCCAGATTGCTACAGACTGTTCTGTTTTTGATAGATTCTGTTTTCTTTGAGTTGTTTGCCTATTTTGATGAATCTATGGGTTGTATCATGTGGTATGAGCCATGGAGAAGTTAGATTAAAGTAGGTATAACACCAATATAAATAAAATAATGATTTGACAACAGTACCTAAAGTGGTGATTTATTTTCTTATACTAACGGATCTCACGAGTTTTTTGTTAAGTTTTGTGTTGTGAAGTTTTCAAGTTTTGGGTAAAGATTGGATGGACTATGGAATAAGGCGTGTCAAGAGCCTAAGCTTGGGGATGACCAAGGCACCCCAAGTCCTATCCAAGGATTACAAAGAGCCTAAGCTTGGGGATGCCCCGAAAGCCATCCCCTCTTTCGTCTTCAATCCATCGGTAAATTTACTTGAGGCTATATTTTTATTCACCAAATGATATGTGTTTTGCTTTGAGCGTCTAGTATGATCTGAGTCTTTGCTTGTTAGTTTGCCACAATCATCCTTTCTGCACACATATTTTAATATAGACACGCTGAATCGTGTATTTATTATAATACTTTTTGTGCTTCACTTATATCTTTTGAGTTGGGCAATTTTGCTCTATATGCTTCACTTATATATTTTAGAGCATGGTGGTGTTTTCGTTTTATATAAATACTTGAACTCTTGTCCTCACTTATATTATTTTGAGAGTTCCTAAAAAAATCATGTTAATTGGTCTAGGTTATGAATTTCTTCCTAATAGGATAGGCATCCAAAAGGGATAAAATAAAAACTTCCATATTAAGTGCATTGAGTATTTATGAGAAGTTTGATTCCTTGCATAAAGTTTTGAGATATAAATATGGTAATGTTAAGAGACATGTTAGGAAGTAAATTGTGATTTGTTAAAAATACTTGTGTAAAGGTTTGTGATTCCCGTAGCATGCACGTATGGTGAACCTCTATGTAAGGAAGTCGGAGCATGACTTGTTTATAGATTGTCGATCTTTGTGTGAGGGTCGGGCGCGCGCGATGGTTAAATCCTAGCAACCTTCCTCCTAGGAGCATGAGTTTAATACTTTTCTTCAATGACTAATAGACTTTTTCAATAAGTATGTGAGTTCTTTATGACTAATGTTGAGTCCATGGATTATACGCACTCTCACCCTTCCACTTTTGCTAGCCTTTCTAGTAACGCACAACTTTCACCCGTGCAACAAACACCTTCCTCAAAACAGCCACCATATACGTTCCTCAAAACATCCACCATACACCTTCCTCAAAACAACCACCATACCTACCTATTATGGCATTTCCATAGCCATTCCCAGATATATTGCCATGCAACTTCCACAATTTCCTTTTATGACATGCACCATCACTTCCATACTACATATAGGGTCATATTTTGTCATAGGTATAAAGTTGTAATTTTCCTTTTGACTTGTAAGTAAATAAAAGTGTGATGATTTTCATTATAGAGCATGTCCCATGTGAGGAAAGGATGATGGAAGCTATGATTCCCTTATTAGTAGGGATGAGAGTCCGGACTTTATGAAAAATAAAAGAGGCCAGCGAAGCCCAAATAAAAAATTAATGAATAAAAGAGGCCTTAGATGCCCAAAAGTAAAAAATGAGAGAAAAGAGAGAAGGTACATTGCTACTACCTTTTGCCACACTTGTGCTTCAAAGTAGCACCATGATCTTCATGATAGGGAGTCTCCTATTTTGTCACTTTGATATAGCTAGTGGAATATTTTTCTTCATGATGCACGTACACTTAGTTTCTTTTGAGCTTTCATACACTTATATCTCTAGTGCATCCGTTGCATGGCAATCCCTACTCACTCACATTCATATCTATTGATGGGCATGTCCATAGCCCGTTGATACACCTAGTTGATGTGAGACTATATTCTCCCTTTCCTTGACAACCTCCACCACATTCTATTCCACCTATAGTGCTATATCCATGGCTCACGCTCATGTATTGCGTGAGAGTTGAAAAAGTTTGAGAAAATAAAGGTTTTAAAACAATTGCTTGACTTTTCATCGGGGTTGTGCATGATGTAAATACTTTGTGTGGGGAAGATGGAGCATAGCGAGACCATATGACATTGTAGGGATAACTTTCTTTTGCCATTATATTTTGAAGAGATACAATTGCTTTGCTAGTATGCTTGAAATGTTATTGTTTCTATATCAATATTAAGCTTTTGTTTTGAGTCTTACGGATCTGAATATTCATGCCACAATAAAGAATATAACTTGGCTAAATATGTTAGGTAGCACTCCACATCAAAAATTCTGTTTTTATCATTTACCTACTTGAGGACGAGCATGAATTAAGCTTGGGGATGCTAATACGTCTCCAACGTATCTATAATTTTTTATGATGGCATGCTATTATATTATCTGTTTTGGATGTTTTATATGCATTAATATGCTATTTTATACTATTTTGGGGACTAACCTATTAATCTAGAGCCAAGTGTTCGTTTCTGTTTTTTCCTTGCTTTTGAGTTTTGCAGATATGTAATATTAAACGGAGTCCAAACGGAATAAAACCTTCGAACGGAATTTTTTTGGAAGCAAACAAGTCATCCAAGCTTGGAGTGCACGTCAGGGGAGGTGCCAGGGCGCCACAAGCCTGCTAGGCGCGCCCCCCTGGCCACGCCTAGCAGGCTTGTCGCCTCCTAGCAGGTCTCCTAACCCTATTCTTTGGCCTATAAATACCCAAATATTCCCGCAACATCAAAAGGAGCATCTCAAATACTTTTCCGCCGCCGGAAGCCTCCATTCCCGAGAGATCCAATCTTGGAGCCTTTTCCGATAATCTGCCGGAGGGGGTTTCGATCATGCAGGGCATCTACATCAACTCCATTGCCCCTTCGATGATGTGTGAGTAGTCCAGCACAGCCATACGGGTCCATAGCTAGTAGCTAGATGGCTTCTTCTCTATCTTTCATCTTCAATACCATGTTCTTCATGATCTTCATGGAGATCTATCCGATGTAATCCTCTTTTGTAGTGTGTTTGTCAAGATCCAATGAATTGTGAGTTTATGTTCAGATTATCCATGAATCTTATTTTAATCTCCTCTGATTTCTTATATGCATGATCTCATATCCTTGCAAGTCTCTTCGAGTTATTGGTTTGGTTTGGCCAACTAGATTGGTAATTCTTGCAATGAGAGAAGTGCCTGGTTTTGGGTTCAGTCTTGCGGTGTCCTCGCCCAGTGAGATAGTAGGGGTAGTGAGGTACGTATTGTATTATTGCCATCAAGGGTAACAAGATGGGGTTTTCATCATATTGCTTGAGTTTATCCCTCTACATCATGTCATATTTCTTAATGCGTTACACTGTTCTTCATGAACTTAATACTCTAGATGTAGGCAGGAGTCGGTCGATGTGTGGAGTAATAGTAGTAGATGCAGAATCGTTTCGGTCTACTTGTCACGGATGTGATGCCTATGTGCATGATCATTGCCTTGGATAACTACATTATTATTCTCTTTTATATCAATTGCTTGATAGTAATTTGTTTACCCACCATGACATTTGCCTTCAAGAGAGAGGCCTCTAGTGAAACCTAAGGCCCCCGAGTCTATTTTCCATCATATATTTTCAGATATATACTTGATGCAATTTATTTACCTTTTACTTTCCGCACTCATTACATCTATCTCTATCGTATCTAATCCTTGCAAATAACCGTGAAGGGATTGACAACCCCATTATAGCGTTGGGTGCAAGAGTTTGATTATTTGTGTAGGTGCATCCATTAGTGACTTGCTTGTTACTCCCATTGGGTTAATACCTTGGTTCTCAAAAACTGAGGGAAATACTTATCTACTTCGCTGCATCACCCTTTCCTCTTAAAGGGAAAACTATCGCATGCTCAAGAGGTAGCAAGGGCCATCTCTATAAGAGTTATGTTCTTCCGCTCCACGACGCCATTCTGGTGAGGAGTGTATGGAGCAGAGAACTCATGAGTGATGCCAAGAGTATCAAGATAGGTGTCCAGGCCCATGTTCTTAAATTCAGTGCCATTGTCACTCCTGATGTGCTTGATCTTTATGTTGTAGTTGTTTATGCACATATTTGTGAAGCGCCCGAAGACATCATGCACTTCGGTTTTGTAAAGAATGATATTCACCCAAGTGAATTGAGAATAGTCATCAACAATTACGAAGCCATATAGATTTGCAGTGGCAGAGAAAAAGGAGTAGTGAGTAGGGCCAAATAAGTCCATATGTAGCAGCTCGAAGGGACATGTGGTCGTCATGATTGTCTTCGAGGGATGTTTGGCCCGGGTCATCTTCCCAGCTTCACAAGCACCACAGAGGTGGTCCTTCTTGAACTTGACACCCTTGACGCCAATGATAAGCTTCTTCTTGGCGAGTGTATGTAAAATCCTCATCCCAGCATGTTCTAGCCTTCTGTGCCATAACCAGCATTCCGAAGTTTTTGCTAGAAGCCATGAGGCTACATGTGGTCCTGCAGAGAAATCTACCATGTACGAATCACCTCTTCGAAAACCTTCGAAGACTTTGGTTTTGTCAGAGGCCATTAGTACCTCACATCAAAATTTGCCAAATATGACAAGCATATTCAAGTCACAGAGCATTAAGACAGACATCAAGTTGTAACCAAGGGATTCAACAAGCATGACATTTTCCATGTGCCGGTCCCTTGAGATAGCAACTCTACCTAGCCCTAATACTTTGTTGCTGCTCTTGTCAACAAAGACGATGTGGTCTTTTGTTGGAGGTCAAAGACTTTGCTCCATCAATAGGCTTCGAGCACCAGTCACATGACGGGTGCATCCACTATCCATAATCCATTTAGTGGCATTGGATTTGTCTTCCTGCATTGAGAAATAGTACATCTCACTAAAGCATGCAACTGTAACATTCATTGATGAAGATATTTGAAATCATGACTTAATGAAGACATTTGGATGATATGAATGATAAGATTCGCATTGATTATCTTGCGTCCAAACAAGATTGTTTTTGGGTCTCTAGAGATATTCTTCGAGATGGGCTTCTTCCTATCTGGATATCCGATGCTACATGGAAGAAATTAGTTCTTCTTAACCACCCACATGTGAAGGGGTGGCTTAGAAGCAATGAGGCGTAAAGCAGCATCAGAGAATTTAGGCAGAGATTCCCTAATAGCATGTTTCACGGGAGGGTTAGTGTACTCAAATGAATAGGGAGAGAAATTCCTGGTTGGATGAACATAGCGATTCATTCCATAGTGCACATATTCATGAGTCGTCTCAGTCTTTTCCTGCGAAATAGAATGGTTAGAGCAATCATATGAAGACTTATGTCTTCTCGAAGACATTGATCTAGAGTTTGTTTTCTTCTTGGGAGATGTCGTCAAGTCATTCACGCGAAGCGTCTCAAGAAGACTTTTGGGAACCCAGATCTTCTTCATGGGAGAACCATTCCTGCAGTTAGTACTAATAAACTTGGAAAAAAGATCACCATTTTGGCACTTGAATAGTTTATAGTTGGAATCAAAGGATTCATTGATAATGATAGGATTCACACAATTAAAGCCTGATAATGTGGAAGGATCAACTGAAGGACCTTTTGCAGCAACCCATGTGGTTTTGGGGTACTGCTCACGTGTCCAGTGGGATCCATCAACATTGAGGTTTCCTTCGAAACCCACACCCTCTTTTATAGGGGTTTTGTTCAGTATTGTATTTTTCAGGACATCAAAAAGAATCTGATGTCCTTTTAAACTCTTCATGCCAGTTTCAAGCAATGTCTTCAACCTATCATTGTCATAAGTGATAGCAATGGCTTCCTCAGATGGGGGGTTAGGTGCCACAGATACAGTTGAAGATAAAGCATTCTCAAAAGCATTAGAACATTCAGCAGTTGAATCATTAGCTTCTCGAGCAAGACATTTTAAGCATTGAGCATCAAATTCATCTTGAGCGGTACTGATCTGCTCTGCTAGGAGTGAGTCGTTTTCCTTCCGTAGGTCATCATGAGATTCCCTCAACTTCTCAAGAACAATCTTTTTCTAAAGATATTCCATAGAAAGCTTCTCATGATGAGTTGAAAGGGCATCATGGTGACTTTGGAGATCCTCAAACCTTGGATAAAGATTACGCATGTCTTCTGCCATAGTTTCATTCACTCATTTCTTCGCATAGTAGGTCATCGCTTTTCTCTAGACTAGTTTACATTTTCTCCATGGCAATTTGTTGCTTGGTGGCAATTTTTACAAGTTTACCATAGCTTGGTTTCATGTCATTATCATATTCAGCTTCAGATTTGGAGTCATGACGTGAGGACTTTGAGGATACCTTGGAGGCTTTTTCCATGAAGCGGAAAGCAGGAGTAGCATCATCATCACTGGCTTCGGTGTGGAAGAAGGAGCCATTGTCTTCGGGTTCGAAGACAGATGTGGAGAGATATGCCGAAGCCATTGCTAGTCTGGCTACTTCAGCATCAAATTCCTCCCAGATGCTCCCTCGACTTCATAGCAAGATTCATACTATGAACCCATCTACTTCCCGATGAAGGCATGTGCTTTGCCATATGAGATCTTCTTATGTGACAAATACTTTGCATACTTCTTCTTGTTGTTGTCATATGAGTCATAGTCATTGCTATTCTTCTTGGATTCCTTTTCCAATTGAGGACAATTAGCAATGAAGTGACCAGCTTTCTTGCACTTGTGATAGGTTTGCTTCTTGATGTCCTTTGAGGACATTTCACCAGACCTCTTGGAATCACACTTTGAAGATTTTGCATAGCGTTTTGACTTGGCAAATTTCCGGAATTTCTTGACAAGCAGAGCAAATTCTTTTCCAAAGTCTTCAGCACCATCAGAACTACAATTAGAGTTTTCTTCACATGAGGACATTGTTGAGGAACGTTGAATGGGAAACAAAAAAATTCCTATGCACACACAAGATCTATCCATGATGATGAGCATCTACGAAAGGGAGAGTGGATCTACATACCCTTGTAGATCATTAAGCAGGAAGTGTTAAGAAACACGGTTGATGTAGTCGAACATATTCGCGACCCAAATCGCAAGCCATCCCGCGATCCAATCACAATCCATCCCGAATCCAATCACAATCCATCTCGCGATCCAATCACAGTCCTTCGGATCTAGCGCCGAACGGACGGCACCTCCGTGTTTAGCACACGTACAGCTCGATGACGATCTCCACCTCCTTGATCCAGCAAGCGAGGGTGGAGAGGTAGATGAGTTCTCCGGCAGCACAACGGCATGGTGAGAGTGGTGGTGAACTAATCTGGCAGGGCTTCGTCGAGCTCCGCCGAACTAATCTAGAGGAGAAAATGATCTAGAGGGAGAGAGGGCAACACATTGCTTTTTAGGTTAGGGCTGCCCTCAAAATCCTATAGTATATATAGGAGGAAAGGGAGGGGGAGGCAGCCCTAGCTCCTCCTCCAAGAGGCTTCGGCCGAACCAGGGGGGAGTCCACCTCCCACAAGGGAGGTGGACTCCTAGTAGAACTCCTCCCTACTTGGCCCCTCTCCCACCTCCTTGCGCATGGCCCCTTAGGGGCTAGCTGCGAGCCCACCGAGGGCTGGTGCGCCACCTCCTAGGCCCATGTGGACCCTGGGGTGGGTGGGCCCCACTTGGTGGACCCCCGAAACCGATTCGTCACTCCCGGAACACTAGCGGAAGTGCCCGAAACTTTTCCGGAGCCCAAACACCACTTTCCTATATATCAATATTTACCTCCGGACCATTCTAGAGCTCCTCGTGACATCTAGGATCCCATCCGGGACTCTGAACAACCTTCGGTCACCAACATACATAACTCAATACTATCGAAACATCACCGAACGTTAAGTGTGCAGACCCTGCGGGTTCAAAAACTATGTAGACATGACCGGGACACCTCTATGGTCAATAGCCAATAGCGGGACCTGGATGCCCATATTGGTTTCTACATATTCTATGAAGATCTTTTTCGGTTGAACCTCTATGTAAAGGATTCAGTTAATCCCATATGCAGTTCCCTTTGTTCTTCGGTATGTTACTTGCCCGAGATTCGGTCATCGGTATCTCTATACCTAGTTCAATCTCGTTACCGGCAAGTCTCTTTACTCATTCCGTAATACAATATCCCGTGGCTAAATATTTATTCACATTGCTTGCAAGGATCATTGCGATGTTGTATTACCGAGTGGGCCCTGAGATACCTCTCCGTCACACGGAGTAACTAATCCCAGTCTTGATCCACGCCAACCCAACAGACACCCTCGGAGATACCTGTAGAGCACCTTTATAGTCACCCAGTCATGTTGCGACATTTGATACACACAAGGTACTCTTTTGGTGTCAGTGAGTTGCATGATCTCATGGTCATAGGAACACATACTTGACATGTAGAAAACAATAGCAATAAAGTGACATGGTCATATTCTATGTTCATAGTTTGGGTCTTGTCCATCACATCATTATCCTAATGATGTGATCCCATTATCAAATGACATCTAATGTCCATGGATAGGAAACCTTAACCATCTTTGACCAACGAGCTATTCTAGTAGAGGCTTACTAGGGACACTTTGTTGTCTATGTATCCACACATGTATGTGAGTTTCCAATCAATACAATTATAGCATGGATAATAAATGATTATCATGAACAAAGAAATATGATAATAACTAATTTATTATTGCCTCTAGGGCATATTTCTAACAGACACAACCTTGGCCCTCAAGGCACATGAGCGACTGTAGATGGGTCCGTAGATATCCCTCTTCTCAGCTTGTTGGAATTTATGGGTGTTCAAGCTCTCGAGAATGTTGGCGGGATCCAAACTCTTGAAGTCAGGGTGCTCTTGGATCATGAGTGCAAGAGTATCAAAGGAACTATCGAGTGATCTGAGTAGCTTCTTCATGATTTCATGTTTGGTGATATCAGTAGTGCCAAGTGCATTCGCCTCATTTGAGATGTTAGTGAGATGATCAAAGGTGAGTTGGACATTTTCATTATTGAGTCTCTTGAAGTGGTCGAACAGGTTGCGAAGCACATCAACATGAGAGTCTCTTTGAGATTATACACCTTCGTTCTCTTTGGATAGACATTCTCAGATTTGCTTAGCGGTGTTCAGTGCACTCACACGGCCATATTGTCCCTTGGTCAGATGACCACAAACAATGTTGTTGGCGGTGGAGTCCAGTTGTGTGAACCTCTTCACATCAACAGTAGTAACACCTTTGCCAACCTCAGGAATGCCCGCCATGACGACATACCAAAGGTCGTTGTCAATGGCTTAAAGATGCATGCGCATCTTGTTCTTCCAGTAGGGGTAGTCGTTGCCATCAAAGACAGGGCACGCAGCGGAGGCCTTGATTATCCCTATAGTAGGCATAGCTAAAACTCTAGGTGGTTAAACCAAAACACAGAACAAGGGAGTACCTTGCTCTGATACCAATTGAAAGTGCTAGTTGTCGACTAGAAGGGGGTGAATAGGCGATTTTTATGAAAAGCTTTGAAACAATAAATGTATTCAAATGATGCGAAAGCGGAATAGGATCAGGTAGGGATAGTAAACAAGGATCTAAGCAAGACATGCATCACAGTGAAGACATACAAGCATGTTAAGCATTATCATCATGCATACTAAGATGAGTCAAAGACAAACTTAGACAGTATGAAGATAAACAGTAGATATGAATGTCTTCAGCATGAGTCTTCAAACTAGAAATGTAAGAGAGTTAAGGATAGAACCAGTTACTTGATGAAGACACAAGATTTGTTGGACCAGTTCCAATTGCTGTGACAACTATACGTCTGGTTAGGGAGGCTGATATTGAACTCAGAAGACCTCGTCTTCACCTTATTCCCCTTGAGCCAAAGTCACTTAGACAACGCCCAATCACTCAGGTAAGTCTTCAGGGGAGACTTCTAAAACCCATACAAACTTGGTCACCCGTCAGTCCACAATGACTCTTGGATGCTCTAGACCCAGACGCCTAACCGTATGGAAGATCACAGTCGTCAAGTGTAATAAGTCTTCATTTCTCTCAGAACAAAATGCATTTGATGATGCCCAAACACACTAGCTCTAGGTGTTTAGGTGTATCCTCGCAGGATGTTTCTCTATCAATGTATTCGAGGTGGGTTGCTCCAAAACGACAACAACTATATCTCTCTCTAAGCAGCCACCTTCTCATGGTGGAAGGGGTGGGCTATTTATATCCAGCGGGCAACCCGACCTGATATGACCAAAATGACCCTGGGTCAATGGCCAACCGACATGTGTCATAACGGTCGGATTTTGAACACACGCGGCAACTTTACTTGGGCTAGAAGTAAAACTGACTCAACCACCTCTGGAAGAGATTTCCTCTAATGGTCTTCATTCAAAGATATAGCTATGGGTTGAGCATCACGTCAGCATTTGACTTCGATCACATCGACCCCACTTAATAGTATGGTGGTTCCGATGACTCGGGAAAGAAGAAACAAAACTACCATAAGACTTCATCTTCACGTTTCATTGTCTTCAAACGAATGTCTTCACATCCCACCAATGGCTTCATCTTTCATCAGTTTCTTCAGATATTTTTGGGGGTCGTCTTCGACAGCTAAAACTGAAACTCTGGGGAATTCTATCTATGTTAACTTGTGAACTCCCACAAACACATTAGTCCCTCAACCATGTTTGTCTTCAATACTCCAAAAACAACAAAAGGGTGGCACTAGATGCACCTACAATGTGTCTCATCCCTTTCTGTCACTGGGATATAGAGCACCACCAGGTTGAACCCACTACAATGCACCCCTCTCACACTACAGGAATCAGCTATTTTGCCGACATGAATGTTCTTTGCCATCAGCTTATTGTCGGGATAGACGGCAAAAGCTTATTTTGCCGTCATGGGAAGACGGCAAAGAAAGACAGATGGCAAACGAATTCTTTGCCGTCAGTGAGCTGAAAGGCTGACGACCAAGTTAGATAAATGCTGACGGCAAAGAAGGCAAGACGGCAAATCGGCGCTTTGTCGTCAATGGTTTGGTTGGCTGACGGCAAAGGATGGACACGTGTCCAATCTGATGTCCGGTAACGGTGTCGTGGCTTTGCCGTCATGTTTGTTGAAAGCAGACGACAAAATTAAGTGCTTTGCCGTCTGTTATTTGTATGCTGACGGAAAAGAAGAAACACACTCACGCGGATCAACCACGCGGATCAATGACATGGCAGCATCAGATTGGCTCACCCCACCCCACGATTGATCACGGGTACAGCCCACCCCGAAGCCCCATCCCACCATATCCGGTCCCACCTCTCTCTCTCTCTCTTATCCACCCACTCCCCCACCAAGATCTCTCTCTCTCTTATCCACCCGGCCCCTCCCCCCATGATCTCTCTGTCTCTCCCCACACCATCCCACAGCCCCGGCTGCTAGGCTCACGTCAAAGAGTTGACGCCATCCGTTAGCGGGCACTTCTGTCAGGCTGTTTTTTGTCGTCTCGCTTGTAACAGATGACGGCAAACTATTTTCACTAACGGCAAATTCTTTGTCATCTGGTCGACCAAATGCTGATGGCAAAATAGTCCTTTGCCGACTTTGTGTATGCCGACATGCTTTGCCGTCATGGGCTGACGGCAAAATCTTTGCCGTCAGTAATTCTGTCTTTGCCGTCTGTAGCAGCCTGACGGCAAAATGTCTGATTCCTGTAGTGTCACCGAAGAAATATGAATCTAGTTGGCCAAACTATTTCAATAGACCGGAAAGATTTACGAAGCTATAATAATCATGCAAATAAGAATCATACTAGATTTCAGAGAAGACTCAAATCTTTTATCATGAATAGCCTGAACAAAACCCCACAATTCATCGGATCCCAACAAACGCACCGTGCAAAAGAATTACAACGGATATATCAAAGCAAAGATGTGATGATCATTGTATTGAAGATCAAGATAGAGAGAGATAGCCATCTAGGTACTAACTACGAACCCATATGTCTGTGGTAGACTACTCACACATCACCATGGGAGCAGCAACGTTGGTGTAGAAGCCCTCCATGATCGATCCCCCATCCGGAAGTGCATTGGAACAAGGCTCCAGATAGGCACATGGTGGACAGAGACTTGTGACGGTAGAAAAAGTGTTTCGGGAGGCTCTCTTGGGTTTTTGGAATTTATCTGAATTTATAGGCCAGTGAGGGGTGTTGGGAGGCGCCCGAGGGGCCCACCACATACCAGGGCGCGACCACACCTCTGTGTGCCTTGATGTGTGGTGGCTCCCTCGTGTGGCCTCCAGTCTTCTCCCGAAGCTACTAGATCTTATTTTGGTCCAGAAAAAATCATTAAAAAGTTTTGTGGCAATTGGACTTCGTTTGGTACTATAAACCTGAAAAGCTAAAAACACGCAAAAAACAACAACTGGCACTTGCACTGGGTTAATAGGTTAGTGATCAAAAATAATATTAATTGACATATAATTGCCCAAAAATTATCCTAGAATGATAATATTATAGCATGGATCTATCAAATTATATATAAGTTGGAGACGTATCAGCATCCCCAAGCTTAATTCCCGCTCGTCCTCGAGTAGGTAAATGATAAAAACAAAATCTTTGATGTGACGTGCTCCACAACATGTAATCTATTGCAGGTTTGATCATTGAGAAACGATGAATTAATAAACAACATAGTAATATCCATAAACATAAGTAACATAATCATCAAGTTTCAAAATATACGAACCTTAAAGAATGTTAACCCCCTATCATTGAATCATATAAGTATAGCATGGCTCCGTCTTCACCACATAAATAAAAATGTTAAGCACCATGGTGTCAAGTCAGGAAATTGGATTGCACTTTTTAATGCGCTTCAGAGTTTTATCACTCATGCAATATATGACTGTGAACCATGGATATGGCATGAATGTGGAATAGAATATGGTGGTAGGTTTCAAAGGGGTGAAAGTGGAGAATAAATTCTGACATCAACTAGGCATATCAATGGGCTATGGAGATGTCCATCAATAGATGACAATGCGAGGAGTAGGGATTGCCCTGCATTAGATGCACTAGAGCTATAAGTGTATGAAAGCTTAACTGAATATAAGTGGGTGTGCACCCGACTTGCTTGCTCATGAAGACCTCGGGCATTTGAGGAAGTCCGTCATCGGAAATGCAAATTTTCCACTAGCATATGAAAGTGACAAATCAAGAGACTCTTTATATCAAGAACATGGTGCCACTTTGAGTCACAAGTGTGGGAAAAGAGGTAGTAGCACTGTCCCTTCTCTCTTTTCTCTCATTTATTTTACTTTTCTTTTTTATTTTTTGTCTGGAGTCTCATCTTAACTTGTGGGGGAGTAAAAAAACTCCATCATCATTTCCTCACTGAGACAATGCCCTAATAATGATTATCATCACACTTCTATTCACTTACTCGATATCAAAAACTAATAAGAAGATATGAATCTAGATGAATGCCTCTAGCAGTGTATCAGCATATGCAATTATCAAGCACAACATATATCAAAAATGATGAATGGTGGCTTTGCCACAAATACTATGTCGTCTTATATGATCGTGCAAAGCAATATGACAATGGAAGTACAAGTCATATGATGTAACGGTGGAAGTTGCATGGCAATATATCTCAGAATGGCTATGGAAATGTCATGATAGGTAGGTATGGTGGATGTTTTGAGGAAGATATAAGGTGGCTTATGTGCAACAGAGCGTATCATGTCATGGGGTTTGGATGCACCTACGAAGGTTGCACCGGTCCTCGAGGTGAGAATGGGCAATGCACGGTATTGAAGAGGCTAGCAAATATGGAGTGGTGAGAGTTTGTACATCCATGGATTCACATTAGCCATGAAGAACTAACATACTTATTGCAAGATTTTATTAACTCTCTTGAAGCAAAGTACTACTCGCATGCCCCTAGGGAGTAGGTTGGGAGGAGTTAACCATCGCGAGCCTCCGAATCAAACAACACTAGGATTTCAACGAGGAATAAGAATGCTCACACATCATCACCATGCTATAAAATATTTAGGTGAACAACAAGTTAACAACCTCTAATTCATGATAGTCTTACTAATTAATAATCATGCACTCATGCCCATTCATATTACCACATTAATATCATTAATTCGAAATTTCTCTTTTATGTGCTACATTAAGATTTTGATCATGCACTCTTTGAATGCCTATTATTTTTAGACTGGTATTATAATCCATGCAAATTACCATCACTTTGTATTAACTCTCAAAAAAATATAAGTGAATAACAAAGAGTACAATTATTTCTTTAAAATCTACACTCCACCGTGCTCTAAAAGATATAAGTGAAGTATAGAGGAACTCCATAGCTCAAAAGATATAAGTGAAGCACAAAGAGTACTCTAATAAATCATGGTGATTTTGTATCTCTCTCAAGTAGGTGTGTCCTGCAAAAAATTATTGTGGAAAACTAAAACTAAAACAAACTAAAATAACGACGCTCCAAGCAAAACTCATATCATGTGATGAATAAAAATGTAGCTCCAAGTGACATACCGATGGATTGAGACGAAAGAGGGGATGCCTTCCGGGGCATCCCCAAACATAGATGCTTGAGTCTTCCTTGCATACTTGGGGTGCCTCGGGCATCCCCAAGCTTAGGCTCTGGCCGCTCCTTATTGCATCATCCATAGTGATAGCACTCAAAACTTGAAAGCTTCGGTGCACAAAACTCAACAAAAACCTTAGTGAGATCCGTTAATATAATAAACATATCAAATACTTCAGGTACTGTGATAAATTGATTATTATTTTATTACTTCATAAGGAATTGTATTCTAACTTCTCCATGGCTTATACCCCCCCTATACAATCCATAGCATCATCAAAACAAGCAAACTATGCAAGCAAAAAACAGAATCTGGCTAAACTAGAATAGTCTGTAATGACCTGTAAAGAAATCATAATTTTGTAACTCCAAAAATTTCTGAAAAATTATTCAAACCTGGGGAATTTTAATATAAATACTTTGTAAAAATTGCATATCAAAAAGGCATTCGAGTAAAATCAGAGAAATTCTGCACTCTACGCTAAATTTTCTATTTTTGCACCATATCACTTCTACTCATCATGCAAGTCATCCCAAAGGCTTTACTTGGCACAAACACTAATTTAAACACAAAGACACAATATTACATTAGAAATAATCATGTTATTAAAAACAAACAGAAAGTAAAAAAGCAAAAAGATAAGATAACTATTGGGTTGCCTCCCAACTAGCGTTATTGTTTTACGCCCCTAGCTAGGCATAATGCATAGTTTCAAGTGTTGTCCATTTTGACACTCCACATATAAGTATCTATCATGATTGATTCATAAGGCGGTTTAATTCTCTTCCTGGGGAAGTGTTCCATACCTTTCTTTAATGGAAATTGGAACCTTATGTTTCCCTCTTT
This sequence comes from Hordeum marinum, assembly GCA_022496015.1. Taxonomy (NCBI): domain Eukaryota; kingdom Viridiplantae; phylum Streptophyta; class Magnoliopsida; order Poales; family Poaceae; genus Hordeum; species Hordeum marinum. The sequence goes on along the minus strand of CM039677.1, from coordinate 382,096,246 downwards.
CATATCAATAATTGCACTAATAGTTCATAAGAAAGGTCTTCAAGTATTATTGGACAAGTTGGATTGCATTAAATATCAATAATAATAAAATATACAAGCACATCATTTATTATACCCAAAGGTTTCTTAATGGTAGAATCCGCAAGATGCAAGTTAAGGAAACACTCTTGAATATTAGTGAGACCAAGCACATCACAAAGAGATTTAGGTATAGTTGAAACACTAGCACCAAGGTCACACAAAGAATTGCATTCATATTATTTAATATTTATTTTAATAGTAGGTTCCCATTCATCATGCCACTTTCTAGGAATGGAAACTTATAGCCCAAGTTTTTTATCGTAAGCCTTTATCATCGCTTCTACTATGTGTTGAGTAAAAGCTTTATTTTGTTCATAAGCATTAGGTGAGCTAATAATGGATTCGAAAAATAAAATAAATTATACTAAAGATAAATTTCACAATTAAGGTCCTTGTAATCCAAGATAGTGACATCACTAGTTAAAGTTTTGACCTCTCCAAACCCACCTTTTCAATTTTAGCATTAGAATGATCACCCTCAGAAACAACATGACTCCTTCTTGATAAAATTGATTCATATACGATACCTTTATCATCAAGTTTCATATTAGTAAACAAAGATTCAATAGGAGAAGTACCAAGCATTTGAAGATCTTCATCATGATTATGGTAAAAATCGCTTGGAAGAGCTTTTTTTCTAAGAATTCTTATTTAGCTTTCAACTTAGCGATCCTCTCATTACTTTCATTGATAGAAATTTGGTTAGATTTAACAGTCTCATTTAAATCATGCTTTGGTGTCAAATTTTTATTTTTAAGAGTTTCCACATCAAGAGCAATTATATCCATGTTTTTAGTCAAGCCATCAATTTTATGCAACTTTTCTTCTACCATAGTATTAAAAAAAATTGAGAACTAATAAAATCTTTAATGGTGTTCTCAAGATCAGTAGGTATGCTATTATTATTTGTAGAAGAACTTCCATAAGAATTACCATAATTATTAGAGGAATCACCGGGATACAGTCTAGCATTGGAATTTCCTCTATAAGCATTGTTGTTGAAATTGTTTCGCGGCATAAAGTTCACATCAATAGCATCATTATTTTAATAAATCAAGGTGGAAAAGTCATATCATTGGGATTCACATGATCCTGTTTATTGACAACCATATTCATAAGAGCATCCACTTTTTCACTAAAAGTAGCGATTTCCTCAACAGAATTTACCTTCTTACCAGTTTGTCATGATGTTGTCCAGAAGTTTGGTGGACTCTCCTAATGTCACCTCCATGAAGGTACCACCTGTAGTAGAATCTAGAAGGTTTCTAGACACAAAGTTTAGTCCAGCATAGAAATTTTGTATAATCATCCATAGTTTAAACCATGAGTAGGGCAATTTCTAATCATCAATTTCATTTTCTCCCAAGCTTATGCAACATGTTCTTGATCATGTTTTTTAAAATCATAATTTTATTCTAAGGGAGATGATCTTAGCAGGAGGAAAATACTTGGCAATAAAAGCATCTTTACACTTATCCCATGTTCCAATACTATTACGTGGTAAAGATGAAAACCAAGCCTTAGCTTTATCTCGTAGCGAAAAAAGAAATGGTTTTAATTTGACCACATCATTATTGTCGGTGTCAAAACCGGCGGATCTTGGGTAGGGGGTCCCGAGTTGTGAGACTAGAATCAATGGTAACATGGGACAAGGGAGACAATGTTTACCCAGGTTCGGGCCCTCCTATGGAGGTAATACCCTATGTCCTGCTTGATTATATTGATGATGTATCGGTTACAGAGTCGATCTACCTTGAGATCAAATAGCTAAAACCCTAGATGAGTTTCCCTCCCTACAACCTAAAACCCTTCGGCTTATATAGACGCCGAGGGTATCTAGGGTTTACACATGGTCAGTTACACGCCGAAGGAAAAACACATGCCTATCTACGGTCGTCAACTTGGAGGACACGCCATGGCTCCTTGAAGCTTCCACCCTGGCGACGGGGCCCTTGATCATCCAATGCTCACCTTGTGGCCCATATAGTCCGGCCCATGAGAAACAGGTCGGCTATCCAAGGACCCCTTAATCCACGACTCCCTCAGTAACCCCCGGACTAGCCTTCAACGCCGATGTATATCCGAATAATCTTCATAATCTTCGGCTTGCAAGGCGAGTCCCCTACTCCCTCTTATTCGGCAATCGACCAGTCATCGGTGACATCCCAAGCGTCATGAGCTCGCTAGGTCCATTATAATAACTGCCAGCGTTCCTCAATTTTCTCGCGTCATGGGGAGACGAGCGGTTCAGTGTTTTTTTACAATGCTACCCTTCCACAATGGAGGCACCACCCATTTAAAGAAATAGAATCATGGTTTAGACCACATCCTCCTCCTCCTCCCCATCGGAAAAAACTCCTAGCGGAATATCAGCATGAAAAACATGGTGAGCGCCCCCAGATCTTCCTCGCGCCCCTAAGGCTCCCGTCCTGGGGACTGGACCAGCTTCTCTGTATCGCTCATGTGACTGTGCAATCTGGAGACCCAGGGGTACCTCCCTTCTTCGGATCTGGTGGCAACCCGCACAAGTTTATCTTCTTACAACTACGAAGTTTGTGCGGAGAATTTCCCCAATCCACAAAGGGGGGGAACGCGTATGCTTCATACCGTTTCTTCCGCATGGTCTTGGATTTCCCATTCACCCGTTCTTGAGAGGATTACTGGAATTTTATGGGATCCAGCTCCACCGTCTTACCCTAGGGTCTATCCTGCACATCTCGGGCTTTGTCACCCTCTGCGAGATGTTCCTGGGCTGCGAAGCACATTTTGAGCTGTGGAGGAAGTATTTCTGTCTTATCCCTCGAACTCGGAACAAGAAAATTTTGGAGGTCGGCGGAGCCGAAGTATGCCGCGTAGTGGGGACGGTGTATCCGGTGGGAACACCGAAGGAGTACGAAGAATGGTCTACGAAATGGTTTTATATTGAAGACGCCCCCTACTCGATCCAGCTCGGAGGGGTCCCCTTGAATACTCCAATGCCCCTTTGAAGAAAAGGTACAATTGGCGGCCGAAGAGTTCGTCCCAAGAGGACAACATTGTAGTGCAATGCTTGGCAGCCCAGGTGAGGGTACTTGCCCACCACAATCTGACCATGATTGACATCATAGTCGCCGCCATCACCCGGTGTGTGCAGCCTCTTCAACAGAGGATACATCCCTTGTGGTGTTACAACGGGACAAGCGACACCACATGCTCCCGAAGGCTGGGTCCTACCGATCAAACAGTGTCAGCCGCCCCACTTGTCGACCTATACAAAGGGGATCAAGAAGATTTTATTCGGCGGTTGACCAAGGAGGGATATTCAAGCCACAACCCCATCAAATGGGTAAGCCTTTCACCTTTGTGAACACGGTTCGGTTCTCCATTTTGTCCCTTTTCCGACCAAAGTCTTTAACTTCATGTGAATAGGGTTGGAGAAGCTTCGTCGAGATAGTTAAGTGTCTGGCTCCTCAGCCCGAAGACTATTCCCATGATGATGATCCGGGATTTCATGAGGACCCGGATCTGTCCATTGAGTTTGAAGACGGGGTCTTCTATCAGGAGGGTCTCGACTGCTCCAAGGTGGCTATCATAGACGATTACCCTGGATCGTTCCCTTCTCCTGCAACAAATAAGAAGAGGAAAACCTCGTCCCGCAAAAGACAGGCATCCTCTAATGCCCCGAATGCGCCGGCTCCTGCTCCCAAGCATCGTCTATCCGCGCGTCATGTGTCAGCAACGGAGGTAGTGCTCGGACCGGAAACCAACAGGGATCCGAAGAACGAGCCGCCCGTGAGGACGAGTCCATCTACTCGCTCAACCCAAAGGTATTTTATTCGGCTGTTTATTTATTATCGCAACTGATAGATCCTCATAGTAGATTTTGTATCGAAATTCACAGGCGAGAAACTTAGCCTTCCCGTGCCGAGGAGGTAGCCAGGGTGTCCAGGGAAGCTCAAAATTCCAAAGCTTCGACTCATGTTGAACCTGCTATAGAGGTTCCCATGGCCAATCTGGCTCGTGCCGATTTCGGTGACGCTATGTCCGTTACCAAATCTGAAGTAGGAGGCGCCATGAATCATCGGCGGCGATGAGAGGCCCTACGTCACCTAGTGTTCTCCAAACAGGAGTTCGGTGCTCTACACATAGTGGGCGCACACATCGGTGTTGCCCGAGCTGGGTTCGAAGAAGCTATGAAGTTAATATCGTCTAGGCTGCAGGTAAATAATTGGTTTTGGAGAGTCCGTACACTCATGTAAACCCAGTAGCCCCCGAGCCTTAAATTGGTCGAAACGACTGAATTAAGGGTCCTTGTGTTGTTTTATTGCTAATGCAGGCCTCAAAGCAGCAGAGTGAGCAACTGGCCAAGGATCTTGAAGACAGCCGAGCACAGCTGGAATCTGTGAAGGCCGAACTGGAGGAAGTAAAGAGCTTTACTTGGGAGGCACATGGTGAGTATATCTCTGCTACTAATCTTAGTATATTCCCGTGCTGATGCAAGGATACTCTTTAGTAGCTGAATCAATATCGCAAATGCAAAAAGATTAGGATGCAACCCGAGAATCTCAACGATACGCCGAGTCCTAACACGAGGCCGGCTATAGTGTTTTGAACCGTTTCCAGACGGAGAATAAACAACAGGCCGAAGAAATTGAGAGTTTGAAAACTCAATTTACCCAGGCCCAAGAAGAGAACCAGAAACTACAGAGGGGCATGTTCGATAAGTGTGATTCTAACATCAGCAAGTATTTCTTATAGATGAAGTATAATAAGTATGCCTATGCCTCATGCATAGGTCTCCTGTCTGGGCGACCTGAAGAAGAGATCGGACCAAACCGGGGGAACCTTTTTAAGGAGCTTTCCACTCTTCATGAGCGTGCTCGGAAGGCTATGAAAAGCATGGTAAAGGCGCTATGGCCTGCCGAGCAACCTCAAGAGGGAATGGCCAAACTACTCGATGGATTCAAGGGAGCCCGAAGTAGGTTCGAGCTATGGAAGACGTTGGCTTGCCGGGAGGGAGCACGGGAGGCATGGGCAATGATCAAGACCCGCTATACCGGACTGAACCCCGAGCGTATGGCTTGGGTTGGGCCAGTAGGGTCGGATGGACAAGAAGTGCCGCTCCACCTGGTGTACGACCAAGTTATGCCTGCCGCCCATCTGTCGCAAGAAGACTACTCCATGGATGCTATAATCGACAATCTCGACCAATAACCGAATGTATGATTATATGTAACTATATACGAAAAATCGAGTAGTTGCTCCATATGTGTTGTAAACTTTGTCTTAACCGGCCATCGGCTTCTGCCTCCTACGCTAAGGGATCAGGAGTGTTCCTCTTAATTTATCACCCTAGAAGATTGGATTATGTTCGGGGAACCAGGCAATCCGGCCATTTGGTGCGAATAGACAAAAAGCACACAAGGAGATATGTTATATTACTGCTTAGCATAAGAAACATCTTTTGAAGAAAATAGTATCTCTACCGATACCTTTCTTCAGGGATCTACGAAGATCGCAGGTAGAAGGCCGTATCCTGCTAGCATGCGGCTAAGGGCTATTAAGAGGGAAAAGGCCCAAGTAGTGGTAATAACCACCCTAGTAGTATTAATTGTTTCCGTCATAGCCGTCCAATTGTCTACTTATGATAGCTAGCTTTCAGCTTCACCCGTCCAAGGTACGTGTCCGGATGACCCAGTCGTAACAATCGTAGAGGTGCTCTCTTTACCCTCTAGCCGAACAATCGAGAATGTAGAGGGTAAGCATAGGAGCGAGGCAACCTAGCTTGGCAAAGTCTTAGTTCGAATTGATGCATATGATGGCTTGAGCGTGACAAAGGAAACATGTGCACACAAGAAGTGTGAATAAATTCTTATAATATAAAAGCGTTGGCTTCGGAAAGAAGCCCCCAGGTGTTGTGTTCGGATTTGACACTTAAAGGTGTAAGCCAAGAATCTTAGTACAAGATCGGTTGAACCAAACATAGAAAGAAGAGGAAAAATTCGATCCTACCAAATAGCAGAGTGGGAGGGGAAAGAAAAAGATAAGGAAAAGTAAAAAAACAAAAAAGGGGAAAAAGTGTGACGACACCGGTTTATCCGTAGAAGCGTCGAAGGCGAGCTGCGTTCCATGGGTTTGGTTCAAGGCGATTGTCCGACGGGTTCCAAAGATGGTAAGCTCCTCCCGCGAGTACTTCATCGATTATGAAGGGCCCCTCCCGTTTGGGTTTGATTTTATGCTTCTGTTTCTTCAGGAGCCGTAAGACGAGTTCGCCCATGTTGTACGCTTTTGCCCTAACCTCCCTGCTCTGGTAACGTCGGGCCTACTATTGGAAAATATTAGAGCGAGCACGAGCTATGTCGCGGTCTTCTTCTAAGGCGTCCAGGTTGTCCTGGCGATCTAACTCGGCCTCCTTTTCCTCCTACATGCGCACCCTTGGCACATCATGAATAATATCGCAGGGGAGGACTGCTTCTGCCCCATACACCATGAAGAATGGTGTGTATCCTGTTGACCTATTCGGGGTGGTGCGCAGGCCCCATAAAACGGAGTCGAGCTCCTCCACCCAATGACAGTCGGACTCATGAAGAGATCGGACCAAACGTGGCTTAATGCCGATCATGATGAGACCGTTTGCTCGTTCGACTTGTCCATTGGTCTGTGGATGATATACTGATGCGTAATCGAGATTGATGCCCATTTTTGCGCACCAGTTCTTGACCTCTTGGGCCATGAAGTTGGATCCATTGCCCGTTATTATATTGTGCGGGACACCGTAACGGTGTACCACGCCTGATATGAAGTCGATTACTGGTCCGAACTTGGCTGATTTAACGGGCTTCGCCTCTATCCATTTGGTGGACTTATCAACCATGACCGGTAAATATTTATTCTTCTTGGTCCCCCCCCTTTAAGTGGTCCGACCATGTCCAGCCCCCAGACTTCGAAAGGCCAGGTGATCGGAATAGTCCGAAGAGCTTTTGGGGGCATGTGACTTTGATTTGCAAAAGGTTGACACCCCACGCAGTGTTTGACAAGTGATTGGGCGTCCGACCGAGCAGTGGGCCAAAAGAAACCATCTCGGAAGGTCTTGCAAACTAAGGCTCTTGTCGTGGTGTGGCGGCCACCCATGCCTGCATGGACTGCAGCTAGGAGCTCCCGTCCTTCCTCCTCGGATATGCACCATTGTAATATTCCAGTGGTGCTTTTCTTGTATAACTCCCCCTCATGCACTTTGTAGGCTTTGGATCACCAAACTATGTGTCGTGCCTCTGTCTGATCGTCGGGGAGTTCCTTGCGAAGAAGGTAGGCGAGGAAGGGCTCGGTCCATGGCGCGATTACTTCCATAAACTCATGAGCCGAGGGCGTTTCATCCATTATGGGGCCGCCGTTGATTTGATCGTCTGGTTCGTTTATGGCGGGGAACAACCTCTTCCGTAGTATTTAGACCGGCGCCCTTATGATCATCCTGCCAAACCACGGATGGCTTAAAGAGCCGATCTAGGAAGGTTTTTTTGGGACATGTCGCATTTAGCCCCCATGCGGGCCAGTACGTCGGCGGCTTGGTTATTGTCACGAGCGACATGGTGAAATTCCAACCCCTCAAACCGTGCAGATATCTTTAGGACGATGTTTCTGTACGCCGCCATCTTCGGGTTTTTGGCATCCAATTCGCCATTGATTTGGGAGATGTCCAAGTTGGAATCTCCCTGTACCTCCAGCCGTCGTATGCCCATTGATACTGCCATCCGAAGACCGTTTAAGAGCGCTTCGTATTCGACTGCATTGTTGGAGTCGGCATACATGATCTGCAACACGTATCGCACATTGTCGCCTGTAGGGGTGTGAGGATAACTCCATCCCCAAGTCCGGCCAAGGTTTTGGATCCATCAAAATCATTATCCAATGGGAGTATGTACTATATTCCTTGGGGAGCTCGGCCTTCTATCCACTCAGCCAGAACATCTGCCAGTACCTGAGATTTTATGGCACGACGTGGCTTGTAGGTTATTTCAAAAGGAAGGAGCTCAATAGCCCACTTGGCTATACGGCCGGTGGCGTCCTTGTTGTTGAGTATATCGTTCAGGGGTACTTCGGATGCCACTTTTACCGCACACTCTTGGAAGTAGTGTCTGAGTTTCCGTGATGCCATAAATACTCTATAGGCTATCTTCTGGTAGTGCGGGTATCTGGACTTGCACTGCGTTAGTACTTCTAACACGTAATAGACCAGCTTCTAAGTCTGGAATTTGTGTCCCTCCTCCTCTCGTTCGACGATGAGCACTGCGCTAACGACTTGGTTGGTAGCCGATATGTATAATAACATGAGCTCACCGGCGCCTGGTGTTGTGAGTATGGGATTTCTTGTCAGCAGTGTTTTAATTTCCTCTAACGCAGCCACTGCTTCTTTGGTCCACTCGAAATTGTTGGTCCGTTTGAGCAGCTTATAGAGCGGTAAAGCCTTTTCTCCGAGGCGGGAGATAAAGCGTCTTAACACCGCTACGCAACCGGCCAACCTCTGGACATGCTTTAGCTCTGCGGGAATTGCAAGTTCTGATAGAGCGCGGATCTTAGCCGGATTCGCTTCTATTCCTCTATGGGAGACGATGAATCCGAGCAGTTTACCGGCGGGAACTCCGAATACACATTTTTCCGGATTGAGTCGTATGTCATACTCGCGTAGGCTGGCAAAGGTTTGCAGTAGGTCATCGATCAACTAGCTGACGTGTTTGGTTTTGACTACCACGTCGTCCATGTATGCCTCAATTGTCTTACCAACTTGTTTCGTGAGACATGTCTGGATCATACGCTAGTACATAGCCCCAACGTTTTCTAGCCCAAAGGGCATCATGTTGAAGCAGAATGGCATGTAGGGGGTGATGAATGCGGTAGCCGCTTGGTTGGATTCCTTTATTTTGATTTGATGGTATTCAAAATAGGCATCGAGGAAACACAACGAGTAGTGTCCGCTTGTGGCGTCAATGATCTGATCTATGCATGGTAACAGGAAAGGATCCTTAGGGCAGGCCTTGTTGAGGTCTTTGAAATCGATGCACATCCGCCAGGATTTATCTTTCTTTGGTACCATCACCAGCTTTGCCAACCATTCGGGGTGCTTAATCTCCCGAATGAATCCGGCCTCTAACAGTTTAGCTAATTCTTCACTCATAGCTTGTCATTTGGGTTCGGAAAAGCGGCACAGAGTCTGCTTAATGGGCTTGAAGCCTGAAATGACATTCAGACTATGTTCTTCCAGTCGTCGCGGGATTTCGGGCATATTGGAAGGATGCCAGGCGAAGATATCCCGGTTTTCCCATAAAATTGTCCATAGTGCTTTGTCCACTATGTGGTCGAGCTGAGCTCCGATGGATGTTGTCTTGTTGGGGTCCGTTGAGTGCACTTGAAATTTAACGATTTCATCTGCAGGTTGGAAGGACGTGGACTTGGGCCTTTTGCTAAGGATCACGTCGTCCTTGTCAACTGTTGACCGTAATGTGGTCAGTTCTTCTGCAACGAAGGTCTCGACCAATGCCTCAAGGGCGAGTGCTGCTGTTTTGTTTTTGGCCCGAAGGGCTATATCCGGATCACTGGCAATTGTGATTACTCCATTTGGTCCTGGCATTTTGAGCTTCATATACCCGTAATGGGGTATAGCCTAGAATTTTGTACACGCGTCATGCCCCAATAGGGCGTGGTAGCAGCTGGGGAAAGGCACGATATGGAAGAGGAGTTCTTCAGATCGGTAATTTCAGGCATGCCGAACACTACATCCATGACGATACATCCTGAACAGCACGCCTCTTTCCTCGGAATGATTCCCCGGAAAGTCGTGTTGTTATGCTCGATGCGAGATCAGTCGACCTGCATTTTTTCCAGGGTGCCTTCGTAGATCAAGTTCAAACCACTGCCACCGTTCATTAGCACCTTGTGTAACCTGTAGCCATTGACGATGGGGTTCAGGACTAGTGCGGCCGGTGAATGACCGGGAAGAATGGCTAGTCGGTCAGTATCTCTGGGGATGTCTGCCCATGCGCTTGTTGCTGCCACATGGTAGACCTGTTCGAGTTCTTTAAGAGCACTTTTCCTTCTGTTCCTTGAGGGAATGTTTTGTAGATCGTCTGGACTTCGGCGGTGTATTCAGGTGACGATGTGGAGCGCCTAGTCAGTGGTAGCGCCCCAAGAATGGCCTCACCGCTTTTTGCGACCTGACCTAGCAAGCTCTAAGCTGTGAGTCGGGTTTGTGTTAAGCAACACAGAATGTATAGGGCATGGTTTGTCCAATAGCCCATCAAGGACAGTGCTGGCCCTTGTAAGGGGCCTATTCCTCTTTTCAGTGGGTTCAAATCTAGCTGGCCGCTTTGGAGGTATCCTCTTTTTCTGATCGCCTCTAGGGTGTTCGGTGAAGGTTGGTTCTGATAATAACCATTCGGCTTGCCAAGCGCTTTCCATGGCACAATATTTCTATACCAAATCGGACAGCTCGGCGAAGTCATGAATGTGTCGGCGAGCCAGGGCATTTAGAATCCCTTCATCATGGCAATTACGTTTGAACATTGCCATTACCTCCTGGTCACTAAGACCTTTTTCTCTGCTTCTAGCGAGCATGAGTCTAGCCCAAAAGTGATGAACTGACTCTCCTGGTAATTGCGTAATATCCCATAAGTCCACATACTTGGGCTTTGGCGTGATACTAGGATGATTGGCTTGGGTGGTGGGTGGGAATAAATTTCGCTCCATGCCACATCGTGAGTTCGGAATCGCGGACTCTGAACTATGTGCTAGATCAGCGACCGACACCGGTTCGTCAGAGCGAACTCCAGCGTCTGGGTTACAGATGAGGTCTCGATGAGCGGAGACCGGGGTATAAACCGTTTTTAATTCTAGTAGCTAGGGGACGAGCCCCCAGCCGGACACTCGACGATGGCGACTAGGTGGGTGACCATGGGGACGTGAATCTCCCTATCATCGGGTCTAGGCCCGAGCTAGTCATGGAACGAAACCTGGTCATTAGACATACGCATGGTTTCAATCGGATCGAATAGCTCGTTTAAAAACGAGGCGATGGCAGGATGCGTGTCACTGTGGCGAGTGGAGTCGATATGCAGCATCACAGTTCCGGAGCTGCCCGAGAGCGGATCCGGGTTTTGTTTAACCGTGGTGTCACATCGACCGGATTGGGCGTTCTAGACCACCCAGGGGTGACGACTTTGTCGGAAGCGGGGACCAACGTCTTCAGCGTCGAGGCATCGAGACTTACAGGCTCCTTCTCAAGAGTCAAGGGTTCCATCAAGATAAGTTCTCTCTATGAATCGGTAATGAACTCTAAGGTTCCGAACTTGATTCTTTGATCAGGAGAAAAGTTCCCGATCTAGCCAAAGTGGCCGATCGGGTCGCCGTGCGACAAGATGTTGTCGCCTGTGAGAATCTAGGGGGTGAGATTCCCCTGGATGCAGATCTCGTTGCTTGTGACTGGATGAGCCATCGATTCCTTTGGTGGTCACAGTGGAACTTTCAATGAAAGCACCAATGTCGGTGTCAAAGCCGAGGATCTCGGGTAGGGGGTCCCGAGCTATGAGACTAGAATCAATGGTAACATGGGACAAGGGAGACGATGTTTACCCACGTTCAGGCCCTCCTATGGAGGTAATACCCTACGTCTTGCTTGATTATATTGATGATGTATCGGTTATAGAGTCGATCTACCTCGAGATCAAATAGCTAAAACCCTAGATGAGTTGCCCTTGCTACAACCTAAAATCCTCCAGCTTATATAGACGCCGAGGGTATCTAGGGTTTACACATGGTTGGTTACAGGCCGAAGGAAAAAACATGCCTATCTACGGTCATCAACTTGGAGGACACGCCACGGCTCCTTGAAGCTTCCACCCTCGCGACGGGGCCCTTGATCATCCAATGCTCCCTTGTGGCCCATACAGTTCGTCCATGAGAAACAGGTCAGCTATCCGAGGACCCCTTAATCTAGGACTCCCTCAATTATCCATATCCTTTTTCTTTTGCATATCACATAATTCAACAAAGGTATTAAGATGAGCAACGGGATCCTCATTAGGACTTCCCGATAATTGTTCTTTCATCACAAGATTCAGCAATGCAACATTAATACCATAAAACTCCACACTAGTGATAGGTGGTATAGGGGTACTAATAAAATCATTGTTATTAGTATTTGAGAAGTCACACAACTTAGTAGTATCTTGAAACATGATGACTGAGAAAGTAAAGTAACAAGCAGAACAAGTAAACTCCCAAGTAAAGCAAGCAAAGAAGCAAACTAGCAACTAGCAAAGATAATATTTTTAATTAATTTTTTAATAACAAGAAAAATATAACATAAAATAAAAAGTAGAACAAGTGAATGGTATTTTGTGTGAAGGCACTTGATAGTAGGTTGGTGATACTCCCCGGCAATGGCGCCAGAAATCCTTCCTCATACTTGTGATCTGCGTTGGGTTTTTCGCGAAGAGGAGCCGATGATGCAACATAGTATAGATAAGTATTTCCCTTAGTAGAGGACCAAGGTTTATCGAACCAATAGGAGTAGCACGCAACCCCCGTCTTCAGCACTGCAAACAAAGAAGCGAACACTTGCACCTAACGTTGGCAAGAGGGTTGTCAATCCCCTTGGACTCGTTACTTGCAAGCTAATAAGTAGTGTGGTTGGTAGTAGAAAATTATAAACTGCAAAATAGAATAAAAAGCAAACAATAAAATCAAGGTAATTGATATTTTTGTAAATATATATTTTGATAGGCCCGGGGGGGCATAGTTTTCCCTAGTGGCATCTCTCATGAAGTAGGCATACGGTGGGTAAACAAATTACTATTGGGCAATCGATAGAAAATCGCATAGTTATGCAATATTTATTAACAACAATGATCATGTGTATATAGGCTTCACGTCCATGAGAAAACAAGCAAACTCATGCCTGCACCTATTACTATTACTCCACCCATTGACTGATATCCAGCATGCATCTAGAGTATTAAGTAAAACAGAGTAATGCTTGGAGAACAATGACATGATGTAGATCAAGAGAACTCAATCAATATGAATTAACCCCATTGTTTTACCTCAGTGGCAACAATACAAAGACGTGTCTTATCCCTTTCTCTCACTGGGATATAGAGCACTGCTAGATTGAACCCACTACAATGCACCCCTCTCACCGAAGAAATACCAATCTAGTTGGCCAAACTATTTCAATAGATCAGAGAGATTTACGAAGCTATAATAATCATTTAAATAAGAATCATAATAGATTTCAGAGAAGACTCAAATCTTTTATCATGAATAATCTGAACATAAACCACACTTTATTAGATTCCAACAACCGCACCGCACAAAAGAATTACATTGGATAGATCAAAGCGAAGATGCGATGATCATTGTATTGAAGATCAAGAGAGAGACATCTAGGTACTAACTACTCACATATCACCATGGGAGCAGCAAGGTTGATGTAGAGGCCCTACGTGATAGACCCCCCCTCCAGCAGGGCACCAGAACATGGCTCCAAATAGGCACACGGCGGAATAGAGACTTGCCACAGCGGAAAAAGTGTTTCGGGAGGCTCTCTAGGGGGTGTACCCTGATGTGTGGTGGCTCCCACGCGTGGCCTCCGGTCTTCTCCCGAAGCTTCCAGGTCTTCTTTTGCTCCATAAAAAATATTTAAAAAGTTTCGTGACAATTGGACTTCGTTTGGTACTGTAAACCTCAAAGGCTAAAAACACGCAAAAAACAACAACTGGCACTTGGCACTGGGTTAATAGGTTAGTTCTCAAAAATAATATTAATTGACATATAGTTGCCCAAAAATTATCCTGGAATGATAATATTATAGCATGGATCAATCAAAAATTACATATATGTTGGAGACGTATCATCGGCCACCCCAGTATGCTACATCAGGGGCTATGCATGTTTTCTTGTTGGATGCTATGCTACTACTAGTTATGCTATCTTAGTTTGTTTACGGCCATTGGTACGCCTTACTATCACATGGCCCAAGCCCAACAGGCACAAGAGTATGGCCTATTTGCCACACTATCCAGATGGAAATACAACCCTGCCCTAGACCTAGATGATTCACTCCCAATATCGATAGGTCCCCATCGCCACTCGCCAGGCCACCAACTGCTTCTGGGTTGCATGGGTCATCAGCCACTACCTCTTGGGTCTCCTTCGCATCGAAATATGGACACTCGCTGGTGTTGCTGATCGTCATTGCTAGCTTTGTGGGTGCAAGCATGCTATCTTCAATGGAACTTATCGCCTGATAATCTCTCAAGGTATATAAATCCAATTAATCTACTCTGATGCGGTATTGCTTGTTGCATTAGTTAGTTGGCATACTAGTATGTTTGTATGTGCTTAGTTAGTTGTCTTTTGTTTGTTTATAGATATATACTTTTATTATATATAGAAAATAAATATAAAAACTATAAAACATGATGATATTTCTTTTTTCCAATCCAATTGCTTCAAATTCGAAAAAGTTTGTGCCAAAAATTAAGAGCAACTTGTTAATTCTATGATCTTGTAGAAAATCATAGAGCTAAATTTTAAAAAGACCGTTGTAAGACACACAACATGGTGTCATACACAAATTATAACATCACGTTTTTCATAACCGCACCACACATAATTGGTTATTATCATATTTCCTTGTTCATGATAATCGTTTATTATCCATGCTAGAATTGCATTGATCGGAAACTCATATACATGTGTGCATACATATACAACACCATGTCCCTAGTATGCCTCTGATGGACTAGCTCGTTGATCAAAGATGGTTAAGGTTTCCTAGCCATGGATATGAGATGTCATTTGATAACGGGATCACATCATTAGGAGAATGATGTGATGGACAAGACCCAAACTATAAATGTAGCATATGATCGTGTCAGTTTATTGCTACAGTTTTCTACATGTCAAGTATCTGTTCCTATGACCATGAGATCATGCAACTCACTGACACCGAAGGAGTACCTTGTGTGTATCAAACATCGCAACGTAACTAGGTGACTATAAAGGTGCTCTATAGGTATCTCCGAGGGTGTCTGTTGGGTTGGCATGGATCAAGACTGGGATTTGTTACTCCATGTGAGGGAGAGGTATCTCAGGGCCCACTCGGTAATACAACATCACTATAAGCCTTGCAAGGAATGTGACTAAAGAGTTAGCCACAATATCTTGTATTACAGATCGAGTAAAGAGACTTGCCGGTAACGAGATTGAACTAGGTATGGAGATACTGATGATCAAATCTCGGGCAAGTAACCTACCAAAGAACAAAGGGAACAGCATACAGGATTAACTGAATCCTTGACATAGAGGTTCGGCTGATAAAGATCTTCATAGAATATGTAGGAACCAATATGGGCATCCAGGTCCCACTATTAGTTATTGACCGTAGAGGTGTCTCGGTCATGACTACATAGTTCTCGAACCCGCATGGTCTACACACTTAAGGTTCAGTGACGTTTCAGTAGTATAGAGTTATGTATGGTGGTGACCGAAGGTTGTTCGGAGTCCCGAATGAGATCCCGTACATCACGAGGAGCTCCGGAATGGTCTGGAGGTAAAGATTGATATATGGGATAATAGTGTTTGGTCTCCGAAAGTATTCCGGAATTCACTGGAAATAGTTTCGGATGTTTCCCGAAATGTTCGGGGTACAAGGACACTTTATTTGGGCCAAGGGGTAAAGCCCATGAGGATTTAGGAAGGTGCAAAAGATGTTTTGCAGAGGCCAGGGGCCAGACGCTAGGGACCCTGGCGTCTAGGGCCAAACGCCGAGGACCTTGGCGTCTGGTCCTGGAGTCCGAGGAGGACTCTTGCCTTGAGGGCAAACCGACCTTGAGGAGGATTTTTCTCCAAGTTTCGACCCCAGGGCTCAGCATATAAATAAAGGGGCAGGGCTAACACTTTCGACACATCAAGAAACCCTAAGCCACATGCTGCCTCTACTCTAGTTTGTAGTTTCTCCTCTAGATCTGTTTTAGTGGTGCTTAGGCGAAGCCCTACTGGAATAGCTCCACCACCATTGCCGCAACGCCGTCGCGCTGCCGGAGAACTCTTCTACCTCTCCGATCCCTCTTGCTGGATCAAGAAGGCGGAGAACGTCATCGAGCTGTACATGTGTTGAACGCGGAGGTGCCATCCATTCGGCGCTCGATCAGAAGGACCATGATCAAGATTGCGAGACGATTCGTGATTGGATCGCGGGACGGGTCGTGATGATAGCGGGACGGATCGTGATTGGATCGCGGGACGCTCGGCGATTCGGATCGTGAAGACGTTCGACTACATCAACCGCGTTTCTTAATGCTTCCCGCTTAGCAATCTACAAGGGTATGTAGATCCACTCTCCCTCTCGTAGATGCTCATCACCATGGATAGATCTTGCATGTGCGTAGGAAATTTTTTGTTTCCCATGCAACGTTCCCCAATAGTGGTATCAGAAGCAGGTTTATGTGTAGATGAGATCTTGAGTTGAACACAAAGAGTTTGTGGGCATTGATGCTTAGATCGCTTCCTTCCTTGGTCATGTTTTGGTTCAGCGGTATTGTGGGATGAAGCAGCCCGGACCAACCTTACTCGTACGCTTACGAGAGACCGGTTCCATCGACTGATGTGTAACTTCGTTGCACAAAGATGGCTGGCAGGTGTCTGTTTCTCCTACTTTAGTTGGATAGGATTCGACAAAGGCGGTCCTTGAGAAGGTTAAAAACCAACTTATGTATCACCATTGTGGTTTTGCGTAGGTGAGAATTGTTCTTGCTAGATACCCGTAGCAGCCACATAAAACTTGGAACAACAACTAGAGGACGTCTAACTTGTTTTTGCAGGGTATGTTGTGATGTGATATGGCCAATTACATGATGAGATATATGTGATGTATGAGATGATCATGTGTTGTATAGAATATCACAACTTGCATGTCGATGAGTACGGCAACCGGCAGGAGCCATAGGGTTGTCTTTAATTATTGTATGACTTGCATGTCAATCATTAAGCGCTATGTAATGCTTTACTTTATCGCTAAATGGTAGCAATAGTAGTAGAAGCATGGTGGGCGTGACAACCCTGGTGGCGACACTTTGATGCAGATCAAGATGATGGAGATCATGGTGTCATGCCGGTGACGATGGAGATCATGCCGGTGCTTCCAAGAAGGAGATCAAAAGATCAAGTTCATGGCCATATCATGTCACTTATGATTTGCATGTGATGTTAATCCTTTTATGCACCTTTTTTTTCCTTAGGATGATGGTAGCATTATAAGGTGATCCCTCACTTAATTTCAAGATAAATTGTGTTCTCCCCGAGTGTGCACCGTTGAGAAAGTTCGTCGTGTCGAGACACCACATGATGATCGGGAGTGATAGACTCTACATTCACATACAACGGGTCCAAGCCAGTGATGCACATGCAGAACACTCGGGTTAAACTTGACGAGCCTAGCATGTACAGACATGGCCTCAGAACACAAGAGACCGAAAGGTCGAACATGAGTTATATAGTAGATATGATCAACATGATGATGTTCACCATTGAAACCACCTCAACTCACGTGATGATCGGACTTGAGTTGGTGAATTTGGATCATGTATCACTCGAATGACCGGACGGATGTCAATTTGAGTGGGAGTTCTTAACTAATATGATTAATTGAACTCATTATCATGAACATAGTCAGTAGTGTCTTTGCAAATTATGTTGTAGATTACTAGCTCACGTTGTAGCTCCCTTGAATTTTTATATGTTCCTAGAGAAATAGAGTTGAAAGATGATGGTGGCAATATTGCTGACTGGGTCCGTGATCTGAGGATTGTCCTTATTGCTACACAGAAGGCTTATGTCCTTAATGCACCGCTCGGTGCGCCCTCCCCTCTAGCGTCGTTTGTAGAATTTGTGAACATCTGACAGGCACGTTCCGATGACTACTTGATAGTTTAGTGCGTCATGCTTTACGGCTTAGAATTGAGGCTCCAAAAACATTTTGAACGTCATGGAACATATGAGATATTCTAAGAGCTGAAATTGGGATCTCAGGCTCGTGCCCGTGCTCTGAGATATGAAATCTCAAACAAGATTCTTTGCCTGCAAGATGAAGGAGAATAGCTCAATCGTTGAGCATGTGCTTAGATTATCTGGGTGCTACAATCGCTTGAATCGAGTGGGAGTTCATCTTCTAGATAAGATAGTGATTGATATAGTTCTTTGAGTCACTATCACTAAGCTACTAGAACTTCATGATGAACTATAATTATGTCAGGGATGGAAATGATGATCCCTGAGCTGTTCACGATGTTTGACACTACAAAGGTACAAATCAAGAAGGGGCATCAAGTGTTGATGGTTAGTAAAACCACTAGTTTCGAGAAGGGCAAGGGAAAGGAGGGAAACCTCATGGATGGAAAGGCAGTTGCTGCTCCAGTGAAGCAACCCAAAGTTGAACCCAAACCCGAGACTAAGTGCTTCTATTATGAGAGCGGTCGCTGAAACGAAATAACCCTAGATACTTGGTGGATAAGAAGGCTGAAAACATCGACAGAAGTATATTTGATATACGTGTTATTGATGTGTACCTTCCTAGTACTCCTAGTAGCACCTGGGTATTGGATACCGGTTCGGTTGCTAAATGTTAGTAACTGGAAGTAAAAGCTACGGAATGAACGGAGACTAGCTAAGTGTGAGGTGACGATGTGTGTTGGAAAAAATTTCAAGGTTGATGTGATCAACATCACATGCTTTCTCTACCTTCGGGATTAGTGCCAAACCTAAATAAATGTTATTTGGTGTTTGTGTTAAGCATGAACATGATTAGATCGTGTTTATTGCAACACGGTTATTCATTTAAGTTAGAGAATAATGGTTATTCTGTTTACATGAATAATACCTTCAATGGTCATGCACCCAGTGAGAATGGTTTGTTGAATCTTGACCATAGTAATACACATGTTCATAACATTGATGCCAAAAGATACAAAGTTAATAATGATAGTACCACATACTTGTGGCACTGCCGCTAAATGTCATATTGGTATAAATCGCATGAAGAAACTCCATGCTGGTGGTTCTTTGGACTCATTCGATTTCGAATCGGTTGAGACATGCGAACCATGCATCTTGGTCAAGATGACTAAGGACCCCGTTTTCCGGTTTTGATGGAGCGGGCAAGAGATTTATTGGAAATGATACATGTTGATGTTTGCAATCCAATGAATCTTGTAGCGTGCGGTGGATATCGTTATTTTCTTACCTTCACTGATGATTTGAGTAGATAATAGTGTATATTTAGTAAATAAAAGACAAGTCTAAATCGTTTGAAAAGTTCAAGCAAATTCAGAGTGAAGTTTGAGATCATCGTGCCGAGAAGATAAAATGTTTGTGATATGATCGTGGAGGTGAATATCTGAGTTGTGAGTTTGGCATACAACTTTAGACAATGTGAAAGTTGTTTCACAACTCACACCACCTAGAACACCATAGTGTGATGGTGTGTCTGAACATCATAGTCGTGCTCTATTGGATATGGTGCGAATTATGATGTCTCTTATCGATTTACCACTATTGTTTTGGGTTATGCATTAGAGACAACTACATTCACTTTAAATAGGGCACCATCTAAATCCGTTGAGATGACACCATATGTTTTTGCAGAAAACTAAGCTGTCATTTCTTGATGTTTGCGTCTACGACGCTTATGTGAAAAGGGTTTTCACCTAATGAGCTCGAACCCAAAGCGGACAAATGCATCTTCATAGAATACCCTAAGAACAGTTGGGTATACCTTCTATCTCAGATCCAAGTGCAAAGTGTTTGTTGCTAAAAATGGGTCCTTTCTCGAGAAAGAGTTTCTCTCGAAAGAATTGAGTGGGAGGAAGATAGAACTTGATGAGGTTGTTGAACCTTTGTTTCAACTAGAAAGTAGCATAGCACAGAAAGATGTTTGTGTGGAGCCTACGTTAGTTGAAGAGGAAGTTAATGATGATGATCATGAAGCTTCGAATCAAGTTACTGTCAAACCTCGTAGGTCGACAAGGACACGTATTGCTCCTGAGTGGTACAACAACCTTGTCTTGGAGGTCATGTTGTTGGACAATGATGAACCTACGAGCTATGGAGAAGCGATGATGGGCCCGGATTTCGACAAATGGTTAGAGGCCATGAAATCCGAGAAAGGATCCATGTATGAAAACCAAGTATAGACTTTGGTAGACTTTATCGTTGAATGGCAGGCCGTCGAGTACAAATGGACCTTTAAGATGAAGACATACGCTGATGGTAAATGTCACCATTTATAAAGCTCGACTTGTCAGAAAGAAGTTTCCGCCAAGTTCAAGGAGTTGACTATGATGAGACTTTATCACCCGTAGCGATGCTAAAGTCTGTTGGAATTATGTTAGCAGATGCTGCATTTTTCAATTGTGAAATCTGGCAGATGGATGTCAAAACATCGTTTCCTTCCTTAAGGAAAGGTTGTATGAGATACAACCAGAAGGTTTTGTCAGTCCTAAGGATGCTAAAAGGTGTGCAAGCTCCAGTGATCCTTCTTTGGACCAAAGCAAGCATCTTGGAGTTGGAATATACACTTTGATGAGGTGATCAAAGTTTTTGAGTCTATACAAAGTTTATGAGAAACTTGTATTTACAAGAAAGTGAGTGGAAGCACTATAGAATTTCTGATAAGTGTATGTGGTTGACATATTAGTTATCGAAAAAGATGTAGAATTTTTGGAAAGCGTAAACGGTTGTTTGAAAAGGTTTTTCAAAGGAAGACCTGGATAAAGCTACTTAATTGTTGGGCATCGAAATCTATAGAGATAGATCAAGACGCCTGATGAGACTTTCAATGAGTACATACCTTAACAAGATTTTGAAAGAGTTCAAAATGGATTAGTCAAAGAAAGAGTTCTTGCCTGATTTGTAAGGTGTGAAGTTGAGTGGGACTCAAAGCTCAACCACGGTAGAAGAGAGAGAAAGGACGAACGTCGTCCCCTATGCCTTAGCCATCGGCTCGATATAGTATGCCATGCTGTGTACCGCACCTGCGTGTGCCTTGCCATGAGTCCCTCAAGGGGTACAAGAGTGATCCAGGAGTGGATCACTGGACAGCGGTCAAAATTATCCTTAGTAACTAGAGGACTAAGGAGATATTTCTAGATTATGGAGGTGATAAAGAGTTCGTCGTAAAGAGTTACGTCGATGCAAGCTTTAACACCGATCCGGACGACTCTTAGTAGCAATCCGGATATGTATAATGGAACAACCATTTGGAATAGCTCCAAGTGGAGTGTGGTAGTAGTGTCTACAATATGACATTGAGATTTGCAAAGTACACACGGATCTGAATGTCACAGACCCGTTGACTAAAAGACCTCTCTCACATATAAAGCATGATCGAGCCGCAGAACTCATTGGGTGTTAGATTCATAACAATGCGAATCACATGGTGATTTTGACTAGATTATTGACTCCAGTGCAAGTGGGAGACTATTGGAAATATGCCCAAGAGGCAATAATTAATTGGTTATTATCATATTTCCTTGTTCATGATAATCGTTTATTATCCATGCGAGAATTGCATTGATCGGAAACTCAGATACATGTGTGGATAAATAGACAACACCATGTCCCTAGTATGCCTCTTATGGACTAGCTCGTTGATCAAAGATGGTTAAGGTTTCCTAGCCATGGACATGAGGTGTCATTTGATAATGGGATCACATCATTGGGAGAATGATGTGATGGACAAGATCCAAACTATAAACATAGCATATGATCGTGTTAGTTTATTGCTACAGTTTTCTGCATGTCAAGTATCTGTTCCTATGACCATGAGATCATGCAACTCACTGACACCGGAGGAGTACCTTGTGTGTATCAAACGTCGCAACGTAACTGGGTGACTATAAAGGTGCTCTACAGGTATCTCCAAGGGTGTCTGTTGGGTTGGCATGGATCAAGATTGGGATTTGTTACTCTGTGTGACGGAGAGGTATCTTAGGGCCCACTCGGTAATACAACATCACTATAAGCCTTGCAAGCAATTTGACTAAAGAGTTAGCCACGGGATCTTGTATTACGGAACGAGTAAAGAGACTTGCCGATAACAAGATTGAACTAGGTATGGAGATACCGACGATCGAATCTTGGGCAAGTAACATATCGAAGAAGAAAGGGAACAACATACGGGATTAACTGAATCCTTGACATAGAGGTTCGACCGATAAAGATCTTCGTAGAATATGTAGGAACCAATATGGGCATCCAGGTCCCGCTATTGGTTATTGACCGTAGAGGTGTCTCGGTCATGTCTACATAGTTCTCGAACCCACAAGGTCTGCACACTTAAGGTTCGGTGACGTTTCGGTAGTATAGAGTTGTGTATGGTGGTGACCGAAGGTTGTTCGGAGTCCCGGATGAGATCCCGGACATCATGAGGAGCTCCGGACTGGTCCGGAGGTAAAGATTGATATATGGTATAATAGTGTTTGGTCTCCGGAAGGGTTTCGGAATTCACTGGAAATAGTTTCGGATGTTTCCCGAATTTTTGGGGTACAAGGACACTTTATTTTGGCCAAGGGGTAAAGCCCATGAGGCTTTAAGAAGGTGCAAAAGATGTTTTGCGGAGGCCAGGGGCTAGACGCCAGGGTGCCAAATGCCGAGGACCTTGGTGTCTGGTCCTGGAGTCCGAGGAGGACTCTTGCCTTGCGGGAAAACCGACCTTGAGGAGGATTTTTCTCCAAGTTTCGACCCCAGGGCTCAGCATATAAATAAAGGGGCAGGGCTAGCACTTTGGACACATCAAGAAACCCTAAGCCACGTGCTGCCTCGCCTCTAGTTCGTAGTTTATCCTCTAGATCGGTTTCAGCGGTGCTTAGGCGAAGCCTTGCTGGAATAGCTCAACCACCATCGCCGCAACACCGTCGCGCTGCCAGAGAACTCTTCTACCTCTCCGCTCCCTCTTGCTGGATCAAGAAGGCGGAGATTGTCATCGATCTGTACGTGTGCTGAACGCGGAGGTGTCGTCTGTTCGGCGCTAGATCGGAAGGACCATGATCAAGATCGCGAGATGATTCGTGATTGGATCATGAGACGGATCGTGAGATAGCGGGACGGATCATGATTGGATTGCGGGACGGATCGTGATGAGATCGCGGGATGCTCGGCGATTTGGATCGCGAAGACGCTCGACTACATCCACCGTGTTTCTTAACGCTTCCCGCTTAGCGATCTACAAGGGTATGTAGATCCACTCTCCCTCTCGTAGATGCTCATCACCATGGATAGATATTGCGTGTGCGTAGGAATTTTTTTGTTTCCCATGCAGCATTCCCCAACAGAAATGGGCAAGGAAATGTCCATTTATAGGTAGGGTTGGCTAGGGTTAGGGATTTGGCTTCGTTTTTGGACCGTGTGATCGCAACCGGATGACCCCGGTCGCGGGGTTAGGCTAGGTGGTCTATGTGGGTTGTGTAGATGGGCTTGGGCTGAGATGAAAGGAAGAACTGCGGCTCGACACAAGTTTTTAAAATACCAAAAACGTCCGACGATTTACTGACTATGGTGTCGTTATATGTTTAACGGTTGGGGTATCAAACGAACTCCAAATGCGATAAAATTTGGCATGCGGTCTAGCTACAATATAACGAGATTTCTTGCGAACTTTTAACACATTTCGAGAACATTTTATCCCCACTATAAAAATTATATTTTTATGATGCCGCGGGTGCGTGCGATGTGTTTGGTCTTGAAATGGTCAACGACGAGAACGGGAAGAACCGACAACTACGAACGGATGCAAGTTTTGGAAAATGATGGTGACTGAGTGCCAATACAATACAAATGATGCGATGATGAATGCGACAATCAAATGAATCACATGGCGAAAGTCGAAAAAACTGGAAGTCATTTAGAGTGTTGGTCTTTGGCTGTTACCGATTTAATGGCCCTGGGGTGTCCGAGTCCAATGCGACTGTTGTCCAGACTCCTGCAAAATCCCCATTTGCATCCACTTTATGAAAAAAAAATGTTTTTGGACCTTCAAGTAGAACGATACATGCCCGTACTGGATGATTTCCGCGGTCGAACGTTGGAGATGTCGTAAGTGCATCTAGAGCCGGACTGGACAGATCCGCCCCTTATACATCCGCGGACGTGCCCGTGGATGCATCCGGACGGCCCCTCACATTTCAATCCCTACATCCACATGTCTCATATCCGAACTCTCAAATCCATGCAAAACCATGCATGCCAATCACACAAAGTGAATGCCACACGTAAATAACAAATGTTGGCATCCAACATAAGTAATGTTACATCAAATTTATTTGAAGTGCACAATCAATTAGTTGCTCTTTGATGTCCATTGTGGGTCCACATATTCTCCACTTGATCATTGAGTAGATTTGCGTGCACGTGATGATCTCGAATATTCTGATGCATTTGCAGAAACTTCATAGGCTGAACCGCATCTTGATCTTCCAGGATTTCAACTTTGTTCTCCAGGTGCTTCAAAATCACTTGTTTGAGCTACACCATCACCCTCATCCTCGATGATCATATTGTGAAAAATAACACAACATGTCATCATCTGCCACAAAGTGCCTGATTCCCTCATCATTGCAGCCCCACGAACAATTCCCCAACGTGCTTCCAGTACTCTGAATGCTCTCTCCACATCATTCCTAGCTGCTTCCTGCATTGTTGCGAAGTGCTTCTGTTTGTTGGCATGTGGTTCATATATGATCTCCACAAATGCAACCCACTCGGGATATATGCCATCGGCAAGATAATATCCCATGTTGTAGTCTCAGTCATTGACGGTGTAGTTGCACGTAGGTGAATCCCTGTTGCAAAGCCTCTTGAACACTTGGGATCTTTGAAGCACGTTGATGTCATTGTGAGAACGCGACATTCCAAAGAAAGCATGCCAAATCCATAAGTCATGTGATGCCACCGCTTCTAGTATGATGGTGGCCTCTCTGGTGTGAACTTGATGCATTCCTCGCAAACCTTTGAGGTAGTTCTTCCACTCCCAATGCATGCAATCAATTGATCCGAGCATTTCTGGAAACCCTCTGGCCTCTCCAATACCCAACAACTTCTGAGTGTCCTGCACATTTGGTTCCCTTAGATACTCTACTCTAAACACCTCGACCACAACATGGGCAAACTTGACAGTAGTCTTCAGGCATGTGCTCTCCCCCATCCTGACCATCTCACCAACGACATCTTCCACGGTACCAAGTGTAAGCATTCTCACAACAGTGTGCACTTCTGCTTGGCAGAGAAAGAGAGTTTACCGCATCAATCCCTTGTGAGCTTGAAGTAGTCGTCGTATGCCTCCACTGCATCCACAATGTGCAAAAACAATGATTTTCGCGTGTTGTCGTTTTTTTCTCACGACAGATGCCATGGGGTGGCTTATCGAAGGTGTTGGGGCCAAAGGACGTCGATGGGCTCCGGGTGCGAGATTGGCACAAGAGGTGATGACACACGATGTACCCAGGTTCGGGACCCTCCAAGGGAGGTAACACCCCTAGTCCTGCTTGGTTTCTTTGGATGGATGGGTATGTTCACAGGGATGCTCCTAGAGCTGTGTCTAGAGGAGGAAGAAGGAGCAGCCAGCTCCTCTTCCTCCGCTATGATGAGAGTTTCGTGGATGTGAGCGTGAGTGTATATGTTTTTTGTCCATCCCTGTTGCATGGGGGGGTCGGGGTTTTTTATAGGCCAACCCCCCGGCTCTTACAATATGCTATAAGTACCAAAGTGGAGGGACCCGGCTGGCAGCCTCTCCGGCCGGCCAGAGGGTCCCGCTGCTTGTGTTGTCTCGTCATGGGCGGGGCCTGTCGGCCGAGCGGTCCCATCTCCCGTTGGGCCCCGCTAACTAGCTCTGCGATTGGTCCTCGCCCACCTGCCCCGGCACGGGTCGACAAGGGGAGCGTCGTCTAGCGCCAGCCGGCCGAAGTTTCTGGTACGGCCAGCGACACTATAGCCATGCCGACACAGGCAATCAAGTGGCGAGGGCGTGCCGACACTATTCCCCGGCCCGATCGCGCTCACCGGGGTCAGCGCGGGACGGTCGAACTGTAGCCATGCGCAGCATGGCGTAAGCGGGCACTGTAGCCACAGGGCCGCCCGTCGTGTCGGTCGCCTCACGTCGTTGTACCCGCGGACAGAGGGACGGGACGGGGCACGTCCGTCCCAAAGTCAACGGAGAAGCCGGTCCATGGGCGGCCAGCTACTCAACCGGCCGGCCGAGGGGCCAACCGGTTGCTTGACCAGCCGGCCGAGGCGCCAGCTGGTGCTAGCTTGCGTTGGGCGCCCTCCGGTCGGCCACGTCCAGACGGCCGCATAGTTTTTCTTCGAAGCGAAGGGGCAGAGGACCCCATTGCTTTAGCCTACCTAGGGGTATAAACCCCGTCAGTAGCCCCCGAAGCTGGCGGGGGCCCACGTCCAGCGGACGGTGGGGAGCCGGCGGCTTCCCCTCAGCTCCACTCGCCTCTGGCTCGAAGGCGAAGGGGCAGCCGGGTCAGTCGTCAGTCCCGACGCCTCGGGTTCCGGCATGCCGCCTCGGGACCCGCACTGGCACGCGACTCGCCACGCGGCATGTACTGATGCGATGGGTCCTGTGCACGCGGGAAGACAGGACGTCGCCTGGGCCTAGCCCCCTAGGACCCAGGCGTAGCCCAATAGGCCTCGGGGCCAAGGCCGGATCCTCTGCGCCCCGAAGCGGCAGTTACGGCCCAGGGCCACCCACTCGCGCGGGGTTTCCGGGGGGAATGGGCACAAACGATCCCACGTCCCCAGTCATGGCCTCCCCTATAAAAGGGGAGGAAGGGCAGGAGGCGAAGATACCTACGCCCTCCTTGCCTCCTCGCTGCCCTCCTTCGCCGTTGCTCTTTCTTCTCCACACGCCGTCGCGCCCGAACCCGCGCCTGGGCCCTCACGTCGCAACGCCACCGCGATGGCCGACGGACGCGGCGGTAGCTAGGGCGACTCCTTTGTCACCAAGGCCGACATCACCGAGCTGCGCAAGGCGCGAATGCTGCCATCGGCGGAGCGGGTGGCCGCTCGCACGCCGGGCAGCAAGGTAGCACCGGCGCCGCAGCTAGGGGAACACGTCGTGTTCCTCTGGCACTTCTCTCGGGGCTTCGGCCTTCCGGTGAGCCTCTTTTTCCGTCTTCTTCTCGACACGTTCGACCTCCAACCTCACCACCTTGGTCCGAACTCGATCTTGTACCTCTCCGCCTTCGTGGCGCTGTGCGAGGGGTACCTTGGCATTCTCCCCTTCCTCGAGCTTTTCAATGCCCTCTTTTATCTTAAGCCTTCGAAGAGCGGCGCATGCGGTGGCACGGTGGTGTGCTACCGTGGCGTCGCTCGCTTTCCCCCTCTTTCTTTGATCGACTCCATCAAGGGGTGGCACCGGACGTTCTTCTACGTGAAGAACATCGACCCGAGAACGGATTTCATCTGGCTGTCGCCCTTCGAGAAACGGCAGTCCTCCCAGCAGAACTGGCTGGGGTCTGCCCCGCGCTGCGTGGCCTTGGGCGAGCTGGCCCAGCTCACGCAACTGAAGAGCGCCGAGGGACTGGTTGCCTCCGACCTGGTGGTGGCCTTCATCTCGCGACGGGTGTCGCCTCTCCAGATGAGGTCACACCGGATCTGCGACATGTCCAGCCGGCACGACCCCTACCAGCAGTCCATCGTCGAGCTGACGCCAGCTCAGGTGGCGAAGCGGGTGAACACCCTCACGACGTTCAAGCTGAAGCCCGCCTCGTGGTCCTTCGGCATGGAGCCGTATGACTGCATCAACCGACCTCCCCTGGTGAGTCTTTTTGTCGAGGCGGTTTTTTTATCTTGTATGTTATTCCCCAGTCGGCATCCGGCTGGAGAACTTACGTTGACGTGCTGACCGCAGCTGCTGGTATGACAGAACACGTCGGATGGCCCGCACCCGCAAATCTTCGAAGCGGAGCGCGAGGACTCCGACTCCGAAGACTTCTAGACGGGAGGTCCCACGGAGGAAGGAGTGGACTCCTCGGG
The DNA here is from genome assembly GCA_022496015.1 of Hordeum marinum. Classification (NCBI taxonomy): domain Eukaryota; kingdom Viridiplantae; phylum Streptophyta; class Magnoliopsida; order Poales; family Poaceae; genus Hordeum; species Hordeum marinum. The sequence goes on along the minus strand of CM039677.1, from coordinate 382,068,103 downwards.
CGGGGCCGACGAGTCGGCGGATCCGCAAGGCGGCGCTCCTAGTGGAGCCGGAGGGTCCGGCGTAGCCGGGGAACCCAGCGGAGCTGGTGAGTTCCCTCTTGCCCCCACCATTCGGGACTGGACAGACGACGACGACGACGATGATGATGATGACGATTTGATGATCCTAGATGGACCTCCTCCTGCGGCATGCCATGGCCGGAGGAGCGAGGAGCGGACGGCTCAAGGCCCGGCAGCCGAACCGGCCGGGCGGGGGAAGAGGCCGGCCCAGGAGGGGTCGGCAGCCCCGCCGCCTGGCCCAAAGCGGACCAAGGCGGCCACGCGGAAGCCGCCGCCTTGTGCCAAGCGGGCTCTGCCCCTTGTCGTTGCGTAAGTTCTTTCATCCTCGTGCTAGTTTTCTTTGTTGTTGTTGCCTCGCGAGGCAGTCGATGACCAGCCCTTGGGCGTTGTAGCGACCCGATCGAGCTCCATAAGGAGGAGGCGGCGGGGAAGCAGACGAAAGCCGTCGGCCGGTTGGCCCGCGAACACGCGGCCACCCAGCGGGAGGAGAAAAGGAGGCTCGCGGAGCTGCGAGCCTCTCGGTCCGGGATGCGGGGAGGGGCCGCGCACTCCGGGACCTTGAGCGGCCGGCGGCGAAGGGGGTTGACCGAGCCTCCGCGGGCCTCGGACTCCGCAGAGGAGTCCACTCGCATGTCGAGGCCCCCGTCGAGCGAGCCATGAGGGGCGGCTACGGACCCGCCCGCGCGTCCGCCCGCGCAGGAGGTGGTCTAGGCGAGGGAGGCGGCGCCGGCGCCGGCTCCCGAGGCGACTCGGCCTGAGGTGCCGGAGGCGACTCCGCCTGCAACCGAACCGGTCCGGGTCGAGGCGCCGAAGGTGCCGGCGGCCTCGGAGGCGACATCGGAGGTGTCGCCAGAGGCGACAGCCATGGAGGTGGACGTGCCCTCCGGCGCGACCGACATGCCGGAGCGGCCAGGAGAAGAGGCAGAGACGGCGAAAGGCGGGGGGCGGCAGGAGGCGGCTCTCGGCCCCTTGCCGTCATCAACCCGCCCTCGGCGGCCGAAGCCGTGGCGAGTCTGGGTGGCAGCGGCGGCCGGGCCCAGAGGGTCCTATGATCGATGTAGGAGGTCTCCCAGGACTGGGACGCGCTGGCGAGCGTGCCGGCCTTGCCGGCTCCCCTGGCAGACGGCCCGGTCCCCTCCCTCGTGGATCTGGGGAGCGTCCTGGACCGGCGCCGGTAGGAGCTGGCCCGGTTTGCGGAGGCAGAGGACGCCGCCCTTCAGCGCGCAGAGGTAAGCAGTCAACTTTCCTTGAGTTTTTAGTGGGGGCGCGCAAGCGCACCCACTGGATGTAGCCCCCGAGATGTGGGCCGGCTGACCGGCTAACGGGCAGCCAGGCTGGATCTCCTTCGAGCACTTCTTGATCTCTTGCTTCTTTTTCTTGTGATAGGAGGACACCTCCCAGTGGCAGAAGCTCTTTGCGGAGGCGGTCGCCATCCACGACCGCGGTAAATACGGCTTCTACCGCCTGGAGGAGGAGCTGGCGCATGTGCGAGGTGGGTTGCATTTTGTAGGAGAGGCACATAGCCCCCGGGAGTCGGCTAACGTTGGATGTCTCTTGCAGGCGAGTTGGCCGCCCTTCAGGAGGAGAAGGCCCGACTCGTCGCCGAACGGGACTGGCTGATGCGGGACGTCCAGGCGGCCGCGCAGGAGACGGACTAGCTGGCTGCGCTGCTGGTCGGCGGGGAGGCGGCCCGGGACCAGCTCAAGGCCGAGGCGGCAAAGGAGGTGGCGGTCCGGGAGGCAGCCGTCAAGGAGGCGGCTGACGCCGCCCTGAGGACCGCCGCCCTTCAAGGCGAGGTGACCCGCCTCGAGAAGACGCTCGAGGAGGTCAAGGGCTCCCTCGCCGCCTCGGAGGCGCCCCGAAAGTCGGAGCGCGAGGCGACGTACCACTTAGCCGTCGGGGTGGACGACGCGATCGAAGGTATGTGCCAACCTCTCTCCTTCCTCAGCCGGTTGCACTTTTCTCTGCCGTTTCTCGCGTCTTCATCTTGCTTTTTCTGTTCTTCTCTTCTTCTTTCTTCCAGTGCGTTTCCCGGAGACTCATCGTCGCGCCGTGCGCGCCGTTGAGGAGCACCGGGAACACCTTCGGGGGTACGGTTGCTCCATCGAGGAGCACACTGCATGGGACATGGATGAGATTGGGATCGCTGTAGAGATGCGGATGACCCATCTTGAGCGAAGCGCGGAGCGGCTCAAGACCGCCAGCAAGGAGGTCATCGCCGTGTTGTGGCAGGGCCGCAAAGGAGCTCCGACCCACCGCGTGGCACAGTGGCTTGAGCATGCCGTCCCTCGCCTCAAGGCCTGGAAGGCATCGGCTGCCCGAGCCGGGGCGTAGATGGCACTCTGGTTTGTTACTTCTTGGTACCGGGGGGTAGACCTGGGCCGGCTGGCGACCATGCGGGACGTGCCGGCCACGGAGCGGGAGGCCCGTGAGCCGGCCCTCGTCTGGCGGGCCAACGAGCTCGCGTCGTACGTTGACACGGATGAGTTCCTGCCGCCCCTTGGCGAGGATGGCGAGCCGCTGCCGGAGGACTCCTTCAGCATCCCTCAGGGCCCAAATGATGCCGAAGTCGTTGATGAGAGCACCAACTCGAGCGGCGAGACGGCTGGGACCGAGGAGCCCGCCTCGAAGGACAAGGGTGCCGACCCGAAGGCCGCGACCACCTCCGGGGCGAGGACCGAGCCGCCCCGCGACGCGCCGGATGAGGGCACGCCGGATGGCGACGTGCCGGCGGCCTGAGTCCCTGGGCATCCTTTTTATCTTTGTTCCTGCATGTAAGACTTGATTCCACCCACTGGGGGGGTTTTGAGTAATGAACTGAATGCTGGCCGTAGGCCATTTTATCCTTAATGTTTATGTTGTGAGTATCCATGTTTTGCCTTATGACTCGTGCCGCCCTATCCTTATCCCTTTTTCGCCCGCCTTGATTCTTTCCATTTCTATTCCTTTTCCCCTTTGGCTTAGGCCCCACCAGCCCGATAACCGGGAGCCGGTCTGTAGCTGGGTCGGGGCGTCCGCCTCGAGGGAGCCGTGTCGAAACTTAGGAATCGCGTTTTTTTTCCGGGATAAGTAGAGCGATAGAGACGCGGCGAGGGTCCGGCTAGGCCTAGAAGAGGTCCCCCCCGTTTTGACCTTTCATGTGATCCAGACCTTGCCGCCACGAGGCCCTGTCAGCCGGACAGCCGGGAGCCGGTCTGTAGCTGGTAAGGGTGGGGAAGTTTGGACGGCCCACATTACTTAGCCATTTTTCGGAGAGGTATTTCTAGGTCCATCCGGCTAGCCCCGGGCCCGGAGCAGGACCGGGGAGTCGGTGAGTGAGGAACACTTTGAGAGAAACGTAATGGGGCGCACCCCAAGAGCCGACTTGGGGCACCCATTGCATTCATAAGCCCAAAAGGATGGGGGGTACATACATACATTGATTCTCTTTAGTAGTAAAACGGGCGCATGAGCGCCGCGTTCCAAGGGCGCTCCGTCTCTTCACCGGAAGCGTCTCTTCTGTGCTTTTGTGCCTTCTGGGTGTCTATCAGGTAGTACGCATTGTTGTGTAGCGCCTTGATGATAATGAATGGTCCTTACCATGGGGAGGACAACTTGTGCTGCCCGGCGGTTTGCTGGATCCGCCTAAGGACCAGATCCCCCTCGCGGAACGAGAGCGACCGGATCCGCTTGTTGTGGTAGTGCCGGAGCTTCTGCTGGTAGATCGCCATCCGGTTCAAGGCCAGTTCGCAAGCTTCCTCGAGTAGATCGATGCCGTCTTCTCTTGCCTCCTTGGCGTCCTTTTCCGTGTATAGGGCGACCCGAGACGAATCAAACTCGACGTCGGTGGGGATGATTGCCTCGGACCCATACACAAGGAAAAATGGAGTATAGCCGGTTGAACGGTTCGGCGTGGTCTTGAGACTCCAAAGGACGGACGGCAGCTCGTCGATCCAGCAGCCAGCCGACCTCACCAGCGGCATCACGAGTCGGGGCTTGATGCCGGATAGGATGAGGCCGTTTTCCCTCTCGACCTGGCCGTTTGACTGTGAATGAGCGACGAAGGCCAGGTCGAGCCGGATCCCTTGCTTGGAGCAGAAACGTGCAAGCACGCCCTTGGCGAAGTTGGTGTCGTTGTCGGTGATGATGCTGTGGGGAACGCCATAGCGTACCGTGATGTCGTCGATGAACCGGACGGCCGTGGGGCCATCCAGCTTCTTAATTGGTCGCGCCTCGATCCACTTGGTGAACTTGTCAACAACCACCAGCAAGTGCGTCATGACGCCTCGAGCGGTCTTGAATGGACCCACCATGTCCAGCCCCTAGACGGCGAAAGGTCACAAGAGGGGGATGGTTTGGAGGGCCGTCGCCGGCAGGTGGCTTTGCGTGCTGAAGCGTTGGCAGCCCACGCACTCGTCGACCAACTTCTTGGCCGCCTCGAGAGTTGTGGGCCAGTACAAGCCGTGGCGAAAAGCCTTGGCCACCAGAGTCTGGGAAGCGGCATGATGCCCGCACTCGCCCTGGTGAATGTCGAGGAGAATCTCCAGGCCCTTTTCCGGCTCGATGCATCGCTGAAACACGCCGGTGGTGCTGCGGTGGACGAGCTCGTTATTGATCATGCTGTAAGCTGAGGCCCGACGCTGGATTTGCCTAGCCAGAGCCTCGTCCGGAGGCAGCTCGCCTCGCAGGAGAAATGCCAAGATGGGTTGGGCCCACGAAGGGGCCGCGACGGCGGCCGGCCCGGGAGCCCCCGGGGCTGGTTGATCAGCCCCCGAGACCGGCTCGGGAGCCCCCGAGGATGGTTGGTCGACGATCATCATGACGGCCGTGCCGCCGGGGCTGGCCGCCTCGGGTGCCGCCGGCTCGACTGGGGCCGGCTGGACGACCGATGGTTCGAGAGCCGGTGGCGAAGTTGCAGGGGAGGCGGCTGGAGCCGTTGATGGGCCGGCTGCGCCTGCCGGCATGAAGATTGACTCTGATTCTGGGGACGGTTTGATCGACGGCTTGAGCAACCGTTCGAGGGAGACGCCGACTGGGATGGCCTGCCGAGTGGAGCCGATCTTCGCCAGCGCATCCGCCGCCTCGTTGTCCGCTCGGGGGACGTGATGAAACTCACAACCCTCGAAGGAGCCGGTGAGCTATTGTACGAGGAGGTGGTAGCTGGCCATGTTGGCATCCCTGGCGTCCCATTCGCCAGAGACCTGCTGCACCACGAGATCAGAGTCGCCGAAGCAGAGGATGCGCCTGATGCCGATCTCCTTGGCGAGTCGGAGGCCATGGACGATGGCCTCGTATTCCGCCACGTTGTTGGAAGTGGCGAAGTGGATCTGGAGGGCGTACTTGAGTTGATCACCTTTCGGGGAGGAGAGGACTATGCCGGTACCCAGGCCGGTCCTCATTTTTGAGCCGTCGAAGTGCATGTGCCAATGCGTGGAGTCTGGGGGAGGCGGAACGAACTCCGTCTCCACCCAGTCGACGAGGAAATCCGCCAAAGCCTGTGACTTGATGGCGGTTCTTGGCTCGTACCGGATCTCGTGATCGGCGAGGGCGATCACCCACTTGGCAATCCGGCTGGTGGAGTCCCGGCCGCTCATGATCTCGCCAAGCGGGGCCGTGCTCACCACGGGTAATGGTATGCTCTTGGAAGTATTGCTTGACCTTCTTGGCGGCGAAATATATGCTGTAACACATCTTTTGGTAGTGGGGGTAGTTCTGCTTGGACGCGGAGAAGACCTCACTGAGGTAGTAGACGGGTCGTTGGACCGGCAGGGACTTTCCCTCTTCCGGCCGCTCGACCACCAGGACGACGCTGATGACGTGGGTGGTTGCAGCGATGTAGGCGAGCAGCGGTTCCTTCTCAGACGGTGTGGCCAGGATGGGTGCGCGGGTGAGAGCTTTCTTGAGGCCGCGGAAGGCCTCGTCCGCCTCATCAGGCCAGTCGAAGGTGCCCGGCCTCTTGGTTTGACCCGGCTCGATTAGAGCCGTCTTGCGAAGGAGCCCGTAGAGGGGCAGAGCCTTCTCTTCTAGCCGGCTGATGAACCGGCTAAGCGAGGCAAGGCAGCCGGTGAACTTCTGGACGTCGCGGAGCCGGGTCGGCTTCGGCATGCGTTCGATCGCACGAATCTTCCCGGGGTTAGCTTCAATGCCGCGGGCGGACATGAAAAGCCCAAGAGTGGACTGGCGGGAACGCCGAAGACACACTTCTCTGGGTTGAGCTTGATCTTGTATTCGCGCAAGTTCGCGAAAGTCTCCCGGAGGTCATCGAGGAGGCTGAAGTGCTTCTTGGTTTTGACGACGATGTCATCGACCTAGACATGAACGTTCCTGCCTATCTGAGGCAGGAGGCACTTCTGCATGCACCATTGGAAGGTGGCGCCTACATTCTTCAGGCCGAAGGACATGGTGATGTAGCAGTAGGCCCCAAAGGGCGTGATGAAGGAGGTCTTGAGCCGATCTTTCGGGTCTAGCTTGATCTGGTGGTAGTCGGAGTAGGCGTCTAGGAAGGACAGCAAGTCGCAGCCGTCCGTGGAGTTGATAACTTGATCGATCCGCGGCAGGGCAAATGGGTCCTTGGGACACGCCTTGTTCAGGCTAGTGTAATCGATGCACATGCGCCGGGGCTTGTTCTTCTTCAGCACCAGGACTGGATTGGCCAGCCAGTCCGTATGGAACACTTCCATGATAAACCTGGCCGCGAGCAGCCGGGCAATCTCTTCTCCGATAGTGCGTCACTTCTCCTCGGAGAAGCGGCGCAGGGGTTGCTTAACCGGCTTGACGTCCGGCCGGACGTGTAGTTTGTGCTCGGCGAACTTCCTCGGAATACCCAGCATGTCTTTGGGAGACCATGCGAAGATGTCCCGATTCTCACGGAGGAAGTCGATGAGCTCGCCTTCCTATTTTCTGTCGAGGCGGGAGACAATCGTGACGCATTGAGTCGGGTTGGCCGGGTCGAGCGGGATTTGCTTGGTGTCTTTGGACGGCTGGAAGGAGGCCTCGTCGGTGGATTGCGAGGGAGGGGCCGACACGGCCGGCTGGCTGGTCGCAAGGGCCACGAGCCGGTCGAGCTACTGCTTCTCCTCAGCGATTTCCAGGGCCTCGGCCAGCCGGCTGCCGTCTCGAGCGCACTCGAGTGACATTTTGTAGTCGCCCTTGATGGTGATGATTCCCTTGGGGCCCAGCATCTTGAGCTTGAGGTAGGCGTAATGTGGAACCACCATGAAGCTGACAAGGGTCGGCCGGCCCAACAACGCGTGGTAGGGGCTCGTGAGGTCCACGACATCGAACAATACTGGCTCGTGGCGGAAGTGGTCGGGTCCGTCGAAGAGGACGTCAAGGGTGATCTTGCCGACAGGGGAGCAGGATTTCCCAGGCACGATGCCGTGGAAGACCGTCCGGCTCGCCTGCAGGTCTCTACCTTCAACCCCAGCTTGTCCATCGTGTCGAGGTAAAGAATGTTGATGCTGCTGCCGCCATCTATCAGCACCCGCGAGAAGCGGTAGGCTCGCTCCTTGGAGGCGATGGTGGGATCAAGGACCAAGGCGTAGCTGCCGGGATTCGGCATCATGGCAGGGTGATCGGCCTGGCTCCAAGTGACCGGCTTCTCCGACCAGTGCATGAACTGGGGAGTTGCCGGCATGATGGCATTCACCTCACGGCAGAGTCGGTGCTCCGCGTGCTTGCCCGTCTCTTCACTGGTGAAGACGACGTAGCAACCATCCTGGTTGGGGAACTGGTTGATTAGACGACTGTCGTTCGGTGCCGTTACAGGCGCCGGGGCGGCAGCTTGGGCCAGGGCCGGCGCGCGGGCCGACGGCGCAGGAGGAGCCGGAAGGCCGTCCCCCCGGGCCAATCACTGTGAGAAGCCGCACTGCCGAAGCGTGTGCGTAGAGGGTTTGGCCCCTGAATGGTTCTTGCATGGGAGATCGAGCATTTGCTCGAAGCTGAGCTTTGGCTGCCAGGCAGCCTTGCCAGTGCGCTGGCGCTGGCCGGAAGGCTGAGCAGCCGGCTCTTGATCCTCGATGGTGTTGACCTGCCGGCTCCCGTAGTGGGGATCCGGCTGGTCGTTCTTGCGCTTGTTGTTCTGCGGCTGCCGGTTGTCGGCAGCCGGCCGGGTCGCGGTCGGCGTTGTCGTTGCCTTGACCGGCGGGGTCGTCTTGACCCGGATGGCCGAGTCGGCCGTGGCATACTTGTCCGCCTTGGTCGTGAGCTCGGCCAGCGTGGACGGCTCGAAGCACAGGAGTTTGTGCTTGAGGGGGGCTGTCCTGGCAGCCCCCGATGAAATATTGCATGGCTTGTACCTCGTGCACCCCTTCGCAGGAGTTGCGGAGCTCGGTCCATCGAGTGAGGTAGTCCCGGAGGGATTTGTCCGGCTCCTGGACGCACATGGTGAGTTCACGGGGACGACCAGGCCGCTTGTAGGTGCCGGTGAAGTTATAGACAAAGGCCTCCTCGAAGTCTGTCCAGGTGTTGATGCTGACGACCGCCCGGCTGTTGAGCCAGGTGCTGGCCGAGCCGATCAGCATGAGGGGGACGTAGCGAACGACAACACGCTTATTACCCCTGGCGACACCCATGGCGGTGGTGTAGTCGATCAGCCAGTCCTCGGGCTTGGCGGCCCCGTTCTATTTCGGGGTGTCTCAAGGGAGCGTGAGCCGGTTGGGAATGGCTTGGTGCGAATCCTGGGGCCGAAGCAGGCCGGACCAATTGAACCCTCCTCCTCGAGGAGAGCGGATTACGCAAGTCCGTCGATGCGGTTGCGGGCGTCGTCCTTGCTGCGAGGGACATGCGGTCCTCACCGGACCAAGAGTTCGGGACGGATGGTAGGTGGCGTCGACTGCCGCGACTCCCGTTGTGGAGGCGGCATGTGCACCCGGCTACGCCGGCTGTCGGATGCCGGTGCTTCATGGTGGCGACCGCTGCGAGGCGGCTCATTGGTGCGCCGGCTGCTGACAGCCGGCTGCTCACTTCTCGACGTCTCAGAGGGTCGGGGGTTGTTCGCTTTGACCCGGCGGCGGGAGACGCGAGGGGAGCAGGAGTACTGGGCCGCCTGACGGCCGGCAGTTCCCGTGCCCTCGCGTTCGGGTCGGAGGCCTTCGGTGGCAGCGCCGCCGGGCGTGAGCAGATGCTGCTGCGCGTCAGCAGCATCGATGGACTCCTTGATGTGGCGCTCGTGGGCGGCGTGCTCTTCGCCCTCCAAGGCGGCTAACTCCTCGTAGGCCGCCTTGAGGGCCCGCAAGTTGGCTGCGGGTGTGTCATAGACAGGCATTTTGTCGCCGAGAATCTCGGCGACCATGCGGCCGCGGTCGCGCACGGCCCCACGCCGGCTGGGCTCGGTGCCAGCCGGGGTGAGACCGTAGGCGGAAGCATATTCCCACTGCGCCGCCTCCATGCGTCTCCACGTGGCCACGAGGGCGGTGGCATCCTCGAACAGGATGCGGCGAGCCGCCTCGAGGTCGACCGCGGCGGTGTCAGGGTTCGCCGTTGGGGCGATCGGAGTGCTTAAACCCCGAAGGGCCGTACCAAGCGGGCCGGATGTGCCGACGCGGGTAGTAGCAGTGGTAGCCGCGGCCCGCGCCCGTCCGGACGCGGTGGAGGAGGTGATGGCCATAACCCCCACATGATCGTGGGACCCACTGGGCCGAGCCACAGCGAATGCGCCCACCGCTGTAGGCGGGCCGGCGCAGACAAGCACCCCCGCGGGATACTCGTCAGCGGCCGGAGCCTCGGCGAGGCTGAGCCTGCCGAAACGCTCGGTGAGCGCGTCGATGTCGGCCGTTAGGCCGACGGATTTGCCCGCAAGGCATGCTGAGGCAAGCCCCACGAGCTCCCCACGGTTTCGTCGGGACGAGCAGCGACGACAGGGAATGGCGAGGGGTCCCACCCGAAGCATGAATCGGACTGGCGCGGCGCAGGGCCCCATGATGGGCACCAACTGTCGTCGTTTTCTCACGACAGATGCCATGGGGTGTCTTATCGAAGGTGTTGGGGCCAAAGGATGCCAATGGGCTCCGGGTGCAAGATTGGGCACAAGAGGTGATGACACACGATGTACCCAGGTTCGGGGTCCTCCGAGGGAGGTAACACCCCTAGTCCTGCTTGGTTTCTTTGGATGGATGGGTATGTTCACAGGGATGCTCCTGGAGCTGTGTCTAGAGGAGGAAGAAAGAGCAGCCGACTCGTCTTCCTCCGCTATGATGAGAGTTTCGTGGATGTGAGCGTGAGTGTATATGTTTTTTGTCCGTCCCCGTTCCATGAGGGGCTCGGGGGGGGGGGGTATAGGCCAACCCCCCGGTTCTTACAATATGCTATAAGTACCAAAGTGGAGGGACCTGGCTGGCAGCCTCTTCGGCCGGCCAGAGGGTCCCGCTGCTTGTGTTGTCTCGTCATGGGCGGGGCCCGCCAACCGGCTCTGCGATTGGTCCTCGCCCACCTGCCCTGGCACGGGTCGCCAGGGGAAGCGTCGTCTAGCGCCAGCCGACCGAAGTCTCTGGTATGGCTGGTGGCACTATAGCCACGCTGGGACAGACAATCGAGTGACGAGGGCGTGCCGACACTATTCCCCCGCCCGGTCGCGCTCACCGGGGTCAGCGGCCGGGACGGTCGAACTATAGCCATGCGCAGCATGGCGTAAGCGGCCACTGTAGCCATATGTCCACCCGTCGTGCCGGTCGTGTCACGTCGTCGTACCCGCGGACAGAGGGACGGGACGGGGCATGTCCGTCCCAAAGTCAACGGAGGAGCCGGCCCGTGGGCGGCCGACTACTCAACCAGCCGACCGAGGGCCCAACCGACTGCTTGACCAGCCGGCCAGGGCGCCAGCCGGTGCTGGCTTGCGTTGGGCGCCCTCCGGCCGGCCACGTCCAGCCGGCCGCATAGTTTTTCTTCGAAGCGAAGGGGGAGAGGACCCCGTTGCTTTAGCCTACTTGGGGGTATAAACCCCGTCACATGCGAAAACGATGATGAACCCATGGATCATTCGGGAAAGTTGGGTTCAGAGCAAAGTAATCCTTCTGCAGTAGCTTTTGTCCGAATACCCTATCCCGATTGATCACTCTTGTACCTTTGATTGAGCTTGAAATTGAGAATATGCTCCACTTGTCGGTTCATTTCCTCTTGCATGATCATGTCCACTTCTTCGTCCTAATCCGATGATTCGAAGAACTCATCATGAATCATTTGATCAAGCTCCGTCGATCCATACTCCTCGCCGGACGAAGCATCATAATCCATCGTTTTCCCTAAAAAATGACAAGAAAATCCGGTCAGACATTGAGTCGAACACATCCAACGCAAGGCAGAGCCAGAGAGTCGCCGGACGTACTGCAGTGTCTTCGGGCCGGTGACCACGTCCTCCGCGGCGAGGACGGGACGAAAGACTCCTCTGACGGAGCTGGCGGGGCAGAGGCTAAGAACAGTGTTGGAGCTATGAGACGGACGACGCGAGGAGGAAGAAGAGAAAAAAACAACAAATGAATCCGGCGGTTCTGGGGTGGATTTGGTGCAATTTGCGATGGGATGAGGATGTCGGGTCCGACGTGACCGGAAGCGCTCGGGCTGCCGCATATCAACACCGTATTTGGACTGGATGTAAGAGATGTCGATCAGACCGGACGTTAAGGCCTGTTTGAAGGGACCGACTGAGTCGATTTTTTTATAATCGCCGGATGGCATGCCAACGTTTGAGGGGGGTAAGGTTCCGGGTGTAGATGCTCTAACATGGCATTCGGTGTCGAAGCAGGCTGCGGCTGTCGACCCCACAAGTGGAAGGGTGAACGTTGCGTGGTGCGTGTGATTTTGTAAATGAAAAATGGGTCGTAGGCAGGCCGTTTGTGTTGCGATGACCACTGCTCGGCTGTGCACTACTACACCAGCAGCAGCAGCAGATGGCAAGTGGGCCGATAAACCAGCCAGATCAGCTTGTCAGTGGGAGGAGGATAAAGCAGCCCCAAGCCGGACCCACGCGCAAGCGGAGCAAGTGTGAATGGTGGGCGGGCCCCGTGCCGTCAAGTGCTGGAGTACGAACGAACGAGCGAGCGGCGCCGCCACCACTACCTAGCCAGGCAAGCGTAGTGGCCTGTCCACCAGTCCACCCATGTCAGACGGCCAAGCTAACCGAACCGGCCTCCGTGAGCCGAGTCCACGCAGGTCGGGTGGCGCTGTCGGCGTTATCTATCCCTTTGTCTGCTTCTGCTTACATACAACTAAACAAACATGCTTTCTTTTTTCCATTCTTCTACTAGTACTACCTATCACCTTCCGTTCGGCGGGCAAGACCGGCCACGCACCGAACCGTACCATACCCGCACGGCAGCAGCTCGATGACGCGCGGGCCAGGGCATGTCCCGCCCCACAAGCCAGCCTCACAGGCACGCACGCCTGCGTATTTCTGCGGTCAGACGGAGCCGGCCTGCTTAGCGTACCCCGTGGACCGCGAGACGAGACATCCGCACGCCTTTCCATAATAACTGCACGCGTTGTAGGAAGACGCAACGCAAGCAAAGCAATTCGATCGAGCTTATTACCGAAAACCCTGAAGAAGGGGGGTTAATTAGCGCCCGAACCCCTGACTCTTTCTGTTTCTGGTAAACGAACCCGCTGCGGTCTCTTTCCTTCCCCCGCCGGGGAGGGGTCGCTGCCGGGTACGGGGTACCGACTTGCCGTGGGGCGAGAAAAAAAGGAAACGGGGCGGGGCGCTGGCGATAACAGCACGCTTAAACTAATGACGTCGCGGCCAGTGGGAGGCGCCGAGGCGGGTCAATAGTAGGCTAAAGTTACCCCCGCCCGTCCCGCGTCAGTGGCCATGTCGGATCCACCCACCCACCACCAACACCAGTAGGCGCCCAATAGCTGCTGCTGCTGCGTCCGCGGCGACGGCGACTTTCGTTTCGGCGGCGGCGGAGGCATGAAGAACTTCTTCAGGAAGCTCCACATCGGGGAGGGGTCCGGGGACGGCGCGTCGCCGCCCGCCCCGCCGCTCCCCCGCAAGGGCAGCGGCGGAGGAGGCGCGGTCCACCAGCCCCTCACCGAGCAGCGGCAGCCGCAGCCGCCCTCGGTGGTGTCCAGCTGGCTCGACTCCGTCCCGACGCGCCCCCCGCCCCCGACGCCCCCGCCCCCCGCGGAGGCGGAGGGGTCGGCGTCCGCGTCGCCGGGTGGGGAGGATAGGCGGCCATCGGGGCCGGGGGCCGAGAGGAGGCGCGCGCAGGAGGAGGGAATGGAGCGCAGGCTCTCGCAGGAGGACGAGCGCCGGCGATCGCGGGAGGAGGACGCGCTGGAGGAGCGGGTCATCAGGGAGTCGTCCGAGGCGGAGGAGAGGAAGCGGGAGAGGGAGAAGGAGGAGGACGACCTGGAGGAGTTCCAGCTGCAGCTCGTGCTGGAGATGAGCGCCCGGGACAACCCCGAGGAAATGGAGATCGAGGTCGCCAAGCAGATGAGCCTGGGCTTCCGCCGCCCCGCGAGCTCCCTCGCCGAGGTCCTCGCGGCCCGATACTGGGTCAGTTAGCAATCTAGCCCTGCCTGCTTCGATGCTCGATTTCGATTGTCCGTCATGTTTCTCATATCGCAATTGTGATCATCCATTACGAATACGATAATGCTCATTGCTGTGTGCTTCCTAGTCTTCTAGCTAGAGCTTGATGCTGGTATATTCCTTGTTAGATTCGTAACAGTAGGAGCTCTCTCTTGAGCAAAGTGGTAGCTACTTTGGAACACAGAAGTTGCAATCCACAGTGACCGAAAAACTCACTAATCGTATGTCATGTTGAATCCAACAGGAGTAAGTAACAGAAGTTGTTTTGTTGCACCATATACCGAAAACCCACGAATTCAATGAGGTTTCCAAAAGGACTAGCCTCTTGCTAGGAATTCTTTGGAGCTTGGGTTGCAGGAGAACATCTGATACTGACTTTCATGTATACAGTCACTACAGTATAATTTCTTGAGTGTGTTCCAGAGTGTGATGCTGGTAGATCCTTTATTTGTGGTTGACTGGTAACAGTAGAGCTCCCTCAATAAATTAGTTCTTCTGTGTTTATCCTTAATTGTAATCACTAATTTGTTGCTCGATAATGCATGAATCCTATGTCGACTTTGTAAATGGGATTGATGGACCTCAAACGAACACAAATGGCATCTTCGATATGGTTTCTTATAGAATATGTATTGTGGTGTTTCTATTATACTGAAATTTCTTTACTTATATTGTACCCTTACCATATTCTCACACGTATCATATGATATATTTGTTCATGGTCCACAGAATTTCAACGCCCTTGGCTATGATGACAAAATAAAAGATGGCTTTTATGATCTCTACGTCATTGGGAATGGGCCGGCATCAATAAACATGCCCTCTCTTAGTGATCTGCGAGCACAAGCAGTTTCACATAATAGTGTCAACTGGGAGGCTGTATTGGTTCACAGAGGTGAAGATCCCGAGCTTATGAAACTTGAGCAGAAGGCCTTAATCAGTGCTCTTGAACTTCGATCGAGAACTTCAGAACATGTTGGCAATGCTTTGATTCAGAAACTTGCTAATTTAGTTGCTGATCACATGGGTGGAATAATATGTGATCCTGAAAGCATGTCAAGGAAATACCAGAATATGATCAGATCCCTGAGAACACGGATTGGAAGTGTAGTCGTGCCTCTTGGCCAATTAAAAACTGGTCTAGCTCGTCATCGCGCACTGCTATTTAAGGTCAGTAACTTACAAATATATTAAACATTTTTAGATGCTGGGACCAATCCTGACCCATCTTTGTACAGAATTTGCTAAGCATGAATATCTGTTGTAATGTTTTAGTTTGTCATCTTTTAATTTGGTGCAGAGCTTCATGTCAACATTGTTTTTTTACATTGTTCTAATATCAAAATGGATGACAACATTTTCTCACTGTTCTATGAAATCTGTAGATATAATGCAGCAAACCATGAATGAAACATTTGTTCAAAAAATGATCAATTAGTATGCTAACAATTGCTTCACTGACATGGGGAAACACTGTGCAAAACATTTGTCCAATAGGTACATCACTAGTGAGCTAATAGTTATTCTCTCCACGCTTGGGTGTAGGTTTTGGCTGATAGCCTTGATATCCCTTGTCGACTCCTGAAAGGAAGGCAGTACACTGGATCGGATGATGGAGCCTTGAACATTGTGAAATTTGGTGATGGAAGGTATTACACCCTTTGCACAATCAGCATAAATGGGAGTCTGTAGCACACATAAGCATCCGATGGGACAATTGTGCTTTATGTAGTTAGATTTCTTGCTTGCTTCACCCAATAGGACCTATAAAGAAATAAAGAAGATGCTTAGAGACTTTATAACCTTCTATGCCATGCTGCATTTTGCAGGGAATTCATTGTTGATCTTGTGACAGATCCTGGTACGGTAATTCCTTCAGAGGGTGCTGTTTTGTCTACAGAATTTGAAGACAGTTCCTACCCAGATAATCATCAGTTAGGCAAAGCTGATATGACCAATCAGTTGGGATCTTCTCACAGTGGAGTCTCAAATTCTGCATGTGATTCTTTTGAGTATGAGCTACTTGACAGAAGATCGATATCAAGCAACGTTGGTCCTTCTGATACAGATGGAGCTGCGACTAGTCAAACAAGCAATCAACAAAATACGATAAGTTCTTTTGAAAATTTATCGGTTAGCACATTCCCAAGTGAAAATAGACCTGTTATCAATGAATGTAGAAGCACGGAAGAAGCGGTGGCACCAAAGAACAAAGAAAAACCAGTTGGTGCAAATAATTCTCTATCAAGTTCACCTTCTTCCCCAGAAGTGGGCAGCACTATGGGTTTCCGGAGGATGAAAGTAAAGGATATCTCAGAGTACATGATTCATGCTGCCAGGGAAAATCCACAGTTAGCACGGAAAATCCATGAGGTCTTACTTGAAAATGGAGTAGTGGCACCACCTGACCTGTTTTCAGAAGATTCAATGGAAGAGCCAAAGGATCTAATTGTGTGTGATGCCACCCTGTTTCAAAGCAAGGATGAAATGAAAAGGAGAATGAATGAGGTTGGATCAAGGGAATATGCTGATCGTGGTCATGGCCCATCACCGTCCCATCGTCCTGGGCATGAGCTCCAATCGAAAGTTGTACCTCACCGGGCACCTCTGGACTCACTTAAACCTATCGAGGGTCTGGGTATATACCACCATCCGGATATCCGTGATAACACATCTCCCTATTTTTCTCATTATGAACCTTCGGCACCTCCCCAGGAAACTTCGTCACAGCTCTCAAAGCAATTGCCTGTCACGGCCGCTGCTGTTGCAACTGCTGCAGTGGTAGCGTCTTCGATGGTTGTCGCAGCCGCAAAATCTAACAGTGATATGAAATTTGATGTGCCCGTTGCAGCTGCAGCCACCGTTACCGCAGCTGCAGTTGTTGCAACAACTGCTGCTGTTAGCAAGCAATATGAACACTCGGAGCCTGGTAATCAGCTACTTAGTTTACCAAGCACATCTGAACAAAATGAATCAGTTGAGAAAGCTGCAGATGACTTTTGGGATAAACAACACACTGAAATTGGTCATGGCCAAGAGAATGCTCTAGATCAAGAAAGGGATTCAGCTGAAGTTCCTCGGGAAGCCGAAAGAACCTCAGACAAATCAAGTGGGACAGAAAGTGCAAAATCTGAAATTACTCTGGAGGATGTTGCAGAGTTTGAGATGCAATGGGAAGAAATTGCAATCGGGGAACGGATTGGCCTTGGTACCTCTCTCTTGATTTATGCACATGAATTTTATCTTAGTCATGCTATTTTTTCGGCGATTGTGTGTAATGATTCTCTGATGTTAGCACAAAACAATTTCAAAGTTTTTAAATTTCCATGCAACCTTTGGTGTTTCAGGATCGTTTGGAGAAGTTTATAGAGGAGAATGGCATGGAACAGTAAGTCTTTCAGTTTAAATGTTTTCTTGTAGTTTTCAAATAATTAACTAGTTCCATGTATGTCATCTTAATTGGCGATTGCTAAATGAACAATGGAAATAGAAGGAAGCCAGTTTATTTTATTTTTGTCCGTGGGGACTAATGATGTGAAAGAAATGTTGAATTATAACATTGAGACTATAATATGTCTCTACTTTTCAGTGTCATTAACATTTAGCAACGAGGAAAGTCAGTTAAAAATCTGCAAAAAGCTGTCATAGGCATCTGGCTCTTTTTCTCCTCCATAATATGAAATGCTTGCATTGAGATATAGAGGTAAACAAATAATGTGGGCCTTGTACCAAAGGGGGGAATTTTACCAATAGACTTTTGCCACCAGTTGCTTTCTGTTTTCACCCAGAGCTTGAAGTGAAATGCGATTTCTGTAGTGACAGGCCTCAGTAACCGTTTTGGTTAGTTTGAAGATCCCTCATTTTGCTCTGCATTATGTGTTAACCATTTAGCTATCCTTGAATTTTTATCTTCAGTTTAATGGCATTTTTTAAAGGATAATAAGTTGCTTTATCTGTAGGAAGTTGCAGTCAAGAAGTTTTTGCAACAAGATATTTCGAGCGATGCTCTGGAAGAATTTAGAGCTGAGGTATACTGCTTTCTGTATTTGAAATGGCATAAATAGGCTACCGTGCAGTCGGCTTTCTGTTGTAATTGCATATATGCGTTCTGCGCTCATGTGTACTCTCTGTGTGCGTTTTGTAAGCCAGACATACAGGTTTCTGTGAAGTAATCGTATTTTTACTCCGTAATTGTAAATTTTAGTGCAGTGTTAGTGATAATTTGCAGCAATAACGGTAGATTTACTGGTTTGAGTTTACACAATATTCTCTAGGTGGTTTCTTTTGACAATAGATTTATAGTAATTGGGTGCAAATTCAAGCAGTCTCTTGTCAAAGATTTGGAACTTAAATCAGCATCCTGACCCTAGTTTGTTTCCGTTATGTGTAACAAGGGTTTAATAAGTTTTTTCTTATGCAGTTATCCTAACAATTGCTTCATGTCTAGGTGCGAATAATGAAGCGGTTGCGTCATCCTAATGTTGTTCTCTTCATGGGTGCTATCACTCGTGTGCCTAATCTTTCCATTGTCACCGAATTTCTTCCAAGGTAGCTTTCTTGATTTAATTTTTTTATTTGGGACTTGTGTTTACAATGTACTCCCTCTAACTAAATATAAGACGTTTTTGCAGTTCCAAATAAAAACGTCTTATTTTAGTTACATAGGTAGTAACACATATCATAAGATCATCACGCCACTTGAGTACTTGACCATTTGATGCAAAATTTGACGAGTTATTTTCTCCTGATGACTTTCTTTTTGCATTAGTTTACTTAAATGACTATGCGCCATGTTGCTCGTGAATGCTGTAGAAGTTCACACTATTTTATGTTAAAATGGAAAATGCTCAGCGATTGGCACATATGAGTTAAAATGCGCCATATTGTTTTGATCTCATCTTCTCAATCATGCAATGTTTTAATAACCTGGCTTGCTTTGCAAGTCAAGCTTAGTTTGACCTAAATGAAAATAGACAAGTATATCTCACACATTCCAAAGTGCTTGTCAGCAATCTCCTTTAAGGACCGCCACAGTAGGCTGGTGACAAGTGATTGTATTAATGATACAGTTCGTGCAGAAATAGATATGGAAGGATTTGGAGACTGATATAAATACTACTCCCTCCGTTCACGATTAAAAGATGTTTTGGATATTTCAATATGGACTGCATACAGACTGAAATGAGTGACCTAAATGAAAGATGTTTTGGATATTTCAATATGAACGCTCTGAAATAGAACACACTAAAATGTGTCTATATACATCTGATTTGGAAAATAGTTAGAATATCTTATAATCCCTTCGTCTCTAAATATAAAGAGGTGTTTGGTTTGACGTTCCGTAATGTTACTCGATAATGATGGGACCCGAATATGATAGTTTTTGTTTGGTTTGACTTCAACGTAATGAGGTCCCGTGTAATCAGATTACACCATTGTTGAAATCTGATTCCGCCCAAGTCTCTCCGTTATCCGACCCCTCTCTCATTTGATTTAATTGCTGGATCGCTGCTGCTCTGCTATTCTCTCCACGCGAGCGGGGGGTGGGGGGTGGGGGGTGGGGGGTGGTGGGGTGGGTGGGGTGGGTGGAAGAGCACGCCAAAGGCTTGCCTGCGGCGGGTGAGATGGGTGACGGCCTGGGGCGTGCAAGATCTGAGCGGCCGGCGGCACACAAGATTGAAGACGGCTGGCGGTGCTTGAGATCGGGGACGGCCGGCGGCATGCATGCTCGGGGCGGCCGGGGGCGAGCAAGAGCTAGTTGTGGACGAGGAGGAAGGTGGCCGGCGAGCTGCAGGGAGAGAGATTCCTCGTGCGTTGGTGAAATAAGAGCAGATCGATGGTAATCAATTCCTTTCCATGGACGAACCAAACAAACTTGGAAAAAACTTGTTACAGCCGCTAAAACTCCGCGATTTGATTACGTTAACGTTACCATTCCTGTAACCAAACACCTCCTAAGCCTTTTAGAGATTTCAATATGGACTACATACGGATATATATAGACATATTTTAGAGTGTAGATTCACTCATTTTGCTCCCTATGTAGTCCATATTGGAATCTCTAAAAGAGCTTATATTTAGGAACGGAGGGAGTAATAGTGAACGGAGGGAGTAGCTAACACTTGTAACAGCTCTTTACCCTCTTCATCCATAAAATACGTCTGATGTAGTTCCATAACTTCCTTTAAATGAGTCCACATTATTTACTAATTGCTAGTTCTGCTATTGACATGTCAGAGGTAGCTTGTTCCGGTTGATTCATCGACCTAACAACCTGTTGGATGAAAAGAGGCGGTTAAGAATGGCACTTGATGTGGTAAGACTAATGCATGCTTCTAATGTATCTGTTTCTGTAAGCTGTTGATAAATGCAGACAAGTACAGCTAATATATTGTTTACTAACTTGCTTCGTATGGTCTGTAGGCACGAGGTATGAATTATCTGCATAACTGCACACCAGTTATAGTCCATAGAGACTTGAAATCTCCAAATCTACTTGTTGACAAGAATTGGGTTGTGAAGGTAAGCCACATGTTTTATTATAGCATTGGCATTCTGTGTTCTGTTTTCATTGCAAGCCATATAACCTTTTTGCAATTTAGGTTTGTGATTTCGGTCTATCAAGAATGAAGAACAATACCTTCCTGTCATCAAGATCAACTGCTGGAACAGTAAGCTTGCACGATCCTGCAATTTTAGTATAACTTTTATGTGAGCAGTGCTTTAAGCTTTCTGCAGTTTTCCATCTGAGAGAGTATAGATGAACTTTTCTTCTGCATGTTGAAATTTTGTTTAAGTGTACGAATTCTCCAGTTCCCTAAACCGTTCTCTGCTCTTTTTATTAAAATAAACAAGCGCCATTGAACAGCTGGGCAGACACCCGGGAGCCAATCGCTGAAAAACCACACAAGTGACCCCTTTATATTATAGTAAAGTATTTCAGTTCACCACAAATAGCTAGCGCCCATCGGTGTAGTCACGTAGTTTACCAATGTACTTAAGCTGGTGAACAGGTTTAGGTGTCCTGGAATTCTGTTACTCTTACATCAGATAATTCTTCTACACTAAAAAAAGTTGATAATGCTATATCTAGAGTTTTTATTTGTAGCTAGGTGGTTCAAATGTTCTACCATAGTTACTAATAAATGCTTGTGTTAATGTGCAGGCGGAGTGGATGGCACCTGAAGTTCTACGCAACGAACCATCAGATGAGAAGTTAGTCTACTGCATAAAACCCAGCTCAGGTTTATACATCCCCGACATAAATTTGTGCTTGCTGAAATGGTTGTGCATGTTGGCAGATGCGATGTCTTTAGTTACGGTGTCATACTGTGGGAACTCTGTACGCTACAACAGCCTTGGGAAGGTATGAATGCAATGCAAGTCGTTGGAGCAGTTGGGTTTCAGAGTCGCCGACTTGACATTCCAGATAACGTCGACCCCGCCGTAGCAGAGATCATAACAAGATGCTGGCAGACGTTAGTATGCCTAATCCGCTCGGTTGCAATTTCAAGATATTGCACACCGGGCATTCATAATAATCACCCGCATTCTTGTTTGTACGATTCCTAGTGGTCTGAATGATGTTTCCTCCTGTATTTGCTGCAGGGACCCCAGGGCGCGACCTTCATTTGCAGAGATCATGGCTGCATTAAAACCATTACTGAAGCCTTTGCCCACGACCCAAGCACCAAGGCAGAGAGTACAACAAACAGACGGGTAAAGAAAAAACGAAGATTAGCAGCTGCCCAACGTCTATACCTACAGGAATTGTTTTTTGTACAGCTACACCAAATGCGTGTGCAGAGTAAAGAGCGTGCGTGATGTTGGTCCTTTTGCTTTCCTGTAAAGATGTAAGATCGTCCCAACAGTGGCATGAGCCGTATTAAGCCCGCCTGTCATCGATCCGTTCACGAAGACGGACACTGTTGGACCATGTAACAGTTGAACAAGGAACTGACGTGGCGGGCGGAACAGGGGGCTTTGTTCATACCGTCTCTCCTCTCCTCCATTTCCTTCTCGTGTTTCCACCAAATGGTGGCTATTTTATGTTCCAACACATGTAATGTAATGCCAGTCAAAACCAAAAGGAAGAAAGATATGATCAGTTTGTGATCTGTTGCAGTCCCCAGGTCCTGGTGTTTCACTGCCTACTCTCACCTGCTGCTGTGCTGCTACTACAGCTACAGGCAAGAAGTACATCTCGGCGGTTCGTCCGGCAGCGGCGGATGGAGCCAGAGAAGCCATTGATCCTCGCCAGTCGCCACGATCCTCGGACGGGGAAAAGAGGACGCGCGCGTCTTCCGCGCCTGCCCATCTGGGCTTGACCGATTCCCAGCCACAGGAACTCCCCGAGCAGCCCGCGCGATCCTCTTTCTTCTTCTTCCCGCCTCTGCGTTTCCCGCGCCAGCCGATCCCATTCGATCTCCCCCAAGAGCAGCAGGCAGACGCGAACGAAGGTAGGCACGCACGGGATGGCGAGCATCTTCTGGGGCGGCGCCAAGGCCGACGAGGTGGCCGACTTCGACGAGCACGACCCCACCCCCTACGGCGGCGGCTACGACATCGCCCTCACCTTCGGCCGCGCCCTCCCGCCCTCCGACGAGACCTGCTACCCCATCTCCACCGCCACCACCTCCTCCTCGTCCTCGTACGAGAGCCACGGCGCGCCCGAGCAGCACCGCAGGAGGCCGCAGGACCAGGACAGCCACGGCTCCGCAGGGTACGCGAGGAGGCCGGAGGAGACGCATGGCCCCGCTGCCGGGTACGGGCACGGGAGGAAGGCGCACGACGACGACGACGGCGGCGGCGGTGCGTACCGGAAGCCCAAGCCGTCCTACGGCGGCGACGACGACCGGCCCAGCCACGGCCGCAAGAAGAACGTCAGTCCGTCCTCCGCCGAGAGTTGCATGGCCCCGTCCCGCCGTTCCCCTGAAAATCATCTCTTTGCTGCATTTCTTTGTAGGACGACGACCACGACGATGACAGGCAGCGGCGGTACAAGAAGCGCGATGACGATGACGATGACGATGATGAGAGGAAGCCGCGGCACAATAAACACGACGACGACGACGACTACGACCACGATAGGAAGCCGCGCTACAAGAAACGTGACAACGACGATGATGACGATGATAGAAAGCCGCGCTACAAGAAGCGTGACGACGACGATGATGATAGAAAGCCACGTTACAAGAAGCACGACGACGACGACGAGCGGAAGCAGCGTCGCGGGAACGACCGCCGCCGCCACGATTACGATGATTGATCAAGGCATCATGACATGAGCTTTATTAGCTGACGCTAATAAGCATAGTTGCGACGGCTTCGCTTCGATCAATTATGACGTTATATATATTTTTCAAGCATTTTTCATTTCTCTATTCACCGGCCGGCATGCGTCCAATCGTATGCTTGAGCTTCTCTTGGAATAAAATGTGCAGATTGACCTGTTTGTGTTTTAATTATGCGTTTCTGCTCCGGTGCTCCGGTGCTCCCCTGAAGCGAACGTTTCAGCGCGAGAAACGTAAGAACCGTCTAGATGCGTCGATGGTCGTTGGCAACGACGATGGTCATTTCAGGTGGGCTAGAACGCGCGTAGACCATTTATAGCTAGTGATATATACATTCTATGATTGAATCATCAGATGTAGTACTTAGTATTTTTTAATTAGATGTTTAGTTAGGTTTTTCTTGTATAGGATTTATTTATAGCCAGTGATATATGTAATTAAATGTTGTGATTGGATGATACAGTAGAAGTACGAGTTAGTTTTTTAATTAGATGTATTAGTTAGGGTTATTTGTACTGGATTAGTTCATATCCAATGATATATGTAACTAAACTTTGTGATTCAACAATCCAATGGATGTAGGAGTTAGTGTTTTTAATTAGATGTTGGAGTTAGGGTATTTTAATTAGATGTAGGAGTTAGGGTTCATCATTTCATTCATTGTGACCTATCAATGCTCATTCACAACTGGTCATACCATACTGCATTTGTGATTCAATGATCAAGTGGATGTAAGAGTACGTGTTATTTAATTAGATGTTGGAGTTAAGGTATTTTAATTAGATGTAGGAGTTAGGGTTTACTATTTCACTCATTATGACCTATCAGTGCTCATTCAGAACTGAGACTAAGAAAAAATGGCTATAGGGGATATTTCAAAAACAAGAAGTATGAGCATGTTGACATAATTTCAGTAGTAGTCATATGAGTTGCAAAAACATTAACATGTCCTAGAAAGATTGTTCTTGTACAAAATTTTGTAAACCGTGAAGTAAATATTCCAAGGCAGGATTATTAAACAACAAATTTAATTTGTAACATGCCACGAAATTGTGCAAAATGTGTTGATAATCATATGTATTCGGCTTGAGTGGTAATATTTGAGTCCTGGCACCACCACTGCATGTAAGGATCTGGTATAAGGATCTGGTATAAGGATATGGAGATTTATGTTAATACTACTACAATTTTAGGCCGTGCACTATCCCATTGCAGGAAAAGAAGAGGAAGCTGGACATGACTGGCTTCCGTGACCCGTATGATCCAGACTATGACGATGACGAAACCTATGAGGTTTATCCCTAGTTGAAATTTCATTTGTTCATTTAGTTCCTTTCACATGTTTTACTATATGAATGCATAATGTACTAATGTAATTTATTTGTGTGTGCAGTATCACTCTGATGATGATGTGGACGCTGGGAACATCGAGTTCTTCATAGCGAAGGAAGTCGAGAAGATCAAGGCCAAGGGATCCTCTTTGTACACCAAGGGGAAGAAGTTCGTGTGCCCCTACTGTACCACAAAGAGAAAGCCCAAGGATGGGCTCTATGACCACCTTATCTCTCATGCACGGGATGCATCCATTGGTTCCGACGACTACAAGGTCCGAGGACAGCATGGTGCCCTCCTGAAGGCTCTATATCCCAACTAGGCCTACACAATCTTTCTCATCTGAAGTGCCACTCATCATCAATATATGTGATAATGTTTTACTTTTGTTAATATGCATGGGGTTGTGAACCGTTGGAAACTTCGTTTGCTTTTGTATTATATATGGCTCTAATGTTGTATGTCTTTGAACTTGATGCCCAGTTTAGATGACCTGGATGGTATTAATGTAGGAAGATATCTGAATTTCTATCTCATGGAATTTATTTCTGAGGTATGCTTCCTTCTTATTAGATTACACAATGAATCATCATTTTTAAAAAAGTGTTATAATACATTCATGAATTTAAAAACTGTAATAAATAATAAAAGGAAAATTTGAAAAAAAGGAAAAAGAAAAATAGTAGTGTAAGAAAATGTTTGGTAAAAAAGGAAAAAGAACATTTGAATTAGAAGTGGTGGATTTTTGTATGAAATGAAAGAAAAGATATTATCATACATTTACCAATTTTAAAATAGTAATAACTAGTGAAAAGGAAAATCTATATGAGAAAAAGGAAAAAAGAAAAATGCATAGAAAATAGGCCAGCCCAACCATCTACATGGATGTGCGGTCCAGCACGCTGGTGAGGCTGGCCTGGGTCAGCCCACCAAAATTGGGCCCAATCGCTGTGCTGCACCGGGAACAACTGACGGGTGGTGAATGTTTAGTCCCACCTCACCGAGCGAGAGGCGTCCGCACCTGCTTATATACCTGGCTCAGAGAGGCGTGGCATGAGCCTCTCTCAGCGAGACATCACATCATCTAAGCCTACCTCTATGCCCTGTGGGGCCTACTGGCAGGAATAACACATGCCCTGCGGACCTGCATCCTGGCCCATATTGTTGGGCTTCTAGTCGTATGCAGGCCGTGGCTTGTGAATTTCCTATTAAGTGGGTGGGCATTTTTTTATATTTTTACAGCTTAGATGATGTTTTTGTAGCAAGGTCATTTTTTCCACCACCTCCAAATGACCTCAATTTTTGTAGACATGATATCCTTGATATAAATAGAAAGAATATGAAAGATTTCCTTTTTTATAATTTTTTACCATTTATAGTGGCTCGGTGAAGCCGCGTGTTTCGAACTGGCATTGGCCAGGGCATAAAAAATTCAAAAAAATCAAAAAATGTGAAACATTGGAAACCTATCTATGTTTGAGTAGGAGATCATATGTACAAATTTTTAGGTCATTTGGAGGAGGTCAAAAAAATGACCTCATTTCGGACGAACCGTTTGGTCTCACCTAAGCCAGTTTTTTAGCAAGGTCATTTTCCCACCACCTCCAAATGACCTCAATTTTTGTACGCATGATATCCTTGATATAAATAGAAAGAATATGAAATATTTCCTTTTTCTAATAATTTTTTATCATTTATAGTGGCTTAGTGAAGCCGCGTGTTTCAAACTGGCATTGGCCAGGGCATAAATTTTTCATAAAAAATCAAAAAAATGTGAAACCTTGGAAACCTATCTATGTTTGAGTAGGAGATCATGTGTGCAAATTTTTAGGTCACTTGGAGGAGGTCAAAAAAATGACCTCATTTCGGACGGACCGTTTGGTCTCACCTAAGCCAGTTTTTGTAGCAAGGGCATTTGCCAATTCTCCCGCACATTAAAAAATTGGGACGAAGGTAGGCTTTTGTTTAGAGTTGCTAAGTGCGCGCCACCTTCACCTCTCTCTCCCAAAAAACTTGAATCCCCCCAATCTCGCTCCCGCCTGCAGCGCTAGATCGTCTTTGCCTATATATCCACCCACGTTTCTGCCGCCGGGCGCAGATCTCGCCGCCGCCCCGACGCTTTAACTGTTGCCTACCGGGGGAGGGGGTGTTGGTGGTGTGCTCCGTTCAGCGAATGTGGACGCCATGCACGTACTGGTCGCCGCCAATCCGCAGCCGGAGGTGGTCGAAGACATCACCAACGACGGTGAATCGGTTAGTGTCATCAGAGATTAACCCTAGAATTTGCCATCTCGTGGTTAACCCTATAAACTGCTCTCTTGTTATTCTTTGTTGTTCCTAAAATCTATCCAACCGCTTGATTTTTAGATTAATCATACACTTATCAGTCTGTCTTTCATTGTTTGCAAAATGAAATGAATAGATCATTTGTATTCTCTTATATTATGTCTGTATTTTGTATAACCAAAGTTTCATGGAACCAATGCAAAGAAAAACAACCCATTTTATTGCTGGCGTTGATATAATGTTTAATTCGCTGACATGAGATCTTTTGTTCTTCTAATAGCTCATTGCATATTTGGAACAATGGAAACGTACCTACACCTGAGGGAAACTTGTTTGAAGAAAATGTACAAGTGGCTCATGGATGTAAAGATTGTGTACCGGCGTAACGGGCGCTATAAATGCCCGTTCTGCAGGAAAGCAAACTGGCATTCAAAAACCCAAGCAATTGTAGCTTACAGAAAGAGGTGGCGTCTTAAGGCAAAACCTGCTAAGTTGGCTAACATATTGAGTAGGGTGAAGACCTAAAAGCATGGACTGTTTCCATTGCATCCTGCATCACTTTGTTCTTAGTTTGGTATACGACATGGTATCTTATTGTGGTCACTTTTTTTAATCTAAATCTATGTGATTCGATGTACTTGTGTATTGTTTGTCATTCAGTTCATCTTTCTGATATCTTAATGTCGCCCATCATGAAACACATAAGAGTGAATGTCATAAAATACATAATTTACATACATAAAAAGTTTTGATCATCAAATACATAACTTAATATGGTCCCATAGCATATAACAAGTTCCGATAATAAAAGGCGTAAAACTGAAGAATCTTCTGATCTTCAGGTCCATCATCTTCCGCAACGCATCCATGCTCCCACCTTTAGCATATAAAAAATGGAAAATTTCAAAAGCAATACATATATAGAATGGCATTTGGATAGATAGTTTCATAGATACATATAAAGGAGAGTAGATTTTCTACACCCAAGCTCTATGCACCCACTATGCACCCACGCAAAAAACATAGCGAACTATTTCAAAAGTTTCAGATTCTTTTGAAATGTTTTGCTATGTTTTATTGGGTGGGTGCAAACCACCGTGGGTGCATCGAGGTTGGTGTACAGAAACTACTCTCATAAAAAGGAGAATGGATTTGGATAGACAATTTCACAAAATATGATGAATGCAAGCATCATCTAGCCCATAGAAAACGGATCAAACTTCATATAATGCTCCTACTGATATAATGTACAGGTTAAATGATGTGTTCATTTGATAGTGTGCATATGAGTGTGTTTCAAATCTCACAATATGGTAATTTCAAAATCACACAGTAATCTGTCACAAGCAGACACACGCATTCAAATTTGAATACCAAGTTGAGAAAACTACCTGTTGAATTAATATGAATTTGGCAGCTTGCAAAATTATTGCTGCAATTTAGGAAGTAATTGAAAACAGGGGTTCATATGACCAACACAATTATAATGCTCAATTGAAAACAATAAAAGGACATGCAAGAGGAAGTTAACATGGAACAGAGGGATCAACCACCCTAGACTTATCAACATCACTCCATTTCTAAGTTTCAAACATCATGGAGCTAGCCCATAGAAAATTGATCAAACTTCATTTAATTCACCTTCTGATTTATTGTACAGGTTAAATGATGTGTTCCATGTATAAATTTAACATGGATAAATTTAATGTACAGGTTAAATGATGATCCATTATCCTTCTATAAACCTGATTATATAATCTATCTTCATAATTCAGATTGACATAATCTATCGTGGTTCCAAACAGGGCCTAAACTACACTAAACTACCGCAAAAATTGATGAAATTTACCAATCCACACAGCAAATAGATTTTTGAGTTGGCGTGGATAAATTACTAGCACTGAAAAGGCTAGACTGCAGTGAAATAAAAGGTTAAATTGCACTGCAACCTGACTAATCCAACTCCCTAATTGTAAGCATGAGCACATGTAAAAACAACTCGACTGCGAAGCTTACCCTAAACGCCACCGCCGCCATTGAGACGAGGAGATCGTCGAGGGAACCGTGGAGAATAGCGAGGAAGCGACGTCGCGGGCAACATACCCCTCCTCTTGCGCATGGTGCGCATCCACTCCGATGGCACCACCTGGTACAACACCCTCACGAACGGCACCGCGTATCTGATCGTGTGGTCATCCTCTGGATGCTCGATCTTGGATCTATATGCCCACCACCTGTGCCTGAATCTCCACTCCTCCGAGTCCGTCTGCTCCATCGCCCAGAGGAGAAACTCGATGACTGGAGGGACTCCCGCTGGACTCCATCTCAGGAGTAGATCTCAGCCCTCTCGCTGTCTTTGAGATACTTGCACATGGCCTTCACCGTCGCCGCCACCTCCCAGTCATTGTCAAACCATGAGAGGATCTCCCTCAACCTGGCTAACTTCGCCTGGTCGCCACCGGCGATGGTCGCGATTTTATCGCGCAGTGACATGGATATGCTTCTAGCGGGATGAGGAGAGGAGCGGTGCTAGCTTTGGACGAGGAGATGAGAGACGGTGGATCTGCAATGGAGAAGAGGAAGGAACGATGGTTTTCTAGAACGTAGAAGAGGAAGGAGCGAGGGTTTTCTCGAATGGAGAAGAAGGAGAGGAGGGGATGGTTTCTAACAGGAAAATGAGAGAGGAACGTGCGGCGACGGTTTAGCAATGGACGAGAGCCGGCTCCTCTGACGTGCCACAGCCTGTCGTTCGGCAACTGACATGTGGGTCACGTTGCCGCGCGGGTCCACGTGCCAGTGGCCAACGGCAGCGTGCCGCGCGGCAGGGGATCCTCGTCCACGAGGGAGCCGGCGGTGCTTTATGATTGGACCGCCAAATTGGCTTTGACCGTCAATGCCATTTAAGTTTTCTTTCTGTTGTTCATAATTTTCTCTTTGACTAATAATAACTACAACCGTGGCAGTGGACTACATGTTGTACGTGAATGGATTATATGGAATTTTTTTTTGAAATGAAAGAGAGATAAAACACTGAAAATTCAAAAAAAAAATGTAAAAACTTGGCACATTTCATTTGTTTCATACCTAGTACCCATGAAAATTTTGAAACTTGGAATAGAGTAAATAATTCAAATAGCACATGGCACACTTCCATTGTTTGACACCTAGAACCCATGAAATTTTTGAAACTTGTAATGCAAAAAATAATTCAAATGTCTCTTCACAAATTTAGTCTAGCAAGTGGAAGGTTCATGGTTTTCATAGGCAAAGGAAGTGGCTCATGACCATGGCCATGGCATACATTGCTCAAATGGCCTCAGATTTGGCACATGGTTGATTCATTGCATGCCAATGAATCTTCTCATTGGTCCTACCTATAGATGTGGGGGAAAACTTGAGAACTTTTATTATTTCTCCGCAATACATGCATGGTCTTTTTTGCAAAGGATGTACCAACAATACACTACCATTGTTGTACAAGCATTTGTGGTCACAAAGTACAACACATGAGAATTTGAAATAAGTTGTTTCTTGAGTGAAAAAGCTTTGTACCTAGCTGAAAGGATTGATATGGTTGACTAGAGGGGGGGGGGATAGGCAACTAACACTTTTTAACTTTTCTTTCAATAATTAAGGTTTAGCATCAAATAAGTTAGCTAGATGTGCAACTAGGTGGACAACCTATATGATGCTAACTACTACAAGTACACAAGCAAGCATGGGATATGACACAATAAACGCTTGAAAGAAGTAAAGATGCGAGATAACCAAAAGTGGAGCCGGTAGAGACGAGGATGTGTTACCGAAGTTCCTTCCCTTGTGGGGAAGTATGTCTCCGTTGGAGCGGTGTGGAGGCACAATGCTCCCCAAGAAGCCACTAGGGCCACCGTATTCTCCTCACACCCTCACACAATGCGAGATGTCGTGATTCCACTATTGGTGCCCTTGAAGGCGGTGACTGAACCTTTACAAACAAGGTTGCGGCAATCTCCACAACTGAATTGGAGGCTCCCAACGACACCACGAAGCTTCACCACAATGGAATGTGGCTCCGAGGTGACCTCAACCGTCTAGGGTGCTCAAACACCCAAGAGTAACAAGATCCGCAAGGGATTAGTGGGGGGAATCAAATTTCTCTTGGTGGAAGTGTAGATCAGGGCCTTCTCAGCCTATCCCTAGGAAATCAACAAGATTGATTGGCTAGGAAGGGACATCGGGCAAAAATGGAGCTTGAAGCAACAATGGAGTTTTGGGAAGGAAGAGGTAAGCTTCTTGGAGAAGAAGACCTCCCTTATATAGTGGGGACAAGATCCAACCGTTATCCACTCACTCAGCCCCGCGCATCACGGTACTACCGCAAAAGTCACGGTACTACCGCGATGGCTTGCGGTACTACTGCAGCCTTGAGCGGTACTACCGCTAGCATGGGAGTAGATGGCCCTGCCTGTTATCAAGTGGTAGAACCGCCGGAGCGGTACTACCGCGAGCCTGTGCGGTACTACCGCACGGTTGGCAGAGGCAGCCACTGGAGGTGCACGAAAGTACAAAATTACTTCCGTGCCAACCTCCACAGAGGGAAACCGTGCGAAAAAAGTCCGCACGGTAGTACCGGATGAGAATCGCGGTACTACCGTAGTAGGACGGAAGTAAAAAATTACATCCGCGCCTACTACCGCAGGTGTAGTGGCCATGGCAGGAGACAGCGGTACTACCGCTCCACGGAGCGGTACTACTGCTGGCACCTGCGGTACTACCGCTCCCTGGAGCGGTACTACCACGGGCCACTGAACCCAAACACCTCGCATGAGTTCCTTTTGCACAGAGAGGGAAAACGGGTTGGGGCTCCATTGAAGAGAAGGAAAGGAGGTGCAAGGGAATAGATGTGCACGTGTTGATTCCACCCAGACCTTTCCGATGCGGACCCCCTCTTGATAGTACAACTTTCCTACGAATCAAATCCACCGTAAAGAAACACATAGAACAACCATCTTCGAGAGATTTCGAGGGGCACTGAATCGTCTTGTGCCTAGACCTGAGATATCTGAAATGCTCAATGCACACGATTAGTCCGCAAAGGCATTGTCATCAATCACCAAAACCACTTAGGGAGAAATATGCCCTTACAATCTCCCCCTTTTTGGTGGAGTGATGACAACACTGGATTTGCACATAAGGATATAAAATAAGCATATGCAACCTCAAGACCTACAAAATATAGGATAGCTTCCCCTAGATGTGTGCATACTCTAGATATGATTTGGACTGCAGGGCACACACACTAGGATCAACACTCCCCCTATATTTTATAGGGAATGCAATCTCTGCAACAGAATGAACAGAACTAAGTAAGGAAACTAGGCATAGCATGTGAGCATAAAGATAAGGGAACGTCATGGACAGACTCACAAGCTACGTATCATACTAGAAAATAATAAAGTAGTAGTGATAGCATATGTCTCACACCATATGATAGAGGAAGTCTCCAGGTCACACACACACAAACGACATAAACCAAGGTTCAACGAAAGCAGAGAGACGACGAAAAGGAAAACACAAGACAAAAAGGCAAACACAAATATGCACAAATACTACACTCTCTCCCCCTTTCTCATCGAGAAGCCAAAAAGGCAGAGAGGACACCTAACACCTAGGTGGTAGCTCCCATGCAGAAAGATCAGTCATCGGACTCCTCTGAAGCATCTAGGACGGACTCCGCATCAGAATCATCCCACTGGAACTGCTGCTTTGCCATCCAAGTGGCCCCAGGGGTGATGTCCTTCTCAGACCCACTCGAGATGGTCTCGCCAAGCTTCTTCAGAATGCGCTTGTCACGCTGGCGACTCTCCTTCTGAGCAACGTGAGCCTTATACTGACCCTTGGCCTGCATGTAGAACAAAATCTTCATCTTGTGAGAGAGCTTCTTGGCCCAAGATGGCTCAGAAGACGGAGGTACATAGGACTCAGAACTGTTGTCATCCTCCTCTTCGATCTCATCCTCATCGACCTCCATACGAGCAGACGGTGGCTTAGTGGTGGTGTTGGCCCACTTTTCCTTCATACGTAGGTGAATGGGCTCATGAAGAAACATGTGCTCCAGCATGTCTTGACCGGGAAACTTCTTGTCCCAAGTAGCACGAATCAGATAGAACAAGTATGGCCCATAAATGGGGACCTTCCGATGAAACACAACAGTGTGAAGCTCAGACCACATAACATGAGACACATCAAGGATGCCAATGTCTTCATTTCTTCCTTTCTCACATAGCAGCAACATATCCACCAGATAGGAGTGTACCTTGTCCTTGTCTCCCATGCGAGGAAACAGAGTGTTGTGGAAGATCCGGTGCATGACATCAAGGAAAGGGTTGAGCATAGGAATTTGCTCACCAGATCGTAAGGTCTTCAGAATATGGAAAGGTACGAGCTGATCCTTACCAGCTGGGTGAGGGTTGCCGTGAGGGCGCAGACCAAGTGGCACATCAAGTCCGGAGTCAGGAACATGCAACAATTCCATGAAGTCCTTCCAGGTGGCAGTCAGTTGCTCACCATGGGTCATCCATGTCATGGTCCGCTCCGCCTCAGAGTGAAAGTGAACAGAGGCAAAGAACTGACCCAAGAGTTCTGGATCAAAGTCAAGTTGGAAGGTGATGATGTCTGCTATAGCCAATTGCTGCACCAACTCTAGAGCCTCACCAAAGTATTGCGGATGCTTCCTCATGTGTTCCAGATCAATGTATTGGACAGGAACATAGTGATTTTTCTTGCCCTTGATACATCCAGGTGAATAAGATATTGCTGCTTGGTCCAGAACAAGTCATATGCCTTGGAAACCTCCCTTGGCTTATCGTAGGGATTGATCAACCTTCGAGCCAAAAACTCAGCTTGTGGCATGATATCAAAGTTCTCAACTGGTTGCTTGAGCTTGGATGCAGTCCTGTTCAAATGGCGGGGTGGATCATTGGATCCCTCAGGAGCATCTGGATTGCGAAGCCGCTTGGAACTTGTGTCACGAGACGGATTGGAATGGCATGTAGCAGAGCTAGAACCAGAGCCACCACCTAGAGCACACATTGCAAACACAAAGGACAAACAAGAAAATAAGGCAAGGATGAAAGCAGACACACAAACCATGTATAAGAGAGAATGGACAGGACAAAACAAGGTAGTTGTGGATTGAGAAGAGTACCAATATGTTCTTGCGGAAGTACAAATTTACTACCACTCCAGACGCGGTAGTACCGCTGGAGCGGTAGTACCGTGGCTGGAGCGGAAGTAATTTTTTACTACCGCCCCGATAGCAGAAGTAAAAAATTAGTACCGCTACGCGGTAGTACCGCTGGGAGCGGTAGTACCACGGCTGGAGCGGTAGTAATTTTTTTACTGCCGCCCTGACAGCGAAAGTAAAAAATTAGTACCGCTTCAGACGCGGTAGTACTGCTGGGAGCGGTAGTACTGTGGCTGGAGCGGTAGTAAATTTTTACTACCGCCCGATAGCGGAAGTAAAAAATTAGTACCGCCCACGACACGGTAGTACCGCGGGAGCGGTAGTACCGTGGCATCTGCGGAAGTAATTTTTACTTCCGCGCTACGAGCGATAGTACCGCACCAAGTGCGATAGTACCGCATGGGGCAGAACTTCGCAAGAACACAGATCAGATCATATTGGTACTGCCCTAGATCAAAAAATACCCCATTTAATCCTATCAATAGGCACTTCTATTGCACTAACACTCGCAAAACATCTCCTCATGCATAGATCGGATCCAAACAAAGCTAGACCATCTCATATTTCCCCGAAAGCCTAGATTCAAAAAGAGAGAGGCAAAACAAGAGGGGATTGGGGAAATACCGGGGTCCATTGCAAGAGGATGATGTGGGGAACGATCCCACCAGAGCAAATAGGAATCAGGTGGCCGGATATGGAGATCCGGCGAGGAGTTCCGGCGGCAGTTGAGAAGAGGAGAGAGAGAGAGCGAGGGGAAGGGAGAAAATGGGATATGGGGAAGAAGGGAAACCCCCTGCCCGCTCTTAACCCCCACACGCACACGATGTTACGGTAGTACCGTAGTCATTGCGGTAGTACCGCTCAACGGTAGTACCGCAATCATTGTGGTAGTACCGCTCAACGGGTGGAAGTAATTTTTTACTTCCACACGGTAAGCAGTAGTACCGCGCTCCTCCATGGTAGTACCGTGCTGCCTTATTGGTGAATAAATGCGACAATAAAACAAAATAAGAAAGAGGGATATCGCCAAAATCCGCACAACACACGAGACAAGAAAAACTATGATCTAGGATAAAAACACGAGCATGGTCCATCGGAGAAGAAAATAAAAGAGGACCAGCCGGTGAGCCTCGACTTCACATGAAGAGAGGGCGGTGGCCCTAGAGCCACCTATGTTTGAGTCAGATGATATGGCACCGCGAAGAATTATCCTTGGGCCCATGACCAAGACTCGTCTTTTAAACAAAGTAACCATCACAAATGGCAAGTGATAGACTTCGATTAGTTTATGCATAATAGGAGGAGGAATAGTTCATTGAGAGAACTAGACTCCCCCTAAATCCATGCCTACACCTAGACAAGACATAATGATGAGTGTGGGGGGAGGCGTGCACTAAGTCAATCCACATTGCTCGAATCAATGATATTTAGCTCATGCCGTAACTCGCGAAATCTTGCTTCATCTAAAGGCTTCGTAAAAATGTCTGCAAGTTGCTCGTTAGTGCTCATGAATAAGATTGATGTCTCCCCACTTGACGTGTTCCCGAAGAAAGTGATGACGAATATCAATATGCTTCGTCTTGCAATGTTGAACTGGGTTGCTGGAGATCATAATGGCACTTTCATTATCACAGTAAAGAGGCACTTTGTCACAATGGACACCGTAATCCTTTAAAGTTTGCCTCATCCATAGAATCTGAGCACAACAACTGGCAGCAACTACATACTCGGCCTCGGTGGACGAGAGAGAAACACAATTTTGTTTCTTTGAAGACCAACTTACCAAAGACCAACCAAGAAATTGGCAGCCTTCGGAAGTGGACTTTCTATCCACACGGTCTCCCGCCCAATGCGAGTCAGTATAGCCAACGAGATCAAATGAAGCCCCCTTGGGATACCATAAGCCAAAGTTTGGGGTATGAGCCAAATATTGAAAGTTTCGCTTGACAGCCACATGGTGACTCTCCTTAGGTGCGGATTGAAATCGTGCACAAATACCCACACTTAACATGATATCCGGTCTAGATGCACAAAGGTAAAGCAAGGATCCTATCATGGAGTGATCTACCTTTTGATCCACCGCTTTACCATTGGGATCGCTGTCAAGATGGCATTTGAGTGGCATGGGAGTGTTGGCCTTGGGAGGATTGAGCTCATCCATCTTGAACCTCTTGAGCATGTCTTGAGTGTATTTGGCTTGATTGATGAATGTACCTTGACTTCGTTGTTTGACTTTGAAACCAAGGAAGTACTTCAACTCTCCCATCATGGACATCTCAAACTTGTTTGTCATCAAAGTGGCGAACTCTTCATTGAAATCTTTGCTAGGAGAACCAAAAATAATATCATCAACATATAGTTGGCATATGAACAAGTTCCCATTGACCCTCTTTGTAAAAAGAGTGGGGGTCAATTTTCCCAATTTCAAACCCACGGTCTTGCAACATCTCGTTAAGGTTCTCATACCACGCACGTGGGGCTTGTTTAAGGCCATAGAGAGCCTTATCGAGAACATATACATGATTGGGGAAATTGGGATCCTCAAACCCCGGGGGTTGCTTGACATATACCAACTCCTTAAGAGGACCATTAAGAAAAGCACTCTTGACATCCATTTGATATAATTTAAAATTATGATGAGAGGCATATGCAAGTAACATGCGAATAGATTCAAGTCGAGCAACAAGAGCGAAGGTTTCACCGTAGTTGATACCCTCGACTTGGGAGTATCCTTGTGCCACCAGTCGTGCCTTGTTGCGAATGACAATACCGTTCGCATCTTGCTTGTTTTTGAAGATCCATTTTGTTCCAATAACATTGTGATTCTCCTTTGGTCTTGGCACCAGTCGCCACACTTGGTTGCGCTTGAAGTTGTTGAGTTCATCGTGCATAGCTTCAACCCACTCCATATCCTCGAGCGCATCTTGAACCTTAAGGGGCTCAATGCAAGAAACAAACGCGTGATGTTCACAAAAGTTTGTTAATTGTTTATGAGTAGTTACCCCTTTTTTCAAGTCACCGTAGACGTTCTCCAACACATGTTGTCTAATTTTGAGCTTGTTGGCATTCTTGGCGGCTTTCTTGGCAGCTTGTCTCTCTAAGATTTCTTCCATGGAAGGTTGAGGGCCTGCATTCTGTGAGTCATCATCTTGATGATCTTGAGCGCCTTCTTGAGCTTGCTCTTGATCTTGAAGAAGATCTTGATCTTGATATTGCTCGGAGACATGAACTTGATCTTGGGCATCACTTGGTGAGACACCATCATTAGTGAGTTGATCTTGCCCTTGATCTTGTTCATGTGGTAGAGGACCTTCAGTTTGTTCTTTGGAAGCGTGTGGGTCTTGCGTCGGTGATGGTTCTACTTGAGTGGAACATTGTCCTTCTCCTTCGGCCACAAGGGGTTCCTCAATGGGTAGGAAGTATCCCACACCCATTATTCTTATGGCTTGGGGAGGAATTTCATCACCTACATCACAAAGACCACTTTGCTCCACTTGGGAGCCATTATTTTCATCAAACTCTATGTTACTCGTCTCCTCAATGAGTCCACTTCCATTGTTTGACACCTAGAACCCATGAAATTTTTGAAACTTGTAATACAGAAAATAATTCAAATGTCTCTTCACAAATTCAATCTAGTAGGTGGAAGGTTCATGGTTTTCATAGGCAAAGGAAGTGGCTCATGACCATGGCCATGGCATACATTGCTCAAATGGCCTCAGATTTGGCACATGGTTGATTCATTGCATGCCAATGAATCTTCTCATTGGTCCTACCTACATATGTGGGGGAAAACCTGGGGACTTTTATTATTTATCCTCAATACATGCATGGTCTTTTTTGCAAAGGATGTACCAGCAATACACTACCATTGTTGTACAAGCATTTGTGGTGACAAAGTACACCACATGAGAATTTGAAATAGGTTGTTTCCTGAGTGAAAAAGCTTTGTACCTAGCACACTTGTTAGGCAGACATCTGTGTTGACCAAAGTTTAACCAAGGCACTGTAATTTAAAAAAAATCCAAACAAAAGTAGAACATGGCACACTTCCATTGTTTGACACCTAGAACCCATGAAATTTTTGAAACTTGTAATACAGTAAATAATTCAAATGTCTCTTCACAAATTTAATCTAGTAGGTGTAAGGTTCATGGTTTTCATAGGCAAAGGAAGTGGCTCATGACCATGGCCATGGCATACATTGCTCAAAATGGCCTCAGATTTGGCACATGGTTGATTCATTGCATGCCAATGAATCTTCTCATTGGTCCTACCTATAGATGTGGGGAAAAACTTGGGGACTTTTATTATTTATCCTCAATACATGCATGGTCTTTTTTGCAAAGGATGTACCAACAATACACTACCATTGTTGTACAAGCATTTGTGGTGACAAAGTACACTACATGAGAATTTGAAATAAGTTGTTTCCCGAGTGAAAAAGCTTTGTACCTAGCACACTTGTTAGGCAGACATCTGTGTTGACCAAAGTTTAACCAAGGCACTGTAATTTAAAAAAAATGTAGAACATGTCACACTTCCATTGTTTGACACCTAGAACCCATGAAATTTTTGAAACTTGTAATACAGTAAATAATTCAAATGTCTCTTCACAAATTTAATCTAGTAGGTGGAAGGTTCATGGTTTTCATAGGCAAAGGAAGTGGCTCATGACCATGGCCATGGCATACATTGCTCAAAATGGCCTCAGATTTGGCACATGGTTGATTCATTGAATGCCAATGAATCTTCTCATTGGTTCTACATGGTATTTCTCCCTAATACATGGTATGGTACAAATTCTATATTGTATAATTCTTCTTAATAGATGGTGTGATACAGTTTATGATTGTGAATAAAAGACCTATAAACTTGGGATACAGTGTATATTTATTAAAAAATAAACAATCATAAAACAAAATTTGAAAACAAATACCCTTGAAATCATGAGAAAGGTGTGATAGCTCCCGGGTGTCTATGCACCCTCTATGAAAACAAAATCAAAAAAATCCAAAACTTTGTAGCATTATAGATGAACAAAGTTTGTAGGTTCTTGCAAGTTTTCATGCCAAAATATCATGTAGAGAAAGGTGTACAAATGAGTTTCAAATTTCAGTGCTAAAAGTGTTCAAAACTTCAAGCACTGAAATCTTTTGTGTGTGTAGAGCTCCTCGAATAGTTTTTTTGGCATGAAAACTTGCAAACACTTACAAATTATGATCATCTTTGATGCTGCAAAGTTTTAGATTTTCTTGATTTTGTTTTCTATTTTTTTGATTTTACTGTTCATAGAGGGTACCTAGGCACCTGGGAGCTAAAAATCCACTCTCTTGAAACAATATTTTGTGAGTACAAATGTATGTTCGTGAGCCGGCCCATACCGGAAATGATGGATCCCACATCGATCACGCGAGGAGTTGCGATGACCTACGAGATCGCATGGCAATCCCGCACGTCCTAATGTCGTTAAATGAGGAGCAAGATACGCTCCGGGGAAGTTGCGATGACCTACAATATCTCAATCTTATATAACCACTCCCTCCATCATAGATGCCATCCTATCGCCGAGTCAACGGCAGCTCCCTCCGCTGCATACGCCGAAACCCATCAAGAACCTGGAGAACACCCGCCTGCACGTTGAGGACGCCCTCGACGGAGCACGTCGAGACCGCATC
This sequence comes from Hordeum marinum, assembly GCA_022496015.1. Classification (NCBI taxonomy): domain Eukaryota; kingdom Viridiplantae; phylum Streptophyta; class Magnoliopsida; order Poales; family Poaceae; genus Hordeum; species Hordeum marinum. The sequence goes on along the minus strand of CM039677.1, from coordinate 382,028,725 downwards.
GCCCAGTACTTTCATCTTCATGGACCGTTCAAGTATGATGCTTGCCATACCGCTTCCATACGAAACTAAATTGTTCGTGTATTAGCTTTGATTCACCCGCTAGGATTCACCTAGGATGGCTACATATTTTCAAATTAGGTATGTTTAATAAGATGCGTTCTAACCAGATGGCATAGATGAAATAGATCTTTTGTTCTCTCATACAATGATAAACAAACTAGTTGGCATACGGCTAAATCAACAAGATATGTAAATCGGTGTTATTATAGATTGGGGGAAAGTAGTGGCTGTACCCCCGCTGTGTGAAGATCATTCCCACAAAGTTTCAAATTTTTTCAAAGTGTTTTGATAAGTTTTGTTGCGTGGGTGCACCATGGGTGCATCGAGCGTGGGTGTAGAAAACCACTTTCTGTGTAGAAAAACCCGTCATAGGTATTTTTAGGTGAAAATACAACATTAATAATTTGTACATTAGTTGTTCATGAACCTCAAATTCATTATATAACGTATGTTACTTTTGATTCAAAAAGTAATTGATCACATGGTTGTAAATTAATTGATCACTTCTAGTTATCGTTTGTTAGGTTTATATGAACCCACTTTGCAGCATGTACCACTTTAGTAGATTTTTGTAGCTAGTGTTTTTTTTGCTTTACTGTTAGCTACTATGTGAGAAAATGTTATATTTTGTCAACAGGATGGACGAACTCAACGGAGAAATTGTGTGCGCCGTTGAAAAATGGTGCAAGCTCATTGGCGCTTTATCTGCCGTTCAAAGAGCTAGACTTGATGAAAATACTTTGCATAGCATGCTTCAGATACCATCACTGAAGATGCGTACACTATTGATAAGGTACATGGTGAGATTTTCGACCCAAGCACGGCAAGGTTCAAGGTACAAGACCTGGTTGGGGAGGTGTCTCTCCGTGCTGTGGATGTAGAGTGCATCTTGAACTTGGACAATGAAGGACTGTCGGCTGCAGATATTCTCATCGAAGAAGGTGAGGATATGAAAGATACGGTGCCGCCTCAATTTCTAAGTAAATCTACAGGTAATATAGTGATTGATGATGTCACTGCGGACATCATAAAAAATAAATCCACCGACGGCGACTTCCTTCGGAAAGTGGTCCTTGTCCTACTAGGAACAATTATTGCTCCCATGTCGAGCAAGATTGTACCAAAGCAGTATTATTCCTTGGTAGATGATGTCAAACGTATTTCCAAGATCGATTGGAATGCGTTCACCCTCCATGTTCTCTTCGACTGCCTTCACGTTGTGAAGAAAGGAAAACACCTCCGACAATGGTCGAAAGGCAATTTAGCTCTGTTGCAGGTACTACTATGAGACATATATCAATGTAAAATAGGTAATCACTTAAATTTTATATGGTTTATAGTACTAAGCACACATCTTGATTTTCCTGCAGTATTTGTATTGGGAGAAGGTGCAACCTCTGGAAGGTGATTGCACTTTCAATCCTAACTTGTCCCTACAACCTTTGATGAGGAATTGGACCAAAGCTGCAGCCACCAGGAGAGATCGGTTTGACTATGACAATGACTGTGGGCGTGGCAACGTCAAGGTAATCCTGTTAGTTCACCACATGTAGTTTTATATCACATGTAGTTTTATATCACATGTAGTTTTATATCACATGTAGTTAATCACGTCTAGGTGTATATCAATTGTACTTGTATATCACATGTAGCTAATCCTAGTTTACTAATATTTTATTGATCACATTTTGTTTTATATCGCATGCAGATCAAAGATAATATAACCCAAGAATATAGGGTGAGGAGCCCAATGTACCAGATCATGGGACTACACAGAAGAAAAAACCCAAGCCGACCAGTGCCACCGCAAGGAAGTCGAAGCCAGCTTTTAACCCAGACAAGATGATGGATGTTTTCATGAACATGTGTATTGATTACATACACAGGCATATGAGGGAAATCCTTGATCAAGTTGCTGAGGTGACACACCCATACTTTTTGAGAAGAAGCAGATAACCAAGTTTCAAAACCATGCAAGCATTAATGCATTTATATTTGTGTTGCAGAAACTGTTGGAGAAGATGAACAAAGAAGGTGTCATGTACAAGCCGGTAGCTGCCGTGCCATCCTATAACAATGATGGTGATGATGAAGTGGATTCATTGGACAATGGTCCGCGTGAAAAAAAGGAATTCATGTACAAGGAAGACAATCACTCTGAAGATAGTCTGGATTTGATCATTGATTTGACCCATACTCGGGAGGCAGTTCACAAGGAGAAAAACGAAGCTAAGGAAGTATGTGTGTTTGTCTTTAATTTTCTCGTTTAATATTTTTAAGTTTGGAAAAATGAAGCTTCATGATAATTTTTTGCCAACCAGAAAACACCACCTAAGATCAATGTCCAGAAAGGTGGTTCACCAAAGAAGGCTAATGATGACTACGGTGCAACATCGGAAAACCCTTGGATCATCGGTAATTCTCCTCGGTCTAGTTCTTTGGACATAGACATCATGCCATCTTATGCTACCAAGTTCATGGATAATGCCAAGGGGCAAAAGTTGCCGACATTTGGAAAGGATGACGAAGTTTTGTCGGGAAAGAGGAAGCGGACAGTTCCCAAGAAATTTGAATCCCCATATGCACTTGATAAGCCAAGCAAGCGTTCCGCCCACGGTACTAAACCTTCGGGAACTACCTCCGCAAATAGAGGTACCGTACTATCTTTCTTACTATAATATATGCTAGTAACTAATGTAGTCACCATTATTGACGTTCATAATTTTTCATGCATCTCTGTTTTCTGAGAACGTCATGCTAGAGGTTGTGGCAGATGAGTTGACGCTAGAACTAATTGATGCAGCTGTTACATTTGTGGAGATAGCTTGTAGGCTGAAAAGAATAAGGGAAAAATAGTTTACTACAATGGAAGTCTTAACGCACTCTCTTCGGAGATGCTTCGGCCGGTACTCGAACATAGATGGGTGCCCGATGGTGTAAGCACTATTAGCATGTCCTGTTATTAAATTGTATGACATGTGGACACTTTTGAACATAAAATGTCTTGTCATATTGTATGCAGGTTATTGATTGTTACCAGGCACATTTGGCGTTGCGCGTTGGTCATGATCGTCACCTCTGTCCAGCGTGGAGGTTGAGATACCTCGTTGATCGGGCTCTGGCACGAGACAATCCATTATCGTCACCCTACAACGTGGATAGTCTATTGTCAAGATCTGGAGTAGTTCATAGAGTCAACGACGAGTATACTCTGCGTGATAAGGTACGTTATGTTATTATACTTGTTCACTATACGACATTTTCAAATGCACTTCATATGGTACATGATGTTTTCTTACACCATAGATGTATGTGGCCTTGAATGTCGATAATTCCCACTGGATTACCGTGGTAATGCACACACGCAAGAAAGAATTCCAAGTTATGGATTCGCTCTATCCTCTTGAGCAGCCTATCGGCACTGTGAAAGCACTGGTCGGTCACCATTACTAGCTTTAAATTTGTTCCTACTAATTGTTGCATTCATTTCCATTTCCATTGCCCCTTTTAGCTTTGTTCCTACTGATTGTCGTATTCATTTCCATTAACATTACCCTTCATATAGCGACTCGCTATAGCAAACGATTTTCTTGAGGCAAACCGTATTACACCTGGACAACTTCCGGACGTGTCTAACTGGCCTATCAAAGAGTAACCCATGCCACCACAAAAGGACGGGTGAGTTAACGTACATCGTATTGTAATAACCACACATGTTGGTATGGACCGTCACTAATGTTTGCATATATATCAGCAACTCTTGCGGCCTTATTGTGATAGAAGTTTTGGAGCATTGGGACGGTGACCAAATGACCGACCATTTTAACCAGGTTGATTGATATTTCTGTTTGTAGACTCGGTGGTGTGATCGTGGTGCAACTATTATTCACTATGCATTTATATGAAAATTTGCAAGATACGGTTAACGCAAGGAGAAGATGACTCATCGCCGAGTTGATTTTGTCACCTACCAACCAGCTAGAAGCGGTGAAAAACAAAATTCGCGACATTGCAAAGAAACTCTAGGCGTAAAGACTTCATAAGTGACACAAGATTGAAGTTTAAATGGTTGGAGTTTAGTCCGGAAGCATGTTTCTGGGGCATGAGTAATTTTGGTTTGAGACATTTTTTGGATTTTAGGTTGCATACGTGATGCAAGAATTCATGCGTTACCTATTTTGTGGATTTATGTTGCATCCACATACATGTTTATGTGTCATGCTGTGAGACAGTAAGTTCGTGCCAATAATTTGTTTTGCTTCACTTCATATTTGTTATTGTTGAATATTTTACTTATGCAAAACTTATGGCCAAGATAAGGAAGATCCAGGATTCCTGGCTGAAATTGAGTGATGAAGTATTTGTAGCAGTAAATTGTTGTCACGACTCGTTTCCAACCCGGCCATTTCCCACCGAGCCGCTTTCCCACCATGATGAACGGCAACACGTTTCACACCGGGCCATTTCCCACCATGATGAAGGGCAAACTTCATCATGGATCCCCCTATTTAACCCCAAATCTTCTACCTCTAACCCGCACCTCTCTCCCCTCTCAATCCCCAAACTACGCACTCGCATCCTCTCGCATCTCAGATCCAAGCCACACCCCCTACCGACACCATGCAGTACGTCGAGCCAACCTTCCTCGTGCCGAACATCGTGCCGGAGAGGGAGTACCCAACCGGGGTCATGGTCGAGAACGAGCTCCGGGTATGGGCAATCTCGAGGTGGAGGGGTCCAATGGAGTTTGCCACCATGTTCATTACGGCCGGTTACCATCACTTACCTCCCGGCTATCCACTGATGTTCAACATCAGGGAGGCTCGCATCAGAGGAAGTGGCCTCATCGTCCGCTTCACCAATCCCTTTGATGCATACCATCTCCTTGGCCGGTCCTTCTTCTGTGGGTACGAGTTCATCACGTTCTCAACATACAACATCTTCAGCCAGCTCGACTACATCTTCCCCACCCCGGGACACATGCACTCTCTCGCCTTCCCCAACCCGCCAGAAGATGAGGAGTGAACGTCTCCATGTCGACCCCCCATGGTTGATGATGTGCAAGCTATTGGCGCCCATGTTCTAGAGGGGCCTATTCTAAGAGTGTGTTATTGTGAGCTATCAATCCATGTAGTGAGAGCCCAAGTTATAAGGGCTGATAATTATTAGTAACGAGTTGTAGGGGGGCTACTATATATATCTATGTTATCTATGTTATCCGTTGTTCCGTGCTAATATATGTATGTTTCGTTCAGATCTAATTTTTATGAGTCATGCAAGTAACACCATATGGAACAACACTAAACAGAAGCATTATTTTAAAATATTATGAGTCATGCAAGTAACACCGAATGGAACAACATTTGTGTAGGAGTAACAAATATTTCCATGAACCGTTCAACACTTAACAGAAGTATTATTTTTCAAAGGTTAAAAGAAGAAAAGTTTATGACAAGTAAATCATGTGGTACCTCTATGCATTTTGCCACATTTTGATTTACATTACTTCATGAAAATTTTGATTTACATTATTCCATGAACAAAAACAAATAACGGAATTTTTGAAACATTAAAAGAAGTAATATTTCTATGAGCTGACACAAGTAAAACGGGCCCAAGTAAAACATGTCCCATGGGCCCAAGTAAAATTCCTTCTAATATGTCGCACAGGACCGTACCCGACACGTTCGCGAGCCCACCACTACTAGTACCGAGCGACCTGGTCAGTTTGACTCTGTTTCGGGCGTCACTGCAGTTTCCTCCACCTCCTCTGCCTCTCCCACTGAAACCACCAGATACAGTAGATAGCGATGTCCACTAGGGAGGAACATGTTGGAAATATGCTCTAGAGGAAATAAATAAAGTGTTTATTATTATATTTCCTTGTTCATGATAATTGTCTATTATCCATGCTACAATTGTACTAATTGGAAACATGGATACATGTCTGGATACATAGACAAACACAATGTCCCTAGTATGCCTCCAGTGAACTAGCTCGTTGATCGAAAGATGGTTAAGGTTTCCTAGCCATGGACATGAGATGTCATTTGATAACGGGATCACATCATTAGGAGAATGATGTGATGGACAAGACCCAAACTACAAATGTAGCTTATGATCGTGTTAGTTTATTGCTACTGTTTTCTGCATGTCAAGTATATGTTCCAATGACCATGAGATCATGCAACTCACGGACATCGGAGGAGTGGCTTGTGTGTATCAAACGTTGCAATGTAACTGGGTGACTATAAAGGTGCTCTACAGGTGTCTCCGAGGGTGTTGGTTGAGTTGGCATGAATCTATACTGGGATTTGTTACTCCGTGTGACGGAGAGGTATCTCAGGGCCCACTCGGTAATACAACATCACAATAATCCTTGCAAGCAATGTGATTAAGTGTTAGTTACGGGATCTTGTATTATGGAACGAGTAAAGAGACTTGCCAGTAACGAGGTTGAACTAGGTATGGAGATACCGACGATCGAATCTCGGGCAAGTAACATACCGAAGAACAAAGGGAACATCATACGGGATTAATTGAATCCTTGACATAGAGGTTCAACCGATAAAGATCTTCGTAGAATATGTAGGAACCAATGTGGACATCCAGGACCCTCCATTGGTTATTGACCGTAGAGGTGTCTCGGTCATGTCTACATGGTTCTCGATCCCGCAGGGTCTGAACAGTTAAGGTTTGGTGACGTCTCGGTAGTATAGAGTTATGTATGGTGGTGATCGAAGTTTGTTCAGAGTCCCGGATGAGATCCCGGACGTCATGAGGAGCTCCGGAATGGTCCGGAGGTAAAGATTCATATATAGGAAGTCCTGTTTTGGTTGCCGGAAAAGTTTCAGGCTCATCGGTAGTGTACTGGGAGTGCCAGGAGTGTACCGGGAGGCCACCGGGAGGGGTATTTCGACACAAGAGGCTACATGGGCTGTAGGAGGGTGTAAACCATCCCTTATTGGGCTGGTGGAACATCCACAAGAGTCCCATGCGGCTAGAGGAAAAGGCCTAAGAGAAAAAGTGAAAAAAGGCAAAATATGGTGAATCCTAGTCCTACTAGGATTGGAGGTGGACTCCACCTCTTCCTCTCTCCTTCGGACGAAGCAAGGAGGCCTTGGACCTTGTGCCAAGGCCTCTCCTCCTCTCCTCTTATATATACTGGAGGTTTTAGGGGTTTTGCACTAGAATTTCAGCCACGTGCTACCCGTTCCTCTAGTGCATAGTTTCTCCTCTAGATCGGATTTCTGCAGTGCTTAGGCGAAGCCCTGCCGGAATTGCTCCACCACCATCGCTGGAGCGCCTTCACGCTGCCAGGGAACTCTTCTTCCTCTCCACTCCTTCTTGCTGGATCAAGACGGCGGAGATCGTCATCAAGTTGTACGTGTGCTGAATGCGGAGGTGTCGTCCGTTCGGCGCTAGATCGGAAGGATCGTGATCAAGTTCGTGGGACGGATCGTGATCAAGTTCGTGGGACGGATCGTGATCGGATCGTGGGATGGATCATGATTGGATCGCGGGACGCAGGGCGATTTGGATCGCGAAGACGTTCGACTACACCAACCGCGTTTCTTAACGCTTCCCGCTTAGCGATCTACAAGGGTATGTAGATCCACACTCTCTCTCGTAGATGCTCATCACCATGGATAGATCAGCGTGTGCGTAGGAAATTTTTTGTTTCCCATGCAACGTTCTCCTACAGTGGCATCATGAGCTAGGTCTATGTGTAGATGAGATCTCGAGTAGAACACAAAATGTTTGTGGGCGTTGATGCTTAGATTGCTTCCTCCCTTGGTCGGATTTTGGTTCAGCGGTATTGTGAGATGAAGTGGCCCAGACCAACATTACTCGTACACTTACGAGAGACCGGTTCCCTCGACCGCAACTTGTTGCATAGATGACTTGCGGGTGCCAGTTTCTCTCACTTTAGTTGGATTGGATTAGACAAAGGCAGTCCTTGAGAAGGTTGAAAAGCAACTAGTGTATCACCGTTGTGGTTTTTTCTTAGATGAGAATTGTTCTTGCTAGATACCTGTAGCAGCCACGTAAAACATGCAACAACAATTAGAGGACGTCTAACTTGTTTTTGCAGGGTATGTTGTGATGTGATATGGCCAATTACATGATGTGATATATGTGATGTATGAGATGATCATGTGATGTATAGATTATCACGACTTGCATGTCGATGACTACGGCAACCGGCAGGATCCGTAGGGTTGTCATTAATTATTGTATGACCTGCGTGTCAATCATTAAGCGCTATGTAATGCTTTACTTTATCGCTAAACGGTAGCAATAGTAGTAGAAGCATGTTGGGCGCGACAACCCCGATGGCGACACGTTGATGGAGATCAAGATGATGGAGTTCATGGTGTCTTGCCGGTGACGATGGAAATCATGCCGGTGCTTTCAAGATGGAGATCTAAAGCACAAGTTCATGGCCATATCATGTCACTTATGAATTGCATGTGATGTTAATCCTTTTATGCACCTTGTTTTGCTTAGTACGACGGTAGTATTATAAGGTGATCCCTCACTTAAATTTCAAGATGAATTGTGTTCTCCTCGAGTGTGCACCGTTGCGAAAGTTCATCGTGTCGAGACACCACGTGATGATCGGGTGTGATAGATTCTACGTTCACATAAAACGGGTGCAAGCCAGTGTTACACACGTAGAACACTCGGGTTAAACTTGACGAGCCTAGCATGTACAGACATGGCCTCGGAACACAAGAGACCAAAAGTTCGAGCATGAGTCATATAGTAGATATGATCAACATAATGATGTTCACCATTGAAGCCACCTCAACTCACGTGATGATCGGACTTGAGTTGGTGGATCTGGATCATGTGACACTAAGATGACCCGAGGGATGTCAATTTGAGTGGTAACTTTAGTAATTTGATTAACTAAACTCATTATCTTGAACAATAGTCTAAGTAAACTTTGCATATTTTTATGTTGTAGATCAATGGCTCGCGTAGTAGCACCCCTGAATTTTAATGCATTCCTAGAGAATGCTAAGTTTAAAGATGATGGAAGTAACTTTGTTGACTGGGCCCGTAATCTGAGGATTATCCTCACGGCTTCCCACAAATCATATGTCCTTGATGCACCGCTTGGTGACCAACCAGAAGACATGACCTCCGAAGACGTTAAGAATGTTTGGGAGGCACGTACTGGAGATTACTCAATAGTTTAGTGTGCAATATTGTATGGCTTAGAACCGGGACTTCAAAGACGTTTTGAACGTCATGGAGCATATGAGATGTTCCAGGAGTTGAAGTTTATCTTTCAGAAGAACGCCCGGATCGAGAGGTATGAAACCTCTGATAAGTTCTATGCTTGCAAGATGGAGGAGAACGGGTCTATCAGTGAACATATACTCAGAATGTCTGGGTAGTCAACTCGTCTAGCGAAGTTGGGAATTGCCCTTCCGCCAGAGGCGATCACTGACAGAGTTCTTCAATCACTGCCACCTAGTTACAAGAGCTTTGTGATGAACTATAACATGCACGGGATGAACAAGTCAGTCGCCGAGCTGTTTGCGATGCTAAAAGTCGCTGAGTCTGAAATCCAGAAAGAACATCAAGTGTTGATGGTCAATAAAACCACTAGTTTCAAGAAAAATGGCAAGGTCAAGGGCAAGGGCAAGAAGGGTAAAACCAAGAAGGATGGCAAAGCAGTTGCTACTCCTGTAAAGAAGCCCAAGCATGGACCGAAGCCAGAAACTGAGTGCTTTCATTGCAAGGGAACTGGTCACTGGAAACGGAACTGCCCCAAGTACCTGGCTGACAAGAAGGTGGCCAACGACAAACAAGGTATATATGATATATGTGTTATTCATATGTACCTTACTAGCTCTTGTAGTAGTGCCTGGGTATTTGATACCGGTTCAGTTGCTCACATTTGCAACTCAAAGCAGGAACTACGGAATAAACGAAGGCTGGCAAAGGACGAAGTGACGATGCGCGTGAGAAATGGTTCCAAGGTTGATGTGATCGTCGTCGGCATGCTCTCTCTTCGATTACCATCGGGATTAGTGATGAACCTGAATAATTGTTATTTAGTGCCTGCGTTAAGCATGAACATTATATCTGGATCTTGTTTATTGCGAGACGGTTACTCATTTAAATCAGAGAATAAAGGTTGTTCTATTTATACGAGTAATATCTTTTATGGTCATGCACCCAATCTTAGGAGTTTATTCATATTGAATCTTGATAGTGATGACACACATGTTCATAACATTGATGCCAAAAGATGTAGAGTTGATAATTATAGTACCACTTTCTTGTGGCATTGCCGTTTAGGTCATATTGGTGTAAAACGCATGAGGAAGCTCCATGCTGATGGAATTTTGGAGTCACTTGATTTTGAATCACTTGACACATGTGAACCATGCCTCATGGGCAAGATGACTAAAACGCCGTTCTCTGGTACAATGGAACGGGCGAGTGACTTATTGGAAATCATACATACTGATGTGTGCGGTCCAATGAATGTTACAGCGCGTGGTGGATATCGTTATTTTCTCACCTTCACTAATCACTTAAGTAGATATGGGTATATTTACTTAATGAAACACAAGTCTGAAATGTTTGAAAAGTTCAAGCAATTTCAGAGTGAAGTTGAGAATCATCGTAACAAGAAGATTAAGTTCCTGCGATCTAATCGAGGAGGTGAATATCTGAGTTATGAGTTTGGCAGTCACTTAAGACAGTGTGGAATTGTTTCATAGTTGACACCGCCTGGAACACCACAGCGTAATGGTGTGTCCGAACGTCGTAATCGAACCTTATTAGATATGGTGCGTTCTATGATGTCTCTTGCCGATTTGGCACTATTGTTGTGGGGTTATGCATTAGAGACAGCTGCATTCACTTTAAATAGGGCACCATCGAAATCCGTTGAGTCGACGCCATATGAACTATGGTTTGGCAAGAAGCCAAAGTTGTCGTTTCTTAAAGTTTGGGGATATGATGCTTATGTTAAAAAGCTTCAGCCTGAAAAGCTGGAACCCAAAGCGGAGAAATGCGTCTTCATAGGATACCCTAAAGAGACAATCAGGTATACCTTGTATCCCAGATCCGAAGGCAAAGTGTTTGTCGCTAAGAACGAAACATTTCTTGAGAAAGAGTTTCTCTAGAAAGAATTGAGTGGGAGGAAAATAGAGCTTGATGAGGTTATTGAACCTTTACTTCAACCAGAAAGTAGCGCAGCACAGAAAGATGTTTCTGTGGAACCTACGATGGTAGAAGAGGAAGTTAATGATGAGTATCATGAAGCTTCGGATCAAGCTGCTATTAAACCTCGTAGGTCGACAAGGCCGCGTACTACCCCTGAGTGGTACGGCAACCCTGTCTTGGAGGTCATGTTGTTGGACAACAATGAACAAACGAGGTATGGAGGAGCAGTGATGGGCCCGGATTCCAAGAAATGGTTAGAGGCCATGAAATCTGAGATGGGATCCATGTATGAAAACAAAGTATGGACTTTGGAAGTATTACCTGAAGGGCGAAAGGCCATTTAGAACAAATGGATCTTTAAGAAGAAGACAGACACGAACGGTAATGTCACCGTCTATAAAGCTCGACTTGTGGCAAAGGTTTTTTCACAAGTTCAAGGAGTTGACTACGATGAGACTTTCTCACCCGTAGTGATGCTTAAGTCTATCAGAATCATGTTAGCAATAGCTGCTTATTTCGACTATGAAATTTGGCAGATGGATGTCAAAACAGCGTTCCTCAACGGTTTACTTGAGGAAGAGTTGTATATGATGCAACCCGAAGGTTTTGTCGATCCAGAGAATGCTGACAAAATTTGCAAACTCCAGCGATCCATTATGGACAGGTGCAAGCATCTCGGAGTTGGAATAAGCGCTTTGATGAGGTGATCAAAGCATTTGAGTTTATACAAGTTTACAGAGAAGCTTGTATTTACAAGAAAGTGAGTGGGAGCTCTATAGCGTTTCTAGTATTATATGTGGATGACATATTGCTGATTGGAAACAATATAGAAATGCTGGAAAGCGTGAAGGAATATTTGAACAAGAGTTTTTCAATGAAGGACCTAGGAGAAGCTGCTTTCATATTAGGCATTAAGATCTATAGAGATAGATCAAGACGCTTAATAGCACTTTCATAGAGCACATACCTTGATAAAGTTTTGAAGAAGTTCAAAATGGAACAGTCCAAGAAGGGGTTCTTGCCTGTGTTACGAGGTGTGAAGTTGAGTAAGACTCAATGCCCAGTAACTGCAGAAGATAGAGAAAAGATGAGTGTCATCCCCTATGCTTCAGCCATAGGCTCTTTTATGTATGCAATGCTATGCACAAGACCTGATGTCAACCTTGCCATAAGTATGGCCATAAGGTTTCAAAGTGATCCCGGAATGGAGCACTGGCAAGCGGTCAAGAATATCCTTAAGTACTTGAAAAGGACTAAGGAAATGTTTCTCGTTTATGGAGGTGATGAAGAGCTCGTCGTAAAGGGTTACGTCGATGCAAGCTTTGACACTGATCCGGACGACTCTAAGTCGCAAACCGGATACATATTTAGTCTTAACGGGGGAGCGGTAAGCTGGTGCAGTTCCAAGCAAAGCGTGGTAGCTGATTCTACGTGCGAAGCGGAATACATCGCAGCCTCGGAGGCGGCGAAGGAAGGTGTCTAGATGAAGCAGTTCATGACAGATCTTGGAGTAGTGCCCAGTGCACTGAATCCAATGAACCTGTTCTGTGACAACACTGGTGCCATTGCTCTGGCCAAGGAACTAAGGTTTCACAAGAGGACCAGACACATAAAGGGACGCTTCAACTCCATCCGTGATTACATCGAGGAGAAAGACATAAATATTTGCAAAGTGCACACGGATCTGAATGTTGCCGGCCCATTGACTAAACCTCTTCCAAGAGCTAAACATGATAAACACCAGAACTGCATGGGTGTTCGATTCATTACAATGTAAATCACATAGTGATGTGAGCTAGATTATTGACTCTAGGTCAAGTGGGAGACTACTGGAAATATGCCCTAGAGGCAATAAATAAAGTGTTTATTATTATATTTCCTTGTTCATCATAATTGTTTATTATCCATGCTAGAATTCTACTAATTGGAAACATGGATACATGTGTGGATACATAGACAAACACAATGTCCCTAGTATGCCTCTAGTGAACTAGCTCGTTGATCGAAAGATGGTTAAGGTTTCCTAGCCATGGACATGAGATGTCATTTGATAATAGGATCACATCATTAGGAGAATGATGTGATGGACAAGACCCAAACTACAAATGTAGCTTATGATCGTGTCAGTTTATTGCTACTATTTTCTGCATGTCAAGTATATGTTCCTATGACCATGAGATCATGCAACTCACGAACATCGGAGGAGTGCCTTGTGTGTATCAAACGTCGCAACGTAACTGGGTGACTAAAAAGGTGCTCTACAGGTGTCTCCGAGGGTGTCTGTTGAGTTGGCATGGATCAATACTGGGATTTGTTACTCCGTGTGACGGAGAGGTATCTCAGGGCCCACTCGGTAATACAACATCACAATAAGCCTTGCAAGCAATGTGACTAAGTGTTAGTTACGGGATCTTGTATTACGGAACGAGTAAAGAGACTTGCCAGTAACGGGGTTGAACTAGGTATGGAGATACCGACGATCGAATCTTGGGCAAGTAACATACCTAAGAACAAAGGGAACATCATACATGATTAATTGAATCCTTGACATAGAGGTTCAACCGATAAAGATCTTCGTAGAATATGTAGGAACCAATGTGGACATCCAGGTCCCGCCATTGGTTATTGACCGTAGAGGTGTCTCGGTCATGTCTACATAGTTTTCGAACCCACAGGGTCTGCACACTTAAGGTTTGGTGACGTTTCGATACTATAGAGTTATGTATGGTGGTGACCGAAGTTTTCTCGGAGTCCCGGATGAGATCCCGGACGTCACGAGGAGCTCCTAAATGGTCGGGAGGTAAAGATTCATATATAGGAAGTCCTGGTTTGGTCGCCGGAAAAGTTTTGGGCTCATCGGTAGTGTACCGGGAGTGCCGGGAGTGTACCGGGAGGCCACTGGGAGGGGTATTTCGACACAAGAGGCTACATGGGCTGTAGGAGGGTGTAAACCAGCCCTTAGTGGGCTGGTGTAACATTCACAAGAGGCCCATGCAGCTGGAGGAAAAGGCCTAAGAGAAAAAGTGAAAAAGGCAAAATAGGGTGAATCCTAGTCCTACTAGGATTGGAGGTGGACTCCACCTCTCCCTCTCTCCTTCGGCCGAAGCAAGGAGGCCTTGGACCTTGTGCCAAGGCCTCTCCTCCTCTCCTCTTATATATACTGGAGGTTTTATGGTTTTGCACTAGAATTTCAGCCACGTGCTACCCGTTCCTCTAGTGCATAGTTTCTCCTCTAGATCGGATTTCTGCAGTGCTTAGGCGAAGCCCTTCCGGAATTGCTCCACCACCATCGTCGGAGTGCTGTCATGCTGCCGGATAACTCTTCTTCCTCTCCACTCCTTCTTGCTGGATCAAGACGGTGGAGATCGTCATCAAGCTGTACGTGTGCTGAACGCGGAGGTGCCGTCCGTTCGGTGCTAGATCGGAAGGATCATTATCAAGTTCGTGGGACGGATCGTAATCAAGTTCGTGGGATGGATCGTGATCGGATCGTGGGACAGATCTTGATTGGATCGCTGGACGGATCGTGATTGGATCGCGGGACGCACGGTGATTTGGATCGCGAAGACGTTCGACTACACCAACCGCGTTTCTTAACACTTCCCGCTTAGCGATCTACAAGGGTATGTAGATCCACTCTCTCTCTCGTAGATGCTCATCACCATGGATAGATCTACGTGTGAATAGGAATTTTTTTGTTTCCCATGCAACGTTCCCCTACAGAATAGATAGCGGCGCTAGCGGGCGCGACAAGGAGAAGCTGGGGCGCCTCCGAGAGATCGATTTCTGGTTCCCACGCAAGGAGCAGCTCAACGACACCGCATTAGTGGTCAAGGATAAGTTGTGCTATGACGAACTGCTGCGCTGCTTCCCTGGATCCCAGCCGCAGCCGGTCATGGGGGTGATTCTCTAGGCGATGATGGAGGCCGAGTCCCCGAATCTGGTGAAGAGGAACAAGTGGAAGCTCTTCAAGTCGATGCGATATTGGGTGGATCCGCTCACACAGGTGCCGCCGCCGGTGGCGGAAGTGCCAATTGGTCTCCCAACCAGGGGCATCGGTCAGGAAGAAGAAATCGAAGGCGCCGGTCTCCTCTCTCCCAAGGCGCCGGTTAGGAAGAAGAAATCGAAGGCGCCGGTCTCCTCCCTTCCAAGGAGGTCCCCGCATTTCACAAGGCGTCCCCCGCGGCTGCTGGCCCTCTCCAGCCAGCAGTAGTATTATCTCCGGTTGGCTCCGTCGTCTATGGTAAATTCTCAAATCATAACAAATACTTGAATGGTCTTACTCTATTTATTGTGCATGCATGTGTGTAGTTGTGTCATTGCAGCTACATTGCTTTGCTTAGATGCTGCTTTGCTACTGTGTAAGTAGCAATGAACAAAATTCAGTTAACTATGTTAACTATTAAAAATTAAGTGAACCAGATGTGTAACAAAATTGAGTTATCTATGTTTCTACAACTTGATTGATGTCAATTGAGTTATCTATGTTTCTACTGTTTTTTGTGAGATTGAAGGTGGGATTGGATAAGTCTATACTGATATCAGAGGCACTTTACACAACATGGACCAAGTGTATATCAGGATGATTATGTTGAATTTAGGGGAATTGAAATCCGTATTCATCCTGTAGTTGTCGCACAAAAATTGGTATATAGTAATCAAAATTGTTCGCCATTGTATCTTGCAGATAAAGGAGCCAGAAAAAAACTGCTACTGCAGGATGTGGATTGGTTCTTATTTCCTTGCTCCATGGTCCTGGCTGTTGGGGAACGTTGCATGGGAAACAAAAATTTTCCTATGCACATGCAAGATCTATCCATGGTGATGAGCATCTACGAGAGGGAGAGTGGATCTACACACCCGTGTAGATCACTAAGCAGGAAGCGTTAAGAAACGCGGTTGATGTAGTCGAACGTCTTTGCGATCCAAATCACCGAGCATCCCGCGATCCCATCACCATTCGTCCCGTGATCCAATCACGATCCGTCCTGTGATATCATCACGATCCGTCCCGTGATCCAATCACGAATCGTCTCGCGATCTTGATCACGGTCCTTCCGATCTAGCGCCAAACGGACGACACCTCCGCGTTCAGCACACGTATAGCTCGATGACGATCTTCGCCTTCTTGATCCAGCAAGAGGCAGCGGAGAGGTAGACGAGTTCTCCGGAAGCACGACGGCATTGCGGTGATGGTGGTGGAGCAATTCCAGCAGGGCTTCGCCTAAGCACCACTGAAACCGATCTAGAGGAGAAACTACGAACAAGAGGAGAGGCAACACGTGGCTTAGGGTTTCTTGATGTGTCCCAAGTGCTAGCCTCGCCCCTCTATTTATATGCTAAGCCTTGGGATCAAAACTTGGAAAAAAAATCCTCCTCAAGGTCGATTTGCCCGCAAGGCAAGAGTCCTCCTCAGACTCCAGGACCAGACGCCAAGGTCCCTGGCGTCTGGCCCTAGATGCCAGGGTCCCTGGCGTCTGGCCCCTGGCCTCCGCAAAAAAGCTGTTGCACCTTCCTAAAGCCTCATGGGCTTTACCCCTTGGCCCAAATAAAGTGTTCCTGTACCCCGAACATTTCGGGAAACATCCGAAATTATTTCCAGTGAATTCCGGAACCCTTCCGGAGACCAAACACTATTATCCCATATATCAATCTTTACATCCGAACTATTCTGGAGCTCCTCGTGACGTTCGGGATCTCATCTGGGACTTCGAACAACCTGCGGTCACCACCATACATAACTCTATATACTACCGAAGCGTCACCGAACCTTAAGTGTGCAGACCCTGCGGGTTCAAGAACTATGTAGACATGAACGAGACACCTCTACGATCAATAACCAATAGCGGGACCTAGATGCCCATATTGGTTCCTACATATTCTGTTAAGATCTTTATCGGTCGAACCTCTGTGTCAAGGATTCAGTCAATCCCGTATAATGTTCCCTTTGTTCTTCTGTATGTTACTTGCCCAAGATTCGATCGTCAGTATCTCCATACCTAGTTCAACCTCGTTACCGGCAAGTCTCTTTACTCGTTCCGTAATACAAGATCCCGTGACTAACACTTAGTCACATTGCTTGCAAGGCTTGTTGTGATGTTGTATTACCGAGTGGGCCCTGAGATACCTCTCCGTCACACGGAGTAACAAATCCCAGTCTTGATCCATGCCAACCCAACAGACACCCTCGGAGATACCTGTAGAGTACCTTTATAGTCACCCAGTTACGTTGCGACGTTTGATACACACAAGGCACTCCTCCGGTGTCAGTGAGTTGCATGATCTCATGGTCATAGGAACAGATACTTGACATGCAGAAAACAGTAGCAATAAACTGACACGATCATATGCTACATTTGTAGTTTGGGTCTTGTCCATCACACAATTCTCCTAATGATGTGATCCCGTTATAAAATGACATCTCATGTCCATGGCTAGGAAACCTTAACCATCTTTGATCAACGAGCTAGTCTATTAGAGGCATACTAGGGACATGGTTTTGTCTATGTATCCAATCATGCATCTAAGTCTTCGATCAATACAATTATAGCATGGATAATAAATGATTATCATGAACAAGGAAATATGATAATAACTAATTTATTATTGCCTCTAGGGCATATTTCCAACACTGGATTCCTCTATGTATCTAGCAGCATCGCTAGACTTTGCTTTTGCTAGCTGTAGCTGGCTTGCTTGTGGTAGCAGCTGGTTTGCTACTTATCTGACCTTCTGAAAGTTGATGCTGGTGGTAGTAGTACATGCTAGGTCTTAGTTGTCAATTTGGTGCTTGTAGTTTCAAAGACCCTATGTTTTCTAGTAATGGAAATTGGGAGGGCATAAAAGCCCCTCTTTAGCTAAAAAGAGAAGCATATACTCCGGAGTGATCATTTGACGTACGCAGATGTTCTACTCTTTTTCCTTCCCTATAATTCTGCACATGATAGCAGACAAGTTAACTTAATGAATGGTAAGGTTACAAAAAAATAGACAATGCATATAAACACTTACTTATTATTAAGTTTGCATTTCTTGCTGCGTTTAGTGTGTCCTAGCAATTTGCAAGCCCCGCACCGGATTTGTATCTCATCGTAAGAAAGTGGTCTACCATTTTTCGACACCGGGTGCTTCTCATCTAACTTTGTTGCACCTTTGCTTGATACTTTCATAGGATCTTTAACTGCAATCACGTTGCCTTCACCATCCTCTACATATTCAATTGCACACTTACTGAGATCAGACATTTTGTTACTCAAATTTTTCTGTAGAAGATCATACTCATTGCTCTTAGCTATGACGGCCTTCAAACTATCCCGTAACTGATCCCACAGAGCTAGGTGTTTGTATGCTGCATGCATAGCTTCTGACGCTAACACACTGACCTGGCTATATTTCATTCTTTCCTCTGCCCCAGTCCAACCAAATCCCAACAAATTGCTTGTGTGCCTCGCGGGTAGTCCCAGCCTTGCTTGTTTAGTGAACCGAACAAGAACTAAACAGTTTGGTATCTTAGATATATTCATGTACTTAAGTACATGGAATATGTGCTTGCAAGGTAGACCCTTTCGAATCATTCTTCTACAGCTGCACCTTATAGTTTCTGCGGACTTTACTGGTGTATACTCCACCAAAAAATGGATCTGCCGGTTATTCTTCCAGCACACGATGAACTGCTCTGATTCGTCTCCAACCATTCGTTCTACAATCTCCATGCTGCCAACCTTTCTAAGATCATCTTGCAACATATAGAAGTTTGCTGGAGTGAAGACGTGAGAAGCAGCTACCTCAAGTTCCCTGGAGCTAGTAACTGGCACCGGTTCAGTCTGTGATGCCGTGCAGTCATCTCGTGCCTCGTTCTCACGGATACGTACAACGGCGTTCTCATAGTGCAAAATCATATCCACCAGGGTCATTTCACCATCTAGGTGGAGGTGAAGGCATGAGTTCAAACTTTCACTCCTCTGGTTGCTTTTCATGCCAAGCCAAAACCCCTCTGTGATAAGCTGCGGCCCACAGTCTCCGTTTCTTATACATCGTTCCCAACCAAGTTATTTTTTTTCTGCCTGCCATCTTTTCTCAAACGCGTGCCATCTCTCCTCAAACGTGGTCGTGGACGTGGTGTAGTACAGAAGAGTTTGGAACTGGTTCAAGGACTTGTGACTGAGGTGAATCTTCATATTTTTTCTATATGCCACGTACATATATGGTGCCACACATCTGGCAAGACTTCGCGAATTGCCCTGATCATCGCAGCATCAGCGTCCGTGATTACACTCTTCGGCAGCTTCTGACACATGGACCTCAAAAATGTTTGCAGCAGCCAGACATATGTCTCTTCGGTCTTGTTTGAAACTATGGCACAAGCAAAAACAGCAGTCTTCCGGTGATTGTTAAGACCAACAAAAGGTATGAATGGCATACCATAGCGATTCATCTTGTACGTGCTGTCAAATACAACCACATCGCCAAAGTCCTCGTAGTCCTGACGAGACTGGGAGTCACACCAGAACATTCTATTCATATGTCCTTCTTTATCTAGCACGTACTCAAAAAGGAAGCTAGGATCCCTCTCTTTCCTACTGGCCATGATGCCTATGGTTGTGGCAGCATCTCCTTTTGAAAGCAGCTTCCTCTTCTCCCTGGAGCAAAGGTTGTATATATCACGCCTCGTAAAACCAACACCGCCGTACCATGCATGTTTACCGATGAAGGAATCCATAATAGTGTGAATTCTTATCCCTGCGGCACCCATGGACATTATCTCAAACTTCTGGTACTCTTTGATTTTTCTATGGGACCAAAGAAAAGGTACTTCGTCCGGTCTTGCCAACATATGGCTATGCTTGTCCTCGAAACTTCCAACATACCAAAGCCCACGCTTTTCATCAAGCTTCACGGTCAGCTGTGCTTTGCAGTTGGAGCGTGACTCGGGTCTGAGCCTACGGCTGCGTCCTTCCTCGGTTAGCAATCTGCTGTCACGTTTCCCTTCTCTGGAACAAACATACCGCCGCAAATGCATATGATGTGACTCTGTTTTGCTATACCTAACCTTATCCTTTCTAATGCTGAAACCATTATCTTTAGCATAGCTGTTGTAGTAGACGAATGCAGCTTCTGCAGACACAAAAGTCATTTCTCTTATCTCATGAACACATCCCTCTGATCATCTGCATGCGTACTATCTTGGCCATTCTCTTTCCCCTCATCTTCTGTCACCTGAACAATCAAAATATAGCCATGCTCTTTTTACCTGAACAATCAAAACATAGCCATGATTTTTTTACATGGTTTAACATTACTTCCATACAACATTGAGCTCATATATACCTCACTCATGTTGACCGACGACTGCGACTCTCCAGAATCAGATGCATCTACTGATTCGTCTTCAAGGTCTGTCTCCGCGTCGGATTCATCATAATAGTCGTACGCGTTATGAGATCATGAAATTAGCTGAAATAATAAACAGAAATACATAATTAATTATCATATAGTATTTTTGCATGCCCCAACAAAAAATTCCACTTCCCCACCTGACTAATGTAATCTTCATTCGAGACCTCGGAGTTGTTTTCCTCAATATCATCATCCACGTCAATCTATAATTTCCAATACAGAAATATAATGTTGTTGGATGCCACAAAAAATTCTTACAACAGGATAATTGCCACTCACATTAGCATCTTCCCCTACGTTCCCATTCTCTGCCCAATCTCCACGATCTGAATTTTCATCATCTGACCAATCATGTATTTAGTCTTTCAACAGTTCTCTAAACTCCATATCTACCATGATATCAGTTAACTCACTGTCCGCCATTTATCCCACAACAAACAATAAGTATCATCATAAGGTACGTGAACCCTAGTTAGGAAGATACCCACGCCACCCGTCCTGATCACTTTGGATCTATCTAGGTGGTCCGTAACTCAAACATATGCATCTATGGAATCGCGAGGAGGAGCAGGAGCACTACCGAAAGCAGATAAGTGATAGCCTGCGCCGCCGTATACCTAGGTTGGCAGCCGCAGCAAATAACGATAGCCGTCGTGCACACAACAGACGTTAACCCTAGATAGAAGGAACCCACTTGAGCCGGCGTGATCACTTTGTAAGACGGGGAGCAACTCTACAGGAACAAGATTCGCGATCGCGTGCGCCTCCCGGTAGCTAGGTTACCCACTAGCACAAAAACGATGGCAGATCGTCCCATGCTGCCGCCGCGAGCGAGAGAAATGTGTGTATGGGGTGGGGAGGGGGGGGAGGTCGCGAGCGAGATGTGGTACCTGGGAACGCTGGAGTTTGACGACGGTGCCGCGCGCTGTCTGCCAAGATCGCTGCCGACGAGATCGCCGCCGCCGATATTCAAAGCTCCCTCAACTAGGGTAACACGTGAATGATGGAGCTGTGTGATTGAGGGGGCTCAGTTAATGATGAGTGGCAGGTCGTACATGGTCGTGGGGTCATTTTTTCCGAGGGATGGTACCGTATCTATACGGTATGGGTTCTATAAGTTATATGTGGCTTGGATCTGTGTTCTACGGGCTTGGATATGGGCTACAACGGGCTGAACAAAATAAAACCGACGGGGGCAAAAATACCCCTCCAAAACCGAAAGCAAGACTCTTAATTATGAGGATACCCCCCCCCCCCCAAGGGCCGTGAAATGCAGTAAACGGTGGTAATTTTGCAACTGAGAATGCTCTAGTGTACATCTCCTGTCCTTCAGGGTACTAGGCAGCTGGTGATTACTGCTTCTTGCCGTAATTGCCCAGCGTATTGGCAACGCTGGTCAGTACACCGTCCATGTGCTCGTGCGTGGTCCTGTATCCCGTATCAAGTTGATGCGTATGTCTTCTTCGGCACTTCTCGTTTTTTGACATGTCCTTCACTTCCCTGGCACTGCTACGTGCCATTTCTGTGCTCATTTAATCTCGGCCACTTGCGTTTTGCCTTCCAAGCAACCGTGTCAAGTTGATACGTTTCTCCTTCGGTGCCTTTTTTTTTGACATGTCCTGGACGCTAGTGTGTCCAGTAAATTGTATAAAACCATCATTTTAAAGACTAGGTTAGTAGAAAACATCATGTTACATTTTCGTTGCAGAAAACATCGTGTCTAATGTAATCCTTTTGCAAATAACATTGATCGTGGATTTGCCTCGGCTAAGCATGTTTATGACAGATGGGGCCTGCCGGTCAGGCTGACGTGGCACCGCTTAACATCTTACATGTAACGACGACAATTGATAACGTTATCATCGTGTGTGAGCCTGTGGGGTCCACCTGTCATTGAAAGAAATGAAGGGAAAAAATATGGCCAAGGCAAAGTCAGCCGTCTGTTCTGAACCGGCCGGGGCAAAGGCAACCGTCCACCGTGGGTGAGGCAGAGGTGCCGACGCTTGAGCCCGTCCTGACAGAGCCCGTGCTTGGCCACCGGAACAGCTGCCGACACTGGAGCTTGTCAACCTCGTGCCACCGCACCTTTTCGTCCATATCCAGTTGGGATCGATGCATCTCCGCGGGATCCACGATGCCCTAGTGAGAGAGTCTTGTACTAGGGGGTCCCAACCGAGCTGGTCTAGTCCATGGTCGGGCTAGAGGCTCATCCAGGAGGAAGGACTTCGGAGGCCCTAGGACGGGGTGTGAGCACATCGAATTCTAACGAAAACTTGTCGTGTACTCCAGGAAAGGGATGATTCGTTCGGTATGTAATCCGTAGATGGTAACCGACATTCATATAACCCTAGATACCCCTGGTGCTTATATAAACTAGAGGGTTTAGCCCGTAGAGGATACCCATACACATCATCATCACCACTAGGGTTTAGACCACAAACATACGATCTCGAGGTAGATCAACTCTGTACTTGCTACACTAATAATACGATAAGAGCAGGACGTAGGGTTTTACCTCCACAGAGAGGGCCTGAACCTGGGTAAAAACCTCGTGTTCCTTGTCTCTTGTTACCACCGATCTCACAACTCGGCCCCCCTACATGAGGTCTGTCGGTTTTGACACCTACACCCACCATGTTGTTGTCATGCTGGTGCTCGTCGTGCCCGCTGCTCGCCGTGCCCGCTATGCCTCTTGCTACTCGCCGTGCCCGCTGCTCGCCGTGCCCGCTGTGCCTCTTGCTACTCGCCGTGCCCGCTAATTGTCGCTGCTGCTGCTTGTCGCGCCCGCAACTCCCAACGCCCGCTGCTTGCCACCGCTGCTGCTAGCCGCGCCCACTGCTCCGCTGCTTGCTGCACTTGCTGCTGCTCGCCGCACCTACAGCTGTTGCTGCTCGAGCCGCCATGGTCGAGGCAGAGGTTGCCGTCGTCGTTGCCGCGCGGAGGTCGTGCCAGAGGCCATCAACGCTCGACCATGCCCCCACCAGAGAGCACTGATACGAGGTGTGGGAGGTAGCGGTGACTTTGTTCTTGCCGGATCCATGCGAGGGCGGGCTAATGGCGGTGACATGGCGCAAAGTCGTGACAAGGGCCGCCGCCCGTCCCTGTTCTTGTGGGATCCGGGCTCGAATATGAGCGGAGGAGTATGAATCCGAGGTGCGGAAGGGGGTGGCGGCTCGATTCTTGCCAGATCCAGGCGAGGGCTGGTTAACGGCGGCGGCATTCTTGGAGCTCAGAGGCCATGGGATGGGCAATGACATACTTTTGGTTCGAGGGAGAGAGAGAGAGAGAGAGATTAGAGAGGAGAGACAACATGATGAAATGCGACAAGTGGGCCCCATGTCCTACAAAATGGTTCAACATAACGGTGTTAGAAATTTATGCGACATCAACCTGACTGACGGACCCCATTTGCTATAAACGTGCTCAGCCAAGGTAAATCCGTCGATAAGTGTTATTTGCAAAAGGATTACGATAGACACGGTGTTTTTGCAATAAAAATATAACATAATGTTTTTTGCTAACTAGCCTTTAAAGTGATGGTTTAGTACAATTTACTCCTAATGTGTCATTTGGGTTTGGTATTTTTTTGTTTAAGGATAAATGTCGCTGCTTTATTTAATAAAAAACGTTCGGAATCTCATCCAAAATTACGTCAAGCACGCAGTCCGAGGTAACCCCTAATCAAACCTTACAAAGTTCATCTCCGATATCCACTCTGGCTAATCTATACACGACAACATTAACTGAACGAAAAACCCACGAAACTTTGAAATCAGAGAACGATGCAAGCAACACTTCGATTTCCTGTATCCATGGACCTGCACTCGACATGTCCTTTTCTGGATTATTTAGCATGTGCACGACACCTTAAGACTTAAGAGTCCAGCTCGACATGAACCTTCTCGGCGTTGTTCTCCTGTGCCAACACCCTTTGGGTTCGGTACTAGGACATGCATGATGATCTACCGTGGATGTCGCAATATCCACCAACTTGTATTATCACCGAAATAGTGAGCCGGTCCCCTCAAGTTGTCGATAGTGACAGCCACGTGAACTAACTCAGGCCCATCAGCTTAGCCAAGGACACGGGCGATACGGCCGATACGACGGGTGCTTGGATCTTGCTCTTGGCTACCACCGCGTGACCCTTTCACGGACCACAGTTACATGCCAGCATTTTCTGCCTATGCCCACCTGTTTCTAGAACCTTCCAGAACCCATGCCGCCGCTGCGTCATGGCCTTTCTCGCCTTCGGAAGAACGAAATAATGTACGGTAATGCTAACTGGCGAATGTCCTCTACGAAAGAACCCTCAGCGAACGCCCTCGCAGCCGTTTCATCGAGATGAAAGGATGGCATTGGGCCTGGAAATAGAACCAGATGATCAAGGAGTACCATGTAATGCATTGGAGCAAGCGTGACCGTGTGAGAAGGCAAGTACGTACTACCAAGGAACGCCGTGTCGGGAGGTGGAGAAGGACACGACGCGCCGGCCGGAGTACGTCGCTGACGAAGCTACTTCTTCTCGTTCGGGTGAAGAAGCTTAGCCGGATGATGTCGGGATCCGAGTGGATCTAAAAGAATTGTCCGAATGCCAAAATAGTCCAAGGACTCTTATACTCGTGTTGGGACCCTAGGTGGCCCCTAGACGTCTGGTTCTTGACCCTACCTCGGGTAGGTGACCTCATCAACAGGTATGGTTTCCTCCTTTGGTGTCTTATAGTCGTGGTGGGACGTCGGATCTGAAGTTCAATGACGTGTTTGAAATGTTGTCCTGATCTGATTCATTCAACGCAATGGTTTCATCTTTGATGAGCCACCTTGAA
Organism: Hordeum marinum; assembly: GCA_022496015.1. Classification (NCBI taxonomy): domain Eukaryota; kingdom Viridiplantae; phylum Streptophyta; class Magnoliopsida; order Poales; family Poaceae; genus Hordeum; species Hordeum marinum. The sequence continues at coordinate 382,003,247 of CM039677.1, read as the reverse complement.
GGTCTGCAAAGCTGCATATCAGCGATGGAGCCGCGTCGAGCTCGGGTGAGGAGTTGATCCGCCATCTTTTTCTTCGGTGGCTGTTATGATGGTGCCGGAAGCAGGCGACGAACGTCGGTGTCAAGCTCAACGACGTTCTATTATCTTTTTAGTTTTGTCAGGTTTGTCTTTATGTGATTTGTAATTTGATCTTTATGATATGAATAAAACACACATTATCATTAAAAAAAGACCGATGAAGGTCCGTATATTTTACAGGGATATGACGCTATGAAACGCCAATCCAATCAGGGCGAAATCTCTACCAAATTCTGGGAACTGACCAAATACCACAGGTAAGGCTTGGGGGCATAGCGTACATCGACAGTGTGGTAGAGACCAGGGACAGCATACTGCAAAGTGTTTGGAAAATGGGGGAGCGCACATTGTAATCATCGTTGCCATTTTCTCCATCTTGTTTTCTTGAACCGTGTTTTGGAATGGACTTCCTCTATGCTAGTGCTCATCGAGGGCCATTATAAATCGATCAAGAACTGGTCCTTGCTTGCTTGTTCATCTCCTCGAGGAATACACCAGTAACAAGGGTTAGCAGTGACCCCTGGGGCGCCATGGCCGGCGGAGAAGAAGGGAAAGCCAAGCCGCTCGAGCTGACGCCGACATGGATCGTCGCGTCCATCTGCTCCGCCATCGTCATCATCTCCCTCCTCTTCGAGCGCTTGCTCCACCGCCTAGGAAAGGTATGCATGCGCACTCCATACTGATCCATGCCATCGATGAAGCTACTACTAGTACGTACGTACGTACGTCTTCTTTCTAAACTGTTTTTCTGTTAACTGCTGCGTCTGGGCGCGCACGCTCGCAGAGGCTGATGAGGAGCCGCAAGAAGCCGCTGTACGAGGCCCTCCTCAGGGTGAAGGATGAGCTCATGCTGCTGGGGTTCATATCGCTGCTGCTCACCGTGTTCCAGGGGGCCATGGGGAGGCTGTGCGTACGACGGAGCGTCATGGACCACATGCTGCCCTGCAAGCCACCTGCGCCGGACGGCGTCGCCGAGACCGCGCACTTCCTTCTGGGCGGGGCGAGGCGGCTTCTGGCCGCTGGTGGAGCCGCCTCCGATGATCACTGCCTAAAAAAGGTAAACCCTGGCATCGAACGTTCATATGAGTAAATCCAGCTGATTCGTCTTATCAGCGATCGTCATCCAGCAGCATATTCTATATGGATATGGAGACTACCAAGGCAAAGTACAAACACAGAGTTGTTTTTTTGAAAGAAAAGGTAGAAAGTGATCTACCTTATGCATTCAAAACGGGGCCAGGCCCGAATGATCATGGTCAAATTACATGAAGGTGATTCAAACGCTGCACAGAAAGTGCAGATCTGTGCAACAGGCCATCACCAAGCCTTACAAAGGAAAGAGGTTGGGGGGATGGGGGACATCCAAGAAAGTAAGTACATTTACAGATTTGCGAAATGGTTGGCATAAGCCCTCATAGTGGCCTTATCATTTTTCGCCCCTGTGACTCCATAGCATAATCAACTTCGAGATCTCCAAGGAAGTCTTGAGGTCGATCCACTTGTCCTGGCGGAAGATCAACGCATTTTTGGCCGACCATAAAGTTACTGCTATAGAAGCAAAAATGATGTGGTATAGTCGGCCGTGAATGCTGGTTGCTGCATCAGACATAATAGCATCCTTCAGGTTAGGGGCCTCTCTAGCCATCGCCTGTAATCCGGCCTTTCGCCATACCGCATCCGCCAGCCTACATCGAAGGATGATGTGGCATATAGTTTCAGAGGCAGGGCAGGATGCACATCCATTATGCGATGAAACCGTCCAGTGTTTCCTAATCATGCAATCTCGAGTGTTCAGTCGCCCCCGGAGAGCTAGCCATAGGAATATACGATGCTTATATGGGATGATTTTGCCCCAAGTGACGGCAGCCGTAGAGCAAGTCACTCCTCTGAAGGTGAGTAGGTGATAAAAGTATGCGGTTGAAATCCTTTCATTGGACCATAGAGCTTTCCTTCGATCTGTCCTATCCAAAGATGTTTGCACTTGTTCCAGAAACCCTTGAAGGGTATCAAGCTCCATGACAGCAGACAAAGTTATATTTGGATGAAGCTGCAGTTGTCATTCCCCGTCAACAAATTGTGATGCAATGGTGCAACCCTTGTTCCTTGCAAAGATAAATAGGATGGGAAAGGAAAACTGCAGCCTCCCACATTCCAACCACAGGTCTGTCCAAAAAGAGATCATGTGGCCATCCCCCATCTCACATCTTGTAGAGTTAATCAACAGTTGGAGCGAAGGTTGCAGGCATTTCCAAGTAGCAGTAGCAGAATTGCGCGCCTCCATAGGTAGTTCTTCCTTGCAGTAGGACTTTGCAAAATGAGAGTAGCACGGGATATTCCTGACTGAATGACATTGTAAGCAAGCATGCAAATCATGGCTATGTTGTGCTCCTTTAGGTTACGGATACCAAGTCCTCCGTGTTCCTTGGGCAGGGTCACCGTGTCCCATGCTACGAGGCAGTGCCCACCTGTTGTCGAGTTCTTGCCCTGCCACATAAATCCCCGCAATTTTTTCCAACTTTTCAATAGACTGTTTTGGCCACAGAAAGCAGGCCATGAAGTAATTTGGGATAGAAGCCAAAACTGAATTTATCAAAGTGACGCATCCTCCCCATGAGAGGAAAGTTGCCAGCCACCCCGATAGCCTCCGATCAACTTTGTGGATAACCGGTAATAGAAGTTCATGCCTGATTTTTTGTGTTGATAGCGGTAGGCCAAGGTATGTGCAGGGAAAGGAAGAAACCGGGTAGCTTAGGATATCCGCCACACTCTGAGAAGTTTCCTCGTCCATACAGATTGGCACAAAGGTGCTCTTAGAGAAATTGATGCACAGCCCAGTGAAATTTGAAAACTTGTCCAGCACCCCTCGGATTACCCATGCTTGATCTTCCGTACCTTGCAGCAGCAATAGAGTGTCGTTCGCGTACTGTAAAACTGGGAATGGACCATCACCGTTAAGTGGGTGTTTAAGTACTCCTCCATTGTACTCCCGAATGCATAATTGTTGTAAAATGTCTGCTACCAGAATGAAAAGATAAGGGGATATGGCATCTCCCTGACGCAGCCCACTCTGCAAGCTGATGGTGTCACCAAGCTGCCCATTCATTATAACTCTAGAGGTGCTGATAGTGAGCAAGCACTGAAATCAATTGCACCATTTCTGCCCAAAACCCCGCGCATTCAGGATGTTGAGGAGAGCTTCCCAACTTACACTGTCAAAAGCTTTTTTGAAGTCCAACTTGAGAACAATCATGGGCTTGCGCCTCTTCTTTGTGCACTGTATTAACTCAGCTGCTAGGAGAAAGTTCTCGATAATGCACCTACCAGATAGAAAGCCCGATTGCAGGGGGTGTACAAGGGATGGTATAAATCTCTGCATGCAGACGACCAGAACCTTGGAGGCTAACTTTGGGAGACTTTGGACCAGAGATATCGAGCAAAAGTCTGTAATTTGCATAGGGGATTCCTTCTTCGGAATGAGCACAATATTGGCATAGTTGACACCTTGGAGGTTTGCTGTGTTGTCATGGAACTCCTGAAAAAACCAAAGCAAATCATCCTTCAGAACTTCCTTGAAGTGGTTGTAGAATTCATTGGTATATCCATCCGGCCCCGGGCTCCTATTATGGGGCGATTTTTCTATAGTAGCTGCAATTTCTCCCCAGGTGAAGGGATCTTCCACACCACTCAAATCACGTCGTTCATAGAGAGATGAGATGTCAACAGCCGGCTGTGAAGGTGCTGGCTGACCGAAAAGAGTGTTGAAGTGGTCTGTAGCGATGGACAACTTGTCTTGTATTTGAAAGTGTTCAATGCCGTCCTTGAGTAGCATCCGAATCTTGTTTTTTCGATGATGGCAATTGGCAGCTGCATGGAAGAATCTGGTATTCTCATCGCCCAAGACACAATCCCTGATCCTTGTGCGCCTTCTCCACATATCCGCTTGCCACAGAATTAGTTGACGCGCTTTTTCATTAGCAGCTTTACGGATAGAGAATTTCAAAGGTGTAAGGTCCCTTTTTTCTTCAACTGTATCAAAGTAGGCCACAACATGCTTGCAATTACCCAACAACATCTGAATGTCTGACCTTGATCGAGCCCATTTGCGGATGGTAGCATGGGTTCCCCTTAGCTTGAAATTGATTAGAGATGCTGCTGAAGAAAACGGCCGGGTACTGCCTTGCAGACTTTGCTGGATGATCTGCCTCACTTCCGAGATGCGCAGCCAAAAAATTTTGAACCTGAAGAAGGGGCTCCTGCAAGCATTTGAGTTGAACTCTAGCAAAATGGGTATGTGGTCCGAGGTGGCGGCCGGGATAGCATAAGCTTCAGTGTTAAGGAAACTCATGTTCCAATTGGCATTGACCAGCACCCTGTCTAGTTTCACTAAAGCTGGCTCCTTTTGCTTGTTTGACCAGGTGAATTCCCGGTTAGAAATTCCAATATCATCCAAAGCAGTTTCTCTGATCCAATCATTAAACTTCTCCATCAGTGCCCAGTTCTTCCTCCCTCTTGATTTCTCATGTTGGAACCTGTACATGTTGAAGTCCCCGAGTAGAGCCCACGGTCCAGAGACAGACCTAGACGCGACATCAAGGGTGGAGAAGAAATCTTCCCTCTCTCGTTCCTCGCACGGTGCGTACACGACAGATAAGTTGAAGGTTGTGTTGTCACTGTCATCATTAATAGAGACTGAAATGCAGAACTTGTGCTTGCGAATTTCCATAATAGATAAATGGCTCTTGTCCCATGCGACCAGTAAACCGCTAGTAGATCCACTCGCTGGCATATATATGAAGGAGCGCAAGTGGGAAGGGAGGAAGGAGGCCACCTTGCCCGAGTCGACTATCGGGAGTTTCGTTTCCTGCAAGCAGACAACATATGGGCGGCAAGCAAGGATTGCATCCTTAACTAACTTGCACTTGTCTGTATCGCCAAGCCCACACACATTCCAATTAAGGATCTCCATATGAAACGGAGCCATACACATGCATAAAAGAGATTGATAACCAAATAGCATGGGGCTCAGCAGAGCTTACATGACGAATGCTAAAAGGGCGGAAACAACCAACTAAAAGCCTTATGCCTAAGGGGAAGCATATGCGAACTACATGATGCAAAGAAAGCAGCTTGGCAGGTACTGGTGATACATGATGCAAGATCGTTAGCACGAAGTGCAAGATACAGACATGACAGACTACAAAGTAGAAATGGTAATAGAGATACATGCGGGAAGGCGAGTGATGGCTCGCTTGATCATCTTGACTGCATCTATTCATGGGTGGATCCTGAGGACACAGGGGAGGCAGGGAGGCCTAGGGAGCTAGAGGGAGCAGCCGCCTCAGCCAGGACAACATCCAGATTCAGGTCACAGCAGCGGCAATCTGCTTGGCCTTCCCCCTGGTGAGCGGCCTTGGAGTGCCCTGAAGTGGCATCTTGAGGATCAAAGATGCCTTTTGCCCCGTGGACTTCTTTGTCTTCTTATGCCCTGAAAGAGAGCGTCTGCTCCCGCTCCCTCCGCCATTGGAGGATGAGTTGGACGCTTTGCGCTTCGCGGCTCGCTCCATTGAGCCCATGCGAGCGCCATCATACATCATCTGGATGCGCGAGCTGCACCGCGGAGAGGATGCTATAGGGGGGGGGGGTTGGCTGAGACAGCGGTGGCCTACAGCTTTGGTGGACTCTGCAAAGCGACTGCTTGAGTCGGCTGAGGAGCATCAGGGACCTGAGGCGGTTCGATGTCAGGGGCCTACTGCGGGTCGATAGCAGGAGCGACGTTGATGGTGGCAGGTGGGTCATCGGAGACGATGGTGATGGGTGGGGGGAAGAGTTGCAGGGTGAGAGGGAAGGGATTCAGATCAGCCGCATTTGGTTCCTCAAGTGGGTTTCTACCGTTGCAGATCCTGGCAGCCACATCGGCTGGTAGAAGTGCACATGCGCCGTGCCTCATATCGGGGATAGCAACCGGGGAGAAAAGCCCAATGGTCAGCAGCCCAATATTAGGAGAGGGCTACGGCCCTGAAGGGTCTGGTGCAGATGGTAGGGGTGTTAAGGACTTGGTGGGCCTGGAGACGGATTTGAGCGATGTGATGACCAGGGGGAAGATGAGCTCTCCACCCAGTGATAGGAGTGGCCCATCAGCACGCAGCATGGCAGATGGAACAAAAGGTTTTGGGGGGTGTTTACAGTCAACCAAAGGAAGTAGGGGCAACATTCGAGTATAGAGGTCGCCAGAGTGGGTTGTGGGCCAGAGCTTGAATATGATAGCCCAACAATTTTCGCGCGCAATCTTCCCAAGGGTGAGATCGAAGCATGGAAAGAATCCATCGTCTACCCCGAGAGGTTGGACGACGATGATGCCATAGGTAGATCTACAGTTGCTGAGCTCTACGGAAAAGGTGAAGGTGAGTGTATCGGGGTCGAAGGCCATAGAGGCGTGAGGGCAGCGAACAGTGGCCGCAATGAGGGAGGGTTTCATGTAACCGCGGTCCTCAACCTCGTGGTCGATCTTTGTGATAGAGGGGATAGCAAAGGTGTCATAGGTGTGAAGCTGAGGCTTGGAGGCAATATTCATCATGGCAATGGAGTCCCTAGCTGTGGCAGGGAAAGGGTAGTGGAAGGCGCGATAGGCTCTACCATACATGGATTGGATGCTTTCCGGTTGCCCATGCATATAGCGGGGGATGCGGGGATTGTTATGGCCCCTGCGCTCTCTGTTGGGAGACGTAGTAGTAAATCAAAATTTTCCTACGTGTCACCAAGATCTATCTATGGAGAAACCAGCAAACGAGCTAGGAGAGATTGAATCTTCATACCTTTGAAGATCGCTAAGCGTAAGCGTTGCTAGAACGCGGTTGATGGAGTCGTACTCGCAGCGATTCAGATCGCGGTAGATCCGATCAAGTGCCGAACGGACGGCACCTCCACGTTCAACACACGTGCAGCCCGGTGACGTCTCCTACGCCTTGATCCAGCAAGGAGGGAGGAGAGGTTGAGGAAGAGCTCCGGCAACACGACGGCGTGGTGACGGTGGAGCTGCGTGGTACTCCGATAGAGCTTCGCTAAGCACTACGGAGAAACGAGGAGAGGGAGGAGTAGGGCTGCACCAGGGAGGAGATGAACTCGTGTGTTGTGCAGCCCCAAATACCTCCACTATATATAGGAGGAGGGGAGGAGAGGTGCTGCGCCCTAGGGTTCCACCCTAGGGGTGGTGGCAGCCTCCAGAAACCCATCTGGCCGGCGGCCAGGGCAAGGAGAGGTGGAGGCGTCCTAGGGTGGGCCTTAAGGCCCATCTAAGCCTAGGGTTTGCCCCCCTCCACCCTTGCTGCGCCTTGGGCTGGGGTGGGAGGCGCACCAGCCCACCTAGGGGATGGCTCCCTCCCACTCTTGGCCCATGGAACCTGCCGGGGCAGGTGGGCCCACTTGGTGGACCCCCGGAACCCTTCCGGTGGTCCCGGTACACTACCGGAGACACCCGGAACACTTCCGGTAACCAAAACCTCACTTCCTATATATCAATCTTCATCTCCGGACCATTCCGGGACTCCTCGTGACGTCCGGGATCTCATCCGGGACTCTGAACAACCTTCGGTAACCACGTACACTATTTCCCTATAACCCTAGCGTCATCGAACCTTAAGTGTGTAGACCCTACGGGTTCGGGAGACACGTAGACATGACCGAGACACCTCTCTGTCCAATAACCAACAGCGGGATCTGGATACCCATGTTGGCTCCCACGTAGTCCATGATGATATCATTGGATGAACCACGATGTCAAGGATTCAATCAATCCCGTATACAATTCCCTTTGTCTGTCGGTATGGTACTTGCCTGAGATTCGATCGTCGGTATCCCCATACCTTGTTCAATCTCGTTACCGGCAAGTCTCTTTACTCGTTCCGTAATACATCATCCCGTGACTAACTCCTTAGTCACATTTAGCTCATAATGATGATGTCTTACCGAGTGGGCCCAGAGAAACCTCTCCGTCACACGGAGTGACAAATCCCAGTCTCGATTCGTGTCAACCCAACAGACACTTTCGGAGATACCCGTAGCGTACCTTTATAGCCACCCAGTTACGTTGTGACGTTTGGCACACCCAAAGCATCCCTACGGTATCCGGGAGTTACACAATCTCATGGTCTAAGGAAACGACACTTGACATTGAAAAGCTTTAGCAAATGAACTACACGATCTTGTGCTATGCTTAGGATTGGGTCTTGTCCATCACATCATTCTCCTAATGATGTGATCCCGTTATCAACGACATCCAATGTCCATGGTCATGAAACCTTGACCATCTATTGATCAACGAGCTAGCCAACTAGAGGCTCACTAGGGACACGTTGTGGTCTATGTATTCACACATGTATTACGGTTTCCGGTTAACACAATTATAGCATGAATAACAGACAATTATCATGAACTAGGAAATACAATAATAACCATTTTATTATTGCCTCTAGGGCATATTTCCAACACTCTCTGCACACCAGACCGTGGTCACCGTTGGCAAGAGGAAGGTCGTCCCCCAAGATCGGGGGGGGGGGGGTTGAAGAAGAGCCTAGTGTGTGTGCCACGTCCCAGACCTCATTGATGATGATGTCAGCATAAATGCCGGCCCCATCAATACGGTGGTAGGCAAGGTGGTGGGGGATGTGTTGCAGCGCCTCTACTTTGACTAGCACAAGGATGCAAGAGAAGTCACTACCATAAAGACAAGCATGATCCACAACAAGTAAGCTAGCAAAGCCAGCAACACTGGCGGCAACCCCCTTTCGGACCCACAACTCAAGAGGCAGCTTCTCAAGAGATAAACTAACAATGTGGCGGAAGGAGAAGGTGAAAGCATTGCTTCCAGCATTGTGCAGGAGGATATCGACCCTCCTCATGTCAGTGAAAATGGGGTTTGCGTGTAGCGTTGCGGCTTGCTCCACTTCACGCTGGAAGACAACAAAGACTATGCCTGTGGAGCACCTGGCAAACCTAATGACCGTGATGCCGAATCTCTGCCTAAAGGGACGCTTGAGCCAAGGTAGGAAGTCGGGCATGTGCGGAGTGATGTTGACAAGGCAAACAAGAGTGTTCTAATCAGGGACGAGGGGGTAGTGGACGTGGAGAGAGGTGGGGCGACCACGGATGATGGGCTCCATGGAGGCAGTCTCAAAGGGAACAAGTTCTAGGAGAGGTGCTGGGGGCTGAAAGGAGGGAGAGTTGGAGTCATGGGGAGGGAGGGAAACGAGTGGGGTATAAGAAGGCCGATCAAGGCGGGAAGCCGAACCGGCCCGAGCAAAGCGAAGAGGGCATTGAAGATGGACATGGCCCACACGTCGGCAGGTCCAACACACTACCGGGTCACGGCAGTCAAGTCTTTGGTGTCTATAGGATAGACACAAAGCATCAAAGGTGAAAATCCCTTGGCTTGGGGAAGATCTTGATGGCATTGGGCCGGCGGGCCGGCGAGACAGGAGAGGGGTTGGGGCGGGGACTGCTCGAGAGGAGAGCTTGCAGGTAGGAATAATGACCAAGGGCTAGAGTGTTAATGGGTTGGGAGCTATGAATGTAGTCTGGTGAGGGAGGGCTAGCAGTAGGAGAGAGAGGGACGTCCTCGAGCATGGGAAGCAGGCAGATTGATTGGCTGGGTGCCACGGCTGCCAGCACAACGGGCAGGGTAAAGGAAGAAGAGGAATCACGAGTTCCGCTTTGGGCAGGCGTCCATGCAAGCACGCCCAAAGCAGATCGCAGAAAACCCGGGGCGCCCAGATTACGCTGGGAGGCAGAAGGGCAAGAGATACGACTAGATGAGGAGGGAGGGGGCCGAGAATAGATGGGAGAGAAAAAGTCGCGTCGTGCATGCATGCACGCAACGTACGGCTAGGTCTCCCCCGCATATAAAAAAGCACGTGAATGACACCGGATTGCCATGCACCTTTACGCGCGATCTCCCATCCCACTCCAGGATGGGCAACCTCGAATTCAAATTTGCCAACGACTAGGGCACGAACACAGAAGCCCGTCGGGGATCCCCCGAACAAGTTGTGGAGCAGTGCCACAAAGAACTCCGGCAAGACGAAGACCCCTTGAGAGAGGATCATGGCATTCATGACATAGGCCTCGCACCGCCCAGCAACCGGAGTGACGGTGCCACAGAAATATCGCTCAAGCATGCGGTCCTCGAAACGCTCCCCCATGGACGCCGTCCTCTCCATGGCGATGCAGGGACAAGACACAAAGGAGGATCAAGTAACCATCACTGAGAGAAGTGGCGCTAAGGGAGATGCATGGTCAAGCGCGTATCAGGCATGAAGCATGAAACAAGCAGAGATGATGTATGCATGACATGCAGCTATAGAGACATGCGATGGCTCCTATCTCATGATGCAGGTATGCCGGATGCATGATATGTAGCTACGAAGGCATGGTATGGCTCCGATCACAAGAAGAGGTGGAGGGGGGATTTTGTCATAAAAATTACAAGAATTTTGTATACACAGCGTGATGAATGAGCGACTGCTAATGAAGAATATAAGGTACTATGCCATACACTGCATGGTTGATAAAGTGGTGGGCCACGGGGATAGGACATCACATATGATGAGCGGCAAGGATCCACGTTGCAGCGCAAAGCATTAGGAAAAATCCACATTCCAATGTTGTCCCAATGACTTGGAAATGCGCCTCGGCTGCATCGTCCTAGACTGGCCAACCGTCTGCAGCAATGGGTGTGAGGCCCAAATCTAATGCTCTCGAGCCTCATCCATCTACACAACCTCCTCCAAGGTGGTGTCCATTTGCTCCCGAAGGAGTGCCAGAGGATCCACGGGCTCCTCCTCCTCCCCATCGCCAAAATTGAAGGTGGGCTCATCCGGGTGCACCATTGAAGATGATGGTGGTGGATTGGAGGTTACAGAGATGAGAATGGGAGGCATCGGGGAGATAATTGAAGCGATAGAAGGGTAGGAGGCATCCTTTTACAACCCGTTGTGGGCGCTATTAAGACCACGTACAATAGTAGGCTATAAGTTTGCTTACATGGTTATTTTGTCTATGTGTAAGAGAGAGACATGAAAAAGTAAGGATAGTGGGCTCTCATACAAAAGTCTGGCTATATGCGTGTTTCTAGGAAGATGCAATAAATGTGAAGAAAGATATAGAGAGAAGGTGAACAAAAATAATACTCATATAGACAACTTTATAACCAATATTATTGTATAAATGACTAGAAGTGAAGACTATATATGACATGTCAACATCATATAGCCAACAGCTGGCTATATTATTAACCATGCTCTAGGAGGCAGTAGGCAGGCGACAATTGATGGTCAAAGGTCGCGTCTCTCGACGAGAACATTGACGCGATCTGCTCACATGCCTCCCGACTGTACAGATTGTCGTTGTTACTCACACGGCTTCTCCCGACCCGTTCACGTGCAAACCAGGAGTTGATGCCACGTGATGGCCATCCAACAGAACGGCGGCGTTAATCCGATGGAGTGGCATTAATGCCCAGGTGTCTGTTACCAGTGGTGCGTGGGAGCCTAGGCCTCTTAAAATCCTGCAAGTGGCTTGAGGATGAAGAAGCTGAATTTTCCCGCTGACTTTGGCGTTTGCGTTTGGAATGAGCTTCATACTGACCCTCCCAACCTCCATATTCGGACCTACCAGGATGTTTATGGAGATCCATTCATAAATTCCTGCGATCGAGGGCCATATGACAACTCTGCTAGAATGCTAGAGTGGCTTTTTTTTTGCCAAAAATCATCATATGGTGATATGACGATCGTGTCATACGACGACTCTGCTATAGTTGGTCTACCATTATTTATAAGGCGTTTGATTTTCTGTGTGTAAGCAATTTCTTGGCCTTTGAATCTTTATCGGACGCATGTTGTTCGTTCTTTACCTCCATTTTTCTTCCTTTTCCCGAGCCTTCCACGATCGTTAGCTGATCTGTCTGTCGTCGCGATCTGCGACTAGCAGCGCTCCTACCCAGGGATCGCCGCCATGTCCTTCCCACGCCACTGCCCATCGACATGCCGCTGCTACTCTCGAGCATCCATCTAAACCTCTCGCACATCAAATTTCTTTGGCTAGCCAGCACACACCCATTCACAACAGTGGACCCTCTTCCTCACCTCGGACTACGATGTCCCAACTTGCTACCTCTTGCGGCGTCGTCCCTGCCTACGATGAGGTCTTGGATCAATGTCATTAGCGGCAACACAACCTTTTGCCGCTCTCACTGCCATCCTCATCTTCAACCTTGGAGCTCTCAAAAGACATCCTTGTTTCTTCCCATGCAAAATCGATTTACACCATTTTTCCCCAGGTGACTTACATAGTCCACAAGTTTTAGAAACATAGCATGAACACACATTTACACACATATGCACTCATCTAAGGCATGCACGCACACCTTACAACATCCAAGAAGATATTTTTAACATCGTACAATCGCAAATGCTTACATACACACACATATACTCATCCCTTTAAATGCACGCACACACCTCATCCTTATGAGCACCTCCAAGATACTAAGTTAGCATTACAAACATCTTGTAGTCGATGGAACATCTCTTCTCACTAAACAAACATCATCGAGAAGTTTGCAATAAATCCAAAAAAATGCGAGTACCAGTGCCAAGTATAGGACTTAAACTCGGTGGGTTGATTCCACCACAAGAAACCTAACCGTCTGAGCTACGCTCAGTTCACAACACCAAGAAATTTATGAAGTCACCATAAACAAGTCATAATTTTTTAGGATAGGAAAACACCTCACGATGGGCATATTATAGCACCAAAAGAATAGCATCCAAAATCTTGAATTAAAGTTAGAAAAATATAAGTATCTGTGTCAAATATAGTATTTGATTATGCTCCACGAGTTTGACAAATCTAACCACCTTACCTCGTGGCGGATCAAAGATTTGATCGTCGATGATGCCACATTTGTCAAGTATAATTTGCGAGAGAATTCTCGACGCATTGATTGTTAATGCGATATCATAGATAGTTGGTGTTTTTAGAGGCAATCACCACAATGCATTGTATATCTATTATGTGGTGTAGCGAAGTGATATACATTTAATTGTCCTAGTTGTAAGAACCAAATGGTTAGAAGTATTGATTTAATCCACACCCGATTAGAGTATTAATTATACCGCACAGAGAAACAAGCTAAGTGTTGTATCTCCATCAACTTAGCCTCATTCTAGTTCTCTATGGTGTACAGGTGCTAAGTGTGTCACATAGGCAAAAAAGTGACGGAAAAAGCAATTAGAGAGGATAAAGAGCATTATGACGACCCATGAAGAAACAGTTCTAAGCGCATGGACCTATGCAAAATGACTATTAACCAATGCATGATGGAGTTTAGTTATTAAACAATTCCATGAGGGAAGCTTAGCTACAAAAGTTAAACAACTATGCATTGCGAAAACTAGTTGCTAAGGCTTTTAATGCACTTAACACCTCATCTAAGCACCAATGCATTGGAACTCTGAGTATCCATACTTTATTCAATAGAGAACCGAACTTATAACCAACTATGAAGCATGTTTATGTATGTGGTGTAATTAACTATTTGTCTTTTTGTTTCCTATATATGTAAATAATAATGTGGATTCTAAATTATATGAAAATCTTATATAGCTAAATGCCGGCTATAAAAAAATTCGTGAATACGTAAAGATTGTGTATCTTTTTACGGATAGGTCAAAGAGTACAACAGAACATAAAGGAGAGAGGAGGAATAGGGTTGCACCATACTAGGTGTGGGTATGAGGAGAACAAGGGGTGCTCACCCCTCCAACAAGCAACTAACTAAACTCACCTTACCCGGTCTCAAGTCACAAGTGACAAAGAGACATAATATGTATGACAAATGCTGCATCATAACCAATGCCAGGCACCTCAGAACCATGACCATGACATCAAGCCAAACTAGATCAATGCATGCTTCACCCAACACGCCAAGGAAATGACAAGTGGACATCAGGAACCAATTGGACCCAAGGAATACGTCATCCAAGAGGCACCGACGATGGAATAAGTTGCAACCCAAAGGCTCATTGCCATGATAGCAACCACCAACAGAGCAACACACCACCCAAGCCTCAGTGCCAAGGCCCGCGAGGCAGCAACTCCATCTTTCACTCGAGTAGACTCCATGGGCACCCCAGGCAGAACCTCCAAGGAGGGGACAACATCGTTCCGCCACCGCTGCCTAGCCTTGTAAACTAGGCATATGGTTCCCCTGGTGCACAAAGAGGGGGTGCATGATGGCATGACAATGCCTCCAAGGAGGAAATGGTGTCCACAAACATCGTCATTGTCTGCATTAGCATCCGCTGAGCAGGGATTCTCCTCTGCCAAGTTTGAACACCCTCGAAGACCGCCAGAGCAACACAAATCTAAGAGGGGGATGCAAGTTGCCGGCTTGGCACAACGAAGGATAGGAAATCTGCATCCCACTACACCTAATGACCGACCCGACAACCATCTTGGGAACCACAACTAGTAGGGTGAGGCCATCCTAGGGGACACCAATGGGGTACCATAGAGGACCTGTTGGTACAACAATCAGAAGGGGGACAATGTGCCACAGCCGTCGGCGAGGGGCCAGAGTCCAACACCTCTGCAAACGGAGGGAGAGGGGGCCATGGAGTGAGGGAGGGCAGTGAGCCCGGTGCCGTGAGGTTAGGGTGGTTACCAGGGCCATGCAGGGGAAGAGAACGCCATACATCACTAGTCGCACGACTGCCGCCATGCCACTACATGCATTGCCAGCTTGCAAGATCTTCCACCAAAGCCCGCAATCCCACCCCCACAAGCCCGATCTACATTGTAGGATGCTATCCTGAGCAAGCGCACCCCATTTCGACGTCCTGCACCACCCATCAAAAAGGAGCTTGCAAGGACACACCCGGAGGACGGACATCACCTAGGCCACACCTTAGAGCAACCATGCCCACCGCCATTGACCAGCGGAAGGCACCCCCCTCTGCCGTCATCCTCGTAGTATGTTGGGCTTTTACAACCAGCTTCCCTAGAGGCGGTGAGATGAGGAAGGGGAGCTAGGGAAAAGTTGTGGTGTAACAACCCATCCCCCAAGTCACAAGGAGGGTGATGCATGCGTCAGGTTGAGTGCTCGTATGCCTCTTAGGACCACTTGCTATACTATTAACCTTGGTCTTAGGAGTGCCCATATGCCTCGATCTGTCTTGCTAGCTGCCTGATCACTTGTTAGCTAGCACAATTTTCGATTCGGTCTAGTTTTTCTTTCTAAGGTTGGAATTTTTTCTAGTTGATTAAACAAGTATTTTTTTTTGCTTGTAACGGTGCATACAAGATCACAATTACATCGGTGAATTGGTGGATTAAAATATACTGAGTAGATCTTGCTATCTTATGCTTATATCAGGTTTTGTTATTTCTAGATTTGGACATTAGAGCGAATAGCTAGAAAATGTTCCATATATGTGGTACTACATGGTAAAAAAAACTACATTTTTTGAGTGTGATGTGTCAACCATGACGCCCTACTAGGTCCACCCATGCATGAGATTAGTGAGCTTAAAATGGCACTATCATGGAGTACGGTTTACCAACATGTAACCACAGCTCTAAATAAAGTGGCATATATATGAGAATGGTTGAATGTTCATAAAGACTTGGAAAAACCCCTAGGACATTTACAAACTATACAACACTCGACTTCTACATTAACCCTAGGTATTGGTATTTGATGGGTTTTCCATCTTTGACGGATTGGCCCTTATTCATATCTAAAGAATCATTTGGTAATCTACATGCAGGGAAAAGTTCCGGTACTCTCTATTGAAGCTATTCATCAGTTGCACATATTTATCTTCATCTTGGCGGTCACTCATTTCGCTGTCAGCGCTTGTACAATTATTCTAGGAATCGTGCAGGTACTAAAATTCAAACTAAATGTGCATTAGCAAGTAATTAATCATGTTATTCATATTGATTTTTATCAATTATTATCTAGACGAGAAATTGGCATCATTGGGAGAGCAAGATTCATGCAAATGGCGCTAATGGTACGATGCAGATAGATTTAGAATTTGAATATTGTTAACCTTTGAGTTTTTATCAACAAAAAGTTATGTCTACTATTTTCTATGAAATTTAGGATTCATTATGCAGGTCCTGAAATGATCAGGCATGTTCAAGAGTTCAAGTTTATTCAAGACCATTTTAAAGGTCACAAGAAGCGATGGAGGGTATTTGGTTGGATGGTATATTTGAATTATCAACACATTATTCATATTTCATTTTTTCTTGACTATAGTTGGAGAATAAGCTAATTCACCATTTTTAGTGTTCATTCTTCAAACAATTTTGTGGACCGGTCACTGAGGAAGACTACACAACAATGCGACTTGGTTTCGTGATGGTAGCTAGACATATGTTATCATCAATGAATGCCACATATATGTTTCCGTATCATTGGAGCTAATTTTTCCTTTTCATAGAAACATTGTAACCCAACGTTCAATTTCTACAATTACATGATCAGAGCGTTGGAGGCTGATTTCAAGAAAGTTGTTGGTATTAGGTAAATTACCAGTGCTTTTACAAAATTTATGGTATGTTTTTGTCTAAAGCATGACTTTTCATAATTTCATTTTTATCCAGACAATAACTACTATGCATGTTATTCTTATGTAGTTGGTACCTTTGGGCAATGCTCATGATATTCTTGTTGTTGAATGTTCAAGGTTTGTATCACCAATGGTCACAATCTATGGCCCATTCACAACCATTGTTTATCAAATGGTCATATTTTTTTGTTGTATTCACTATGTAATATTATATTACTCATGCCAAAATAAAAATATTATTTATCACAATTATTGCAGGATGGTATGTCTACATTTGGATATCGTTGGGTCCATTCATTGTAAGTAAACATGAGATGTAATGCGAATAGAAAAGTGAGCATACACAAGATACACACATTTTTGATACATAATTATATTGTCAGACCTTATTTTTTTGTGAAATTCATAATTATATCTAATGAAGCAAGACTTCTCGAAAGTACGTCAACCTTTACAGTGAACATAATTGTTGTTTATAACAAGGATCGCGCGCAAAGGAATAATTATGACATCCGTTGATTTTTTTGGTAGATGCTACTTTTAGTTGGAAGCAAAATGGAGCACATCATTACAGAATTGGCTTATGAGGTTGCACAAAAGCATACGGCGATTCAAGGAGATTTAGTAGTGGCTCCTTCGGATGATTTCTTTTGGTTCCATCGGCCAAAATTGGTCCTTTTGTTGATCCATGTTGTCCTATTCCAAAACGCATTTGAGATTGCACTATTCTTTTGGCTCTTGGTAAGAATAATATGCTAACCATTCAGCAACTCAACTTACTTCTAGTTATGACAACAATGAGAAATAAAGTGAAATTGCATACACTATAAGTTTTTGATCGAGATTGTTGTCTTCAAATCTAGCCCAATGCTTGTATTAACTAACTATTGCATTACCAACCATGCAGGTGACATATGGATTTAAATCATGCATCATGGGAAATCGAGCATATGCTATAGCTCGAGTTGTCATAAGGTATCATACGAGTAACTAGTAAGTCATAACAACACCATTTTGACATTTTAAGAAGCTCATTATTTGCTTCCTTTATTTCAGTGTCGTTAGCCAACTCCTTTGTTGTTACATCACCCTACCGCTTTATGCCATCGTCTCTCATGTGAGTTTGTTTTCTAACCTAGGTGGATTTCCTCTTACCTTCTTTGAACATTTAGTGACCGCTCAACTCATGATGGTCTATGAGTAACTAATTATTGGGTAGCCATTTTTTATATTTACAAGTACAACATTCTATATACAAATTGGTATATATAAGTGACCATATATCTTACTATTTATATGAATAATTCATTTTTCCTAAATTTATGCCACCATGTAGGCGTTTACTAGCATAATTAAACTTACTACCCTAAATCTCTACGCTTACATTCTAATTCAATTTCTATAATGGTAAAGATGGGGAGTTCTTTCAAAAGAGGTTTATTTGATGAAAATGTGACTGAAGGCCTTGTCAACTGGGCTCAAAAGGCTAAGAGACACACAAGAATCTCAAGTAGAACACCTGCAGACGTAGGCAACTCAGGAGTTGATGAGGCAGATGGCGTTACCCTTCAAATAACAAATGCACCTATAGACTCACCGGTGAAGTAAAGTACTACTAGCTTAATTGCATATTTTGTATATGGTCATTCGTGTAACAGTACTATTTTTTACTTGCACAATCCAAATATGCAATTATCGGACAAATATCTTTGGATAATTGTGGTTCTCGACATGTTTTGCACGTTCACCTCTTAGTTTCTATAGATTAAAATTATGTAATATATGGATCTACACACGCGAAAATTATAAGTTTCTAAATATAGAAACATGTTGGTGTAGTCTAAAATAAAATTACAGACCAACTATTGACTTGCCGGTGGGGGGGGGGTGTGGGGGGTGGTGGGCATTCTTGTTCTATTTCTAGTTTTAATGTTGATAGTTTTTAGAGCAAGACAACAAGGACTATACAACCCACAGAACTTAGCAAGCAAGTTACCAAGACTACTCAGCTGTGAAGAATAGTAACTAGCAAGTAACTAGGAGCTGGGGGTAAAGAGAATGCAAGCACTTGTGACACGAGTATATTTTCCCGTGGTTCAAATAGTTGACAATATCCTAAGTCCGCGTTGATGAAGGATTCACAACCAAGATTCTTGGAATACGAGGATCTTGCGGGTCATCCACCAAGCATGTCACACACCAATTCATTCAATTGATATGTTGCGCCCTAGCCCAAAGATCATATCCACAGGCTACATATTCACATAATAACTATATTTAAAACCAATATATATTACATTTATATCACCAAGAGGCCTGATTATTACAGCAATAGATAGGAAGTTGAAAATGCAAACTTAGTGCATCAGCCTTAGACACTAATTGTACATAATATACCTCGATTAGAGTAGTAGTAGAACTAAGCGGAAGCATAATAGTATAAAACTCAATACACACAAGGATCACTACAAGAAAAATTCATGGCCGTGATATTATGACCGAACAAAAATATTTTATGTCACGACACTTTCATGACGATGATAGTGACAAAAACACATATCATCATGGATATGGTGGGTACCTACTTCTATGACAAAAAATATGACCTAAAAATGGCCTTTCCATGTTGGGCTGGCCGGCGGCACACGTCCATGACGTTGTTTGAGCCTTCCATGACATAAAGAACGGTGATAGAAGTGAGGGAGAGATTTTTGTTGGAATTTCTCCGTCTTGCACGGAACACGGTGGGTGGTCAGACTGAGCATTGCAAGGGTTCTTCGTGCGTGTACGAGTGATCCCTTCACATTACTAAACCCGAGCATTGCAAAATAAAACAGTTTAGCCAACGAAAATGGGTGTCAACACAACATCGCAGATTTGTGACAATAGGTAACTAGTATGTCAGGATCAATGCAGGTTAACTAGCAAGCCCGGATTGACGTAATAAACCACTGAAACAAGCATCATTATATACTATAGATTTGGGGAGGGGGAATGCAAGTAGTAAATAAAATAACAAGTGAGATGAGTATCAGCAAGTTAATACAAAATCAGTGGGATCACATAAATGTTCTTCACAAGGAACCACCAAAACGAGCGTCATGAGACACTACAGAATTAGCGGGATCAATATAAACCAAAAGTAGAGGTCCCACCACTTTCCCGTAAGACTTAGGGTTAACATTTTTATTGATGAATTGAGTTTTTCTCCAAGTTTGGCTTAGACCATAAGTGTCATTAATCACGATTCCGTCCATCTTGTTGACACATGTATTCGTATAGTTTGACTCCGCAGTGGTCATACAATGTACCCATGCGGCAAAATATCTTTGAGAGGACACCGCGCTAAGATTGATCCTAAGACACACACTTCTATCACTTTATGGACAAGGTTCTACCTTATATATACACAATAGAACACTATAATAGCCCGATCTTCATGAACTAGATGTGGATTTCAGATACACCACGCAAAATACAAACAGAATTGAGAGGAAACACAAGGGAAACACTCAAATCAACACACATAGATGCAATAAAAGATACACATAGATAGATCTTTGATCAAAATCTTCCAAAGAAAGAGATGGAACAACCGTAGAGCTAACCGACTACAACAGTAGCAGTTGAACCCATCAAAAAAAGGATTCACCTTTCAAATATAATGATCCATAAACACAAAGCAGAGGCCACACCCACTGGCAGAGCACTAATTGGCGAATGAGGCGGCCAATGTCATACAAATCAAAAAATTATCACACATCATTAGCTCTTGAGGTGGTACACATTTCGACGAATATCTGGGACAAATCAAATGGCGGTAGCATGCCTGACACCACCAACACGAGTCACCCGCAAATCAGATGACACAAGACGCACTCGTGAGCAAGGATCCTCGATAAGGGAGAAATGACAATCACGTGAAGCTATATCCCGTCGAGTCCAGCAAAGGCCCCCTTTTGTCAATCTCTCCAAAAAGGGATTACAAAGGTCGACAACAGAACATATCGTGCACACTGCAGCAAGGAACTATAGCCAAAAATATGATAACAAATAAGATAGCCCACGTCGAACAATAGAAGTCCAAGAAACGGTTGCATCCTAGCAACGATAAGAAGACGGTAGTACGTGCAAAGGCGAGGAGGAAAGAAACAAACAATGAGCATGCAAAACAGATAGCGCACAAGAAAAAAAGGAAAGGGCATACGAACCTCGTCTCAAGTAGCCAGCATGAGGACTGACAAAATGCTTAGAGAAGCCCTTCCATTCCAGGGGAGCGAAGCCAAAGGAATCAACGAGACTTTTAGACGTGAGATGCTGGCCATGAAGGAGAGCGGTGGCAGGACGAACGGCGAATAAGTTGACAATAACTTTCCATTTGTGTGGAGTGAAACAGGAGGAGGTCGGCGAACTCTATTCGACGCGTGACGACATACGTGAACAAGGACGCCACTGTGGAAAACAGGGAACACAGAAGCAAGAACGTATAATAACAGAGAAAGTCAATGCTGGCGAACGCGTGATACATCCCCAATGTATTTATAATTTTTGATTGTTTCATGATGTTATATTATCAATCTTGAATAATTTATATGCTATATAATTTCTGAGACTAACCTATTAACTCGGTGACCAGTCCGAGTTTCTATTTTTTGTCTTTTTTGGACTTTTTAGAAAATCAATATCAAAAGGAATCCAAATTGGATAAAAATTTACGGAAGTTATTTTTGGACCAGAAGAGACCCAAGAAGCTTCGGGAGGTGGCCAGAAGACCCACGGGGTGTCCACGGGCTAGGACGCCCCCCTGGCACCTCCTGACCTAATTGCACTTCTATATATTACCAATTATCCCAAAAACATCATAGAGACACCCGAAACAATTTTTCCGTCGTCGCAAGTCTCTGTTCTTCCGCGATCCCATCAGGAGGCCTTTTCTGGTACTCTACCGGAGGAAAAATGCATCACAGAGGCCGTCTAAATCAACCTTGATGCCTCCATGATGATATGTGAGTAGTTCACCATAGACCTATGGGTCCATAGTTAGTATCTAGATGACTTCTTCTCTCTCTTTGATCTTCAATATAAAGTTCTTCGCGATTCTCACGATGGTCTATCCGATAGAATCTTCTTTTGCAATGCGTTTGTTAGGATTCGATGAATTGTAGATTTATGATCAGATTATTAATGAAAAGTAATCGAGTCTTCTCTGAATTCTATTATGCATGGTTATTATATCTTTGTAAGTTTCTCTAATCTATCGTTTTGGTTTGGCCAACTAGATTGACTAGGGCACGAGAGACGCATCATCCCCATCACATATACACTCGTGATTTCTTTGCGATAGATTGCGACATCTATCAATGCCCACATGATAACCCACAACTATAGGGGATCACAACAGTCTTCGCGGGTAGTATTTCACCATGATTTATTGACTCGACACAAGGAGAGACAAAGAATATTAATCGGCCTTAGTAGTTGAGTAGTCAATTCAACCATACCTGGGATATCTCTCTACAGCGAAGATTTAGTAGCACAGCAAATAATAGTAGCAATAGTAACAGTGATAGTGATAGCGACAATTATGTAGCATTTATGACAGTAGCAGCGACGGTAGTAACATAGCAAGATTTAATATGTGAAAAGCATAGACACGTGGATCGATGATGGATAATGATTTAGATGACATTAATCATGTAATAATTACACACTAGGGCGACACAGAACTAGTTCCAATTCATCAATATAATGTAGGCATGTATTCCATATATAGTCATACGTGATTGAGATAAGAACTAGCATGGCATTTTTTGCCCTACCCTCCCGTGGCAGCAGGGTCCTAATGGAAAGTAAGGGTTATTAAGGTCTCCTTTTAATAGAGAACCAGAACAAAGCATTAACACATGATGAATACCTGAACTCCTCAAACTACGACAATCACCGGAAATAATCCTAATTATTGTCACCTTGGGGTATGCAGATCATGACATGTAATAGGTGCATACAACTTGCAATATCGGATCCAAATAACTCTTATATTCATGAAAACATAATAGGTTCAGATCTGAAATCATGACACTCGGGCCCTGGTGACAAGCATTAAGCATAGCAAAGTCATAGCAAAATCAATATCAGAACATAGTGGATACTAGGGATCAAGCCCTATCAAACTTAACTCGATTACATGATCAACCTCAGCCAATCCCATCACCGTCTAGCAAGCCTACAAAGGAATTACTCACTCCCGGTGGTGATAATCATGGCGGTGTTGATGAAAAAGGGTTGGTGATGACGACAACGACGAATCCCCCTCTTTGGAGCCCCAAACGCACTCGAGATCAGCCCTCTCGAGGAAGAATGGGAGGTAGCAGTGGCTCCGTCTCGTAAAACGCGATTACATCTTCTCTCCTATTTTCTCCGAAGATGCAAATTTATAGGACTGGAAATAGGGTCAATGGAGCTGCGTGGTACCCACCGCACAACAGTGCGCGACCAGGGGCTGGGCTGCACCCCGTTGCCTTGTGGCCCCCTGGCAGCCCTTCTCTGGTGATTCTTTGCTCCATAATTCATTATATATGTTCAGAAAAAATTTATAATTTTTTTCGACCAATTATGAGAACTTTTATTTCTACACAAAAATAACACCAAGGTAGTTCTGCTGAAAACAACGTCATTCCAGATTAGTTTCATCCAAGTCATTCAAATTAGAGTCCAAAACAAGAGCAAAAGTGGTTGGAATAGTACATACGTTGGAGACGTATCAACTCCCCCAAGCTTAACTCATTGCTTGTCCTCAAGCAATTCAGTTGATAAATTGAAAGTGATAAAGAAAACTTTTACAAACTCTTTTGTTCTTGTTGTTATACACATGGTTAGCTAGTGTTTAAGTTTTCAACATAAATAATAAATGACCATATCCGTGATTTAAACATCGTATTCACCCATGGCAATACATAACCAACTAGCGAGCAATAATAAGATATATCACATGCCAACAATGTGTCAAAACAATCATGATATAATATGACAACATGGTATCTTGCTAGCCCTTTTCGAGACTGCAAAACATAAATGCAGAGCACCTCTCAGGTTCAAGCAGAGACTAAACATTATAATTCAGGACGAAAAAGATCTAGTCGTGATCACATCCAACATTAACTAGACTTAATACATAAGAATGAAAATAGTGTTCTCCGGTCTGGTGCTTTTAGTAAGAGGGTGATGATCAACATAAAAGTAAATAGATAGTCCCTTCGGAGAGGGAAGCATTGATTTCTAGATGTGCAAGAGCTCAAGGTTTAAAACATGATTGAAATTATAGTTTTTGAGTGGTGCACTTTTCCTGTGAATGTCATGACAAATGATCTCAATATCTTCCATGCTAAACACATTATTGGTTGTTTCCAAGCGGAATTGTAAAGTTTACTTCCATCCATCATACATACACAAGCCATGGTTGACCGGATCCACGGATGCCCTCCAACATTTCAATTGTCCTAGGAGTTTGGTTTAATTAGCTTTTGTTTTGCAGGACCGGGCATCCTTTTTACTAGCCTCTCTCGTGCAATGACAAGCGAATAAACACCATTCTTGAGAATAACCCACTTAGCATGGAAGATATTGGCTGCCCCATCGCTCCATGAGCAGTATGAGTGTAGAAAATAGAAGTTTTATTTGTTTATTAGAGGTGGCACATGCAAATTTACTTGGAACATAAGGGTGATACCGTATATAGGTAGGTATGGTATACTCATGTAGAATAACTTGGTTTAAAGATTTTGGATGCACAAGCAGTATTCCCACTTAGTATAGGTGAATGCTAGCAATAGATTGAGAAGCAACCAACTAGAGAGCAAAAACGGTCATAATCATGCATTGCGAATGATTAACATTGAACATAGAATGAGTAGGATATGAACACTAAACTTAAATATCATGAAGGTTGCATAGGATTTGAATCAACTACATGTTTGCACATGGGTCAAGTCAAGCCGCTCGAATTATACAGAGGGAAATACCATACTACCATACCACATCATAACCATTTTAATGCATGTTGACACATAAGATAAATCATTATCCACTCCTAACTATTTAAGCATGGCATGAGAAACTATAATCTCTGATTTCCATCATAAACATGTTTACTCATGATATACTGAATCAAGATTGAATGAGCTAAACATATTTACAAAAACAGAAAACAAGAAGAGTTCATACCAGCTGCCTTTCCCACGATCACTTCATCAAATATCGTCATTACTGCCTTTCACTTGCATGACCGAATGATGTGATAGTAATAATAGTGAGAGTGTGTCGTGGACTAAGTTGGGATCTGTGAAACAATTTAGATAAAGGAGAAGACAAGGTAATGGTGGCTCCTTTTGTTAGATCAACATTTATGCATACGAGAGCCACTCAACATTTTCACCGTGGTATTCCCCTTTCATCTTCTCAAAAAAATAAGTTCAGAGAAACACACTGAAATGTTTTTCAGTTTTTGTTTTTTCTCGAAGAAAACAAACAAAGGAAAAAATGATAAAAATTACACGAGAAAGCTCCCAACAAGTAAGGGAAGTCCTTTTGTATTTTCTTTTAATACTACAACTAATTAAACAGGAAAGAAAAACTGAAAAGAAGTAAGAAATATTTTTGGAATTTTCGAAGTTTTCCAAATACACAAGAAGCAAGTGGGAAAATAAAACTAACGTCGGTATATAATGAAAGAGGATGAACACCGACAATTTTTATGAAGTGTGTGAACATGAATGTAATGTCGGTGAGAAATACGTACTCCCCCAAGATTAGGCTTTTAGCTTAGCTTGGTGATCACCAGTCATAGTAGCTGCCAGGTCCGGAAAAGTAGTACTGCTGAGGCACCTGAGCGTCCCATGCCTCGGCCTCGGCCTCCGCCGCAGAAAACTCGTTCAGGTAAGTAGTTATATCTTCTGGCATGATGGTGTTTCTGTGCCTGGCATGAAAGTTAAACAAAGAAGGTGAAGGAAACACAATAACATCATGAGTATTCTTGTTGTATACTAAGTTGTAGCGAATGTGCTGCGGAGGTTGAGGTTCCTCAATTTACTGGTGATCTAACATATATTGGTGATCTAGATAAACCTTAGGCAATAAATAATCAGTTGAGCGTATGGAAACATTAAAATGCTTTGCTAGGCATGTGGCATAAATACCACAATGTATTTTTCCACTAATCCGGTTAATATGCAAGTGGCATGCAACAATAGCTCATACGATGTAGGTGTTGTCACCATATAGTGCGCGACATAAGACAACAAGGATGGGGGCACTAAGACCACCACCCTGAGACATAGCAGTTAAACATTTTCCTATAAATAAAGCGAAGTAGTGCATAGAGGGAAAATGTAAACTAGTGGCCCTACCTTCGATACGCCCCTAGTTTCTTCCATGGTTAAGGTGAGGAGGAAGTCCTCGAACTCCTCTCATTTAGCCTCATGAATTTCCCCGTCATAAGGAATCATGCATATTTCATAGAATTCAGAGAGTGGTAATTCATCATGTTTGGCATATAAATCAAAACGCACCATGGGAGCATCAGGCCTATTATTGATTTTTTTGCACAAAGGAATTTGTAAGGAGATAGTATCGGTCACACTCATATGGGAGGAAGTTGGCCAGCCCAACATTTGGAATGAATTGCATGAACTCTTGATGAAAGCCCGCCTCACTCATGAAAGGTGTATGTGGCCATTCACATGGCCTAACCTCCATGTTGCGAGGGATGTTCATATCTTGGTCCAGAGTGCTCACAACAACTCCTTTAGAGATTCGGCTTGGAGAACCTCTCCTAAAGACATTCATCTTCCTATGACCAAATTTCTGGAAAAAAATTGGACCACAAAATTATGTCAATAAAACTTTGCAAGATTGGTAGCAACTACTCATATAGATGCCTAGAGGCCATATCAAGCACTCCCACTACTTGGAGCTCAAAGATCTCAACATGCAAGCTCATTTTCAGTGGCACCAAGTGTAGCAAAATATGCAAAATATAAACCACTAAATAAAAAACTAATTGGAGGAATGGGAGAGTCACATACCAAGGAGCAACTCCTTAAAACAGTTTCGGAAACGGAGTTTCGAGCAAAGAGATCGAAAATTTCAGTTTTGGGAGCAAGAACATGAGAGAGAGAGAGAGAGAATGAATTTTTGCTGGAGGTAGGGGATGAGATGGGCTAAACAAATAAGGCAGGGGGCCCTGTGGGACCCACCAAACAACAGGGCGCTCCGAGGGGCTGGGCCACGCCGTGTTGCCTTGTGGCCCACAGGTGCCCCTTTATGATGTGTTTTGGGAATCAATCTTTTTAAAATATTTCAGAAAAAATTATGTTAAAATTTTGTGGCAATCTGAGACTTTTTATTTTTGGTCATTTTTTAATGCACGGGAAAGTCATAAAACAGGAAAAACACGGTACTTTATTTTATTTAGGTAAGAATAATAGAGAGTAAACTAATGGTACAAAGATTTGTGCTTAATAAATTCATCAACCACATGTCTTTCAAAGAGGATACATTAATGAGGTTGTTCAATTCTTGTTAATAACCGTTTTCGATTGATATGAGACCGATGAATTTTCGTATCACACTAAGTTACCTCAATAGGGATTTGCATCTCCCCAACAATAAGATTATAATATTTCTTCTTGGCAGTAGGTAGAGGGATTTCAAAACCTCCAATGACGATCGTGGCACTAGGCTCAATGATATTAACATTATTAACCAGAATTTGCTTCTTTGGGAAATGCATGGTATGTTGTTTGCCATTGGCATGAAATGTGACCTTGCTTTTGTTCCAATCAATAAAAACCCATGTAGTATTTAAAATGGTCTACCAAGGATGATCGACATGTTGTCATCCTCACGCAGATGAAGAATAACAAAGTCTGTTAAGGTAGTAACATCTGCAACCACAACAGGAACATCCTCGCAAATTCCAATAGGTAAAGAAGTGGATTTATCAGCCATTTGCAAAGATATCTTAGTAGGTGTAAGCTTATTCAAATCAAGTCTTTCATATAGAGAGAAAGGCATAACACTAACACTAGCTCCTAGATCACATGAAGCCGTTTAAACATAGTTTCATTTAATGGAGCAAGGTATTGTAGGTAGACCAGGATCTCCCAACTTCTTAGGCACTTCTCCATCAAAACAATAATTAGCAAGCATAGTAGCAATTTCAGTTTCAGGTATTTTTCTTTTGTTGGTAATAATATCCTTCATATACTTAGCATACAAAGGCATTTTCAAAATATCTGTCAAGCAAGTGTGTAAAAAGAAAGGTCTAATCATTTTAGCAAAGCATTCAAAATCTTCCTCGTCCTTACTCTTGGAAGGCTTATGAGGGAATGGCATGGGTTTTTGAACCCATGGTTCTCTTTCCTTACCATGCTTCCTAGGAACAAAGTCTTTCTTTTCATAACGCTTATTCTTGGGCTGTGGGTTATCAAGATCTTCAGTAGGATCTATTTCCACACCATTATCTTGCTCTTTATTATCTAGATAAGCATCTACGTGAGTTTCATTCTTATTATCATCATTTTCATTATCACCAGGTGCATGTTCACTACCAGATTGTGACTTGGCATCAGAAGTACAAACATCATTATGTTTTTTAGTAGTTTTTCCTACAACAAGTTCAGTAGAAGGATGTAAAGTCCTATCCTTTTTCTGATTCATTAATTCTCTGAAAATCTTGTTCTATTCCTTTAGGATGGCCCTTGGGAAAAATAGGTTCTTGAGTCATTTGACATCCTCTAGTCATTACCCTAACATCATGATCATTCATGTTATCATTTATTTCAGTGAGCAAATCATTTTGTGACTTAGCAACTTGGTCTAGTTGGGTGTGAACCATAAAAGCATGTTTACCTAGACCCTTAACATCATTAGCAATTCTAAACATCAAGTCATTTAAGCGATCTATCGTCATGGCATTATGTCTTAATTGATCCTTGACATAATTATTCAAATGCTCTTTCTTAACAATGTAATTATAAAATTCTTTCATGCATTCACTAGGAGTCTTAGTATAAGATATATTACTTTCATTAAAGGTACAAAGAGAATTAACCTCTACTACCCGTGTCGGGGTGTTGAGTGCATGTATTTCTTCGTTAGGTGGTAATTTCTTGACCTCTTTAGTTTTAACACCTTTGTCTTCCATAGGTCTTTTTTGTTTCTTGCATATCTTCAGGACTGAGGAATAGAATACCTCTCTTCTTTTGAACAGGTTCAAGTGGTGGTTCAGTAAGTGTCCAAATATCAACATTTTTCCATATGTTATTTAACAGTTCTTCAGCTTGTCCAATATTTCTTTCCCTGAAAACACAACCAGCACAACTATTTAGGAAATTCCTAGAAGCATTGCTTATTCCATTATAAAATATATCAAGTATTTCATTTTTCTTGAGAGGATTATCATGCAAATCTCTAAGTAACTGAAGAAATCTCCCCCAAGCTTGAGGGAGATTATGTTTTTTAGTTTGCACAAAATTAAATATTTCCTGTAACGCAGCTTGTTTCTTACGAGCAGGAAAATAGTTTTAGATAAGTAATAAAGCATATCCTAGGGACTATGCACACAACCAGGAGTAAGAGAAAGAGATCATTCTTTAGGCTCGCCTTTTAGCGAGAAGGGAAAATGCTTAAGGATAAAGTCGTAGCGCATCTTTTGCTCATGAGTAAACAAAGCAACAATATCATTCAGTTTGGTGAGATGTCTGACAACAGTTTTAGTTTCATAACAATGGAAAGGATCAGATTCAACTATAGGGATTAACTCAGGGTCTACGAAGAATTCATAATCCTTATCAGTAAGAAATATAGGAGAAGTAGCAAATTTAGGATCATGTTTCATTATCTCCATCATAGATTTTCTTTTAGTTTCCATAGTAATTTCTTCAAGACATCCCTATTATCAAAAGCAAGAAAGTCCCTAGCTACTTCCTAATCCATAACATAACCTTCAGGTACATTAGGCGACTCATATTTATTGGGAGAGCAAGGTGTAGTAGGTGATTCAAAATCTTCATCGGTTTCAACATTTTCAAGTTCTCTAGCTTTAGCAATATGAGCCTCAAGTAATTCCTTAAGTGGCAAAGTTTTAGTTTCATCATGTGTAGCAATAGTATCATCATTAATTTTAGAAGTATCATCATCAAGTTCATATGACTTATCAAAACGAGCAACATGTGGTGGTGTCATAAGCTGATTCAGAATAGTAGGTGAATCAAAAGCAGAGCTAGATGGCAGTTCCATACCTGCTCTCGTACGAGAGGGGCAGTCTTAGTTCGGGTATCTTTTAGATTATTCATAGTAGAAATTGGATATCCTCAAGTTAACAAAATAATAGCTATGCTCCCCGGCAACAGTGCCATAAAAAGGTTTTGATAACCCACAAGTATAGGGGATTGCAATAGTCTTCGCAGGTAGTATTTCACCCTGATTTATTGATTTGACGCAAGGGGAGCCAAAGAATATTAATCGACCTTAGCAGTTGAGTTGTCAATTCAACCACACCTGGGATATCTCTCTACAGCAAAGATTTAGTAGTACAACAAATAATAGTAGCAATAGTAATAGTGACAGTGATAGCATCAATTATGTAGCATTTCTGACAGTAGCAACGATAGTAGTAACTTAGCAAGATTCAACATGTGAAAAGCGTTGGCACATGGATCGGTGATGGATAATGATTTAGATTACATCAATCATGTAACATTTACACACTAGGGCGACACAAAACTAGCTCCAAATCATCAATGTAATGTAGGCATGTATTTCGTATATAGTCGTATATGCTTGCGATAAGAACTTGCATGACATCTTTTGTCCTACCCTCCCATGGAAGCAGGGCACTAATGGAAACTAAGGGATATTAAGGCCTCCTTTTAACAGAGAACCGGAACAAAGCATTAACACATGGTGAATACATGAACTCCTCAAACTAGGGGTGATACGTCTCCAACTTATCTATAATTTTTGATGATGGCATGCTATTATATTATCTGTTTTGGATGTTTTATATGCATTAATATGCTATTTTATATTATTTTTGGGATTAACTATTAATCTAGAGCCAAGTGTCGGTTTCTGTTTTTGTTGTTTTTGAGTTTTGCAGATATTGAATAGTAAATGGAGTCCAAACGGAATAAAACCTTGAGAAGGAATTTTTTTGGAAGGATTCCAAGCTTGGAGTGCACGTCAAGGGAGGTGCCAGGGCGCCACAAGCCTGCTAGGCGCGGCCCCCCTGGCCACGCCTAACAGGTTTGTCGTTCTCTGGTAGGTCTCCTAACCCTATTCTCTGGCCTATAAATACCCAAATATTCCCCCAACCTCAGAACAAGCCACGAAAATACTTTTCCGCCGCCGGAAGCCTCCATTCCCGAGAGATCCAATCTTGGGGCCTTCTCCGATAATCTGCCAGAGGGGGAATCAATCATGGAGGGCAACTACATCAACTCCATTGCCCCTATGATGATGCGTGAGTAGTCCACCACAAACATACAAGTCCATAGCTAGTAGCTAGATGGCTTCTTCTCTCTCTTTGATCTTCAATACCATGTTCTTCATGATCTTCATGGAGATCTATCCGATGTAATCTTCGTTTGTGGTGTGTTTGTCAAGATCCGATGAATTGTCAGTTTATGTTTAGATTATCCATGAATCTTATTTCGATCTCCTCTGATTTCTTATATGCATGATTTCATATCCTTGCAAGTCTCTTCGAGTTATTGGTTTGGTTTGGCCAACTAGATTGGGAATTCTTGCAATGGGAGAAGTGGTTGGTTTTGGGTTCAATCTTGCGGTGTCCTCACCAAGTGACAAAGTAGGGGTAGTGAGGCACGTATTGTATTGTTCCCATCAAGGGTAACAAGATGGCGTTTTCATCATATTTCTTGACTTTATCCCTCTACATCATGTCATCTTTCTTAATGCGTTACTCTGTTCTTCATGAAGTTAATACTCTAGATGCAGGCAGGAGTCAGTCGATGTGTGGAGTAATAGTAGTAGATGCAGAATCGTTTTGGTCTACTTATCACGGACGTGATGCCTATATGCATAATCATTGCCTTGGATAACTACATGATTATTTGCTTTTCTATCAATTGCTTGACAGTAATTTGTTTACCCACCATGATATTTGCCTTCAAGAGAGAAGCCTCTAGTGAAACCTATGGCCCCCGGGTCTATTTTCCATCATATATTTTCAAATCTATACTTCCTGTAATTTGTTTACCTTTTACTTTGCACTCTTGTTACATATATCTCTATTGGATCTAATCCTTGCAAATAACTGTGAAGGGATTGACAACCCCTTTATAGAGTTGAGTGCAAGAGTTTGATTATTTGTGTAGGTGCATCCATTGGTCACTTGCTTGTTCCTCCTACTAGATTGATACCTTGGTTCTCAAAAACTGAGGGAAATAATTATCTACCTCACTGCATCACCCTTTCCTCTTCAAGGGAAAACCAACCCATGCTCAAGAGGTAGCAAGAAGGATTTATGGCGCCGTTATCGGGGAGGATACACATCAAGCCTACCAAGTACCCATCACAAACTCGTATCTTGCATTTAATTCATTTGCCATTTGCCTCTTGTTTTCCTCTCCCCCACTTCTAAAATGATTTTCAGAAAATACCAAAAATATTTGCCTTTTGATTCGCCCTACTTTCGTTTGCCTTTCGTTTGCTTGTGTGTTTGCTTTGCCACCATGTCGGAATCTAGGGAGACTTTCAATGATAGAGATAGTAATAATCTTGAGGGGAATTTTGATGCCCTTGCTAATGACAACCCTCAAGAAGAACCTTCTATTATTCATACAAAAAGGTTCCGCATAGGTAGTAGTAATATCATTGGAAAATGTGTTATTCAAGATTTCTTCACTTGTTCGGGAACGCTTCCTACCTTAGGAGGTTCCATTCTCAATAAAACTAATAGTCTTGCGGATGCTATAACTTTGTTAATAAGTGAACTTGGGAGACAATTCTTACGTATGCAACCTTGCATACAAATGCTTTTTCTTGAGTTCTCTAATATTCAACATTCTTCTATTAAGCGTGCCGCCACTATATTCCTAGCCCACGAGTTTAGATTTATCATGAAAGAGGCTAGTTAAATTTTTGCTCATTATAAAATTAGTGGTGGATGTCTCCCTATTGAGGAGAGCCTTTTTAATCAAGAAGAGATAATGAGACTACGATCTCCGGATCAAGTTGCTTATAATGAAAATTTGAGAAAAAAGTCCCTACCGAGGTTTTGGTTGATAAGATTTTTGAACTCAATGATAATTTTGCTACACGTAATAATGGATTAGAGTTCATTCTTAAAAAAGGCTCATGGCCTTTACCCAAAGTAAATCTTATAATGATGAATTAATTATACACTATAAGGGACCTAAGGAGGAACCTATCCCTCCTGCACTTGATCTTAGGGATCCCAATCCTCTTAAAATCAGACCTTTTGATTATTTTTTCTTGCCACAACGGAAATCATCTGCTGAAAGAAGGGAGTATGATATGAGCATGAATGATCTCCCTTATTTTTATTATGACAATACCTAGATCTATTGTATTTTGCCTAGCTAGGGGCGTTAAACAATAGCGCTTGTTGGGAGGCAACCCAATTTTATTTTTGCGTTCTGTTTTCGCTTCTATTTTTGAGTGTTTCCCACATTATTACTTCTGTAGTAATTGTTTTTTGGTGTTTTAATTAGTGTTTGATCCAAGTAAAATCTTTAGGGTGATCTATGGTAGTTGTTGATTTGATCTTGCTGAAAAACAGAAACTTTTGCGCTCAGTCCAGGAATTTTCTATTTATTCAAAGAGTCGAATTGATCTGAACTTTTTACACAATATTTATATATAAATTTCCCAGGTTTTCCTAATTTTTCAGAATGTTTTGAGTTATATAAGTATACTAAGTTTTCAATTTGCTACAGACTGTTTTGTTGTTGACAGATTCTGTTTTCTTTGAGTCGTTTGCTTATTTTCATGAATCTATGGGTTGTATCATGTGGTATGAGCAATGGAGGAGTTATATTAAAGTAGGTATAACACCAATATAAATAAATAATGAGTTCACAACAGTACCTAAAGTGGTGATTTATTTTCTTATACTAACGGATCTCACGAGTTTTCTGTTAAGTTTTGTGGTGTGAAGTTTTCAAGTTTTGGGTAAACATTTGATGGACTATGGAATAAGGAGTGGCAAGAGCCTAAGATTTGGGATGCCCAAGGCAACCCAAGTCATATTCAAGGATGCCAAAAATCCTAAGCTTGGGGATTCCCCAGAAGGCATCCCCTCTTTCTTCTTCAATCCATCGGTAAATTTACTCTATCCTACATTTTTATTCACCACATTATATGTGTTTTGCTTGGAGCGTCTTGTATGATATGAGTCTTTGCTTGTTAGTTTTCCACAATCATCCTTACTGCACACATCTTTTGAGAGACACACGCTGAATCGTTAATTTTTAGAATACTCTATGTGCTTCACTTAAATCTTTTGAGTTGGGCAAATTTTGCTCTATATGCTTCACTTGTATCTTTTAGAGCACAATGGTTTTTTCATTTTATAGAAATACTTGAACTCTCGTACCTCATTTATGCTATTTTGAGAGTTTCTAAGAAAATCATGGTAATTGGTCTAGGTTATGAATTTAGTCCTAATATGATAGGCATCCAAAAGGGATATAATAAAAACTTCCATATTAAGTGCATTGAGTATTTATGAGAAGTTTGATTCCTTGCATAAAGTTTTGAGATATAAAGATGGAATGTCAAGAGACATGTTAGGAATTAAATTGTGATTTGGTAAAATACTTGTGTAAAGGTTTGTGATTCCCGTAGCATACACATATGGTGAACCGCTATGTAAGGAAGTCAGAGCATGACTTGTTTGTAGATTGTCGGCCTTTGTGTGAGGGTCGGGGGCGCGCGATGGTTTACTCCCACCAACCACCCCCCTAGGATCATGCAATTAATGCTTTGCTTCAATGACTAATAGACTTTTGCAATAAGTATGTGAGTTCCTTATGACTAATGTTGAGTTCATGGATTATACACACTCTCAACCTTCCACTTTTGCTAGCCTTTCTAGTATCGTGCAACTTTCGTCGATGCAACAAACACCTTCCTCAAAACAGCCACCATATACCTTCCTAAAAATAGCCACCATATACCTTCCTCAAAAAAGCCACCATATATCTTTCCTCAAAACATCCACCATACCTACCTATTATGGCATTTCCATAGCCATTTCGAGATATATTGCCATGCAACTTCCACCGTTTCCTTTTATGACATCCACACCATGACTTCCATATTGCATATAGAGTCATATTTTGTCATAGGTATCGAGTTGTAATTTTCCTTTTGAGTTGTAAGTAAATAAAAGTGTGATGATTTTCATTATAGAGCATGTCCATGTGAGGAAAGGATGATGGAAGCTATGATTCCCTTACTAGTAGGGATGAGAGTCCGGACATTATAAAAAATAAAAGAGGCCAGCAAAGCACAAATAAAAAATGAATAAAATAGGCCTTAGATGCCCAACAAAAAATAGAGAAAAGAGAGAAGGGACATTGCTACTACGTTTTGCCACACTTATGCTTCAAAGTAGCACCATGATCTTCATGTTAGAGAGTCTCCTATTTTTTACTTTCATATACTAGTGGGATTTTTATTTATAGAACTTGGATTGTATATTCCAATGATGGGCTTCCTCAAATTTCCCTAGGTCTTCATGAGAAAGCAAGTTGGATGCACCCCCACTTAGTTTCTTTTTGAGCTTTCATAGACTTATAGCTCTAGTGCATCCGTTGCATGGCAATCCCTACTCACTCACATTGATATCTATTGATGGGAATCTCCATAGCCCATTGATACACCTAGTTGACGTGAGACTATCTTCTCCCTTTTCCTTGACAACATCCACCATATACTATTCCACCTATAGTGCTATATCCATGGCTCGCGCACATGTATTGCGTGAGAGTTGAAATTTTTTGAGAAAATAAAGGTGTGAAAACAATTGCTTGACTCTTCATCGGGGTTGTGCATGATGTAAATACTTTGTGTGGGGAAGATGGAACATAGCCAGACCATATGATATTGTAGGGATAACTTTCTTTTGCCATTATATTTTGAAGAGATACATTTGCTTTGCTACAATGCTTGAAATGTTATTGTTTCTATATCAATATTAAGCTTTTGTTTTGTGTCTTTTGGATCTGAATATTCATGCCACAATAAAGAATATTACTTGGATAAATATGTTAGGTAGCACTCCACATCAAAAATTCTGTTTTTATCATTTACCTACTCGAGGACGAGAAGGAATTAAGCTTGGGGATGCTGATACGTTCCCAATGTATCTATAATTTTTGTTGACGGCATGCTATTATATTATCTGTTTTGGATGTTTTATATGCATTAATATGTTATTTTATATTAATCTCGGGACTAACCTATTAATCTAGTGCCAAGTGTCGCTTTCTGTTTTTTCCTTGTTTTTCAGTTTTGCAGATATGGAATATTAAACGGAGTCCAAACAAAATAAAACCTTCAGAAGGAATTTTTCTGGAAGGAAACAAGTCATCCAAGCTTGGAGTGCACGTCAGGGGAGGTGCCAGGGCGCCACAAGCCTGCTAGGCGCGGGCCCCCGCTGGTCGCGCCTAGCAGGCTTGTCGTTCCCTGGTAGGTCTTCTAACCCTATTCTCTAGCCTATAAATACCCAAATATTCCCGCAACATTAGAACAAGCCACGAAAATAATTTTCCTCCGCTGGAAGCCCCCGTTCTCGAGAGATCCAATCTTAGGGCCTTCCTCGGTAATCTGCTAGAGGGGGAAAAGATCACGGAGGGCATCTACATCAACTCCATTGCCCCTCCGATGATGGAGGAGTAGTCCACCATAGACCTACGGGTCCATAGCTAGTAGCTAGATGGCTTCTTCGCTCTCTTTGATCTTCAATGCAATGTTTTTCATGATCTTCATGGACATCTATCTGATGTAATCTTCTTTTGTGGTGTGTTTGTCAAGAGTCGATGAATTGTGAGTTTATGTTCAGATTATCCATGAATCTTATTTGAATCTCCTCTGATTTCTTATATGCATGATTTCGTATCCTTGCAAGTCTCTTCGAGTTATTGGTTTGGTTTAGCCAACTAGATTGGTAATTCTTGCAATGGGAGAAGTGCTTGGTTTTGGGTTCAATCTTGCGGTGTCCTCACCAAGTGACAAAGTAGGGGTAGCGAGGCACGTATTGTATTGTTACCATCAAGGTTAATAAGATGGGGTTTTCACCATATTACTTGAGTTTATCCCTCAACATCATGTCATCTTTCTTAATGTGTTACTCTATTCTTCATGAACTTAATACTCTAGATGTAGGTAGGATTCGGTTGATGTGTGGAGTGATAGTAGTAGATGCAGAATCGTTTCAGTCTACTTGTCACGGACGTGATGCCTATATGCATGATCATTGCCTTGGATAACTACATGATTATTTGCTTTTCTATCAATTTCTTGATAGTAATTTGTTTACCCACTATGATATTTTCCTTCAAGAGAGAAGCCTCTAGTGAAACTTATGCCCCCCGGGTCTATTTTCCATCACATATTTTCAGATCTATATTTGCTGCAATTTATTTACCTTTTACTTTCCGCACTCATTACATCTATCTCTATCGGATCTAATCCTTGCAAATAACCGTGAAGGGATTGACAACCCGTTTATAGTGTTGGGTGCAAGAGTTTGATCATTTGTGTAGGTGCATCCATTGGTGACTTGCTTGTTCCTCCTACTGGATTGATACCTTGGTTCTCAAAAATTGAGGGAAATACTTATCTACTTAGCTGCATTACCCTTTCTTCTTCAAGGTAAAACCAACACATGCTCAAGAGGTAGCAACGGGGTATGCGGAAAGAATCCCAATTATTGTCACCTTGGGGTATGCGGATCATGACACATAATAGGTGCATACAACTTGCAAGATCGGATCTGAATTACACTTATATTCATGAAAACATAATAGGTTCAGATCTGATATCATGGCATTCAGGCCCTAGTGACAAGCATTAAGCATAGCAAAGTCATAGCAACATCAATCTCAGAACATAGTGGATACTAGGGATCAAGCCCTATCAGATTTAACTTAATTACATGATCAATCTCATCCATTCCCATCACCGTCCATCTAGCCTACAAAGGACTTACTCACTCCCGATGGTGAGCATCATGGTGGTGTTGATGAATAAGGGTTGGTGATAACAACGGCGACAAATCCCACTCTCTGGAGCTCCGAACGGATTCCAGATCAGCCCTCCCAAGGAAGAACTAGAGGTAGCGTCGGATCCTCTCGTAAAACATGATGAAATCTTCTGTCCTGTATTTTTCTCCGAATATGTGAATTTATAGGACTGGAATTAGGGTCAACGGAGTTGCGTGGGACCCACCACACAACATGGCGCGACTAGGGGCTGGGACGCGCCTTGTTGCGTTGTGGCCCCTGGCATCCCTCCTCTGGTGGTTCTTCGCTCCATAATTCATTATATATTCTAGAAAAAATTCACAAAAAGTTCCATCCAATTCTGAGAACTTTTATTTCTGCTGAAAACATCGTCACTCAGGGTTAGTTTCATTCAAATCTTGCAAATTAGAGTCCAAAACAAGAGCAAAAGTGTTTGTAAAAGTAGTTACGTTGGAGATGTATCACCACACCACTCTTGTGAACGTCTTCTCTAATAGGCCCTACAACCTAGATAGTTGTCGACTGTCGGGATCAGTGGACATCATTTTCATCAACTATGTGGCAGCATTGCTTATGATGAACCTAAAAACCATGGAAATAAGCAAAGAAAGGATGATGCAATTAAAACTTGATAATCATAAATACATGAATACTTTGTTGCAGAGTTAGGTAATGTCACACCCTGTGTTGGTATCACTTTTCTATGCTTGGATTTACAAAATTTGGTACCAATTAAAACTTTTTTTAGTGCATGAGCTTGTTTAATTGTTGCTTGTTTGGTTGTTTGTATGGCACTCTTAGGTTCTACTCATCTCCATATTCATCTTCCTTGATCCAAACTTCTTGCCCAATGATCATGCCATGTGAATAGTGCCCAAAACTATTTTTATCAAATATTATTTTGGCCAAAAAGGATTTATTCAAATTAGGTTTTCAAAAGCCCTTGAATTGAGGTTTGTACTACAAGTCCTCAAATTGGTTGGATGCTTTTCCCCCAAAGACCTTATTTCGAACCTACTATATATATGACTTCCCAAAACCACAAAATATTAATTTTAAAGATTATTTTGCTATTTCATTTAAAGGCTTTTTCTTAAGGCCACAAATGATTTTTCATAAGGAAAAATTATTTAAATGCTTTAAAATTATTTGAGAAAATTTAGGGAAACTCATTGGACATATATTTTCCATATATATGAGTTTCAACACATGGTCATGTTCAAAATCAAGGGCAAAACCCCTTAAACCTTTTCTGCTTAAATCAAGCTTTTGAAATATTTCTATAAGAAATATTTTCAATAAATTCCAAGAATATTCCAGCAAGTGACACATGTAATATTTGATGATCTTGCAAAGTTTCATCTCAATCCCAATTGATTTGCTTCATTAAAGTATTACAAAACCATACATGTCTAGATTCAAATTTGAACAACTTTACATTGTGAAGTTTCTTCCCTTGACTAGAAACTTTGTGGGCATGTTCCATTACCCAAATAAGGATGCCACACCAAGTGGTACATCATGGAGAATGGAAATGCATACCTAGATCTACAGCAATATGATTCTATTGATTTCTAGGGTTTTACAAAGTTGCATTGTGAACTTTCTTCGAAACTCCTCAAACTTGGTTATCCTCTCTATTTGCACCTATATTTTCATACTGTTACAACTCATGGCAGGAGAACTCCATTTGCCGTACTGAAACTTAATCAAACACCTTCTGATAGATTTGTAAAAACCATGTTTCCCCCTCTTAACTTGTTCTCCTTGAGCCCAACTTTTTACCACATCTTCTTACTATGTTCCTTTACCTCCAGTAAGAGATCCCAGCTCTTGTTCAATGGTCAGATGGGGTAAAATCCTAACTTTCACCCCTAGACAGCAAGAATCTATCTCCCCCCTTCCCTCTTAATCTAGTAAGCCCCCAGAGCATCCTATGCCATTTCCCCTTTGTCTAATACTCCCTGGACCCACTCGACATGGTTGGTCGTGCCTAGGATGCCGCTGGCATGCCATGGCATGCCAAACGGGCGCTCTAGAGCATGCTACAGTGTGTTCGCCACCCACTTCATGGCCCCGACAGCCTCGGGCCTCCCCCTTTCGCCACGTCTATCCCTCAACGTCCGGCACACACCTACTTGTCGGCCCCCTCCTCTCTCCCCCTCCTTCTCCCTCCTCTCGCGCGTGTCGAGCACCGCCCGGCTCAGCAAGTGAGCAGGCTCACATGTGCGTGCTCCTCTCTCTCTCTCTCTCTCTCTCTCTCTTGCTCCCACGCATCGTAGACCAACCTTAGGAGCACCCCAGGGCAAGCCCTATGTGCTCACTCCCCCTCAAGCGACTAGCCTTACCTCGCCAGCGCACGGGTCCGTGGTGGACTCGTGTCCCGACTATAAAAGGTTTCCCCAAGCCCCCTCTCTCCTCCTATGGCCCTCTCCCACTCTCAATCGTGCACCAGAACCACTTCCTCCTCCTTGAGCACCAGTGCTCGAGATCGACCGAGGCTCTTTCAATCTCGGGACACAGGCCCGCTCTAGTCCTCCTTCCTCCTCCTTTGAGGCTACAGTGAGCACCTGTCTCTCCTCCACCTCTTTCCCACCCTTTTCGCTGCAAGAGACGCCAACGTCGAGCTCCTCCCGA
Source organism: Hordeum marinum (assembly GCA_022496015.1). Lineage (NCBI taxonomy): Eukaryota > Viridiplantae > Streptophyta > Magnoliopsida > Poales > Poaceae > Hordeum > Hordeum marinum. The sequence continues at coordinate 381,962,602 of CM039677.1, read as the reverse complement.
AGCGGCTATGTCGTGTTTCTTCGTCACCAGTGACCGGGGCCTCCCCGCCATATGCCTCCAACTCCAGAGGAATAGCGGCTCGACGGTGGGCCCATTCTTGCCCTCAGCTCTCCTCGTTGTGCCCGCCTTCATCGCCTGCGAGCCCCGCCTCCCTCTGTCCAGAGGAGGGAGACAAAACCTACAGGTGGCCCCCACCTGTCGGCCTCTGTCTTGCCCGTGTATCTCCCTCTCTCACTGGCACCCGAGCCCCGCCCGTCAGGTTTGAACCTGGCAAGCACGAGTGTGCTGGTTTGCCCAGGGCTGATTTGCACTGGGCCGGCCCAATTGCGGCCAGATCTGGCCCAAGGCACAGTGCCCGTTTCCTTTTTTCCTTTTCTGATAATTTTTCCGAAATTCCAATGGTCAAAATAAAATTCCAATACCAAATATTTTTCCACCACAATTATTGTAATATTCTGTAGAATTTTTAAAGTGCCATTTGTTTAATTTTTTTGAAAACCTTTTATATACTATTTTATTTTTAAAACCTCTTTTAGGTATTTTTAGCCTTTGTTATAAATAGTTTTGAAAACATTTTTAACAACAAAACCCGAGACAAAAGTTTTTAGAATAGCTTGTAGTATTTATCAGAATAGAGTAACATTTTCTAAGTAGACTTTGTGCTTTGTTTGTGTGTGATGCTTATTATTATCATTATTTATCGTGACGATAGATTGCGCTGTTAACGAGGAAGTTGGAACCGAAGTTTTCAAAGACCCCGAAGACTTTGTTGAGCCGGGCAAGCAGCCCTTTGACCATGTTCAGAAACCATTTTCATGCATGTCATATAGGTCCTTATTCCTTGTTGTTAATCATGTGATATGGCGACCACTTCGGCGGGATGCCTCCGTTGCTTTAACATTGATAATTACATCATGCATGACCCTACCTTTTTATGAGGGTTGTGCAGGTGGGAGTAGATAGGAAGCTTAGTAGATGCTACGCAAATGGGATGGGATATGCATGGCGATGGAAAGAAAAGTGTTTTCAAAGACTTTTTCGAAAATCCCGTCGGGTCCACTAATGCCCGAGGGAGATGATGTTGTGCTAGGTAACCTCTTGACAAAGAAGTGGTGTACCAGAGCAGGTTGTGTGTGTGTGTTTTCGAAAACGGAGAGATTTAAGATTTGCTGACCGTACCAACCTTACATGTACAACCATGATATCCCTTATGGGACGGGGCTTTGTTGACTACTTTGATGGGTACTAGCATAGAGACCGCATTACTAGTGGCGGGAGTGACGTGGTCACTCTCGATATGGGGTCGTTTCGGTAAGGACGATCTTCACATGCACCGGGCACACCGTTGGTCCCTTCATGGATGGTACGATTTGGAGTGAGGCTCGTATGATGTACATCATGAGGGTTGTGTACCAATCGAGTGGACTCTTTGTTTAGTATCGTCAAGGGAAAGGCATTGTTTGGGTGCTTACCTCGGGTATGTGATATACCGTGAGTTGTGGATGACATGGAAGTTCCCCGAGTCTTGTGGGTTAAGTGTGCAACCTCTGCAGAGTGTTAAACTATTCTAATAGCCGTGTCCACAGTCATGGACAGTTGGAGGTCCTACTTAAACTACGTCTGGCGTTTTCACAAGCTTGGTGTGTGAGTGTGTCTGGAGGACACAAGGATGAAACTTGGGCTAAGTCCGATAACTTGGCAAGATGATGAACATGAGATGTTCAACCCCTGCTTATGTTGAAAATTGAGACTTGTTCACATAAATACCTGTCAACTGTTGATGCATGCTTGCTTACGTTACTTGATCATGTCATTGCACTTAAAACTAGCTTTCTGCAAAACTTACCTACTTAGTGCTATATCATGCATTGTTAAACCTTGTTACAAACATGGGTTGCTTGCGAGTACATTCAAAGTACTCATTGGCTTGTCACTGGTTATTTAATTGGCCAGGAATGGAAGAACAGGAATATGGTGAAGAGTTCATTGGTGACGAAAATGCGAACTAGGACGCTTCGCGGTCAGAGTGTTTGTAGGTTTAAGGCAGATGGCATGGGTTCACGCTTTAGACCAAGATTTCCGTTGTTTGTTATGTTTAAGAGTTTGGCCCTTGGGGCCCTATCTATGTAAGACTTCGCCTAGATGACCTTTATTTGTGTAAGACGGTATGTAAGGATGTAAGACTCTTGTATTCCAGTTTCTGTGTGTTCAGTGAGCATTGATCTCTGGGATCACTGTGCACTTGCATTCGGTGACCACGACTTATGAGTCGGGGTCCCCACAGAGCTTGTATCAGAGCCATCCTAATTGTAGGAAGCCCTTAGTTAGCATGGATGTTAGTTAGGATAAAAACCTTTTCAAAAATTGTGCCTAATTTCTAGGTGCAACAAATTCTATACCTCTTTTCTCTTCTAGTCTATTTAAAGCTCTTGCTGACTCTCCTCCATTCAAAACCTTGTAGATGGCCCTCGTACCCAAAGCCCTCCTAGCATCCGGCTTTCCCCTACTCCTTGAGGATAGCCTAGAGAAGTGCCAGTATCACTGACCACCCGTTTTCCTCTATCACGAGCAATCAGTCGATGTCGTCACGAAGGAGTACCACGTTGATGTGGTCGTGAAGGCAAACGACTCCCCGACTAGTTGGTTCTTTGAAGGACCACAAATGGAGACCCTGGCACTCGAGTCGAGACAGATGCACGGAAGGCACTCATCCACCTTCGAGGAATCATCCCAGAGATGGCTGACAAACCAGCTACTCGCTAACTACCCTTCCGGAGGGATGATATTAGCGAGAGTTGTACATTGGTTCCATCCAAGGAGGATGGGATGCCACTCAGATTCTAGGCCTACTTCAGCCTCTCCACCAACAGTTTGGCTCACCACTTGATTAAGGAGTCCGTGAAGCTCCGCGAGGAACTTCACCACACCCAGGAGCTACTCCGTCAAGCCAAGACGAAGCCACACATGATCGAGAAGGATGGAGCCCCCAATGGACGACCAGCTATCTCTTACCAAGAAGGAGTACCCCCAGCTAGAGATGCACCCACACATCACCGTCTCATGAGTGCGAAGGAGTATCGTGTGCTCTTCACCGACCCATCGACGAAGCATTGTCGGGATGGACCTTCTCGTTCTCTGACTCCCTCGACTGGAGACGATGCCTATCTGTAGGACGATCAGGAGGAAGACCCAGAGGAGCGTGACTATGAGAACGAGCACTCCACCACTTGAGTCCGAGAACCCCTAGGGTAGGATCAGTCATGTACCCCTCATGCGAAGTCGAGTCCGTGTAATGGTTCATATGAAACCATGTGTGCTTCTTGTTTGTGTTCCGATGCAAGTCACACTTTTGCCTTAGGCAACATGTAACCGACTCCATCGTTTATCTTATCTCAATATGTGTATTGGTCTTTCGACCTTTGTTTTACTACACTTGCACTCGACCAACCCCCTTAGGCGTGCTTTCCCATTGTTGCCTTTCCGCTTGTCTATCCCAGTTGTTTAACTTGGATGCTCCAAACAGGATGGTGACCACTACCTACAACAGCACCTTCGCCAACCCTGAAGCCGGCAACTCAAGCCAGCAACAGAGAGCTGGTGGGGCTGCTCAGGTTGGAGGACACCAGGAGCAGCCACAAGGCGACATTCCCCCGCCACCACCTCCACCGGAGAACATGACCATAGCTCAGTTTCTAGAGGAGGAAGAGGGAGCAGCTGGCTCGCCTTCCTCTGCTACGGGGGTAAATATGAGGGAAGTGTCCCGTGTGTGTGTGTGTGTGTGTGAGATTCATCGTCCCAGTTGCATGGGGGGCTTGGGGGGTTTTATAGGCCAACCCCCGGCTTACAATACTCTTTAAGGTACAGAATGGGGGGACCCGGCTGGCAGCCTCTCCGGCTGGCTAGGGGGTCCCGCCCCTTGAGCCTCTCCGGCTGGCTAGGGGGTCACCAGCTGTGCGGTCCCATCGCTTGCTGGGGCCCGCCAGCCGTGTCACGCCCAAGATGCGCGCCTATCCATAATAAGGCACGGGGGCCTCGCAAGGTATAGAGGCGCATCTCGACGTTCGCAAGTATAACACCATTACATCATACATTACAGAAGAGATGAGTATACGAGTTGGCTTATACTCGCCACATACAAAATTACAATTCCACACAAGAGTTCAAACATCAAGATGAAGACAGGGTCCATCTATGGATGAAATCAAATGATAAAACAGATGCAAATGATACTATCTCTCTATCCCAAAGATCACGATCATGGTCCTCTACTCATCCGGATAAGTCACATACATCATGCCCCTTTCCTCGGCATACTCCCACTGGAGCTACGTCAGATCATCCTGCACGAACTCATCTGTACATGTACCTGAATTGTTGTAGTAATCTGTGAGCCACAAGGACTCAGCAATCATGCGCCTGGGTACCGAGACTATTCAAGCTTAAAGGTTGGGATGTGGTATGTGTTTAGTTTGCAGCAGCACTAAGCATATATGGTGGCTAACTTACGTAACATGAAGATAAATGTGAGTGGTCTACGATGAATGGTCGAATCTAGAATGATCTCTATGAGATCCTGAACACTAACTAATGTCAATCATAACCCCACCGTGTTCTCTCTCGGATCATGTTCACGAGAAGAGACGATCACGGTTACTCGCACAGTTGGTGTATTTTATTAGAGTTTACTTCTAGTTAACTATAACCGGGTGTTTAACAAATATCCAAGTTGCCACATAACCGCGGGCATGGCTTTCCAAAAGATTTGACCCTGCAGGGGTGCTCCAACTAGTCCATCACAAATTAACCACATTCCATGGGAATAGCCTCGACCACGGATCTCGTGATCATCATAGGTAACTCCAAAGGAATTCCAACACCTCGAGATACCCCGAAGAAAGTCAGAGCCCTCACGCAAGACACTCGATAAAGGTAAAACAAATCCAGCAAGACCACCCGACGTGTCGACGAACCCGATAAGAGTCGCGTACTCGTTCTTAGGACACAATGGATAAGCACAACGTACAGTGGCCTGATAGAAATCTCCCGAGTTGCCCCTGGTTGGCCCCGCACACGGCTCTAGTTTGGACCAACACTCATTTGGAGCACTGGCCCGGGGGGTTGATTAATTATCCACGGGGTTGCAAAGCCCTATGCAAATTTTATTAAGTTGTTAAGCAAATGTAGTACCAAAGTTAGGTCTTGCCAGGCAAGTTTTAATCTCAACCAAATAAACAAGGGGGTCCCCATGACAACCCCGAGCATGTTAGGAGCGCAAAGTATGGAAACATAACACCGGTAACAAGAAACTATGGTGGTATCAATGGAACAAAACACCTAGCAAAAGGCCAAGCCTTGCACCAATACCAAGATATATATGTGCATTAAATTAAATAACAGATAATATTGTGATATGCCAAATCCACGTTATCACATGGAACAACCTGCACCTGCAACTAAGAACGCTATAAGAGGGGCTGAGCAGCGGTAACTTAGCCAATCAAAGGTTTGCTAGGATGTGGAGGGTTAAAGGCTACCATGGCAATTGGGAGGCTGACATTCAAGTGGTAGGTAGCACAATTGTAATGAGAAGAGCGATACACTAGCAAGCGAAAATAGTATCGGGATCCGGGTACGATCATCTTGCCTGTTGGTTCTTAAGTGGAACAAGTAGCGGGATCCTCGTAGTTGTACTCGCCTGACTCTTTGTACTCAGGTTCAACGTTCGCATCTACCCAAAATAAACAGCAATAATAAACAAACAACCAAGGTGCAATGCACAAGCAAGAATGATGCATGCTTATTTGAAGAGTTTCTAGCATGGCAATCCTAACTAGTCATGTTTCACATGCAAAGGATCGGTTATTAATGAAACTGGAAAGAACCTTATGTTAATTTATTTAGACATGCATGAACATGGCAAATATGTATGCATCATGCAAAAACGATAAAAATGCACATGAAGAACGTAAGAAACGGAGGTACGGTTCTCACGATACGCTCACGACAAGATACGAAGGCAAAACTCAAGACAAGAAAGACCTGGGCTATTCTTTGGCATTCGAAGGTAGCAACTGGTTAGGCAATGAAAAATCAACCACAATAGAGACAAATACCAAGCAATTCCATGGAGTATAGCTCCCACAAGTCACAAAACAGTAAAACAAACAATCTGCCACAAAACAGCAACATAGCAACTTGCACAGCCCACAACTTGAGCTACAGAAATCCTACAACTACAAACAAGACATTGACATAAACTACATAACATGCTTATCAACTTATCCAACTACACAATCTGGAAAGGAGGCACACATCAATAAGCATGAAGCTCACAAGTTGGCATGATGAAACAGATTTCTGGGACTTAGTGAAAATAACAGTTTTCTGGAATCTGAGTTACTCTGATGGCAAGTTGACAGCAGAAACTAATGGTGATAGAAACCATCTCATCGCATGAAAATTAACAGGATGGTAGTATACAACATCTACTTCAAAACACTAGCACTGAGCTTGAGCTAATTCTCAACATATCACAAGATGGCAAGCACTCTTCATGGCATAAAACTAACAGCAGATTCTCAGACTTAGAAATATTTAGCATGGTGAAAACAGGAACATTAAGTTAGCTACTTTGCAGCAAATTTCCCACTTGTATGGATGATTCTCATGTCAAACAAAAATACTATGGCATAATAGGCATAAAACACTAACACTTTCATGTTGGCACATGCCCCAAAGCAAGTATGGATTAATTCATGCAAAAATGAAAAAGCAGCATCACAGCAGAAAATAACGGTTTTGCAAACTTGCTCAAAAGTGAAATCTAATGGCACCAATGGATTCCTTGGGTCTTTCTACCCCAAAATCATGTATCATACTCCCATAGACATATGAAGCATCATGAGAACAACTACACTAGCAAAACAACCACCTCTCTTATAAGTGAAAACTTACTTAAAATGCACATGAACATATTTGGACATGGTCAGATTTGGTAATATAGCTAAAATTGGAAAAGATTTATTTGACACTACTAAACATGGCACATGATACAATATTAAATAGTGTATGACAAGAGGGGCATGCCCACTTATCACACACACACACACCCCAAACCTACACATATACCCCCCCACACACACATACACATAGTATGCACATACACATATGCACAAGAGCACATGGGCACTCCCACACCCATGAAAACACAACCTATGAGTGTGGGTGTTCATTACACACATATATGCACCCATATACACAAATGCATATAGGCACATACACATGCATGAGATATCCCACTCACACACATACACCAACATGCATATATGCACACTCACATATATGCACTACACACCACACACATCACTCCACACACATAGACATCAATCAGAAAAGGAAAAAACATCCTACATACATGAAGGTATGCACATACACATACATACATGGCAATAACAAAAGAAGATAGAAACAAAGGAAAGAAGAAAAAACAAAACAAAAGGGGGGTTCGCGCTCGAACCCACGACCTGTAGGTCACTTCCCCGAGTGCACACCACTATGCTACGGCTACGGCTCTCAACAGAAAGGAGGAAACTAGCCCACTAGTACATACATAAGCGCGTTACTGATGAAACTAACAAACTGACGAACCCCTGCACCTACGGCGACAACACGATGGCGACGATTCCTGGTGGGACACGGGCACTCCGGCGACACAAACCACTAGCGGGAGAGCGGGGTCCTAAGAGAACCCATTCCCACACCAAACAACGGCTGCAACGGCGGCAAGGAGGTGCACGAGCTCGAGCTGCTGCTCGGCTTGGGGCATGGTGGAGGCGAACACGGCGGCGACAATTCGCGGCCTACGTGGGGAAGAAGGGTTGCCGGGAACGGCTGCTCATCGAGGGGGAGACGACGACGACCCTGATCGCGACAACGGGGAAGAAGAGACGAAGACACGGCGGCAATGAGGACGAAGAAGACCGTCGGCGACCTTGGAGCTTCGCACGGAGTTCTAACGGCGGGAACGGAACGCGGGGACGATCTGGGTTCACCACGGCATCTCGGACGCGGAGGGGAACCACCGGAGACGCGAGGACGACGGCGACGACGGATGGCGACCTCACTGACCCTCTTTGAATCTCTCTGAACCTTACCTGACAGAGGAACAAGGAGAGGAAGGGGAGAATGGAGGGGAAAGAAGGGAGCGGCGACAGCTGGAGGGAGAAGGGGAACCCTAGGCGGAGGGGGCACGCACGCCAAGGCTAAATAGGAGGGGACAGACGGTGTTCCTCGGTGTCCGTGAACGCACGACGGGCGCGCTCTCTCTGCTCTCTCTGCTCTCTCTGCTTCACTGACGGAGAAGGAACGGGGCAGGTGGCCGCTTGGTCAGCTGGGCTGGCCGCGCAGGGAGGAGCTGACCCAGTTCTTTCTCAGACAAATAACAACAAGAGTTTTCCTTTTAAAATAAACTAGCAAGCTAAGAGAAACCCATGGAGGAAAATTAAAAGGATTTGGAATAAAGCAAAAATACATTTGACTACAGGAAAATGAGAACTAGCTAATAAAATTGACAAAGGGATTTTTGAAGCAAGTAAATTAAGTAATTTTAAAAATCAACAGCCCCCTTGTTATTTAAACCTCAAATACATATTAAGCTCAAACACCAAAAGAACCACACACAATAATTTTGAAACATTATAGGCTACCTCCTCAACAATTTTAAACAATTATATTAGCAAGTTATTTCTGTTGATAAAATGAAAAGGGAATAAAGGGGGGGGGGGTAATTTGGTTGGGTTTTGTTGAAAGAAAAGAGAGGGGAAAGGAGAGGGAGTGTTGCACCACATACACTCAAACCACATCACACAACACAAGAACACACCCAACCACAACAAGGTCACATCACAAACAAGGCATGGCATGATGGATGTTATGATGCATGATGCATGAATGCATGAACAAGTCATGGAATAACAAGGTTCAACTCATATCATTAATCTCATGACAACAAGGTTCACATAAGATACATGCCATAAAAGGTAGGGACAGCACTTGGGCTGTCACAACTCTATCACACTACAAGAGGATCTCGACCCGAGATCTAGGAACGAAAGAACTCTAGAAATTCAGAACGGAGAAGGTCCTCGCGTTCTCAAGTAGCTTCTTTGTCAGAATGATGAGAGCACTTCACCTTGAGGAACTTGATAGATTTGTTGCGAGTCTTACGCTTAGTTTCTTCGAGAATTGCCACTTGATGCTCATGATAAGAGAGGTCTTCTTGGAGATCAATCGTACGCTTGGGAGTCTTGAAGCACCTCCGTAGCTGAGAAACATGGAAGACATCGTGCACATTTGCAAAATTTGGAGGAAGCTCTAGATGATAAGCAAGTCCACCTCTCTTTCCAACAACTTTGAAAGGACCAACAAAGCGAGGAGCTAGCTTCCCTTTAATTCCAAACCGCTGAGTGCCCTTCATGGGAGAGACTCTGAGATAGACTAGATCATCCACTTGAAAAGAAACATCTTGAAGTTTGTTATCGTAATAATTCTTCTGTCGGGACTGAGCTGCTTTGAGGTTCTCACGAATGACACGGCACATTTCTTCTCCTTCTGTGATCATGTCATTACCCAATATCTGATGCTTACCGGTTTCAGACCAGTTAAGCGGGGTACGACACTTCCTGTCGTAGAGAATCTCGAAAGGGGCCTTGCCTGAGCTAGCCTGAAAGCTATTGTTGTATGAGAATTCAGCATATGGAAGGCAGTCTTCCCATTTCATGCCGAGCGAAATCACACATGCTCTAAGCATACTTCAAGGACCTGATTGACTCTCTCAACTTGACCACTTGTCTGCGGATGGAACGCAGTGCTGAAACGGATCTTGGTACCCATAGCAGTCTGGAAGGACTCCCAAAACATGGAAGTAAAGAGGCTTCCACGGTCAGATGAGATGAGCTAAGGAATACCATGCAAAGATACTATCCTTGACGTATACAACTCTGCAAGCTGAGCTGCCGAGATAGATTCTTTGACTGGCAGGAAATGAGCAACTTTTGTGAGCTTGTCGATAACCACGAAGATGGCATCGTTGCCTCTCTTGGACTTGGGAAACCCAGTGATGAAATCCGTCTCCACATGATCAAATTTCCACTCTGGGATAGGTAAAAGCTGAAGAAGACCTATTGGACGTTGATGCTCCGCCTTCACTCTGCGACAAACATCAAACTCATTCACGAACTGAGCAATTTCACGTTTCTGCGAGTCCACCAAAAGGTTTGCTTGAGATCCCGATACATCTTGGAACTGCCTAGATGAATGGATAGAAGATAATTGTGTGCTTCGTCCATGATAACCTTTCTGAGATCACCTTTTGGAACCACCAGACGGTCCTCAAAGAACAAGGTGTCTTTGTCATCAACTCGAAAGCACTTATACTTCGGAATGCCCTTGGCCACACCTTTCTTCACTTTCTTCACCATGGCGTCAAGAAGCTGCGCTTGGTGAACCTGATCTTCCAGAGTCGGAGAGACTTGAAGATTGGCAAGAAATCCTTGCAGAATCATTTGAAGGTTGAGCTTGCGGAAGGCTTCACAAAGCTGAGGTTGAAGAGGCTTCAGGATGAAACTGTTGCAGTACGCCTTACGGCTGAGCGTGTCTGCAATGACATTTGCTTTTCTAGGAGTATACTCAATGCTTGGATTGAAGTCCTCAAGCATTTCCACCCAATGAGACTGCCAAAGATTGAGATTGGGTTGAGTGAAAATGTACTTCAAGCTCTTGTGATCAGTGTACACCTCAACTGGTCTACCCAACAACAAATGCCTCCAAGTCATTAAAGCATGCACAACTGCCGCCAACTCAAGATCATGAGTGGGGTAGTTCTTCTCGGCGGGCCTCAACTGATGCGAGGTATAAGCAACAATCTTCTTATCTTGCATGAGAACACCACCAAGACATTGGAGAGAAGCATCACGGAATACTTGGAAAGGCTTTGACTGCTAAAGAGGAACAAAAACTGGAGCTGAAGTCAGTCTCTGCTTGAGCGTATTGAACGCCACATCACACTCAGGAGACCAAACATACTTGACACTCTTCTGAAGGAGATTGGACAGAGGCTTAGCAATTTGAGAAAAGTTCTCCATGAATCTTCTTCAATAACTAGCAAGCCCGAGGAAACTCCGAAGATGCTTCACATTCTAAGGAGGTTCCCACTTCAAGATTGCCTCAACTTTCTCAGGGTGCACTTTCTCGGCGGAGATCACATGCCCAAGGTACACCACTTCATTGAGCCAAAACTCTCACTTGGAAAACTTGGCATAGAATCTATGCTCCCTTAACTTGTCAAGCACAAGGCGGAGATGCTCTGCATGCTCTTCTTTTGTCTCCGAGAACACAAGGATATCATCCAAATAGACCAAGACGAACTCATTCTTGAAAGGAGAGAAAATGAAGTTCATCATCCTTGAGAAGGTTGGAGGAGCATTTGCAAGACCAAACGACATGACGGTGTACTCATACGAGCCAAAACTCATCCTGAAAGCGGTCTTGGGAATGTCTTCTTCGCGAATGCGAATCTGATGATAACCCATGTGAAGATCAAGCTTCGAGAAAACCTTGGCACCTTTCAGTTGTTCAAACAACTCATTGATTTTGGGAAGTGGGTACTTGTTTCTGATTGTCTTCTTGTTCAATGGACGGTAGTCGACACAAAGACGGTCTATACCATCCTTCTTCTTTACAAACAAAACACCACAACCCCATGGAGAAGAACTTTGTCTGATCAGACCCAGACGTTCTTGCTCATCTAGTTGCTTCTTCAACTCTTTCAGCTCTTCGGCGCATACATGAAGGTATGCACATACACATACGTACATGGCAATAACAAAAGAAGATAGAAACAAAGGAAAAAGGGGGGGTTCGGACTCGAACCCACGACCTCTGGGTCGCTTCCCCAAGCGCACACCACTACGCTATGTCTACGGCTCTCGACAGAAAGGGGGCAACTAGCCCACTAGTACACACATGAGCGCATTACTGATGATACTAACGAACTGACGAACCCCTACACCTATGGCGACAACACGGCGGCGATGATTCCTAGCGGGACACAGGCACTCCGGCGACACAGACCACTAGCGGGAGAGCGGGGTCCTAAGGGAACCCATTCCCGCATCAAACAACGGCTGCAATGGAGGCAAGGAGGCGCTCGAGCTCGAGCTGCTGCTCGGCTCGGGGCACGGCGAAGGCGAACACGGGGCGACAATTCACGGCCTATGCGGGGAAGAAGGGTTGCGGGGAATGGCTGCTCACCGGGGGGGAGACGACAACGACCCTGATCGCGATGACGGGGAAGAAGAGACGATGACGCGGCGATGACGAGGATGAAGAAGACCGGCAATGACCTTGCAGCTTCCCACGGAGTTCTAATGGCAGGAACGGAACGCGGGGACGATTCGGGTTCGCCACGTCATCTCGAACGCGGAGGGGAACCACCGGAGACGCGAGGACGACGACAACGACGGACTGCGACCTCATTGACCCTCTCTGAGTCTTTCTAAACCTTACATGACAGAGGAAGAAGGAGAGGAAGGGGAGAATGGAGGGGAAACAAGGGAGCGGCCGCAGCTGGAGGGAGAAGGGGAACCCTAGGCGGAGGGGGCACGCACGCCAAGGCTAAATATAAGGGGACAGACGGTCTTCCTCGGTGTCCGTGAACGCACGACGGGCACGCTCTGTTTGCTCTCTCTGCTTCACTGACGGAGAAGGAACGGGCCAGGTGGCCGCTTGGTCAGCTGGGATGGCCGCGCAGGGAGGAGCTGACCTAGTTCTTTCTCAGACAAATAACAACAAGAGTTTTCCTTTTAAAATAAACTAGCAAGCTAAGAGAAACCCATGGAGGAAAATGAAAAGGATTTGGAATAAAGCAAAAATACATTTGACTACAGGAAAATGAGAACTAGCTAATAAAATTGACAAAGGGATTTTTGAAGCAAGTAAATTAAATAATTTTAAAAATCAACAGCCCCCTTGTTATTTAAACCTCAAATACATATTAAGCTCAAACACCAAAAGAACCACACACAATAATTTCAAAACATTATAGGCTACCTCCTGAACAATTTTAAACAATTATATTGGCAAGTTATTTCTGTTGATAAAATGACAAGGGAGTAAAAGGGGGGTATTTGGTTGGGTTTTGTTGAAAGAAAAGAGAGGGGAAAGGAGAAGGAGTGTTGCACCACATACTCTCAAACCACATCACACAACACAAGAACACACCCAACCACAACAAGGTCACATCACAAACAAGGCATGGCATGATGGATGTTATGATGCATGATGCATGAATGCATGAACAAGTCATGGCATAACAAGGTTCAACTCATATCATTAATCTCATGAAAACAAGGTTCACATAAGATACATGACATAAAAGGTAGGGACAACACTTGGGCTGTCACAAGACGGCTCTGTCATTGGCCCGCGCCCACCTGCTACGGCACAGGCCGCCCGGGTGGTGTCGTCTTGCACCAGCCGCTCGAAGTCTCCGGTACGGCCGGCTGCACTGTAGCCATGCTGGAGCCGGTAATTGAGTGGGCGGAGGCATGCCGGCACTGTTTCCCACCTAGTCGTGGTCGACAAGGTTAGCAGTACGACCGGTTGGACTGTAGCCATGCGCACCTATGCGTCAGAGGTCACTGTGGCTACATTGGGGCCCGTCGTGGGGGTCCCATCTTGTCGTCGTACTCGCGTGTAGGGGGATGGGATGGGAGCTTGTCCACCCAAGGGTCAACGGAGGAGGCCGCCCGAAGGTAGCTGGCCGCGCCTAGCCGGCCGGGGGCCGAGCTGGCTCCTTGGACAGTCGTCTCGTTCCAACCGGCAACGCGCCTGCTGGCCGGGAAGCAACCAACCACATATTTTTTCTTGAAGCTGGGGAGAGAACCCTGTTGCTTTGGCCTACCCATGGGTAATAACCCCTTCAATAGTCCTTGAAGCCAGCGGGGGCCCGCGTCCTCCAGATGGAGGGGAGCCGGTGGCTTCCCCCTCGCGGTACCCGCCTCCGACACGAAGCCGAACAGCCAGCCGGGTCGGCGGCCGCTCGTGACGCCTCGGGTCCCGACGCGCCGCCTCGGGACCCGAGCCGGCCCACCGTGCGCCACGCGGTGAGTAATGATGCCATGGGTCCCACGCACACGGGCAGACAGGACGTCGCCCTAGGCCTAGCCCGCTAGGCCTCGGGTCTAACCCAGTAGGCCTCGGGACGCAGGCAGAGATCTTTTGCGCTCTGATGTGGCGGTTACGGCCCAAGATGCCCATGCGTGCGCGGAGATTCCGGGGGACTAGGCGCAGTTAATCCCCACGTCCCTGGTCGTGGCCTCCCCATTTAAAAGGGGAGGGAGGGCAAAGGGCAGAAGCACCCGCTCCCTTTTCCCCTTGTCTTCCTTTCCTTCATCTTCTCTGCTCCCTCGCGCACCGCCGTTCTTCTTGCTCGCGACCTCGCTTGCACGCCGTACTGTGTAGCCCTGCAATCGCGATGGCCGAAGGACGCTCAGGGAGCTGGGCCGGCTCCATGGTCACGGTGGCCACCATCGTGGAGCTCCGCCGCGCGCGCATGATACCGTGGGCAGAGTGCATGACTGCTCGTGCACCGGGCGACGAGGTGGTGCCCGAGCCGTAGGAGGGGGAGTTCGTCGTCTTCTCTTGCCTCTTCTCTCGTGGCTTCAGCCTTCTGGTGAGCCACTTCTTCCGTCTCATGATGGACACCTTTGACCTCTAACCGCACCACCTCGGCCCCAATGCCATTCTCTACATTGTGGGCTTCGTGGCGCATTGCGAGGGCTACTTGGGGATGCTCCCCTTCGTGGACTTCTTCAAGGTGATGTTCTACCTCAAGGCACTGAAAAGCGCCAAAGAGCCGTTCGCTTGCAGGGGCACGGCGGTGTGCTACCATGGTTCCCGCTTCGCACACTTCAGCCTCATCGACTCTGTCGAGGGCTGGCACCGGACATTCTTCTACGTGAAGAACGCCAACCCGCAGCGGGATTACATCCGGCTGCCGGAGTAAGTAAATGCCCCGTCCTCTGGGGTGAACTGGTCGGGGCCCACCCCGTGCGGAACCGCACTCGAAGGGCTCGGCCGGCTCATGGAGATGAGGAGCAGGGAAGGGCTGGCCAACTCCGATCTGGTGGTAGCCTTCATCACGCACCGAGTGTTGCCTCTCCAGATGAGGCCTCACCGGATCTATGACATGTCCGGTCGCCGGGACCCCTGCCGGCTGACGACCGTCGACCTGACGCTAGCTCAGGTGGCGAAGTGGGTGAACACCATCACAACTTTCAAGCCGGTGCCGGCGACGTGGACCTTCGGCAAGGAGCCATACGACCGGCACCACCGAGCACCCCTGGTATGTTCCGTCGAGGCGGCCCTTCTTGTTTGAACCCCTCCAGCCGGCGTCCAATCTTACTTTTCTATGCTGACCGCACTTGTTCGTCCAAAAGAACACGCTGGATGGCCCGCACCCCTAGATCTTCAAGGCGGAGTGCGACCATTCACACTCCAAGGACTACGAGCAGGAAGGCCCGCCCGATGAGGGGGTCGATTACTCAGGGGAGGCCAAGGAGGCGGCCGACCCGGGAGCCGGCGGTCCCGGCACAGCCGAAGGGCCTAGTGCAACCGGTGAGTACCCTCTGGCCCCATGATCAGGGATTGGACCAATGATGATGATGATGTTCGGATCTTGAATGTGCCTCCCCTTAGTTCAGCAGGGCCGACGCGGGCAGAGCGAGGAGCGGCCGGCTCGTGCCCCGATGGTCGGGGCCACCAGCCGGGGAAGAGGCCGGCTCGCGAGGAGCCAACGGCCTCGCCGCCGATCCGCAAGCAGATAAACGCGACCGTGTCGAAGCCACTGGCACGCGCCAGGCGTGCTTTGCCTGTCATCACCATGTAAGTGACCTTCCTGTTGTGTGGGTTCCTCTGAAAGTTGTGCGTTGGCGGGTGTTTGATCCCTATGCGCTTCAGGGACCCCTATTGAACTCCATGACGTGGAGTCGATGGTCAACCTGACAGAGGCCGCCGGCCGGCTGGCCCGTGAGCATGCGTCCACGCAGCGTGAGGAGAAGAGGAGGCTCGCGGAGCTGCGGTCCTCGAAGTCCGAAGCCCAAGTTGGGTCCTCGCGCTCCGGGACCTCGAGTGGCGGGATGCGGAGGGGGTCCACGGACCCCGCGCGAGCGTCCGACTCGGCAGCGGAATCGACTCGCATGTCGAGGCCCCCATCAAGCGAGCCGCGAGGGGCAGCCATGGAGCTGGCTGCGCCCCCATCAGCGGAGGAGGCGGCCTGACCGAGGGCGGCAGCTACGGAGCCGACCCTTGAGGAAACCCATCCGGTGGTGCCGGACATGATGCCGCCTGCGGCCGAGCAGGCCCCAGTCGACGTGTTGGAGGTCCCGGTGGCTCCGGAGGCGGCGTCGGAGGTGACGACCTTGGAGATGGAGGCATCGACTGTCGCGATCGTCGCACCGAGCCGGCAAGAGGAGGAGGCAGCACCAACACCAAGATAGGGGCAACTGGGAACCGATTCTCGTGCCCTAGCTGTTATCAACCCTCGCCCGACGGCCAACACCGTGTTGAACGCCGGGACGCGTGGTGAGGATAGCCGGACCCGGAGGTCCATGCTGGACGTGATCCGGGACTGGGAGGCATTGGCGCGCATTCCTACCCTCCCGCCTCCCCCGGCAAGCGGCCTGGTCCCCACGCTTGGGGAGCTGGGGAGCGTCCTAGAGCGGTGCCACCAGGAGCTGGCCTGGTTTGCAGAGGCGGCCAACAACACCCTGCGGCGCGCGGAAGTAAGCCTCGCCTGGCTTTGTTAATTTTTTAGTGGGGGCGCGTGAGCGCACCCACTAGGTGTAGCCCCCGATATGCGGGCCGGCTGACCGGCAGTGGGGTAGCCGAGACAGATCTCCTTTAATGTATTCTAACTTTGGCCTCGTGTGGCAGGCGGGGAACGCCCGGCGGCAGGAGCTGTTCGACGAGGCGGTCGTCATCCACGACCGCGGCAAGCATGGCTTCTACCGGTTGGAGGAGGAGCTGGCGAGGGTGCGAGGTATGTTTGGTCTCGTGGGGGTGCGTAGCCCCTGGGAGCCAGGTCGGCTGCTCGGTAGCCGGCCGGGCCTAAAATGTCTTGTCGACGCCGGTTTTGCTTTGCAGGGGAGTTGACCACCCTCCGGGAGGAGAAGGCCGGGCGGTCTCCGAGCGAGACCGGCTGGCGCAGAGCGTCCAAGCGATCACCCAGGAGAGGGACTAGCTGGGCGCCCTGCTGGTGTACGGGCAGGCGGCTCAAGACCGCCTGAGAGCCGACGTGGCATGGGAGGTGGCGGCCAAAGAGAAGGCCGTCATGGAAGCGTCCGACGCCACCCAACGGACCGCCGCCCTCCAAAACAAGGTGACCCGCCTCGAGAGGACGCTCAAGGAGCATAGGGTTCCCCTCGCCGAGGCGAAGGCGGCGCTGGTGTCGGACTGGGACTCATCGCTCCACTTCGCCATCGAGCTAGACAATTCCTTCGAGCATAAGTATTAGTTTTTCTTTTTCAGCCCACTGCTTTCTTCTTGTCCTTGAGTTGCCTTCTTCTTATTTTTTCCCTTTCTTCTTTAGGACGCTTCCTGGAAACCCAACGCCATGGTGAGCGTGCCGTCGAGGAGCATCGGGAATATCTCTGGGGATGCGGGCGCAACATCGAGGGGGATGCGGCTTGGGACATGGCGGAGCTTGGGCTAGCCATAGAAAACCGGCTGATCCACCTTGAGCGGAGCGTGGAGCGGCTGAAGACGGCCGGCAAGGAAGTCATCGCCGCCCTGTGGCCAGGTCATGGGGCTCTGGAGAGCCGCGTGGCCTTGTGGCTGGAGAACACCGTGGCCCGGCTCGAGGTCTGGAAGGCGTCAGTGGCTCGAGCCGGCGCGCAGATGGCGCTCCGGGTCACGTTGTGGTACCGCGGCATCGACCTGGACCAGCTGGCCACCATGCGGGATGAGCCAGCCGAGGAGCGGGCGGCACGCGAGCCCATCCTCATCTGCCGGGCCAACAAGCTCGCCACGTACGTCAACCCGGACGAGCTCCTTCCAGCCCTTGGCGAGGATGGCGAGCCGGTAGCCGAGTACTCCTTCGGCAACCCCCAAGGTTCAGAGGACGAGGAGGTCGTCAATGAGAGCACCGACGCATGCACTGATAGTGGCAGCGAGACGGTTGGGACCATGGAGGCTGCCCTGAAGGCCACGGAGGCCGACCCGAAGGCCGCGACCGCCTCCAGGCCGAACGTCGAGCCGGCTGGCAGCGCGCCGGCTGGTGACGCGCCGATAGCCTAAACCCCCGGGCGTCTTTACTTGTCTTTTATTTTTTCTGCATGTTAGACTCAGGTCCACCCACTCGGGGTGTATTGTAATGAACGTGTGGTCGTGAGCCTTTACAATTTTTAACTTGTGTTTTGAACGTCCGATGAGCCTGTTTAATGTGCGTGCCGGCTCTTCCTTATCCCTTTTTTGCCCCCTAAATTCCATCTGCGCGGCCCCTTTTCCCCTTTTGTTTCGACCCTGCCAGCCCGACAGCCAGCAGCCGGTCTGTAGCTGGGTCGAGGCATCCGCCTCGAGGGAGCCGGTTTCGAACTTGGGAACCATGAGGGACTTCCGTGTAAGTTGAGTGGCAGAGGCGAGGACGAGGTCCGGCTGGACCTAGCCATGAAGCCCCTTGCGATCGATTTTTCGCGTACGCTAAGTTTTGCTGCCCCGAGGCCCCGTCAGCCAGACAGTCGGGAGCCGGTATGTAGCTGGGAGGGGTGGGAGGGCTCGTTTAGCTCACACTACTTGGTCAGTTTAGGGGGATGCGGCCTAGGACCAGCCAAAGAACCCCCAGGCCGGGGAGCCGGGGAGTGATGAAACCTTGAATGGAAACAGAAAGGGCGTGCCCCAAGAGCCGGCCTAGGGCACCCATTGCATTCATAAGCTCCAAAGAGGGGAAGATGCATACGTACACTGGTTTTTCAGCAGTAAAATGAACGGAGGAGCGCCGCGTTCCACGGCCGCTCCGTCTCCTTACCGGAGGCGTCTCTCTTGCGCTTGTGCGGCTTCTGGGCATCTATCAGGTACTACACGTTGTTGTGCAGTGTCTTGCTGATGATGAACGGGTCCTCCCATGGGGAGGACAGCTTGTGTTGGCCGGCTGTCCGCTGGATCCGCCTGAACACTAGGTCCCCTTCGCGGAAGGAGAGTGGCCGGATCCGCTTGCTGTGGTAGTGCCGGAGCTTCTGCTGATAGATGGTCGTCCGGCTCAAAGCTAGTTCACGGGCTTCTTCAAGTAGGTCGACGTCGTCTTCTCTCGCCTCCTTTGCATCCTTCTCCGTGTATAGGGCGACCCGGGGCGAGTCGAACTCGATGTCGGTGAGAATGATCGCCTCAGACCCGTACACAAGGAAAAAGGGTGTGTAGCCGGTTGATCGGTTGGGAGTGGTCCTGAGGCTCTAAAGGACAGCCGACAGCTCATCGACCCAGCAGTCGCCTGACCTTACCATCGGCCTTATAGCGGGGCTTGATGCAGGATAGGATTAGGCCGTTCACCCTCTCGACCTGGCCGTTTGACTATGGATGTGCGGCGGACGCCAGGTCGAGCCAGATGCCCTTCTTGGAGCAGAAACACACCAGCGCGCCCTTGGCGAAGTTCATGTCATTGTCGGTAATGATGCTGTGGGGGACGCGTAGAGAACTATGATATCATCGATGAACCGGACGGCCGTTGGGCCGTCCAGCTTCTTGATCAACCTGGCCTCGATCCACTTGGTGAATTTGTCGACATCCACCAGCAAATGTGTCATGCCTCCTCGTGCGGTTTTGAAGGGTCCCACCATGTCCAGCCCCCAGACGGTGAAGGGCCACGAGAGAGGGATGGTCTGGAGGGCCGAAGCCGGCAGGTGGCTTTACGTGCTGAAGCGCTGGCAGCCTTCGCACTCGTCGACCAACTTCTTGGCCTCCTCCAAGGTAGTCGACCAGTAGAAACCATGGCAAAAAGACTTGGCCACCAGGGTTTTAGAGGCGGCGTGATGCCTGCACTCGCCCTGGTGGATGTCGAGGAGGATCTCCTGGCCCTTCTCTGACTCGACACACCGTTGGAAGACGCCGGTGGTGCTGCGGTGGATGAGCTCGCGATTGATGATGCTGAAGGCCGAGGCCCGGTGCTAGATTTATCTTGTTGTGGCCTCGTCCGGAGGGAGCTCGCCACGCAGAAGGAAGGTCAGGATGGGACGGGCCCACGAGGGAGCCGAGATAGGGGCCGGCTCGGGAGCCCCTGGGCCTGGGCGATCAGTCCCCGAGACTGGCTCGCCAGCCCCCGGGGCCGGCTCGCCAGTCCCCGAGTTGGGGACGGTAGGAGGGGCGTCGACTGCCATCATGATTGCCATGGCAACGGAGCCGTCTGCCTCGGATGCAACCGGCTGGACCGGCTGAGCCGATGCCGGCAAGGCAGCCGAGGTGGAAGGAGTCAGTGATGAAGATGCCGAGGGAGCAGTCGGAGCCGCCGATGGGTCGGCAGCATCGGCCGGTACAAAGATGGACTCCGACTCTAGGGAAGGCTTGATCGATGGTTTGAGAAGATGCTCAAGGGATACGCCGGCTGGGATGGCCTATCGGGTGGAGCCGATCTTCGCCAGCGTATCAACCGCCTCGTTGTCCGCCCACGGGATGTGGTGGAACTAACAGCAGTCGAAGGAGCCAGTGAGTTGCTGCACGAGGAAGTGGTATCTAGCCATGTTGGCGTACCTAGTGTCCCATTCGCCAGAGACTTGCTGCACCACGAGGTCGGAGTTGCCGAAGCATAACATGCGCCTGATGCCGATCTCCTTGGCAAGCCGGAGGCCGTGGATGATGGCCTCATATTCGGCCACGTTGTTGGAGGCGACGAAGTGGATCTGGAGGGCGTACTTGAGCTCGTCACCTTTTGGGGAGGAGAGGACTATGCCGGCACCCAGGCCGGTCCTCATTTTTGAGTCATAGAAATGCACGCGCCAATGCGTGCAGTATGGGGGAGGCGGCACGAACTCGCTCTCCGCCCAGTCGATGAGGAAGTCAGCCAACACCTGTGACTTGATGGCGGTACGTGGCTCGTACTGGATCTCATGGTCGGCGAGGGCGATGACCCATTTGGTGATCCGGCCGGTGGAGTCCCGGGCGCTCATGATCTCGCCGAGCGGGGCCGTGCTCACCACAATGATGGTGTTCTCCTGCAAGTACTGCTTGACCTTCTTGGCGGCGAAGTAAATGTCGTAGCACATCTTCTGGTAACGAGGGTAGTTTTGCTTGGAGGTGGAGAGGACCTCGCTAAGGTAGTAGGGCCGGTAGGGATTTGCCCTCCTCCGACCGCTCGACCACCAAGACGACGCTGATGATGCATGTGGTCGCCGCGATGTAGGCAAGCAGAGGCTCCTTCTCAGCCGGCGAGGCCAGGATGGGCACGCGGGTGAGAGCCCGCTTGAGGCCGCGGAAGGCCTCGTCTGCCTTGTCGGGCCAGTCGAACATGCTTGGCCTCTTCGTGTCACCTGGCTCAACTAGAGCCATCTTGCGAAGGATCCCATAGAGGGGCAGGGCATTTTCCCCGAGCCGTCTAATGAACCGGCTGAGTGAGGCAAGGCAGCCGGTGAACTTCTAGACATCGCGGAGCCGGGTCGGTTTGGGCATGCGCTCGATCGTGCTGATCTTCTCTGTGTTGGCTTCGATGCCGCGAGCGGACATGAAGAATCGCAGGAGCTGGCCGGCTGGGATGCCGAGGACGCACTTCTCCGGGTTGAGCTTGATCTTGTACTCGCGCAGGTCCACGAAGGTCTCCCGAAGATCGACGAGGAGGCTGAATTGCTTCTTGGTCTTGACGATGATGTCGTCGATGTAGACGTGGACGTTCCTGCCTATCTAAGGCAGGAGGCACTTCTGCATGCACCACTGGAAGGTGGCGCTTGCGTTCTTCAGGATGAAGGACATGGTGATGTAGAAGTAGGCCCCAAAAGGCGTGATGAAGGAGGTCTTCAGCCGGTCCTCCGGGTCCAGCTTGATCTGGTGGTAGCCGAAGTAGGCATCAAAGAAAGATAGCAAATCACAGCCGGCCGTGGAGTCGATGACTTGATCGATCCGCGGCAGGGCGAACGGGTCCTTGGGGCATGCCTTGTTTAGGCTGGTGTAGTCGATGCACATGCGCCAGGTCTTGTTCTTCTTCAGCACCAGGACTAGGCTGGCCAGCCAGTCCGGATGGAAAACTTCCATGATGAAGTCAGCTCCGAGCAGTTGGGCGATCTCTTCTCCTATAGTGCGTCGCTCTCCTCAAAGAAACGGTGTAGGGGTTGCTTGACCAGTTTGGCATCCGGTCGGACGTAGTTTGTGCTCGGCGAACTTCCTCGGAACACCCGGCATGTCCTTGGGGGACAATGCGAAGATGTTCCGATTCTCACGGAGGAAGTCGACGAGCTCGCCTTCCTATTTGCTGTCGAGGCAGGAGCCAATGGTGACGCACTGCGCAAGGTTGGCCGGGTCGAGCGGGATCTGCTTGGTGTCCTTTGATGACTGGAAGGAGGCCTCGCTGCCCGACTGGGAGGGAGGAGATGACACGACCAGCTGGCTGGTAGCAAGGGCCACGAGTCGGTCGAGCTGCCGCTTTTCCTCGGCTATCTCTAGGGCCTCGGCCAGCCGGCTGCCGTCTCGAGCGCACTCGAGCGAGATCTTGTAGTCACCCGTGATGGTGATGATTCCCTTGGGGACCAGCAACTTGAGCTTGAGGTAGGCCTAGTGGGGGACCGCCATGAACTTGACGAGGGCCAGTCGGCCCAGCAGTGCGTGGTAGGGACTCTCGAGGTCCACTACCTCGAACAACACTGGCTCACGGCGAAAGTGACCGGGGCTGCCGAAGAGGACGTCAAGCTTGATCTTGCCGATAGGGGAGCAGGACTTTCCCGGCACGATGCCATGGAAAACCGTCCGGCTCACCTGCCGGTCTTCTATTTTCAACCCCAGCTTGCACATTGTGTGGAGGTAGAGGATGTTGATGCTTCTACCACCATCAATCAGCACCCGCGTGAAGCGGCAGGTGCGTTTCTCGGTGGCTATGGTTGGGTCAAGGACTAGGGCATAGCTGTTGGGACTCAACATCAAAGTCGGGTGATCTGCCCGGCTCTAGGTGACCGGCTTCTCCGACCAGTGCATGAACTGGGGAGTTTCCGGCATGATGGTGTTCACCTTGCGATGCAGCCGGCGTTGAGCATGTTTGCTCGTCTCTTCACTGGTGAAGACGACGTAGAAACCGTCCTAGTTGGTGAAATAGTCGTGCAGGCGGCCATCGTTCTGGGCCGGAGCCGGAGCCGGCGCTGGGGAGGCAGCTGGGGCCGGGGCCGGCACGCGGGCTGGCGGCACGGGGGGAGCCGGAAGGCCGTACCCCCGGGCCAATCGCTATGAGAAGCTACACTACCGGAGCGTGTGCATGGAGGGCTTGGACCCAGAGTGGTTCTTGCAGGGGAGGTCGAGCATCTGCTCGAACATGAGCTTGGACTGCCAGGCAGCCCTGCCAGTGCGCTGGCGCTGGCCGAAAGACTGGGCAGCCAGCTTCTGCTCCTCGATGGTGGCAACCTGCCGGCTCCTGTAGCGGGGGTCGGGCTGATCATTCTTGCGCTTGTTGCTCTACGGCTACCGGTTGTCGGTAGCCGGTCGGGACGCCGCCGGTGTTAGCGTTGCCTTAGCGGGCGGGGTCGTCTTGACCCGAATGGCGGAGTCAGCTGTGGCGTACTTGTCTGCCTTGGTCATGAGCTCGGCTAGCGTAGCCGGCTCGGAGCACAGTAGCCTGTGCTTGAGGGGAGTGTCGTCGCGACAGCCTTCGATGAAGTATTGTATGGCTTGCACCTCGTGCACCCCCTCACAGGAGTTGCGGAGCTCGGTCCACCGGGTGAGGTAGTCGCAGAGGGACTCGTCCAGCCCCTGAGCGCACATGGCCAGTCACGGGGGCGGCCGGGCCGCTTGTAGGTGCCGGTGAAGTTGCGGACAAAGGCTTCCTCGAAGTCCGTCTAGGTGTTGATGTTGCCGGCCGCCAGGCTTTTTGAGCCAGGTGCAGGCCGAGCCAATCAACATGAGGGGAGCGTAGCGGATCGGTACGCACTTGTTCCCCCTGGCATTGCCGACCGCGGTGGTGTAGTCAATCAGCCGGTCTTCAGGTTTGGCGGTCCCGTTGTACTTCGGGGTGTCCCAGGGGAGTGTGAAGCCGGTCGAGAACGGTTCGTTGCGGATCCAGGGCCGAAGCACGCTAGGCCAATTGAGCCCTCCTCCTCGAGGAGGGCCGACTGTGTGAGCTGGTCGATGCGGAGGCGAGCATCGTTCTCGCTGTGGGGGACTCATGGCCCGAGCCAGGCCGAGAGTTCGGGCCGGATAACAGGCGGGACCGACCATTTCGGCTCGCGCCGCGGGGGCAGCGTCTGTCCGCTACTACGCTGGTAGCCGACACCTCATGGTGACGGCCGCTGCGAGGCGGGTTGTTGGTGCGCCGGCTGTTCACGGCCAGCTGCTCATTCCCTGGTAGCTGAGAGTGCCAAGGGTTGCTTGCCTCGACCTGGCGGTCGGAGGCACGAGGATAATAGGAGTGCTGAGCCGGCTGACGGCCAGCGGTCCCTGTGCCCTTGCGCTCAGGCCGTGGGCCTTCGGAGGCGGCACCTCTTGCCGCGATCTGGTGCTGCTGTGCGTCGGTGGCGTCGATGAGGTCTTTGATGTGATCCTCGCGGGCGGCACGTTCCTTGCCCTCCAAGCTAGCCAAATCCTTGTAGGCTACCTTGGCGGCCCGTAGGTTGGCCGCGGGGGTGTCGTAGAAGGGCATGTTGCCGCCCAAGATTTCAGTGACCATGCGACCGTGGACGCGCCGAGCCGCACGCCGACTAGGCTCGGTGCCAGCCGGGGTGAGACTATAGACGGAGGTTTACTCCTGCTGAGTAGCCTCCATGCGATGTTGTGTGGCCACGAGGGCGCTGACATCCTCGAACAAGAGGCGGCGAGCCGCCTCCAGCTCGGCTGTGGCGACATCAGGGTTCGCCGTCGGGTCGATGGGGGTGCTCAAGCCCCGAAGGGACGCGCCGAGCGGGTTGGAGGTGCCGGTGCGGGCCGCGGCGGCGTCCACCTCGGCCCGCGCACGTCTAGAGGAGGTGGAGGAGATGATGGCCATTGCTCCCACGCGGACGCGAGTGCCACTAGACTAGATCGCAACGAGTGCGCCCATAGCCGTGGGCGGGTCAGCGCGGTTGAGCACCTGGCTAGGGTACTCGTCGGCGACGCGCGCTTCGGCAAGGCTTAGCCTGCTGAAGCGCTCGGTGAGCGCATCGATATAGAGCGTGAGGTCAACAATGCTGCCCGCAGGGCCTACAGAAGCAAGCCCCACAAGCCCGCAGTTTCTCCTGGATGTGCGGTGGCGGCGGGGAATGGCGAGGGGTCCCGCCCGGAGCATGAATCCGGTCAGTGCCGCGTACGACCCCACAATGGGCGCCAACTGTCGTTATTTTCTCACGACAGATACCATGGATAGGCTTATCGAAGGTGGTTGGGGCCAGAGGACGCCGACGAGCTCCGGGTGTGGGATTAGGCACAAGCGATGAGGACACATGATGTACCCAGGTTTAGGGCCCTCCGTGGGAGGTAACACCCCTAGTCCTGCTTGGTCTAGTTTATGGATGGGTGTGATTACAAGGTTGCTCCTAGAGCTGTCGTCTAGAGGAGGAAGAGGGAGCAGCCGGCTCACCTTCCTCTACTACGGGGGCGAATATGTGGGAAGTGTCCTGTGGGTGTGCATGTGAGAGATTCGTCGTCCCTGTTGCATGGGGGGCTCGGGTGGTTTTATAGGCCAACCCCCCGGCTTATAATACTCTTTAAGGTACAGAATGGGGGAACCCGGCTAGCAGCCTCTCTGGCTGGCCAGGGGGTCCCTCCGCTTGAGCCGTCTCGTCGCTCGTAGGGTCCATCGGCTGCGCGGTCCCACTCCTGCTAGGGCCCGCCATCTGGCTCCGTGATTGGCCCGCGCCCACCTGCTACGGCACGGGCCGCCCGGGCGGCGGCGTCTTGCGCCAGCTGGCCGAAGTCTCCGGTATGGCCTGTTGCACTGTAGCCATGGCGAAGCAGGTAATCGAGTGGGCAGAGGCACGCTGGCAGTGTTGCCCCGCCCAGTCATGGTCGGCCAAGGTCAGCGGTACAACCGGCTGGACTGTAGCCATGCGCACCCATGCCTCAACGGTCACTGTAGCTACATTGGGGCCTGTTGTGGGGGTCCCGTCTTGTTGTCGTACCCGTGTGTAGGGGGGTGGGACGGGAGCTTGCCCGCCCAAGGGTCAACGGAGGAGGTGGCCTGAAGGCATCCGACTGCGCCCAGCCGGCCGGGGGACGAGCCGACTCCTTGGATAGCCGTCCTTGATCCAGCCGGCAACGCGCCTGCCCGTCGCGCGCCTGCCGATCGCGCGCCTGCCGGCCGGGAAGCAGTTGGCCATGTATTTTTTTCTTGAAGCAGAGGAGAGAACCCCGTTGCTTTGGCCTACCCAGGGGTAATAACCCCATCACCACGGCAAGCCCTGTGTGCTCCCTCCCCCTCCAGCGACTAGCCTGACCTCGCGGGCGCACCGGTCCGCAATGGACTCGTGTCCCGGCTATAAAAGGGTTCCCCGAGCCCCACATCTCCTCCTCTTGCCCTCTCCCACTCTCAATCGTGAACCAGAACCACTTCCCCCTCCTCCCCGAGCACCAGTGCTCGAGATCGACCGAGGCGCCGCCGCGTCAGGGTTGTGTCGATCTCGGGACACAGGCCCGCTCTGGCCCTCCTTCATCCTCCTTTAGGCTACAATGCGCACCTTTCGCTCCTCCACCTCTTCCCTGCCGTTTTCGTTGCAAGAAACGCTAACGGCAAGCTACTCCCTAAGCGGCTCCGCCATGTTTCTTCATCGCCGGCGACCAGGGCCTCCCCGCCGGCTGCCTCAACCTCAAGAGGAACGACGGCTCGATGTTGGGCCCGTTCCTGCCCTCAGCTCTCCTTGTCGTGCCTGCCTTCATCGCCGGTGAGCCCTGCCTCCTGTTGGAAATATGCCCAAGAGGCAATAATAAATTAGTTATTATCATATTTTCTTGTTCATGATAATCGTTTAATATCCATGCTATAATTGTATTGAATGGAAACACATTACATGTGTGGGTAAATAGACGACACTCTGTCCCCAGTATGCCTCTAGTGAACTAGCTCGTTGATCAAAGATGGTCAAGGTTTCCTACCCATTGACATGTGATATCATTTGATAACGAGATCACATCATTAGGAGAATGATGTGATGGACATGACCCAAACTACAAAAGTAGCATATGATCGTGTCAGTTTATTGCTACTTTTTTCTGCATGTCAAAGTATGTGTTCCTATGACCATGAGATCATGCAACTCACTGACATCAGAGGAGTACCTTGTGTGTATCAAACGTCGCAACGTAACTGGGTGACTATAAAGGTGGTCTACAGGTATCTCCGAGGGTGTGTGTTGAGTTGGCATGGATCAAGACTGGGATTTGTTACTCCGTGTGATGGAGGGGTATCTCAGGGCCCACTCGGTAATACAACATCACAATAAGCCTTGCAAGCAATGTGACTAAGTGTTAGTCACGGGATCTTGTATTACGGAACGAGTAAAGAGACTTGCAGGTAACGAGGTTGAACTAGGTATGGATATACCGACGATCGAATCTCGGGCAAGTAACATACCGAAGAACAAAGGGAACATCATACGGGATTAACTGAATCCTTGACATAGAGGTTCGACCGATAAAGACCTTCGCAGAATATGTAGAAACCAATGTGGACATCCAGGTCCCGCCATTGGTTATTGACCGTAGAGGTGTCTCGGTCATGTCTACATAGTTCTCGAACCCGCAGGGTCTGCACACTTAAGGTTTGGTGACGTTTCGGTAGTATAGAGTTATGTACGGTGGTGACCGAAGGTTGTTCGGAGTCCTGGATGAGATCTCGGACGTCATGAGGAGCTCCGGAATGGTCCGTAGGTGAAGATTCATATATAGGAAGTCCTATTTTGGTCGCTGGAAAAGTTTCGGGCTCATCGGTAGTGTACCGGGAGTGTCGGTAGTGTATCGAGGGACCATCGGGAGAGGTATTTCGACCCAAGAGGCTACATGGGCTGTAGGAGGGTGGAAACCAGACCTTAGTGGTCTGGTGGAAGTCCTCTAATAGGCCCATGCAGCTGGACTTGAGAATGTGAGAAAAAAGGACAAGGTGGAAAGAGATTCCAAGTAGGAAAGGAGGAATCCTAGTCCTAATAGGATTGGAGGAGGATTCCTCCTCTCCTCCTTGCGTAAGGGATGCCTTGTGTGCCAGCCCTCCTCCTCCCTCCCTCCTATATATACTGGTGGTATTGGGTGTTTTGCACTAGATATTACGGCCAAGTGCTACCCGTTCCAACGGTGCTCCTCTAGATCGGATTTCCGCAGTGCTTAGGCGAAGCCCTGCCGGAATTGCTCCACCACCATCGCCGGAGTGTCGTCACGCTGCCGGTGAACTCTTCTTCCTCTCCACTTCCTCTTGCTGGATCAAGACAGTGGAGATCGTCATCAAGCTACACTTGTGCTGAACGCGGAGGTGTCGTCCGTTCGGCGCTAGATCAGAAGGACCGTGATCAAGATCGCGAGACGGTTCGTGACGAGTTCGCGGGACGGATCGTGATGAGTTCGCGGGACGGATCGTGATGAGTTCGCGGGACGGATTGTGATGAGTTCACGGGACGGATCATGATGAGATCGCGGGACGCTCGGCAATTTGGATCGCGAAGACGTTTGACTACACCAACCGCGTTTCTTAACGCTTCCCGCTTAGTGATCTACAAGGGTATGTAGATCCACTCTCCCTCTCGTAGATGCTCATCACCATGGATAGATCTGCATGTGCGTAGGAAATTTTTTGTTTCCCATGCGACGTTCCCCAACAGTGGCATCATAGCTAGATCTATGTGTAGATGAGATCTCGAGTAGAACACACAAGGTTTGTGGGCGTTGATGCTTAGATTGCTTCCTCCCTTGGTTGGATTTTGGTTCAGCAGTATTGTGAGATGAAGCGGCCCGAACCAACATTACTCGTAAGCTTACAAGAGACCGGTTCCCTCGACCGCAACTTGTTGCATAGATGGCTTGCGGGTGACAGTTTCTCTCACTTTAGTTGGATCGGATTCGACAAAGGCGGTCCTTAAGAAGGTAGAAAAGCAACTAGTGTATCACCATTGTGGTTTTTGCGTAGATGAGAATTGTTCCTGCTAGATACCCGTAGCAGCCACGTAAAACATGCAACAACAATTAGAGAACGTCTAACTTGTTTTTGCAGGGTATGTTGTGATATGATATGGCCAATTACATGATGTGATATATGTGATGTATGAGATGATCATGTGATGTATAGATTATCACGACTTGCATGTCAGTGAGTACGGCAACCGGCAGGAGCCATAGGGTTGTCTTTAATTATTGTATGACCTGCGTGTCAATCATTAAGCACTATGTAATGCTTTACTTTATCGCTAAACGGTAGCAATAGTAGTAGAAGCATGGTGGGCACGACAACCCCGATGGCGACACATTGATGGAGATCAGGGTGTCATGCCGGTGATGATGGAGATCATACCGGTGCTTTCATGATGGAGATCAAAAGCACAAGTTCATGGCCATATCATGTCACTTATGATTTGCATGTGATGTTAATCCTTTTATGCACCTTGTTTTGCTTAGGACGACGGTAGCATTATAAGGTGATCCCTCACTTAATTTCAAGATAAATTGTGTTCTCCCCAAGTGTGCACCATTGCGAAAGTTCGTCGTGTTGAGACACCACGTGATGATCGGGTGTGATAGACTCTACGTTCACATACAACGGGTGCAAGCCAGTGTTGCACGCGCAGAACACTCGGGTTAAACTTGACGATCCTAGCATGTACAGACATGGCCTCGGAACACAAGAGACCGAAAGGTCGAACATGAGTCATATAGTAGATATGATCAACATGATGATGTTCACCATTGTAACCACCTCAACCCATGTGATGATCGGACTTGAGTTGGTGAATTTGGATCATGTATCACTCGAATGACCGGAGCAATGTCAATTTGAGTGGGAGTTCTTAAGTAATATGATTAATTGAACTCATTATCATGAACATAATCAGTAGTGTCTTTGCAAATTATGTTGTAGATTACTTGCAAATTACATAATCTATAGCGCCCTTGAATTTTTATATGTTCCTAGAGAAATAGAGTTGAAAGATGATGGTAGCAATATTGTGGATTGGCTCTGTGATCTGAGGATTGTCCTCGTTGCTGCACAGAAGGCTTATGTCCTTAATGCACTGCTCGGTGCGCCAACCCCTCTAGCGTCGTCTGTAGATGTTGTGAACATCTGACAGGTACGTGCTGATAACTACTTGATAGTTTAGTGTGTCATGCATTACGGCTTAGAATTGAGGCTTCAAAACGTTTTGAACGTCACGGAACATATGAGATGTTCTAAGAGCTGAAATTAGGATCTCAGGCCCGTGCCCGTGTTGCGAGATATGAGATCTCCAACTAGATTCTTTGCCTGCAAGATGAACGAGAATAGCTCAATCGTTGAGCATGTGCTCAGATTGTCTGTGTGCTACAATCGCTTGAATCGAGTGGGAGTTCATCTTCCAGATAAGATAGTGATTGATATAGTTCTCCAAGTCACTTTCACTAAGCTACTGGAACTTGGTGATGAACTATAAAATGCCAGGGATAGAATTAATGATCCCTGAGCTGTTCGTGATGTTTGACACTGCGATGGTAGAAATCAAGAAGGACCATCAAGTGTTGATGGTTAGTATAACCACTAGTTTCGAGAAGGGCAAGGGCAAGGTGGGAAACTTCATGGATGGCACGTCAGTTGCTGCTCCAGTGAAGCAACACAAAGTTGAACCCAAACCCGAGACTAAGTGCTTCAATTATGAGGAGAGAGGTTGCTGAAGCGGAACAACCCTAGATACTTGTTAGATAAGAAGGCTGGCAACGTCGACAGAAGTATATTTGATATACGTGTTATTGATGTGTACCTTGCTTGTACTCCTAGTAGCACCTGGGTATTGTATACCGGTTCGGTTGCTAAATGTTAGTAACTCGAAATAAAAGCTATGGAATAAACGGAGAACTAGCTAAGTGTGAGGTGACGATGTGTGTTGGAAATGTTTCCAAGGTTGATGTGATCAACATCGCACGCTCCCTCTACCTTCGAGATTAGTGACGAACCTAAATAAATGTTATTTGGTGTTTTTGCGTTGAGCATGAACGTGATTAGATCATTTTCATTGCAACACGGTTATTCATTTAAGTTAGAGAATAATGGTTATTCTATTTACATGAATAATACCTTCAACGGTCATGCACCCTATAAGAATGGTTTGTTGAAACTTGATCGTAGTAATACACATGTTCATAACATTGATGCCAAAGATATACAAAGTTAATAATAATAGTACCACATACTTGTGGCACTGCCACTATATGTCATATTGGTATAAAACGCATGAAGAAACTCCATGCTGATGGATCTTTGGACTCATTCGATCTCGAATCGGTTGAGACATGCGAACCATGCCTCTTGGTCAAGATGACTAAGGACCCCGTTTTCTGTTTTGATGAAGCGGGCAAGTAATTTATTGGAAATGATACATGTTGATGTATGCAATCCAATTAGTCTTGTAGCGTGTGGTGGATATCATTATTTTCTTACCTTCACTGATGATTTGAGTAGATATAGTGTATATTTACTTAATGAAACACAAGTCTGAATCGTTTGAAAGGTTCAAGAAAATTCAAGGTGAAGTTTAAGATCGTCGTGACAAGAAGATAAAAATGTTTGCGATATGACCATGGAGGTGAATATCTGAGTTACGAGTTTGGCATACAACTTTAGACAATGTGAAAGTTTTTTCACAACTCACGCCACCTGGAACACCATAGTGTGATGGTGTGTCCGAACTTCATAGTCGTGCTCTATTGGATATGGTGCGTGCTATGATGTCTATTATCGTTTTGTTACTATAATTTTGGGGTTATGCATTAGAGACAACTACATTCACTTTAAATAGGGCACCATCTAAATCCGTTGAGATGACACTGTGTGAACTATGGTTTGATAGAAACCTAAGCTGTCATTTCTTAATGTTTGGGGCTGCGACGCTTGAGTGGAAAATGTTTTCACCTAATGAGCTCAAACCCAAAGCGGACAAATGCATCTTCATAGAATAACCTAAGAACAGTTGGGTGAACCTTCTATCTCAGATCCAAGCATAAAATGTTTGTTGCTAAAACTGGGTCCTTTCTCGAGAAAGGGTTTCTCTTGAAAGAATTGAGTGGGGGGAGGATAGAACTTGATGAATAGAACTTGATGAGGTTATTGAACCTTTACTTCAACCAGAAAGTGGCGCAGCGCAGAAAGATGTTTCTGTGAAGCCTATGTCAGTTGAAGAGGAAGTTAATGATGATGATCATGAAGCTTCGGATAAAGTTATTATCAAATTTCGTAGGTCAACAAGGACGTGTACTGCTACTGAGCGGTACGACAACCCTGTCTTGGAGGTCATGTTGTTGGACAACGATGAACCTACGAACTATGGAGAAGCAATGATGCGCCCGGAAACCAACAAATGGTTAGAGGCCATGAAATCCGAGAAAGGATCCATATATGAAAACCAAGTATATACTTTGGTGGACTTTCTCATTGGACGGCAGGTCGTTAAGTACAAATGGATCTTTAAAATGAAGACAGACGTTGATGGTAAATGTTACCATTTGTAAAGCTCGACTTGTTGCAAACTAGTTTACAACAAGTTCAAGGAGTTGACTGCGATGAGACTTTCTCACTCGTAGCGATGCTAAAGTCTGTTGGAATTATGTTAGCAGTTGCTGCATTTTTCAATTATGAAATCTGGCAGATGGATGCCAAAACATCGTTTCCTTCCTTAAGGAAAGGTTGTATGAGATACAACCAGAAGGTTTTGTCAGTCCTAAGGATGCTAAAAGGTGTGCGAGCTTCAGTGATTCTTCTATGAACTGAAGCAAGCATCTCGGAGTTGGAATATACACTTTGATGAGGTGATCAAAGTTTTTGAGTCTATACAAAGTTTACGAGAAACTTGTATTTGCAATAAAGTGAGTGGGAGCACTATAGAGTTTCTGATAAGTATATGTGGATGACATATTGCTATTCGGAAATGATGTAGAATTTCTGGAGAGCATAAACGGTTGTTTGAAAAGAGTTTTTCAAAGGAAGACCTGGATAAAGCTACCTAATTGTTGAGCATCAAGATCTATAAAGATAGATCAAGATGTTTGATAATACTTTCAATGAGTACATACCTTGACAAGATTTTGAAAGAGTTCAAAATGGATTAGTCAGAGAGAAGTGTTCTCGCCTGCTTTGTAAGGTGTGAAGTTGAGTGAGACTCAAATCTCGACCACGGGAGAAGAA
Organism: Hordeum marinum; assembly: GCA_022496015.1. Taxonomy (NCBI): domain Eukaryota; kingdom Viridiplantae; phylum Streptophyta; class Magnoliopsida; order Poales; family Poaceae; genus Hordeum; species Hordeum marinum. The sequence continues at coordinate 381,929,058 of CM039677.1, read as the reverse complement.
AGAGAAAGGACGAATGTCGTCCCCTATGCCTTAGCCATAGGCTCTGTATAGTATGACATGCTGTGTACCGCACCTGTGTGTGCCTTGCCATGAGTCCGTCAAGGGGTACAAGAGTGATCCAGGAGTGGATCACTGGACAGCGGTCAAGATTATCCTTAGTAACTAAAAACTAAGGAGATGTTTCTCGATTATGGAGGTGATAAAGAGTTCATCGTAAAGAGTTACGTCGATGCAAGCTTTAACACCAATCTGGATAACTCGTAGTAGCAATCTCGATATGTATAGTAGGAGCAGCCATTTGGAATAGTACCAAGTGTGGTAGCAGTGTTTACAGTTTGGCATATATATTTGCAAAGTACACATGGATCTGAATGTCGCAGACCCATTGACTATAAGACCTCTCTCACATGCAAAGCATGATCGAGCCCCAGAACTCATTGGGTGTTAGATTCATAACAATGCGAATCACATGGTGATGTGAACAAGATTATTTACTCTAGTGCAAGTGGGAGACTGTTGGAAATATGCCCTAGAGGCAATAATAAATTAGTTATTATCATATTTTCTTGTTCATGATAATCATTTATTATCCATGCTATAATATTATTGAATGGAAACACATTACATGTGTGGGTAAATAGACGACACTCTGTCCCTAGTATGCCTCTAGTGAACTATCTCGTTGATCAAAGATGGTCAAGGTTTCCTAGCCATTGACATGTGATGTCATTTGATAACGGGATCACATCATTAGGAGAATGATGTGATGGACAAGACCCAAACTACAAACGTAGCATATGATCGTGTCAGTTTATTGCTACTGTTTTCTGCATGTCAAAGTATGTGTTCCTATGACCATGAGATCATGCAACTCACTGACATCGGAGCAGTACCTTGTGTGTATCAAACGTCGCAACGTAACTGGGTGACTATAAAGGTGCTCTACAGGTATCTCCGAGGGTGTCTGTTGAGTTGGCATGGATCAAGACTGGGATTTGTTACTCCGTGTGACGGAGAGGTATCTTAGGGCCCACTCGGTAATACAACATCACAATAAGCCTTGCAAGCAATGTGACTAAGTTTTAGTCACGGGATCTTGTATTACGGAACGAGTAAAGAGACTTGCCGGTAACGAGGTTGAACTAGGTATGGAGATACCGACGATCGAATCTCGGGCAAGTAACATACCGAAGAACAAAGGGAACATCATACGGGATTAACTAAATCCTTGACATAGAGGTTCGACCGATAAAGATATTCGTAGAATATATAGGAACCAATGTGTACATCTAGGTCCCACCATTGGTTATTGACCGTAGAGGTGTCTCGGTCATGTCTACATAGTTCTCGAACCCGCAGGGTCTGCACACTTAAGGTTTGGTGACGTTTTGGTAGTATAGAGTTATGTATGGTGGTGACCGAAGGTTGTTTGGAGTCCCGGATGAGATCCCGGACATCACGAGGAGCTCCAAAATGGTCCGAGGTAAATATTCATATATAGGAAGTCCTATTTTGGTCGCGGAAAAGTTTCGGGCTCATCGGTAGTGTACCGGGAGTGCCGGTAGTGTACCGGGGGATCATCGGGAGAGGTATTTCGACCCAAGAGGCTACATGGGCTGTATCAGGGTGCAAACCAGACCTTAGTGGTCTGGTGGAAGTCCGCTAAGAGTCCCATGCGGCTGGACTTGAGAAAGAGAGAAAAAAGGCCAAGGTGGAAAGAGATTCCAAGTAGGAAAGGAGGAATCCTAGTCCTAACAGGATTGGAGGAGGATTCCTCCTCTCCTCCTTGCGCAAGGGCTGCCTTGTGCGCCAGCCCTCCTCCTCCCTCCCTCCTATATATACTGGTGGTATTGGGTGTTTTGCACTAGATTTTACGGCCACGTGCTACCCGTTCCACCGGTGCTCCTCTAGATCGGATTTCCGCAGTGCTTAGGCGAAGCCCTGCCGGAATTGCTCCACCACCATCGCCGGAGCGCTGTCCCGCTGCCGGTGAACTCTTCTTACTCTCCACTTCCTTTTGATGGATCAAGACGGTGGAGATCGTCATCAAGATGCACGTGTGCTGAACGCGGAGGTGTCGTCCGTTCGGCGCTAGATCGGAAGGACCGTGATCAAGATCGCGAGACAGTTCGTGACGAGTTCGCGGGACGGATCGTGATGAGTTCACGGGACGTATCGTGATGAGTTCACGGGACGGATCGTGATGAGATTGCGGGACGCTCGACGATTTGGATCGCGAAGACGTTCGACTACACCAACCGTGTTTCTTAACGCTTCCCGCTTAGCGATCTACAAGGGTACGTAGATCCACTCTCCCTCTCGTAGATGCTCATCACCATGGATAGATCTGCGTGTGCGTAGGAAATTTTTTGTTTCCCATGCGACGTTCCCCAACACCTCCCTTAGTCCAGAGGAGGGAGATGAACCCAGCAGGTGGCCGCCACCAGTCGGCCTCTCTCCCGCCCGTCTCTCTCTCCCTCTCTCACTGGCAGCCGGGCCCTACCCGTCAAGTTTGAACCTGGCAAACGCGGGCGCGCTAGTTTGCTTAGGGCTGATTTGCACTGGGTCGGCCCAGTTGCTGCCAGATCTGGCCCAGGGCACAGTGCTCGTTTTCTTTTTCCATTTCGGATAATTTTTCCAAAATTCCACCGGTCAAAATAAAATTCCAATACCAAATATTTTTCCACCACAATTCTTGTAATGTTTTGTAGAATATTCCAGTGTCATTTGTATAATTTTTTTGAAAACCTTTTATGTATGGTTTTATTTTTAAAACCTCTTTTAGGTATTTTTAGCCTCTGTTATAAATAGTTTTGAAATCCTTTTTAACAAAAAAACATTAGACAAACATTTTTCGAATAGCTTGTAGTATTTCTCAGAATAGAGTAACATTTTCTAAGTAGACTTTGTGCTCTGTTTGTGTGTGATGCTTATTATTATCGTTATTTATCGCAACGATAGATTGCACTATTGACGAGGAAGTTGGACCCGAGTTTTCGAAGACCCCGAAGACTTTGTTGAGCCAGGCAAACATCCCTTTGACCATGTTAAGAAACCATTTTCATGCATGTCATATAGCACCTTATTCCTTGTTGTTGATCATGTGATGTGGTTTCCACTTCGGTGGGATGTTTCCGTTACTTTTACCGTTGATACTTGAATCATGCATGACCCTACCTCCTTACGAGGGTTGTGTGGGTGGGAGTAGATAGGAAGCTTAGTAGATGCTACACAAATGGGATGGGATATGCATGGTGATGGAAGCAAAAGTGTTTTCAAAGACTTTTTCGAAAACCCCGTCGGGTGCCACTAATGCCCGAGGGAGATGATGTTGTGCTAGGTAACCACTTGAGAAAGAAGTGGTGTATCGGAGCAGGTTGTGTGTGTGTTTTCAAAAACGGGGAGATTTAAGATTTGCTGACTATCCCAACCTTACATGTACAACCACGGTACCCCTTATGGGATGTTGCTTTGTTGATTACTTTGATGGGTACTAGCATAGAGCCCGCATTACTAGTGGCGGGAGTGATGTGGTCACTCTCGATACAGGGTCGTGCCAGTAAGGACGATCATGCGCTGTCTTCACAGGCACCGGGCACACTGTTGGTCCCTTCATGGATGGTACGATCTGGAGCGAGGCTCGTATGATGTACATCATGAGGGTTGTATACCAAACGAGTGGAATCTTTCATTAGTATCATCAGGGGAAAGGCATTGTTTGGGTGCTTACCTCGGGTATGTGATATACTGCGAGTCGTGGATGACACAGAAGTTCCCCGAGTCTTGTGGGTAAAGTGTGAAACCTCTGCATAGTGTCAAACTATTCGATTTGTCCTGTCCATGGTCATGGACAGTTAGAGGTCCTGCTTAAACTATGTCCGGTGTTTTCACAAACTTGGTGTGTGAGTGGGTGTGGATGACACAAGGATGAAACTTGGGCTAAGTCCGATGACTTGGCACGATGATGAACATGAGATGTTCAACCCCTACTTATGTTGAAAACTAAGACTTGTTCACATAAATACCTGTCAACTGTTGATGCATGCTTGCTTACGTTACTTTATCATGTCATTGCACTTAAAACTACCTTTCTACAAAACTTACCTACTTAGTGCTATAACATGCATTATTAAACCTTTTTCCAAACATGGGTTGCTTGTGAGTACATTCAAAGTACTCATTGGCTTGCCACTGGTTATTTGATTGGCCAAGCATGGAAGAACATAAATATGGTGAAGAGTTTGTTGGTGACGAACATGCAAACTAGGACGCTTCTCGGTCAGAATGCATGTAGGTTTAAGGCAGATGGCATGGGTTTACACTTTCGACCAAGATTTCCGTTGTTTGTTATGTTCAAGAGTTTGGCCCTTGTGGCCCTATCTATGTAAGACTTGGCCTAGACGGCCTTTATTTGTGTAAGACGGTATGTAAGGATGTAAGACTCTTGTATTTCAGTTTTTGCGTGTTCAGTGATCATTGATCTATGGGATCACTATGCACTTGCATTCGGTGACCACGACTTATGAGTTGGGGTCCCCACGGGTAACTACATATTAAAACATATCAAGCTTGACCTATACTTTTTAACTAACAATTACTTTATAGTCCTCTATAACCCTAACATGGTATAATTGAACAATAACATATTTATTTTCTAAATGTCATAATTGAATAGATCATGACCTATTGGCAAAAGAATGAGGGACCAAGCATTACAGATTAGGCAGAGCATGCGAACATCAATGGCATGTATGCTAGAACTAATCAAAAATAATGCTTGCCTTGGGACCTACTATAGGAGCACACTTATGGGTGCTCGCTAGTGGCTCACATCTTATCATGAGATCATATCATTCTTCTCGTGAGGTTTTCATTTTTGTTTCCCGTACTTTTGACATGCTCTCCTCCTTCCTCTATCAATGAAAACACATCTCTCATGTGTGCTTCGTATGTTGCATTCTTGTGTGCATTTTTTTAATTATATACATGACCTTAAATTGTAAGGTTGGATAGATGATATATAATATAGATAGACACATGTACAACCTCAAGTTAGCTCCCTAGATCTGTCACTTTTCTAGTTCATCATACCAACTAAAGTAACTTTGGAACATCTATATAAAGCTACACCTCATATGTAGACATCTTAACATGGTTAGATAAAAAAGAGTAAATGAACTAATATCCATTTTTCCTTACCTTGTGACATCACTAGCCTCATTGTTCAGTAATGGCATTCCTTCCAACCACGATCAATCGAAAATGAATCATACTGTAATATGAGCAATTGTTTTGTTTTATACAATTTTATTTTGTCAGTAGCTTTTGGTGGACCATGTTGCAGATGACATAAAACCCTTACAATGTTAATTTGGTTAGAAAGATGAAGGTAGTGGTCTGCTAGGAGATGTGTGTGATGGTACCAACGTGTGCAGATTTCCCACAGCTTGCTTTGTGCTTTTAGGGTGGTGGATGATGAGTTGATCCATCAGTACTCGTCCGACTGTCTGCAGCAGTACTCACTCCATGATGGAAATAATGCATAGATAGAAAGATGATTGTATGAGGGAAATCAATTGGGTGATGCTTGCATGGGTAAAGACTCTTCCACAACTTACTATTGACCGGATCGACCTTGAAGCGCGCTCCTTGGGCACCTCCTCTGATGACACACAACGACGATCATATCAACCCTGAGGAGTGTCATTGTTTAAAAGGATGCCAATCCGATGATGCGGCAGGTAGCAGGAGAGAGGGGGGCAGGAGGAGGACGATCTTTTTTCTTTTATTTTTTGCATGAGGCATGGGAGGTGGATTTTCTTGTGCGTGTGGGGAGGTGGGAGCGCATTGGTTTTCTCGTAGGTGGGATCATTCATAGGGGAGTTGAACGTACCACGTACAAGCCCCAATTCCCCTTTAATAGTAGACATATGGTTGGAAAAACTTTATATTATTAATTATCCGCATCCCTAATTAAGTGTCCGACTAATTAATTAATTACATTAATGGATTTATTTCGTAATTGATTTGTCACGAAAATATATCCACTTAAATGGACTTTATTAATTGCACATGTAATTAATTGTCTGGGTAATTAATTACATTAATGCTTGATTTTCAAATTGAATCTGTGCTTCCAAAAAAATATTATTATTGGATTTCTTTTTTGTGAGACAAGGGAGGTGAGTATTTTTATGCGTGTCAGGAGATGGGAGCGAATGTTTTTCTTCTTAGGGGCATCAAGGGGACGGGAGTGGTACGTACCACATACAATCTCCAACTCCTCTTTGTTAGTAGCGATACGACTGGAAAAACTTCTTGATATTAATTATTTTATTCCTAATTAAGTAACTCACCAATTAATCGATTGCATTAGTGGATTGATTTCATAATTGATTTGACACAAAAAAGAATCACTACTTAAGGATTTAATTAATTACATATGTAATTTATTTTCTAGATAATTAATTGCATTAATGACTTGATTTTCAAATTGATTCGGTACTTAGTTTCCAAATTATTTTGCATAATGACTAGGTGATACTTTGCATTCAAGTCTCGATGATTCTTTGCATGATTAATGTGATACTCACCGATACTTTACGTAACTAACGTGATCCTTCCGGTCAACACTCGACGATACTTTTCATAACTAACATGATTCTTCTGTCCAAAAATAATACTGTCCATAATTAAAGTGACCCGATTGTCAAACACTCAACAATATTTAGCATAATTAACATGACCATCTTGTGCAAATAATGACAATCTTCATATTTAATTTGATTCTTCCGTCCAAAGAACGATACTGTTCATAATTAATGTGATCCTCTCATTCAATGCTTGATTATACTTTCTAAATTAATGGTTATGCCTGATTAATTGCATGTAGTTATTCAGGAACTGAACAAAAGATAACTGAGACAATTTTGGGGCATTAATTAGTATGTGCAAACGAACTAAATTACCTACGGATTCCCCCTTTAGGAGTAGGGATTTATCTTTAGTGGGAGGAGTGCATTGTAGTGGTTTCAATCTTAAAGTGCTCTATATCCCAGTGACAGAAGGGGAGAGGACACATATTGTATTTTGCTACTAAGGGTAAAAAACGGGGTTTGAACATATTGCTTGTACTTACTTTGCTTACAACATGTCATCTTGCTTAAATCTTTAGTCTGTTTGTCATGAACTTAATACCATAGATGCATGCTGGATAGCAGTCGATTGGTGGAGTAACAGTAATAGATGCAGAATCGTTTTGGCCTACTTGTCACGGATGTTATGCCTACATACATGATCATTGTCATGACTAAAATCATAACTATGCGCTTTTCTATCAATTGCTCAACAATAATTTCTATACACCGTATGCTATGCGTTCGAGAGAGAAGCCTCCAATGAAAACTATGTCCCCTGGGTATATTCAAACCATATTAGATAAACCTAAAAACCTTGCTGCAATTTATTTACTGTTTTATTTATCCATCTATCACTATCAGAAGTAATCCTTGCAAGTAACGAGTTCAAGGGGCTTGACAACCCTCTTGCCCGCGTTGGGTGCAAGTGTTTGGTTTTGTGTGTGCATGTATTGTTGACGCAAGTTATCGTGGTTCTCCTACAGGTTTGATAACATTGGTTCTCAATGAGGGAAATATTTATCGCTACTATATTGCTTCATCCTTCCTCTTCGGAGAAAAACCCAACACAACTCACAAGTAGCAGAAAGAATTTCTCACGCCATTGCCGGGGAGACATCACCAACTTCGGGTGAGGTCCCTTCACAGAAACTATCAATCACTTGTTCTACTTTTTCCTTGTATTTTTATTTATCTTTATATTTGTTGTTACAAAAAAAATCAAAAACACAAAATAAATTATATTTGCTTGTTTGCCAAGTTTACTAGTTTACTTGAAGTGTTATCATGGCTGAGTTTGAAAAGGTTATTGTCAAGAGTGCTAGTGAATCTTATGATAAAAAACCTAAGTCATTTGATTCTAATCATGAGCCTCCAAAAATTCAAGCCCCTTATTTTGGAAATACTCCATTCTTAAAAACTAAAATCTATCATGTGGGTCATGGTAACATTATTGGAAAGAATGTCATTCAAGAATTCTTTGAGTGGACGAAAGTTATACCACTCATTAGGGGAGATATACTTGATAAAACAAATTTTTATGTGTATGCTATTGCTATGCTTATAGTTAAATTAGAGAGGAAATTTTTTGACATTCACCTCTTACAGAAAATGTTCCCAAGTCTCCCTAGAATACCTTATCCCAAAGCAAAGAAAATTGTGGTTATCATTCTTATGCATGAATTTAATTACATAATTAGAGAAGCTAGGGAAATATTTACCTTTTATAAAAATATATTCCTCACAACCTCCAGTAGAGGAAATCCTTCATCATAATGATATAATGTATAGATTAGAGTCTAAGGAGATTAGGGTCTAAGGATTAACATGGCTATGGTGAGAACTTGAGGAGGAGAGTTCATCATGAGGTCCTAATAAAATCTTTGTACCATAATGCTTTTGATAAATTTGAGTAGATTACTAAGGGAATCGATGAAGTATTTAGTGAGGAGTCTTTTGAAAATATGGCTAGATAACCTCTTGATGATGAAATTCATGTTTTATATGAGGACCTATATGGTGATGATTCCAATAATGATGTCATGAATGTTAAAATTACCAAGCATAGTCCCTTTAATAATTTGAGTTCACCCACTAGAAAAGTGGAACATGAGAATAGGGACATGCTAAGAAAGGTCCTTGATGATTTAATCCTACAAGACAGGAAACACGATAAGGAACACAACACTTGAAACAATGCATTATGCCTACTCAGGGGCATAAAACAATAGCGCTTGCTCAGAGGCAACCCAATAATTATCTTTAAATTTTTCTTTCACTTTATGTTATTTTGAGTTAACACAATTGTTGATACTGTAATGGTTGTGTTTTTATGTTTAATTTGGTGTTTGTGCCAAGTAAAGCCTTTGGGATGATTTGGAAGATAGTAGAATTGATGATGTGCAAACACAGAAAGTTTTAAGCCCAGTGAAGAATTTCTCAGATTTTACTGAATCATATTTTTTATCTAAGTTTTTTTAGAAAATACTATTATAGAAATTTACCAAGTGTTCCCAATATTTTAGTTACAGAAATATGGTTTTAGTATAGATCACTACAGACTGTTCTCTTTTAGTCAGATTCTGTTTTTTGCTTACATAGTTTGCTAGTTTTGATGATGCTATGGATTATATCCGGGGGTATAAGCCATGGAAGAGTTATAATACAATACCTATTATGCAATAATAAAATATGAATCAATTTAAAAAAATATCTAAAGTATTTGATATGTCTATTATACTAACGGATCTCACGAGGTTTTGTTGAGTTTTGTGTGTTGAAGTTTTCAAGTTTTGGGTGAGACAACGATGGATGAAGGAATAAGGAGCAGAAATACCCTAAGCTTGGGGATTACCAAGGCAACCCAAGTTAATATTCAAGGAATACCCAAGAATCTAAGCTTTGGTATGCCCAGGAAGGCATCCTCTCTTTCATCTGCAATCTATCAGTATGTCACTTGGAGCTATATTTTTATTCATCACATGATATGAGTTTTTCTTGGAGAATTGTGTATTACAGTTTATTTTACTTTTAGTTTTCCACAATAATAATATGATGGACACACTTTTTGAGAGAGACACACTTTCATCATAATTTGTTAGAATACTCTATGTGCTTCACTTGTATATTTTGAGCTAGGCAGTTGCTCTAGTGCTTCACTTATATCTTGTCAGAGCACGTCAGCGGTCGTATTTTATAGAAATAGTTGAAATCTCAAGCTTCACTTAAATATTTTTGAGAGTATAATCCATGAGGAATGATAATTTGCACGTGTTATAATATTAGTCCAAAAATGATAGATATTCAAGGGGGATATAATAAAAACTTCCATGTAGCTCACAAAGATGAAACATCGGTTAATTATATTGATGTAGTAATATGAAAGGATATAGGTTCATAATCATTGGTTAGTAGGAATATTGGTATTAAAGTTGTTATTTAATTCTCATCTAAATATTGGTCATGGCATGGTGATGAGGTGTGAGCATTTTTATGTCTGAAATGAAATCCTATCGTGTTGTCCGAATCGGGGGCGCACAATGGCTAACTCCTCCCAACCTCCTCCCGAGGGGCATGTGGTAGTGATTTTCTTCGACAGAGCTAATAAGGCTTCGCAATAAGTATATGAGTTTTTTATAACTGATGTGAGTCCATGGATGTACACACTCTCACATTTTCCGTAATTTGTTAGCCTCCTCGGTACCGTGCATTGCCCTTTCTCACCTCGTGAGTCAGTGCAAACTTCGTGGGGCATCCAAACCCTGTGATATGCTATGATCTATCGCACATAAGCCACATTATATCTTCCTCAAAACTAACACCATACCTACCTATCATGGTATTTCCATAGCCATTCCGAAATATATTGTCATGCAACTTCCACCATTTTGTCACATGACTTGTGTGTTCCTCATCATATTGCTTTGCATGATCATATAGAGTTGGCATATTATTTGTGGAAAGGCCACCATTGATCATTGATTACATGTTATGCTAGTTCACTTCACATCCTGGTACACTGCCAGAGACATTTAGATAGTCATTTTTTTCTTTAAGGCTTTTCATTTCTATGCCCCTGGTTCGTTAGTTGTAATCATTCATCCCCACGCTCTTAACTTTTGCTCACTTTTCCTCACTCCCTTGCTCGAAACCCTCAGAACAAGTTACAACAGACGTTGTTGTCGGGTCAATGCCTCTGACCGTTAACTCTGACGAGTGGAGCCACTCCTGTGCATGCAACAGACCGCGATCGTGGGGTAGCACGTGTCCATGGGACATGCCCTAAATGTCCTATCGTATAAAGAGGGGGGACCACCTCCCGGCGCATCGCCCTACCATTTCCCCCAAATCCCCTCTCCGCCACATTGTCTTCCTCTCTCCCACCGCATCGTCTCGCTTTCCTCCACTGCCTCTACCGCACCGTCTCACTCTCCCCCACTGCAACCTCTTCCTCACCTTCATTGCCTCCATCTGTCCGATGACGGACGCTCGTGGCGACGCTGGAGCAGCGGACAGAGATCTAGTAGTGGAGCTGCAGGGTGCGGTGACCGCGGATGAAGTGAAGGACGTTGGCGGTGTCCAGGGCAGTGCAGGGAAACTTGCAACCGCTGCGGATGTGGAGAAGGAGGTGGCGGGCTCCGCCTTAGCGCTATCGGAGCTGAAGGTGATGGCATCGAGCAGCGCAGTCCATCCCGATGCGCAGCCTGGCAAGGAGCAGGAGGTATTTGCACTTGCTTGTTAGTTCCAATATTTAGCTTGTCAAGTTATTTGCATTGGTTAGATTGTGATTCGTATGATAGTATAGATGGCTAGAGTAGTTGGTTTGACGGATGGGCCGGGGTTTTCTGTATGGGGGGATTCGGGTTTTTGTACTAGGGTTTTTTGGATTACATTGTTTGCAAAAATGCTAGATATATTTGTATGAGAGATAGGGATCTCTGTGCTTTAATGCTACACGGATGTATGCTTATTAGATTTTGTTTTTAATGCTACATAGATTGGGTTTTTTAATGCTATACACATGTATGCTTATTAGATTGGGTCCCTATTAGATTTGTTTTTTAATGCTACGCAAATTTGGGTTTTGAATGTCATATGCCCAAATGGAATCCATTGATTAAGAAGTTATTTGATTAATTAGTATATAAATTTGTCCACAATATGTAGTTATATTAGCTCTGTTGTTCAATGTGTGTGCATGACAATGGAAAATGCAAATAGGATTATAGTATATTAACCCTGTGATCAATGTGTCATGTGTGCATATCTAAATTTTCAATTGGCTTCTGTATTTACTAGTGATGGATGTAATTGTATATTCAGGAGGATGATGGTTGGGGGAAAAGAGGAAGTTGGACCTTATTGGGTTCAAGGACCCGTACGATCCAGCATATAGTGACGACGAAGAGTATGAGGTAAGCCTACCTGAAATTTAGATTGTTCATTTAGTTCATTTGACATGGTGTATATGAATCTATAATGTATTAATGTAATTCATTCGTGTGTGCAGTATGTCTCTGGAGTAGATGTGGATGTGGACAACAGCAACTTCGCATCCTTCGAAGCAAAGGAAGAGGAGAAGATCAGGGCCAAGAGAGATGGTTACTACTACAAAAGCAAGACCAACACTTGGCGCTGCCCCTACTACACCACCAAGCCAAATCCAAAGTCCGGTCGCTTTGCTCACCGTCTAGCTCATGCAGAAGATGTAGCCATCCACGGTGAGGACTACAAGATCAGGGGTAGCATGGTGCCCTCGCGAAAGTCCTGACTCCCCTTCCCAAGTGATGTGATGATGTGATGATGTGTTTTACTTACTTTTGGTTGTTTGGTGAACTTTGTGTGTGAACTATCTATGAATGGTATGGTACTATGATGGATATATATATATATTGGGTATTTGTGTGTTTTTAAATTTGTCTGCTATGATTTGTTTAAGTGTTTATTTTCTGAGTTTAGGTGTTGTAGTGATCACACATGCTATTATGGTATGGCTATCTATATAGTCCATCATTTTATCAAATATTCCAATAATAGAGCAACAAAACAATATTCGACAGGACAGTATAAATTCAAAAAAATGCAAAAGAAAAAAATTGAGGTGATTTAGAGGAGGTTAAAGAAATTTGAATTTGAGAAATGTGCTCCAAATGAGCTCCCAGGCTAGGGTAAACAGCCCCATTTGTAATCAAGTTTTTTTGGACCTACTCTAAATGAGCCACATGTTTTTTATTAACACCTATTCAATCTATATAGTGTAGATTCGAAGTCTCACTATTTTTTGAATTAATATTCATATTTTTAAATTTCTTTTAAAAAAATATGCTTTAATATAAAAACTATTAAAACACGTTTAAAATATGAAAATGGAAAACTAAGTTCAGATCCTTCTTATTCACTTCAAAATAAAGCTTTGGTGATTCTTTTGATTTTTTTAAATTTTTCAAAAAACATAAGGTAACCCTACCTCCTCTCCTTAAACTCTATGAAATGTTGTACCTGATAGATCATATGTGTGAAGGTTTTTTCATGAAAATGACCATAAACCAAGTTTATGATTTTTTGGTTGGTACCATGTCACATAAGACAACATTGTGCGCAAGTTTTAATTTTTTATGATTTTTTTAAATTAATGGTGCTCATTTGACCTCGATTGTGCCAGCTAGGTTTTTTTAAAATGTCCATATACCAAGTTTAATATTTTTTCCTCGTTAGTGTGTCTTATAAAACAACGAACGGCGAAGGTTTCATATTTTTTCGATTTTTTAAAATTAGTTATGCTCAGTCAAAGCCTTGGAAACACCGTTGACCAGCTCAAAACCCCTATAACCCCTCCTAACCCTAGATCCGAACGTCAGCCATCCGTTCATGTCGACGGCTTCGCATCGTTGGATCGTGGGGCGATCCGCGAGAGGCGATCCTATCGGTTGTGCTCAGCTGCTCGCCCACCATTGACTCTGTGAAAAAAACGTAGTTACTGGGCCCAAAAGGAAACTAAGATCTGGTTGGGCCGTCGAATTACGTCATTTTTTTGCATCGTTTGCTCTGTTTTTAGTGAACGTGTCGGCTCTGTTTTTTTGCATCGTTTGAAATCACACAACAATTGACATTGCCTAGAAAATTTAGTTTTTTTTGTTCAATACAAATGCAAAATGACCAAATTTTTTAGGGCCAAAGTTATTTTTATCATGCAAAATGGCCACAAAGTATTCAAAAATTGTATCCTTTTGTTCATGTAATATATATGACCACGGATTCCCACACGTGTAATTAGCTTCTTTTTCTTCTTCTTTTCAAACCACAGTTTCCCACGCGTGTACACTCCTGACGCCGTGGTGGGTGTGAAAATGGGCCACTTCACATTTGACCCCGTTATTGCCACGGCGAAATAACAGGTAGCACTACGGCTATTTAAGCCACCCTCTGCCTTAGCCATCCCTCATCCATATCCCATCCTTTGTCATCTGCCCTTCTTGCTCTTCAACCCCTTCACCTTCTTCTGCTCATCCCTCAGCCATGCAATACATCGGGCCAACCTACTGCTTCCCACCCACCGTCCCGGAGAGGCTCCACCCTACCGGCGTGTACGTTGTGCTCCACCCTACCGGCGTGTGGGCGATATCAAGGTGGAGGACCGCAAGGAATTCACCGAGTTCTTCCTCGCGGTCAGCTACCGCCACCTCCCGTAGGGATCTCCAATGATGTTCTGCGTCGAGGAGGTCATCCAAAATGGGGTGGTGCTTATTCTCCTTGCCCACTTCACCAACACATTCGATGCCTTCTACCTCCTCGGTTAGGTGTTTTGGTGTCGCTGCGAGTTCATCGCTTTCACCACCCACAACAGGTATACGGAGTACACCAACATCTTCCCCACCGCGTCGCGCATGCACACTCTTTTGTACCCCATCGACAATGCCCCGGAGGAGCAATGAAGGGCACCCGGAGGAGGAGCAAGGTGGAGAAGGCGGCGCCTAGGGTTCTAAACCCTCTATCTATTTTTATTTTTTTCTAAATCTATGTTATGTTAAGTAAGTTGTAATTGAACTATGTTGGAGATGCTATGGGCTTGTTGGCCCTTTTATTAAGTTCTATTATTAAGTTTTCTATCTATTCTATTATTAAGTTCTTGCTAGTTTGAACTATGTGATCGTGATATGGGCTTGTTGGCCCTATCTGCATATTTGTTGATTGTTTTCTTAGAGAGCTCGCTTTGTTAGTAACCACCTAGTGCATGTAGCCATAAAGAACCCTTATCTTTTTTTACACAAGCCACAAATATGTAGCCACCTAGGTAGTGCATGCAGACACAAAAATATAAAACATATTGTTCAATATAATTATCGTAGCAAAACGGGTGTAGATGCGAGTGGATTGAAAAGGCTGAAACTGGTCGTCAAAAAATGATGCTCTAAATCGAGGAGACAAGCATGCAAGAAGAGAGGAACCAGCGGCAACGACCGTCGTTGCATCCATGACGGCTGGCGTGCACGAAAGCGGATCATTTAGTGCATCATGGAGGAACGCATCGGCGCATGCAGGCTCGATCGGTGCATGCGGGCTCGGTCGGCGCATCATGGCGATGCGCATTGACCCATGCAGGCAAGCTTGCTGGGTGCATGCATAGCAGGCTTCTATCGTGGCGGCACATGCATGCGTTTAATGCAAGGGACAGACCAATGAAACCACGGCCCAACGGTCGAACAGCGACACCGCCCAATGCAGCCCCACTTGTCAGGTCCAACGGGCAACACAGTCCAACACGGCCCCACTCGTTGGAGTTAAAGGTCAAGCCATTGACCCGCCAACGGCGTTCGTTCTGACCTGTTCGGAGGGTTTCGGGTAAGGGAGTGGGGGAAACTGAGCAAAATTTAAGAGCGTGGGGATGAATGAGTAGAGCTAATGAGCCAGGGGCACAGATGTAAAGAAACCCTTTTCATTATTGAGTTTTAATTTTGAGTTGTAAGTGAATAAAAATATGATGATAATCATTATTAGAGCATTATCCCAGTGAGGAAAGGATGATGGAGACTATGATTCCAACACAAGTTTGGATGAGACTCGAGACACAAAAAATGGGGGGGACCAAATGAGCCCACCATATAAAAAATTTAAAAGAAAAAAATGAGAGAACTAGCGGGAATGTTCTTCATATAGAGAGTCTTGAGTTTTGTCACTTCCATATAGAGAGTCTCGAGTTTTGTCACTTCCATATACTAGTGGGAATTTTTCATTATAGAACTTTGCACGCTAAATGTTGCAAGACTAACAGAATACAACATATGTGTGGCACTGCATTTAGTAGCATTATAGAAACCCGCATGGGGATATTTTTAAGTGATTAATTTTGAAGTCATATGATTATGAATCATCTCACACTTGTAACTTTCGTCGAAACAATGAAGTAATCTAAAATATCATTCATACTGTTCGAAATATGCCCTAGAGGCAATAATAAGTTAGTTATTATTATATTTCCTTAATCATGATAATCTGTTATTATCCATGCTATAATCGTATTGATTGGAAACTCAAATACATGTTTATAGTATGCCTCTAGTAGACTAGCTTGTTGATCAAAGATGGTCAAGATTTCCTGACCATGGACATGAGATGTCATTTGATAATGGGATTACATCGTTAGGAGAATGATGTGATGGACAAGACCCACACTATAAACATAGCATATGATCATGACGGTTTATTGATATAGTTTTCTGCATGTTAAGTATCTGTTCCTATGACCATGAGATCATGCAAGCCACTGACACCGGAGGAGTACCTTGTTGGAAATATGCCCTAGAGGCAATAAATAAAGTGTTTATTATTGTATTTCCTTGTTCATGATAATCTTTTATTCTCCATGCTATAATTGTATTAACTGGAAACATGGATACATGTGTGGGTACATAGACAAACACAATGTCCCTAGTATGCCTCTAGTGAACTAGCTCGTTGATCGAAAGATGGTTAAGGTTTCCTAGCCATGGACATGAGATGTCATTTGATAACGAGATCACGTCATTAGGAGAATGATGTGATGGACAAGACCCAAACTACAAACGTAGATTATGATCGTGTTAGTTTATTGCTACGCTGCATGTCAAGTATATATTCCTATGACCATGAGATCATGCAACTCACAGATATCGGAGGAGTACCTTGTGTGTATCAAACATCGCAACGTAACTGGGTGACTATAAAGGTGCTCTACAGGTGTCTCCGAGGGTGTCTGTTGAGTTGGCATGGATCAAGACTGGGATTTGTTACTCCGTGTGACGGAGAGGTATCTCAGGGCCCACTCGGTAATACAACATCACAATAAGCCATGCAAGCAATGTGACTAAGTGTTAGTTATGGGATCTTGTATTACGGAACGAGTAAAGAGACTTGTAGTAACGAGGTTAAACTAGGTATGGAGATACCGACGATCGAATCTCGGGCAAGTAACATACCGAAGAACAAAGGGAACATCATACGAGATTACCTAAATCCCTGACATAGAGGTTCGACCGATATAGATCTTCGTAGAATATGTAGGAACCAATGTGGACATCTAGGTCCCGCCATTGGTTATTGACCGTAGAGGTGTCTCGGTCATGTCTACATAGTTCTCGAACCCGCAGGGTCTGCACACTTAAGGTTTGGTGACGTTTCGGTAGTATAGAGTTGTGTATGGTGGTGACCGAAGTTTGTTCGGAGTCCCGGATGAGATCCCGGACATCATGAGGAGCTCCGGAATGGTCCGGAGGTAAAGATTCATATATAGGAAGTCCCGTTTTGGTCGCCGGAAAAGTTTCGGGCTCATCGGTAGTTTACCGGGAGTGCCGGTAGTGTATCGGGTGGCCTCCAGGAGGAGTATTTCGACACAAGAGGCTTCATGGGCTGTGGGAGAGTGAATATCAGCCCTTAGTGGTCTGGTGGAAACTCCCACACAAGGCCCATGTGGCTGGAGGAAAAAAAACAATAGGAAAAGGTGGAAAAAAGGCAAAAAGGAGCAATCCTAGTCCTACTAGGATTGGAGGAGGAGTCCTCCTCTCCTAGTAGGTTCGTCCGAACCAGCTAGGCTTGGTGGCCAAGCTGCCTCCTCTCCTCCTCTCCTCCTATATATACTAGTGGTATTGAGGGTTTTTGCACTAGAATTTCAGCCACGTGCTACCCGTTCCTCTAGTGCATAGTTTCTCCTCTAGATCGGTTTTCTGCAGTGCTTAGACGAAGCCCTGCCAGAATTGCTCCACCACCATCACCGGAGCGCCGTTAGGCTGCCGGAGAACTCTTCTTCCTCTCCACTCCCTCTTGATGGATCAAGACGGTGGAGATCGTCATCAAGCTGTACGTGTGCTGAACGTGGAGGTGTCGTCCGTTCGGTGCTAGATCGGAAGGATTGTGATCAAGTTCGTGGGATGGATCGTGGTCGGATCGCGGGACGGATCGTGATTGGATCGCGGGATGAATCGTGATTGGATCGCGGGACGCACGACGATTTGGATCGCGAAGACGTTCGACTACACCAACCGCGTTTCTTAACGCTTCCCGCTTAGCGATCTACAAGGGTATGTAGATCCACTCTCCCTCTCGTAGATGCTCATCACCATGGATAGATCTGCGTGTGCGTAGGAAAATTTTGTTTCCCATGCAACGTTCCCCAACATACCTTGTGTGTATCAAACGTCGCAACTTAACTGGGTGACTATAAAGGTGCTCTGCAGGTATCTCTGAGGGTGTCTGTTGGGTTGGCATGGATCAAGACTGGGATTTGTTACTCCGTGTGATGGAGAGGTATCTCAGGGCCCACTCGTTAATACAACATAACAACAAGCCTTGCAAGCAAAGTGACTAAAGTGTTATCCATGGGATCGTGTATTACGAAACGAGTAAAGAGACTTACCAGTAACGAGATTGAACTAGGTATAGAGATACCGTCGATTGAATCTCGAGCAAGTAACATACCAAAGAACAAAGGGAACAACATATGGGATTATATGAATCCTTGACACAGAGGTTCAACCGATAAAGATCTTTGTAGAATATGTAGGAACCAATATTGGCATCCAGGTCCCGCTATTGGTTATTGACCATAGAGGTGTCTCGGTCATGTCTACATAGTTCTCAAACCCACAGGGTCTGCACACTTATGGTTCGGTGATGTTTCGGTAGAATAAAGTTATGTATGGTGGTGACCGAAGGATGTTTGGAGTCCCGGATGAGATCCCGGACATCATGAGGAGCTCCGGAATGGTCCAGAGGTAAAGATTGATACATAGGAAGTCCTGTTTTGGTCGTCGGAAAAGTTTCGGGTACTTGGGTAGTGTATCGGGAGTGCCGGAAGGGTACCGGGGGACCATCGAGAGGGGTGTCACACCCCGAGGGGCCTCATGGGCTATTGGAGGAGACAAACCAGCCCTTGGTGGGCTGGCCGAAGCCTCCACTAAAGCCCATGAGGTTTGAGAAGGAAAAAACTCATGGTGGAAAGAGTTTTCAATTGGGAAGGAGGAGTCCTAATCCTACTAGGATTGGATGAGGACTCCTCCTCTCCTCCTTGCGGCCAAGGCAAATGGGCCAGCCCTTGGGTGCCGGCCTCCCTCCCCTCCTCCTATATATACTGGAGGGGGAGAGGGAAAAAGGACTCAACCCAAAAGGCCATAGTGCAACCCTCTCTCCCGATAGACTAGTTCCTCTAGTTTTCAGTAGCACTTAGACGAACCCTGTTGAAATAGTTTCACCACCATCGTTGTCATGCCATCGCGCTGCCGGAGAACTCTTCTACCTCTTTGCCCCCTACTGCTAGATCAAGAAGGCTGAGATCGTCATCGAGCTATATGTGTGCTGAACGCGGAGGTGCCGTCCGTTCGGCGCTAGATCGGAAGGACCGTGATTGGATTGCAAGATGGATCATGATGGGATCGCGGGACGCTCGGCGATTTGGATCGCGAAGACATATGACTACATCAACCGTGTTTCTTAATGCTTCCCTGTTAGCGATCTACAAGGGTATGTAGATCCACTCCCCCTCTCATAGATGCTCATCACCATGGATAGATCTTGCGTGTGTGAGGAAAATTTTTGTTTCCCATGCAATGTTCCCCAACACATACACCATAAAGGAACGAGCAAAAAAATTGTAAATATGTATGTTGATGTGTGTGATCCAATAAGCGTTGTTGCAAGCAGTGGATTTATCTATCTTCAAGGATGACTTGAGTAGATATTTATATTTACTGAGACATAAAATTTGGATCCTCCGAAATTTTTCAAAAGGTTTTTAAAATGAAATAGAAAATTTATTGCAACAAGAAAATTGTGTTTCTACAATTCTATTAGAGGAGAGAATATTTGAGTTACAAGTTTAGCGAATGTGTGATGAGTTGTGAACACTTTAGAGAGCATTACTAAGAGTAGAATTTTTTGAGTAGGTGTATCAAACTATGTAAGACAACGTGAGATGAAACTGACAAAGATGAAACTGTTTTATGAAGCTTGATTTGTTGCAAATAGTTTAGGACAAGATTAATAAGTTGACTATGATGAGATTGTCTCATCACAATCAGTGCTTAAATTCAGTCCGGATTATACTACCAATTCCTAAATATTTCATTTATGATATATAATATATGGATTTAAAAATGATTACCATAAGATGGAAATAGAACCAAGGTTGTATATTTGACATGGTTCAAGGTAATTTTGTCGATCCAGAGGATGCTAGTAAGTGTGCAAACTTTAAGAGATCCTATAATGATCTGAAGCAAGCATAGTGGAGTTAGAATCTTCATTCCGATGAAATGGTCAAAATTGATTTCATCAAGGGAAGCAAAGATGCTTGTGTTTACAAGAAAATAAGTGGGAGCATGATAATATTTTTGAACAACTATGTGTGCACAACATATTGTTGTTTGGAAATAATATTCTTGACAAAACTAGGACTTCATCAAAATAGTTTTTGGTGAAGAACTCAGATAATATAGGTTTGGTATTAGGCATAAAATCTATGGAGGTAGCAAGTCTTAATCAGGCTTAGTCAAAATAAATATTGACAAGATACTAAAGCAGTTTAGTATGAAAACGCAAAGAAGAGTTTCTTGTCGAGGTCACATGGAAGGAGTTTTAAGCCAGAGTCGGTACATTGAGATACTGATGAGCAAAATACATGATTTCAATGACACTTGTGTTAATTATATTCCATTGTACGTAACCAACCAGATATTACTAGTACTCCAAGTAAGTTGTGAAGTACAGTTACCAGATTTTGATCAAAGTGTTGATCATTGGACATACAATGAACATATCGTTAAGTACTGATGACATGGTTCTCGCATACATAGAAAATGAAGACATTTTTGTAAGGAGATACATCAATACAGGCTCGGTGTAAGTAGTACATCAATAAAATCTTCATCGATGCTCCAAGCATTTCTCAATTTCAATTAAGTGATTTGTGTTGGTGGCACAATAAGCTGAAATTGGTCCAAAAAGTTCATTGTGGTGAATTCTATAACAAAGGATGAATATGTGGTCTCTTTAGAAGCAACATTGGAGGGTGATGGCTGAAAAGTTCATTTATGAACTTGGTGTGGTTTATAGATAGTTTGTGCCACTGGAACAATGTTCCGAATAGTGGTTCCATAGCTTAGTCTAATGAATCAAAGGTCTTGTCACTCGTCTGTCCTGCTAAATGGCATTCTTGGGAAATCTTTCCAATGCAAATGGGGTGTTCGCTAAGGAGATCCATTCTCCCCATTACTTTTTGTTTTGGCAGTAGAACTGTTGCAGTGTATCATTAATAGAGAATTTATTGAAGGGAGATTATCTCTTCCCATCACAAGGCAAGGTGATTTTCCAGTAATTCAATATGAGGACGACACGTTGTTGATCATGCCTGCTTGTGAACATGAGATTGCACACCTCAAGAATTTACTTCAGCAGTTTGCAGTTTCAACAGGTCTGAACATAAACTTCCATAAGTCCTGCATGATCCCTTTGAACATTGAGCCTGCAAAATCTGAATCTCTTGCCAGCATTTTTGGATGTACAATTGGGAAGCTACCTTTCACTTATTTGGGCTTACCTCTAGGCACAACCAAACCCACCATGACTGAGTTAATGCCATTAGTGGACATATTTGAAAGACGGCTCTCCAGCACGTGCTACCTTCTCTGTCATGCATCAAGAATCACCCTAGTCAATTCTCTTGTAACTTCTATGATCAATCATGCCATGAGTACTCTGAAACTCCCTCCCAAATTTCTAGAGTACTTTGATAAAGTAAGAAGAAGATGCATCTGGATCAAGAAAACTAAGCAAGGAGAATCCTGTGATTCCATGGTTTCATGGAATAGAGTTTGTTGCCCTAAGAAGCATGGAGGTCTTGGGGTAATCAATATTAAAGTTCAGAATCAAGCCCTCCTTTTGAAATTCTTGGATAAGTTCTATAATAGGGCAGATCTCCCATGGGTACAACTAATCTGGGATACATACTATGGTGACTCTATTCCACATGCAAAAAACCCTGCTGGTTCATTCTGGTGGATACAGATCATCAAGCTTATGCCCATATTTCGTGGTATTGCATCACCCACTGTTGGTACTGGCCAGAACATCTCCCTATGGCATGATAATTGGGCTCATGATCTGCTTAGCAACTCACTTCAATGTATATTCTCATTTTCCATTGAGGAAGACATCTCTGTCCACAGGTTCTTTCAAGAAGTAGACCCATATTCTAAATTTCATTTACCTTTGTCTCCTGAGGCCCATGATGAATTCCAAACTCTGCTGAATCTCAGACCACTCTTTCCAGACAATGCGACGGCATCTGATTCATGGACCTACAGTTGGGGCAGCAGATTCACGTCCAAGAATTTTTATATGCATTGTCACTCAAGCATAGCAGCCCCTGGTCCTTTCTTATGGATATGGTCATCTAAAATGCACATGAAACTAAAGGTTTTCATGTGGTTTCTTCTAGCTGATCGGCTGAACACTAGAAACATGCTAAAGAGGAGACATTACAACATTGGCGATATTTTCTCATGTGTGCTCTGTTCTGCTGGGTGTGAGGAAACGACTGAGCACCTTATCTTTGCGTGCCCTTTTAGTGAACATTGCTGGAGCAGAGTGGACATTGCCTGGAATTCTAATGTTTCTATCATCGCTGCTCTTCAGCAAGCCAAGCTATCCTTCACAGGTCATCTGTTTTTCGAATTGGTGGGTATTGTTGCTTGGAACATCTGGAAAGAAAGGAATAACTTTATCTTCAGGCACATTCCACCTCAATATTCTACCTGGAAGGACAGAACAAAAGAATACCTTCTTTGGCTAAAGCACAGAGTTGATCCCAAGTTTTGGGACTACTTAACACTTTTAGCTCTTGCCTTGTAATTCCTCTGGTTGCATCCAGAGCATCTTCACTCCTTTCTTAAGACTTAATCCTTTTCTTTTAGCCTGTCCCTAGGGAGACCATTTGGTCAAACCCACATCATGTAAAGTGTAACACTAATTATTTAATCTCAAACAGTAGGAGCCTCTCCTACTGATTACAGCTCAAAAAAAATCTAAGGTCTTGCTAGTGATTCAATACATACAAAGCCAGTTTCACACAAATTATAAATTCTTGTGAGAGTATGATAGATGCATACAGATGCAAATGATACACGTGGATCTAATGTTGTCAACATCTGATAGGACGAAGGCTATACCACAAGCATAACATGGACAAACACCGAATTGCCATTGGTGCAAAAGAAAGTATGCTCAACAGATTATTGACTCTAGTGTAAGTGGGAGTATGTTGATAATATACCCTAAAGGCAATACTATTGTATTATTATGTTTTCATGTTTATAATTAAGAGTTTATATTCTATGATATAACGACTATGATCCTAGAATGTGCGATTCGGTGGAAAACTCGTATGCACGTGTGGAATGATAAACTGTAAAATAGTATTCCTAGTCTCGCCTCTAAGACTAGCTCAATTATTGTTAGTGATCATGTTTTCTGGATCTTAGGATATCATTATGTGTAAGGATAGTCCGAAAACAAATTTGAGAATATGACGTTGGATGAACGATCATATAGAATTGACCCAAACTTGTTTGTTATACTTTGAGATACAAACATCAAAAGTCAATTGTTACAACATGGAGAGTTAACCTATGCTTTAATTCCTTAGACCATGAGAGTGTTGTAGTTTCTTGTTACCGTACAATGGGATTTGGGGTTGCTCAAAGGTCATATGTAATAGAGTGATCATAACGACAACTTACGGGTTCATCGGAAAGTTTGACAAGGAACTACATAGCTCAAGAGTGGGATTCTCCTCTTGCGATGGATAGATATTCTTAGGGACCTCTTAGTGTGACTGCATCCATCATCGTCTGGCCAGACTCATGTGACTAGGTCACGGGGATGCCGGGACATGTGAACGAGAAACAAGAATAAAATCGGTAACGAGGAGACCGGCATAGTGAGCATGAGAATGACTCAAGAGGATACCGATACATCTTGCCTCGAGTTTTGTAAAGTATCGTGAAGCAAAGGGAATAGAATATGATAACCAAAGGTTAACTCTAATGTCATTCTTGTATTCATAAGGATTGATATGGATGTCCATGGCTTGGCTATCAATCATTGAACGAAAGGGGTTTTGTTCATGTCTATGTTTTACTGAACCTACATGGTCACAAGATTAAGGTGATCATGATCAACTGAGTGTTAGTGGAGCAAGAGTTCTGAGAAAATATTTATGAAATAGTTTCATTAATATTCAGAATAGTTTTGACAGGAATCGGAAGCGTTTCTGGATCATCAGAAGGGTTTCAGAGTTTACTAACAATAAAGAATATTATCGATAAATGATATAAAGGTGGAAAATATTTCCAAAGTGTTAGTGGAGCAAGAGTTATGAGAAAATATTTATGAAATAGTTTCATTAATATTCAGAATAGTTTTGACAGGAAGCGGAAGCGTTTCTGGATCACCGGAAGGGTTTTAGAGTTTACTAACAATAAAGAATATTACCGATAAACGATATAAAGGTGGAAAATGTTTCCAAAGATGTTAAAGTAATAATAAAAGGCTCTAATATTATTTAGATGACTTTTATATTTTATTTAACATCAACGGGTCTTGAAAGGCCAAGTGGTTGAAAGCATATTGGGCCACTTGGGCCCAATAGGAGGTGCTACCCCCTCCTCCTTTGTACAAGGAAAGGGGAGGTGGAATTGGAGGGGTTTTCTCCCTCCTCATGGCCGGACAGGGGGAGGGGGATCTTCCCCCTTGTGTGGCGCCCCCCTCCTCCAATCTATATATACTAGAGGTTTTGGCACTTTTGAGGACAAGTTTTGGAGCCTCCTCTAGTTCTAGTTATAATTGAGATAATTAAACCTAGACTTAATCCTCTCTAATCCTCATGGTTATAAGCCCAGTGTGGTCCTAATCTCCTCCCTTTAATTCTCCGACGACGATTAGCTCTGAACAACGAAGCACTGTCGGATCGTGAAGACCGTACACTTGCAAAATATAGAGTGGTCCTGCTTTCGGTCTTCGGTTCGAGGGATCGTCTCAGAATGGTTCAAGGGACTGCATCAACGATCTTCATCGAGTTCAAGGGATTGTTCATGAACAATTCGAGGGATTTCACCGATGAACTTCATCAAGTTCGAGGGATCGTTCGTGAACGGTTTGAGAGACTTCAAAAACGATCTACATCAACTCTTCTTCCGATGCAACTCAAAGTTGGTAACGATCCGATCTAAACCTCTAAAACATTTTCATAGTATTCTTGAGACGATGATCGTAGGGCCAATTTTTATGTTTTCTACTACATTTTCGAACAACTGAATGGCACACCCCACTACCAATGTATACGCAAACCCAGCGCAGCGAGCGCAACACCGACATGTAGATCAACCACGTGGACCTGACGCACAAGACATCGAGTCCGCACCGGGTCCGTCACCAATCGTTTCTTAGGGACCAATCATTTTTTTTACTTGCCAGCCGTCCTCTTGCCAGTTATCTGCATAGGATACATGCTCGCCGAACCCCACCACACCACCAAAAAATGAGTCGGGCATGTCCGACGCACAAGCCACCTGGTCCACCACCGGTCGGCTAATAAAATGGGATGCCGGGGTGGATCCAGTGACGACACACGCAAGGATGCAAGCAAAATGCACTGGACCCAAGAAAGAAAGGAAAAAACAGGACGCCATCCACGCAGAGAAGCCAAAAGTCGAAAACAAACCTTGAATTTGTAGACAAAAACTAAATCAAACCCTAAATTTACAATTCCTGAAATCAGCACACCAAACTATGTGATCCCGATCTATTTTAAACCTTGAGAGGATTTAACCGGTATTCGCTGAATTAGACTGGCCACTAGCGCAGTCTCTCGCTTTTGGTTGTTTTGTTTCTTATTGTTTCTTTCACGCGGTAATAATTTTTCAAATACATCTTTTACATTTTTAATGTCACTATTTTTCTAGAAAACTACATGAACATTTTTTACATTGTTGCACATTTTTTAAATTGTATAAACTTTTTTCAAGCACATGTCACATATATTATTTTAAGGATATGACACATTTTTTACATCACATCACTCAAACTTTTTGTACATACACTTCTTTCTGGAAATATCACAACCACATTTTTTGAAACTCATGAACATTCTTCGAAAGTTACACTTTTTTTAATGGACGGAATATTTTTTTTGAATCACACGAATATTATGTACATTTTACATACATATTTTTTGAAATGCCACGCATGTTTTCTAAACTGGTGATATTTTTTAGATGACACAAACATATTTTTACACATTTATTCATGTTTCTAGTTTTGTTTCCAGTTTTACAATTTTCAAAACGTGTTCTATATTGTTTTTTCCGGTTTAAGAAGATATGTTTAAAAAAGTGTTCACCTTTTCAAAATAGACAGTTTTTCAAAATACAGTTTTCTTAAAGTACTCAGAATTTTCAAAAGGTGCTCACACTTTGTAAAATGTGCGCACAATTCCAAAATTGTTTACGTTTTCAATATTTGTTTGCCCCTAAAAAAATGTTTCTGAAGTTCCACACTTCGGTGTTTTCCAAAACAACAATAATCTATGAAATTGTAATGATATGATTAGAAAAATAATTCTAGAAAATTGGAAAACAGGGTCATTTTTTAAATTCTGAACAATTTTAGAAAAAATAATTTACGAAATTGAATTTGTGCCAAAAATAGAACAGGGACATTTTTAACTTTTGAACAATTTTAGAAATGCGTGAATATTTTTTAAACTTCACGAATTCTTGTTGGGGTATAATGGGCCGGTCCAAATTCTTGTCCGTGAGAGTAGTAGGTTATCCCGGTCAAGATTGTAGTATTCTCAGTGTGACAAACAGGTTTAGAGTCTAAAATAGATCGGGATTAAAAGTTCAAAATGCCAACTTTCGGGATTCAAAATTCAAGATTTGATTTAGCTTTCATCTACAATTTCAAACTTTGTGTGAGACTTTTTCCCCTGGTAGCACCACATGGCAAGGCCGGGCACGAGGCAAATGGCACTGCGCCCGCTCGCACACATCTCATGTGAGCCATACAGGCAGGCCCGCGTGAGCGAAACAACACGACATAGTCGGGCAGGCCCCACGCATGAGCCTCGCGCGTGCGTACCATCCTGGCATGGTGCCACCAACGCTGCCAGGCGAACCCGTCCTCACCAGGCGCATGCGGGACATCGCACGCGGGCGTAACCGAAAACAACCCATGACAATGGACCCGGCCACACGCCCGGCCCCGCCATGGACCCTGAGGCAAGCCTATCCTATGTAGGAACACGAAACCATTTTTATAAACCAAATGGCTTCAAAGAAAAAAAATATGTATAAAATTTCATCATCCTTTAAAAGCATCTACAACCTGACCCTTCATACTCATCTTTAACACGCAGACCGTCCGGTCAGTACTAGGTCATAAATTTTTGACCCACACAGTCTTCTTAAACGTGCCTCAAATGCCTGGGCTGACCAGCACCATTCATATCCAGTTCAAAAATGAGGCAGATATAGGAGCGTTTGGGCACGCCCGCCACATCGGACCCGACAGTCCGACCCCACCACAAATTCCCACCGCCTTCCAACATTTCCCATGCCCCGAGCCCTCGCTGTTCGCCACCCTTGCTCCCCATCCTCACCACTAGTCCCGATCCATCATCATAGATGTCTTCCATCCCGTCCCCGCCCGCCGCGACGGAGACGCAGTCCACCTTGTCCGTCGGCGTCCCTTCCTTCGCTATGTCTTGCAAGGTGGAAAACATCGCCCGAAAGATGCGGCGTCACCGGCATCGAGAGAGGGAGGCGACGACGGCGTTGTAGGGAGGTGCAAACATGCTCAAGGAGATGTCTCCCTCGCCACGCCCGATACCCCGCACCCCGTCCATCCGAGCGTTGATGTCAACGTGGTTTATGTCGTCCGACACCCTTGGGACAAAGGAGGATTTGACGGCCAACTGGGCCATTCCGGATATCTTTTCGCCCACACAGATGCCGACAGGCGACGAATGTGACTCGCTCGAACATTGATCCGACAGGTACCACTTCTCGTCCGAACATCGATTTTATTTTGACATGTTCGGTTTGTTAAACTATGATTTGATTTGCTTTGTTTCGAACTGTTAAATTCAAACAATTTATATTGAATGATCAACGTATATGCATTGCATGGATTTGAGGCAAGGTGGTCCTTGCTGATTCACACGGGATTCCACGTGCCACATGTTACTCGGGTCAGAGCATAAGCTAGTGATGCTTTCGGCTGCTAGACTTTAGCCATCTAGGGTGCAGCACTCAACCGCTTCGCCTAGCAACACAACGCTTGTATTGCTCTCCCACAATCCCGTTTTCACGGTTTAGGCTGCTCCCATTTCGCTCGCTGCTACTATGGGAATCACTTTTGCTTTCTTTTTCTCTGGCTACTAAGATGTTTCAGTTCGCCAAGTTGTCTCTTGCCTGCTCATGGATTCGGCAGGCAGTTTAAAAAGTTGACCTGTTTGGGAATCTCCGGATCTATGCTTAAGATATATGGATATGCAGCGCAACATATAACGAACCGGCGGGCGCTGTCCGCGGACGTGGCCGAACGCGCCCGCGATGGTATAGGAGGCCGAATTCGCCAATTTCACTTATAAATGATCGATAATTCCTACAAAACTTTCGTGTAAATCAAAGAGGTACTCCCAGGTACTCCCTCCTATCTTTTTTCTCTGCGTCTAACTTTTTTCCATTTCCCCCCATATAGTCTGCGCGTTGTCTTTTCTCAGCGGTCTTTACCAGATCTGCCCCTAATAATTCGCTTCGCATGGAGCGTCTGCAGTTAATTCATCTCCCTACTTTACTCGCCTCTCACGTGGTTATCGGCCACTTGCCTCTCATGAGCAGAGAGAAATCTGTTACATGCAGAGAAATAGGGAGGTGTGCACGCATGTTGGGAGGAAAACCAATCAACTGCATGCACGGTTACACGGTTACAACAACGCAGCTTTTACTTCATGCAAATAGAATCCAAGCAAGGATAAATTTGTCCAGAAAAAAGTAAACGCGGCTGTCCTTGATATGCGGGATTGAAGTTATACGCAGAGAAAAACGGATCGGAAGGAGTACTAGTCTTCTCATTGCAAGACAGGAAAAGGAAACCCGGCACAGCGTCAGAAGCTTCCATCCGTTCCAATCATTGCACGACGCGGGCTCCAACTCAAACACTAAAACACAGGAAGAGAGAGAGAAAAAAATACACACACGAGGTGAAGAAAAGTAAGAAGAGCTGGCGCGAGATGTGTTGCTTGGAGGGTGCCTAAATTCTGCCCCGAAAAGAAGCCACTACCAACACAGAGAGGAACAGAAAGCACAGAAGAAAGCGAAACCATGGACGTCGCAAAAGCGGCTCCCGAGCAGTATCACTTCACGGGAAGCCCCTCGCCGAAGCTGCTAAAGCTGGAGCCTTTTGCTGCCGATCTCTTCTAGCCTCGTGGTCCTCCTCTCCCGGGGAGCCTGAGCCTCTCGCCGCCCACTCCAACGAGCCGAGGCGCCAAAAATAAACCCGTACCTCTCCGCCCGATCCTCGTGGAGGTGGTCGATGGAGGTTGCCGCGGCGGGAGAGCCGGCGCCCGCGGGCGAGTGGCTGGAGGAGCGCGGCGTGGACGCCGTCTACCTCCCCAGGCTGATCGCCGGCGTCATCTCCGGCGCGCTCACCGGCCTTTTCGCTCTCGGTAATTGATTGCTGGCAGCTCCTCCTCTCTCGCTTGCTCTCGTCGGCCGTTCTTGTTGGGCACGCTTCGTCGTGGCCCCGAGCATGTGTTCTGAATCCTGATTGATGCATGCGTTGTGGTGTGTCATTAAGCTGGAGCATTGACTGGAGCCGTCACCGGCGCGCTGGCGGGCAGAGCCTCCGACAGCGGCGTTCTCCGGGGAGCTGGATTGGGAGCTATCGCCGGGGCCGTCCTCTCCATCGAGGTTCTCGAGGCGTCTCGCGCCTACTGGTGCTCGGACAGGCTCGGGACATCCTCCATGGTCAGTAACATTAAGCTTCTTCCACCCCATTGATGCCATCAGAATTCGGAATTTCAGATCATTTGTTGTGGTAATCAGTTCCATGATGTTTTCCCAAGATGATATCTGGTGACCCTGTATATGTTCTCTGCTTGTTGGCCCAAATGCCTGGTGCCAGAATCCCAATTGTCTGTTGCTAGCTCGTTTTAGCTACGGGTTAGCGTGATCTTTATTTTATTTTTATTTTTGACTGATCTTTATTTTAAAAATGCCAAACTTACAGATTTGGCGAAGTTTTATGTTCATATGTTGTGCCATTTGGTAAAAAAAAAGGCAAATCCCGTGATTTTCTATTCATACATATTTGCTATCACTTGTTCTTTTTGGATGAGTCACTTTGTTCTTTGTGAATAATTAATAAAATAGTTACATGAGTCGTCCAGATGCAAGATGCAGAAACCGGGGTAATCCTTTAAAAAAAAATATCGTCAGGTTTTCCTCCAACTATTTTTCTGCCATATTTTGCTACGAATAATTATTTTAGTGCCATAAAGTAACGTTCAAAACTAGTGTGGGTGTGGTGTACCTACACCAGAGCTCAACCACATATTTCCCTAACTACACTAGGTATCATTATTTGCTAGATCAACACGCCTCTAAGAAAGTTCATGAATTCATTTATTCAGGCAGATTTCATAGAGCAGCTCCTTCATGCCCGGTTTGTGCAACAGCAGCTCGGATCCTCAGCACATATGGCGTACCGTTGGCAGGTCAGTTGCCAATTGCCATATTAACAACCTTATTATCGTTCATGACAACGTTTGCCACAAAACGGAGAGAGAGATGGCACCACACCGATGGCGATGTATATACGAGTGCTGCTTGTCAAGTGTGTTGCATTTGGTGAAATAATTAAATCAGATTGAATGGCCAGCACTGCAAAAAGGGTGGTGTTGGATTCAGACAATCAATGGCGGTCCCGTCGTGCGTGGTTGATGCATCTGTACTGAATTGTAAATCGTTTTTTTTCCTTCGTCAACAGCTCAGCATACCGGATTTTGGGCACGACGATGTGTACGACATCTTCGGAGACATTTCGTCGAGAGGGCTTTCGCGAGAGGCACTGGAGAAATTACCACACTACGTGGTGGTTGATCAGGCTCTGACTCAAGGAAAATCTGGTGAAAACCTGTCTTGTGCCATCTGTCTACAGGTACAGTTATCATATGAACCTCTCTTGCATATTTTGCCCTTCATTTTGTTCAAGGCAAATATATTTTCCAACGGAAAAGCCAAGTGCATTGTCTGATTTCATTAAAGATGAAAACGGGAACAAACCGGTACGAAAGTTTGCAGAAGAACCCAAGAAAACAAGGAGTGGAAGAACTGCATTATGTCGAAGTTACGTGGCTCCCATAATTTCGTACAAGGGAGCGAAAATTAAGCTATGTACCACTGGGCCATAAATGGTTGTTAGATAGTTCACTGTCTTGACACTCCATATATATAGCTGAGTGCTTAGTACTTCACCACTGGGTGGTTGTACGTTGATCGGTGTGCTGGAGATCCATAGCAGAGTACCTACCATACCACTAGGTGGTTGCTTCTATTTTCCAGCTGGTTCTCAGCGATGATTTATCTGGTACTAAGTTTAAGACGAAACATTGTGCTAAAGACTAAGGTTCAGTGAGCCTTCTGTAACAAATTTCACCTAGTACTCCAAAACAAAATCACCTAGGACCAAAAGGTTTTCTTCATTGTGACGTTAAACTACAGCACCATGATTGAGCATTGAATGCAGAGAGGTGCAACAACCACCACGTTTGTCCTCGTTAGATTTTTAAAAGCAATTGCCATTATCGGATTTCATACCAATTTTTGCTTGCTACTAAATGCAATGTGGTTGGTATTTGCTTTATGTCGTTTTCCATCATTTTCTCTCTTTTTTCATCATTATTTTTGAGCTCTTTTAAGATGCTTACCATCGATATGGCCATTAACTTCTCGCGATGCGATTGATAATGCTACCATTACCTCTTGTGGGACAAGATGCTCTTAATGATATAGTGTATTAAAACACGTAGGCAAATAGGGAAAGATACACCTTTCACTTTTTGAGTACTACTTAAGAAATGTGTCATTTTTGTAAGGAATATACAAAAACAAATCACATGTAAAAAAAATACATAAAATGTGTTGATTGTATATGCATCACATAAGAGCATGGTTAATAGTATAGCCAGCTGCTGGCTATAAGCCATTATCATGTCATCTATAGTCTATCTTATAGCCAACATGTACAATAGAATGTACTACTTTTTTGTCATGTGACTCACCTTTCACTCTCACAAAGTGCTTAGGAGCACGTGTTAGAGCCAGCTCTTCACGGAGAGCCCGCTTACCTTCTCTCTCCTCTTCTTTCTCCTCTAACTAAGCAAAAATATACTAGTTTATTTCTTATGGCCCGCTGACTCAGCTCTATTGTACTTGCTCTAAGTAGTTTGTTTGTCATCGGTAACACACACACATATTTAAATGCAAAAATACTTAAATAACTAAGTGAGTTGACTTGATGCATATATCACTTGATTGTTTTCTAAAACCATAGGATGTCAGTAAAATTATGAGAAATCATACTTCGAGATGTGATACGCAGATGTATCTCGCAAAAAGAATACACATGTACGTATAACATATTATTATGATTGAACATGAATATTATAAATAGAAATCTTTTTGCAGACGGAAAATCCGTTTGGAAAGAGAGATCGTTAAATGCTTCCATAATATTTTCTATTTAGTTTGTTGCGCTTACCATATTTGTATAGTCGAATATGCCCTTGAAATAAATCGGCTGCTAGGATTAAATGTTCTCTTCCACTTAGGATGTAAGAGGGAGCATCTTAAAACTTTTCTTGTTATTTCCGAGTAAACCTGTTTTCATTTGTTCTCAACCTCCTAAATCTTAATAGTGTGATTCTTGATCTTGTAGGATATGGTAGCCGGTGAAACGGCGAGAAAGTTGCCCGATTGCTCCCATGTTTTTCATCAGCTCTGCGTGGACAAATGGCTCATTAACCACGGTTCATGCCCTGTGTGTCGGCAACATGTGCAACGTACATAGGTATACGTTGTTTTCGAACTGAGTTCTCTGCCCTAGAAGGAGTTAGTTGTGTAAAATGTCTCCTCTGATACAATGTAGAAAGAAAAGGGAGAGAGAGAGAGTATACACACAGATCGTTGTAAATTAGATTAATCTGTCTATTTTACTCCAAGGCTCCAAGCAAGCGGATATTTACATCTGCTGTTTTCTTTTACTTTAAGCGCAAATGTAAAATTGAAAATCATGCACGGCTGCCATAGGATGTATACAAGCCATTTTAGAATGTGGTTAATCTTGATTGATGTATCTCTGTTGCGTCCTATATATGTGAATGAAATGAGTTATGTACATTTTTGTAGTACAAGAAGATCTGTGTACATGTGTTCTACTAAAAAAAGTATTCCATATGAGGGAGCAGATTGACTGCCTTTTCTTTTATCGAAAGATTAACTACCCATTAACTACCCATACATAATATGCTTTTTGGGTGGTCTAGTGCACTTGTTACACCTCCAAGGGTCTAGTGTTGCTAAAGTGAGTAGGAGATCATTTGATTCTCGGAGTGAAAACCCTTTCGTAGTTCAAACCTACCTACTTTAGTGGTAGAAACCTGAGTTTGTGTTCCAGTAACCTCGTATGTTTTAGGACTGGTGGCTCGAAGACACCTTTCCATAAGATCTTCTGCGAGATATATGCCTTGTGTATCGAGAAGAAGTTAATTGTGTCGCAAACTCTGTACTACATTTAGTTTTCTCTCTATCTACAATCATAGTAGTATCTAGGAGGATAGTGAAAATCATTTCAGAAAAAGAGGATACTCAAACTGAACCAAATATGGTGGCCCTTCCCTCCAAGCTTGATGATGTTATGGTGTTGCCCATGGCTTTTTATAAATGAAAGATCAAATATGACGAATAGGAAGAGGGGCGAGGGTGAATAGGCGAGTACCAAGTTTTACTTTTATTAGTTGATTTTCGAGGGATTGTGGAATGGTAAGGTCTCTACAAATGGAACTAAGGTGAGCAACCTATATGATAATCTATTACAAGTAAACAATGTACACAAGGTAAAGAAGCAAACTAGAAATAAACAGAAACTAATTATATCTTAGGGGGCAAAATTACCACAAGCGTTGAAGATAAATATGTATACTGAAGTTCACATCCTTGGGCCGCTAATCTCTGTTGGAGAGGTGAAAGACAACATATATGCCTTAAGCGACAACAAATGCCTCGCATTTTTATTCGAGAGCGTCGGCAAACGAATGTTTGAGCTCCCTCCACTAATGGTTGTTCTTAGGGAGAACACCGAACCCTTGCAAACTTTTTCGGTGCACTAATCCACAACTTGGAAGCTCCCCACTGATGCCAAACCACGTAGAGTTTGGCACAAACCCAAGAGTAAAATTCACACAAAGAACTCTTGTCTATGTGTGTGTGCTGGGGTGGGGGGGTCAAGATTTGGTTGGTGGCTATATAGAGAGGAATGGAAGGTCAGAGGTGGCAACAATGGTGGAGCTTGAAGATCTGGTCTACACCCTCTCCTTGGAGGGGGGGGTATATTGGTTGCATTGAAAATAACATATGATTAGGCAATATGCCATTACTAACTTGGTGAGAAAAGAGATTAGCGGGAGTGCGTATGAAGGTCTTCGTACATGAACAAAATTAACACATCAATATTTTAATAGGTCAAGTCGTCTCGGTGTAACGTGACCTATTCATATGTTAGGGGGCATTGAAAAAGGTCTGGGCGCATGTTTGTGTCGAATGCACCTCTTTGGTGCCATATCCAGGTTCCTTCCCTCAACATTGGTCAGAGTCATAACTGTATCCTTAGAGTTGAGCCAGAGAGACAAATGACAAATACTACCCTTAAGATGGTATGTGGGAAGGTAGTGGGGGTATTCTACAATCCATGGGTCCATATGATGGGCTAGGAGAGGGCATGAGTCCATAGCCA
This sequence comes from Hordeum marinum, assembly GCA_022496015.1. Lineage (NCBI taxonomy): Eukaryota > Viridiplantae > Streptophyta > Magnoliopsida > Poales > Poaceae > Hordeum > Hordeum marinum. The sequence goes on along the minus strand of CM039677.1, from coordinate 381,893,827 downwards.
ATGGTGGACAATTTCAATCATCCCTCCATCATGGCGGGCTTATCTTTATGACTCATTTCTTGACTTGGTCTCTTTGTCTTTCATGGTTCCTTTGACTTGATGTTGTCATCTTTTTTCCCTCCATTCCCCTCAAAAAATTTCCCCTCCATTAACTTGTTTCACCATGAAAAATGACTTGGACTTTGGTTGACCACTTTGGACTGTCGTTGAATTGCCAACTAAGACTAGGTCGGACCCTAGGTATAATTAATTCTTCCTACAACATATATGTGCCCACAAAAATCTGCATGTTACCCATGATTTCTAACAAACCCAAAGTGTTGCAGTTAGTCCGGAGTCTCCACACTCTCCGAGTTTACATGATTCATCTGTGTAATACTCTAGCTTACTCATTACAGAACAGACGAGGCTATGCCAAGGCAGGTCCTCGGTTGTGGGAAGAAATATGTGGTAGCAAGTACATTCTCGTGGTTGATCTTCTTGGATTTGGCACAAATATATGAGTTCGTATGTGTTTCTAGTATGAGCCATCATTTATTCCTTTTGTGGCCCTTTCAATGGTATGTGGGTCCTATTTAGTATGGGAGGGTCTCCAAGCACCATTGTTTCATCTCGAGAGTAGTAAATATATTCATATACTCAATATATTTATTTATCCCCTTATCATCTGTCACTATCACCAAATACCACTTAAAGGCTAAGATGTTTCCTTTCAGTAAATCTGTTTTCTAGAGTAAACCATTTTATATGAATAATGGTTAGAACCAACTCATTCTCGCGGCAAGGGAATCCTAGCCTCTACCGCTTGCCTCCCACTATAAATAGAGGTGGGGAGCTCTCCATTTCATCCAAAGTTCTCTCTCAACATATGCCATGCAATGATCTGTCTTTCTATCTCTCTCTCCCCACGAAATAGTTTCGTACATAGAAAGGTTGTCTAGTTTTCAATGGGGCCTAGTTCTGGACGGCAACACCCTGCTGGATAGTTGAGACTAGATATGTGCAACCCAGTAGAGAGGTTGTAGTTTCGATTTTAGTTCGAGTGACACGCCGAGATTCTGTCTGGGGTTCTGTCTGAGAGCCTCCCGAAGGGCTATCCGAGGGAGAACATCCTCGTGGTTGGGAGGTTGTAAAATCCTAGCTACAGGGGTCTGCACCATCTCCACTGACTCTCCTTGTGTTGTGCTACGAGTCAGTAATAATGAGATCAAACCTTGTATGCATCTTCATAGTGATCCTGGGCTGGTGCATAGGTAAAAAAAATTGTTTTCTGTTGCATTCCTCTACAGTGGATGGGGGCTTTATAGGTTAAGGGCTATTTGCATTTTGGTGGAGCATTTGTTATGAAGTCCCCTATGAATTTAAACTTAACTAGCAATTCTTTTGCCAACTGATGAATTGGACTACTAGGATAGGAGGTTAAGATGATGCTCCAGTTTGAGATTGACCGGTAGGTTGGGCGTAAGCAAGTTAAAAATCATCTATGTATTTATAGCAAACTTTCTGTAGTCCATTATAACTCAACTTAGCATTATTTTTTGTTGGTTTTTTATGCATCCTCAATATACTATATTGTATTCTATTTTAGATATAAGTAGCAACATTAATAGTTCAAACATTCTAATATATACATTATGGTGCAAATTTGTCATACATTTCTAATATTTGTCATTACAACACATTTCTACTCCTAAAGTAACACTATGTTTTATTATAAAAGAATGTTACTCCCGGTTGTTCAAGAAAATCATTTTTCTACAGAGTATTTTACCCTAGATCCAAGAAAACAAAGGTCATGTTACTCCACAAATTAATATATGCCCCTTTAATATGCTATAGTGTGTACATATCAATGATTCTGCATAATATCATTAAGTATCTATAACACTTGGTATAATGTTTTTAAGGTGTACAAATCTAGCAAATAACTAGACAGAGGTTTGTGAATCAAAATACTATCAAGTGCATATATAACAAAAATAGATAACTCTAGAGTGTATCACGATCCCCTCTCCCACTCTCGTTTGTTGGCGGTGTTTATTTCTTAGTCAAATTTTCCTTTCTTGTTCTTGTGGGTTGAATTGTTAGCCATTGGCACATTCATGCTATGTTTGACATGCATTTGGAATGGGAAGTTCTATAAATCGTATTGTTGTCAATTGATTTTCACATTGCTTCTCTCTACGAAACTATTGTGATCCATCTAAACTTTGTGCCCCACAAATAAGGTGCCTAGGTCATCACTGAGAAAGGTGCTATTTTACACAATTCATATATAAATCGCCTCTTGCAAGTTTTGTACATAGCAAGCACTACAAATGGATATAAGTGGGCCGTTCCAGTAGGGTAGTCCGGTTATGCAAGATTCTAGCCGCCTCCCCTCCCCCTCTTTACCATGGCCGGTTTTCCTAATTTTCTTAGGTTTTTAATTTTCAATTTCTTTTTTCTTCTCCCTTTTTATCTTCCGTTATCCTTTTTCATTCGTTTCCATCTTTTACCTTTTGCACTTCTCTTTCTCTTTTTCAAACTTGAAAAGATTCTTTCGTATTGAGAGAAAAATTCTAAATACATGGAATTTTTTTGAATTTATGTTTTCTTAAGTCATCAACACTTTTCGTATGCACAAACATTTTTTGAAATCTTAAACATTTCCGTACTCGCAAACATTTTCTGTCTTCCCAAATAATTTTTCAACCTCGTGAACATTTTTATATTCGTGTTTTTTTTGAATATTTTTTCACATTTTTTTGAAATTACAAATAACCTCGTATTCCCAAATAATTTGTCATTCATGAATACTTTTCTAAAATATTAAAAAAAATTGTATTTGCAAATATGTTTTATATTCCTAACCATTTTTTTAATCTGTGAACATTTTTGTATTTGCCAACATCTTTTGAATTTACAAGATTTTTTTTCAAATTAGGAACATTCTTCTGTATTCACGACCATTTTTTGATTTGGCAAACATTTTTTGAATTTACGTTTATCTTTTCGAACTTGTGAATAATTTTCCGTATTCGTGAATATATTTTTTAGTTTTGTGACCATTTTTTGAATTTCCAAAAATGGGAATCACGGGTATTTTTGCAAATTCATGAACATTTATTAGAAAAAAATACAGTACACAAATGCATTTTGTAATTTGTGAACATCTTTTAAATTTATGAACAACTTTTTGTCGTGAACATTTTTTAAATGGTGATTGTTTTTCTAAATTCATGAACAGTTTTTTAATTCATAAATATTATTTTTCTATACAAAGTTGACGGAAATAAAAATCCAATCAAAAGAAAAATGTATAGAGGAACAGTTTTTTAGCTTTACATATAGAATAAACTAGTAAAAGCAATTGCTTGCTCTCGCTAGCTAGTAATGAGCCAGCACTGATCGTGATCGTCATTTTTTTTTTTTGAGAAGGAGGAATCGAGCCCCCGACTTCTGCATCAATCGATGCAATCGTGATCGTTATTTAGCTAGCAGTCTGTATTGCTCGCTCAGAACGATACATAGCAGCTCCCGTTATATTTTTCTCAAGGCGATGAGGAGTCTTCGAACGCCTGGAGGTCAGCCTGACCACACCGGACTTTGTTTTCTTTATGTTGATGCACTTGTTGAAGCTTGGGCATTTTCAAGCCTGTACTGAAATTCAATGGGTTCCCATAAGTGCATCAAACTCGTTTTCCACCTTTCAATCCTTGGTAATTTCTCAAACTTTATATTTCCGTTATAAAAATAATGAAAAGAGGGTATCCAGGAGCAACTAACTAAAGGTTATCCCTTGCTGGAGGACCTTCAAGGGTCATTTTTTATGCTCCGTAAGCACGTCAAATGGTGCGTCCAGCCTCGCCACATGCATGTGCTAGACACATTCTTTGAATTTTGTTTTTTGTTTTACTTTTTATATACGTTTGTGGATTTTAGATGAGTTTTTTGGGGGGTTTATTTGACTTTTCTGTATTCGCCTGGTTTCCCCTAGGTCTTGAAGAAAAAAAACATAGATTTTTTAGCATGATTTTTTAGTGCTTTATGAGATGCATATATTTGCTTTTCGTGGAGGGATAAATTTTCCGCGAGAAACGCAACTCGGCTTTTCACAAAGGCAAAAAATTATGCTTCAAGCACATATTTGTTTCTCGTGGATGCACAAATTTGATTTCGTGAGAAACACAGTTGTGCTTCTTGAAAAGAGAAAATATCTTTTTTCATGAGAATCACATATTTGTTTCTCATAAAGGTACATATTAGTTTTCTTGACAAGCACATGTGCTTTTCAGAAAGTGATAAATCTCTGGCTTTCACGGGAAGCACTGATTTGTTTTTCGTGGAAACACAAATTTGCTTTCCAAGAAGCACAGTTGTGCTTCGAGGGAAGGGGAAAAAAATGCTTTCACGAGAAGTAGAGATTGCTTCTCGTGGAGGCACAATTTTGCTTCTGTGGAAGGACATTTGTGTTTCTCGAGAGAAAAAAAAAAGAAAAAAAACATATTGTTTTGGTTCTGGGTTTTTTCTTCCGCTTTTTCGTCATTTTTTTAGATCTTTTTCGTATTTTATTATTTGTTTCCTGGTTTTCGATTTTTTTCATGATTTTTTTAACAAAACCTATTAACATGAGATCTAGTTTTAAACATGTCGACATGGAAATCCAATGATTCGAGATTTTAATCCATGTTCAAGAAATAAAACAATTTGAATTAAAAAAATTGCGAAAAAATTGAAAAACTCAGAGGTTGCTGCAGGTGACGCACATGCAGTATGTCACTTGTCAACGCATGGGAAAGTAGGAGTAATCTTCTGCAAAGGTAACTCTTAACTAGTGATTTCGAAAGATACCTAATTTCAGAAGAAAAAAACGGACTTGTTAAAAATCAGTCGACTGAGACTTCGCGAAGTCTCAGTCGACACTACAATCCGTTAAACTTGCATCGAGATTCGTACAAACATTTTTTTTAGTTTTTTTTTCTGGCATGCTATACTACTTGACTGAAACTTCACGAAGTTTCAGTCGACTGAGACCTAGACACTTAAAAAAAAAGTCCAAAAACCAACGGCAGCACTAAACTCAAGATGGCCCGTTGAACCCATTGAACGAGGCCCTGGTTTTCTGCGCGAACGTCTGTCCTCGGAATGTTTGTGCGAATAAAGTGCTTCAACCCCTAAAAAAATGTTTTTGAATAAGCGGAGGAAAAATACCTGGCCGCTCAAAGTACTAGTAACCTTATCCGCCAAAAATATGTCCCACCCTACAAGCGGCTCCCATCAGCTCGCCCCAGCGGCAAACTCACTCGCTGCCTTGCAACCTAGCCCAACAATGGCGTCGTCGTTGCTCAAGCCACACTCCCACTGCTCTGCTCTGCCGTCCGGGAGAAGCAGCGGCCTACTAAATGGCGGGAGCTGCCCCGCGACGGTGCACGTCGTGCAGAGGCCAGCCGGGAGGAGGGGCGACGCGCTGAAGGCGAGGGCGTTCCCGCTGGACGTGGTGCCGCTGATGGTGACGATGGTGGAGCACGTCGACAACCAGAGGGACTGGGTGGTCACCAAGTCCATCTGGCATCTCAGCGACACGGCCATCAAGAGCTTCTGTGAGACTTCTACCAACTCATCTTCGTCTCGTCACTCAATCGTGTGGGTGCTTCCTGCACGCCTGCAACTTAGTCCCGTCTGAAACTTACGCCATTTTTTGTTCATCTTTTTGTTCGGGTAGACACGTTCTACGCCATGTTCACGGTCTGGGGCGTCTGCTTCTTCGCGTCCATGAAGGCAAGCACCGCACTAGCGACAGTCACCAGAATCGTAGAAATTGATCGTCTCCTTCGATGGTGTTCGTGACGCGGCACTTGTTGTATGAATTAACAGGACCCGTTCTACGACAGCGAGCATTACAGGGGGCAAGGGGGTGATGGCACCGTCCACTGGTACTACGACCGGGTATGTAGCCTCTTCCCTGTGTTTTGCCACTCAGCTCAAAGAATATTCAGACAACTCGCGTATCATTGCATTGATAGAAGGAGTAGAATTCGCAAAAGAATATTCAGACAACTCTATTCTTGTGCTGAAGAAATGTGTGCGTATGTTGCAATGCTGAATTTGCAGCAAGAGGACATCGAGGCGACCGCGAGGGGGGATCTGCTGAGGGAGGAGCTGCTTGAGGAGATCGAGCAGAGGGTGGGAGGGCTGAGGGAGCTCGAGGACGCGGGAATGGAGGGGGAGCTGGAGGAAGCTAAGTAACCGAGACACCCACGCGTATATATGCATGGATTGGCAAAACAGCCTGCCTTCCTCCCCTGAAGTTGAATGAAAAGTTTGGACTCTTCAGTGTAGTAGTACAGTAGAAACTACACAAGTACGCATAGCAAGATCATGTGGCAAATTGTGCAATATACATTTGTACAAAGCAAGGTATACATTCTCCACTAGAATTGGAGCCACGCCATGCCTTGCTATGCCGACCAAAATCGCGGATTGATTAACACCAATATTCGTGCAACACGCGGTTAGACTTGTACATGCTTGCAATTTGCGGGCCTCTTCGTCTTGATAATCTCAATTGACAGGACTTATATGCACTTCGGAAGCCATCAAAAACAAAAATGCACTTCGGAAAATTGGAAGTGTGGCGGTAGTCATGCGATATTCTTACGAAATGGAACAATCCGTAATCTTCTTTCTTGGAGATAATATGAGCAACCTCTTGGGAAAAAAATATGTGCTGCCTAAACCTTCTATGTTATTCAACTTTTGTAAACTTCCCCGTGGAGCATTTATAATCCAGTTAAAGGTGTATAGGGTGTAGATTTAACATTAAGTTGTCCTGTTTCGGTTTAGTCAAACATATTTGAACCAATGGATCCAAATCCAACAACTCCCATGCCACCCATAATCATCAACGCCTCCCTCCCTGTCATAATGATCCACCTCCCTTGCCAGGCTTGTTGGTTGCATCGCACACCATCGCATTTCATTCCTCAGAAATCAGCCATTGTTGCTGTCACCACTCCTCTTCAATTTATCTTGCAGCTACAATACCATATTCTTCACGGGTGTATATTATGCTACCCACTTCTGCTTCAGTATAACTTCCTGAGCATATTAACGAATTATATTTGTTCATACCCTTTCATGATAAAAGATAGGATGATATTTTTAATTAAATACGTCGTCCGGCCAAATGTACACGGCGTAAGTTTAGGGAGGCACCTCACTGGGCCAGCCCATTTGGTGAAAGTGAGTGCTCAGTGCTAACCAATTGAGCGCTAATTGTCATGCTAGGAATCCACGCCGGGTTTGAACAAATTCCAAAACCGTATGCAAGTTGCATCAACGTCATGTCACTATCAGAATCGCCTCCTAAACACCGTCGACATAGACCCGAATAGCCCTCGGCATAGACCCGAACACCGTCGGTGTAGGACCGTCGGGATCACGTGCGTCGGCATACCCAGGTAGTTTCGCCGGCATAGGGAAACCATCGGCATAGGGAAACCGTCGACATAGGTCCCTATGCCGACGTCTGACCGTACGACCGTCGGTGTAGATAGGTCGTCGGCATCCTTTTTCACGTGACGGCGGTTGACGACGCCGTCGGAGTACGTCAACCAACCGAAGGCATCCACGTGGCGGGTCTATGCCGACAGTTACACCGTCGGCATAGGTCAAGAGCTACGTCGACGGTGTAACCGTCGGCATAGCCTTACAATGTGGTAGCTCCTGGTGTTTCCGGAGGCAGGGCTACTTCGACGGTTACACCGTCAGCATAGGTCATGAGCTACACCAACGGTGTAACCGTCGGCATAGCCTTGCCACGTGGCAGCTCCTGGTGCTCCCGGAGGCAGGGCTACGTCGACGGTTACACCGTCGGCATAGGTACTGTTTTTTTTGTTTTTTCCCCGATAATATACATCAAAATATATCACAAATAATAAACAACATATATATATATCACGGATCCACATCATTATCACCACAACATAAGTATTATCATCACAACATAAGTGAAATCAACAAAACATACGTTGAAACAACACAACATAAGTCGAAACAACACGACATAAGTCCATCCATAATATAAATGCATGAAAGATACAAGTCACGACCACCACCACCTAGAGGCTTAAGCACCAGGAGGTCCACCACCAAGTTCGTTACCGCCAAGACCGCCAAAGCCAAGGTCGTCACTACTACCAGCACCGCTACCGGCAAGACCGTCACCGCCACCTCCTTGGTGGATCGAAGTGACCGGGCTCCGTGACTCGGGAGTGATGCCATAATTATCACCACCACCAACGGAGGATCGATCGGTTCCCTGCATGTATGGAAAGAGATGTTAAAGAGATATATGATTGTGTTGAATACACGATAAGTAGTTGAATAGTTTGGTGATGTACTAACCGGAGTCAGACAATGTTGTGCCACAAATTCTTCAAACGTAAGCAGCATTGGTTGTTTTCCAGCAGGTGGTGGTGGTGGTTCCATTACAGGAACCGTGTGGGCCGCCATAGACTCAAAAACGAGTTGCATGTTAGTTGATCAAGCACACACGAAGGTTAGAAGAAATGAAAATCCAAATGTGAGAGTCAAATGAAAGGGGCTAAACTAACCTTCATCATGCGAATGGCGTGGTCCGAGACTGCTGCAACTCTCGCGTTCCACACCATGGTCTCCTGACGTTGGTACTCCATGTAGGACTTCAATATGACATGATGAAACTCATAAAAACATCTTGATGTGGAAAATAAAATGAGAAAAAGGAAGATAAGAGGGAAAATTCTTACAGTGTTGCTGGGCTAGGAGGGATAGTGAGTGTGCACTGGTCGTCCTCGGCTGCGGGCTTAGGCCCAGGTTGGTAAATCGGAGCTGTGTGTAGGAGATAGAAGGAGTGGCCATGGCATCTAGAACTGCCTATCGACCATGACTCTTCGGCCCTATGCTGACCACCGCCCTGTCATTTGTAGCCTCTTTTATGGGGTCAGGTGTGTCAGGATTGTACCCCAGATACACCTTCTTGTAGATCTCAAGGTGCTCGCCGGACTTGCCGTAGTACTTGCCCTTGTCATCCTTGGGCTTAGTCCTCACATGGGCTAGCTCCCACGCCTCCATGTTTGAGAGTGGCCGCTTAAATTTCTCCTCCTGCACCACCAAACACCATCAAACAGAGGTTAGTCATACATAGAAGAAGAAGAATGTTTCATGTACATAGATATACCTGAACTTTATTGTGGCTCTAGTGGTTCCGGTTTCCTTGACTATGTGTTCCATCAGTCCCTCGATTAGCCCGGTTTTGGATGCTTTTAGCAACCCACTTTTCATCGTCACCGAGACACATATCAACCAATGCCTCCCATGATTTCTTTTTCCAAAACACCAACCAAGACATGCCTACATAATGAAAGCATAGTGGCATGTCGACACGAAACAATGAAATTTACCACAAACATCGGAATGAAAAGTCTGTTATACTTACCAACATGTATTGCTCCTTAGTAAGGTAAGCTGCTCCTCCCACGCGAAATCCTTGGGCATCTTCATGTTACAATAGTTGTAATAATATTCCGAGATGGCCACCCAGCGCACCTCGTACTGGATCTGGCAGGCCTGCTTCTTTGCAGCTATCTAAAACAGCTGCCTCTTTTGACCATCCTTATCGACCACCTCAAGGTACTGAGAGGAACTGCACTTCCTACAATACTTGTCATTTGCATACTCGTGCCTAAACAAAAGGCAATTCTTCGGACAGACATGTATTTTCTCATAATCCATAGAGAGTGTCTTCATGAATTTTTTTCATGGCATACATGCTTTCCGACAGTTCATGACCATCGGGAAGGCTGTTAGCCCATACTCCCAGAAATGCTTTGATACAAGCTTGACTACAGTCGTACTCAGCCTTAACTGCCATCAGTTGCGAGATGGCATCCAGCTGAGAGAGTGTGGCACTCGCATAAAGAGGCTTCTTTGACGAAGCCAAGATCTCCAAGAAGGACTTTGTCGTTGCCTTAGGCTCCTCCGGATCCTCTAGTTCATTCTCTGAAGGTGTCGCATGTGTCGCCTCTGCAACAATGACATCATCTAGCATGTCTCTGACCCCGTCATCCACATAACCACCGATGCGTTGATGCATCACCTCCTCTTTACCACGGTCCCACTCGGCAAAGTTTATCGGCATGTCAAAGTTTTTCATATATCCGTACATGTGAAGGTGCCAGGTCATTTCGTCCTTGCCTTTAGAGTGACGTCTGCTACATCTCGCACACGGCCAATGTGGAATCATTCTCATTGGACCACGGAATGTCTCCCTCAAAACACATCGGTTTTGGAAATCCACTCTGAAGTACTCGATTCCCATGGGTTTTCCCACGGGTAAAACCACTATACATCCACCGATTATCTACCATCCTCTACTTTATTAAGAGCCACACAACAAAATTAAGATTCAATATGATTTAGTCACATCAAATATTTATTTTCTACCGCGTTGACGACACTAAATCCACCTACATCTCTAATAGGTAAAGATGGTCCTAATCCCACCCGAGGATGTGTAGATTGAGTACGTTCTCCATGCTCTACCCCATTCCGAGACAAAATTTTGGCAGCACCTCCCCGTTGTTCTCCAGATACACGTCTCGGCAAATAGCCGAGAGAATGTGCTCCGGAGAACAATGGGGAGGCGCCACCAAAATCTTGTCTCAGAACGGGGTAGGGCATGGAGAACGTACCCAATCTACACATCCTCAGGCTGTCCGTGGAAAACGCTGGACAATCCAAAAGAGTTGCAGTGATAAATATGCAATTGAATGCATATTTATCGATGCAACCCTTTCGGACGGGAGACGCCTAGGTTACGCGACTTGACGTCATAATTAAATCTAGTGACATGATTAAAAGAGAGTAGGAGGAGTTGTTGGATATGTAGCTCACCCTCGGCTATAAAGGAAGTAGTCGAACAACAGCGGGATCACGGACCAACAACTTCGACGACAATGACTCCAAAGAGATGCAAAAACACAAAGCCTGCAAATTTTACCGACAAAACAATTTAGATCATTACATCAAATATCTATTTTTTAGCAAGACCATCAACATCTTCATTATTAATATGTGTTTCCCCCACCGTGCGTTTCTTAGCAAGTTAACATTATTAATATTTCTCATTATCTATTTTTATCAAGACCATCTACATCCATCTAGCAACAACATCATCATCATCATTCATCATTCATTAACATTTTTAGCATGTTAGCATTAACAGCAACAACTGTTGGAAATATGCCCTAGAGGCAATAATAGATTAGTTATTATCATATTTCCTTGTTCGTGATAATCGTTTATTATCCATGCTATAATTGTATTGATCGGAAACTCAGATACATGTGTGGATACATAGACAACACCATGTCCCTAGTATGCCTCTAGTAGACTAGCTCGTTGATCAAAGGATGGTTAAGGTTTCCTAGCCATGGACATGAGATGTCATTTGATAACAGGATCACATCATTAGGAGAATGATGTGATGGATAAGACCCAAACTACAAACATAGCATATGATCGTTTCAGTTTATTGCTACTGTTTTCTGCATGTCAAGTATATGTTCCTATGACCATGAGATCATGCAACTCACGGATATCGGAGGAGTGCCTTGTGTGTATCAAACGTCGCAACGTAACTGGGTGACTATAAAGGTGCTCTACAGGTATCTCCGATGGTGTTTGTTGAGTTGGCATGGATCGAGACTGGGATTTGTTACTCCGTGTAACGGAGAGGTATCTCGGGGCCCACTCGGTAATGCAACATCACAATAAGCCTTGCAAGCAATGTGACTAATTGTTAGTTGCGGGATCTTGTATTACGGAACGAGTAAAGAGACTTGCCGGTAACGAGGTTGAACTAGGTATGGAGATACCGACGATCGAATCTCGGGCAAGTAACATACCGAAGAACAAAGGGAACGATATACGGGATTAACTGAATCCTTGACATAGAGGTTCGACCGATAAAGATCTTCGTAGAATATGTAGGAACCAATGTGGACGTCCAGGTCCCGCCATTGGTTATTGACCGTAGAGGTGTCTCGGTCATGTCTACATAGTTCTCGAACCCGCAGGGTCTGCACACTTAAGGTTCGGTGACGTTTCGGTAGTGTAGAGTTATGTATGGTGGTGACCGAAGGTTGTTCGGAGTCCCGGATGAGATCCCGGACGTCACGAGGAGCTCCGGAATGGTCCGGAGGTAAAGATTCATATATAGGAAGTCCCAGTTTGGTTTCCGGAAAAGTTTCGGGCTCATCGGTAGTGTACCGGGAGTATCGGTATTGTACCGGGAGTGCCGGTAGTGTACCGGAGGACCTCCGGGAGGGGTACTTCGACCCCAAGAGGTCCATGGGCTGTGGGAGAATAATAACCAGCCCTTATTGGGCTGGGAAAACAGCCACAAAGGCCCATGGCGCAGGAGAGAAAGTCCTAAAGCAAAAAGTGGAAAATTAGCCAATAGGAGGCAATCCTACTCCAACTAGGATTGGAGGTGAAGTAGGATTTCTTCCCACCTCCTATTTCGGCCGACCCAAAGGCCTTGGCTGCCTCTCCTCTCCTCTCCTCCTATATATACTAGTGGATTGGGTGGTTTTTGGACAGAATTTCCGGCCACGTGCTACCCGTTTCACCGGTGCACAGTTTCTCCTCTAGATCGGTTTTCCGCAGCGCTTAGGCGAAGCCCTGCCGGAATCACTCCACCACCATCACCGGAGCGCCGTCACGCTGCCGGTGAACTCTCTCTCCTCTCCACCTCCTCTTGCTGGATCAAGATGGTGGAGATCGTCATCAAGCTGCACGTGTGCTGAACGCGGAGGTGCCGTCCGTTCGGCGCTAGATCGGAAGGACCGTGATCGAGATCGCGAGACGGTTCGTGATGAGATCGCGGAACGGATCGTGATGAGTTCGTAGGACAGATCGTGATCAAGATCGTGAGACGGATCGTGATGAGATCGCGGGACGGATCGTGATGAGTTCACGGGACGGATCGTGATTGGATCGCGGGACGGATCGTGATGAGATCGCGGGACGCTCGGCGATTTGGATCGCGAAGATGTTCGACTACACCAACCGCGTTTCTTAACGCTTCCCGCTTAGTGATCTACAAGGGTACGTAGATCCACTCTCCCTCTCGTAGATGCTCATCACCATGGATAGGTTTGCGTGTGCGTAGGAAAATTTTTGTTTCCCATGCGACGTTCCCCAACAGTGGCATCATGAGCTAGGTTGATGGTTCGATGAGATCTCGAGTAGAACACAAAAGGTTTGTGGGCGTTGATGCTTAGATTGCTTCCTCCCTTGGTCGTATTTTGGTTCAGCGGGATTGTGAGATGAAGCGGCCCTGACCAACATTACTCGTACGCTTACGAGAGACCGGTTCCCTCGACGCAACTTGTTGCCTAGATGGCTTGCGGGTGACAGTTTCTCTCACTTTAGTTGGATCGGATTCGACAAAGGCGGTCCTTGAGAAGGTTGAAAAGCAAACTAGTGTATCACCGTTGTGGTTTATGCGTAGGTGAGAATCGTTCTTGCTAGATACCCATAGCAGCCACGTAAAATATGCAACAACAATTAGAGGACGTCTAACTTGTTTTTGCAGGGTATGTTGTGATGTGATATGGCCAATTACATGATGAGATATATGTGATGTATGAGATGATCATGTGATGTATAGATTATCACGACTTGCATGTCGATGAGTACGGCAACCGGCAGGAGCCATAGGGTTGTCTTTAATTATTGTATGACCTGCGTGTCAATCATTAAGCGCTATGTAATGCTTTACTTTATCGCTACGGTAGCAATAGTAGTAGAAGCATGCAGGGCGTGACAACCCCAATGGCAACACATTGATGGAGATCAAGATGATAGAGATCATGGTGTTGTGCCGGTGACGATGGAGATCATGCCGGTGTTTCGAAGATGGAGATCTTAAACACAAGTTCATGGCCATATCATGTCACTTATGAATTGCATGAGATGTTAATCCTTTTATGCACCTTGTTTTGCTTAGTACGGCGGTAGCATTATAAGGTGATCCCTCACTTGAATTTCAAGATGAACTGTGTTCTCCCCGAGTGTGCACCGTTGCGAAAGTTCGTCGTGTTGAGACACCACGTGATGATCGGGTGTGATAGACTCTACGTTCACATACAACGGGTGCAAGCCAGATTTGCACGCGCAGAACACTCGGGTTAAACTTGACGAGCCTAGCATGTACAGACATGGCCTCGGAACACGAGAGACCGAAAGGTCGAACATGAGTCATATAGTAGATATGATCAACATAATGATGTTCACCATTGCAGCCACCTCAACTCACGTGATGATCGGACTTGAGTTGGTGAATTTGGATCATGTATCACTCGAATGATCGGAGGGATGTCAATTTGAGTGGGAGTTCTTAAGTAATATAATTAATTGAACTCATTATCATGAACATAGTCAAAGTGTCTTTGCAAATTATGTTGTAGATTACTAGCTCGCGCTGTAGCTCCCTTGTATTTTTATATGTTCCTAGAGAAATAGAATTGAAAGATGTTGGTAGCAAAATTGCGGACTGGGTCCGTGATCTGAGGATTGTCCTCACTGCTGCACAGAAGGCTTATGTCCTTAATGCACCGCTCGGTGCGCCACCCCCTCTAGCGTCGTCTATAGATGTTGTGAACATCTAACAGGCACGTTTCGATGACTACTTGATAGTTTAGTGCGTCATGCATTACGGCTTAGAATTGAGGCTCCAAAACGTTTTGAACGTCACGGAACATATGAGATGTTCTAGGAGCAGAGATTGTGATCTCAGGCTCGTGCCTTTGTTGCGAGATATGAGATCTCCAACAAGATTCTTTGCTTGTAAGATGAAGGAGAATAGCTCAATCGTTGAGCATGTACTCAGATTGTCTGGGTACTACAATCGCTTGAATCAAGTGGGAGTTGATCTTCCAGATAAGATAGTGATTGATATAGTTCTCCAAGTCACTGTCACTAAAGCTACTAGAACTTAGTGATGAACTATAATACACCAGGGATAGAAGTATTGATCCCTGAGCTGTTCGCGATGTTTGACACCGCGAAGGTAGAAATCAAGAAGGAGCGTCAAGTGTTGATGGTTAATCAAACCACTAGTTTCGAAAAGGGCAAGAGCAAGGAGGGAAACTTCATGGATAGCAAGTCAATTGCTGCTCCAGTGAAGCAACCCAAAGTTGAACTCAAACCCGAGACTAAGTGCTTCTATTATGAGGTGAGAGGTCGCTGAAGCGGAACAACCCTAGATACTTGGTAGATAAGAAGGCTGGCAACATCGACAGAAGTGTATTTGATATACGAGTTATTGATGTGTACCTTGCTAGTACTCCTAGTAGCACCTGGGTATTGGATACCGGTTCGGTTGCTAAATGTTAGTAACTCGAAATAAAAGCTACGGAATAAACGGAGAACTAGCTAAGGGTGAGGTGACGATGTGTGTTGGAAATGTTTCCAAGGTTGATGTGATCAACATCGCACGCTCTCTCTACCTTCAGGATTAGTAACGAACCTAAATAAATGTTATTTGGTGTTTTGCGTTGAGCATGAACATGATTAGATCATGTTTGTTGCAATACGATTATTCATTTAAGTCAGAGAATAATAGTTATTCTGGTTACATGAATAATACCTTCAATGGTCATGCACCAAGTGAGAATGGTTTGTTGAAATCTTGATCGTAGTAGTACACATGTTCATAACATTGATGTCAAAAGATACAAAGTTAATAATGATAGTACCACATACTTGTGGCACTGCCGCTAAATGTCATATTGGTATAAAGCGCATGTAGAAACTCCATGCTGATGGATATTTGGACTCATTGATTTCGAATCGGTTGAGACATGCGAACCATGCCTCTTGGGCAAGATGACTAAAGGACCCCGTTGGATGGAGCAGGCAAGTGATTCATTGGAAATGATACATGTTGATGTATGCAATCTAGTGAGTCTTGTAGCGTGCAGTGGATATCGTTATTTTCTTACCTTCACTGATGATTTGAGTAGATATAGTGTATATTTACTTAATGAAACACAAGTCTGAATCGTTTGAAAGGTTCAAGCAAATTCAGAGTGAAGTTTAAAGATCATCGTGACAAGAAGATAAAAATGACCGCGATATGATCGTGGAGGTGAATATCTGAGTTACGAGTTTGGCATACAACTTAAGACAACGTGAAATTTGTTTCACAACTAACGCCACCTGGAACACCATGCTGTGATGGTGTGTCCGAACATCATAGTCATGCTCTATTGATATAGTGCATACTGTGATGTCTCTTATCATTTTACTACTATAATTTTTGGGGTTATGCATTAGAGACAACTACATTCACTTTAAATAGGGCATCATCTAAATCCGTTGAGATGACACCGTGTGAATTATGGTTTGATAGAAACCTAAGCTGTCATTTCTTAATGTTTGGGGCTGCGATGCTTGTGTGGAAAATGTTTTCACATAATAAGCTAGAACCCAAAGCGGACAAATGTATCTTCATAGAATACCCTAAGAACAGATGGGTATGCCTTCTATCTCAGATCCGAGTGCAAAGTGTTTGTTGCTAGAACTGGGTCCTTTCTCGAGAAAAAGTTTCTCTCAAAAGAATTGAGTGGGAGGAAGATAGAACTTGATGAGGTTGTTAAACCTTTGTTCAACCAGAGAGTAGCGCAGCGCAGAAAGATGTTTCTGTGAAGCCTACGTTAGTTGAAGAGGAAGTTAATGATGATGATCATGAAGCTTCAGGATCAAGTTACTATCAAACTCCGTAGGTCGACAAGGATGTGTACTGCTCCTGAGCGGTACGACAACTCTGTCTTGGAGGTCATGTTGTTGGACAACGATGAACCTACGAGCTATGGATAAGCGATGATGGGCCCGGATTCCGACAAATGGTTGGAGGCCATGAAATCCGAGATAGGATCCATGTATTAAAACCAAGTGTAGACTTTGGTAGACTTGCTCGTTGGACGGCAGGTCGTTGAGTACAAATGGATCTTTAAAATGAAGACAGACACTGATGGTGAATGTCACTATTTGTAAAGCTCGACTTGTTGCAAAGATGTTTGTGACAAGTTCAAGGAGTTGAGTACGATGAGACTTTCTCACTCGTAGCGATGCTAAAAGTCTGTTGGAATTGTGTTAGCAGTTGCTGTGTTTTCAATTATGAAATCTGGCAGATGGATGTCAAAACATCGTTTCCTTAATGGTTTACTTGAGGAAAGGTTGTATGTGATACAACCAGAAGGTTTTGTCAGGCCTAAGGATGCTAAAAGGTGTGCAAGCTTCGGTGATCCTTCCATGGACTGAAGCAAGCATCTCGGAGTTGGAATATACGCTTTGATGAGGTGATCAAAGTTTTGATGTTTATACAAAGTTTATGAGAAACTTGTATTTGCAATAAAGTGAGTGGGAGCACTATAGAATTTCTGATCAGTATATGTGGATGACATATTGTTGTTCAGAAATAATGTAGAGTTTCTGGAAAGCATAAAACGGTTATTTGGAAAGTGATTTTCAAAGGAAGACCTGGATAAAGCTACCTAATTGTTGAGCATCAAAATCTATAGAGATAGATCAAGATGCTTGATGAGACTTTCAATGAGTGCATACCTTCACAAGATTTTGAAAGAGTTCAAAATGGATCAGCCAGAGAAATAGTTCTCGTCTGATTTGTAAGGTGTGAAGTTGAGTGAGACTCAAAGCTCGACAACGGCAGAAGAAAGAGAAAGGACGAACGTCGTCCCCTATGCCTTAGCCATAGGCTCTATATTATGCCATGCTGTGTACCGCACCTATGTGTGCCTTGCCATGAGTTTGTCAAGGGGTACAAGAGTGGTCCAGGAGTGGATCACTGGACAGCGGTCGGAATTATCCTTAGTAATCAGAGGACTAAGGAAATGTTTCTTGATTATGGAGGTGATAAAGAGTTCGTCGTAAATAGTTACGTCGATGCAAGCTTTAACACCTATCCGGATGACTAGTAGTAGCAATCTGGATACGTATAGTGGAGCAGCCATTTGGAAATAGTACCAAGTGGAGTGTGGTAGCAGTGTTTACGGTTTGACATAGAGATTTGCAAAGTACACACGGATCTGAATATCGCAGACCCGTTGACTATAAGACCTCTCTCACATGCAAAGCATGATCGAGCCCCAAAACTCATTGGGTGTTAGATTCATAACAATGCGAATCACATGGTGATGTGAACTAGATTATTGACTCTAGTGCAAGTGGGAGACTGTTGGAAATATGCCCTAGAGGCAATAATAGATTAGTTATTATCATATTTCCTTGTTCGTGATAATCGTTTATTATCCATGCTATAATTGTATTGATCGGAAACTCAGATACATGTGTGGATACATAGACAACACCATGTCCCTAGTATGCCTCTAGTAGACTAGCTCGTTGATCAAAGGATGGTTAAGGTTTCCTAGCCATGGACATGAGATGTCATTTGATAACGGGATCACATCATTAGGAGAATGATGTGATGGATAAGACCCAAACTACAAACATAGCATATGATCGTTTCAGTTTATTGCTACTGTTTTCTGCATGTCAAGTATATGTTCCTATGACCATGAGATCATGCAACTCACGGATATCGGAGGAGTGCCTTGTGTGTATCAAACGTCGCAACGTAACTGGGTGACTATAAAGGTGCTCTACAGGTATCTCCGATGGTGTTTGTTGAGTTGGCATGGATCGAGACTGGGATTTGTTACTCCGTGTAACGGAGAGGTATCTCGGGGCCCACTCGGTAATGCAACATCACAATAAGCCTTGCAAGCAATGTGACTAATTGTTAGTTGCGGGATCTTGTATTACGGAACGAGTAAAGAGACTTGCCGGTAACGAGGTTGAACTAGGTATGGAGATACCGACGATCGAATCTCGGGCAAGTAACATACCGAAGAACAAAGGGAACGATATACGGGATTAACTGAATCCTTGACATAGAGGTTCGACCGATAAAGATCTTCGTAGAATATGTAGGAACCAATGTGGACGTCCAGGTCCCGCCATTGGTTATTGACCGTAGAGGTGTCTCGGTCATGTCTACATAGTTCTCGAACCCGCAGGGTCTGCACACTTAAGGTTCGGTGACGTTTCGGTAGTGTAGAGTTATGTATGGTGGTGACCGAAGGTTGTTCGGAGTCCCGGATGAGATCCCGGACGTCACGAGGAGCTCCGGAATGGTCCGGAGGTAAAGATTCATATATAGGAAGTCCCAGTTTGGTTTCCGGAAAAGTTTCGGGCTCATCGGTAGTGTACCGGGAGTATCGGTATTGTACCGGGAGTGCCGGTAGTGTACCGGAGGACCTCCGGGAGGGGTACTTCGACCCCAAGAGGTCCATGGGCTGTGGGAGAATAATAACCAGCCCTTATTGGGCTGGGAAAACAGCCACAAAGGCCCATGGCGCAGGAGAGAAAGTCCTAAAGCAAAAAGTGGAAAATTAGCCAATAGGAGGCAATCCTACTCCAACTAGGATTGGAGGTGAAGTAGGATTTCTTCCCACCTCCTATTTCGGCCGACCCAAAGGCCTTGGCTGCCTCTCCTCTCCTCTCCTCCTATATATACTAGTGGATTGGGTGGTTTTTGGACAGAATTTCCGGCCACGTGCTACCCGTTTCACCGGTGCACAGTTTCTCCTCTAGATCGGTTTTCCGCAGCGCTTAGGCGAAGCCCTGCCGGAATCACTCCACCACCATCACCGGAGCGCCGTCACGCTGCCGGTGAACTCTCTCTCCTCTCCACCTCCTCTTGCTGGATCAAGATGGTGGAGATCGTCATCAAGCTGCACGTGTGCTGAACGCGGAGGTGCCGTCCGTTCGGCGCTAGATCGGAAGGACCGTGATCGAGATCGCGAGACGGTTCGTGATGAGATCGCGGAACGGATCGTGATGAGTTCGTAGGACAGATCGTGATCAAGATCGTGAGACGGATCGTGATGAGATCGCGGGACGGATCGTGATGAGTTCACGGGACGGATCGTGATTGGATCGCGGGACGGATCGTGATGAGATCGCGGGACGCTCGGCGATTTGGATCGCGAAGATGTTCGACTACACCAACCGCGTTTCTTAACGCTTCCCGCTTAGTGATCTACAAGGGTACGTAGATCCACTCTCCCTCTCGTAGATGCTCATCACCATGGATAGGTTTGCGTGTGCGTAGGAAAATTTTTGTTTCCCATGCGACGTTCCCCAACAACAACTACATCATCATTCATCTACATAACATCATCATTCATCCATCTAACAACATCATAAATCATCATCAATAAATCACCATCTAACATCTAACTTCATCAATTATCATCATCATTCATCCATACATAAAAAAACTAAGAGATTTAGTTAAAAAAAGAGTTTTGTAGATTTACTACACAACCTTCTTCTTGTAGACTCGTGTTGGGCCTCCAAGCGCAGAGTTTTGTAGGACAATGGCAATTTTCCCTCAAGTGGATGACCTAAGGTTTATCAATCCGCGGGAGGTACAGGATGAAGATGGTCTCTCTCATACAACCCTGCAATCAAATAACAAAGAGTCTCTTGTGTCCCCAACACACCCAATACAATGGTAAATTGTATAGGTGCACTAGTTCGGCGAAGAGATGGTGATACAAGTGTAATATGGATGGTAGATATAGGTTTTTGTAATCTGAAAATATAAAAACAGCGAGGTAACAAATAGCAAAAGTGAGCACAAACGGTATTGCAATGCTTAGAAACAAGGCCTAGGGTTCATACTTTCACTAGTGCAAGTTCTCTCAACAATACTAACATAGTTGAATCATATGTAAATCCCTCACGTGCGACAAAGAGTTCACTCCAAAGTCATAAATAGTGGAGAACAAACGTAGAAATTATTGTAGGGTACGAAACCACCTCAAAGTTATCTTTTCTGATCAATCTTATGAGTTATCCCTATAAGTGTCACAAACAACCCTAGAGTTCGTACTAAGATAACACCTTAAGATACACATCAACCAAAACCCTAATGTCACCTAGATACTCCAATGTCACCACAAGCACCCAAGGGCTTGATTATACGATATGCATCACACAATTTCAGATTCATTATATTCAATCCAACACAAATAACTTCAAAGAGTGCCCCAAAGTTTCTACCGGAGAGTCAAGACGAAAACATGTGCCAACCCCTATGCATAGATTCCCAAGGTCACAGAACCCGCAAGTTGATCACCAAAACATACATCAAGTGGAACAATAGAACATCCCATTGTCACCATGGATATCCCATTGCAAGACATACATCAAGTGTTCTCAAATCCCTAAAGACTCAGTCCGATAAGTAAACTTCAAAGGGAAAACTCAATTCATCACAACTAGATAGAGAGGGGAAACACTCCATATGATTCATCTATATTAATAAAGATCGCGGTACATCAAGATCATGCCATCTCAAGAACACGAGAGAGAGAGAGAGATCAAACACATAGCTATTGGTACATACCCTCAGCCCCGAGGGTGAACTACTCCCTCCTCGTCATGGAGACCATCGGGATGATGAAGATGGCCTCCGATGATGGTTTCCCCCTTCGGCAGGGTGCCGGAACGGGCTCCCGATTGGTTTTTCATGGCTCTGGAGAATTGCGGCGGCTAAACTCCCGATCTAGGTTCTGCGTTGGGTTTTTTGGAATATTTGAGGATTTATAGAACTGAGAGGGAGGTCGGTGGACTCCCGAGGGGCCCACAAGCCTGTGGGGCGTGCCCAGGGGGGTGGTCGTGCCCCTGAGGCTTCTGGCCTCCCCAGTAATCTTCTGGCTTCATCTCCAAGCTTCGTGGGTATCTTCTGGTCCATAAAAAATCACCGTAAATTTTTATTCCGTTTGGAATCCGTTTGATATTCCTTTTCTGTAAAACTCAAAAACACAGAAAAAATAGGAACTGGCACTGGGCTCTAGGTTAATAGGTTAGTCCCAAAAATAATATAAAATTGTAGTAAAATGATTGTAAAACATCCAAGAATGATAATATAACAGCATGGAACAAGCAAAAATTATAAATACGTTGGAGATGTATCACGCGATAGTGGAGAGTCTGGTGCAGGGCGGCCGGTGCTGGGGAGGGGCCGGGGCGGGGCGAGGCGGTGACCGGGGAGGGGTCGGGGCGGGGTGGTGGTCGAGAAGGGGCCGGGGTGGGGCGGGGCGGTGGCCAGGGAGGGTCCGTGGCGGTGGCGGTGGTCGGGGAGGGGCCCGAGGCGGCGCGGCAACAGGGGAAGGGGCCGGTACGAAGCGGTGGTCGGGGAGGGGCCGGGGCGGTGGCCCATAGATGGAGCGCTGGAGCTTGCATACCTTGTTAGCATCTTTAGGATCCACAAAACCTTCCGGCTGCATCATATACAGTTCTTCCTTGAGGAAGCCATTAAGGAATGTCGTTTTGACGTCCATTTGCCAGATCTCATAATCATAAAATGCGGCAATTGCTAACATGATTCGGACAGACTTCAGCATCGCTACGGGTGAGAAAGTCTCATCGTAGTCAACTCCTTGAACTTGTCGATAACCCTTAGCGACAAGCCGAGCCTTATAGACGGTCACATTACCATCCGCGTCAGTCTTCTTCTTAAAGATCCATTTATTTTCAATGGCTCGCTTATCATCAGGCAAGTCTACCAAAGTCCACACTTTGTTCTCATACATGGATCCTATCTCGGATTTCATGGCTTCAAGCCATTTTTTGGAATCCGGGCCCGCCATCGCTTCTTCATAGTTCGAAGGTTCACCGTTGTCCAACAACATGATCTCCAGGACAGGGTTGTCGTACCACTCTGGTGCGGAACATGTCCTCGTGGACCTTCGACGTTCAATAGTAACTTGATCTGAAGTTTCATGATCATCATCATTAACTTCCTCTCCAGCTGGTGTAGGCTCTACAGAAACAACTTCCTGTGCTGTGCTACTCTCCGGTTCGAGTGGAGGTACAATTACGTCATCAAGTTCTATTTTCCTCCCAATCACTTCTTTCGAGAGAAACTCTTTCTCAAGAAAGGATCCATTCTTGGCAACAAATACTTTGCCTTCGGATCTGAGGTAGAAGGTATACCCAATAGTCTCTTTGGGATATCCTATGAAGACGCACTTTTCCGCTTTGGGTTCGAGCTTCTCAGGTTGAAGTTTCTTCACATAAGCATCGCATCCCCAAACTTTTAGAAACGACAGCTTAGGTTTCTTTCCAAACCATAATTCATACGGTGTCGTCTCAATGGATTTTGACGGTGCCCTATTTAAAGTGAATGCGGCAGTCTCTAATGCATATCCCCAAAATGATAGCGGTAAGTCGGTAAGAGACATCATAGATCGTACCCTATCTAATAGAGTGCGATTACGATGTTCAGACACACCATTTCGCTGAGGTGTGCCAGGCGGCGTGAGTTGTGAAACAATTCCACATTTCCTTAGGTGCGTGCCAAACTCGTGACTTAAATATTCTCCACCACGATCAGATCGTAGGCACTTTATCTTCGTGTCACGTTGATTCTCTACCTCACTCTGAAATTCCTTGAACCTTTCAAAAGTTTCAGACCTATGTTTCATTAAGTAGACATACCCATATCTACTCAAGTCATCAGTGAGGGTGAGAACATAACGGTAGCCACCACGATCCTCAACACTCATTGGACCGCATACATCGGTATGTATTATTTCCAACAAGTCAGTTGCTCGCTCCATTGTTCCGGAGAACGGAGTCTTGGTCATCTTGCCCATGAGGCATGGTTCGCATGTGTCAAATGATTCGAAATCAAGAGACTCCAAAAGTCCATCAGTATGGAGCTTCTTCATGCGTTTGACACCAATATGACCAAGGCGGCAGTGCCACATGTAAGTGGGACTATTGTTATCAACCTTACACTTTTTGGTACTCACACTATGGACATGTGTAACATCACGTTCGAGATTCATCAAAAATAAACCATTAACCAGCGGGGCATGACCATAAAACATTTCTCTCATATAAATAGAACAACCATTATTCTCAGATTTAAATGAGTAGCCATCTCGCATCAAGCGAGATCCAGATACAATGTTCATGCTCAAAGCTGGTACTAAATAACAATCATTAAGGTTTAACACTAATCCCGAAGGTAGATGTAGAGGTAGCATGCCGACGGCGATCACATCGACCTTGGAACCATTCCTGACGCGCATTGTCACCCCGTCCTTTGCCACCCTCCGCTTATTCCGCAGCTCCTACTTGGAGTTAAAAATGTGAGCAACCGCACCGGTATCAAATACCCAGGAGCTACTACGAGCGCTGGTTAGGTACACATCAATAACAAGTATATCACATATACCTTTAATGTTGTCGTCCTTCTTATCCACTAAGTACTTGGGGCAGTTCCGCTTCGAGTGATTGGTACCCTTGCAATAAAAACACTCAGTCTCAGGCTTGGGTCCATTCTTGTTCTTGTTCTTCCTGGCAACTTGCTTACCGGGCGCGGCAACAACTTTGCCATCCTTTTTGAAGTTCTTCTTACCCTTGCCTTTCTTGAAACTAGTGGTCTTATTCACCATCAACACTTGATGCTCCTTTTTTATCTCGACCTCCGCTGATTTCAGCATCGAGTACAACTCAGGAATGGACTTCTCCATCCCTTGCATGTTGTAGTTCATCACAAAGCTCTTGTAGCTAGGTGGAAGCGACTGGAGGATTCTGTCAATGACCGAGTCATCCGGGAGATTAACTCCCAGCTGAGTCAAGCGGTTGTGTAGCCCAGAAATCTTGAGGATGTGCTCACTGACAGAACTATTCTCCTCCATCTTGCAGCTGAAGAACTTGTCGGAGACATCATATCTCTCGACCCGGGCATGAGCTTGGATAACTAGTTTCAGCTCTTGGAACATCTCATATGCTCCGTGTTGCTCAAAACGCTTTTGGAGCCCCGGTTCTAAACTGTAAAGCATGCCGCACTGAACAAGGGAGTAATCATCGCATCGAGAATGCCAAGCGTTCGCAACGTCTTGCTCTGCTGGGAGAAGGGGTGGGTCACCTAGTGGTGCATCAAGGACATACAATTTCTTGGAAGCTATGAGGATGATCCTCAAGCCACGAACCAAGTCCGCATAGTTGCTTGCATCATCTTTTAGCTTGGTTTTCTCTAGGAACGCGTTGAAGTTTAGGGTGACATTCGCCTTGTCCATTGGATCTACAATATAGATTGTAAAGACAATTTTAGACTAAGTTCATGATAATTAAGTTCACATAATCAAATTATTTAATGAACTCCCACTTAGATAGACATCTCTCTAGTCATCCAAGTGACACGTGATCCATGTCAACTAGCCCGTGCCCGATCATCACGTGAGACAGACTAGTCATCCATGGTGAACATCTCCATGTTGATCGTATCTTCTATATGACTCATGTTCGACCTTTCGGTCTTCCGTGTTCCGAGGCCATGTCTGTACATGCTAGTCTCGTCAAGTCAACCTAAGTGTATCGCGTGTGTAAATCTGGCTTACACCCGTTGTATGCGAACGTTAGAGCCTATCACACCCGATCATCACGTGGTGCTTCGGAACAACGATCCTTAGCAACGGTGCATAGTTAGGGTGAACACTTTTCTTGAAATTTTATTGAGAGATCATCTTATTTACTTCCTTCGTTCTAAGAAAATAAGTTATAAACATGATAAACATCACATGCAATCAATATAGTGACATGATATGGCCAATATCATCTTGCTCCTTTGATCTCCATCTTTGGGGCACCATGATCATCACTGTCACCGGCATGACACCATGATCTCCATCATTGTGTCTTCATGAAGTTATCTCGCCAACTATTACTTCTACTACTATGGCTAACGTTTAGCAATAAAGTAAAGTAATTACATGGGTTTATGATTGACACGCAGGTCATACAATAAAATAAGACAACTCCTATGGCTCCTGCCGGTTTTCATACTCATCGACATGCAAGTCGTGAAACCTATTACAAGAACATGATCAATCTCATACATCACAATGCATCACATCACATTCTTTGGCCATATCACATCACAAGGCATATGCTGCAAAAACAAGTTAGACGTCCTCTAATTTGTAGTTGCAAGTTTGTACGTGGATGCTATAGGTTTCTAGCGAGAACGTTTCTTACCTACGCCAAAACCACAACGTGATATGCCAATTGCTATTTACCCTTCATAAGGACCCTTTTCATCGAATCCAATCCGACTAAGGTGGGAAAGACAGACACCCGCTAGCCACCTTATGCAACAAGTGCATGTCAGGCGGTGGAACCAGTCTCACGTAAGCGTACGTGTAAAGTCGGTCCGGGCCGCTTCATCCCATAATACCACCGAATCAAGATAAGACTAGTAATGGTAAGCATATTACCAAAATCGACGCCCACAACAACTTGTGTTCTACTCGTGCATAGATTCTACACATAGACCTAGCTCATGATGCCACTGTTGGGAGATGTAGTAGTAAATCAAAAAAATTCCTACAATCACCAAGATCTATCCATGGAAAAACCAGCAACGAGTGGGGAGAGATTGCATCTTCATACCTTTGAAGATTGCTAAGCGGAAGCGTTACAAGAACGCGGTTGGTGGAGTCGTACTCGCAGCGATTCAGATCGCGGTGGATTCCGATCTTAGTGCCGAACAACGGTGCCTCCGCGTTCAACACACGTGCAGCCCGGTGATGTCTCCTACGCCTTGATCCAGCAAGGAGGAAGGAGAGGTTGAGAGAGATCTCCGGCAGCACGACGGCATGGTGACGGTGGAGCTACGTGAACTCCGGCAGGGCTTCACCAAGCGCTACGGAGAACGAGGAAGAGGAAGGGTAGGGCTGCACCAAGAGAGAAAGAAGTCGTGTCTCAAATCAGCCCAAACCCTTGCATATATATAGGAGTAGGGAGAGGGAGGGCTGCCTTGGCCCCTCCTCCAAGGAGGAGAGCTTCGGCCGAACTAGGGGGAGAGTCCACCTCCCACAAGGGAGGTGGATCTCCTCCTTTTAAACCTTTTTCAATCCTATCTCTTATCTCCAGCCGCATGGGCCTTTCTAGAAGGTCTTGGACAGCCCAATAAGGGCTGGCACACCTCCTCTAAGGGCCCACGAAATGCTTTGGTCGTCACACCCCTCCTGGGGGTCCTCCGACACCCTCCCAACACTCCCGGTACACTACCAATGAGCCCGAAAACTTTCCGGTGACCAAAACTAGACTTCCTATATATCAATCTTTACCTCCAGACCATTCCGGAGCTCCTCATGATGTCCGAGATCTCATCCGGGACTCCGAACAACTTTCGGTAATCACGTATACCATTTCCCTATAACCCTAGCGTCATCGAACCTTAAGTGTGTAGACCCTACGGGTTCGGGAGACACGTAGACATGACCGAGACACTTCTCCGGTCAATAACCAACAGCGGGATCTGGATACCCATGTTGGCTCCCACATACTCCATGATGATTTCATCGGATGAACCACGATGTCGGGGATTCAATCAATCCCGTATACAATTCCCTTTGTCTATCGGTATGATACTTGCCCGAGATTCGATCGTCGGTATCTTTATACCTTGTTCAATCTCGTTACCGGGAAGTCTCTTTACTCGTTCCGTAATACATCATCCTGTGACTAACTCCTTAGTCACATTGAGCTCATTATGATGATGCCTTACCGAGTGGGCCTAGAGATACCTCTCCGTCACACAGAGTGACAAATCCCAGTCTCGATTCGTGCCAACCCAACAGACACTTCCGGAGATACCCGTAGTGCACCTTTATAGCCACCCAGTTACGTTGTGACATTTGGCACACCCAAAGCATTCCTACGGTATCCGGGAGTTGCACAATCTCATGGTCTAAGGAAACGATACTTGACATTGAAAAGCTTTAGCAAACAAACTACACGATCTTGTGCTATGCTTAGGATTGGGTCTTGTCCATCACATCATTCTCCTAATGATGTGATCCCGTTATCAACGACATCCAATGTCCATGGTCATGAAACTATGACCATCTATTGATCAATGAGATAGTCAACTAGAGGCTCACTAGGGACATGTTGTGGTCTATGTATTCACACATGTATTACGGTTTCCGGTTAACACAATTATAGCATGAACAATAGACAATTATCATGAACTAGGAAATACAATAATAACCATTTTATTATTGCCTCTAGGGCATATTTCCAACACAACCAACCAGGACCAATGCTCTGTGTATATAAGCGACAGTTTCGATTTTTTCAGATTTCATCTAGCACTTGCCCCGATGACGCCGAGCACATTGATGCCGCCAGGCTGCCCGAGCTCGCTATCAACACCCTCTGCCCCGACACGCGCCCTGCCCTGATGCCGGCACCGCTCCTTGACGCTCTCCCTGCCCCGACGCACGCCTCTACCCCGACGCGCCGCCTTGCCCCGCCGCCCGCCTCTGCCTCGACGCGCTGCCCCGTGCCCCAACGCCGGCGCCGCTCCCCGACACGCGCCCTGCCCCGACACCGCCTCGCGCCACAGCCCTACCCCAACGACGCTGCCCCTCCTCCCCGTTCGGTCCGGCCGGCCCCCTTTCCTCCCTCCTCCCTGTCCCTGTTGATTTTGCTGATTAATTTTGATGATATATAGATGATATATGATAGTTAGATGATGATGTTGATGATAGCTGATGATGTTGATGATAGATGTATGCTTTTTTTTGTTCATATAATTTTTTATAGCATTTTTGGTCCATGTATATATGTGTGTGTATATGGATGGATGGATGGATGTATATATATAGAAAATTATCATATGATATAAAAATAATATCGTAGCTTCCTATTTTTTTCCATGGATGTATGCTAAAGAAAATTATGAAAGAGTTTATGGGAGGTTTTTGTCAAAAGGTTCAATGATTTTTCAAGGCAAAAAATTGAACTAATTAAGGTATCCCATGTTTTTTTATATATGATATATGTATTTTGTTGGCATAAAATAAGTTGGCTAAAAAGAAGTTCCTTCACGAAGGGGTTTTACTTTGCCTAAATCGGGGAGGGGCAACTTCACTAAATGTTCATGATTTTTTTGTTCATATTAAGAAAGAGCGTAAATCGGGGGAAATGAGGGGGGAGGAGTATCCCCTAACTCTCTCGGGAAAATGAGGGGGGAGGAGTCCGCAAACCCTAGAAGTGTTGTCGAGGCCACCCCAAACCCTAGAAGCGTTGTCGAGGCCAACCAAATTTACCAAGTCAAATGAGTTAAAAGAGCGTTGTCGAGGCCACCCCAAACCCTAGAAGAGTTGTCGGACATTCATGAGAGAGGCGGTCCAGACGTCGGACATTCATGTTTGTATATTAATTGCCATGTTCTAATATTTGCAGAAACTATGGATCCAAGAGATGAAGAACAAGAACAGTTGTTGGGGGACATAATCCATGGCGGACGTGATATCTTGTCGTATCTCAACTTCACCGATGGTCTGGAAGGAGTGGATTATGACGGCTCCGGTGATCGAACAATGGAGGAGGAAGGACATGATCATGATGGCTCCGGTGACCGAATGCCGGAGGAAGAAGGAGACCATGATGACGGCTCCGGTGGCCGATCGAAGGAGGGAGTTGTTGCAAAGTCTGGCGAGGTATATATATTAATTAAGCCTATACTGACTCTAGCTAATTGATGCATTAATTGTTTTGGTATGTACATATATTGATTAACTCTTCTTTCTTCTATTATAGCCCTCCGGATCGAGCCAAACTTCGGTAACGAGACGAGGCCCGAAGAAGAGGTTGCGCAAGGATGAAAAGTTCACGATCACAGCACTCGCGAACGATGGCCATCCGATTGAACCCAAGCAGACCAAGAATGCATTTTCTGCTCAGTGCAGAGCTATTGTTAGGGACAACATCCCGATCAGCATCAAGAAATGGAATAAGCCTAAGGACGGCGCCCCTGATGGTGATTATGTCACCCATAGACAGAAAGAAGATCTTTGGACCGTGCTGAAGGCAAATTTCACCCTACCGCCAAAGGAGGATCCGAATAAGCCAGTTATAGAGCCACGGGTCAAGGCATGTGCTCTTAAGAAGATGGCAGATCTATTCAGGAGGTGGAAGAATGAGTTGAAATCAAAGTTTGTCGACAAAGGGAAGACTCCAGCATTCGTCAGCCAATATGAGAAGATAGGAGATTAGTGGCCCACATTTGTGGCCTATAAGACATCGGAGAAGAGTAAGAAAATGTTAGAGACAAACAAGAACAATGCTACAAAGAAGCAGTTTCACCATCACACGGGGTCAGGTGGCTACCTTAAAGCCCGGCCGTTGTGGGACAAAGCTGAGAATGACTTGCTTGCTAAAGGGGTCCAACCACAAACATATAACTGGCCAGACCGTTCAAGGACTTGGTTCTTCGGGGGAGGGAACTTTGAACCCTGAAGCAGGGAAGTGCTGTTAGACGGACAAGCAACTTGCAATACCCGTGAACAACCTTCAGAACTATATCACCACAGCGCAGGAAGGGACGTTCATTCCCGACAGAGAGAAGGACGAGCTGACTGAGGCCCTAGGGAATGCTGAGCACCCTGGACGAACACGAGGCACACCAGGCTTCGTTTCGTGGAAGGTTGGGTTTCCCGACGCAGGCGGTTATAGAAGCCGGGAGAAAAAGAGGAAAGCGGAGCTGGGCGAAATTCAGAAGCTCAATGCAAGACTACAAAAGCTAGAGGAAGCTAAGAGCCAGCCAGCTGCCGGCCAACCATCTCAGCGGCACGAAGCTACCCCAGAAGCAACTACCCCACCATCTCAGCGGAGAAGCAGCGTCGCTTCCACGGAGCCCATTCAGCCTGACTTCACTTCTCCTAGCTACCCCGTGGATACTATCATGGAATCTCAACATTGCGAGCTTATGACGAAATGCCGGAACCTCACTTTCAAGGTAGCTGTCAGCTCTGTTGCACCTCCTCAACCCAACGGAACTTTTCACTGTCGTCCGATTCCACATGGCTATGTTGTTGTGATGGTGGATGAAGTAATGCCGGAATTTGAGGAGCTCGAGCTTGACCACTGTACAGGTGAAGGAGAGAATAAGCTGGTTCGTGCCCTGAGGAGTACATGTCTATGGCAGAAGGAGTACATCAAGCTTCCAAACTGGACGCCTCCGCCTCCTCCTTCTCCTTAGGCGAATCAGGGCACTCCGCCTCCTCCTCCTCCTCCTCCTCCGGCGAGTGATCAGGGCACACCGCCTCCTTCTCCGGCTCCTCCGGCGCGTGAGGGCACTCCACCTCCTCCTTTGCCTACTCTGGCACGTCGGAGCAGTACGCCTCCTCCTCAACCTCGTCGGCAACGGCAGAAGACAGACGTTGCCGCTGCGGCTCCTCCGGCGCCTAGTAAGCAACGACGGAAGGGAGCCGCCGCCGCTCCGACGGCTAGCAGTACAAGCATAGGCAGTAGGGAATACAGATACAGTCCATCTCTCAAGCCTCTGGAAAAGTTACCATATGAGAGGACCGAGTCTGAAAACAAGGAGATAAGTCAGGCCGAAGTGAGGGGCCATTTTGAAAAGAAAACTCCAGCTCCGAAGGAGAAGATAGATCCGGTGAAAGTGATGCGCACTATCGATGCCCTGAGGCAACCACCACCGTCTCCGCTGGATTCCAACTATGTTCGCACTCTTAAAAAGACATATCAAGATGCGCGACGGTCAGGAAGTACTTCTAGTGATGCAAAGTTAGCAGAACGAAGAAGTGGGAAAAAAATTCTCTAGCTCGGCGAACAGGCGAACCAATCGTGCCCCCCGCTTAAGGTTTCTAGCGATATCGTTGCTAATCATCCAGGGATGGTCCCCGGTACCAAACCTGGTGATTACCTGAGCGATGATGTACTGTTTGAGCAGTTGGAGGTGGACGAATTCAAATACCGGTACGGGCATCCTCTCGTCAAACCCGATCATCCTCCTCTAACAACAATGATGCGAAGATTCCATGAATGGTATATGAAAAGCTGCCGCGAGTCTGAGAAGGATTCTTTGGTACTGTCAGTTAAAGATCAACACTACCTCGTTGGAACTGAAATGTTGAATATTGAATTTGAGGAGATATGGCAGTTATACAATCAGAAGGCCATCGACAAAACAATCGTGACTTGCTACTGCCTGTAAGTACTACTTCTGTAATTAAGTCTCTCTATGTATATAGCTCAGCTCTTTCATTGCATGTATATATAATTATCCTCACTACTATATTATGCAGATTGAAGATCGTTGAATGCAGAAAAGCACAAATGTATGACATTGGGTTCATTAACCCAGATGTCATACATGAGCATAATTTAAAACATTATCCCACACAAACCAAGGAGAACTTGCTAGAATCGTTGCTTAAAAATCAAAACAAAGGGACAATACTCTTTCCTTACAACTTCAAGTGAGTGTTACTGTCTTGTGCATATTCGGTTTCCCTTATTACTCAAGGTTTATAGTAATGTAATTGATGAGTTATGCATGCGCGTGCAGTTTCCACTTTATTCTGCTAGCGATTCAGGTTGAGCGGGGACTAGTAATCATCTTAGACTCGAAACGAAAAGATCCCCAGAATTATGCGGACATGACTAAAATTCTCCAGAAGTAAGTTCAATCGATCATTATCGCATCATATCGGCAACTTTAATTTGTTCATTTCCTGATATCAAGTAATTATTTTCTTTGTCTGGCAGGGTTTGGAAAGAGTTCACAACAATTGTTCCGGCACTGCCGAGGGAGCTACGATTTACACACCCGAAAGTAAGTACTACTAGCTAGTTCCGCGCATCTTCCATTGATTCTAGTTTCATCAATACCATTTATCATGCTTGATTATCAGTTGGATTGAAATCTATTTCTCGTAAAGTGCTTGTGGCAGGAAGACACGACTAATTTATGTGGATACTACGTTTGCGAGTTCATCTACAACGCGATGACCCCTAAGCGGGGCTACTCTGAAAAAGAATTTCAAGTGCGTACGCAATAATATTCACACTTTTATTTTATTACCATATATATGTATTGACCCCCTTCTTCAAATTAGATGTGGAAGATGTGGGATGAATTCCTACCACATGATCGCATACGAGCAATTCAAGAGAATTGGCGGGATTCTTTCTTGACCACGTCATCAACAAAGCCAAACAATACCATGTGCAATTCGACATTAGTTGTTAGGGATTGTAAGAGATCTTATATTTTATATATGTAGCTAGTAGCATCGGATATATATACGAAAACTTGTTATACGACCAATCTCTCGAAGAAAGAGAGGTCGATCACTTCTATCTCTATATGTTCATGACGATTTTCTGTACTTAATGGTTCCTTCATTTGCTTACTAGCTTGCGTGCCGAGTTCTCTCTATAGTAGCTAGCGTCGACCAAGCACGGAGAAAGAGAGGACACTTCTCTCTATCAATTAGCTAGCTATAACAATATAAAACCCCTAAATTAACTCTCTAAACCCCCCTCCCTTTCAAAAAAAACAAGCAATTGCCAGATGCTGACGCGTGGATGCCTATTGGTCCCGCATGGTGTTACCAACCGGGACTAAAGGTCCTCCTGCCTGGGCTCCCCGTAGAGGCCACGTGGAGCCCCTTCTGTCCCGGTTTATAAGAGAACCGGGACTAAAGGTTTCGGGCTTTAGTCCCGACACTTTAGTCCCGGTTCCGGAACCAGGACAAATGGGCCTTACAAACCGGGACAAATGGGTTTTTTTCTACTAGTGAAGTGTTAGCCACGGGATCTTGTATTATGGAACGAGTAAAGAGACTTGCCGGTAACGAGGTTGAACTAGGTATGGAGATGCCGACGATCAAATCTCGGGCAAGTAACATATCAAAGAACAAAGGGAACATCATACTGGATTAACTGAATCCTTGACATAGAGGTTCGACCAATAAAGATCTTCGTAGAATATGTAGGAACCAATATGGGCATCCAGGTCCCGCCATTGGTTATTGACCGTAGAGGTGTCTCGGTCATGTCTACATAGTTCTCGAACCCGAAGGGTCTGCACACTTCAGGTTCGGTGACGTTTCCGTAGTATAGAGTTATGTATGGTGGTGACCGAAGGTTGTTCGGAGTCCTGGATGAGATCCCGAACATCACAAGGAGCTCCGTAATGGTCTGGAGGTAAAGATTGATATATAGGAAGTCCTATTTTGGTCACCGGAAAAGTTTCGGGCTCATCGATAGTGTACCGGGAGTGCCGGGAGGATGCCGGGGACCATCGGGAGGGGTGTCTCGACCCAAAGGACCTCATGGGATGTGGGAGGAGTCAAACCAGCACCTGGTGGGCTGGACTAAGCCCCTACTAAGGCCCATGCATCTAGGGGTGGGGAAAACCTAAAAGGTGGAGAGGTGGAAAGAGTTTCCAAGTGGAAAGAGTTTCCAAGTGGAAAGAGTTTCCAAGTGGAAAGGAGGAATCCTACTCCTAATAGGATTGGAGTAGGACTCCTCCACCTCCAATTTTGACCAAACCTTGAGGATTTGAGGCTGCCTCCTCCCCTCCCTCCCTCCTATATATACTAGAGGATTTAGAGGGAAGAGGTAACCCTAATTGCCACGTGCTGCCCTCTTCTTCTCTAGATCGTAGTTTCTCCTCTAGATTGGTTTCAGCGGTGCTTAGGCGAAGCCCTGCTGGAATAGCTCCACCACCATCGCCGCAACGTTGTCGCACTGCTGGAGAACTCATCTACCTCTCTGCTCCCTCTTGCTGGATCAAGAAGGCAGAGATCGTCATCTAGTTGTACGTGTGCTGAACGCGGAGGTGTCGTCCGTTCGACACTAGATCGGAAGGACCGTGATCAAGATCGCGAAACGATTCATGATGGGATTGCGGGACGGATCGTGATGGGATCACAGGATGGATCATGATTGGATCTCGATATGGATCGTGATGGGATCGCGGGACGCTCGGCGATCTAGATCGCGAAGACACTTGACTACATCAACCACGTTTCTTAACGCTTCCCGCTTAGGTGTCTACAAGGGTATGTAGATCCACTCTCCCTCTCGTAGATGCTCATCACCATGGATAGATCTTGCGTGTGCGTAGGAATTTTTTTTACCCATGCATCGTTCCCCAACAGTGGCATCTGAGCTAGGTTTATGTGTAGATGAGGTCTCAAGTAAAACACAAAGAGTTTGTGGGCGTTGATGCTTAGATTGCTTCCTCCCTTGGTCGTGTTTTGGTTCAGTGGTATTGTGGGATGAAGCGGCCCGGACCAACCTTACTCGTACACTTATGAGAGACAGGTTCCATTGACTGACGTGTAACCTTGTTGCACAAAGATGGCTGGCGGGTGTCTGTTTCTCCTACTCTAGTTGGATCAGATTCGATAACGGCGGTCCTTGAGAAGGTTGAATAGCAATCTATGTATCACCGTTGTGGTTTTTGCGTAGGTGAGATTGTTCTTGCTAGATACCCATAGCAACCACGTAAAACATGCAACAACAATTAGAGGACGTCTAACTTGTTTTTGTAGGGTATGTTGTGATGTGATATGGCCAATTACATGATGAGATATATGCGGTGTATGAGATGATCATGTGTTGTATAGAATATCACGAGTTGCATGTCGATGAGTACGGCAACCGGCAGGAGCCATAGGATTGTCCTTAATTATTGTATGACCTACGTGTCAATCATTAAGCGCTATGTAATGCTTTACTTTATCGCTAAACGGTAGCTATAGTAGTATGAGTATGGTGGGCGCGACAACCCCGATGGCGACACAATGATGGAGATCATGATGATGGAGATCATGGTGTTATGCCGGTGACGATGGAGATCATGCTGGTGCTTTCAAGATGGAGGTCAAAAGCACAAGTTCATGGCCATATCATGTCACTTATGATTTGCATGTGATGTTAATCCTTTTATGCACCTTGTTTTGCTTAGGAAGGCGGTAGCATTATAAGGTGATTCCTCACTTAAATTTCAAGGTCAAATTGTATTCTCCCCTTCTCCCCGAGTGTGCACCATTGCGAAAGTTCGTCATGTCGAGACACCACGTGATGATCGGGTGTGATAGACTCTACGTTCACATACAACGGGTGCAAGCCAGTGTTGCACGTGCAGAACACTCAGGTTAAACTTGACAAGCCTAGCATGTACAGACATGGCCTCGGAACACAATAGACCGAAAGGTCAAACATGAGTCATATAGTAGATATGATCAACATGATGATGTTCACAATTGAAACCACCTCAACTCATGTGATGATCGGACTTGAGTTGGTGAATTTGGATCATGTATCACTCGAATGACCGGATGGATGTCAATTTGAGTGGGAGTTCTTAAGTAATATGATTAATTGACCTCATTATCATGAACATAGTCAGTAGTGTCTTTGCAAATTACGTTGTAGATTACTAGCTCACGCTGTAGCTCCCTTGAATTTTTATATGTTCCTTGAGAAATAAAGTTGAAAGATGATGGTGGCAATATTGCGGACTGGGTCCGTGATTTGAGGATTGTCCTCATTGCTGCACAGAAGGCTTATGTCCTTAATGCACCACTCGATGCGCCACCCCCTCTAGCATCGTCTATAGATGTTGTGAACATCTGAGAGGCACATTCTGATGACTACTTGATAGTTTAGTGTGTCATGCTTTACGGCTTAGAATTGAGGCTCCAAAAACATTTTGAATGTCATGGAACATATGAGTTGTTCTAAGAGCTGAAATTGGGATCTCAAGCTCATGCCCATGTTGTGAGATATGAGATCTCCAACAAGATTATTTGCCTGCAAGATGAAGGAGAATAGCTCAATCGTTGAGCATGTGCTCAGATTGTTTGGGTGCTACAATCGCTTGAATCAAGTGGGAGTTGATCTTCCTGATAAGAAAGTGATTGATATAGTTTTCCAAGTCACTGTCACTAAGCTACTAGAGCTTCGTGATGAACTATAAAATGGCAGGGATGGAAATAATGATCCCTGAGCTGGTCGCGGTATTTGACATTGGGAAGGTAGAAATCAAGAAGGAGCATCAAGTGTTGATGGTTAGTAAAACCACTAGTTTCGAGAAGGGCAAGGGCACGGAGGGAAACTTCATGGATGGCAAGTCAGTTGCTGCTCTAGTGAAGCAACCTAAAGTTGAACCCAAACCCGAGACTAAGTGCTTCTATTATGAGGAGAGCGGTCGGTGAAGCGGAACAACCCTAGATACTTGGTAGATAAGAAGGTTGGCAACATCGACACTAGTATATTTTGATATATGTGTTATTGGTGTGTACCTTGCTAGTACTCCTAGTAGCACCTGGGTATAGGATACTGGTTCGGTTGCTGAATGTTAGTAACTCGAAATAAAAGCTACAGAATAAACGGAGACTAGCTAAGTGTGAGGTGACGATGTATGTTGGAAATGTTTCCAAGGTTGATGTGATCAACATCGCATGCTCTCTCTACCTTCGGGATTAGTGAAAAACCTAAATGAATGTTATTTGGTGTTTGCGTTAAGCATGAACATGATTGGATCATGTTTATTGCAACACGATTATTCATTTAAGTTAGAGAATAATGGCTATTTTGTTTACATGAATAATACCTTCAATGGTCATGCTGCCAGTGAGAATGGTTTATTGAATCTTGATCATAGTAATACACATGTTCATAACATTGATGCCAAAAGATACAAAGTTAATAATGATAGTACCACATACTTGTGGCACTGCCGCTAAATGTCATATTGGTATAAATTGCATAAAGAAACTCGATGTTGATGGATCTTTGGACTCATTTGGTTTCGAATCGGTTGAGACATGTGGACCATGCCTCTTGGGCTAGATGGCTACAGACCCCGTTTTCAGTATGATGGAGCAGGCTAGTAACTTATTGGAAATGATACGTATTGATGTATATGGTCCAATGAGTGTTGTAGCGTGCGGTGGATATCGTTATTTTCTTACATTCACTTATGATTTGAGTAGATATAGTGTATATTTACTTAATGAAACACAAGTCTGAAGCGTTTGAAAATTTCAAGCAGAATCAGAGTGAAGTTTGAGATCATCATGACGAGAAGATAAAATGTCTACGATATGATCGTGGAGGTGAATATCTGAGTTTTGAGTTTGGTATACAACTTAAGACAATGTGAAAGTTGTTTCACAACTCACGCCACCTGGAACACCATAGTGTGATGGTGTGTTCGAACGTCATAGTCATACTCTATTGGATATGGTGCATACTATGATGCCTCTTATCATTCTGCCACTATCATTTTGGGGATATGCATTAGAGACAACTACATTCACTTTATGGAACCGACGTCAGTTGAAGAGGAAGTAAATGATGATGATCATGAAGCTTCGATCAAGTTACTATCAAACCTCGTAGGTTGACAAGGACCCGTACTGCTCCTAAGTGGTACGACAACCCTGTCTTGGAGGTCATGTTGTTGGACAACGATGAACCTACAAGCTATGGAGAAGCGATGATGGGCCCAGATTCCGACAAATGGTTAGATGCCATGAAATCCGAGAAAGGATCCATGTATGAAAACCAAGTATAGACTTTGGTAGACTTGCTCGTTGGATGACAGGTCGTTGAGTACAAATGGACCTTTAACATGAAGACTGTCGCTGATGGTAAATGTCACCATTTATAAAACTCGACTCGTCGCAAAGAAGTTTCTGACAAGTTCAAGGAGTTGATTGTGATGAGACCTTCTCACTCGTAGCGATGCTAAAGTCTGTTGGAATTATGTTAGCAGTTGCTGCATTTTTCAATTATGAAATCTGGCAGATTGATGCCAAAACATCATTTCCTTAACGGTTTACTTGAGAAAAGGTTGTATGTGATACAACCAGAAGGTTTTGTCAGTCCTAAGGATGCTAAAAGATGTGCGAGCTCCAACAATCCTTCTTTGGGCTGGAGCAAGCATCTCGGAGTTGGAATATACGCTGTGATGAGGTGATCAAAGTTTTTGAGTCTATACAAAGTTTATGA
Organism: Hordeum marinum; assembly: GCA_022496015.1. Taxonomy (NCBI): domain Eukaryota; kingdom Viridiplantae; phylum Streptophyta; class Magnoliopsida; order Poales; family Poaceae; genus Hordeum; species Hordeum marinum. The sequence continues at coordinate 381,854,833 of CM039677.1, read as the reverse complement.
GAAACTTGTATTTGCAATAAAGTGAGTGGGAGCACTACAGAATTTTTGATAAGCATATGTGATTGACATATTATTGATCAAAAATGACATAGAATTTCTAGAAAGCATAAATGGTTGTTTGAAAAGAGTTTTTCAAAGGAAGACCTAGATAAAGCTACCTAATTGTTGAGCATCAAGATCTATATAAATAGATCAAGATGCTTGATGAGACTTTCAATGAGTACATACCTTGATATGATTTTGAAAGAGTCAAAATGGATCAGTCAGAGAAAGAGTTCTTGCCTGATTTGTAAGGTGTGAAGTTAAGTAAGACGCAAAGCTCGACCACGATAGAAGAAAGAGAAAGGACGAAGGTCGTCCCCTATGTTTTATCCATAGGCTCTATATAGTATGCCATGCTGTGTACCACACCTGTGTGTGCCTTGCCATGAGTCCGTCAAGGGGTACAAGAGTGATCCGGGAGTGGATCACCGGACAGCGGTCAAGATTATCCTTAGTAACTAAAAGACTAAGGAAATGTTTCTCGATTATGGAGATTATTGACTCTAGTGCAAGTGGGAGACTGTTGGAAATATGCCCTAGAGGCAATAATAAATTGGTTATTATCATATTTCCTTGTTCATGATAATCGTTTATTATTCATGTTATAGTTGTATTGATCGGAAACTCACATACATGTGTGGATACATAGACAACACCATGTCCCTAGTATGCCTCTAATAGACTAGCTCGTTGATCAAAGATGGCTATGGTTTCCTAGTCATGGCCATGAGATGTCATTCGATAACGGGATCACATCATTAGGAGAATGATGTGATGGACAAGACCCAAACTACAAACGTAGCATATGATCGTGTCAGTTTATTGCTATTGTTTTCTGCATGTCAAGTATCTATTCCTATGACCATGAGGTCATGCAGCTCACTGACACCGAAGGAGTACCTTGTGTGTATCAAACGTCGCAACGTAACTGGGTGACTATAAAGGTGCTCTACAGGTATCTCCGAGGGTGTTTGTTGGGTTGGCATGGATCAAGACTAGGATTTGTTACTCCGTGTGACGGAGAGGTATCTCAGGGCCCACTCGGTAATACAACATCACAATAAGCCTTGCAAGCAATGTGACTAAGTGTTAGCCATGGGATCTTTTATTACGGAACGAGTAAAGAGACTTGCCGGTAACGAGGTTGAACTAGGTATGGAGATGCCGACGATCGAATCTCGGGCAAGTAACATACCGAAGAACAAAGGGAACATCATACGGGATTAACTGAATCCTTGACATAGAGGTTCGACTGATAAAGATATTCATAGAATATGTAGGAACCAATATGGACATCCAGGTCCCGCTATTGCTTATTGACCGTAGAGGCGTCTCGGTCATGTCTATATAGTTCTCAAACCCGCGGGGTCTGTGCACTTAAGGTTCGGTGACGTTTTGGTAGTATGGAGTTATGTATGGTGGTGACTGAAGGTTGTTCGGAGTCCCAGATGAGATCCTCGATGTCACGAGGAGCTCCGGAATGGTCCGGAGGTAAAGATTGACATATTGGAAATCCTGTTTTGGTCACCGGGAAAGTTTTGGGCTCATCGATAGTGTACTGGGAGTGCCGAGAGGGTGCCGAGGGACCATCAGGAGGGGTGTCTCAATCCAAAGGACCTCATGGGCTGTGGGAGGAGTCAAACCAGCCCCTGGTTGGCTGGACTAAGCCCCCACTAAGGCCCATGCGGCTAGGGGTGGGAGAAACCCAAAAGGTGGAGAGGTGGAAAGAGTTTCCAAGTGGAAAGAAGGAATTCTACTCCTAATAGGATTGGAGTAGGACTCCTCCACCTCCAATTTCGACCAAACCTTGAGGATTTGAGGCTGCCTCCTCCCCTCCCTCCCTCCTATATATACTAGAGGATTTAGAGGGAAGAGCTAACCCTAATTGCCACATGCTACCCTCTTCTACTCTAGATCGTAGTTTCTCCTCTAGATTGGTTTCAGCGGTGCTTAGGCAAAGCCTTGCTGGAATAGCTCCACCACCATTGCCGCAATGCTGTCGCACTGCCGGAGAACTCATCTAACTCTCCGCTCCCTCTTGCCGGATCAAGAAGGCAGAGATCGTCCTCTAGCTGTACGTGTGCTGAACGCGGAGGTGTCGTCCGTTCGGCACTAGATCGGAAGGACCGTGATCAAGATTGTGAGACGATTCATGATGGGATTGCGGGATAGATCATGATTGTATCGCGAGATGGATCGTGATAGGATCGCGGGACGCTCAGCGATCTGGATCGTAAAGACGTTCGACTACACCAATCGCGTTTCTTAACGCTTCCCGCTTAGCGATCTACAAGGGTATGTAGATCCACTCTCCCTCTCGTAGATGCTCATCACCATGGATAGATCTTTCATGTGCGTAGGAAATATTTTGTTTCCCAAGCAACGTTCCCCAACAATTGCACCCCCCAAGTACCCCATCCCATCTAACCCTGGCACTGTTGACCGGACGGATCTACCCCTTTGACTTTCACCAGACGGGGTTTGACCGAGGGACATTTTCACCTGGCTTCGATAGGTCAGCCCAGAGCAACATCTTAGAACAAGGTCTAGGCCTAACCCATCGCAAGATTCCCTCTGTGTCGCCCCGACGCCATCGTTTCCCCCCTCAGGTTCAAGCGGCAGCAACGTCCGTCAAGACTATGTGTAGACTATATATAACATGATTTTTTAACGCCAACCTATAAACACAGCTAAATAGACGATGCATTGAAAAAATTGTGTGTAGACTTCGTTAGTAAATCAAATTTTAATATAGCAGAAAGATTTTTTAAAAATGTAACTACGCCGATGGTTACACCGTCGTCGTAGGCAAAATAAAAAAATATGTACCTATACCGACAGTTACACCGTCGGCGTAGGAAAAATAAAAAAATATGTACATATGCCGGTGTAGACAAAATAGGTATGCCGATGGCATAACCGTCGGCGTAGCTACACCCCGGATCGGCACCTCCCTCGAATCGATGACGTGGCATCTGCCACGGATCGATGACGTGGACCATCGCAGCTATGCCGACGGTGTCCGTCGGGGCTGTCGGCATATCTCTCACGGCGTCAAACGGGCGTTACCCATTGAGTGGTCGAACCCACTGATACCCCGACAGGGAGGCTATGCCGACGACCACCATAGGCATAGATTACCCTATGACGACGGCCTTCCTACGCCGATGGTGGCCGTCGGCATAGATTGATCTACGCCGACGGTGTTCTGTATGCCGACGGTGAGACATAGGTGGTCAGCATAGGGTGATATAAGCCTACGGTAGCCATCGATATAGATGAGGCCGTCGACAACGAGCCTTATTATGGTAGTGTGCCCTTCATCGTTTAATTTTTTTGAGAGAACTCCAATAAATACAAGAATTTTCGAAAACTCAAACAACTTGGTAAGGTACCTTGAATTAGTCATATTAGCTCATGTAAAAAAGTTTGGGTCATGTGACAATGTTGAAAAAATGTGCCCTCATACGAACCCTCCGTTGAACATGATCTATTTTTACACATGCATGAAATGACCCCAACTTTTGCCGGCATGTGGGAACGCCCATGGTAGTAGGTATCAAGTTTGAATGATTTACAACACTGTATGTAAGTTGTGTCACATCCGACCATTTATCTGCCATTTTTCACCGAGAAAACTTCAGAAAATGCAAAAAAATGTCAAAAACTCAAACAACTTGGAATGGCACCTTGAATTGGTCATATACGCTCGTAATTTTTTGGAGGCCATTTGACGATGCCGAAACAAAAGTGCTCTCGTATGAACCCTTCTGGCCTACCCTGAACACTTGGTATTGAACATGGTCTATTTATGGACATACATGAAATGATTCCAACTTTTGCCAGCAGGTAGGCATGTCCATGATAGGACCCATGCCAGGTTTGAACGATGTTCGACACAGTATGCAGGTTGCGTCACGTCCGGCCACTTTTTCATGGAGAGAACTCCACAAGAAGAAAGATTTGTGATAAACTCAAAACAACTTGGCATGGTGCCTTGAATTGGTCATATAGCCTCATTGAAAAAAATTAGGATCATTAGCGGTACTGTAAAAAATGTGTTCTCATATGGACCCTTGTGACCTACCCGGACACACTCTGTTGAACTTGGTCTACTTTTGGGCATGCAACAAATGTCCCCAACTTTGGCCATCAATGGGCATCTTCATGTTAGGCATCCATGTTATGTTTGAGTAATTTCAGACACCATATGCAAGTTGCGTCACGTTCGGGCATTTATCGTCTTTTTCACCGAGAAAACTCCAGAAGATGCAAAAACTATCGAAAATCCCTTGATGGGCAAAAACACATGCTCTCATATAGACCCTTCTGGGCTACCCGAACACCCTCCTTTGACAATGGACCCTTTTGGCCTACTCCAAAAAAGATGTCAATCCCTTGTACTCGTTAATTGCAAGGATTAAATCTGATAGAAATGAGTTTATAAATTGCAAAACCAAATAAAAGGTAAATAAATCGCGGTAGAGATTTTTTTGTAGTTTTAGTAAATATGATAGATGAATGGACCCGGGGCCGTAGTTTCACTAGAAGCATCTCTCCCATGAACATAGCAACGATAGGTGAACAAATTACTGTTGGGCAATCGATAAAAAATGAATAATTATGGTGTTATTCATGGCATGATCATATATATTGGCATTATGTCCGTGACAAATGGACCGAAATGATTCTGTATCTACTACTATTACTCCATTAATCGATCATTATCTAGCATGCATATATGGTATTAAGTTCATAATAGACAAAGTAATGCTTGGAGCATGGTAACATAATGTAGACAAAGTAAGAGCAAATAATATGTTCAAACCCCATCATTTTATCCTCATTAAAAACAATACAAATACGTGTCTTGCTACTACTACTATCACAGAGCAAGAACATGATAAAAACGAACCTAATACTATGCACCATTTCCTTTGAAGATCTACTCATCAACTTGGACAAAGAAACTCATAGATCAAAAATCATACATAGCTATAACAATCACACATAATAAATCTCAGAGAGGAGTCAATTACTTTCAATGAATAATCTGATTATAAACCCATAATTCATTGGATTCCAACAAACACACCACAAAGATTACATCCAACAGGTCTCCGAAGAGATCATTGTTTTGAAGATCAATTAGAGAGAGAGAGAGAGAGGGAGAGAGAGAGAGTCATCTAGCAACTGCTATGGACCCGTCGATGTTGTGGAAACTACTCACACATCATAGGGAAGACACTAAGATTGATGAAGACAGCCTTCGTGATGGTTTGCCCCTCCGACTACCAAAGAAGGCCTCCAGATTTGCGGAAGAACAGAGACTTGCGGGGGGCAAAAAAATGATTCGAATCTCCCCTGATGGTTTCTTAATATATGTGAATTTATAGGTCGGAAATTAGGTCAATCGGAGTAGCAAGGGGGGCACAAGGGGTGAGAGCGCCTCATACCCTTGTTGCTTCCTTGTCTGACTTCTGGACTCCCCCTGAAGCTTCGAGGGTCCATTTTGGTTCAGAAAAAATCGTCAAAAAGTTTCGTCGTGTTTGGACTTCATTTGATACATAGATAGCACGTAAAACTACTCGTAGTTCATGGCAAGGAGTTTGTAGAAGGTTGTGTAGTCGTTGCCACCGTCGTCGCCGTCGCCGTCGCTCAGCGGCCTGTCCTTCGGGGCGGCCTAGCTGCAGCCCTCCCTTGGATCGCCGATGCGTGGCGACTGGCTCGATGCAGTGACCTCCTCGTCGCTGTCGGAGAGCACGATGATGCCGCTCTCGTCGTGCCAGTGACGCCACGCAACGATTTCTTCTAGAGTGCGGTGCTAGCGCTCCATCTCTTGCGCCACATAGTCCTGTAGCGACCAGGCGAGGCTGCTCTCGAGGTCTGCGCCATGGCCTCGTGCTCTTGCTTCACCACGACGGTCGCCGGTGGCTCCTTCTTTGGCTTGATCAGGCGGTAGTGGCCGCGAGGAGGGGAAGGGGTGTGGCCGTCCTTGTTAATGATGAGGTTGTCGCCTCAGCTGCACCGACGGAGCGGCTTCTCCTGCGGCTCAGGCTTGACGGGGCGAGTGCTGCCGGCGCCGACCCGGTGGAGCGGGAGCCCGAGGACGAGGACGTCGTGTCCATGCGCCTCGGTATGTCATGCTAGATTGCATGACGTCCTCAGCCGGGGTGCTATGCTAGATAACACAATGTCCTGGCCGGGGCGACATGTTAGATGGTGCTAACAGGGCTTCCAAACTCCGGACGTCATGCAACAATGGCCTATTGTAACACCTCGTTACGTCTGGCGGAATCTAGACTGGCCTCACAGAACAACACTAGTCTTTCCTACGCACGTTGTTCTCACTCGTGCGCATCCGGGACCAACTTCCTTGTTGGTCATCCATCCTAGAATCGTTTCAAGCCAAGCACGTTTAATTTCGGAGTTTTTTTCGAGTGGGCTCCCTAAAAAGAAGAAATTTCTTGTTTATATGAGTAGTCTATCATTCCGATTAAGCTATGCTCTCACACCTATTTTATCGGCAAATTTTTAGAACCGGTTTCATTTTGTGTACCAAAGTTTCGGAAAAGACCAGATTTGTCAATTTTCACTGGGTGACTGCTAGAGCTTATTTTACTGCCTTATGAAAAGGCAATCGCGTACAAGTGCGTACCACTACCTTTAAAAAAGAAAAGTACGTACCACTTTCTTGTGTACAGTACTCGGCATGCAAGGTACTGTATGCACGTACAATAGCAGTAGACCATCACTGCTGTCTACTAGCACGGTCCCTGAACGTGTCACCTAGTACTAGTAGCTAGCCACACAGGTCAGGCGTGATCGGACTGCACTCCACATCAAGCAGGTGCGCGGCATGGGCCGGCCGGTGCTGCCCGACACCCGTCCGTCTGCAGGCGCGCCTAGCAGCTAGTACGTACGTAGACAACTGGACTGCTGTCTACCGGAGAAAAAGGTCCACCTATACTGGCCTCGCCGCTGGCTGCAGCATGCTGGCTGACGAGCGGCGGCCCAGACCTCCACTGATTGCCGAAGGGACACGTCCGGCTGTCCCCGGCGAGGTACCGAGACCTGTGAGTGCTGATCATTGCTGAGTGTGTCTGCCGTTGCATGGGAACACGAGAAGAAGCTTCGAGTGTTGTGAGCTTCGGTTTTCCGATCTTGGCCGTTTCGCTGTATCGGTTTGAGCTTGTTTGTCATGCTTGCCGCGATCTTTTACAATAGAATTAGCAAAATGAGGGGAAAATCGTCAATATATAAGGTAATATAAACAAATAAGGGATAGGCTACATGTAAGTCGACTGTGATTCATTTGAGCGTCAGATGCAAATCCAACGGTAAGATGCCCTTCTTCAACTTTGTACCTTCCGTATTCATCTTCTTTCCTAGTCTGCCCCACGGACCACCGGCCGGACCGTCAGCCACTGTCGCCTGTGGTAGGTGACACGACACCGCCCAGCCTCCTCCCCCCCTCCCCCTTTTCCCCTCGCCTCAACCTCCTCACACCATCGTGTTGTCATTGGTCCCAGCCATTTCTCCAGCCTCGCTGATGTCCGGATCTTTCCCGTGAACTTACAACCCCCATACTCCTAAGATAGATAATGAGATAGCCTTCTTCGGCAAGCTCATCACCCCCCCCCCTCCCCCTCCCCTCCCTCGTCAACCCCTAGTATAGATAATGGGGTAGCCTTCTCCAATTGAGTTTTTTCCTTCCCTCCGACGAGCTCCTTCCTTCCCTTCGCTGTTTCTTCCTTCATGTGAAATCGACTCACCCAAATTGTGTTTTCAGGCAACTGGCGTGTAGCTAAACCGAACGAATAAATTCAGTAACTATGTAAAGATTTTTAGCATCGACTTGGTATAAGTAAATATATTCAGCCTATGCAATGCAACACCATCATATGGGTATGCCGTTTTTATCCCCATTGCCAACCCTCCAGCGATAGAAGGTTTTAGATGCATTGAGGGGCCATACAATACTCTTCCAAAAAGGAGAGCCATTCTCAGGTTTGGCCCATAGTAAATTGGGAGATTGGGAGTTATATTTAAAATCAATGATTCTCTTCCAGTTCTTATGAGTCTGATCATAGTATCTCTTCCCCAAGAAGCCAAAAAGGTCATGTTAAACTCTTTAAGATTAGGAACACCTAAACCTCCAAAGCTTTTTTTCCTGGTTACAAAACCCCAATTAGCTAGGTGATATTTATGTTGTTCCTCCATATTGCCCCAAAAGAAATAAGCCATATGTGAATTGATAGCATTGATAGCCCATTTAGAAAACTTCAATACTGCCATCAGATAAGCAGGAATACTCACAATGTAAGCATAAAGCAAGATCAGTTTACATCTATAGGATAAAGGTCTCCCCAACTAGCCAGATAGGCCTTTGATTATTCTGTCTATAATAGGTTGGAGATCCTCCCTCTGCAAATACAACGATAATATGCCGTTCTTCAAACTTGTACCTTTTCTATTCATCTTCTTCCCTAGGCTGCCTCACGGACCACCGGTCGGACCGCCAGCCACCGCCTCCGGTAGGCGGCACGACACCCCCTCGCCTCAACCCTCTCCCACCATCATGTTGTCGTCGGCCCCAGCAAACCCTCTAGCCTCATCGATGCCTGGGTTTTTTCCCGCGAACTTTCAACCCCCACACTCCTAAGATAGATAATGGGGTAGCCTCTTCCGGCACGCTCATCCCCCGCCAACCCCTAATATAGATAATGGGGCAGCCTTCTCCAACGAGTTATTTCCTTCCCTCCGATGAGCTCCTTCCTTCCCTTCGTTGTTTCTTCTTTCACGTCAAATCGACCAACCCAAATTGTGTTTTCATGTGATTGACGTGTAGCTAAACTGAATAAATAAATTTAGTAACACGATATGTAAACACTTTTAGCATCGACCTGGTATAAATAAATGTATTCAGTCTATGCAACGCAACAACATCATATAGGTACGTCGTTTTTTGTGAGACAAATATCATTTCTTTTTGTCTTGTATGATCTTGATCCGGTGACCGTGATCACCCTCACCTCAGAATCGATATGCGCTTCAAAGGGGCCAGAATGTATCATGCATGAAGACGAAGAGAACTCCGGTGCGGCATCGATACGCCCTTCCAAGGTTTCAATGAAGCAAAGATCTTTGGTTGACTGGCTTTTGGGGATGTGCTATCTCTCCTGCCTTGGTGCAACCATGTAACTCTTATCAATTTTATTGTCACTGCTGGAGTAAAAAATTCATATGGGAATCCCCGGCCCCTCCATGCACATAAATTATTCCCACATCTTTACCTACTAATAAAGTACGGATTGCTTCTTCCTGTACGTCATTGGATTAACCCCTAAAGTTGTTACAAATTACCCACTATGCCACACATAAGTGAAGGAAAAAGGTTTTTTTTTTTGAAAGTCACGACAGTGGTCTTCGTTATTTACTAGCAATCTCCCTAAGTAGCACAACTCCTTGGGTGTTGCACTGGTTAGAGCTTGGACCTCTATTGCAGAGACATGGGTTCGAACTCTGGTGACATCATTTTTTCATACGTCGTTTGGTATTTTTTATGCTGGCCGTTTGGTGAAGGCAAAAATAGGGGCCGTTGGAGGAGTTGAACTCACGACCAGTACTTTAAGAGCAAGTACAATAAGATGACATAAGCAGGCTATAAAAAATAAAATATTATATCTTTGTTTAGTTGGAGGAGAGAGAAGAGGAAAGAAAAGAGAAGCGAACTCTTGGTGAGTAGCCAGCTGCAGCATGAGACCAAAGACGCTTTATGAGGTTGTAATGTGGGCCAACTACTAATAAAATAGTATACATCTAAAACTTACTATTGTACATGTTGATTATTAGATTGGCTTTACATGACATGGCAACTCCTTATAGCCAGCAGTTGGCTGTATTATTAACCTTGCTCTATGGGAGGAACCAAGCTCCTTGCTCTTGCCGCCCGGACCCGCCCGCCTCTCCCCAACGCCGGCGCGTTAGACACCAGGTGAGTGAGGCAACCCTACCCGAATTCCATCTCCGCCCACCGGCAATCCCGGGTATCCTCGTCGCCGGCTGGATGTGTCGTTCTTGGTGAAGCGTCACCCCTGGTTCTTATAGCATACATACAAATAGTGGATTCGATTGGATTGGATTGGCTGATAATACAAAGAATTGACGTTACTGTGGATGCTTTTGGATTTCAGTGACAAGTAGCATGGAAATTGACATGTACTGATAATGCTGAGAATTGAACTGTACTGGTTCTTATAGCGTATGTGTGCATCCAGTTCATTATTTGGATGAAATGGTAGCTAAGTGTACAAGCAGACTTGCCTAATATATTCAGTGTTCAGTGCTACAAATTTGTTCAGTTGTACCACTTGCTACAAATTTGTTCTGTAGCTGTTTCATTTTTCAGTTCTAGAATTTGAAGCATCAAAATTTATATGTTAATGCTACACATTTTCAATGTTCAGTGCTACAAATTTGTACAGTTTGTGCTTTTCTGTAGTTGTTGTTTCTCTGTCATTTCGCTGTTGTTTCTGTACCATGTCGCTGCTACAAATTAATTAAGTGCCATGTGGATGTTTTTCTATGCTCGTGCTTTTCTGTAGCTGTTGTGGTTTGTTTTCACTTGGGTCAATGTAAAGCATTGGATCTGCATTGGAGGACAGATGAGAGGGGGCTGCAGAGTCAAGTCACTGGATCTCAATCCTGCGCCACCAGTCTGCTGCGATCGACGCGCCCCGTCCCGGTGCGCCTGTCGGCCAGCCGTCGCGGTCGTCCTCATCGCACCACGTCCCTCTGCGCTGGCCAGCCATCCCGATCGTCCTACATGCATGAAATTGGTGCAGTTTCGGGTTCTGTTTTTCCACCAGCAATGAAGAGCAGGCAGTTAGCATGTTCAAAAGCAGGCTGTTTGTATCTCATAATTGCACTTGCAATGGGACCTAGAAGTAGTGGCAGAGGTACAATACTTTTTTCATAATTGTGTAAGTCTAAACAAAAGAGTGCAGTGATAGTTGAACCATGAGCACGTCCAACTGTTTAGAGTGTCTATTCATTTCTTTATCTAATCTATGGATGTTTATTGGCCGTTATAAACAATACGAATGACACTTTCCAACATGCCTGGGCAGAGATTTGCTAGCACTTCAAAGATTTTTTTTCCTGAATTCATAATTGTGTGTTGTTTTGTGACGGAACCATTGTACTCAACAGAGAAGCACAAGCAAGCATTTGGCGTATCTTCTGCTTAATTTTCAGATTACATGTTGCAATCAAAGTTTTCTGTGTGCTCTTCCATATCCAACCACATCTCTTCCACTTGAGAGCAGTGCGCATCTAAAGCAAATGGCACCGGAGGAAATGAGCGCGTTTGTACTTCTACAATCAATGATCTGGATGGCAACCGTAGCAATGCACGGCCATTAGTTCCTCGAGTAATTTTGGAGGTTTCTTGTGTTTACCATAAGATGTTGGAGTTCGTTTTGGGATTCATATTTTTCCTTTTCCTTTGCCTATTCCAAGAAGAGTGCGTACTGAAGATAGTTCAAATAGAGGGCGTTGGGTATTGGGTTAGGTGCGTGTGGTATATTTTTTCTCCCATTGCAACCCGTAGGTTGAGAATTTTTGCAGGTAATATCCATCTAGGTTTGTTTGCTTGCTATTGTTGCAATTGTTATTTTAGGTTGGTTTGCTTGTTGCTGATGTTACTTCAGATTTATTGATATTGCTATTTTTTTCATGTTCTACTTCTAAATTTCAGAATGAACACCCATATCAATTTACTCAGAATCTCAACTCGCAATATACTCAAATCTTCCATCTTTTTGTTTCTCATCAGCGTCCTCTCGACTCAAGTAATTATGTTTCATAAGAAGCGATGTATTATCCCGTTGCAACGCATGGGCATTTGTGCTAATACACAAAAAAAGACATTGTCTACCTCGACTTCACCTTGTCTCAATTGGTGCACCTGCATCCGTAACAACGATTGATCCAGCTCGAGGAGTCTCTTGCCTTCACCGGCGTTGTCGTGTCCGTGCCACCAGCGTCTCTGGCTTGCGCACCATCATCATGTCTGACAAATGAAATAAAAAGTTCGTCACGTTCCGTCATATGTGCTGAAGTGCACATATTTCATTTTGTCGGTTCGAAGCTAAACAATAGAAAATCCATAGAATTTGTGTTTAGAGAACACCATAAATGAGTACTAGTTCAGAAAAGGCATTGGCAAAAAGCACACAAATGTCATTGGATTTTTTCTTTAACAAAGCAACTATGTGTGCTTGTGTTCTTGCGCCTTTTATTCGTTAGAGCAGAAAATATAAAATGGAAAACGGTTAGTATATTTCTCACATATTAAAAAGGTACATGTTCCTACCATGCCATGTGTATATTTATTGTCTTTATTGGCTCACTTGGCCGACTGACATGACACGCATTGTTGATTATTGCGGTGCAATCTGGATGAATTATAATAATACTGCCATTTGTAACGTGTATACATTTTTAGAGTCACATGGATACATATGGTATACTTACGCAAGAATTTTCCGTCTTCATACAGTAGACAAAACACATAGGGGAGTCAAATCTGAAATTTTATTATACCAAAGACGAATGGGGCAAATCCCTCAAACATTCCTTTTTCTTACAAGTAGTCGTCATGATTAAAATATTTTGATTGGTCAAATATACCTTGATGAATGGACAATGGAGATGAAATTTTCCTCTTTACCTCTTAGAGGGTAGGATGGGTCATCTTAAAAGGCCTCGTTGTTGAAATATCAGGCAAGTTCATGATTAATTCTAATAAATAATTAATCCATAACTAGAATAGAAAATGGCATGCAATAATGTAGCATATTAGATGAATAGGTAAACATGCACAACGACATCACACATGTGACAACAAATATATGTAGAGACATGAACAGAGCACGATAGACAAACTATTCATTAGTTGATGTGGGAGAGGCGTTGTTAATGATAATGCTAGCAACGTTGTTGTTGACGCGATGGAGACGACCATGATTAGCATCCCTCGAGTTGGTCAGAAGACGACCCGTGATACAAACTTGAGCAGTCGCGCAGAACACTTCCCAAATACCTAATTTGTCCTTTCTTGATGCAGGATCGCAAGGACAAATGGTCCCAGAGACCTACTCTCTCACACGCCGATGCACGCCGTGTTCGGGATAGAGTAGACTACGGTGGCGGCGCAAGTTTGATATGAAGCAAAACCCTAGGTGCTTTCGATATGTCTTTGGTCGCATCCGGTAGCATTATATATAATAGGACCAGACACGGTATCGTGTCGCGATCATGGTCTCAAACCGATTAGGATTCTAAGTTGTATACTTACTGAGCGCAAGAAATAATTAGATTGTCTGTCAAGACATAAAAAAATTGAAATATAAAAGGAAGATGCACCCCTGTGGTCTTCTATTTCTCTCCTTCACACCTCACCGAGTATAGTGTCGAGAACCTACTATATAAAAAGGTCGCACACCTTGTTAACTAGCGGTATGAGACTAAACTTTTAGTATCATCACTTGCCATTTTTCATGGGCCTAGTTTGAGATTCTGAAATTCCGCATGGGTTATGCCCATTATTTCTAACACTCGTAAGTTGACTGAATTTACAATTTGGGTAAATCGACTTTGTGGGAGACGAAACGGTTGTCGGAGGAAGAACAAAGGTCGGCCGTTGATCTTAAAAGAAATGCCAAAATCGATTTACTTAAAATAAATTTTCAAACGACTCACTTATAGCCGGTCCATTCAGAAACAGTCATGAGATTATTCGCATATGCATTAATTTTAATTTTTTACAGAGGCCGGCTGGCCTAGTATGTTCTGTAATTGTACACCCAAGTAATATATACCATGTGAACTTAACTTGAGAAATGCATCGTACTCCTAGCTAGTATACAATTGTGATCGCATATTAGTTAGGGGAAGTCCTCGGAAACTTGAATTTTCGGCGTCTAGGCTTGGCTGCTTGATGGAGAGGCCAGGGCCAATTCTCCTTTCCGTAAAAAATCGTGCATAGCTAATAAGGTTACAACGCGAAGTCTCCATGGAACTCTTTGCATCCACATGCTTGACAAAACTGTAGAGAACAACTTGACAGTATTCTACATGACGGTGTACATAACAAAACTGCATCCACATGCTTGACAGTATTCTACATGACGGTTGCATCCCTAGCTAATGCCTCCCGAAGGCAGAAGTGTATCGCGCGTATATAGGCCCCAGCTGATCAAATGCATGTGTCAAAAGCCTGAGGCCATTACTGGAAAAAAGCCCATTTGTCCCGATTCGTAAGGTCCATTTGCCTCGGTTCTGGAACCGGACTAATATGTCGGGACTAAAACCCATGACCTTTAGTTTCGGTTCGCTTATGAACCGTGACAGATGAGACTATACGTGGTCGCTCCATCGAGCCCACACAGGAGGCCCTTTGGTCCCGGTTGGCCGGGACCAAAGAGCGTCCACGCATCAGCAGCTGAGGAGCTGTTTTTTTTTAAAGAGTGGGGTTTTGAGGGTTTTGAAGGGTTAATTTAGTGGTTTCATATATTTTGTTAGCTAGCTAATAGAGAGAAGTGATCTCTCTTATCTCCGTGCTTGGTCACGACGCTACGTACTATACGTATAAATAGAACATATAACACTATTTAATCATCATTTTCGTCAATGAGACATCATATAACAAGTTGGTCATAGTCATAGTCACAACTTCTCCTCCTCCTCCTCATCATCATCAACTCTAACACATTGTAGCACATAATAACACATTGTACCTAGGACCTACGTACTCCTATCTCGTAGGACCTACTCTACCCTCTCTTAGGTACAATATCATAAAATAAGATAGATCCTGACTCTCCATTATGGAGAATGGAGATCATCCTGTCTCCCATTCTTGGCCTACGCACAATATTGCTTCCAAGTAGCTCTCTACAATTGGGCATACATTTTTTCCAATCTTTGATTGTCATGACTTCATCGGTTTTAGAAATCCGGTATGGACAGGAGTGATGCGTAGGCTGACCTGGTCGTGGTGGCCCTAAGCTCGTAACAACAACGCGACCTCTCGAAAACATCAGATGAGGCACACAATCCTCCGGGATTTTCTGCTGAAAAACATAGTAATAACTTTGTAGTTAGCAATGTAGTTTAGTTTTAGAAAAATTTATGCAAAAGATGCACGGATGTCGTAATAGTAGAATTAAAATCTTACCATGCAATCTCTATGGATGTTACCGTAGTTCACCACGTGCACTAGTGGCACGTATTAACCATAATATGCAGGAGTTTGATAATAGCTATTGTAATTCTCAAGATGACTAAGAAATGCGGTAAGATGATCTTTCTCCTTATAAGTTAATTCTGCTTCATCACTGTAGTAGTAGGTTCTGTCTACTATCTTCCGTACATTTTTTGAAGAATGAAAATAAGTTGTCAATGTAAATAAGTTGTCAACTATTTTTAAATAAACAATATAAATTACTTAATAAATATGGTTGAGAAACTCACATAATGGTAGAACTAGAGGCGTCTGCTTATCGACCCAGATGTCGATATTACCTTCAATTTCATTTTCCGGACGAATATCAAAGGTGATAAGGATATTAGGCTCAAATGCATAAGCCTTGCATAGTGCTTGCCAACTTTTGCATTCAAAATAGCAATAGGTGTCTGCATGGTATAATTTTACCGCAAAAGTAAAACCATGCTCGGTCCTCAAGTAAACTATCTTTACCTTCATATCTTTTTTAGTATTGAAACCAATCTTATCCAAGACAACAATTCTTGCATGGCAGGGGATACACTAGTAGAACAGTAAATGATTAAAATTAATTATAAGTTGAAGCAAAAGAGGCAGAAGTCATGCTTAATTACGAAAAAAGACTTGTCATTGTGACTTACTGTATCCACTTCGAAGGTCGCATCCAGCATGATGCTGAAGCACCTACCATCAACTAGGAAAGTCTTGTCACACAGGCCACGCTCGTCTTCGCAGTATTCACACATAGCAAATTTCCTTTCGTCGTCAGACATTTCCTATGTTCATAGTTGAAACATTTAAAATCGATCGAAGGAAACTATGAGAAAACTAATCAACACACAGATCATTATTACTCAATATGCAACGGGTTGACTTTAGGTCTGCCGAGTCTTTCCTTCCTAAACTCTCGTCTCATGTATATGATGGGCAATCCCTCTGATATTGCGACTGTCGGTGATGGTGGCTCCTCCATTCGTCCCAGAGTGCATTACACCAAAATGTCTAACACACTCGAACGAAGGAGAAGCTACCCCCACGACAACAGTCGGGACTCTTCTTCTTCTTCTTCTTATATATATATATATATATATATATATATATATATATATATATATATATATATATATATATATATATATATATATATGGTGGACACTCTCCCTCACTGAAAGACACACAAGGAGCCGAAACATACCTAAAGTCAACCCGTTTCATATATCGAGCAATGACATAGAAAAAAAATATCTTTTTTTTACCGGAAAGACTTGCAAATCACAACTACATTTATAATTAACTCGAATATAATATCACTAATACATCATCCCGAATAAGCCAGTTCAAGAATTACGGCACGCTTTGGATCCTAATGCGTGTGTGACTTTCGATCCGTCGAGGCTTTTCTTAAGTAACTCTCATATCTCATGGTGTGTTGGTGTGCTCTCTCTTACACTGATATGGTGGTGTATATATGTTGACGGGCACTCTCTCACAGTAATAGTTCGACCGTCGGTGATGGACGCCTCACCTATTCTCTTCCTGCGCAATATATCGACGAGTATATCGTAAAGAGAAAAAAGAGGAGGTGCCCCCATGACAATAGTCGGGATTCCTCCATCAAGAACATACATGAAAGTCACACAAGGAGCAATGACAGACCGAAAGTCACACACGCATTATACCAATAAAATATCACAAATATATTAATATTTATAATGACCTCGAATATAATATCACTAATACATCATCCTGAATAATTCAGTTAATGCATCATCAAATATTAACTAATACATCTCGAATATTATCATATAAGATCATTAATATAGATCGAATATCCTAGAATCCAAAGTGAAGGACGGTGAACTTGATTCACTAGCGATGTGTGAGTCGCTGGCGGTGGACACCCAAAGATAAGGAACCATCACGGGATCATAACTCAAGTGAGATCCCTGAAGGATCTGCCAGGTATTGTCGAACCGGGCGTCCAACGCCACCATGTAGCGACGGACGTGCTCGTTCTCCTCCCTGACACGGTGACGTACCACTTCCGCGGGTGCCCACTCCCTCCGCACCGAAAGTGGCCCGTGTGACCGCCACCACAGAAGGTCCGGGTCGACGACGATACCTGGATTCCTCACCAACCTCCGAGCCCGGAAAGGTAGCACCTCCCAGTGCCAGCCTGGCGGAGCTCAGTCCCGGACATGGCGCCTATCAAGCAGGCTCTGGCAGACTACTCGACGACGAGGATGCAGGTCGGGCATCGTCGACAAATTCCTATGAGAACATTTTCTTATTGTTTAATCAATATTTTTTCATAAAATCCAAAAAAATTCTCTAATCTAACATACACATACTAATTTTTCCTAGGACTCATAATAATTAAATAAAACATAAAACAAGTGAAACATAAACATTCATTATAAACAAAATCAACTAATCTGACAGAACATATAGCCACATACATATATACATTATATATTATATAGCCAAATATATATACTGGAGTACATTATAAACAAAATCAACTAATCTGGAGTACATTATATATGAACAAAAACATAAACATTCATCATAAACAAAATCAACTAATCCGGAGTACATTATATATGAACAAAAACATTCATCATATAAAAAATCAACATATATTTAAAAAGAAATTGCATAGAGCCGGGGCGCGACGGAGGTGGGGCGGCGACGGGGCGGCGACGAGGGCGGGGCGACGACGGGAGCGGGGTGGCGACGGGGATGGGGCGGCGGGGGAGGCGACGGGGGAGGGGCAACAACGGGGGCGGTGGGGGCGGCGACGGGGGCGACAGGGGAGGCGACGGGGACGAGGCAGCGACGAGGAGGGGGGTGACGATGGCGGGGGTGGCAACGGGGAGGCGAAGGGGACGGGGACAGCGACGGCGGGCTCGGGGCGGCAAGCGACGACGGGGACGAGGACGGCAGGCTCGGCGAAGTGACGATGAAACCTACGAAATTTCGTAAGTGCTACTTATATAGAAGAAGTATTGGTCCCAGTTGGTGCCACCAACCGAGACCAATTCCCCCCTTTAGTCCCGGTTCGTGCCACCAACCGGGACCAAAGCCCTGTTTTCAGCAGCCCAAAGGGCGGGAAACAGGGACCTTTGGACCCGGTTGGTGGCACCAACCGGGACAAAAGGGGGGCATTGGTCCCGGTTGGTGTCACCAACTGGGAGCACTGGTCCCTTTTCGTCGGCCGGCGGGGAAACAGGGACCTTTGGTCCCGGTTGCTGCCACCAACCGGGACCAATGGCGTGGCGCAGCAAATGTTTAGTCCCACCTCGCTAGTCGAGGGAAGATATCACCTGTTTATAAGCCCCGATGCGCTTGACCTGTCAAGCTCCTTTCATAGTGAAAATAGATGCCCTCATACATGAAATTCGACCTAAATTTAAAATTCTAGTTAGGTGCCTAACTAGCACTTTGAATTTAGGTTGAATTTCAGTGTAAGCGCATCTATTTTCACTTTTGCTATTTTTTATGTTATTTATTTGCTATTTTCCCTGCTATTTAATATTACTTTGTTTTAACATTATATTCAATTTGGTAATTTTTAGGTTTTATATAAATTTAGTTTCAAAAATACTAGAGGTTTATAATTTTAGTTATTGATTTTTTTTTGAGATAAATGACCTTGAAATTGAAAAGCACTACAAATGAATTTTGAAAAGGTTGAAAGTTGGCATGGTATCATCATTTCACCCACATATCATGTTCTAAAAAGTTGAGAGGGTTACGGCAAAAGCTGGATGCACTTCGTGTACAAAACGGACAATCTCTTTCGAAGTATCAAAGTTTCGGACGGAAACTCATCAGTTACAAAAGGCATTTCATTTTCTTGAACTTATTTGAACTCCGGGCTTTTTGTGTGTTCAAAATGCACCATTCAAAGACACATCATCAATTTTTAACCCTTTCTGACTTCATTTGTTTTTTCATGCAGTTATTGTTTTTTAGCTAAATGACCATGAAATTGAAAAGCACTACAATTGAACTCTGAAAAGGTTGAAAGTTGGCATGGTATCATCATTTCACCCACATAGCATGTGCTAACAAGTTGACAGGGTTACGACAAAAGCTGGATGCACTTCGTGTACAAAACGGACAGTCTCTTTCGAAGTATCAGGGTTTCGGACGGAAGTTCATCGGTTACAAAAGTCATTTCATTTTCTTGAACTTATTTGAACTCCAGGCTTTTTATGTGTTCAAAATGCACCATTCAAAGCCACATCATCAATTTTTAACCCTTTCTGACTTCATTTGTTATTTTTCATGCAGTTATTGTTTTTTTAGCTAAATGACTATGAAATTGAAAAGCACTACAAATGAACTCTGAAAAGGTTGAAAGTTGGCATGGTATCATCATTTCACCCCATAGCATGTGCTAAAAAGTTGAGAGGGTTACGGCAAAAGCTGGATGCACTTCGTGTATAAAACGGACAGTCTCTTTCGAAGTATCACAGTTTCGGACGAAAACTCATCGGTTACAAAAGGCATTTCATTTTCCTAAACTTATTTGACCTCCAGACTTTTTGTGTGTTCAAAATGCACCATTCAAAGCCACATCATCAATTTTCAACCCTTTTCGACTTTATTTGTTATTTTTAATGTAGTTATTGATTTTTTGAGCTAAATGACCCTAAAATTGAAAAGCACTACAAATGAACTCTGAAAAGGTTGAAAGTTGGCATGGTATCATAATTTTACCCACATAGCATGTGCTAAAAAGTTAAGAGGGTTACGGCAAAATCTGGATGCACTTCATGTACAAAACGGACAGTCTCTTTCGAAGTATCAGGGTTTTGGACGGAAACTCATCGGTTACAAAAGACATTTCATTTTCTTCAACTTATTTGAACTTCAGGCTTTTTGTGTATTCAAAATGCACCATTCAAAGCCACATCATCAATTTTCAACCATTTTTGACTTCATTTGTTATTTTTCATGCAGTTATTGATTTTGTAGCTAAATGGCCGTGAAATTGAAAAGCACTACAAATGAACTCTGAAAAAGTTGAAAGTTGGCATGGTATCATCATTTCACCCACATAGCATGTTTTAAAAAGTTGAGAGGGTTACGGCAAAAGCTGGATGCACTTCGTGTACAAAATAGATAGTCTCTTTTGAAGTATCATGGTTTCGGACGGAAACTCATCGGTTACAAAAGACATTTCATTTTCTTGAACTTATTTGAACTCCGGACTTTTTGTGTGTCCAAAATGCACCATTCAAAGCCACATCATCAATTTTCAATCCTTTCCGACTTCATTTGTTATTTTTCATGTAGTTATTGAATTTTTTAGCTAAATAGCCGTGAAATTGAAAAGCACTACAAATGAACTCTGAAAAGGTTGAAAGTTGGCATCGTATCATCATTTCACCCACATAGCATGTGCTAAAAAGTTGAGAGGGTTACGACAAAAGCTGGATGCACTTCGTGTACAAAACGAACAGTCTCTTTCGAAGTATCCGGGTTTCGGAAGGAAACTCATCGGTTACAAAAGGCATTTCATTTTCTTAAACTTATTTGAACTCCAGGATTTTTGTGTGTTCAAAATGCACCATTCAAAGCCACATCATCAATTTTTAACCCTTTCTGACTTCATTTGTTATTTTTCATGCAGTTATTGATTTTTTTGAGTTAAATGACCCTGAAATTGAAAATCACTAAAAATAAACTTTGAAAAGGGTAAAAGTTGGCATGGTATCATCATTTCACCCACATAGCATGTGCTAAAAAATAGTGTGTCATTAACCATTACAGAACATCAGGAATACAGAAGTGACCAAATTAATAGAAGTTCATCATCACATTAAAACCAAAGTAGATACATAGTTATCATTATTGAACAACATATAGCTCTCTAGAGCATCTAATTAAAACATACAGGGAAACTACATAAAAAATTTAAATGCAACAAAAAATGTAATCATAACCGCTACTAAGTTACCAATTGATCCAACGGCATAATGATAACAAGCCTCAGTATGAATGACATATTTTCTAATCTTTCTAAGCTTCAAGCGCATTGCATCCATCTTGGTCTTGTGATCGTCGACGATATCGGCGACTTACAACTCCAATCCCATCTTGTCATCTTCAATTCTTTTTAATTTTTCTTTCAAATGATCGATTTCTTTTTCAGCTTGTGTTAACTTCTCGAACAGAATTGCGTAGTCGGTTGGAATTTCTGGTTCAACGACTTCCTATAGATAAAAACATCTACGTCAAGTTGGTGGCATAATTAATTATCATAGACATTAGATGTGTGAAATAGTTACATAAAAGATAATATACCACATCTGAATCATAGACTGGATGAGGGCCGACGTGGGCGGATACCATAACCATAACACTATATAATAACAAACAATAATAAAAGTAAGAAAATCATACGAGTAAGTATATTTTCTTTTAGCAAGAAGATAAGATCAAGAGGCTCACCACGCGCGGGCGATCAACGGCGGTTTCAGGACCGGGACGGGACAAGACGGACCGCCAAACCTAAACAAATCTTGACGAAAATGGAGTTTGGACAAGGAGCTCCGAGAGGAGAAAGCTTAAGTTTGGCTTGAGCATTTCATTAAACACCTCATGTGCATAGGAGGTGAGCTAGAGCACCACAAAGCTCTCCCCTCGCCGGCCTGAAAAACAGAGCAAAGTGGAGTGCTCTGCTTGCTGGCGAGGGAGTATATATAGGCATCTCATTGGTCCCGGTTCCTGACTGGAACCGGGACTAAAGGACCCCCTTTGGTCCCGGTCCAGCCACGAACCGAGACCAATGATTGTGGGCCAGAAGCGAGGGGTTCCAGACGAACCGGACCAATGCCCCACGTGACCTGTCCGGCCCCTTGGCCTTACGAGCCGGGACCGTTGCCCTCATTGGCCCCGATTCGTGAACCGGGACTAATGGGCCGACCCGGCCTGGATCAAAGCTCTGTTTTCTACTAGTGGGCCATCTTAAAAGAGCTCAAGAAAATCTAGATTGGAGAGAGACGTGCTGCTTACCTGGGGCATAATTATCAGAGTCAATTAGTTCATGATTGAAGACAGAAACGGGGAGCATAAAATGATACCCGCGGCCGCTTCAGCTAATCCGTTGACAAGCAAAACTGCGTACACCATCTGAGGTCTTGCATGAGAGGGCGAGGCTATCATGTAGCCAAAGAAAACAACTTGCCGACCTTGAGCGGAGCAGGGGCCGGGTCGGCAAGTCATCCTTGGCTACACAAACAGGAGCACCTCATCCCCACATGCGAGACCCTGGATGGTTTCTTCATCGTCGTCGCCCATAGGACACGCTCTCACCCGACGTCTCGAGAGGAGGAAGACAAGCTAGCGCCCGGCGGGCAACGTGAGATTGGCTGTATAGCTGATTGTGTGTGTGTCTCTCTCTCTCTACTTGGAGCTTGAGCGAGCGCCTATAAATAAGCTGCCTGCAAAGCGAGCAACGAGTGTGGGAGCCTGTGGGAGAGACTCACGGACACTCGAACACTCGGACACTCTGCGACACAGATCAGAAGAGAAGAGATGTGTATTTAATGTAATGGAGAGCGCTGTTCGATCGCTGCGCACAGGAGCGCCTGCATGGATGTGATCGCATCACATCGCCGAACCGACAGGTCTACTGGTTAGGAGGAGGCAGCTGCTACCTGCTAGGGCTTCGTAACGTTTCTTCTCAGGCATGCATGCCCCCATTGCCTTGCCAAGGTACTCGCACGTGAACCGCGCGCCGTATTGTGGTGCTATGCCAGGGCCAGAACTCTCAATGAGATTGACGCACAGCACGCAGAAAAGACCATAGAGAAACCGTGGTGAAAGACGCACGCGGTGAGCTCGCATAATTGCGATGTGCTCACCGGACTCCTGTCCTGAGGCCTGAGCAGTGAAAGACGCAGCAGTACGTAGGTACTACAGCGTACTGTGGTGAAACGTTAGACCTGTACGTACGCTTGTACGCGTGCTGGTAATACGACGAACTCGATCGAGAGGATCCAAGGAGCTTCTTACCTCCAGGCTCAAGCTCCAGGGTCGAAACGACGCGACCAGCTCTCGCACTCGACAGCGGCGAAACGACGTGTGTCCAGCTGCAAGCCAAGCGAGCAAGCATACGAACGACGGGCAGGGAAGGAAGCCATCACTCACATAGTCACATGCAAGATGCAAGCAGAGACTTGAAGGAAGATGGCCGTGGTACCGAGCTCGCGGTCCCGACACGACACGTATCACATCCTACTCGGCCAAAGACAGCCTATGCCTATGGCCGAACCGTAAGTCTAGTTCTGCGGCTCCGGTTGCCCCCGTCTCGCCTTTTCCCCCTGTCACTTGTCAGCAGGTCTTGATGAAACAGTACATGAGAGAAAGGTGGCAGTGCACCAGCAGCACATGACGCCAAACCATGCGTCTCGACGATCATGAGGCGCTCGAGTCCGCAGGGTGTTTGTGGGGTGTTGGCCTTCTTGCGTCGTGTATGTATTACGGTGATTTAGCCTAGTCTGAGTAGGTTTTTCTCTCGGTTTCCTTCAATAAACTGAGCAGTCCTTTTTTGTTTTCTTCTTATTTGACACCGTTCTTATGCCGTGCATTTCTTTTTTGAGAGTGTTCTTGTAATACTGCATTACACTCTCTGAATTTCGACAAGATATTTTTTTAAACGGGCAAAAGGTCTGTCAAGTATATTGATTAAGAGAGAATTGAGTTTTGTGTTACAAACACCCTTTGTTATTACATGCAGGTATCACTCTCTCCTTATGATGGATCCTAGTTTATTAGTGCCCACGACGACCCAGAACGATGCCTCTCTCTTCATGTTATCCATGATAACCGAAGGCAGCGAGGCATTGTTGCGGAAAACACGGGCAATTCTCTCATTCCAAATAGTTCGTGTGGTGAACATGGTGAACGAGCCTATGGCTTTCCGGTTGGGGTGGAAGAACCAGTCAACCCGAGCCACCAATCTTGGATTGATCACCTCAGAGGCTGGGTGGAGGTGTCCACGTGAACAAGTTGGATCCAATCCTTGATAATGCCCCAAGGGTCTAATGGTGAACCGACGTTTGAAGAATAGATGATCAATCGATTCATTATGGCACTTGCATAGGGGACAAAAGCCACAATAGAGTATGGACCACGAATAAGCTGGCCAAGCACGGTTGGAACTTCGGCAAGATCAACTCACTAGTAGAAAACTGGCCTTTAGTGCCGGTTCTGGAACCGGGACTAAAGCCTCCATCCTTTAGTCCCGGTTGTGTTACGAACCGGGACTAAAGGCCCTCCACGTGACAGCTTTCTGGAGCGGGACCTTTAGTCCCGGTTGGTGTTACAAACCGGGACTAAAGGTATTTTTTAAAATATATTTTTTTATTTTTGTTTTTCGAATTTGTTTATTTTTTTCTGATTTTCAAATCTACGAATTATCTGATAATTTAATCTCTAATCACCCCTCCTCACTGTTTTTTGTTACGAACCGAGACTAAAGGCCCTCCACGTGACAACTTTCTGGAGCGGGACCTTTAGTCCCGGTTGGTGTTACAAACCGGGACTAAAGGTATTTTTTAAATATTTTTTTTATTTTTGTTCTTCGATTTTTTTATTTTTCTGATTTTTAAATCTGGGAATTATCTGCCAATTTAATCTCTAATCACCCCTCCTCACTGTTTTTGAATTATTTGACAATTTAATCTGTAATCACCCCTCACTCAAAATCATCTAACTTCCCAGTAGGTCACCCATCCTCTCACTACTCTAACCCGAGCATGCTTAACTTTCGAGTCCTATCATCCTTTGTTTCCAAGTCTACACTTGTTGTTTTCTTGACAATAGTAAGCTATCAATCCTATTAACCCTTAGGTCTTGATGGCACATTATTTAATTTTTTAAATTCCAAAAAATTATTAAAATAAACAAAATAAGTAATAATAATATTGAATTTCTATGAAAATAAAATAAGTAATATTATTCTTTTATTCTTTTTTGCCATATATTCAATTCATATGGCATAATTAATATCTTTAAATTTGTATATCAAAATTTAACAAATAATACATCCATTATTATCAGAAAAATGTGAGGAATCCAAATATGACATCATTTATTTATAGTAAATAAAATTATTATTTTTGATTTTGTAGGAATAAATCTTCTTTTTGAAATAACTTTTTTTACTTTTGGGATTCCGAGAATGTGAGAAAACTTCACCGGGTAAACCCCGGTGAAATTGAGTCCCAATTTTTCTCTAGTTTTTCTGATATATTAAACTTTTTTTCCGACATTGTATGCAAAAGTTATGGCTGTTTTTTCGCAAAAATGGTCAAAATTCATATTTCGAAATTTCCATATCAACTAGACACTAAAAACTAACTACATCTCAAAGAATTTTATTTTTTGAAGATTTTATCATTTTTGTTTATTTTCTAAAAAACTCAAAAAATGCGGTCCATGGGGGGTAGAGTTTGAAAATTTCAGAACCTCTTTAGTCTGGATTGGTGTCCATCCAATCATACCATCGACTACATCTGCTAGCACCGTCCCAGCCAGAGTCACAACTAAGGTTAACTAAGCGAGAGTTAACCCTTTTCTAACTTCATTTGCTATTTTTCATGCATTTAATGATTTTTTAGCTAATGACGCTGAAATTGGAAAGCACTACAAATGAACTCTGAAAAAGTTGAAACTTGGCATGGTACCACCATTTCACCCACATAGCTTGTGCTAAAAAGTTGAGAGGGTTACAGCAAAAACTGGATGCACTTCGTGTACGAACTGGACCATCTCCTTCAAAGTATCAACGTTTCGCACGAAAAACCATCTGTTACAAAGGCATTTCATTTTTTTAATTTATTTCAACTCTAGACTTTTTGTGCATTCAATATGCACCAAAGCCACATCCTCAAATTTCAACCCTTTCTAACTTCATTTGCTATTTTTCATCCATTTAATAAAAAAATCGAGCTAAATGACCCTAAAATTGAAAAGCCCTACAAATGAACTCTGAAAAGGTTGAAACTTGGCATGGTATCATAATTTCATCCACATAGCATGTGCTACAAAGTTGAAAGGGTTATGGCAAAAACTGGATACACTTCGTGTACAAACTGGACCATCTCCTTCGAAGTATCAAGGTTTCGCACGAAAACCCATCTGTTATGAAGGCATTTCATTTTTTTAATTTATTTCAACTCCAGACTTTTTGTGCATTCAATATGCACCATTCAAAGCCACATCCGCAAATTTCAACCCTTTCTAACTTCATTTGCTATTTTTCATGCATTTAATGATTTTTTGAGCTAAATGACCCTAAAATTCAAAAGCTATACAAATGAACTCTGAAAAGGTTGAAACTTGGCATGGTATCATCATTTCACCCACATAGCATGTGCTACAAAGTTTAGAGGGTTATGGAAAAAACTGGATGCACTTCGTGTACAAACTAGACCATCTCCTTCGAAGTATCAATGTTTCGGACAAAAACCCATCTGTTACAAAGGTATTTCACTTTTTTTAATTTCTTTCAACTCCAGACTTTTTGTGCATTCAATATGCACCATTCAAAGCCACATCCTCAAATTTCAACCCTTTCTAACTTCATTTGCTATTTTTCATGCATTTAATGATTTTTTCGAGCTAAATGAGCCTGAAATTAAAAATCCCTACAAATGAACTCTGAAAAGGTTGGAACTTGGCATGGTATCATCATTTCAGCCACATAGCATGTGCTAAAAAGTTGAGAGGGTTATGGCAAAAACTGGATGCACTTCATGTACAAACTGAACCATCTCCTTCAAAGTATCAAGGTTTCGAACGAAAACCCATCTGTTACAAAGGCATTTCATTTTTTTAACTGATTTCAACTCTAGAATTTTTATGCATTCAATATGCACCGTACTACAACATGTTAAAATCTACAAAAAGAAATAACTAAAAATAATAAAAAACAACAATTAAATTACTAAAACAACTATATAAGCAAAACATTAATGTTTGTGTCTCCAACCGGAACTAAAGGTCCCATTTGAACCGGGACTGATGCCCTAGCCGCTTGAATCGGGACTAATGCTCACATTAGTCCCGGTTCATAATGCAACTGGAATTAATGGGCTTTACAGAAATGAACCAAAGTCATGTTTTCTACTAGTGACTCTCAAGCTTTAACATGCACTGGGACTGAACATCTAGTGCAATGATTTGCTCTTTCCGGGAGCTAATAAAATACGGTTTGGCATGAAGATTCAAAGGATGGTACCTTCTTTTTGGGCTTTCCCGGTGTTGAAGATGGGCATCATTTTGGTTTTCTTAGTTCAAAACTCAGAGGTGGACCTACCTTTGTTAATCCGGGCTAGATACAATTATTCTTCAGTAATTAGTCATGTCGATTGAGAATTGCATGAGGAAGAGGATACCGACAAATAGAGGAAACTGTATAAATCATAACTAATGGGGTCAATTTTGCACTAACTAACTACTCTACATTGTTGCGGAGAAAATCAACTACTCGTGTAATCAGTTGCAACTAGCTCTAAGCCATTGTTTAGCTCGGTTGACATGATTTCAAACGGGTGGCTCCTCTATGTAAGTTTTGCATTTGAATCGTCCGGCGCACTAGTGAATGAGCCAACTACACACGCCATTTACTCGGAAAACATATGAATTACTGTTTTTCTATCGCATTTATATATTTTCTATTTGTGATTGATAAGAATTTGCTAACGTGCCTTGCCTCGTGCACTCACAAGCAGAACCCCACCCATTAGTAATGTCAATCCAGGTAAACGATGGATTAAAGATACTGCAACTACTGATTATACTAGACCAATATATGGTGTTCTGTGCAAGACCGATGGAGGAGCTACTTTGTACGTACAAAACCGACCTAAGCAACTTTTGTGCCAATAGCATCAGCTCTCAACCAACACCTCTTGCCACCTTTTCCATCTATCGATGTCGATTTTGATGAAACATTGACAAGAGAGAAAGATGATACACTTCATCAGTCTACGGCGGGGAGGCCAAGCTCTAGGCCACACAATTAGGCCTTGTACAATTATGCAGCTGCCAACAACGATTATTCAAGAAGAAGGACACTTTTTTTTTGTCCCATCCGCTTGGGCATGTGCTTCAAAATGGCAATAGGTACCACTTTTGCTTCCGGTGCCAACCGGTGCTTGTGAACTTACGGCCGTAAATATTGCATGTATTAAGGGAGCGTAAGCACTTGTATTAAGTACTCTGTATTGTAGGTATTAAGATTTCTAGAATGGAAGATTTCTCTCTCCTCAAGCACCTGTCTATAGGATCATGCGTTTACTATTAGAATCTGGTTTTGTCCCGAGTTTCAATACTTTGCCGAGCTCGTTCTATCGGGAACTCGGCAAACCATTGTTTGCCAAGTTGTAGTGGGCTGAAAACCTTGATGATCATTGATGCCATCGTGGTGTTGCCTCTATCCTGAGCAGGTTAGTATGTCTGGGCATAATTCTTCAAACATGAGCCTAAGTCAAATAAATAATGCTAACTCAAATAATTACAGGAGCTCCGGCGAAGCATAGAGACACCAACAAAGCATCACCTTGAGCTCATGTCGTGGTTGTAGTTTTTTATGATGTTTATGAACTTTGTATGTCGACTGTGAATTTATGATGTATGCTTTTGACTAGTTAATTAGGTGACTTAAATTTTCGCAAACTTATGTTATTGAAACGTATTCCGGCGTTCATATGTGATGCAATATCCATTTCAATGCTGTGAGTAGATATATTTATTTATTTATTTTCATGCAGGGCTGCCAAAAATTATTTAAAAAACATCCTGTTTGCTCTTTTCCGAGATCAAAACTCGGCAAACATACAATTTTCCAGTCGGCTGTCCTAATTGGCCGAGTACAGAACTCGGCAAAAGGCAAACTTTTGTTGAGTTTAATAGTAAGAAAACTCGATAAATATGTGCATTGGGAAAATAATCGACAAAAGTTTGCCTAGTTTCGTTCGTTGCAAACTCAACGAAATGTAGCACCGGGTAATAACGCAATGCCACACATCGGTCCCTTACTGGAAGGGAGACTGCTGAGTTTCAAAGTCGGCAAAGCATTTGCCCAGCTTCGCTAGTTATAAACTCAACAAAATGTGTCACTATATTATAAGATTTTGTCACGCGGCAGACCCTTATTGGATACGAAACTACCGAGTTTGGAACTCGGCAAACAAACTGCCGAGTTCCGTTTAATAAAGAACCTCACATATATTTCGTACTTGACAATGTGTGTTGGCACGTGGATTATTTTCATTGGCCTAACTTTACCGAGTTTAATGCAGTCAAACTCGGTGGATTACGTGGCACTTCCGTTAACAGCCTGTCCCGTCTAATGGTGTGGTTCAATGAGTTTTTTCTGACACGCACTTGGTAAACATTGTTGCTTACGTTCACAGAGTTCACGATAGAAATAACTCGGTAGTATTAATGATTGCTGGGCCTGATATATCTTCAAAGTATTTATAATTTTTGATTGTTTCATGCTATTATATTATCATTTCTAAGATAGTTTTTGAGTAATTATTTATCAATTTATATTATTTTTGAGCACTAACCTATTGACCCAGTGCCCAATATCAGTTCCTATTTTGTTGTGTTTTTTGTTTTGCAGAAATTCCATATCAAGCGAATTTCAAACGCGATAAAAATTACGAAGATTTTTTGGAATATACATGAATTTTGGGAGTCGAAATCAACACAAGACGATGCCGAAGGCCCCACAAACCAACAGGACGCGGCCTGGGGGCGCCCTGATGGCTTGTGGCAGCCCTTAGGTCGGTTGAGGCTCTCCTTCCGCCGCAAGAAATATATTTTCGTGATAAAACCCCCTCAAAATTCTAGACCGGTCGAAGTTACGGATCTCTGGATATTTAAGAAACGGTGAAGGGGTTAGAAAATAGTAGCGAAAACAGAAGAAAAACAGAGAGAGATCCAATCTTGAAGGGGCTCCTTCCCTCTGGGAGCCATGTTGACCATGGACTAGAGGGGAAACCCTCCTCCCACCTAGGGAGGAGGCCAAGGAAGAAGAAGAAGGAGGGGGCTCTCTCCCTCTCTCCTGGTGGCGCCGAAGCGCCGTCGGAGCAACTATCGTGACGACGATCTACACCAACAACTTTGCCGCTGTCACCACAACCCCCCCCCCTCTATGCAGCGATGTAAAACCTCTTCTCCCCGCTGTAATCTCTACATAAACATGAGGCTTAATGCTATATATTATTATCCAATGACGTGTGGCTATCCTATCATGTTTGAGTAGATTTGTTTTGTCATATGGGTTGATTGATGATCGTAATTGGTTTGAGCTGTATGTTCTATTTTGGTGTTGTCCTAAGGTTCCTTCCGTGAGGCGCACATGTGAAGGAATCCCGCTGGAGGGTTTGCAATATGTTTATGATTCATTTATAATGGGTGGCTAGAGTGACAGAAGCCTACACTCGAGTAAGGGGATTGTTTACGTATGGGATAAAGGGAATTTAATGTGTTAATGCTATGGTTGAGTTTACCTTAATTAATTTCTAGTAGTTGCGGACGCTTGCTAGAATTCCAATCATAATTGCGTATGATCCAAGTACGGAAAGTATGTTAGCGTATGTCTCTCCTCATATAAAACTGCAACAATGATACCGGTCTAGTCATTGATTGCCTATGGACAAATCTTCCTCCTGCGTTACACAAAAAGCTTTCTACTAAATAATTTACTTTATTGTTCTTTATCTAAGCAGCACCTAACTTTTATTTACTTGTTCTTTATTATCTTGCAGAACTATCTATCAAACTACTAAGTACTTCTAGTTTTATTCCCACAAAGTAGTTCCATACTTGTTCTAGTTAAAGTAAGTGTTAGCGTGCGTAGAGTTGTATCGATGGTCGATAGAACTTGATAGAATATTAATTCTACCTCTAGCTCCTTGTTGGGTTCGATACTCTTACTTATCGAAAAAGGCTACAAACGATCCCCTACACTTGTGGGTTATCAAGACCTATTTCTAGCACCGTTGTCGAGGAGCAATAGTGTAGCAGTTCATATTCTCGTGTGTGCTTGTTTGCTTTATCACTAAGTAATTTTTGTTTTCTGTTATTAGTTGTTTTATTTTCTGTTATTAGTTGTTTCATGTCTTTAGTAATGGATATGGAACAAGAAACACCAAAAACAAGTTGTACTTGCTACTCATGGAGATGGGGAACCTGCTAAAACGCTCGATGCTAGTTATGTGGGAAACATTCATTACTACTTTGATAATCCCGAGAAATCCCCGTTCAAGTTGATAATGGGAGACACGTTGGATCAACGTGATTACTTTAGGGATTATCGCTTGTCTCAAAAAGGAAACACTTATGGATAAAATTAAAATGTTGCGTTGGTATGCTTGGATTTATGCGTGAGATGTGATTATACATGTTGCTCTAAGATTAAGGGTCTACACCTTCCCTTTCAATGTGAATTTAATTGATAATGAAACATTGACTTCTTATGCTAAAGGTATATATGATTACTTATATGTGGAACAAATAGAAGAATTTGTTGCTTTTAAGGGTGCTTATGAAATTGAATCGTTCTTTGAAAAGTATGATAACTATGATGATGTTGTTTATAGGTCTGAAAAATTTGCCATACTAAAATATTGCTATGAGAATTATGAATACAATGTTGATATTATTGAATTTATTGAGAGAATGACCGCTGCCTTCGAAGAGGCCAATATTATAATCTATGAAATAAGAAATTGCTGAAACTATGAGCTCATTAGATGAAAAAGATGAGGAGGAGAGCGAAGAACAAAAGGATGAAGAGCGGACTAGCTACCCGTTCCCACCTTTTAATGATAGTAACTCTTCAACTCATACATTGTTTAATTACCCTTCGCACATACTAAAGGATGAATGCTATGATGATTGCTATGATCCATTGGATTCATTTGAAATATCCCTTTTTGATGAACTTGATGCTTTCTAGGCTTGTGGCCATGATGCCAATATGAATTATGCTTATGGAGATGAACTTGCTATAGTTACTTACGTTAAGAATAAAATTATTGCTATTGCACCCACACATGATAGTCCTATTATTTTTTTGAATTCTCCCAACTACACTATATCGGAGAAGTTTGCACTTATGTGACAGCCCAAGTGCTGCCCCTACCTTATTTGGCATGTAACCCATGTATGAACCTTGTGTCATGAGCTTATGAGTTGTATGTTTGCTCCTTGCCATTCATGTGTGGTTGCATTCATGCATCATTTCATCATGCATCATTCTCATTTCATCTTCTTGCCATGTTGGTTTTCTTGTGCTTGCTATGATGTGTTGGTGGAGAGGTGTTGTTTTGTGATGTGGGAGATGCTTGTGTGTGGATGGTTCCATGTGTGCAACCTATTCTTTCCCCCTCTCTTTTCCTTTGCAACATCCCCCTCCAAAACCCCTTTTCTCCTATATTTATTTAACTTCAGATTTTAAGTTGTTTTAAAATTGTTTAAAAATGTTCATGAGGTGGCCCCATATGTTTTGTGAAATGGGAGTATGTTGGATTTAATGTTTGGGGTTGGTTTGATTAGTGTTTTAAATTAACAGGAGCTGTCATTTTAAATATTAAATAAATTACTTGTTTTATAATTCAACTTAATATTTTTAATAAAAGGTGTACATTATTTCCTCCTAAGAGTTATTTTTTTGTTTTGCTCAAAACCCTTTTAATTTGCTCTGGGGATTATTTTGTTGTGGCTGGTTTTTTATTAAATGTAGAACCCCTTTTTATTTTTCTGTTTTATTGTGAGGTGTGTGAGAGAGGGACAGTGGGCCGCGGCCCAGCCCAGCAGGCAGCAACGGCCACCTGCCCCGTTCCCTCCTCCGTCACGTGTGTGTGTGCCTGCGAGCAGAGCAGCAGCAGGTGAGCTCCGTCGCCGTCGCCTTTAGCGCTCCAAACGTCGAGGCCGATTCCCCTTTTAAGCGTGCCTCCCTAGGGTTCCATCCCTCCTCTCTTCTCCCTCCGCCGCCGCCGCTTTCCTCTTCTCCCTCCTCCTCCTTCTTCCTCTGTTCTTCTTCTTCTTTTCGGGTTCGGAGTAAGAGGTAGGTTTAGAGTGAGGCAGGGGTCGACGGGCTCGTTGCCGGCGTCCCTCCGGTGTAGCCCCGCCACCTTCAAGATGGTCCGCGGAGAGCCGGAGCCGTCCACGTCCCGTTCCCGATGCTAGGAGCACCCAGGAGGCCTTCTTCTTCCTCCTCGCCGCCAGAGCGTAGCCGATCTTCTTCCCCTCCGTCGCCGCCGCATCCCCGAGCCGCTCCTTCCGCTTCGTCGCCGTCGCTCGTGCCCCCGCGTCTCCGAGAAGCCCTCGGTGAGCATCCCGTCGCCGTTGTCCCCCTCTCCTCACCGTAGCTCGTAGATGCTCGCCGCCGTCGTCTGTTGCCGCCGGGAGCAAATCGAGCACCCGCCGCTCGCCTCCTTCCTCTTCACCGCGAGGTGAGCAGGGGAATGGAATCTCCGTCGATTCCCCTTTCGATTTCCGCCGTTAGTGTCGCCGGAGACGCCCTGTAGCCGCCGTGTGCTCGCTGGAGAACCGCGGTCATCGTTGCTCTGTTTAGTTTTTCAGTTTTGTCAGATCCGTGCTCTTGTGTGTGTATTAGTGCAGTAGGCCTCTCCCTCTGTTGAGTGTCAGCGCCGTAGCGCAGTGGTGGCCGGCTCGTCCGGTGACCAGGAGGTCAGGGGTTCGACCCTGAACCCTCCCTTTATTTTTTTTGTGTTTTCCTTTTTTTTATTTTTTTATTTCTCTCTTGAGAGATTGTGTGTGTGTGTGCATTTCAGCATATGTATGTATGTGTGTTGGTCTCCTTGCCATGTGAGTGTGTGTTTGCACATGTGTATGGTGGTGTGTGTATGCACCAAAGGGTACATATGCACATGTATGCATACATGTGAGATTGTGTGTGTGTTTAGTGCTTGCACATACATGTTTGTGTGAGTGTATGTGTCATGGTGATGCATACCCCTACATGAGAGAGGTATGTATGTTGTGTGTGTGTTTCTTGTCATGAGAGAGTGTGTGTTGCACATATGCATGGGTGCACATGTGTGTGTATGCTATGCATACATACCTACATGTGTGCTTGTGAAGATGTGAGTGTGTGTGTGCATGTGGGTGTGTGGTGCACCATGCATGACACGTGTGTGTGTGCTCTTTGCACACCCATACATGTGTGTGTTCTTGTGTGTGAGTGAGTGTAATGTGTAGGTGTGTGTGTATGTGGGCATACATGTATGAAATGCATGTGTACCTAGATGCACTCATGCTTGGGAGTGCTTTGCTGGTGGTTGTGTGTGTGTGTGCTCCACATCCACTTACTTTGGAGTGAGGTGTATGTGTAGGAGTAGCTCCATGTGTAGGTTTCTCTCTTTTGTGCATATGAGCATAGTTTCACTTCTAGTTAGTTTCATCCTTGCTATTGATGCTATGACATGATATCATGCCCCTAGGATGCCATTTAACCATTTCCAACATGTGTCAATTGAGTTCATGCCATTTTGTGCCATTTCCATTCATTTGCATAAGTGGCTTAAGTCACCCATGACTTAAAGGGTTAAATTTTGACCTAGCTTTTCTCCCTCTTGCTATAAGCAAGTATAGGGGTATGAGTAATGCATTTGGGGTAGAATAAACCCATGAATGCATATGTGAAGTCAGATTTGACATTGGGGCAACTTGACAAAACTGCATTTTTATGCTGTAAAGCCCTTTTGTCTTTTTATTATGATTTAATCTATGCATGCAATTAAGTTCTTGCCAACATGAGTTTGTTAGTTAAAGTTGCTGGGAATGTCCCAGTATTTTTGTTATTTGTGCTAAGTCATCACATGAGTGGTAACCATGCTGTTTAGTAAGCAACTTTATGTTTCTGTTCAGCTAGCTTAAAAATGACCCAAGTCTGGGAGAACTGTTGTTATTGTTTTGCCATGTAGAGTTGGTTGTGGCTAGTGATGTGTTTGGAATTTGGGCATGCTCATTGCCAGTTATTTATAGTAGATATTGCCTTCTACCATCCTGTTAATTTTCATATCAATAGGAGCTTTCTAGCATATGTAGCTACTGCTGTCAACTTGCTACTTTATAATCACAGATTCCAGAAAACTGTAATTTTCACTAAGTCCCAGAAAACTGATTCATCATGCCAACTTGATTGCTTCTTTCTTATTGATGTGTGGCTCCTTTGCTGGTGGTTTAATTGGATGAATTGATGTGTATGTTGAGTAGATTCTGTCCATATCTTGTTTGTGGTTGTAGGGTTCCTATAACTCTAGCTGTGATCTGTAGAAGTTGCTATGTTGCTGTTTTGTGGCAGATTTGGTGTTTTATTATTTTGTGACTTGTGGGAGCTATGCTCCATGGAATTGATTTATTCTTGAGTCTATTGTGTTTGATTTTTCATCACCTATCCAATGTCTGCCTTGGAATGCCAAGAATCAGCCCATGGCTTGGTGATCTTGTGATATTGCCTCCGTACCTTGTCGTGAGCATATCGTGAGAACCGTAACTCGGTTTCTTGCGATCTTTATATGCATTTCTATCGATTTTGCATGTTGCATCCATATTTTCCATGTTCATGCATGTCTAAATAACTTAACATGAGGTTCTGTCCAGATTCACCAATATACAAACTTGCATGTGAAACATGACTAGTTTGTGGTTGCCATGTTATAATTCTTCATAAATGATCATGCATCATTTTGAATGTGGATTGCACCTTGGTTGGATGTTTATTGTTGTTGTTTCTCTTGGGTAGACGCGAGTATTGATTCTGAGTACGAGGAACCAGGAGAGTACCACCACGAGGATCCCGCTACTTGTTTCGCTGAAGAACCAACAGGCAAGATGATCGTACCCGGATCCTGATACTATTTTTGCTTGCTAGTTTCTCGCTCTTATCGTTACAATTGCGCTACCTACCACATGATATCAGCCCCCATGTTGCCATGAAAGCCTCTAACCTCCACATCCTAGCAAACCTTTGATTGGCTAAGTTACCGCTGCTCAGCCCCTCTTATAGCGTTCTTAGTTGCAGGTGCAGGTTGTTCCATGTGATAACTTGGATTTGGATATCACAATAAATTCAGTTATTTAATTTAATGCACATATATATCTTGGTATTGGTGGAAGGCTTGGCCTTTTGCTAAGTGATTTGTTCTGCTATTACCACCATTAGTTCCTTGTTACCGGTGTTATGTTTTCCATACTTGTGCTCCTAACATGCTCGGGGTTGTTATGGGGACCCCCTTGTTTATTCGGTTGAGATTAAAACTTGTCTAGCAAGACCCAACATTGGTACTACATTTGCTTAACAACTTAATAAAATTGCATAGGGTCTTGCAAACCCGTGGATAATTTAATCAACCCCTGGGCCAGTACTCCTCATGAGTGTTGGTCCAAAATGGGCTGCCCGCGGGGCCGCCTCGAGGAAACTTGAGGATTGGTTTTTTTCCCTTAGCTACTCCCATCCGTCGTGTCCCGAGAACGAGATACGCGGCTCTTATCGGGTTCGTCGACACGTCGGGTGGTCTTGCTGGATTTGTGTAACCTTTGTCGAGTGTATTGCGTGTGGAGTCTGATTTTCTTCGGGTTTACTCGAGGTGTTGGAATTCCTTTGGAATTACCTATGATGATCGCGAGATCCGCGATCGAGGCATTCCCACGGAGTGTGGTTAATTTTTTAATGGATTAGTTGGAGCACCCCTGCAGGGTTAAATCTTTCGGAAAGCCGTGCCCGTGGTTATGTGGCAACTTGGATATTTGTTTAACACCCGGTTATAGCAAACTTGAAGTAAACTCCAACTAAAATACACCAACTGTGTGAGTAACCGTGATCGTCTCTGCTCGTGAATATGATCCGAGAGAGAACACGATGGGGTTATGATTGATGTAAGTAAGTGTTCAGGATCTCTTAGAGATCATACTAGATTCGATCATTCTTCGTAGACCACTCTTATTTATTTCATATTGCGTAAGCTAGCCATCATATATGCTTAGTGCTGCTGCAAACTAAACATCACCCTTCCCAACCTTTAAGCTTGAATAGTCTCTGTACCCGGGCACATGATAACTGAGTCCTCTGTGGCTCACAGTTTACTACAACACTCCAGGTACAGGTTCAGATGAGTTCGTGCAGGATGATCTTACCTAGCTCCAGTGGGAGTATGACGAGGAAAGAGGCAGGATGTACGTGACGTATCCGGATGAGTAGAGGACCTGGTTGTGATCTTTGGGATAGCTTGATAGTATCATTTGCAACTTCTTTTATCGTTTGATTTCGTCCGTAGTCGGACCTTGTGTTCAACTTGATGTTATGATTTGAGTGACATTGTAAGTTAGCATGTGGCGAGTGTAAGCCAACTTGTATACTCTTCTCATTCAGTATTGTATGTTGTGATGATACTATTATTGCTAACGGCAAGATGCGCATCTATCCCTTGCGAGGCCCTCGTGCCTTAAATGGATAGGCGCGCATCTTGGGCGTGACAACTTATTAGGGATTATATTGATGGGTTGCATCTTACTATCACACATGATGATTTTGATGAATCTAATATGCATCTGCTTGCTACTCCTACTTGCAATTATTATGATAGAGGAACCAAATCTTCACCTCTCTATATTTCCAATACGTTAAAATTGCAAGAAACTACTTATGCTATGCATTGGCCTTTACTTTGTGTGAATGAATTGTTGTTGTATGACATGTCAATGCCTAGGAAGAGAGTTAGACTTCAGTGTCACATGATATATACCATTTTTTCTCACTACTTAATTAAAAATGATTGTTAATTAATTTTGGCTTTGATATACCTTGGGATCCGGGTGGATCAATTACTTGAGCACTATATGCCTGGCTTAATAGCTTTAAAGAAAGCATTGCCAGGGAGACAACCCGAAAGTTTTAGAGAGTTATTTATTTCTGTTGTGCTTATTAAATAATTAAAAACAAAAAATAAAGTGGGGAACCTAAAAACGTTTCAAAAAGAGAAGTGAAAGTGAGCAAGACGAGCATCGTTGAAGTGGGGGCTAGCCTTGAACATTGTTCATGCCCATGGAAACTTTGTGAATCTTGATTACATAAAATTTTCAATAAAAATATTTATCCTTGTATAAATCCATTGTATTATAAAAATAATGTGCCAAGAATTACCTTTACGATGTTTAAATTTCTTGTTTGATATGTGTTGTGCAAAAACAGAAATTTTGGCTGTAGTGTTTGATTTTTCATATTTTACTGGAACATCAAAAGCTTCTGAAATTTTTACACAATACTTTTATACAAATTATTTACCCTTTAATAATTATTAATAATTTTCTATGTTAAATAAGTATGGTATTCATGTGCATCTTTATAGACTGTCCTGTTTTCACAGATTGTTCTTATAGTTGCTTTGTGTGCTTATGTTTGAATTCTTGTTGAGACCCATTGACATGGGAGCCATATAATTGTGATAGAATATAATGGGTAATGTTATATTATAATTATGCAATAATTTTATGGAAAGACATTATGGGATTTGATGTTATATGTACTAACCTTTCTAATGAAAGTTTTGTTAAGTTTTGTGTGGATGAAGTGTTCGAAGATCGAGGTGGTATTGATATGAGAAGAATAAGGAGAGTCAAGAGCTCAATATTGGGGATTCCCAAGGCACACGAGTAATTATTCAAGGAGACTCAAGTGTCTAAGCTTGGGGATGCCCTGGAAGGCATCCCATCTTTCTTCTTCAACAACTATCGGTATGTTTTGTTTTTTGTTTTGTTCACATGATATGCGTAAATTCTTGGAGTATCTTATGCCTTTTATTTTCCTTTTGGAAATGCACCATGCTGGTTTGGGAAATTCCATGGTTGATTTATAGAATGCTCTTTGCACTTCACTTATATATTATGAGTATGGCTTTATAGAATGCTTCATGTGCTTCACTTATATCATTTGAAGTTGGATGCCTGTTTCTCTACATACAGAAAACCGTTATTTCTAGAATGCTCTTTTGCTTCACTCATGTTCATTAGAGCATGGTCTTTTCTAGAAAGAATTAAACTCTTGTTCTTCACTTATATTTGTTTGA
This sequence comes from Hordeum marinum, assembly GCA_022496015.1. NCBI lineage: Eukaryota > Viridiplantae > Streptophyta > Magnoliopsida > Poales > Poaceae > Hordeum > Hordeum marinum. The sequence continues at coordinate 381,815,368 of CM039677.1, read as the reverse complement.
GAGTTAATAAACAGTGATGGTAATTTTCATGGGTTATAAGACTAGTCCAAAAATAATAGGTATTCAAGGAGTGATAATCAAAACCTTCATGTAGCACATTAAAGATAGATTGTGGGTTAATGATATTGATGTGGTAATGTTAAAGAGTGTGAGTGCATCATTGTTGATTCGTAGAAGTGTCGGTATTAAGAGGTGTTAACTTCTTTTTTGTCTAAAAATTGAAAAGGCATGGTGAGGATGTCTGAGCATTTCTATTCCTCGTTAAAATCCTAGTGTTGTTTCGAGACAGAGGCATTGATACGTCTCCAATGTATCTATAATTTTTGATCGTTCCTTGCTATTATATTATCTGTTTTGGATGTTTAAGATGCATTAATATGCTATTTTATACTATTTTGGGGACTAACCTATTAATCTAGAGCCTAGTGCCAGTTTCTGTTTTTTCCTTGTTTTTGAGTATTGCAGATAAGGAATATTAAACGGAGTCCAAACAGAATAAAATCTTCGGAATATTTTTTCTTGGACCAGAAGCAACCCAGGAGACTTGGAGATGAAGTCGGGAGAGCCGTCATGTGGCCACAAGCCACAGGGGCGCCCCCAGGCTTGTGGGCCCATGGCAGCTCCCCTAACCCTATTTCTCGGCCTATAAATGCAAAAATATTCTCTGTATACCAGAGGGATCCATGAAAACACTTTTCCGCTGCTGGAAGACTCCGTTCCCGAGAGATCCAATCTTGGAGCCTTTTCTGGTAATCTGCGGGAGGAGGATTTGATCACGAAGGGCATCTACATCAACTCCATTGCCCCTCCGATGATGTGTGAGTAGTTCACCACAGACCTTCGGGTCCATAGCTAGTAGCTAGATGGCTTCTTCTCTCTCTTTGTTCTTCAATACCATGTTCTTCATGATCTTCATGGAGATCTATCCGATGTAATACTCTTTTGCGGTGTGTTTGTCGAGATCCGATGAATTGTGGGTTTATGTTCAGATTATCTATGAATATTATTTGAGTCTTTTCTAAATTCTTATATGCATGATTTCATATCTTTGCAAGTCTCTTCGAGTTATTGGTTTGGTTTGGCCAACTAGATTGGTAATTCTTGCAATAGGAGAGTGCTTAGTTTTGGGATCAATCTTGCGGTGTCCTCACCCAGTGACAAAGTAGGGGTAGTGAGGCATGTATTGTATTATTGCCATCGAGGATAGAAAGATGGGGTTTTCATCATATTGCTTGAGTTTATACCTCTACATCATGTCATCTTACCTAATGCGTTACTCTGTTCTTCATGAAATTAATACTCTAGATGCAGTCAGGAGTCGATCGATGTGTGGAGTACTAGTAGTATATGCAGAATTGTTTCGGTCTACTGACACGGACATGATGCCTATATGCATAATCATTGCCTTGGATATCTTCATAATTATTCGCTTTTCTATCAATTGCTCGACAGTAATTTGTTCACCCACCGTAATACTTGCCATCATGAGAGAAGTCTCTAGTGAAACCTATGGCCCCCGGGTCTATTTTCCATCTTATACTTTCAGGTCTAAAACCAAAAATACCAAAAATACCTTGCTGAATTATTTTTACCTTTTGTTTTACTTTTCGTTCAAGCAATCTATTCTATCTATCTCTATCAGATCTCATCCTTGCAAGTAACCGTGAAGGGATTGACAGCCTCTTTATAGCGTTGGGTGCAAGTGTTTGGTTCTTTGTGTAGGTACATCTATTGGGGACTTGCTTGTATCTCCTACTGGATTGATACCTTGGTTCTCAACAACTCAGGGAAATAATTATCTACTTTGCTGCATCACCCATTACTCTTCATGGAAACCAACGCATGCTCGAGAAGTAGCAGGCGCGCGATGGTTATGTCCTCCCAAACTCCTCCCTCAGGGCATGCGAGTAGTACTTTGAATTGTGATAAAACTAATAAAACTTTGCAAAAACTATATGAGTTCTTTATGACTAATGTGTAAATGGACATACGCAATATCACCTATTCATATTTTGCTAGCCTCTTCAGTACCGTGCCTTGCCCATTCTCACCTCGAGGATGGGTGCAAATCTTGCCGATGCATCAAACCCCATGACATGATACGCTCAGTTGCACATAAGCCTTGTTATATCTTCCTCAAAATAGACACCATACCTACCTATCATGGCATTTCCATAGCCATTCCGAGATACATTGTCATGCAACTTCCACCGTCACTTCATATGACTTGTATTTTCATTGTCATGTTGCTTTGCATGATCGTAAGATAGCTAGTATGATATTTATATGGCTTGTCTATTTTTTATATCTTCTTCTATGCTAGATTTTTTTGTGGGGTGAAATAAATCTCTATTAAGCTCACGGTGGCTTTTCAGCCACAGCCAGGTTTACAGCAAAGTCCTTCCCGGTAGCAAGCCAAACTGCTGTACGCGGGTTACTATGCCCATAGGCGGCTAGCTCATGACTAACAATGTTTTGGAAACGTCTACATTGGATAAAAGATATCTCCCTAGTAGCGATACTAGCCATCTTGCGGATCTCCTCTACTAGTGCACGTTGAGTTGATCTATCCGGCTAGCGTCCTGTAATCATGGCCACCGCCTCCACGCTATCCATTTCGACCATGATTGGTAGGGTCATCCATATAAGGCCAGCTCTAGGCCTTCTCTACACGCCAGTAGCTACACCTTGAGGGCATTATCGCATGTGTGGAGCTCCCTACATGCGTTGTAGATGATGTCACCTCTATCATCACGTAGGATCATGCCACCTCCCGCCGCGCCCGTGGCTGCGATGTAACTCCCATCCGTGTTTAACTTTGACCAGCCCGGCTCAGGGGGGCCCAACTGACACTCGCCTTTGCCTCCTTGCTCACATGGCTGCCTTGTGGTGAGGAATTCACCACGAGACATATGGGTTTCGGACGTCGGAAGGACTAGATACTTTTCCTCAAAAGTAACAGTGCCTATATGCAGTGTATTTCTCACCACATGCTACTGTTCCGTGGGGCAAGAAGGTCCGAACAAGGCGCTGCACTTGGCCGGATTTATATACTGCCCTGTAGCATTAGCATAAACACTCAACACTTCATGGATCTTCTTTGCTTGATCCTCATGCGCTTTGAAAAATAACAATGTATCATCCGTGAACAGAAGATGAGATACACCCGGTGCTCTGTGACATATTTTCAGTGGGCTATAATCACCTTTTTACTCACCATCTTTCAACAAAGCGTGTAAACCATCAGCCGCAAAGAGGAACATAAACGGAGACAAAGGATCACCTTGCCGTAGCCCACGCGATGGTGCAAATGATTCCAAGAGGGTTCCATTGAATTTTACCATGTACCTCACCGAGGTGACGCGAGCCATAATCCAGTCCACCCATCGGCGAGTGAAGCCCATCTTTTCCATCATTCGCTTCAAGAATGCAGTCCACCCTGTCATAAGATTATGATAGATCCAGCTTATAGGCACAGAAACTCTTACTAGGATCCTTCTCGTGCTGAATAAAGTGAAAGCACTCGAAAGCAAAGTGTTGTCCGTAATCATCCTACCAGGGACAAATGCACTCTGTTCAGGGGAGATAATGTAATCCAGAATCGGTCTCAACCGGTTCACTAGGCACTTCGCCACCACCTTATAAATTACGTTGCATAGACTGATTGGGCGAAACTCTGTGAGCTTTTTCGGGCTATCCACCTTTGGTATGAGAACGATGGACGTGTCATTCACTCCCTCTCGCATGCAACCGATACGGAAGAACTCCTTCACCCCTGCAATTACCTGCTCCTTCATAGCAGCCCAGTTTCTCTAGAAGAAGCGGGCACGGAATCCATCCGGGCCTGGCGCCTTTAGCGGTCCGATCTGGAACAGGGCATCAGCTATTTCCTTCTCTTATAAATCTACGCACAGGCCTTCATTCATACGATCAGTTACACGGGTCTGAATCAAATCTAAAATTGGATCCGCACAAAGAGAACTATCGGCAGTAAAGAGTTTAGCAAAGTATGTCGTAGCCATAGCCACCATGGAATCGTGGTCCTCATGTTTGACCCCTGACTCATCAATAAGGGATTTAATATGGTTTTTCCGAGCGCACCACACCGCTTTCCTATGGAAGAACTGGGTATTGCGGTCGCCCTCCTGTAGCCAAGCAACACGGGATCTCTGCATCCATAGCATCTCCTCCCTATAGAGCAATTCATTCATCCGGTCCGTTGCCTCCCTGATATCTTTTCTACCTGCGTTCATAGACATAAGCTCCTCTAAACGAGAGTGAGACTTGTTAATTTCCTTAATAACATTACCAAACTTTTCCCTCCTCCATTCTTGTAATTTTTCCATCATATTACCTAAGCCTAAAGCAACTTCACCAAGGTTTCACATTAAGCCCATATCAGTCCAAGTGTTCAAGATTCCCTCAGGTAGGGAAGGTTCTTTGTCCCACATTACCTCATACTATCTGCACCTCCTCCCCGTTGTGTGGCATGGCTCCTCGAGCGCATAGCGTAGTAGGATGGGCAGATGGTCAGAGCTGGGCGCCACTAGGTGCTCCACCCTGGCGTGAGCAAAGGTATCCCCCCACACGTTGTTGGCGACGCCACGGTCAAGGCGAACCTTGACATTTGCATGTCCCCCATGCCAGTTATCAAAGGTGTACGGGAGTCCTACAAAACCGAGGTTGCCGAGTCCACAAACCTCAAGAACATCACGAAAATCAAGCATCTGACCTGCCGAGCGCGGCGTGTTGGAGAAGTGGTCAACACTCCACATCGCCTCGTTGAAGTCACCGACCATGACCCATGGCATGCTGGCCCGTTGGTGTAGATTACGGAGAAGGGACCACATGTGATGCCGGTCCTCCGTTCGGGGCTCGCCGTAAACACAGGTAAGCCGCCAAGGTGGCTCACCCTCCGCACCAGTTACATACGCATCAATATATTGTTCATTTATTTCTTTTACATCAAGACTCAAAGAATCATGCCAATACAAAGCAAGACCTCCACTACGACCAACACAATCAAAAGCTTCAAAACCTCGTAAACCTAACCGAGCACGGTGCATCATCATCTTATTCTTAGACTACCTAGTTTCACAAAGAAAAACGATACTAGGGGATTGAGCCTGGACTAGACTCACAAGATCATGAATTGTCCGAGGGTTCCTCGCCCCTCGGCAATTCTAGCTTAGGATATTCATTGCTCCTAGCCCCGTCAGTTCGTCGTCGGCCCCTGGGCCAACTGCCTCCAATGTAGTAGCTCCATCCATCATGTCATGTTCCATCATCCCCTCACCATGCGAAGTCTGCTCCCCGTCCAGAGACTCCAGTGTCATGTGCTTCTTTGGCGTACATGAGATCACAAGCTCAGCCAGAGTAGTCAAGTTAGCATAAACTACCAAGGCCTTGTCTGCCATCACCCCTCCGTCAGTAGTGACTTGATCGCCAGCTGCAGCGCGCTTGCCTAACGCAGAGACACCATCAGACAGTTCCACATCATCCATGCTTACATCCTGTGAGAGGTTGTGCATTGTCGGTATCATATCCAAGCTCCTCGGCTGGGAGCGGTTCGAGTTCTGGGCGTCATTGGAACTATTCTGCTGTGACTGGTCGTGGGCATGAGCATCTGCATGTGCATGGCATTCCTCATTGGCACCCGTGCTTCCTCTTGACATGGCTTTCATCTGTTCGGCCAGCATTGCATCAACAGCGAGGTTGCCAGGTTTGTAGTCTGCTACATCCATGCGGCGAGCACCCCGGACGCCTCGACTCCGGGCCGACGACCCGGTGCTTTCTACAGAAAAATCAAGTCCTCGGTACACCATCGGATTGATCTTTGCCTTCACAGTACCAGTTTGCCTCCCAAAGCGGCATGGTGGGGAGCACCTGAGCTTGCCGCTGTACTTGCCAGAAGGTGGCCCTCCTCTAACCTTCCGTCCACATGATTTCTCCAGATGTCCGAGGTAACCACAACTATAGCAGAAATTTGGCAATTTTTCATACTGAATTTGGAATTCTACCCTCGTTTTCTTGTCCTGCAACTTGGTAGTCATGGCCACAGATGATTCACGTGGCCGGTATACCAGAACGGCCACCCGAACACGCACATAGTTGCCCACCTTCTCTTCCAGCTCCATAATCACGATCGTACATAGCTTGGCGTCGAGTGCTTTCACCACGGTTTCTATCCTCCAGTTCATGGGAACGTCGAGGATGCATACCCAGATCCTCATCTGGTCAAGCTTGTAGTCAGACACCTTCCTCATACCCATCGAACGCCTCAATCAGCATAGGATCGTTCTTATACTGCCATGGCCCTCCACGGAGGACTCGAGACATGTCGGCCTCGCAGCCAAAGTGCACAAGGTATCTGTTATTTCCTTGATAAGCATAATAAAAGTCCTCCTTCAACCTCCATCCACCACTGATGTTCTCAAACAAAGTGCTTGGGGAGGGCCGATCCAAAGAGTACACAAGCATTATTACAGTCCATGGGTGCTCCTGGTCCTGCAACACTCCATCTTCTTCCTGGTCAACTTCCACGAGCTCTGCCTCCTCCTCACGGTCCTCGCCTTCCCTGAACGCCTTCGGCCCTTCCACACCCCAGCTGTCGCGCTCACAGGCCGCCGACATCGACCTCGCCATACCCGCCGATCCCGCCGTCTTCAGCTGGTTCCATATCGCCAGATCCTACAGCTGCAGGTTGATCCGCTTAGCGGCCCCGGGTCCCTCGAAGGAAGGCTTCAGGCGAGCAACATTCACAAAGGGAGCCCCATATGTGCCCAACTGACCTCTGATTTGACCAAGACAACCAGCGGTTTCTTCCCGGACTCATACGAGGGCGACGACATGTTGGCGACCGACAGCGTGGCTAGAGACTCTCGTATACGATTGGGCGGCTCGCGTGGTTCTTTTGGTCGTCCTTCTAGAACCCTAGATGGGTTTATGTAGACGGCAGCGTAGGCTTCCCTGCAACGGGGGTTAGGGTAACCCGACCTCAACTCAGAGGCAACTAGATCGCTAGGCGTCGTAGGGCCGCAGGAGTGAGGGCCGCACATGGCGGGTGCAGTGGCTGGCAGTGGCGTGGGCAAGGCAAACGCCTCCAAATCGCCTAGGGCAGGAAACCCTAGGGACGACATGCCAGTTTTTGCATCATTTTTGCTATGCTAGATCATTGCACATCCTGGTACACTACCACAACCATTCATATAGAGTCATATCAAATTTTCATATCGAGTTGTAAGTAAATAAAAGTGTGATGATCATCATTATTTGAGCATTGTCCTAGTGAGGAAAGGATGACGGATACTATGATTCCCCCAGAAGTCGGGATGAGACTCCGGAGAAAAATGAAAAATGGGGGAGGCCAAATGATCCCACCATAAAAAGAGAAATGGGGGAGGCAAAAAAATCCCACCATGAAAAAATAAACAAATAAATGAGAGAAAAGGAGAGAAGGGGCTTTGCTACTATCCTTTACCACGCTTGTGCCTCAAAGAGATGGTGATACAAGTGCAATATGGTTGGTAGATGTAGGTTTTTGTAATCTGAAAATATAAAAAAAGCAAGGTAACAAATAGAAAACAACGAGAAAAATGTTGTATAAATGCTCGGAAACAAGGCCTAGGGTCCATACTTTCACTAGTGCAATTTATCTCAACAATATTGGCATAGTTGAATCATATGTAAATACCTCTCGTGCAACAAAGAGTTTACTCCAAAGTCACAAATAGCGGAGAACTAACAAAGAAATTATTGTAGGGTATGAAACCACCTCAAAGTTATCTTTTCCGATCAATCTTATGAGCTATCCCTATAGGTGTCACAAACAGCCCTAGAGTTCGTACTAAAATAACACCTTAAGACACACATCAACCAAAACCCTAATGTCACCTAGATACTCCAATGTCACCACAAGTACCCATGGGCTTGATTATACGATATGCATCACATAATTTCAGATTCATCATGTTCAATCCAACACAAAGAACTTCAAAGAGTGCCCCAAAGTTTATACTGGAAAGTCAAGACAAAAACGTGTGCCAACCCCTATGCATAGATTCCCAAGGTCACAAACCCGCAAGTTGATCACCAAAACATACATCAAGTGGATCAATAGAACATCCCATTGTCACCATGGATATCCCATGGCAAGACATACATCAAGTGTTCTCAAATCCTTAAAGACTCAATCCGATAAGAAAACTTCAAAGAAAAACTCAATTCATCACAAGAACATAGAGAGGGGAAAACTCCATATGATTCACCTATATCAATAAAGCTTGCGGTACATCAAGATCGTGCCATCTCAAGAACACGAGACAGAGAGAGAGAGAGAGATCAAACACATAGCTACTAGTACATACCCTCAGCCCCGAGGGTGAACTACCCCCTCCTCGTCATGGAGACCACTGGGATGATGAAGATGGCCTCCGGTGATGGTTTCCCCCTTCGACAGGGTGACTGAACGGGATCCTGGTTGGTTCTTCGTGGCTCTGGAGGCTTGCGGCGGCGGAACTCCTTATCTAGGTTTCTTTTTGGAGGTTTCTATATTTATAGAAATTTTTGGCGTCGATCTCACGTCAAGGGGGGCCACGAGGCAGTGACAAGCCTGCTAGGCATGGCCAGAGGGTGGCCGCGCGTGGCAGTCTTGTACCTCCTTGTGGCTCTTATGGACCAACTCCAATGCTTCGGGGGTCTCTTTTGGTCAAGAAAAAATCACACTAAATTTTCAGCCCATTCCGAGAACTTTTATTTCTGCACAAAAAATGACACCATGGTAGTTCTGCTAAAAACAGCGTCAGTTCAGGTTAGTTCTAATAAAATCATACCAAAATCATATAGAATTATTGTAAACATGGCATGAATACTTCATAAATTAAAGATACATTGGAGACGTATCTGCATCCCCAAGCTTAATTCCTGCTCGTCCTCGAGTAGGTAAATGATAAAAGAAATAATTTATGAAGTGTGAATGCTAGCAAGTGCACAAGTTTTATCAATGATAATTCCAATCACTTTTTCTAGCATCATTATATATCATAAATAGTATCTCATCTCATAAAACTTCTCATGATAAAGTAACAAGCTATCCACATGTTAAAGTATAGACTAACAAACTATGCTTTCGGTCACCAAACAATTGCAATTCATCTTAATTTCAGGAAGGATATATGCAAGAGCTTTGATTTAGCAAATTCCACATACTCAACTATCATATAGTCTTCCATGATTGCTAACACTCAAAGCATATTTTTAGAACAAATAGCATTCATCGAACAGAGAGAAAGATAGGGGCTTAATGTTTCGCCTCCCAACTTATTTATCATATAGATAATTGTCAACAATAATAATTCATGATCAAATATATTTGAATGGCCAAATATGCTTGGATCTGTCCCCAACACATGACGCTTGCCAACTAAAGAATAACTAAGGTTGAACTAAGAAGGAATACTAACGACTCTTGCATAAAAGTAAATACTAGAAAGTAAAAGATAGGCCCTTCGCAGAGGGAAGCATTGATTTGCAGAGGTGCCAGAGCTCGAGATTTTAAAACAGAGATGAATAATAATTTTGGGCGGTATGCTTTCATTGTCACCATAACAACCGAGAGATCTCAGTATCTTCCATGCTAGATAAATTATAGGCGGTTCCCAAACAGAATGGTAAAGTTTTACTCCCCCTCCACCAATCAATCACACTCCACGGCGAGCCGGATCCACGGGTACCGTCCATATCAACAACATTCCTGGGGGAATTTTGTTTAATTATTTGCAAAAAAATTCTTTGATTTTGGGACTGGGAATCCCTATTACCAGCCACTTTCTCGTGAATGATAGTGAATCAACACATATCGTGATAATAACCCACCTAGCATGGAAGATACAGACAGCCCCTAGTTACTATATGAGCAATTCGGGCATACAAAACAGAATATTATTTGAAGGTTTAGAGTTTGGCACATGCAAATTTACTTGGAACGGCAAGTAAATACCACATATAGGTAGGTATGGTGGACTCATATGGAACAACTTTGGGTTTAAGGGTGTTTGGATGCACAAGTAGTATTTCTACTTGGTGCGGAAGTTTTGACTAGTATGAGGTGGAAGGAAGCACCACATGTTGGAGGATCCATAAGAATATAACTTCTATACAAATATACCCAAGCATAACTCATTACGTTGTCTTCCTTGTCCAACTTCAACAATTTTCTCAAGTTTGAAAAAAATTAATGGGTATTCAAAATCATAGAAGATGTCCAAGATAGTATATTTATATGTGAAATCTCTCTTCCTTCAATATTCTTTCATGAATGGTTCAAGTGACCAATGCGGTGTTTGCTAACTTTCAATAAATTTTACCATCTATACTTCTTATATGTGAAGTCATTACTCCCCATGCGATAAGCATATAAAAATGTATAATTTAAGATTTATGATATTCGATTCATTCAACCATTTACTCATAGGACATAAGTGAAGCACGAGAGTATATGACAAAACAACTTCAAAGCATATAAGGGAAGATCAATGAGTAGTCAAACAATTAAGTAGATATGTGAGGACTTTCTCTCTCTCTCTCAATAAATATTTTCAGATCTGAGTATTTTATTTAAACATCAAGCAAAAGAAAAATAGCACTCCAAGAATAGCACATATCGTGTGGACAAATAAAAATTTAGGCTCAACATAGGCTAACCAATAATTGTTGATGAAGAGAGGTGGGATGTGTATCATCCCCAAGCTTAGATGATTGAGACTTCTTGAAATATTTACTTGTGGTGCCTTGGGCATCCCCAGGATTGAGCTTTTGTATCTTGTTCGATCATCTCATATCCCAGTTTCACCTATTCTCAAAAACTTCATCCACACAAAACTCAAAAAGAACTCGTGAGATAGGTTAGTACACATAAAAATAAATCAACACTTCATGTACTTCCTAGACAAGTTTCATAATAATTTTCAAATATTAGGTACTGTATACTATCATTTCCACAATTTATATTTACCAATATAGGCAATGGAAACTATAGGATAAGTAGATAGCAAAACTAGGACAGCAATCTGTCTAAACAGAACAGTCTGTAGAAATTTATGAAAACAATGTACTCTATAACTCAATTTTTTTTTGAAAATTTACTACATGATAAAAATATGGAAATACTGTGTAAAAATTTCAGAAACTTTCCACGTTCCAGTAAAATATGAAAATTCAAACACTACAGCAGAAGTTTATGTCTTTACCCAGCAGAGATCAAACATGCAATTCAAGCATCCTAAAGGCAATTGTTGGAACTTTTTATTGAAAAATAAGATTATAAATAGCACCTAACAGAGAACAAGAAAATAAAATGACGCTCCAAGCAAAACTCATATTATGTGACGAATAAAAATATAGCTCCTAGTAAGATATACCGATAGTGTTGAAGACGAAAGAGGGGATGCCTTCCGGGGCATCCCCAAGCTTAGGCGCTTGAGTGTTCCTTGGATATTACCTTGTAGTTACTTGTGCATCCCCAAGATTAGGTTACTATCACTCCTTATTCTCTTCATATGGTGTCTCACCCAAAACTTGAAAACTTCAATCACACAAAACTTAACGGAACATTGTGAGAAGGGTTAGTGTAATAAAGATAGATCATTCACTTAGGTACTGTCAAGACAAGATTCATAATTATTCCCACTTGATACATACTTTATTCCATCATTACCACAATTTATATTACTCAATATAAGCTATAGGAACACTTGAAACAAGCAAACTATGCATGCATAACAGAATCTGTCAAAAACAGAACAGTCTGTAAAGATCTGAATGATCACCATACTTCCATCACTCTAAACATTATGAAAAATTAGGAAAACTAAAGGAATTTTCATATAAATGTTGTGTAAAAAATTCAGAATTTTTGAAGCTCTAGTAAAATCAGATAACTCATATACTACATGCAAAACTTTCTGTTTTTGCACAGAATCAAACAAACAAGTTTCCATATTATCCCAAAGGCTTTACTTGGCACTTTATTGAAATAAAAGACACAAAACATGATTACTAAAGGATCTTAATCATGTGAACACATCGAAACAGAAAGTAAAAGTGTTGGGTTGTCTCCCAACAAGCACTTTTCTTTAATGCCTTCTAGCTAGGCATGATGATTTCAATGATGCTCGTATAGGAATAATACTTGAAACATGCAAAAGAGCATCATGAATCTCATGACAAGCACATTTAAGTCTAACCCACTTCCTATGCATAGGGATTTTGTGAGCAAGCAAATCATGGGAACAAGAATCAACTTGCATAGGAAGGCAAAACAAGCACAATTTCAAAACTTTGAACACAAAGAGAGGAAACTTGATATTATTGCAATTTGTACAAGCATATGTTCCTACCTCGTAATAATTTTGAGTAGCATCATGAAGGAATTACACAATATAACCAGAACATAAAGAATTCGTTTCATGATCTACAAGCATAGAAATTTTACTACTCTCCGCATAAGCAATTTCCTTCTCATTCATAATAATGGGAGCAAACTCAACAAAATAACTATCATGAGAGACTTGATTGAAATAACCACTTTGAATATTAAAATCATGATGACAAGTTCATGGTTGTCATTACTCTTTATAGCATACATGTCATCACAATAATCATCATAGATAGGAGGCATGCAATCATCATAATAGTTTTGCTCATCAAAACTTGGGGGACAAAAAATATCATCTTCATCAAACATAGTATCCCCAAGCTTGTGGCTTTGCATATAATTAGCATCATGAATATTCAGAGAATTCATACTAACAACATTTCAATCATGCTCATCACTCAAAAATTTAGTACCAAACATTTTAATAACTTCGTCTTCTAACACTTGAGCACAATTTTCCTTTCCATCGTTTTCACGAAAGACATTAAAAAGATGAAGCATATGAGGAAACCTAATTCCATTTTTTGTAGTTTTGTTTTATAAAACCAAACTAGTGAAAAACAAGAAACTAAAACATTTAATTGCAAGATCCAAAGATATACCTTCAAGCACTCACGTCCCCGGCAACAGCGCCAGAAAAGAGCTTGATGTCTGCTACACAACCTTCTTCTTGTAGACTCGTGTTGGGCCTCCAAGCGTAGAGTTTTGTAGGACAGCGGCAATTTTCCCTCAAGTGGATGACCTAAGTTTATCAATCTGTGGGACGTGTAGGATGAAGAATGTCTCTTTCAAACAACCCTGCAACCAAATAACAAAGAGTCTCTTGTTTCCCCAACACACCCAATACAACAGAAAATTGTATAGGTGCACTAGCTCGGCAAAGAGATGGTGATACAAGTGCAATATGGATGGTAGGTATAGGTTTTTGTAATCTGAAAATATAAAAACAGCAAGTTAAAAAATAGTAAACGACGAGCAAAACGTTGCATAAATGCTTGGAAACAAGGCCTAGGGTCCATACTTTCACTAGTGCAATTTCTGTCAACAATATTGGCATAGTTGAATCATATGTAAATACCTCTTGTGCGACAAAGAGTTCACTACAAAGTCACAAATGGCATAGAACTAATGAAGAAATTATTGTAGGGTACGAAACCACCTCAAAGTTATCTTTTCCGATCAATCTTATGAGCTATCCCTATAAGTGTCACAAACAGCCCTAGAGTTCGTACTAAAATAACACCTTAAGACACACATCAATCAAAACCCTAATGTCACCTAGATACTCCAATGTCACCACAAGTACCCATGGGCTTGATTATACGATATGCATCACATAATTTCAGATTCATCATGTTCAATCCAACACAAAGAACTTCAAAGAGTGCCCCGAAGTTTCTACCGGAAAGTCAAGACAAAAACGTGTGCCAACCCCTATGCGTAGATTCCCAAGGTCACGGAACCCGCAAGTTGATCACCAAAACATACATCAAATGGATCAATAGAACATCCCATTGTCACCATGGATGTCCCATCGCAAGACATACATCAAGTGTTCTCAAATCCTTAAAGAGTCAATCCGATAAGAAAACGTCAAAGGGAAAACTCAATTCATCACAAGAACATAGACAAGGGAAAACTCCATATGATTCATCTATATCAATAAATTCGCGGTACATCAAGATCGTGCCATCTCAAGAACACGAGAGAGAGAGATCAAACACATAGCTACTGGTACATACCCTTAGCCCCGAGGGTGAACTACTCCCTCCTCATCATGGCGACCGTCGGGATGATGAAGATGGCCTCCGGCGATGGTTTCCCCCTCCGACAGGGTGCCGAAACGGGCTCCCAATTGGTTTTTCGTGGCTCTAGAGGCTTGCAGCGGTGGAACTCCCGATCTAGGTTTATTTTCGGAGGTTTCTATATTTATAGGAATTTTTGGCATCGATCTCACGTCAAGAGGGGCCACGAGGCGGTGACAAGCCTGCTAGGCGCGGCCAGGGGGTGGAGGGAACCCTAGAGGGGGCGCCCCACCTCTCCTAGTTACGTGGGAGAGGGTGAGGGGGCACACAACCCCTTAGTGGGCTGGTTTCCCCCCCCCTTGGCCCATGAGGCCCTCCAACACTTGTCGGGGGCCCCCGAAACCCCTTTCGATACTCCTGGTCATAACCCGGTACCACCAGAACGCTTCCGGACTCCGATTCCCATCGTCCTATATATCGATCTTCACCTCCGAACCATTCCGGAGTTCCTCGTCACCTCCGGGATCTCATCCGGGACTCCAAACAACCTTAGGTCACCAACACATATAACTCAATACTATCGAAACGTCACTGAACCTTAAGTCTGCAGACCCTGCGGGTTCGAGAACTATGCAGACATGACCGAGACACCTCTACGGTCAATAACCAATAGCGAGACTTAGATGACCATATTGGTTCCTACATATTCTATGAAGATCTTTATCGGTCGAACCTCTATGTCAAGGATTCAAATAATCTCGTATGGTGTTCCCTTTGTCCTTTGGTATGTTACTTGCCCGAGATTCGATCGTCGGTATCTCTATACCAAGTTCAATCTCGTTACCGGCAAGTATCTTTACTCGTTCCGTAATACAAGATCCCGTGGCTAAATCTTTAGTCACATTGCTTGCAAGGCTTTAGTGATGTTGTATTACCGAGTGGGCCCTGAGATACCTCTCCGTCACACGAAGTAACAAATCCCAGTTTTGATCCATGCCAACCCAACAGACACCCTCGGAGATACCTGTAGAGCACCTTTATAGTCACCCAATTATGTTGCGATGTTTGATACACACAAGGTACTCCTCCGGTGTCAGTGAGTTGCATGATCTGATGGTCATAGGAACATGTACTTGACATGCAGAAAACAGTAGCAATAAACTGACACGATCATATGCTACGTTTGTAGTTTGGGTCTTGTCCATCACATCATTCTCCTAATGATGTGATCCCATTATCAAATGACATCTCATGTCAATGTCTAGGAAACCTTAACCATCTTTGATCAACAAGCTAGTCTATTAGAGGCATACTAGGGACATGGTTTTGTCTATGTATCCACACATGCATCTAAGTCTCCGATCAATACAATTATAGCATGGATAATAAACGATTATCATGAATAAGGAAATATGATAAAAACTAATTTATTATTGCCTCTAGGGCATATTTTCAACAACATACACTTGCACTACACAAGCCCATGTGTGTGGGTGTTCATCCACACACATATGCACAAGTGCATATATGCCTATACATATGCATAGGACTACACACTCACTCACAAGCACATGCATATGTGCACACACACATGCACTACACACACTCTCACCCACATGCACACAAGCATATATGCACACACCTACACATACACCCTACACACATGTGAGTATACATCAAGCACACACACACATGTAGCAAATATGATTACTCACACACACACTCATACAAGTCTGCACATACACATATATAAACAACAAAGGAGAAAACAATGAAAAACAAAAGAAAGAAAACAAAAACAAAAAGAGGGGGAGGTTCGGCTCGAACCAGCGACCTCCTGGTCGACCCCCGAGCCGGTTGCCACTCGGCTACGACCGCGAACGTTAACAGAGGAGGCCCTCGGCTGCACTAATACACACACGCACGCGCAACTCACTGACGAAACTGAACCGTAGAACACCCACGACGACAGCGGCACAACGGTGACCAACTCCGATGATCTACGACACTAGCGGAGCGACAGGAAGGATGCGGGGCACGCAGGGAGTACGGGGACTCCATTCCCGCACTCAGACGCGGAGAAGGCACCGGCAACAGAGCACCTCGAGCTCGAATAGGGGCGTGGCGGCGACGAACACGATGGCGACACTCTGGCTAAAAGGGGAGGAGGACTGCGCGTCGACTACTCACCTAGGGGAGGACGACGGCGACCCTGATCGCAACGATGGGGAAGAAGAGGCGGAGACGCGG
This sequence comes from Hordeum marinum, assembly GCA_022496015.1. Taxonomy (NCBI): domain Eukaryota; kingdom Viridiplantae; phylum Streptophyta; class Magnoliopsida; order Poales; family Poaceae; genus Hordeum; species Hordeum marinum. Next base: position 381,798,940 of record CM039677.1, on the reverse strand, counting down.
CGGCGACAAGGAGGAACAAGACCGGTGACGACCCGCTCCCTTGCTGACGATGTCGACGGCAATTGGCACCATGGGGAGGCGCTCCTCACCTCCTAGCGGCAAGAATGGAACGCAGGGAGGATCCCCGAGCTCCATGCCATCACCACCGGGAACAAGGCCCACCGGAGACGTGGCGATGACGGCGAAGACGACCGGCGGGCTCTCTGAAACTCTCTGAACTCTCTGCTCTCACTCAATTTCTTACCTGACCGAGGGGAAGAAGAGAGGATGGAGAGGGATGGAGAGGGAGAAGGGAGCTGGGGCGACGCGAGGGGAGAGAGGAACCCTAGCGGAGGGGGCACGCACGCCGAGGGGGTTTAAATACCCTTGAGGCTGACGGCGACGGGCCACGGAAAAGGGGACGGCAGAGCATGCTCTCTCTCTCTGAACCTGACGGAGACGATGGACGGAGCAGGTGGTCGTTCCCTTGCGGGCTGAACCACGGGGAAGGAAAAGGCCCATCCTGGCGCTCTCTCACAAAACAATTAAAACAGAGAAGTTTTTATTTATTTTTTAAACACATCAACACAAGAAAAAAACCCAGAGAAAATATAAAGGACTTTTGGGCAAAACAAAAATACTTTTGCAATGAAAATAAAATGCACTATTCGCTAAAAATATCAAGATGATTTTTAGGACAAGTAATTTAATTGTTTTAAAAATAGACAACCCCCTGTTATTTAAAAACTCCAAACACATAAGGCTCAAATCAACAAAAGAACCACACCCACACTCTTAAAACATTTTAGGCTAGCACTTGAACATTTTTAAACAATTTAAATAACAACTTAAAATTGTTGCTAAAATGACATGGGAAAATAAAGGCATTGGGTTGGGTTTTGTTGAAAAGAAAAGAGAGGGGAAGAGAAGGAGGTGCACCACACATGATCCAACCACATCACACAACACAAGCCACACTCACAAACAAGGTCACTACAAAAGCAAAGACATGGCATGATGGACGCATGATGCATGATGCATGAATGCAAGACAAGACATGGTATGACAAGGTGCAAATCATACATTAAGCTCATGGCAACAAGGTTCATACAAGAGATTACATGCCATAAAAGGTAGGGACATCACTTGGGCTGTCACACCAGGCACTAGGCTCAGGAATTCCTTCCTCCATTTTCAGGCGGGTTTCACCTAGTCTTCTCAACGCGGCTACGCGCTCATGCGATCCTGAAATACGGGGGTGATGCGCGTCGGATGGCCGTCCCGAGGCCACCATATGATGGGTTGGACACTGAAGGCCTATTGAGCTGACGTGCACGGGCTTGACCCGTCAGACAGAGCTCGGCCTTTCGGATTTAGAGACGCTGCAGGGACGAACGCGAGCACACACCCTGTGTCAAGTTTCCTCATATAATGACCAAGGGAAGGTTCGCCCGAAGCATAGCACCCGGGGTGGCAAAACACCCCGCTGGCAGTTATGCAATATCAGGCCACGCACTCGTTCATCTTCTCGCGGCTATTCCATGAAAAAGCAAGACACCAAGGACCTCATGAGGTGACGTGCATAGGGAGGCCCGTGAGACAGAGCTCGGTCGCTTGGATTTGGCAACGTTGCAGGGACGAACTCGAGCACATACGACGTGTCCTGCCTCATCATGGGGCGTCCTGAGGAAGGGTCACGAGGGCATGGCAAATGCAGGTGGTGGAGAAGCACCAGGCGCAAGGCTTAAGCAAGCGTCTTAAATTCATCATATGATAACCAAACTTGCTACACAAACAAAAGGTGCGGAAGACACAAGGGGGAACCCTTGCCCGCTCGAGGATAACGCAGCCCGAAGGGCGCCCTCGATTTTAAATAACCAAAAAGTCACCTTGCAATTATGCTGTTCTGGGAACGTCTAGCTGCTTGGTGGATCTTGTGGCGGGGACTCACCTCTCAGGTACCAGATGGTTCCCCAGGCCTTGGGGGTCCGCACGAGTCTGGCGCCTCGCGAGACGCCATCGCAAGTCACATGAGTCTTTGGAAGGTGGTGGCAGTGTCCTCTAGGCCAAAGGACATGCGAGCGCAGCTGGTGGCAGCACCTCCGCCTCGCTCCACCATCGGTGGCAAAAAGGGGCCTCATGAATGGCGTCATTAAGCCCCGCAATGTCGACACAAATGCACGCCTCAACGTCATCCCCGGGAGCAGCCGTCGGCCTGGTGGGATGCATCGGGCAGGGCATGCCGCGCATGGCCCGTGCCTCCCTCAGCCTACCAATTTCCCGGGCGATGAACTCCTACGCCCCTGGTGCTCGCTGCTGCTTCCCTTGCTCACGGGGGCGCGCGTTGAAGCAAGCCTCCAGGTGGTTCCCGAGCTCCTCCCTAGTCATTTGGGTCAGGTCGGATGCCTTCCAAATGGAAGGCCCCGGGCCTGGCCCGTGGGAGGCGCCGGGCGTGCCTTCCTATGCTAAGGGGAGGCACGCTCCAGCAATGCACACGGGGCTCACTGCGCTTGCACCGGACGCCACGTTCCTTGCCTCGGGCTGGCCTCGGTTGGGTAGGAACTGCTTCTTCCTTGGGGGTGTGGCCTCGTGAGGCCCAGCAAATGTTCAGTCGCGGCCACTTTGTAGGCGTGCTCGAGGGAGAAAACCACATCCTTCTCGTCATAGGCTATAGTAATGACGCTGCTGCAGGCTGGCATCTTGAGGACATTGTAGCCGTGGTGAGTCGTCGCCATGAACTTGGTAAGCGTTGGGTCCCCCAAAATTGCGTTGTACGGGATGCCGATGTGCTCCACGTCAAAGTCAATAATCTTGGTGTGGTAGTTGTTGTGTGTGCCGATGGTGACCGGGAAGCAGACTGCCCCAGGGGTACGATGGAGCCACCCATCAGCCCAAAGAATGGCCTCGTGGGCATCAACTGGTCGTAAGGCACCTGAAGCGTCTCAAATGTCTCAACAGAGAGCATGTTGAGGCTCGCACCTCCATCGATGAGGGTCTTGGTGACCATGACATTGCCGATGGTGGGGGAGCACAGCATGGGGAGCATGTCTGCGGTCACCGTGGTCTTGAGGCCATCCCTGGCGTCGAAGCAAAGGGCATAATGCGATCACTTGAGAGGTCGCGTGGCTTCAGGCTTCGGGAGGGCGGCATTCACGTCGCGAGAGAACTGCTTGAACAAGCGGTTGGATGCCAAGGTGTGGGCTCCGACAAGGATACAGGTTACCACGCTAGGCTCCTGATAGCCCCCGGCTCCTTCATGCTGATGGGTGTTGTTGTTCCTTCTGGGGGCGGAGGTAGTGGCATAAGAGCGACGTTGTCTTGAGGGCACGCCTCACGAGGTTGCTCACGCTAGGTGTCTTCGCAAGGATGGTCGCGTCAGCCATCCTCGCGAGGCTGCTTGCACCAGCCTTGGCGTGCGTTATCACCGCATCCTTCCCATCTAGCCCAGTTGCGGACTCCCTCGCGGCCGGTGCCGCGATCGCTGCGTTTTGGGCGGCGCCCGACGCGCTCGTCGCCGAGGGACTTAATCTCTTGGTAGTACTCGGTGTTATGCATGTGCACGTCGTGGTAGATGTAGAACGGGTGACGGTCCCTCTCAGGCACATCGTGATCACGGCCACGCTTCAGATCGGGCTCCACCGTGAGAACGGCCTGGCCCTTGCGCTTGACTTCCTTGGCTTTCGCCTTGTCATCGTCTGACGTGGCGTCGGGGTCATCATGGATGAAGAGGCGGCCCTCCTCGGCCTTGGCGCATTTGTCGGTGATATTGAATAGCTCCAAAGCCATGCTTAAGCTGTCATTGATGGCGAGTTTATCACACATCCGAATGTCCTTTGATGCTGTTAGTGAACGCCATAATGATGGTTTCCTCCGAGGCCCTCGGGATCTTGTTGTGCACCTGGGTGAAGTGTTGGATGTACTTGCGCAGGCCTCCCCCGGGCGCTGCTTCATGCGCCGTAGGTACTGTATGGAGAGTGGGCGCTCATGCGTGCCCTTGAAGTTGGCGACGAAAAGCTCGCAGAGCTCGCTCCAAGAAGAGATCAACTCCTCTATGAAGTTCATGAGCCAGGAGGAAGCACCATCCTTGAGGGCCATGGGGAACCAGTTTGGCATGACCTTATCGTCGTTGTTTGCTGCCTCAATGCTTAGTGCATAGAGCTGGAGGAACTCCGTGGGGTCGGTGACTCCATCGTAGCGCTGGGGCATCGCGGGCTTGAACTTGATGGGCCAAACCACCTTTTGCAGTTCGCGAGTGAACGCTTGGCAGCCCATGGTGGAAGTGGGAACACTGTTCGCGAGGGCGGCCTAGTTCTAGCATCCCGCGGCCATGACGTCCTGGACTATCCTATCCTGGCGCTGGCCCTACTATTCAAGGATCACCCTCACATTAGGCGGCGCGCGATAGACGATCTGGCAACTTGCCTTGTCCTAGGCTCGCAGAGGTGCTTCACGGGCTGGGTCGCGTGGACGTGTGTCGCATCGAGCCTCGGCCGGTCCATCGCAAAGGGGAGGCGGTGGCGCCCCATGCGCCACGTCTCCAGCCCGAGATGACGAGGGATAGAGCGAATGTTAGGGTGTCGGGATTCCCCGGCGGTGGTGACGAGTTTGATGATGCGGGCTAGCCACACATCATAGCCAGCATCCGTCGGGCGGTAGCGAAGCAGCTCGTGCTCCATGAGCAACATGGCCTGCGCATTCACGTGCCCAGGTGAGCGTGGGAGGAGGAGGCCGTAGTGGTGCGACTGTCCCTTTGCATAGACTAGTGAGTGGAGGAGTTCTGCTGCTCATGCGCCGAGGGGTCGGTGGCGGCGGCAGCCTCGAGGTCGGTGGAGTGGCAGCGCCATCGCGACCTGCGAACGCAGTATGCACGATGCGGGCCGCTGGGCGCGCACACAACGAGCTTCAGCCATGGGGTCGGCGGGACTTGAACAGGGGTCGAGGGACGACGGTGCATCCCTACCTGCTGGACAGACTGCCACTTGTGTTTTCCATTCAATTTCAACCAACAACAAGAAAAATTGAATGCTCAACTTGATGGTACAAATCCGCCACCAAGTCATGGGTTTTAACTCTGATGTCGCCTTGGCTCCGGCCTACAACTTGTTTGAGATAACCAACAAAATTTCTAACGTCCTTTTGGATGGTCGACCATCTATGTTGAAGAGAGCACGCGACACGGTTGGTGCATATTGTGTGTGGATTCACATAGTGTTTTTACTCATGATAAAGTTTCCAAAAAATCCATATTTCTCGCCTTTTTGCTTGGTTCCACAAATCGGATCCATGCTAGTGTTGCACCAAATTTCACACAACAAAACATTCTCAAATTGTGTGTGCGTGACGTCGAGGCTTCACAACTTTTCTTCTTCTTTTTATTGTGTGATGTTTGCCTGACTTCAAACACCAAGGAATTGGTATCCTCCATAGTAAATTGCAAAGACTTTTGACCATAATTTTATCATATCATTCAATATTTGTTCCTACAATATTCGTCGCAATTTTACTATCATCCAACTAATATGATCTGATGATGTTAGAAAAAAACTATGAATGCAAATGTGAAAGGGTCAAAAATATACCGAGTCATGGTCGGACATTCCATTGAACACAAAGGGGGTATGACTAGAGCCGACATTACCCGAGGACGCCCGATGCACTTCGAGCTCTCGCGAGTCGGCCAACATGTCCACGTTGGGGACAGCTTGAAAAGGCCCAAATCCGGATGCCCCTTCCACTTGGTTGAGGGGGGCGTGATGAAGTCGGGCAACGATGACAACTTCATTGTCTTTGTGGCCATGACTCATAGATTGGGGAACATCGCATCCATGTTCCTGGTAGCGGCCACCAACATTGCGTATGCAGCTGCCTTCACCGCTAGTATTTTCTTCAATGCCTCGTGATTGCGCTGCCTCCGGTGACGATCCTTCCATGCAAGGTTCTCTACATTGCAAGGATCCAGATCCCAAGTCGGAGGCCCGACTGATTCCGCTGAGGCATCATCCATAGCCATGGAGGCGAATAGAACTGTCGACGATGACATCAGTGATGGCGAGCGAGGACAACTAGCAAGGAGGGGTGGCCCGCTGCGCGACGGCGGGATAAATGAAGGAGAGAGGTGGGAGAAGTTCGGTTCATGCGAAAAACAAGTCAATTTGGTTTTGATTTGGGTTGGACCCGCCTTGACAAAGCCGACGTGGCGGGCGTGTTCGGGCGCGTACTTGCCTCCCCATATACACCCAACATATGGGTCCATTGCGGGGAATATCAGTCAGTCTAGGCGTTTGGGCTGGAAATGGGGCACCCAGTTGAGAGGCGTTTTTTCATCTGTTCACTAACTAGGGAGCCCGTCCGGGTGTTTTGGGCGGGTATGGGGGTCTAGTTGTAAATGCTCTAAGGGCATCTCCAATGCTGACCCGCAAAATTTCTCCTGCATCTGTCCGCGGACATGGGGACCAGTTCGCAGACATGGATGCGGGAGCCAACCATCCAATGCTGCCCGCATACATTTGAAACCGCATTTCAATAGATCTGATGAAATACATGCAAACCGAACGAAATTCATCAAAGTTCGGATACAAAATAGCACAAATCATCCATAGATAACACACAAATAAGTCTAGTACAACAATAGTTCAAATTTAATTGCCTTTCAACGGTGTATGTACCTAAATGGTCGTCCCTCTGTTATGTAGTACATCATGGTAGCACGTATGGGCTACACAATGTGTAAAGCAACATCGAGTGAATGAATGGTTCGGTTGAGAAGTTGAGCAAGAAGAAGAAAAATTTACATCTTACGATCCCTTTCGCTGCCGCGCGCAATGGCCACCTTGCCTCCAGCTGAGCAACTGTGTCACAAAACTTGGTGAGATTAGTATGGATGATGTAGTATCTATACGATAACGACCTCATATTGCGTTCTTGGATGATATGTATGTCATAGGGCACAATGTGTTTTCGCACGTGAAATGAATAATGTACATGCTACCAGAAGAACCCTCTTTTATGCGTGCCTATGAAATCCATGCGTATGGTCAACCACGCATCGCACAACTCATCTTTGATGATCGAGTACCCCAACATCCTTCGTACTTCAAAAAACGTCATGGAGTTCAAAAATTGGCTTAATGGCATTTGACCGAACACCTATCAAGCATGGTGTCCGCCATATAGGTCGTCGACACGGGAGTAGGAGTGTACCTCGATATGAACAGGCCTAGGCAAACAATACCGTCGTAAAAGGCGAACGGGCATGTCGATACTGGTTGTAGAGGTCCGGCAATGCCTTTGTGGTGACAGAATAGGTATAACGACGACATTGGAAGAGGAGGGTGAGGATTCAAAGCAAAGATGAGAAGGTGTGAATTGGAAAATACTAGGACCGGAAGGGGGGATTTTGTGAGCCAGGGGTGTCGTAGTCCTATGTGGTTGCTGGCCGGACTTCCTCAAAACCTGAATTTACGAAAAAAATGTGGTCTAAACCTATACAAAACCGTGTTAGATGACAGAATACGTCCAAACCACATAGTCCGAAGAGCGGTTTGAGGGTTTGGAGATGCCCTAACTGCGTTAGTACCCACAAATATAAAATTAGTCTAACCGTGTCAGCGCTCCTCCGTTACGGCCTGTCTTTTGCTAATTGTCCCCTTTGCGTTGTTATCCTTTCTGTTAGCTGCTAATGAAAACAAGACCGGTCTTATAGTATTCCAATTTGACTAAACTGCCATCAAGACCCAACACGCCACATAAAAAAACACGAGACAGAGCCGCCACCAGTCCGCTTGCACGAGACCTAGCGACCAACCGTCACTTCGCTCACGACCCGTCTCCCGTCGCCCCTGCTGCTCTACCGCGTTTCCTCCCTATCCACTGTCCTTCATTGCTGCCCCAAGGTATCCCAAGCTTCTCCCTTCCCCTTTTTTCATGTATTTTGTATGGTTCCTCCTATACGAACTAAATTGTAGAAACCCTAGGTACCAAGGGATATTAGCATTAGGCGTGGGACAAGATGAGGTATGTAGATGCCTTTTAAACTGAAGGGTGTTGCACTTTATTCTTATTTGGTTCTAACAAAATTGTTAAACATGGTAAAGGGGTATTAGCAACAGCTAGACCGAACTGGGAGGCTCAGGCCAACTCCAACGAACGACCCCATCCTATCCACCGGTGTCCGTTTGGGTCAAAACGGACAGATGACACGGCCCAACGCGTAGCCGCATCCTTAAATTTTGTCTGTTTTGTGTTCGGCCCGCCCCATTTTCAGCGCAAACATGCACTCGGTTTGTGTCCACACGGACGCCGAACGAACGGGAACACGCTAGGGGGTCGTCCGCCTCGGGTACGCGTGGCGGTCGTCCACCTACCTCCATCGCCCAAACTAAATGTCCACGCGTGGCAGGCCCTGTTGGAAATATGCCCTAGAGGCAATAATAAAATGGTTATTATTGTATTTCCTAGTTCATGATAATTGTCTGTTGTTCATGCTATAATTGTGTTAACCGGAAACCGTAATACATGTGTGAATACATAGACCACAACGTGTCCCTAGTGAGCCTCTAGTTGGCTAGCTCGTTGATCAATAGATGGTCACGGTTTCATGACCATGGACATTGGATGTCGTTGATAACGGGATCACATCATTAGGATAATGATGTGATGGACAAGACCCGGTAAGCAAGTTGCCGGGAAGAAGAAGAACAAGAATGGACCCAAGCCTGAGACTGAGTGTTTCTATTGTAAGGGTACCGGTCACTGGAAGCGGAACTGCCCCAAGTATTTAGCGGATAAGAAGGACGGCAACATTAAAGGTATATGTGATATACTTGTTATTGATGTGTACTTGACCAGCGCTCGTAGTAGCTCCTGGGTATTTGATACCGGTGCAGTTGCTCACATTTGTAACTCCAAGCAGGAGCTGCGGAATAAGCGGAGGCTGGCCAAGGACGAGGTGACGATGCGCGTCGGGAATGGTTCCAAGGTCGATGTGATCGCCGTCGGCACGCTACCTCTACATCTACCTTCGGGATTAGTTTTAAACCTTAATAATTGTTATTTAGTACCAGCTTTGAGCATGAACATTGTATTTGGATCTCGCTTGATGCGAGATGGCTACTCATTTAAATCCGAGAATAATGGTTGTTCTATTTATATGAGATAAATGTTTTATGCTCATGCCCCGTTGGTCAATGGTTTATTTTTGATGAATCTCGAACGTGATGTTACACATATCCATAGTGTGAGTACCAAAAAGTGTAAAGTTGATAACGATAGTCCCACTTACATGTGGCACTGCCGTCTTGGCCATATTGGTGTCAAACGCATGAAGAAGCTCCATACTGATGGACTTTTGGAGTCACTTGATTTCGAATCATTTGACACATGCGAACCATGCCTCATGGGCAAGATGACCAAGACTCCGTTCTCCGGAACAATGGAGCGAGCAACTGACTTGTTGGAGATAATACATACCGATGTATGCGGTCCAATGAGTGTCGAGGCTCGCGGTGGCTACCGTTATGTTCTCACCCTCACTGATGACTTGAGCAGATATGGGTATGTCTACTTAATGAAACACAAGTCTGAAACCTTTGAAAGGTTCAAGGAATTTCAGAGTGAGGTCGAGAATCAACGTGACAGGAAAATAAAATGCCTATGATCTGATCGTGGCGGAGAATATTTAAGTCACGAGTTTGGCACACACCTTAGGAAATGTGGAATTGTTTCACAGCTCACGCCGCCCGGCACACCTCAGCGAAATGGTGTGTCTGAACGTCGTAATCGCACTCTATGAGATATGGTGCGATCTATGATGTCTCTTACCGACTTACCGCTATCATATTGGGGATATGCATTAGAGACTGCCGCATTCACTTTAAATAGGGCACCGTCTAAATCCGTTGAGATGACACCGTATGAATTATGGTTTGGTAAGAAACCTAAGCTGTCGTTTCTAAAAGTTTGGGGATGCGATGCTTATGTGAAGAAACTTCAACCTGAGAAGCTCGAACCCAAAGCGGAAAAGTGCGTCTTCATAGGATATCCCAAAGAGACTATTGGGTATACCTTCTACCTACGATCCGAGGGCAAAGTCTTTGTTGCCAGGAATGGATCCTTTCTCGAGAAAGAGTTTCTCTCGAAAGAAGTAAGTGGGAGGAAAATAGAACTTGATGAGGTAATTGTACCTCCACTCGACCCGGAGAGTAGCGCAGCACAGGAGGTTGTTTCTGTGGAGCCTACACCGGCTAGAGAGGAAGTTAATGATGATGATCATGAAGCTTTAGATCAAGTTGCTACTCGAAGGTCCACTAGGACACGTTCCGCACCAGAGTGGTACGGCAATCCTGTCCTAGAGATCATGTTGTTGGACAACGGTGAACCTTCGAACTATGAAGAAGCAATGGCGGGCCCGGATTCCAACAAATGGCTTGAGGCCATGAAATCCGAGATAGGATCCATGTATGAGAACAAAGTATGGACTTTGGTGGACTTGCCTGATGATAAGCGAGCCATTGAAAACAAATGGATCTTTAAGAAGAAGACTGACGCAGACGGTAATGTGACCACCTATAAAGCTCGGCTTGTCGCTAAAGGTTATCGACAAGTTCAAGGAGTTGACTACGATGAGACTTTCTCACCCGTAGCGATGCTAAAGTCAGTCCGAATCATGTTAGCAGTTGCCGCATTTTATGATTATGAGATCTGGCAAATGGACGTCAAAACGGCATTCCTTAATGGCTTCCTCAAGGAAGAACTGTATATGATACAGCCGGAAGGTTTTGTCGGTCCTAAAGATGCTAACAAGGTATGCAAGCTCCAGCGCTCCATCTATGGGCTAGTGCAAGCATCTCGGAGTTGGAACATTCGCTTTAATGAGGTGATTAAAGCGTTTGGGTTTGTACAGGTTTATGGAGAACCCTGTATTTACAAGAAAGTGAGTGGGAGCTCTATAGCATTTCTTATACTGTATGTGGATGACATGCTGATAATGGGAAATAATATAGAACTCTTGAAAGTATAAAGGCCTACTTGAATAAGTGTTTTTCAATGAAGGACCTTGGAGAAGCTGCTTACATATTAGGTATTAAGATCTATAGAGATAGATCGAAACGCCTCATTGGTCTTTCACAAAGCACATACCTTGAAAAGATATTGAAGAAGTTCAATATGGATCAGTCCAAGAAGGGGTTCTTGCCTGTGTTGCAAGGTGTGAGATTGAGTACGACTCAATGCCCGACCACGGCAAAGGATAGAGAAGAGATGAGTGTCATCCCCTATGCTTCAGCCATAGGCTCTATCATGTATGCCATGCTGTGTACCAGGCCTGATGTGAACCTTGCCATAAGTTTGGTAGGGAGGTACCAAAGTGATCCCAGAGCGGAACACTGGACAGCGGTTAAGAATATCCTGAAGTACCTGAAAAGGACAAAGGACATGTTTCTCGTTTATGAAGGTGCCGAAGAGCTCGTCGTAAAGGGTTACGTCGATGCTAGCTTCGACACAGATCCGGACGACTCCAAGTCGCAAACCGGATACGTGTATATTTTGAATGGAGGGGCAGTGAGCTGGAGCAGCAGCAAGCAAAGCGTCGTGGCAGCATCTACATGTGAAGCGGAGTACATAGCTGCTTCGGAAGCAGCAAAGGAGGGAGTCTGGATGAAGGAGTTCATCACCGACCTAGGAGTGATTCCGAATGCGTCGGGCCCGATGACTCTACTCTGTGACAACACTGGAGCTATTGCCCTTGCGAAGGAGCCCAGGTTTCACAAGAAGACAAGACACATCAAGCGCCGCTTCAACTCCATCCGTGATTACATTCAGGAGGGAGACATAGATATTTGTAAAGTGCATACGGATCTGAATGTCGCAGATCCGTTGACTAGACCTCTCTCACGAGCAAAACATGATCAGCACCAGAATGCTATGGGTGTTCGATTCATCACAATGTAACTAGATTATTGACTCTAGTGCAAGTGGGAGACTGTTGGAAATATGCCCTAGAGGCAATAATAAAATGGTTATTATTGTATTTCCTAGTTCATGATAATTGTCTGTTGTTCATGCTATAATTGTGTTAACCGGAAACCGTAATACATGTGTGAATACATAGACCACAACGTGTCCCTAGTGAGCCTCTAGTTGGCTAGCTCGTTGATCAATAGATGGTCACAGTTTCATGACCATGGACATTGGATGTCATTGATAACGGGATCACATCATTAGGAGAATGATGTGATGGACAAGACCCAATCCTAAGCATAGCACAAGATCGTGTAGTTCGTTTGCTAAAGCTTTTCAATGTCAAGTGTCATTTCCTTAGACCATGAGATTGTGTAACTCCCGGATACCGTAGGAATGCTTTGGGTGTGCCAAATGTCACAACGTAACTGGGTGGCTATAAAGGTACGCTACGGGTATCTCCGAAAGTGTGTGTTGGGTTGACACGAATCGAGACTAGGATTTGTCACTCCGTGTGACGGAGAGGTATCTCTGGGCCCACTCGGTAAGACATCATCATTATGAGCTCAATGTGACTAAGGAGTTAGTCACGGGATGATGTATTACGGAACGAGTAAAGAGACTTGCCGGTAACGAGATTGAACAAGGTATGGGGATACCGACGATCGAATCTCGGGCAAGTACCATACCGATAGACAAAGGGAATTGTATACGGGATTGATTGAATCCTTGACATCGTGGTTCATCCGATGAGATCATCGTGGAGTACGTGGGAGCCAACATGGGTATCCAGATCCCGCTGTTGGTTATTGACCGGAGAGGTGTCTCGGTCATGTCTACGTGTCTCCCGAACCCGTAGGGTCTACACACTTAAGGTTCGATGACGCTAGGGTTATAAGGAAATAGTGTACGTGGTTACCGAAGGTTGTTCGGAGTCCCGTATGAGATCCCAGACGTCACGAGGAGTCCCGGAATGGTCCGGAGACGAAGATTGATATATAGGAAGTGAGGTTTTGGTTACCGGAAGTGTTCCGGGTGTCACCGGTAGTGTACCGGGACCACCGGAAGGGTTCCGGGGGTCCACCAAGTGGGCCCACCTGCCACGGAAGGTTCCATGGGCCAAGAGTGGGAGGGAGCCAGACCCTAGGTGGGCTGGTGCGCCTCCCACCCCAGCCCAAGGCGCAGCAAGGGTGGAAGGGGGCAAACCCTAGGCTTAGATGGGCCTTAAGGCCCACCCTAGGGCGCCTCCACCTCTCCTTGCCGTGGCCGCCGGCCAGATGGGTTTCTGGAGGCTGCCGCCACCCCTAGGATGGAACCCTAGGGCGCAGCACCTCTCCTCCCCTCCTCCTATATATAGTGGAGGTATTTGGGGCTGCACAACACACGAGTTCATCTCCTCCCTGGTGCAGCCCTACTCCTCCCTGTCCTCGTTCTCCGTAGTGCTTAGCGAAGCTCTGTCGGAGTACCACGCAGCTCCACCGCCACCACGCCGTCGTGTTGCCGGAGCTTTCCCTCAACCTCTCCTCCCTCCTTGCTGGATCAAGGCGTAGGAGACGTCACCGGGCTGCACGTGTGTTGAACGCGGAGGTGCCGTCCGTTCGGCACTTGATCGGATCTACCGCGATCTGAATCGCTGCGAGTACGACTCCATCAACCGCGTTCTAGCAACGCTTCCGCTTAGCGATCTTCAAAGGTATGAAGATCCAATCTCTCCCCGCTCGTTTGCTGGTTTCTCCATAGATAGATCTTGGTGACACGTAGGAAAATTTTGATTTACTACTACGTCTCCCAACAGGCCCCGGTTGTCAGCCACACATCCCCGGTCGTCGTCCTTCTTAAATTGGAAGCCGTGGACCGGCCAGTCCATAGCTACCACTTCCCAGATGGACTGCCTCCTCGAGCCCCGACACGAGGCCCTTAAACCCTAGCCAGCGCCGCCGAACCCCCACTCACCCACCTCCCCGCTGGCGCCATGGGCTGGCAATGGATCCGCGGCAAGGGGAAGCACGACCACGAGGCCGGCTCCCCCTCTGGCCGTTTCTCCAGCAGATCCGTGCCACCCACACCACCATCCCTGTCATCTTCGCCCGCACCACCGGCCTTTTAGCTCTCGCCGCCGGTGGCCGGCCAGCGCAACCAGATGTATGTCCACGTCGACGTCTGCCGCCGGTACTGGGAGACATCCACGCCGCTCCCATGGGGAGATGTCCATTTGCCAAACAACTGGCATCTCTCCGCGGACCACGTGCCAGTCCCGATGGTGCCAATGAGTGGACGCGCTCGCAGGGAAGAGATCAATCGTCGCCGCGGACAGGTGCCATTGGATCTGCTGTGGGACCCTAGATACGTCGTAGACTCATCGCTTTTGGACACATGGTTCAGCGATGAGCACGACCTGCATCGGCGGTCATACTTTGTTGGCCAGCGCCCACCGTGTCCGGCTCGTGCAGACACCCCGCCCCAAGCCCGTCGCCGTAGGCGTGTGCGCGGCATCTCGTCGACACCGTCGCCGTCGCCATCTCCGTCCCCTCCACCGGCGCCACGCATGATCGAGGAGGAGGAGGCCCAGCTCATGAAGCGTGTCATGGAGAATTCCATGAACACGCACGACGAGCGGCAATGGGCTGGCCTGGAAAGCGTGTTGGCCCTCTGTGTGGCCAGCGACATGGCCATCCCGGAGCTGGACGTTGCCGTCAAGAAGGAGGTGCAGGAGGAGCAGCCCCTCTCCGCGTGGGACCCTCGTCTGGTGGGCCAGCGGTGTAGGTGGTCCTACACGGCGTCAGAAATGGCTGACACGGTGGGAGTCGGCCCATGGTCAGCAACGCCACCGCGGTCGCCGGAGCAGGAGAAGGAGCCACGGGAGGAGGTGGTGCAAGCGCCACCGCCGCCTCCGGTCTGGCACACGCCGCCAGCCCACCTGTGGCAGCCACCGCCCTTCGTCGACCTCACCTGCGACAACGATGAGTAGGACAGCGACTCCTGAAGACGACAGCGGCCGATGGGCCTTTATCTACTTTTTTATGTCTTTTATTAGGTTTTAGTTTAATTAAGACCCGCATTGAACTTTGGCACTATGGACGTTTTATGTTTATATATTCATGTGTTTGTATTATTTGCTAGTTTATTTTCTTTTTTTTCGCAAAAAATCGAACTTCATAACTTCGAACGGTTTGGGTGGGAGACGTGTGTCCGTTGGGTGCATCGATGCCGGCACAATCGTAAACGAACGGTGATATTCCGTTTTCCTGCACCAAACTGACGAAAAACGAACGAACTGGACAAAGGGGTTAAAATCAATTCTCCCAATTTACCTGCACCTCTCCCCGTTCCCCGACATCCCCAGCATGTGGTGCCTCGTCGCGCTCCCGGCGGTCGCCGTGCCCGGCCGCCGCTCACAGCCCAACCTCAAACCCCGATGCAGAAGCACTCCCGTAGCTATCCTTGGAAGCTGCCGCTGCCGCCGCCGCCACCTCCTCGGTGCATCATCTGCCGCCGGCCTCCTCCATCTCGTCAACCCTCGGTGCCTCGCCGCCCCAGCCATCGACCCGGACGTAAGCTCCTTCACGCCCAACCTTAGTCCATTCGCTATCCGTGATGTAAATTGCATGGTTTCCTGACCATCTTATCTTTTATTTGGTGTTTCTATGTGCAGGTGATGCTTGAGCGGGTGCACCCAGCGAGGCCGGGCTGGTACGAGAAGCTCTACGCGACGGCCATGGATAAGGGCATGCAGTCATATGAAGCCGAGGTATAGATTTTTGCCCCAATTTTAGTTCCAGGAGGCAACTCATCATATGACTGCGTGTGTCAGCATTATGACAGCTAACTGAACCCACTGAACCCAAATTCTCGAATGTTTCAGTCTGTGATATGATATTGTCGGTCAGGTTTCCTATCTGAACGAATTGCACAATATGACATCGTGAACTCATGACTTATCTTGTGTATGATGTTGTGAACATGTGATTCGTGAAGCATGTCAAGTGATGCACACCTTTGTTTTGATCCGTCTCAAGTGATACACCTTTATTTTGATCCGATGAGGAGATAAATATCAGAAGTGGGCACTTGGAGTACTTTTTTGTTATATTCATGATCACCTGATCAGTAGTTTTAGCTTTCCTATAAAAAAGTACAGTCATATATGTCAGAGATGTGATATTTACAAGCTGTTGTGTTCTGACTAAACATTTCATTTGGTGAAGCTTGCAGATTGCGCAGTATAAATTGAATCTCTTCTCCCAATTGTCAGTTGCGGGGAAGAACATTCTGGAGCTTGGTGTTGGAACAGGCCCCAACTTAAAGTACTACGCAAGTGCTGATGGGGTAAATGTAATTGGGGTGGATCCTAACATGTACATGGAAGAGTATTCCAGGGCAGCAGCAACCTCTGCTGGGCTTCTGTCATCAAATTTCACTTTCAGAAGAGGGGTATGGAAGTATCGTGCCTTATGATCTTGGACTAGGTATCTATGCCTATGTTTTCTGTCAGCATGAGAACTATTATGTATGCATGGTTTTACTTAGGTTGGCGAAGCTTTGCCAGCAGAAGATGGTTCTATGGATGCAGTTATTGGTACACTGGTCTTGTGTTCTGTAAAAGACACCGATATGGCATTAAGAGGTAATAATTCATCTTTGCAGCAGTGATTTCTAAGTTCTGTATCATATGAGAACTAGATTTGTTAGTAAGGCAATTAGATGGGCTATAAGAACGTATCAATTTTTTGACACATTCTCTCTACCGTCAGTTCGTCATTCAACAGACAATTAAGTCTTGGCACACAGTAGTTCGGAAGACGATATATATGGTTAAAAACTTAAAATGGTAATTGGGTTATCCTATATTGATGCGCTAAGGCTAGATATTTAACAGGATATAATACTCAACACAGAGCATTCATGTACAGATAACTCCTACATACAAAACGTTGAATTCCAGAGCAGTGTGCTGGCGAAATACTAGTCAAAAGATGAACGGTAAAATAACTACCATGCTATGTCATCAGTTCTTATCTAGTTAAAAGTCATTGTCAATTCAAAAAAAGAATTGTCATTTCATTAGGAGTATCGTTTGCATGACTGAATTATGATACACGGCATATTGACACTGCATGTGCCTATAAATAAAGGCTACAGAACGCATTCCGTGCTTCCATTTTACGCATCACACTGACCATGAGTTGTGGTTACTGACCTAAGTTTCATTTTTTACTTTGGTACTTCCTTTCCTTTTAAGGCAAACTTGTTTTGTCATCTCCATCTTTTCTGTTCTTTCCACCTTATGTTGAGAAGACATCTGAGCAATCTTTCCCTTCATCCCCCCCCCCCCCTTGCCTGGAGTATATACTTTAATCCGTATCAAATTAGGACCATGATTTTCTATTTGAATAACTCGGGGCATTAACTTCTACAGAAATAAAGAGAGTCCTAAAGCCGGGTGGTCTCTACCTATTCATTGAGCATGTTGCTGCAGCAGGTACTGCCAGCTACTAACATACATAACCTCTGGTGGCTGCTTGTTAATTGTTACTCTATATTGAAGACCTATATCCATGTGCTGCTGTGCATTGCTTCACCTCCTGCTCGTTTTGTCCGCTCGTAGATGGTTCCTTCCTCCAGTTTGTGCAAGGTGCCCTAGATCCGCTGCAGCAATTTGTCGCGGACGGGTGCTACCTCACCAGGAAAACAGCTGAAAACATCGAGCACGCCGGGTTCTCAAGCTTGAGCCTGAACGCGGTGCGCCTGTCGTCTGCGTATATCCTTAGCCCCCATGTTTATGGTGTAGCCTGTAAATGACGTGCTCTGCCTGTTTGGAAGGGAGTCCTGTGTGGTTTATTCTGAGATGGTGCTCGTACTAGCACATTTCTGCTCACTCATTGCCCCTGGAGGCCTTTCCTTTTTTTCTTGGAGTGATAAATCCTGCAGGCCTTGCTGGGCAGGCACTTTGAATACTACTGTTGGTTGCATTTCTATGGCATGGACAGTTTTTTTAGGGAAAACAAAAAACCTGCAGGCCATTCCATGGTGCTTTTCTGGACATAACATTGTCAGTGGGCTGTCTAGACCTGATGAAGGGCTAGAAAACATTACATTTATGTCTGTTAGGTTTTGGCCAGACAGGAGCTCCTAATCGCCCAAGCACGCACACGGCATGATCCCATGTGCGCGCATTTGCGGGGCGGTGCCCCTATTATTCTTTCTCCTTTTTATCTTTTGTTTCTTATTTATATTTTATGTTTTATGTTTTTTTTGCTTCATTACATGTTCATGAATTTAAAAAGTATTTCTTGATTTCAAAAACTGTTTGGCGAATAATGTTTTGAAAATCATAAATTGAGAAATTGTTCCCAAATTTGAATATTCTTTTGGTTCAAAATAATTTTCATAAATTTCATAATGTGTTCAGAATTTTAAAAAATGTACATCGACTTTGAAAATGTTCGTCGCTTTAAATATTTTTCTCAAATTCCAAAAATGTTCACAGCCTCTAATGTTGGCGCATTAAAAAATGTTCGTAGATTCGAAAGAATATTGAGTGATTCGAAATATGTTCACGAACTAAAAAATTGTTCCTAAAATTCAAACTGTTCACGAAATTGCAAATTGTTCATGTATTGAATAAATTGTAACTGAATTCCAAAAATGATCTCAAATTTTAAAAGGAAAAACTGAAAAAAAGGAAAAATAACAGAAGAAAAAAAGGTTTAAGAAAACGGGTTGCAAAAAAACAAAAAAAAAGAGAAAACAGAGGAAACTATCTGGCCAATTAACATGGGCAAGGGTGCGTGTTTGGTCGCTATCCCCCGACCCGCACCGATGTGCAGCTATGGGCCGATTGCCTCGCCTATAGTACGCCGGTGGTGGGACTGCTCAGCAGCACTGGGTCTTCAGCCTGATATCATAATATCATCACTCGATTTTTTTGTTTGCTTTGATCTTTTCTTTTTTCATATTTGATATGTATATGTTTCGAAATTTCAAATTTACTTAAGAAATTTAGAATAAAAAATTTGAAAGCAAGTTAACATAATATTAAAAAATTGTTACTGCAGTTTTAAAATTGTTGATAACTTGGTTCCCTCATTAGTTTTTTTCTTTATATATAGTGTCGAAATACTATATTTGTTGTCCGCCTAGTAGGACCAGTCGCTTGGTTCCTTTGTTAGTTTTCTGTCTTTATATATAGTTTCGAAATATTCGAATACATATATTCAGATAAGTAATTTAATTGCATTTTAAAACAGCTAGTTGAACATTAAAAAAATGCTCATGCAGTGTAAAATAAATGTTAGCACCACTATAAAATGATAGCACTAAAAAACTGTACATGACATTTAAAAAACGTACATGTGTCTTAAAAATGTTCTTTACTCTTTTAAAAAAATTTGCATAATGCAAAATAACCACATTTTTCTAAAAATAGGTCATACCGTTCAAACAATGTTTATCACATTAAAAAAATGTATATGTGGTTTAAGCAATGTTTGCATAATTTAATTTAAAAAATAAGATGATTCATACAAATATTTTTTACATTTCAAAAATGTTCACGTGCAGGAATATGTTTGTGAATCTTTAGAATACTGTTTGCATGGTTTGTAAAATGTTTTGCATGTATCCGAAAAATGTCCAAGCATCTATTTCGAAAAAATCATTATGTTTGGAAAAATGGTCAACGTCAACTAGAACAATTTTCCGACTATATGAAAATGTACAACGTGTATTAAAAACATGTCGATGGTTGTTTGAAAAAAGAAAAGAAAAAACAGGTAAGAAAAATATGTTTTTTTAGGAAAATAAGAAAAACACATATGAAGAAAAAAGAAAACTGCATGGTATCATCTTAAACCGGTCCGAACCAGACCATATAAGCTTCTTTTTTTAGTCTAGACCATATAAGCTCCTGGAAACCGCGCTCTGTGGAGTTACAGTGTTGGGCCAGCCTGCTAACCTCGTGCCAGAGGCGGGTAGTTTTGTGGGTTTGGCGAGATATAACCTTGGTACTTTAGGCCTTATTGCGGGCGAGATATAGCATTGGGGTTTTGGTTTCATGACAACTCATTATCTGTTGTCTTTTTTAGAGGTATTTGCAACTTTATTTAACTAAGTAAAGTCTGGGATCTTGCCCGCTACAATGTGCAAATTACAATCAAGTGGCATCTCATGCCACGTAAAATCACACTCGTTGCTAACTCCCTCTCTAGCTAGGATATGAGATGCTGCATTGGATGTCCTCCAAGCCTAGGTGACCTTGTACTCCTGCCGTGTGCGAAGCATCTCCTTTATCTCTTCAATATATGGTTCGCTGGCTGACCCGTCCATTGTCCTCTCATTCAGCATTGCGACCACACCTTTATTGTCTAGCTCCACATGCACTCTCCGAACATCCATCTGCAACGCCATTTGCACTGCTATTCTCATCGCTAGAATCTCCGCTAACTCCGGGTTGGTGATGGTTGGGAAGAACACCGCAACTCCTCCTCTGAAAGCACCATCATGGTCCCTAAGCACAACACCACCACCACCCATGTCTTTTGCCTTTGCCATAGCTCCATCAGCATTCACCTTGATCCATCCTGGCACTGGTGGTTTCCACTTCTCAGCTTGTTTTGGTTGTGTCGGTGCAACAACCTTGTCATGCACCGCACGCCCTCCCACCATGCGATTGTGCATCGAGTCGGCGATCACCTTAGCGTCCGCGATGCACTTGCCATCTTTTGCTTCATTACAGGCACACCGGAGGCCGTAGAGGCCCTGGATCATCGTTTCTTTCTCCGCATCGTCCGCATCTGCAAAACCAGCTTTTCAGCCATGATGAGATCGCACTCAAAGATCCGTCCATTGGAGGTGGAAGAATAATAGGAGATCCCTTTTCCTCACACAGAGATTTCCAAAAAAGTGCGGAGTGCACCTTCTTGGATGTACACATCTTATGTCACACAAGCCAATGCACCTTCTTCTCACCATTTGTTTGACCCCACCAGAAGTTCGATGAGATTAAGTTCAGATTCCGACACATTTTCTTTGGGAGTTGAAAATAGCTCATGGTGAGCCTTGGTGTGGCTTGAAGGCCTGATTTAATCAGTACCTCCCTAGCAGCCTTTGACAGACCTTGACCTTTCCATCCTGAGACCTTCTTCACAACACTCTCTTTCACATATTTGAAAGTGCCCTCCTTGGATCTACCAACCAGTGTGGGCAATCCAAGGTACTTTTCACTAAGAGCTTCTGAGTTGATCCCGATGGCCTGCATAAGGTCAGACTTCCTCTCTTCTTGACACCCTTTACCAAAGAAGACCGACGATTTTTGGAGCTTCGCCTTTTGTCCCGAGGCTCCTTCATAGCTAGTCAATATATGTTTGAGGGTCTCAAAATTGCTACGGCTTCCCTCCAAAAAAACAATATTATCATCTGCAAATAGGAGATGAGTGACATGGGGGGCCAGTGTGTTGGAAATATTCCCTAGAGGCAATAATAAATTAGTTATTATCATATTAATCGTTTATTATCCATGCTATAATTGTATTGATCGGAGACTTAGATGCATGTGTCGATACATAGACAAAACCATGTCCCTAGTATGCCTCTAATAGACTAGCTCGTTGATCAAAGATGGTTAAGGTTTCCTAGCCATGGACATGAGATGTCATTTGATAACGGGATCACATCATTAGGAGAATTGTGTGATGGACAAGACCCAAACTACAAACGTAGCATATGATCGTGTCAGTTTATTGCTACTGTTTTCTATATGTCAAGTATCTGTTCCTATGACCATGAGATCATGCAACTCACTAGCACCGGAGGAGTGCCTTGTGTGTATCAAACGTCGCAACGTAACTGGGTGACTATAAAGGTACTCTATAGGTATCTCCGAGGGTGTCTGTTGGGTTGGCATGGATCAAGAGTAGGATTTGTTACTCCGTGTGACAGAGAGGTATCTCAGGGCCCACTCGGTAATGCAACATCACAACAAGCCTTGCAAGCAATGTGACTAAGTGTTAGTCACAGGATCTTGTATTACGGAATGAGTAAAGATACTTGCCGGTAACGAGGTTGAACTACGTATGGAGATACCGACGATCGAATCTCGGGCAAGTAACATACCGAAGAACAAAAGGAACATCATACGGGATTAACTGAATCCTTGACACAGAGGTTCGGCCGATAAAGATCTTTGTAGAATATGTAGGAACCAATATGGGCATCCAAGTCCCGCTATTGGTTATTGACCGTAGAGCTGTCTCGGTCATGTCTACATAGTTCTCGAACCCGCAGGGTCTGCACGCTTAACTTTTGGTGACGTTTCGGTAGTATAGAGTTATGCATGGTGGTGACCAAAGGTTGTTTGGAGTCCCAGATGAGATTCAGGACATCACGAGGAGCTCCGGAATGGTCCGGAGGTAAATATTGACATATAGGAAGTCCTGTTTTGGTCGCCGGAAAAGTTTCGGGCTCATCGATAGTGTACCGGGAGTGCCGGTAGTGTACCGAGGGACCATCGGGAGGGGTATTTCGACCCAAGAGGCTACATGGGCTGTGGGAGGATGAATACCAGCCCTTAGTGGGCTGGTGGAAGTCCCACAAAGGCCCATGCGACTGGGAAAGAAAATCCCAAAGAGAAAAGGTGGAAAAAGGCAAAAAAGGCAAAAAAAGGAAGGAGTCCTAGTCCTACTAGGATTGGAGGAGGATTCCTCCTCTCCTATCCACTTCGACCGAAGCCTCCTAGGGCTGGCCCTTTGGTCAAGCCTCCTCCTCTCTTCCTCTTATATATACTAGAGGTTTTAGGGTTTTTGCACTAGATTTTCATCCACGTGCTATCCTCGCCTCTAGTGCATAGTTTCTCCTCTAGATCAGTTTTCTGCAGTGCTTAGGTGAAGCCCTGTCGGAATAGCTCCACCACCATCGCCGCAACGCCGTTGCGCTGCCGGAGAACTCATCTACCTCTCCACTCCTTCTTGCTGGATCAAGAAGGCGGAGATCGTCATCGAGCTGTAAGTGTGCTGAACGCGGAGGTGCCGTCCGTTCGGCGCTAGATCGGAAGGACCGTGATCAAGATTGCGAGACGGATCGTGATGAGATCGCGGGACGGATCGTGATGAGTTCGTGGGACAGATCGTGATTGGATCGTGGAATGAATCATGATGAGATCGCGGGACACTCGGCGATTTGGCTTGCGAAGACGTTCGACTACACCAATCGCGTTTCTTAACGCTTCCCGCTTAGCGATCT
This sequence comes from Hordeum marinum, assembly GCA_022496015.1. Lineage (NCBI taxonomy): Eukaryota > Viridiplantae > Streptophyta > Magnoliopsida > Poales > Poaceae > Hordeum > Hordeum marinum. Next base: position 381,775,771 of record CM039677.1, on the reverse strand, counting down.
ACAAGGGTATGTAGATACACTCTCCCTCTCGTAGATGCTCATCACCATGGATAGATCTTGCGTGTGCGTAGGAAATTTTTTGTTTCCCATGCAACGTTTCCCAACAGTGGCATCATGAGCTAGGTCTATGTGTAGATGAGATTTCGAGTAGAACACAAAGAGTTTGTGGGCGTTGATGCTTAGATTGCTTCCTCCCTTTGTCGTGTTTTGGTTCAGCGGTATTGTGGGATGGAGCGTCCCGGACCAACCTTACTCGTACGCTTATGAGAGACCGGTTCCATCGACTGACGTGTAACTTCGTTGCACAAAGATGGCTGGCGGGTGTCTGTTTCTCCTACTTTAGTTGGATCGGATTCGACAAAGGCGGTCCTTGAGAAGGTTGAAAAGCAACTTATGTATCACCGTTGTGGCTTTACGTAGGTGAGAATTGTTCTTGCTAGATACCCGTAGCAGCCACGTAAAACATGCAACAACAATTAGAGGATGTCTAACTTGTTTTTGCAGGGTATGTTGTGATGTGATATGGCCAATTACATGATGAGATATATGTGATGTATGATATGATCATGTGTTGTATAGAATATCACGACTTGCATGTCGATGAGTACGGCAACCTGCAGGAGCCATAGGGTTGTCTTTAATTATTGTATGACGTACTTGTCAATCATTAAGCGCTATGTAATGATTTACTTTATCGCTAAACGGTAGCAATAGTAGTAGAAGCATGGTGGGCGTGACAACTCAGATGGCGACACGTTGATGGAGATCAATGTGATGGAGATCATGGTGTCATGCCGGTGACGATGGAGATCATGTCGGTGCTTTCAAGGTGGAGATCAAAAGCACAAGTTCATGGTCATATCATGTCACTTATGATTTGCATGTGATGTTAATCCTTTTATGCATCTTGTTTTGCTTAGGACGACGGTAGCATTATAAGGTGATCCCTCACTAAAATTTCAAGATCAATTGTGTTCTCCCCGAGTGTGCATCGTTGCAAAAGTTCATCGTGTCGAGACACCACGTGATGATCGGGTGTGATAGACTCTACGTTCACATACAACAGGTGCAAGCCAGTGTTGCACATGCAAAACACTCGGGTTAAACTTGACGAGCCTAGCATGTACAGACATGGCCTCGAAACACAAGAGACCAAAAGGTCGAACATGAGTCATCTAGTAGATATGATCAACATGATGATGTTCACCATTGAAACCACCTCAACTCACGTGATGATCGGACTTGAGTTGGTGAATTTTGATCATGTATCACTCGAATGACCGGAGGGATGTCAATTTGAGTGGGAGTTCTTACGTAATATGATTAATTGAACTCATTATCATGAACATAGTCAGTAGTGTCTTTGCAAATTATGTTATAGCTCACGCTATAGCTCCCTTGAGTTTTTATATGCTCCTAGAGAAATAGAGTTGAAAGATGATTTTAGCAATATTGCGGACTGGGTCCGTGATCTGAGAATTGTCCTCATTGCTGCATAGAAGGCTTATGTCCTTAATACACCGCTCGGTGCGCCACCCCCTCTAGCATTGTTTGTAGATGTTGTGAACATATGCCAGGCACGTTCCGATGACTACTTGATAGTTTAGTGCGTCATGCATTACGGCTTAGAATTGAGGCTCCAAAACATTTTGAACGTCACAGAACATAGGAGATGTTCTAAGAGCTGAAATTGGGATCTCGGGCTCGTGCCAGTGTTGTGACATATGAGATCTCCAACAAGATTCTTTGCCTGCAAAATGAAGGAGAATAGCTCAATCGTTGAGCATGTGCTCAGATTGTCTGGGTGCTACAATCGCTTGAATTAAGTGGGAGTTGATCTTCCAGATAAGATAGTGATTGATACAGTTCTCTGAGTCACGATCACTAAGCTACTAGAACTTCGTGATGAACTATAATTATGCCAGGGATGGAAATGATGATCCCTAAGTTGTTCACGATGTTTGACACCGCGAAGGTAGAAATCAAGAAGGAGCATCAAGTGTTGATGGTTAGTAAAACCACTAGTTTCGATAAGGACAAGGGCAAGGAGGAAAACTTCATGGATGGCAAGTCATTTGCTCCTCCAGTGAAGCAACCCAAAGTTGAACCCAAACCCGAGACTAAGTGCTTCTATTATGAGGAGAGTGGTCGCTGAAGCGGAACAATCCTAGATACTTGGTAGATAAGAAGGCTGGCAACGTTGACAGAAGTATATTTGATATACGTGTTATTGATGTGTACCTTGCTAGTACTCCTAGTAGCACCTGGGTATTGGATACCGGTTCAGTTGCTAAATGTTAGTAACTCGAAGTAAAAGCTACAGAATAAACGGAGACTAGCTAAATGTGAGGTGACGATGTGTGTTGGAAATGTTTCCAAAGGTTGATGTGATCAACATCGCATGCTCTCTCTACCTTCGAGATTAGTGACAAACCTAAATGTTATTTGGTGTTTGCATTAAGCATGAACATGATTAGATCGTGTTTATTGCAACACGGTTATTCATTTAAGTTAGAGAATAATGGTTATTCTGTTTACATGAATAATACCTACAATGGTCATGCACCCAGTGAGAATGGCTTGTTGAATCTTGATCGTAGTGATACACATGTTCATAACATTGATGCCAAAAGATACAAAGTTAATAATGATAGTACCACATACTTGTGGCACTGCCGCTAAATGTCATATTGGTATAAATCGCATGAAGAAACTCCATGCTGATGGATCTTTGGACTCATTCGATTTCGAATCGGTTGAGACATGCGAACCATGCCTCTTGGGCAAGACGACTAAGGACCCTGTTTTCCGGTTTGATGGAGCGGGCAAGTGATTTATTGGAAATGATACATGTTGATGTATGCTATCCAAAGAGTCTTGTAGCGTGCGATGGATATCGTTATTTTCTTACCTTCACTGATGATTTGAGTAGATAATAGTGTATATTTACTTAATGAAACACAAGTCTAAATCGTTTGAAAAGTTCAAGCAAATTCAGAGTGAAGTATATGATCATCGTGACAAGAAGATAAAAATGTCTGCGATATGATCGTGGAGGTGAATATCTGAGTTACGAGTTTGGCATACAACTTTAGACAATGTGAAAGTTGTTTCACAACTCACGCCACCTGGAACACCATAGTGTGATGGTGTGTTCGAACGTCATAGTCATACTCTATTGGATATGGTGCATACTATGATGCCTCTTATCATTCTGCCACTATCATTTTGGGGATATGCATTAGAGACAACTACATTCACTTTAAATAGGGCACCATCTAAATCCATTGGGATGACACCGTGTGAATTAGGGTTTGATAGAAACCTAAGCTGTCATTTCTTAATGTTTGGGGCTGCAACGCTTGTGTGGAAAATGTTTTCACCTAATGAGCTCGAACCCAAAGTGGACAAATGCATCTTCATAGAATACCCTAAGAATAGTTGGGTATACCTTCTATCTCATATCCAAGTGAAAAATGTTTCTTGCTAAAACGGGTCCTTTCCCGAGAAAAAGTTTCTCTCGAAAGAATTGAGTGGGAGGAAGATAGAACTTGATGAGGTTGTTGAAGCTTTGTTTCAACCAGAGAGTAGCGTAGCGTAGAAAGATGTTTCTATGGAACTTACGTCAGTTGAAGAGGAAGTAAATGATGATGATCATGAAGCTTCGGATCAAGGTACTATCGAACCTCGTAGGTCGACAAGGATGCGTACTGCTCCTGAGTGGTATGACAACCCTGTCTTGGAGGTCATGTTGTTGGACAACGATGAACCTACGAGATATGGAGAAGCGATGATGGGCCCGGATTCCGACAAATGGTTGGAGGACATGAAATCCGAGAACGGATCCATGTATGAAAACCAAGTATAGACTTTGGTAGACTTGCTCGTTGGATGGCAGGTCGTCGAGTAAAAATGGACCTTTAAAATGAAGACAAACGCTAATGGTAAATGTCGCCATTTATAAAGCTCAACTTGTCGCAAAGAAGTTTCTGACAAAGTTCAAGGAGTTGACTGCGATGAGACTTTCTCACTCGTAGCAATGCTAAAGTCTGTGGGAATTATGTTAGCATTTGCTGGATTTTTCAATTATGAAATCTGGTAGATGGATGATAAAACATCGTTTCCTTAACGGTTTACTTGAGGAAAGGTTGTATGTGATACAACCAGAAGGTTTTGTCGGTCCTAAGGATGCTAAAAGGTGTGCAAGCTCCAGCAATCCATCTAACGGCTGGAGCAAGCATCTCGGAGTTGGAATATACACTTTGATGAGGTGATCAAAGTTTTGTAGTTTATACAAAGTTTACGAGAAACTTGTATTTACAATAAAGTGAGTGGGAGCACTATAGAATTTCTGATAAGTATATGTGGATGACATATTGTTGATCGGAAATAATGTAGAATTTCTAGAAAGCATAAACGATTGTTTGAAAACTGATTTTCAAAGGAAGACCTGGATAAAGCTACCTAATTGTTGAGCATCAAGATCTATAGAGATAGTTCAAGATGCTTGATGAGACTTTCAATGAGTACATACCTTGACAAGATTTTGAAAGAGTTCAAAATGGATCAGTCAGAGAAAGAGTTCTCGCCTGATTTGTAAGGTGTGAAGTTGAGTGAGACTCAAAGCTCGACAATGGCAGAAGAAATAGAAAGGACGGACGTCGTCCCCTATGCCTTAGCTATAGGCTCTGTATAGTATGCCATGTTGTGTACCGTACCTGTGTGTGCCTTGCCATGAGTCTGTCAAGGGGTACAAGAGTGATCCAGGAGTGGATCACTGGACAGCGGTCAATATTATCCTTAGTGACTAAAAGACTAAGGAAATGTTTCTCGGTTATGGAGGTGATAAAGGGTTCATCGTAAAGAGTTACGTCGATGCAAGCTTTAACACTAATTCGGATGACTCTTAGTAGCAATCCGGATACGTATAGTGGAGTAGCCATTTGGAATAGTACCAAGTGGAGTGTGGTAGCAGTGTTTACAGTTTGACATAGAGATTTGCAAAGTACACACGGATCTGAATGTCGCAGACCCGTTGACTATAAGACCTCTCTCACATGCAAAGCATGATCGAGCCCCATAACTCATTGGGTGTTAGATTTCATAACAATGTGAATCACATGGTGATGTGAACTAGATTATTGACTCTAGTGCAAGTGGGAGACTGTTGGAAATATGCCCTAGAGGCAATAATAAATTAGTTATTATCATATTTCCTTGTTCATGATAATCGTTTATTATCCATGCTATAATTGTATTGATCGGAGACTTAGATGCATGTGTGGATACATAGACAAAACCATGTCCCTAGTATGCCTCTAATAGACTGGCTCGTTGATCAAATATGGTTAAGGTTTCCTAGCCATGGACATGAGATGTCATTTGATAACGGGATCACATCATTAGGAGAATGGTGTGATGGACAAGACCCAAACTACAAACGTAGCATATGATCGTGTCAGTTTATTGCTAATGTTTTCTGCATGTCAAGTATCTATTCCTATGACCATGAGATCATGCAACTCACTGACACTAGAGGAGTGCCTTGTGTGTATCAAACATCGCAACGTAACTGGGTGACTATAAAGGTACTCTAAAGGTATCTCTGAGGGTGTCTGTTGGGTTGGCATGGATCAAGACTGGGATTTGTTACTCCGTGTGACGGAAAGGTTGTTGGAAATATGCCCTAGAGGCAATAATAAAATGGTTATTATTGTATTTCCTAGTTCATGATAATTGTCTATTGTTCATGCTATAATTGTGTTAACCGGCAACCGTAATACATGTGTGAATACATAGACCATAACATGTCCCTAGTGAGCCTCTAGTTGACTAGCTCGTTGATCAATAGATGGTCACGGTTTCATGACCATGGACATTGGATGTCACTGATAACGGGATCACATCATTAGGAGAATGATGTGATGGGCAAGACCCAATCCTAAGCATAGCACAAGATCGTGTAGTTTGTCTGCTAAAGCTTTTCAATGTCAAGTATCGTTTCCTTAGACCATGAGATTGTGCAACTCCCGGATACCGTAGGAATGCTTTGGGTGTGCCAAACGTCACAACGTAATTGGGTGGCTATAAAGGTGCACTACGGGTATCTCTGAAAGTGTCTGTTGGGTTGACACGAATCGAGACTGGGATTTGTCACTCCTTGTGACGGAGAGGTATCTCTAGGCCCGCTCGGTAAGACATCATCATAATGAGCTCAATGTGACTAAGGAGTTAGCCATGGGATGATGTATTATGTAACGAGTAAAGAGACTTGCGGTAACGAGATTGAACAAGGTATAGAGATACCGACGATCGAATCCCGGGCAAGTATCATACCGATAGACAAAGGGAATTGCATACGGGATTCATTGAATCCCCGACATCGTGGTTCATCCGATAAGATCATCGTGGAGCATGTGGGAGCCAACATGGGTATCCAGATCCCGTTGTTGGTTATTGACCGGAGAGATGTCTCGGTCATGTCTACGTGTCTCCCGAACCCATAGGGTCTACACACTTAAGGTTCCATGATGCTAGGGTTATAGGCAAATGGTATACATGATTACCAAAAGTTGTTCGGAGTCTTGGATGAGATCCCGGATGTCACGAGGAGCTCCGGAATGGTCCGGAGGTAAAGATTGATATATAGGAAGTCCGGTTTTGGTCACCGGAAAGTTTTTGGGCTCATCGGTAGTGGACCGGGAGTGTCGGGAGGGTGCCGGAGGACCCTCGAGAGGGCTGTGACGACCATAGGACTTTGTGGGCCCTTATAGGAGGTGTGCCAGACCTTTTTGGGCTTGCCAAGACCTTCTAGAAAGGCCCATGCGGCTGGAGATAAGGAGATAGGGCAAAGGAGTTTGAAAAAGAGGAGATCCACCTCCCTTGTGGGAGGTGGACTCTTCCCCTAGGGTCGGCCGAAGCTCTCCTCCTTGGAGGAGGGGCCAAGGCAGCACTACCTCTCCCTCCTCCTATATATATGCAAGGGTTTGGGCTGATTTGAGACACGACTTCTCTCTCTCTCGGCGCAGCCCTGCCCTTCCTCTTCCTCGTTCTCCGTAGCGCTTGGCGAAGCCCTGCCGGAGTTCACGTAGCTCCACCGTCACCATGCTGTCGTGCTTCCGGAGCTCTCCCTCAACCTCTCCTTCCTCCTTGCTGTATCAAGGCATAGGAGACGCCATCGGGCTGCACGTGTGTTGAACGCAGAGGCGTCGTTGTTCGGCGCTGAGATCGGAATCCACCGTGATCTGAATCGCTGCGAGTACGACTCCACCAACCGCGTTCTTGTAACGATTCCTCTTAGCGATCTTGAAAGATATGAATATGCAATCTCTCCCCATTCGTTGCTGGTTTCTCCATAGATAGATCTTGGTGATACGTAGAAAAAAAATTGATTTACTACGACGTCTCCCAACAGTGGCATCATGAGCTAGGTCTATGCGTAGAATCTATGCACGAGTAGAACACAAGTTGTTGTGGGCGTTGATTTTGTTAAATACACTTACCACTACTAGTCTTATCTTGATTCGGCGGTATTGTGGGATGAAGCGGCCAGGACCGACTTTACACGTACGCTTACGTGAGACTGGTTCCACCGCCTGACATGCACTTGTTGCATAAGGTGGCTAGCGGGTGTCTGTCTCTCCCACCTTAGTCGGATTGGATTCGATGAAAAGGGTCCTTATGAAGGGTAAATAGCAATTGGCATATCACGTTGTGGTTTTTGCGTAGGTAAGAAACGTTCTTGCTAGAAACCTATATCAGCCACGTAAAAACTTGCAACTACAAATTAGAGGACGTCTAACTTGTTCTTGCAGCATATGCCTTGTGATGCGATATGTCCAAAGAATGTGATGTGATGCATTTTGATGTATGAGATTGATCATGTTCTTGTAATAGGATTCACGACTTGCATGTCGATGAGTGTGACAACCGGCAGGATCCATAGGAGTTGTCTTATTTTATTGTATGACCTGCGTGTCAATCATAAACGCCATGTAATTACTTTACTTTATTGCTAAATGTTAGCCATAGTAGTAGAAGTAATAGTTGGTGAGACAACTTCATGAAGACACAATGATGAAGATCATGATGATGGAGATCATGGTGTCGTGCCGGTGATAGTGATGACCATGGTGCCCCGAAGATGGAGATCAAAGGAGCAAGATGATATTGGCCATATCATGTCACTATATTGATTGCATGTGATGTTTATCATGTTTACATCTTATTTGCTTAGAACGACGGTAGTAAATAAGATGATCTCTCAATAAAATTTCAAGAGAAGTGTTCACCCTAACTGTGCACCGTTGCTAAGGATCGTCGTTTCGAAGCACCACGTGATGATCGGGTGTGATAGGTTCTAACGTTCGCATACAACGGGTGTAAGCCAGATTTACACACGCGGAACACTTAGGTTGACTTGATGAGCCTAGCATGTACAGACATGGCCTCGGAACACAGAAGACCGAAAGGTCGAACATGAGTTGTATAGAAGATACGATCAACATGGAGATGTTCACCATGGATGACTAGTCCGTCTCACGTGATGATCGGACACGGGCTAGTTGACATGGATCATGTGTCGCTTGGATGACTAGAGAGATGTCTATCTAAGCGGGAGTTCATTAAATAATTTGATTATGTGAACTTAATTATCATGAACTTAGTCTAAAATTATCTGTACAATCTATATTGTAGATCCAATGGCCAACGCGAATGTCACCCTCAATTTCAACGCGTTCCTAGAGAAAATCAAGCTGAAAGATCATGGAAGTAACTATGCGGACTGGGTCCGTGGCTTGAGGATCATCCTCATAGCTTCCAGGAAATTGTATGTCCTTGATGCACCACTAGGTGACCCACCCCTTCTCCCAGCAGAGCAAGACGTTGCGAACGCTTGGCATTCTTGCTGCGATGATTACTCCCTTGTTCAGTGCGGCATGCTTTACAGTTTAGAACCGGGACTCCAAAAGCGTTTTGAGCAACACGGAGCATATGAGATGTTCCAAGAGCTGAAACTGGTTTTCCAAGCTCATGCCCGGGTCGAGAGATATGACGTCTCCGACAAGTTCTTCAGCTGTAAGATGGAGGAGAATAGTTTTGTCAGTGAGCACATCCTCAAGATGTCTGGGCTTCATAACCGCTTGACTCAGCTGGGAGTTAGTCTCCCGGATGACTCGGTCATTGACAGAATCCTCCAGTCGCTTCCACCTAGCTACAAGAGCTTTGTGATGAACTACAACATGCAAGGGATGGAGAAGTCCATTCCCGTGTTGTACTAGATGCTGAAATCAGCAGAGGTCGAGATCAAAAAGGAGCATCAAGTGTTGATGGTGAATAATACCACTAGTTTCAAGAAAGGCAAGGGTAAGAAGAACTTCAAGAAGGACAGAAAATCTGTTGCCGCACCCGGTAAGCAAGTTGCCAGGAAGAAGAAGAACAAGAATGGACCCAAGCCTGAGACTGAGTGTTTTTATTGCAAGGGTACCGGTCACTGGAAGCGGAACTGCCCCAAGTACTTAGCGGATAATAAGGACGGCAACGTCAAAGGTATATGTGATATACTTGTTATTGATGTGTACCTAACCAGCGCTCGTAGTAGCTCCTGGGTATTTGATACCGGTGTAGTTGCTCACATTTGTAACTCCAAGCAGGAGTTGCGGAATAAGCGGAGGCTGGCAAAGGACGAGGTGACGATGCGCGTCGGGAATGGTTCCAAGGTCGATGTGATCGCTGTCGGCACTCTACCTCTACATCTACCTTTGGTATTAGTGTTAAACCTTAATAATTGTTATTTAGTACCAGCTTTTAGCATGAACGTTGTATCTGGATCTCGCTTGATGCGAGATGGCTACTCATTTAAATCTGAGAATAATGGTTGTTCTATTTATATGAGAGAGATGTTTTATGGTCATGCCCCGCTGGTCAATGGTTTATTTTTGATGAATCTCGAACGTGATGTTACACATGTCCATAGTGTGAGTACCAAAAAGTGTAAGGTTGATAACAATAGTCCCACTTACATGTGGCACTGCCGCCTTGGTCATATTGGTGTCAAATGCCTGAAGAAGCTCCATACTGATGCACTTTTGGAGTCTCTTGATTTCGAGTCATTTGACACGTGCGAACCATGCCTCATGGGCAAGATGACCAAGACTCCGTTCTCCGGAACAATGGAGCGAGCAACTGACTTGTTGGAAATAATACATACCGATGTATGCGGTCCAATGAGTGACGAGGCTCGTGGTGGCTACCGTTATGTTGTCACCCTCACTGATGACTTGAGTAGATATGGGTATGTCTACTTAATGAAACATAAGTCTGAAACTTTTGAAAGGTTCAAGGAATTTCAGAGTGAGGTAGAGAATCAACGTGACAGGAAAATAAAGTGCTTACGATGTGATCGTGGCAGAGAATATTTAAGTCACGAGTTTGGCGCGCACCTAAGGAAATGTGGAATTGTTTCACAACTCACACCACCTGGCACACCTTAGCGAAATGGTGTGTCTGAACGTCGTAATCACACTCTATTAGATATGGTACGATCTATGATGTCTCTTACCGACTTACCGCTATCATTTTGGGGATATGCATTAGAGACTATCACATTCACTTTAAATAGGGCACCGTCAAAATCCGTTGAGATGACACCGTATGAATTATGGTTTGGTAAGAAACCTAAGTTGTCGCTTCTAAAAGTTTGGGGATGTGATGCTTATGTGAAGAAACTTCAACCTGAGAAGCTCGAACCCAAAGCGGAAAAGTGCGTCTTCATAGGATATCCCAAAGAGACTATTGGGTATACCTTCTACCTACGATCCGAGGGCAAAGTCTTTGTTGCCAAGAATGGATCCTTTCTCGAGAAAGAGTTTCTCTCGAAAGAAGTAAGTGGGAGGAAAATAGAACTTGATGAGGTAATTGTACCTTCGCTCAAACCGGAGAGTAGCGCAGCATAGGAAGTTATTTCTGTGGAGCCTACACCATCTCGAGTGGAAGTTAATAATGATGATCATGAAACTTCAGATGAAGTTAGTATTGAATGTTGAAGGTCCACTAGGACACGTTCCGCACCAAAGTGGTACGGCAACCCTGTCCTGGAGATCATGTTGTTGGACAACGGTGAACCTTCGAACTATGAAGAAGCAATGGCGGGCCCGGATTCCAACAAATGGCTTGAGGCCATGAAATCCGAGATAGGATCCATGTATGAGAACAAAGTATGGACTTTGGTGGACTTGCCTCTTGATAAGCGAGCCATTGAAAATAAATGGATCTTTAAGAAGAAGACTGACACGGATGGTAATGTAACCGTCTATAAGGCTCGGCTTGTCGCTAAGGGTTATCGACAAGTTCAAGGAATTGACTACGATGAGACTTTCTCACCTGTAGCGATGCTGTAGTCTGTCCGAATCATGTTAGCAATTGCCGCATTTTATGATTATGAGATCTGGCAAATGGACGTCAAAACGGCATTCCTTAATGGCTTCCTCAAGGAAGAACTGTATATGATACAGCCAGATGGTTTTGTCGATCCTAAAGATGCTAACAAAGTATGCAAACTCCAGCGCTCCATCTATGGGCTGATGCAAGCATCTCGGAGTTGGAACATTCGCTTTAATGAGGTGATTAAAGTGTTTGGGTTTATACAGGTTTATGGAGAACCATCTATTTACAATAAAGTGAGTGGGAGCTTTGTAGCATTTCTCATATTATATGTCGATGACATACTGATAATGGGAAATGATATAGAACTCTTGGAAAGTATAAAGGCCTACTTGAATAAGTGTTTTTCAATGAAGGACCTTGGAGAAGCTGCTTACATATTAGGTATTAAGATCTATAGAGATAGATCGAGACGCCTCATAGGTCTTCCACAAAGCACATACCTTGAAAAGATATTGAAGAAGTTCAATATGGATCAGTCCAAGAAGGGGTTCTTGCCTGTGTTACAGGGTGTGAGATTGAGTACGACTCAATGCCCGACCACGGCAAAGGATAGAGAAGAGATGAGTGTCATCCCCTATGCTTCAGCCATAGGCTCTACTATGTATGCCATGCTGTGTACCAGACCTGATGTGAACCTTGCCATAAGTTTGGTAGGGAGGTACCAAAGTGATCCCGGAGCGGAACACTGGACAGCGGTCAAGAATATCCTGAAGTACCTGAAAAGGACAAAGGACATGTTTCTCGTCTATGGAGGTGCCAAAGAGCTCGTCGTAAAGGGTTACGTCGATGCTAGCTTCGACACAGATCCGGACGACTCCAAGTCGCAAACCGGATACGTGTATGTTTTGAACGGAGGGGCAGTCAGCTGGTGCAGCAGCAAGCAAAGCATCATGGCAGCATCTACATGTGAAGCCGAGTACATAGTTGCTTCGGAAGCAGCAAAGGAAGGAGTCTGGATGAAGGAGTTCATCACCGACCTAGGAGTAAATCCAAGCGCGTCGGGCCCGATGACTCTATTCTGTGACAACACTCGAGCTATTGCCCTTGCGAAGGAGCCCAGGTTTCACAAGAAGACAAGAGACATCAAACGTCGCTTCAACTCCATCCGTGATTACATTCAGGAGGGAGATATAGATATTTGAAAAGTGCATACGGATCTGAATGTCGTAGATCCGTTGACTAAACCTCTCTCACGAGCAAAACATGATCAACACCAGATTGCTATGGGTGTACGATTCATCACAATGTAACTAGATTATTGACTCTAGTGCAAGTGGGAGACTTTTGGAAATATGCCCTAGAGGCAATAATAAAATGGTCATTATTGTATTTCCTAGTTCATGATAATTGTCTATTGTTCATGCTATAATTGTGTTAACCGGAAACCGTAATACATGTGTGAATACATAGACCACAACATGTCCCTAGTGAGCCTCTAGTTGACTAGCTCATTGATCAATAGATGGTCACGGTTTCATGACCATGGACATTGGATGTCACTGATAACGGGATCACATCATTAGGAGAATGATGTGATGGACAAGACCCAATCCTAAGCATAGCACAAGATCGTGTAGTTCGTCTGCTAAAGCTTTTCCATGTCAAGTATCGTTTCCTTAGACCATGAGATTGTGCAACTCCCGGATACCGTAGGAATGCTTTGGGTGTGCCAAACGTCACAACGTAACTGGGTGGCTATAAAGGTGCACTACGGGTATCTCCGAAAGTGTTTGTTGGGTTGGCACGAATCGAGACTGTGATTTGTCACTCGGTGTGACGGAGAGGTATCTCTGGGCCCACTTGGTAAGACATCATCATAATGAGCTCAATGTGACTAAGGAGTTAGCCACGGGATGATTTATTACGGAATGAGTAAAGAGACTTGCCGGTAATGATATTGAACAAGGTATAGAGATACCGACGATCGAATCTCGGGCAAGTATCATACCGATAGACAAAGGGAATTGCATACGGGATTGATTGAATCCCCGACATCGTGGTTCATCCGATAAGATCATAGTGGAGCATGTGGGAGCCAACATGGGTATCCAGATCCCGCTGTTGGTTATTGACCGGAGAGATGTCTCGGTCATGTCTACGTGTCTCCCGAACTCGTAGGGTCTACACACTTAAGGTTCGATGACGATAGGGTTATAGGGAAATGGTATACGTGATTACCGAGAGTTGTTCGGAGTCCCGGATGAGATCCGGACATCACGAGGAGCTCCGGAATGGTCCGGAGGTAAAGATTGATATATAGGAAGTCTAGTTTTGGTCACCGGAAAGTTTTCGGGCTCATCGATAGTGTACCGGGAGTGCCGGGAGGGTGCCGGAGGACCCCCGAGAGGGCTGTGACGACCATATGACTTTGTGGGCACTTATAGGAGGTGTGCCATCCCTTTTTGGGCTGGCCAAGACCTTCTAGAAAGGCCCATGTGGCTGGAGATAAGGAGATAGGGCAAAGGAGTTTGAAAAAGAGGAGATCCACCTCCCTTGTGGGAGGTGGACTCTTCCCCTAGGGTCGGCCAAAGCTCTCCTCCTTGGAGGAGGGGCCAAGGCAGCCCTCCCTATCCCTCCTCCTATATATATGCAAGGGTTTGGGCTGATTTGAGACACGACTTCTCTCTGTCTCGGCGCAGGCCTACCCTTCCTCTTCCTCGTTCTCCGTAGCGCTTGGCGAAGCCCTGCCAGAGTTCACGTAGCTCCACCGTCACCACGCCGTCGTGCTTCCGGAGGTCTCCCTCAACCTCTCCTTCCTCCTTGCTGGATCAAGGCGTAGGAGACGTCATCGGGCTGCACGTGTATTGAACGCGGAGGCGCCGTTGTTCGGCGCTGAGATCGGAATCCATCGCGATCTGAATCGCTGCGAGTACGACTCCACCAACCGCGTTCGTGTAACGCTTCCACTTAGCGATCTTCAAAGGTATGAAGATGCAATCTCTCCCCACTCGTTGCTGGTTTCTCCATAGATAGATCTTGGTGATACGTAGATTTTTTTTGATTTACTACTACGTCTCCCAACAGAGGTATCTTAGGGCCCACTCGGTAAAGCAACATCACAACAAGCCTTGCAAGCAATGTGACTAAGTTTTAGTCACGGGATATTGTATTACGGAATGAGTAAATAGACTTGCTGGTAACGAGGTTGAACTAGGTATGGAGATACCGACGATCGAATCTCGGGCAAGTAACATACCGAAGAACAAAAGGAACATCATACGGTAACTGAATCCTTGACATAGAGGTTCGACCGATAAGGATCTTCATAGAATATGTAGGAACCAATATGAGCATCCAGGTCCCGCTATTGGTTATTGACCGTAGAGGTGTCTCGGTCATGTCTACATAGTTCTCGAACCCGCAGGGTCTGCACACTTAAGGTTTGGTGACGTTTCGATAGTATAGAGTTATGCATGGTGGTGACCAAAGGTTGTCCGGAGTCCCATATGAGATCCCGGATGTCATGAGGAGCTCCGGAATGGTCCGGAGGTAAATATTGATATAAAGGAAGTCCTCTTTTGGTCACCGGAAAAGTTTCGGTCTCATCGGTAGTGTACCGGGAGTGTCGGAAGTGTACCGGGGGACCATCGGGAGGGGTATTTCGACCCAAGAGGCTACATGGGCTGTAGGAGGATGAATACCAGCCCTCAGTGGGCTGGTGGAAGTCCCACAAAGGCTCATGCGGCTGGGAAAGAAAATCCCAAAGAGAAAAGGTGGAAAAAGGCAAAAAAGGAAGGAGTCCTAGTCCTACTAGGATTGGAGGAGGATTCCTCCTCTCCTATCCACTTCGGCCAAAGACTCCTAGGGCTGGCCCTTTGGCCAAGCCTCTTCCTCTCTTCCTCTTATATATACTAGAGGTTTTAGGGGTTTTGCACTAGATTTTCAGCCACGTGCTACCCTCTCCTCTAGTGCATAGTTTCTCCTCTAGATTGGTTTTCTGCAGTGCTTAGGCGAAGCCCTGCCGGAATAGCTCCACCACCATCGCCGCAACGCCGTTGCGCTGCCTGAGAACTCATCTACCTCTCTGCTCCCTCTTGCTGGATCAAGAAGTCGGAGATCGTCATCGAGTTGTACATGTGCTAAACGTGGAGGTGTCGTCCGTTCGGCGCTAGATCGGAAGGACCGTGACCAAGAATGCAAGACGGATCGTGATGAGTTCACGGGACGGATCGTGATGAGTTCGCAGGACGGATCGTGATTGGATTGCAGGACGAATTGTGATGAGATTGCAGGACGCTCGGCAATTTGGATCGCGAAGATGTTCGACTACACCAACCGCGTTTCTTAACGCTTCTCGCTTAGCGATCTACAAGGGTATGTAGATCCACTCTTCCTCTCGTAGATGCTCATCACCATGGATAGATCTTGCGTGTGCGAAGGAATTTTTTTGTTTCCCATGCAACGTTCCCCAACACGGTGCACCCAAAAAGAAACTCCTTTGAGGGGGGTTTCCGCTTGTGCATCTCGAAATAATGCTGAGAATCCTTCGACACGAAACAAGAACAATTACGGGGATAGCAGGTCTCCCTGTCTAAGCCCCGTGGATGATAGGAAACTTCGCGAGAAACCCCTGTTCAGTTTGACAGAGAATCTTGTAGACGTCACACACCTCATAATCATTTGAATCCATAAGTGATGGAAACCAAATCGAGCCAACATTTGCTCTAGAAAAATCCACTCAACACGACCATAAGCTTTCATTATGTCAAGTTTAACCGCACATAAGGGCGTCTTCCTCTTTCTTGTTCTTATGGCGTGGGTACACTCATAAGCAACTAGCACATTATCAATAATAAGCCGCCCCGAGACAAAGGCGCTTTGCTCCTCTGATATCATAAGGGGAGGCACCACCTTAAGCCTCTTCGCTAAAACCTTTGTCGCTATTTTATATAGCACATTACATAAGCTAATCGGGCGGAATTGTTTAAATAACTCCGGTGAGTTAACCTTGGGAATCATCACAATGAGTGTGTCATTAAAAGATTTTGGAACCAACACACCCGATAGGAAATCACGAATAGCTGCACATACATCCTCTTTTAGCAACGACCACTGTCGTTGATAGAATAGAGTTGGCAGCCCATCTGGTCCTGGCGCCTTTGTAAGCCCCATTTGAAACAAGACACGCTCAAGCTTATCATCAATAATCGAAGATGTCAGTTGTTCATTCTTGTCCTCTCGTATAGAACTAATAATCAAGCCTAAGATCAATTCTGCTTGGTCTGATCCCTCCGATGTGAACAGTTGTTCGTAATAGTCTGCGGCCATGTCTCTCATGCCATCGTCGGTGCTACACTTTGATCCATCCTCCCTAATCAGCGCCTTGACGGTGTTTTTTCCTTTTTCGATGAGCTCCTCGGTTTTGGAAGTGCCGTGTATTCCGATCCCCCGCTTTGCGCCAATCTACTCTGGATCTCTGCATGTGCATTACTTCCTCACGTTCATATACTTCCCTAAGCTGTCCCTCAACATCTTGGACTTCTGCCATTAATCCAGTGTTGAGGGACCTCTCTTTTGCATCCACAAGTTGTTGCTTCAGTTTTGAGATTTGACGCCGGACCGACCCAAAAGTCGTCGTGCCCCAGTGTTGCGGCTCCCGTGTGACTCCGTGTAGTCTTGTGCAAACTGCAGGCAGCGAACGATCGAGTCCCTGTACCGTTTCCCAAACATGTCGCACCTTGTTTTCGTACTCCTCATGCCTGAGTCATATCTCCTCGAAGCGAAAGGGGTTGTTGTTGGGGAACATCACATGGGAAACAAAAAAATTCCTACGCACACGTAGACCTATCCATGGTGATGAGCATCTACGAGAGGGAGAGTGGATCTACGTACCCTGGTAGATCGCTAAGCGGGAAGCGATAAGAAATGCGGTTGGTGTAGTCGAACATCTTCGCGATCCAAATCGTCGAGCGTCCCGCGATCTCATCACGATCCGTCCCGTGAACTCATCATGATCCGTCCCGCGAACTCATCATGATCCGTCCCGCGAACTCATCACGATCCGTCCTGCGAACTCGTCACGAACCGTCTCGCGATCTTGATCACGGTCCTTCCGATCTAGCGCCGAACAGACGGCACCTCCGCGTTCAGCACACGTGCAGCTTGATGACGATCTCCACCGTCTTGATCTAGCA
Organism: Hordeum marinum; assembly: GCA_022496015.1. Classification (NCBI taxonomy): domain Eukaryota; kingdom Viridiplantae; phylum Streptophyta; class Magnoliopsida; order Poales; family Poaceae; genus Hordeum; species Hordeum marinum. The sequence continues at coordinate 381,758,192 of CM039677.1, read as the reverse complement.
AAAGGAAGTGGAGAGGAAGAAGAGTTCACCGGCAGCATGACGGCACTTCGGCGATGGTGGTGGAGCAATTCCGGCAGGGCTTTGCCTAAGCACTGCAGAAATCCAATCTAGAGGAGCACCGGTGGAACGGGTAGCATGTGGCCATCAAATCAAGTGAAAAATACCCAATACCACCAATATATATAAGAGGGAGGGAGGAGGAGGGCTAGCGCCAAGGCTGCCCTTGCTTAGGATTCTAGTAGGATTAGGATTCCTCCAATCCTAGTAGGATTAGGATTCCTCCTTTCCTACTTGGATTTTATTTCCACCTTGGCTTTTTTCTCTCTTTATCAAGTCCAGCCACATGGGCCTCTTAGAGGACTTCCACAAGCACACCAAGGGCTGGTTTCCACCCTCCCACGGCCCGTGTAGACTCTTGGGTCGAAATACCTCTCCCGATGGTCCCCCGGTACACTACCGGCACTCTCGGTACCCTACCGATGAGCCCGAAACTTTTCCGGCGACCAAAATAGGACTTCCTATATATGAATCTTTACCTCCGGACCATTCCGGAGCTCCTCGTGACATCCGGGATCTCATCCGGGACTCCGAACAACCTTCGGTCACCACCATACCTAACTCTATACTACTGAAACATCACCAAACCTTAAGTGTGCAAACCCTGCGGGTTCGAGAACCATGTAGACATGACCGAGACACCTCTACGGTCAATAACCAATGGCGGGACTTGGATGTCCACATTGGTTCCTATAGATTCTACGAAGATCTTTATCGGTCGAACCTCTATGTCAAGGATTCAGTTGATCCCGTATGATGTTCCCTTTGTTCTTCGGTATGTTACTTGTCCGAGATTCGATCGTCGGTATCTCCATACCTAGTTCAACCTCGTTACCAGCAAGTCTCTTTACTCGTTATGTAATACAAGATCCCGTGACTAACAATTAGTCACATTAATTGCAAGGCTTATTGTGATGTTATATTACCGAGTGGGCCCTGAGATACCTCTCCGTCACACGGAGTAACAAATCCCAGTCTTGATCCATGCCAACTCAACAGACACCCTCGGAGATACCTGTAGAGCATCTTTATAGTCACCCAGTTACGTTGCGACGTTTGATACACACAAGGTACTCCTCCGATGTCAGTGAGTTGCATGATCTCATGGTCATAGGAACACATACTTTGACATGCAGAAAACAATAGCAATAAACTGACCCGATCATATGCTATGTTTGTAGTTTGGGTCTTGTCCATCACATCATTCTCCTAGTGATGTGATCCCGTTTTCAAATGACATCACATGTCAATGGCTAGGAAACCTTGACCATCTTTGATCAACGAGCTAGTTCACTAGAGGCATACTAGGGACAGAGTGTCGTCTATTTACCCACACATGTAATGTGTTTCCATTCAATACAATTATAGCGTGGATAATAAACGATTATCATGAACAAGGAAATATGATAATAACTAATTTATTATTGCCTCTAGGGCATATTTCCAACAGTCTCCCACTTGCACTTGAGTCAATAATCTAGTTCACATCACCATGTGATTCACATTGTTATGAATCTAACACCCAATGAGTTCTGGGGCTCGATCATGCTTTGCATGTGAGAGAGGTCTTATGGTCAACGGGTCTGTAACATTCAGATCCGTGTGTACTTTGCAAATCTCTATGCCAAACTGTAAACACTGCTACCACACTTGGTACTATTCCAAATGGCTGCTCCTACTATACGTATCCAGATTGCTACTATGAGTTATCCGGATTGGTGTTAAAGCTTGCATCGACGTAACTCTTTACGACGAACTTTTTATCACCTCTATAATCGAGAAACATCTCGTTAGTTTTTAGTTACTAAGGATAATCTTGACCGCTGTCCAGTATCCACTCCTGGATCACTCTTGTACCCCTTGACGGACTCATGGCAAGGCACACACAGGTGCGGTACACAACATGGCATACTATTCAGAGCCTATGGCTAAGGCATAGGGGACGACATTCGTCCTTTCTCTTTGTTCTGCTCTAGTCGAGCTTTGAGTCTCACTCATCTTCACACCTTACAAAGTAGGTGAGAACACTTCTCTCTGACTAATCCATTTTGAACTCTTTCAAAATCTTGTCAAGGTATGTACTCATTGAAAGTCTTATCAAACATCTTGATCTATCTTTATAGATCTTGATGCTCAACAATTAGGTAGCTTTATCCAGGTCTTCCTTTGAAAAACTCTTTTCAAACAACCGTTTATGCTTTCCAGAAATTCCACATTATTTTCGAATAGCAATATGTCATCCACATATACTTATCAAAAACTCTATAGTGCTCCCACTCACTTTATTGCAAATACAAGTTTCTCGTAAACTTTGTATAGACTCAAAAACTTTGATCACCTTAGTAAAGTGTATATTCCAACTCTGAGATGTTTGCTTTAGTTTATAGAAGAATCACTGAAGCTTGCACACCTTTTAGCATCCTTAGGACTGACAAAACCTTCTGGTTGTATCTCATACAACCTTTCCTTAAGGAAGGAAACGATGTTTTGGCATCCATCTGCCAGATTTCATAATTGAAAAATGCAGCAACTGCTAACATAATTCCAACAGACTTTAGCATCGCTACGAGTGAGAAAGTCTCATCGCAGTCAACTCTTTGAACTTGTCGTAAACTACTTTGCAACAAGTCGAGCTTTACAAATGGTAACATTTACCGTCAGTGTCTGTCTTCATTTTAAAGATCCATTTGTACTTAACGACCTGTCGTCCAACGAGCAAGTCCACCAAAGTCTATACTTGGTTTTCATACATGGATCCTTTCTCGGATTTTATGGCCTCTAACCATTTGTTGGTTTTCGGGCCCATCATCGCTTCTCCATAGTTCGTAGGTTCATCGTTGTCCAAGAACATGACCTCCAAGACAGGGTTGTCGTACCGCTCAGTAGCAGTACACGTCCTTGTCGACCTACGAAGTTCGATAGTAAATTGATCCGATGCTTCATGATCATCATCATTAACTTCCTCTTCATTTGACGTAGGCTTCACAGAAACATCTTTCTGCGCTGCATCACTTTCTGGTTGAAGTAAAGGTTCAATAACCTCATCAAGTTATATTTTCCTCGTAGGTTGATAGTAACTTGATCCGAAGCTTCATGATCATCATCATTAACTTCCTCTTCAACTGGCGTAGGCTTCACACAAACATCTTTCTACGCTGCGTTACTTTCTGGTTGAAGCAGAGGTTCAATAACCTCATCAAGTTCTATCCTCCTCCCACTCAATTCTTTCAAGAGAAACCCTTTCTTGAGAAAGGACCCAGTTTTAGCAACAAACATTTTATGCTTGGATCCGAGATAGAAGGTTCACCCAACTATTCTTAGGGTATTCTATGAAGATGCATTTGTCCGCTTTGGGTTCGAGCTCATCAGGTGCAAACATTTTCCACACAAGCGTCGCAGCCCCAAACATTAAGAAATGACAGCTTAGGTTTCTATCAAACCATAGTTCACACGGTGTCATCTCAACGGATTTAGATGGTGCCCTATTTAAAGTGAATCTAGTTGTCTCTAATGCATAACCCCAGAATTATAGTAACAAAACGATAATAGACATCATAGCACGCACCATATCCAATAGAGCACGACTATGACGTTCGACACACCATCATACTATGGTGTTCCAGGTGGTGTGAGTTGTGAAACAACTTTCACATTGTCTAAAGTTGTATGCCAAACTCGTAACTCGGATATTCACCTCCACGATCATATCGCAAACATTTTTATCTTCTTGTCACGGTCTTAAACTTCACTCTGAATTTGCTTAAACCTTTCAAACTATTCAGACTTGTGTTTCATTAAGTAAATATAGACTATATCTACTCAAATCATCAGTGAAGGTAAGAAAATAATGATATCCACCGCACGCTACAAGACTCATTGGATTGCATACATCAACATGTAACATTTCCAATAAATCACTTGCCCGCTTCATCAAAACAGAAAACGGGGTCCTTAGTCATCTTGACCAAGAGGCATGGTTCGCATGTCTCAACCGATTTAAGATCGAATGAATCCAAATATCCATCGGCATGGAGTTTCTTCATGCGTTTTATACCAATATGACATTTAGCGGCAGTGCCACAAGTATGTGGTACTATTATTATTAACTTTGTATATCTTTGGCATCAATGTTATGAACATGTGTATTACTACGATCAAGTTTCAACAAACCATTCTTACTGGGTGCATGACCATTGAAGGTATTATTCATGTAAATAGAATAACCATTATTCTCTAACTTAAATGAATAACCGTGTTGCAATGAACATGATCTAATCACGTTCATGCTCAATGAAAAAACACCAAATAACATTTATTTAGGTTCATCACTAATCTTGAAGGTAGAGAGAGCGTGCGATGTTGATCACATCAACCTTAGAAACATTTCCAACACACATCGTCACCTCACACTTAGCTAGTTCTCCGTTTATTTCGTAGCTTTTATTTTGAGTTACTAACATTTAGCAACCGAACCGGTATCCAATACCCTGGTGCTACTAGGAGTACAAGCAAGGTACACATCAATTAACACGTATATCAAATATACTTCTGTCGACGTTGCCAGCCTTCTTATCTACCAAGTATCTAGGGTTGTTCTGCTTCAGCGACCTCTCTCCTCATTATTGAAGCACTTAATCTCGGGTTTGGGTTCAACTTTGGGTTGCTTCACTGGAGCAGCAGCTGACTTGCCATCCATGAAGTTTCCCACCTTGCCCTTGCCCTTCTCGAAACTAGTGGTTATACTAACCATCAACACTTGATGCTCCTTCTTGATTTCTACCTTCGCGGTGTCAAACATCGCAAACAGCTCAGGGATCATTAATTCTAACCCTGGCATTTTATAGTTCATCACCAAGTTCTAGTAGCTTAGTGAAAGTGACTTGGAGAACTATATCAATCACTAACTTATCTGGAAGATGAACTCCCACTCGATTCAAGCGATTGTAGCACCCAGACAATCTGAGCACATGCTCAACGATTGAGCTATTCTTGTTCATCTTGTAGGCAAGGAATCTTGTTGGAGATCTCATATCTCGCAACACGGGCATGAGCCTGAGATCCTAATTTCAGTTCTTAGAACATCTCATATGTTCCGTGACGTTCAAAACGTTTCAAAGCTTCAATTCTAAGCTGTAATGCATGACGCACTAAACTATCAAGTAGTCATCAGCACGTACCTGTCAGATGTTCACAACATCTACAGACGACGCTAGAGGGGTTGGCGCACCGAGCGGTGCATTAAGGACATATGCCTTCTGTGCAGCAACGAGGACAATCCTCATATCACGGAGCCAATCCGCAATATTGCTACCATCATCTTTCAACTCTATTTCTCTAGGAACACATAAAAAATCAAGGGCACTACAGCGCGAGCAAGTAATCTACAACATAATTCGCAAAGACACTACTGACTATGTTCATGATAATGAGTTCAATTAATCATATTACTTAAGAACTCCCACTCAAATTGACATCCCTCCGGTCATTCGAGTGATACATGATCCAAATTCACCAACTCAAGTCCGATCATCACGTGAGTTGAGGTGGTTACAATGGTGAGCATCATCATGTTGATCATATCTACTATATGACTCATGTTCGACCTTTCGGTCTCTTGTGTTCCGAGGCCATGTCTGTACATGCTAGGCTCGTCAAGTTTAACCCGAGTGTTCTGCGCGTGCAACACTGGCTTGCACCCATTGTATGTGAACGTAGAGTCTATCACAGCGATCATCACGTGGTGTCTCAACACGATGAACTTTCGCAACGGTGCACACTCGGGGAGAACACAATTTATCTGGAAATTTAAATGAGGGATCACCTTATGCTACCGTCGTACAAAGAAAAACAAGGTGCATAAAAGGATTAACATCACATGCAAATCATAAGTGACATGATATGGCCATGAACTTGTGCTTTAGATCTCCATGTTAAAAGCACCGGCATGATCTCCATCGTCACCGGCAAGACACCATGATCTCCATCATCTTAATCTCCATCAACGTGTCGCCATCGGGGTTGTCGCGCCCAACATGCTTCTACTACTATTGCTACCATTTAGCGATAAAGTAAAGCATTACATAGCGCTTAATTATTGACACGCAGGTCATACAATAATTAAAGACAACCTTATCGCTCCTGCCGGTTGCCGTACTCATCGACATGCAAGTCGTGAAATTCTATACATCACATGATCATCTCATACATCACATATATCACATCATGTAATTGGCCATATCACATCACAACATACCCTGCAAAAACAAGTTAGACGTCCTCTAATTGTTGTTGCATGTTTTACGTGGCTGCTACGGGTTTCTAGCAAGAACGATTCTTACCTACGCATAAACCACAACGGTGAAACATAATTTGCTTTTCAACCTTCTCAAGGACCGCCTTTGTCGAATCCGATCCAACTAAAGTGAGAGAAACTGCCACCCGCAAGCCATCTAGGCAACAAGTTGCGTCGAGGGAACCGGTCTCTCGTAAGCGTACGAGTAATGTTGGTCCGGGCCGCTTCATCTCACAATACCACTAAACCAAAATCTGACCAAGGGAGGAAGCAATCTAAGCATCAACGCCCACAAACCTTTTGTGTTCTACTCGAGATCTCATCAACACATAGACCTAGCTCATGATGCCACTGTTGGGGAACATCGCGTGGGAAACAAAAATGTTCCTATGCACATGCAAATCTATCCATGGTGATGAGCATCTACGAGAGGGAGAGTGGATCTACGTACCCTTGTAGATCGCTAAGCGAGAAGCGTTAAGAAACGTGGTTGGTGTAGTCGAACGTCTTCGCGATCCAAATCGCCGAGCATCCCGCGATCTCATCACGATCCGTCCCGTGAACTCATCACGATCCGTCCCGCGAACTCATCACGATCCGTCCCACGAGCTCATCACGAACCGTCTCGCGATCTTGATCATGGTCCTTCCGATCTAGCGCCGAACGGACGGCACCTCCGCGTTCAGCACACGTGTAGCTTGATGACAATCTCCACCGCCTTGATCCAGCAAGAGGAAGTGGAGAGGAAGAAGAGTGTTGGGGAACGTCGCATGGGAAACAAAAATTTTCCTACGCACACGCAAACCTATCCATGGTGATGAGCATCTACGAGAGGGGGAGTGGATCTACATACCCTTGTAGATCGCTAAGCGGGAAGCGTTAAGAAACGCGGTTGGTGTAGTCGAACATCTTCGCGATCCAAATCGCCGAGCATCCCGCGATCTCATCACGATCCGTCCCGCGAACTCATCATGATCCATCCCGCGATCTCATCACGATCCGTCTCACGATCTTGATCACGATCTGTCCCGCGAACTCATCACGATCCGTTCCGCGATCTCATCACGAACCGTCTCGCGATCTCGATCACGGTCCTTCCGATCTAGCGCCGAATGGACGGCACCTCTGCGTTCAGCACACGTGCAGCTTGATGACGATCTCCACCGTCTCGATCCAACGAGAGGAGGTGGAGAGGAGAGAGAGTTCACCGGCAGCGTGACGGCGCTCCGGTGATGGTGGTGGAGTGATTCCGGCAGGGCTTCTCCTAAGCGCTGCGGAAAACCGATCTAGAGGAGAAACTGTGCACCGGTGTAACGGGTAGCACGTGGCCGGAAATTCTGTCCAAAAACCACCCAATCCACTAGTATATATAGGAGGAGAGGAGAGGAGAGGCATCCAAGGCCTTTGGGTCGGCCGAAATAGGAGGTGGGAGCAATCCTACTTCACCTCCAATCCTAGTTGGAGTAGGATTGCCTCCTATTGGCTGATTTTCCACTTTTTGCTTTAGGACTTTCTCTCCTGCACCATGGGCCTTTGTGGCTGTTTTCCCAGCCCACTAAGGGCTGGTTATTATTCTCCCACAGCCCATGGAACTCTTGGGGTCGAAATACCCCTCCCGGAGGTCCCCCGGTACACTACCGGCACTCCCGGTACACTACCGATACTCCCAGTACACTATCGATGAGCCCGAAACTTTTCCGGCGACCAAACTGGGACATCCTATATATGAATCTTTACCTACGGACCATTCCGGAGCTCCTCGTGACGTCCGAGATCTCATCCGGGACTCCGAACAACCTTCGGTCACCACCATACATAACTCTACACTACCGAAGCGTCACCGAACCTTAAGTGTGCAGACCCTGCGGGTTCGAGAACTATGTAGACATGACCGAGACACCTCTACGGTCAATAACCAATGGCGGGACCTGGACGTCCACATTGGTTCCTACATATTCTACGAAGATCTTTATCGGTCGAACCTCTATGTCAAGGATTCAGTTAATCCCGTATAACGTTCCCTTTGTTCTTCGGTATGTTACTTGCCCGAGATTCGAACGTCAGTATCTCCATACCTAATTCAACCTCGTTACTGGCAAGTCTCTTTACTCGTTCCGTAATACAAGATCCCATGACTAACACTTAGCCACATTGCTTGCAAGGCTTGTTGTGATGTTGTATTACCGAATGGGCCCTGAGATACCTCTCCGTCACACGGAGTAACAAATCCCAGTCTCGATCCATGCCAACTCAACAAACACCATCGGAGATACCTGTAGAGCACCTTTATAGTCACCCAGTTACGTTGCGACGTTTGATACACACAAGGCACTCCTCCGATATCCGTGAGTTGCATGATCTCATGGTCATAGGAACATATACTTGACATGCAGAAAACAGTAGCAATAAACTGACACGATCATATGCTATGTTTGTAGTTTGGGTCTTATCCATCACATCATTCTCCTAATGATGTGATCCCGTTATCAAATGACATCTCATGTCCATGGCCAGGAAACCTTAACCATCCTTTGATCAACGAGCTAGTCCGTTAGAGGCATACTAGGGCCATGGTTTTGTCTATGTATCCACACATGCATTTAAGTCTCCGATCAATACAATTATAGCATGGATAATAAACGATTATCATGAACAAGGAAATATGATAATAACTAATTTATTATTGCCTCTATGGCATATTTCCAACAGTCTCCCACTTGCACTAGAGTCAATAATCTAGTTCACATCACCATGTGATTCGCATTGTTATGAATCTAACACCCAATGAGTTCTGGGGCTCGATCATGCTTTGCATGTGAGAGAGGTCTTATAGTCAACAGGTCTGCGATATTCAGATCCGTGTGTACTTTGCAAATCTCTATGTCAAACCGTAAACACTGGTACCACACTCCACTTGGTACTATTTCCAAATGGTTGCGCCACTATACGTATCCAGATTGCTACTACTAGTCATCCGGATAGGTGTTAAAGCTTGCATCGACGTAACTCTTTACGACGAACTCTTTGTCACCTCCATAATCAAGAAACATTTCCTTGGTCCTCTGGTTACTAAGGATAATTCCGACCGCTGTCCAGTGATGCACTCCTGGACCACTTGTACCCCTTGACAGACTCATGGCAAGGCACACACAGGTGCGGTACATAGCATGGCATACTATACAAAGCCTATGGCTAAGGCATAGGGGACGACGTTCGTCCTTTCTCTTCCTTCTGCCGTGGTCAAGCTTTGAGTCTCACTCAACTTCACACCTTACAAATCAGGCGAGAACTCTTTCTCTGACTGATCCATTTTGAACTCTTTCAAAATCTTTGTCAAGGTATGTACTCATTGAAAGTCTCATCAAGTCATCTTGATCTATCTCTATAGATCTTGATGCTCAACAATTTGGTAGCTTTATCCAGGTCTTCCTTTGAAAATCACTTTCCAAATAACCGTTTTATGCTTTCCAGAAACTCTACATTATTTCTGAACAACAATATGTCATCCACATATACTTATCGGAAATTCTATAGTGCTCCCACTCACTTTATTGCAAATACAAGTTTCTCGTAAACTTTGTATAAACATCAAAACTTTGATCACCTCATCAAAGCGTATATTCCAACTCCGATATGCTTGCTTCAGTCCATGGAAGGATCACCGAAGCTTGCACACCTTTTAGCATCCTTAGGCCTGACAAAACCTTCTGGTTGTATCACATACAACCTTTCCTCAAGTAAACCGTTAAGGAAACGATGTTTTGACATCCATCTGCCAGATTTCATAATTGAAAACACAGCAACTGCTAACATAATTCCAACAGACTTTAGCACCACTACGAGTGAGAAAGTCTCATCGTAGTCAACTCCTTGAACTTGTCACAAACATCTTTGCAACAAGTCAAGCTTTACAAATAGTGACATTCACCATCAATGTCTGTCTTCATTTTAAAGATCCATTTGTACTCAACGACCTGCCGTCCAACGAGCAAGTCTACCAAAGTCTACACTTGGTTTTCATACATGGATCCTATCTCGGATTTCATGGCCTCCAACCATTTGTCGGAATCCGGGCCCATCATCGCTTCTCCATAGCTCGTAGGTTCATCGTTGTCCAACAACATGATCTCCAAGACAGAGTTGTCGTACCACTTAGGAGCAGTACACATCCTTGTCGACCTACGAAGTTCGATAGTAACTTGATCCTGAAGCTTCATGATCATCATCATTAACTTCCTCTTCAACTAACGTAGGCTTCACAGAAACATGTTTCTGCGCTGCGCTACTCTCTGGTTGAACAAAGGTTTAACAACCTCATCAAGTTCTATCTTCCTCCCACTCAATTCTTTCGCGAGAAACATTTCCTCAAGAAAGGATCCGTTTAAACAACAAACACTTTGCACTAGGATCTGAGATTGAAGGTTTACCCACCTGATCTTAGGGTATTCTATGAAGATGCATTTGTCCGCCTTGGGTTCGACCTCATTAGGTGAAAACATTTTCCACACAAGTGTCACAGCCCCAAATATTAAGAAATGACAGCTTAGGTTTCTATCAAACCATAATTCACAAGGTGTCATCTCAACGGATTTAGATGATGCCCTATTTAAAGTGAATGTAGTTGTCTCTAATGCATAACCCCAAAAATTATAGTAGTAAAACGATAAGAGACATCACAGTATGCACCATATCAATAGAGCATGACTATGATGTTTGGACACACCATCACACTATGGTGTTCCAGGTGGCGTTAGTTGTGAAACAAATTTCACATTGTCTTAAGTTGTATGACAAACTCGTAACTCAGATATTCACCTCCACGATCATATTGCGGTTATTTTTATCTTCTTGTCACGATGATCTTAAACTTTACTCTAAATTTGCTTGAACCTTTCAAACGATTCATACTTGTGTTTCATTAAGTAAATATACACTATATCTACTCAAATCATCAGTGAAGGTAAGAAAATAACGATATCCACTACACGCTACAAGACTCACTAGATTGCATACATCAACATGTATCATTTTCAATGAATCACTTGCCCGCTCCATCCAACGGGGTCCTTTAGTCATCTTGCCCAAGAGGCATGGTTCGCATGTCTCAACCGATTCGAAATCGAATGAGTCCAAATATCCATCAGCATGGAGTTTCTACATGTGCTTTATACCAATATGACATTTAGCGGCAGTGCCACAAGTATGTGGTACTATCATTATTAACTTTGTGTCTTTTGACATCAATGTTATGAACATGTGTAATACTACGATCAAGATTTCAACAAACCATTCTCATTGGGTGCATGACCATTGAAGGTATTATTCATGTAAATAGAATAACCATTATTCTCTAACTTAAATGAATAACCGTATTGCAATAAACATGATCTAATCATGTTCATGCTCAACGCAAAACACCAAATAACATTTATTTAGGTTCATCACTAATCCTGAAGGTAGAGAGAGCGTGCGATGTTGATCACATCAACCTTGGAAACACTTCCAACACATATCGTCACCTCACCCTTAGCTAGTTCTCCGTTTATTCCGTAGCTTTTATTTCGAGTTACTAACATTTAGCAACCGAACCGGTATCCAATACCCAGGTGCTACTAAGAGTACTAGCAAGGAACACATCAATAACTCGTATATCAAATATACTTGTGTCGATGTTGCCAGCCTTCTTATCTACCAAGTATCTAGAGTTGTTCCGCTTCAGCGACCGCTCACCTCATAACAGAAGCACTTAGTCTCGGGTTTGAGTTCAACTTTGGGTTGCTTCACTGGAGCAGCAACTGACTTGCTATCCATGAAGTTTCCCTCCTTGCTCTTGCCCTTCTCGGAACTAGTGGTTTGATTAACCATCAACACTTGACGCTCCTTCTTGATTTCTACCTTCGCGGTGTCAAACATCGCGAACAGCTCAGGGATCAACATTTATTTCCCTGGCATTTTATAGTTCATCACCAAGTTCTAGTAGCTCAGTGACAGTGACTTGGAGAACTACATCAATCACTATCTTATCTGGAAGATCAACTCCCACTTGATTCAAGCGATTGTAGTACCCAGACAATCTGAGTACATGCTCAACGATTGAGCTATTCTCCTTCATCTTACAGGCAAAGAATCTTGTTGGAGATCTCATATCTCGCAACAGAGGCACGAGCCTGAGATCACAATCTCTGCTCCTAGAACATCTCATATGTTCCGTGACGTTCAAAACGTTTCCGAGCCTCAATTCTAAGCCGTAATGCATGACGCACTAAACTATCAAGTAGTCATCGAAACGTGCCTGTCAGATGTTCACAACATCTATAGACGACGCTAGAGGGGGTGGCGCACCGAGCAGTGCATTAAGGACATAAGCCTTCTGTGCAGCAATGAGGACAATCCTCAGATCACGGACCCAGTCCGCAATATTGCTACCAACATCTTTCAACTCTATTTCTCTAGGAACATATATAAATCTAAGGGAGCTACAGCGCGAGCTAGTAATCTACAACATAATTTGCAAAGACACTTTGACTATGTTCATGATAATGAGTTCAATTAATCATATTACTTAAGAACTCCCACTCAAGTTGACATCCCTCCGATCATTCGAGTGATACATGATCCAAATTCACCAACTCAAGTCCGATCATCACGTGAGTTGAGGTGGCTGCAATGGTGAACATCATCATGTTGATCATATCTACTATATGACTCATGTTCGACCTTTCGGTCTCTTCTGTTCTGAGGCCATGTCTGTACATGCTAGGCTCGTCAAGTTTAACCCGAGTGTTCTGCACGTGCAAATTTGGCTTGCACCCGTTGTATGTGAACGTAGAGTCTATCACACCCGATCATCACGTGGTGTCTCAACACGACGAACTTTCGCAACGGTGCACACTCGGGGAGAACACAATTTATCTTGAAATTAAGTGAGGGATCACCTTATAATGCTACCGTCGTCCTAAGCAAAACAAGGTGCATAAAAAGGATTAACATCACATGCAAATCATAAGTGACATGATATGGCCATGAACTTGTGCTTTTGATCTCCATCTAGAAAGCACCGGCATGATCTCCATTGTCACCGGCATGACACCATGATCTCCATCATCTTGATCTCCATCAACGTGTCGCCATCGGGGTTGTCACGCCCTGCATGCTTCTACTACTATTGTTACCGTAGCGATAAAGTAAAGCATTACATAGCGCTTAATGATTGACACGCAGGTCATACAATAATTAAAGACAACCCTATGGCTCCTGCCGGTTGCCATACTCATCGACATGCAAGTCGTGATAATCTATACATCACATGATCATCTCATACATCACATATATCACATCATGTAATTGGCCATATCATATCACAACATACCCTGCAAAAACAAGTTAGACGTCCTCTAATTGTTGTTGCAAGTTTTACGTGGCTGCTACGGGTATCTAGCAAGAACGATTCTCACCTACGCATAAACCACAACGGTGATACATAGATTGCTTTTCAACCTTCTCAAGGACCGCCTTTGTCGGATCCGATCCAACTAAAGTGAGAGAAACTGTCACCCGCAAGCCATCTAAGCAACAAGTTGCATCGAGGGAACCGGTCTCTCGTAAGCGTACGAGTAATGTTGGTCCGGGCCGCTTCATCTCACAATCCCGCTGAACCAAAATCCGACCAAGGGAGGAAGCAATCTAAGCATCAACGCCCACAAACCTTTTGTGTTCTACTCGAGATCTCATCGAACCATCAACCTAGCTCATGATGCCACTGTTGGGGAACGTCGCATGGGAAACAAAAATTTTCCTACGCACACGCAAACCTATCCATGGTGATGAGCATCTACGAGAGGGAGAGTGGATCTACATACCCTTGTAGATCGCTAAGCGGGAAGCGTTAAGAAACGCGGTTGGTGTAGTCGAACATCTTCGCGATCCAAATCGCCGAGCGTCCCACGATCTCATCACGATCCGTCCCGCGAACTCATCATGATCCATCCCGCGATCTCATCACGATCCGTCTCACGATCTTGATCTCGATCTGTCCCGCGAACTCATCACGATCCGTTCCGCGATCTCATCACGAACCGTCTCGCGATCTCGATCACGGTCCTTCCGATCTAGCGCCGAATGGACGGCACCTCCGCGTTCAGCACACGTGCAGCTTGATGACGATCTCCACTGTCTCGATCCAGCGAGAGGAGGTGGAGAGGAGAGAGAGTTCACCGGCAGCGTGACGGCGCTCCGGTGATGGTGGTGGAGTGATTCCGGCAGGGCTTCGCCTAAGCGCTGCGGAAAACCGATCTAGAGGAGAAACTGTGCACCGGTGTAACGGGTAGCACGTGGCCGGAAATTCTGTCCAAAAACCACCCAATCCACTAGTATATATAGGAGGAGAGGAGAGGAGAGGCAGCCAAGGCCTTTGGGTCGGCCGAAATAGGAGGTGGGAGCAATCCTACTTCACCTCCAATCCTAGTTGGAGTAGGATTGCCTCCTATTGGCTGATTTTCCACTTTTTCCTTTAGGACTTTCTCTCCTGCGCCATGGGCCTTTGTGGCTGTTTTCCCAGCCCACCAAGGGCTGGTTATTATTCTCCCACAGCCCATGGACCTCTTGGGGTCGAAATACCCCTCCCGGAGGTCCCCCGGTACACTACCGGCACTCCCGGTACACTACCGATACTCCCGGTACACTACCGATGAGCCCGAAACTTTTCCGGCGACCAAACTGGGACATCCTATATATGAATCTTTACCTCCGGACCATTCCGGAGCTCCTCGTGACGTCCTAGATCTCATCCGGGACTCTGAACAACCTTTGGTCACCACCATACATAACTCTACACTACCGAAGCGTCACCGAACCTTAAGTGTGCAGACCCTGCGGGTTCGAGAACTATGTAGACATGACCGAGACACCTCTACGGTCAATAACCAATGGCGGGACCTGGACGTCCACATTGGTTCCTACATATTCTACGAAGATCTTTATCGGTCGAACCTCTATGTCAAGGATTCAGTTAATCCCGTATAACGTTCCCTTTGTTCTTCGGTATGTTACTTGCCCGAGATTCGAACGTCAGTATCTCCATACCTAATTCAACCTCGTTACTGGCAAGTCTCTTTACTCGTTCCGTAATACAAGATCCCATGACTAACACTTAGCCACATTGCTTGCAAGGCTTGTTGTGATGTTGTATTACCGAATGGGCCCTGAGATACCTCTCCGTCACACGGAGTAACAAATCCCAGTCTCGATCCATGCCAACTCAACAAACACCATCGGAGATACCTGTAGAGCACCTTTATAGTCACCCAGTTACGTTGCGACGTTTGATACACACAAGGCACTCCTCCGATATCCGTGAGTTGCATGATCTCATGGTCATAGGAACATATACTTGACATGCAGAAAACAGTAGCAATAAACTGACACGATCATATGCTATGTTTGTAGTTTGGGTCTTATCCATCACATCATTCTCCTAATGATGTGATCCCGTTATCAAATGACATCTCATGTCCATGGCCAGGAAACCTTAACCATCCTTTGATCAACGAGCTAGTCCGTTAGAGGCATACTAGGGACATGGTTTTGTCTATGTATCCACACATGCATTTAAGTCTCCGATCAATACAATTATAGCATGGATAATAAACGATTATCATGAACAAGGAAATATGATAATAACTAATTTATTATTGCCTCTAGGGCATATTTCCAACAAAGAGTTCACCGGCAGCGCTCCGGCACTCCGGCGATAGTGGTGGAGCAATTCTGGCAGGGCTTCGCCTAAGCACTGCAGAAATCCGATCTAGAGGAGCACCGGTGGAACGGGTAGCACGTGGCCGTCAAATCAAGTGCAAAACACCCAATACCACCAGTATATATAAGAGGGAGGGAGGAGGAGGGCTGGCGCCAAGGCTGACCTTGCGCAAGGAGGATTGGAGGAATCCTCCTCCAATCCTAGTAGGATTAGGATTCCTCCTTTCCTACTTGGATTTTATTTTCACCTTGGCTTTTTTCTCTCTTTCTCAAGTCCAGACGCATGGGCCTCTTAGAGGACTTCCACCAGCCCACTAAGGGCTGGTTTCCACCCTCCCACAGCCCATGTAGCCTCTTGGGTCGAAATACCTCTCCCGATGGTCCCCCGGTACACTCTCGACACTCCCGGTACCCTACCGATGAGCCCGAAACTTTTCCGGCGACCAAAATAGGACTTCCTATATATGAATCTTTACCTCCGGACCATTTCGGAGCTCCTCGTGACATCCAGGATCTCATCCGGGACTCCGAACAACCTTCGGTCACCACCATACATAACTCTATACTACCGAAACGTCACCAAACCTTAAGTGTGCAGACCCTGCGGGTTCGAGAACTATGTAGACATGACCGAGACACCTATACAGTCAATAACCAATGGCGGGACCTGGATGTCCACATTGGTTCCTACATATTCTACGAAGATCTTTATCGGTCGAACCTCTATGTCAAAGATTCAGTTAATCTCGTATGATGTTCCCTTTGTTCTTCGGTATGTTACTTGCCCGAGATTCGATCGTCGGTATCTCCATACCTAGTTCAACCTCGTTACCGGCAAGTCTCTTTACTCGTTCTGTAATACAAGATCCCGTGATTAACACTTAGTCACATTGCTTGCAAGGCTTATTGTGATGTTGTATTACTGAGTGGGCCCTGAGATACCTCTCCATCACACGGAGTAACAAATCCTAGTCTTGATCCATGACAACTCAACAGACACCCTCGGAGATACCTGTAGAGCACCTTTATAGTCATCCAGTTACATTGCGACATTTGATACACACAAGGTACTCCTCCGATGTCAGTGAGTTGCATGATCTCATGGTCATAGGAACACATACTTTGACATGCAAAAAACAGTAGCAATAAACTGACACGATCATATGCTATGTTTGTAGTTTGGGCCTTGTCCATCACATCATTCTCCTAATGATGTGATCCCGTTATCAAATGACATCACATGTCAATGGCTAGGAAACCTTGACCATCTTTGATCAATGAGCTAGTTCACTAGAGGCATACTAGGGACAGAGTGTCGTCTATTGACCCACACATGTAATGTGTTTCCATTCAATACAATTATAGCATGGATAATAAACGATTATCATGAACAAGGAAATATGATAATAACTAATTTATTATTGCCTCTAGGGCATATTTCCAACAGTTGTCCCCTTTGGCCGTCGTATCTTGTAGAGCATCACGAACACGCACCCTAAGTGCCACATGATCAGATTCCTCGGTTATCATGTGTTCTACAACCGTCTCCGGGAACAAACCCATAAAGCTGCCATTCCATGTTGCTCTATCCAGCCTCACCTCGATGTTGTCATTGTTCTCCTTCTTATTATCCCATGTAAACTTATACCCCGAGAAGCCCAAATCAGCCAGACCACAGTCGGTCAGGCACTCGTTGAAAGCTTGCATTTGAGTGAAGTTCCTCGGGTTCCCTCCCACCTGTTCAGATCTGACTAGGATCTCATTGAAGTCCCCCACACATAGCCATGGCAACTCATCTTGTGATCGAAGATAAAAAATTGCATCCCAAGACCTTTTCCTCAGTTCCGTTTTTGGCTCCCCATAGAAACTAGTGAATTTCCAGGTTTGCCCATCCTGGTGAATCTTTGCATCAATAAAATATTGGCACCATGGCCTTACCTTAACCTGAACATGATCCCTCCACCAAAGAGCAAGTCCTAAACTTCTTCCATTGCAGTTGACGGCAACACCGCTCCTGAACCCCACGCTCCACTTCACTTTCTCCATAGCCCTAACACTTTTCTTTGTCTCTAATAAGAACACCACTGCTGGGTTGTATGACGGTATCAGGTCCCGCAATTCGCCTACTGTCATGTCCAACCCCAGTCCTCGGCAGTTCCAGGCCAGGCAGTTCATTGGTCATGGCGGCCCCGCTCAGTAGGGTCCCCCGATATATCTTCCTCGTCAATACAGTCAAAGACCAAAGACGTCTTCTGTCTTGTGTCGCGAATGAACGTATCATGGTGAATCTATCTATCCGGGTCTCCCTTAGCCACCCAAATTTGTTTCGGCCTTCTCTTCTTTCCCATTTCCTTTTCTTTTTCCTTGTACATTTGTCTAGTTGGGTTGTCCCTTGTGTCCTGAGGCCTCGGTTTTCTCATGTATCTCCCTTTTGTCCGCACTAGTGGCCTTGACTCGACACCACCATGTAGGTCCCTCCTCCCTTCTTGATCTCTCCGATCCACAAAGTGGTCACTCCGGCGCCTCCCATCATACATGTAGTCTACGTGACCCTCTCCCTCACGTTGGCTTCCTGCATGGCTCCTATCATTCCACCAGCGTTCTGCATGGCTTGCGTCATCATAGTACGTGCATGCATGTTGCTGTTCATGGTGCTAGGAACCCCCTGTAGGTTTTGCAGTTCAGCTCGTAGATCATTTTTGCGCTTATGCTCCAGCTTCTCACGCAGATCGATACCATTTCTTTCCTCCACCTTGGCTCTCCCTTTATTAAGGATGTTCACTTCTCCATGCTTAGTCCCCCCGACCCTCGCCAGTGCGTGAGTCCCCGAACGGTGTGAACTCTCTGTTAAGGTTTCTCTTTACTTGATGATCTCTCACATACGCCTTACTAAATCTGCCTGCATCACCATTATTCCCACATGAACTTCCCCCACTAAATGAGCTTGACTCAACCATATTAGATGTATCTTTCTGCCCCGAGGAGCTCCTTCCGGGGGAACTCGTAGCCATAGCCCCCATTGACTGGAGGAATCAACGGGGGGGGGGGGGGGGTCACAGACGCCATTAACATGGGCCAACCTCCCACAATCAAAGCAGAAGTGGGGAATCTTTTCATATGTAAAGTCATACCACGTTCCTTCTACGTCCTCTAGTGAGGTCCTTAGCCGTACTCTACGAATCAAGGGCTCAAAGATCGAGATTTTTGCCTGCACCCGAGGATACTTCCCTCTTGCAAAACCATCCTTCTCTACATCCACCTTGAGAACCTCTCCCAGCCAGTCTCCTAGGGCCATTCCAAAAGCTTAAGTCGTCTTGTCCAGAGGAATATCTGGTACTCTGACCCACATCTCCACCGTATCAAACACCATCTCCGAGGACGAACATCACCCTCATAATCCTTAAGCACCAACACATTAAAATCGAATTGCCATGGACCATTATTAGGAGCATGTCGCCAATCCCCTTCACTCCCAAATCGGACCACAAAGATATTATTGCCAACATCCTTGAACTTAGCCTCCTTGTGTAATCCCCAAGCCCGTTCCATCGCTCTCTCCAGCGCAAATCTATTTAGCGGCCGAGGCGAGAAGACCTTTCCCACCGCCGACCACCTCACAACCCTAGTTTCGGTCACGGGATCTGAGAAAGATTAGACCTTGTTTCTCCTTGTCTGTTAACACCAATCCTCCAAAGCTCTCTGAAAGGCTAGCAGCCGCCGCTGTTGTTTTGCCATCTGTCGGGGATGCTGAGGCATCCCTAGACTTCGTTCCCTCCTTCGTCCCCGGGCCGAGGGCCTTTAAGGGGGTGGCCTCTTTCCGCGGTGTCGCTGCTCCTTTTCCCGGACGCTCCGCCATGGCAAACCACAAGCCAAGCAATCTCCACGTCACCGATCTACTCCCTCAAGCAGCAGTGTCGCTCCCCGAGAAGTAATCGGAGATCAAAACACCACCCCTGCCGAGAAACCCTAGCCCTAGCGGCGGCCTAGCGATTGCCCTAGCAACAGACATCTCATTACTGTTGTCGGTGTTGTTGGACTAGACCTACAAAGGGGCCGTGACACCCACCCACACACACAGAAGGAAAAAGATAGTAGGATTGCAAGACTTTGCGTGACATGTTTTTTTCCTTCTTTTTGAAGGGGAACACAAACATCATCTAATACATGTACGCACACACCATACTTTTTTTCGAAAAGGAGGCAAACGCTTTGCCTCATCTCATTAATAAATAAGAAGGGTAACAAGTTGCCCGGTTAATTAACGGGAACCCGAACGAAAACCGCTACGACACACCCACAAGAAGGGCACTCGGCCGACCTAGTACCAACAAGACCGCACACACACCGCCGAGGAAAGGACACCATCGAGATTGCCTGCAATGTCATCGTCATCACCTCTCCCCGAGAAGGCGACTCCGACTTCGCCGCTGACGACCCGTCAAGACCCCTCCGAACGGACGACACACAAGGACCTTGTCGGCCATTGCCAAACAACCGACCGCAAACGTCGAGGACTAGCAGCTCCGATTTTGCTGATGCGCCTCACTGGAGAAAGTTGCAAGCCTCGTACCGACCTGGCTCAGCGCAACCTCCGGGGAGCACCGTCCACTGAAGCCGCCCTCATGGAGTCATCGTTGCCGCAGGCCCCCCACCACGCGTAGCTCCGACTTCTCAGTCACAGCGGGGAACAAACATAGGCGCATCCATTGGCGAACAGAACCTTCGACATCAGAAGGACAAGCCGCGACCCAACTCCGCACACCATCATCATCGTCACCACACAAGTCGCGACGCTCGAACCTCCACACTGTTGGCCGGGCACCTGCCGACCGCAACGTCTAGCCCATGGAGAGCACGAACTGGATCCCAAGGTCTTCAAGACGACGCCCCCAAGGGGGGAAGCGACGATGCCGACGCTGTCGCCCAGCCCGATCGGGCCTTAAGCTTTCACTCGAAGAACCGAATTCGAGAGTGTGCAGTGGATGAACTCCTCGACAACGCCTCCAAGAAGGTGCAATGGCGACCACGGCCGCCACCGCCGTCGGTCGGAAGAGGCCGGCAAGCTTTCGCCCGGTGCACCGCCCAACACCACACCCCCACGCACCGTGCCTCCGCTAGCCCGCACACCTCTCGCGAAGCCGCTGCGCTGACCGCCCGCGAGAGCCACCACAACCTCTGTCTCACTGCCAACAAACGTCGGCAGCCTGAATCCAGCAGCCCATCCAGAACCAGCAACCACCCGAATCCGCACCATCCGAGCAGCCAGCCGACACCAGCAGCCAGAGGGCGCACACCAGCAAGTCGGCGCAGCCCTGGCCGCCGCCCCGTCGCACCAGCTCGACCGGATCCGGAGGGCAGGGGCAAAGCCGCGGCCGAAAGCTCCCGAGGCCATCTCCACAGGACCGCACCAGGGGGCCGCCAGATCCAGAGAAGCATGCCGCCGGGGGCCACGCCGGACGCCTGAGCGGAGCAGATCGGGGGTGGAGCCTCCCCCACCACAGGACGCGCGGGCGCGCGAAGGAGCTCCCCGCCACCTCCGTCCGCCGGGCGGGCTTAGCCCGCCGGCATCTTCCGACGACGGCAAGGGGGAAGAAGACGTACGGAGGAGGCGGCAACGACGGCAGGCTTGGGTTCCGTCCGAGCCGCCACAGGAGCGACGCGGGCGTGTGCGTGGGCGTTCTTTCTAGCCCGCCATATTTAGAAGTCACGGGCTCACAGCCACGGCATTCACTCCACCCACCGGGCGTGCCAAGAGGTGGCATAGGACACACCTAGCCGTGTATGTGACCACTGACCTGACCGGTGACGCGGCAGGGCCCCTCGTCGTGCCATGCTCCAGCAAGGCCGCAAGACCTCTCCTCTCCTCCCGCACGTTCCTCTGCGCAGGCAGCCGGGTACGGTACGCGACGCGTGCCGAATCCTTCGCCCTCGGAGGCACTGCATGTGCGTCGAGATACGCAGCGACGCGACGGCCTTTGCTCTGCCTGCCTGCCTGCCTGCACGACTGCACCGGCACCGGTGTGATCTGATCGCTGATCAGTGATCACGACGACGCCGCATTCAATTCGCTCGAGATTTCGCCGCGGGGGGCCACGCCCATTGGTCCCGGTCGCTCACGGGCCCCTTCCCTCCCTGGCCACTGCTTCCAAAATCACACGACAGCTCACATGGAGAGAGAGACTTATGGGACGCGCGGCCGGGCTGTTTAAATTTAAGATACTCGAGCGAACGACCCGTTGATGCAGAAGATCTCATGGTCATGGTCATGGGCGACGCGTCTCCGGCTGCAGTGAGAACGAGAACGATAAACGCTGCGGTAATCTGCTCCGATTTCGTTGACGGGGCGTTCCTCTCTGGGTCTGGGGCACTGCGTCTTCAGCCTCCGGAATCCGGTTGGAGCGACGCGCAGAAGCCGCCATGCGCGGTGCCGGGCCGGGCAAGGCGAGCATGTGCTGCTCCTTCATTGCCGCTGCGCAAGACAAGACGGCAGAAACGTAGGGCCAGAAGCCGCTCGCCTTGCGACACCTCTGCGTTTCGGGGCGGGCGCCGTTTCGGGGGCAGTTGGAGCCACTCGTACTACATACGTGGTCAAAACACAATGACCGGGAGTTCAAGAAGAAGAACAATGGTTAACGCACGAACCCGGTTCGAGTGTCATTTGAGTAGTGCAAAACTGAGTTACTGGGGGATGAATGAGGAGAGGCAAAAGGAAAATAGAGATGCTCGCAAACCTGATCCTGGCAACATGAGCCTCTAGTTGAGGTATCTGCGCATGGGCACAAAGGCAATAAAGACGACACCAACCGGTCTGCAGTGGGTACACGATTCCGGGCAACGAGCCAACAATGGAGGCCGCCCACAGCCCACGGTCCCTTGGCTCCGTGCAGCCTCTCTTGGATTCTCGTACAGTGCGTGGGCACATGACCTGTTTGTTTGTTGGGCACCTCGGTCAGCAATCAGACGGGCGTGTGAATCTTCAGAACCACTAGTCCGGTAGCAACTTCGCTTAGCGCATGATTCAGGTTCTGAAGATTAGACCGACAATCAACCGTATCCCCATGCATCCGTCAATAACTCAAACCAGTAGAATAAAATTTGTACTAATACGGACGGATTTCATACAAACACAACGTTTTTATTATATTTCAGACATATTTTAACTAAAACATTAATACTACATGCACGCACGGTCGCACGAAGCTTCACTTACACGACACAAATACACTACAATAGTCTAGCCAGCTGCCGTGGATCCCTACGACCAGTCTATTTTTGTGTCCCCAACATACCAAACACAATGGAAAATTATATAGGTGCACTATTTTGACGAAGAGATGGTGATACAAGTGCAATATGGATGGTGGATATAAGTTTTTTAATCTAAAAATATAAAAACAACAAGGTAGCAAGTAACAAAAGTGAGCAAAAACGGTATTGCAATACTTGAAAATAAGGCTTAGGTTCATACTTTTACTAGTGCAAGTTCTCTCAACAATACTGGCATAGTTGAATCGTATGTAAATCCCCCACGTGTGACAAAGAGTTCACTTCAAAGTCACAAATAGCAGAGAACAAATAAAAAAATTACTATAGGGTACGAAACCATCTCAAAGTTATCTTTTCCAATCAATCGTATGAGCTATCCCTATAAGTGTCACGAACAGCCCTAGAGTTCGTACTAAAATAACACCTTAAGATACATATCAACCAAAACCCTAATGTCACCTAGATACTCCAATGTCACCAAGAGTACCCATGGGCTTGATTATACGATATGCATCATACAATTTCAGATTCATCAGGTTCAATCCAACAAAAAGAACTTCAAAGAGTGCCCCAAAGTTTCTACCGGAGAGTCACGACAGAAATGTGTGCCAACCCCTATGCATAGATTCCCAAGGTCACGGACCCGCAAGTTGATCACCAAAACATACATCAAGTGGATCAATAGAACATCCTATTGTCATCATGGATATCCCATCGCAAGACATACATCAAGTGTTCTCAAATCCTTTAAAGACTCAATCCGATAAGAAACCTTGAAAGGAAAAATAAAATTCATCACAAGAAGATAGAGAGGAGAAAACTCCATATGATTCGTCTATATTAATAAAGCTCGCGGTACATCAAGATCGTGTCATCTCCATAACAAGAGAGAGAGAGAGCAAGATATCAAACACATAGCTACTGGTAAATACCCTCGGCCCTGAGGGTGAACTACTCCCTCCTCGTCATGGAGACCGCCGGGATGATGAAAATGGCCTCCCGTGATGGTTTCCCCCTCCGACAGGGTGCCGGAACGGGCTCCCGATTGGTTTTTCGTGGCTACAAAGGCTTGCGGCGGCGGAACTCCCGATTTAGGGTTCTTTTCGGAGCTTTGGATCTTTCTAAGAATTTTTGGCGCTGGTCTCACGTCAAGGGGGTGCCCGAAGGGCCACAAGCCTGAAGCACCCTCACTAGGGGGTAGGGTGCGGCTAGAGGGCTTGTGGCCTCCTCGTCCACTTCCTGGCCCGGCTCTTGGGCTTCGAGGATCTCTTTTGGTCCATAAAAAATCTCCATAAATTTTCAGCCCATTCCAAAAACTTTTATTTCTGCACAAAAAAACGACACCACGATAGTTTTGCTGAAAACAGCGTCAGTCCGGGTTAGTTCTAATCAAATCATACAAAATACATATAAAATTGTTGTAAACATGGCATGAATACTTCATAAATTATAGATACGTTGGAGACGTATTAACATCCCCAAGCTTAATTTCTGTTCGTCCTCGAGTAGGTAAATGATAAACGAAATAATTTATGAAGTGTGAATGCTAGCATAGTGCATAAATTTGATCAATGATAGTTCCAAACACTTTTTCTAGCATCATTATATATCGTAAACAATAGCTCATCTCATAAAAGTTCTCATGATGAAGTAACAAGCTATTCACATGTTAAAGTATAGACCATTAAGTTTCTTGAAAACTAAAAAACTATGCTTTTAGTCACCAAACAATCGCAATTCATCTTATTTTGACTTAGCAAATTCCACATACTCAACTATCATATAGTCTTCCATGATTGCTAACACTCAAATCATATTTTTATAGCAAATGTCATCCGTCGAACACAGAGTAAGATAGGGCTTAATGTTTCGCCTCCCAACTTATTTATCATATAGATAATTGCCAACAATAATAATTCATGATCAAATATATTTGAATGGCCATATATGCTTGGATCTTCCCCCACCACATGATGCTTGCCAACTAAATAATAATTGAGGTTGAACTAAGAAGGAATACTATTGACTCTTGCACAAAAGTAAATACATGAAAGTAAAAGATAGGCCCTTCGAGAGGCAAGCATGGGTTGTCATGCACTTTTTAATTTTGGATGTGCAAACCCTTAATGTAAAGGAACGTCACGTTGTATTGCCCTTTGTGATAGCAACATTTATTATGCAATCCGTTGCTTTTATTTCTTTACCATCACAAGTTCGTACAACGCTTATTTTCCCTTACAATAAAAGATCATACATATTTCGGAGCATTTTTATTGCTTTTTGCACCGATGACAACTTACTTGAAGGATCTTATTCAATCCATAGGTAGATATGATGGACACTCATGGCAAGAAACTGGGTTTAAGGGTTTTGAATGCACAAGTAGCATCTCTACTTAGTACAAATTTTTGGCTATCAAAAAAATCCTAAGCAAGCACCACATGTTGGAGGATCCATAACAATATAACTTCTATACAAATATACCCAAGCATAAGTCATTATGTTGTCTTCCTTGTCCAACTTCAACTAATTTGCTCAAGTTTGAAAATAATTAATGGGGCTCACAATCATAGAAGATGTCCAAGATAGTATATTAATATGTGAAATCTCTCTTCCTTCAATATTCTTTCATGAATTGTTCAAGTGACCAATGCGGTGTTTGCTACCTTTCAATAATTTTTACCACCTATACTTCTTATATGTGAAGTCATTACTCCCCATTGAATAAGCATATAAAACATATATAATTTCAAATTTATGATATTCAATTCATTCAACCATTTACTCATAGGATATAAGTGAAGCACGAGAGTTAAAGATAAACTACTCCAAAAGATATAAATGAAGATCAATGAGTAGCCAACAATTAAATAACTATGTGAAGACTCTCTCCCTCTCTCTCAATAAATATTTTTAGATCTGATAATTTTATTTAAACAACAAGCAAGACAAAAATAGCACTCTAATAATAGCACATATCATGTGGACAAATAAAAATTTAGTCTCAACATAGGCTAACCGATAATTGTTGATGGAGAGAGGTGGGATGCATAGCATCCCCAAGCTTAGATGCTTTAGACTTCTTGAAATATTTACTTGGGGTGACTTGGGAATTTCCAAGCTTGAGCTTTTGTATGTCATTCAATCCTCTCATATCTCGGTTTCACCTATTCTCAAAAACTTCATCCACACAAAACTTGAAAAAAAACTCGTGAGATAGGTTAGTGCACATAATAATAAATCAACTCTTTATGTAGTGCCAAGACAAGTTGCATAATAGTTTCAAACATCATATACTGTTTACTATCATTTCCACAATTTATATATAATAATATAAGCTATGGAAACTATAGGAAAAGTAGAAAACAAAATTATGACAGCAATGTGCCCCAAACAAAATAGTGTGTAGAAATATATTAAACCAGTTTACTTATGTGCATCCAAAAATTCTAAAACTTTAGTACATGATAGAAAAATTATATGAAAACACTGTGTAATAATTTCAGAAACTTTCCTCGTTCTGATAAAATATGAAAATTCAAACACTACAACAAAAGTTTTTGCTTTTACACAACACATATCAAAACATGCAATGCAAGCATCGTATTGCAATTCTTGGAACTTTTTGTTGAAAAACAAGATTGTAAATAACATATAACAGAGAACAACAAATTATAATGACGCTCCAAGCAAAACACATATCGTGTGAGGAATAAAAATATAGCTCCAAGTAAGATGTACCGATAATGTTGGAAATGAAAGAGGGGATACCTTTCGGGGCATCCCCAAGCTTAGACGCTTGAGTATTCCTTGGGTATTACCTTGGGGTGACTTGTGAATCCCCAAGATTAGGTCCTTGATTCTCCTTATTCACCTCATATCGGTATTTCAACCAAAACTTGAAAAACTTCAGTCACACAAAACTTAACGGAACTTCGTGAGACGGGTTAATATAGTAAATGTAGATCATTCACTTAGGTACTGCCAAGACAAGATCCATAATTGTTCTCACATAATACCTACTATATTCCATTATTACCACAATTTATATTACCACATATAAGCTATGGAAACACTTGAAACAAGCAAACTATGCATGCAAAACAGAATCTATCAAAAACAAAACAGTTTGTAAAGATCTAAATGATCAACGTACTTACGTGACTCTAAAAATTATGAACAATTAGTACATATCACATAATTTGCATATAAATGTTTTAAAAAAAATTCAGAATTGTTTGACTCTCTAATAAAATCATATAATTCATATACTGGACACAAAACTTTTTGTTTTTGCACAGAATCAAACAAACAATTATCCACACTCCCAAAGGCTTTACTTGGCACTTTATTGAAATTAATAAAATACACAAAACATTATTAATACAGTATCTTAATCATGTGAACACATAAAAACAGAAGTTATAAGTGTTGGGTTGTCTCCCAACAAGTGCTTTTGTTTAATGCCTTTTAGCTAGGCATGGTTATTTCAATGATGCTTGCATAAAAGTAAAGAATTGAAACAAAATGGGAGCATCATGAAACATATGACAAGAACATTTAAATCTAACCCACTTCCTATGAATAGGGATTTTGTGATCAAACAATTTATGGGAGCAATAATGAACTAGCATAGGAAGGCAAAACAAGCATATCTTCAAAAATTTGAACAGATAGGGAGGAAACTTGGTATTATTGCAATTCCTGCAAGCATATGTTCCTCCCTCATAATAATTTTCAGAAGCATCATGAAGGAATTCAACAATATAATTATCACATACAACATTCTCTTCATGATGCACAAGCATAGAATTTTTATCACTCTCCACATAAGCAATTTTCTTCTCATTCATAATAGTGGGAGCAAACTCAACAAAATAACTATCATGAGACACTTGATTGACATAACCACATTCAATAATAAAATCATGATAACAAGTTTCATGGTTTTCATTACTCTTTACAGCATACATGCCATCACAATGATCATCATAGATAGAAGGCATGCCATCATCATAATAGTTTTGCTCATCAAAACTTGAGGGGCTAAAAATATTATATTCATCAAACATAGCATCCCCAAGCTTGTGGCTTTGCATATCATTAGCATCATGAATATTCAGAGAATTCATACTAACAATATTGAAATCATGCTCATCATTTAAGGAATTCTCATTATACATTTTCATAAATTCTTCCTCTACCAATTGAGCACAATTTTCCTTTCCATCATTTGCACGAAAGATATTAAAAAGACGAAACAATTGATGCAACCTAAACTCCATTTTTTGTAGTTTTCTTTTATAAAATGAAACTAGTGAAAAACAAGAAACTTAAAGATTTTATTGCAAGATCTAAAGATATACCTTCAAGCACTCACCTCCTCGGCAACAACGCTACAAAAGAGCTTGATGTCTACTACACAACTTTATTCTTGTAGACTTTGTTGGGCCTCCAAGCGCAAAGTTTTGTAGGACAGTAGAAATTTTCCCTCAAGTTGATGACCTAAGGTTTATCAGTCCGTGGGAGGTGTAGGATGAAGATGGTCTCTCTCAAACAACCCTGCAATCAAATACAACAAATCTCTTGTGTCCCCAACACACCCAACATGATGGAAATTGTATAGGTGCACTAGTTCGGCGAAGAGATGGTGATACAAGTGCAATATCGATGGTAGATATAAGTTTTTGTAATCTGAAAATATAAAAACAGCAAGGTAGCAAGTAACAAAAGTGAGCAAAAACGGTATTACAATGCTTGAAAACAAGGCCTAGGGTTCATACTTTCACTAGTGCAAGTTCTCTCAACAGTACTGACATACTTGAATCATATGTAAATCCCTCACGTGCGACAAAGAGTTCACTCCAAAGTCACAAATAGCAGAGAACAAACGAAGAAATTATTGTAGGGTACGAAACCACCTCAAAGTTATCTTTTTCGATCAATCGTATGAGCAATCCCTATAAGCGTCACGAATAGCCCTAGAGTTTGTACTAAAATAGCACCTTAAGATACACATCAACCAAAACCCTAATGTCACCTAGATACTCCAATGTCACCACTAGTACCCATGGGCTTGATTATATGATATGCATCACACAATTTCAGATTCATCAGGTTCAATCCATCACGAAGAACTTCAAAGAGTGCTCCAAAGTTTCTATCGGAGAGTCAAGATGAAAATGCATGCCAACCCCTATGCATAGATTCCCAAGGTCATGGAACCCGTAAGTTGATCACCAAAACATACATCAAGTGGATCAATAGAACATCCCATTGTCACCACGGATATCCCATCGCAATACATACATCAAGTGTTCTCAAATACTTTAAAGACTCAATCCAATAAGAAAACTTCAAGTCATCACAAGAAGATAGAGAGAGGAAAACTCCATATGATTCATCTATAAAAATAATGCTCGCGGTACATCAAGATCGTGTCATCTCAAGAACATGGGAGAGAGAGAGAGAAAGAGAGAGAGAGAGAGATCAAACACAGAGCTACTGGTACATACCCTCAGCCCCGAGGGTGAACTACTCCCTTGTCATCATGGAGACCGCCGTGATGATGAAGATGGCCTCCGGTGATGGTTTCCCCCTTCGGCAGGGTGCCAGAACGGGCCCCCGATTGATTTTTCATGGCTACAGAGGCTTGCGGTAGCGGAACTCCCGATCTAGGGTTCTTTTCGGAGGTTTGGGTATTTCTAAGAATTTTTAGCATCGGTCTCACGTCAAGGGGGTACCCGAGGGGCCCACAAGCCCGAAGCACCCTCCCTGGGGGGTAGGGCGCGCCTAGAGGTCTTGTGGCCTACTCGTCCACTTCCTAGACCAGCTCTTGGGCTTCGGGGATCTCTTTTGGTCCATAAAAAATCACCGTAAATTTTCAGCCCATTCCGAGAGCTTCTGTTTCTGCACAAAAAAATGACACCACGGTAGTTCTGCTGAAAACAGCGTTAGTCTGGGTTAGTTCTAATCAAATCATACAAAAACCATATAAAATTATTGTAAACATGACATGAATACTTCATAAATTATAGATACATTGGGGACAAACTGCTCACCGGAAGCTAGAGGAAGAGTGGAGAAAATGGTGAAGGAGGATATGAGGGAGCGGCGGAGGGGTGCGATTCTTGCCCGACGTCAGGCCTCGTTTAAATAGAGTATGGATGGGAGGAGCTCGCCGGTGTTGAGTTTAATGCCGGTCCGCTCATGAATGGATGTGTGGCCGGAGTAGGTTTCTCGCCTCCCCCACAAGTTTAATGGAAGCGTTTCAATGCGGCAAGGAGGCGTGTTTACTCGGGCATGCAACAGGTAGCGCTCTCGACCGTCGGGATGCTTCATTGGCAGAGAGAGTGAGAGGTCACATCTGTCCTAAGCCACCTTAAATGTGGAGCGAGGCGCTCTACAGCGGCACGAATGCGGGTTTGCGGGAGAAATCGCGTTCGGACTACCCTGTGGACCGATACATGACCGTGTTGGATGGCTTCCGCGGTACGGAACACGTGATCCGTACGACTGCGGAAGGTCTGCGGGTCCACCTTGGAGATGCCCTTAGTCCCTGGCTTAGCTCTGTAGGCTCCATTAGATCATTTCTAACCGATCCTCTAAAAATAGAGGAGTAAATGGCGGAGTAAACCTTAGTGGAGTATATTTACTCCACTAAATTTTAGTTGGACCTAGCTGATCCCCTACTTATAAAGGAGTAAAAAATTTGGTTTATGCAATTCGTCGAACACTTGTCAAGCATGATCGTTATGGCAAACATTCTCGATAAAGCAATAGAAATCAAACCACATGGTGTTGGAAGTACCCCATGTCGATGGTGTCGACGACGAGCATGGCGATGGCTGCAAGCATGGCGGCGAGGCAGACGAACAGGAACTTCTGCCACGACTCGTCGACCCCCGCTGCAAAGGTTTTGATGGTGAAGAATAGGTATGCGTCTGGGCTCAATGCCGGGAACCTCCGCCCCAGCGACGGGATGGATGAAGAAGAAGAAGACGGGCTGCTAGTCGTGTCCCAGTTGAGCTCGGGCGCAAGCTCTTTGCCATGGACGGGATGCGGCAGCGAGCGGCAGCCGACAGCGAGTCCAGTGAGGGGAGCTCGCGATGGGCGAAGGGCCAGGGAGGGGGAGGGGCGAATAGGTTGGGACTGGAGTAAAAGTTTTACTTCCTTACAGTGGATAAGGGATCAGCTAGATGCGCCATAAGGAAGTAAAAACAAATTTCTACTCTCTTATGGCCTTTTCGGGGATCTGTTAGAAATGGCTTTAGTCCAAGTGAAAACTTTAAACCAAGATGTCATAAGGTTACAGAGATCGGTATAAACATTTATGATCAAATCCAACATTCATCATCTCAAAGCATATACAACCGGGCTCCCCAAACCTGCCTCAAACGCCCGGATGAACGGCCCGGGTAGTGACGTGCCCCAACAAAGTGACCCAGACGGGCTCCTCAAATGGCCCTCAAATGCCCGGGTTGACAGGGACCCCTCATATCCAGCCCAAATCTAGGGTAGATATGGGGGCGCTCGGGCACGCGCGGGCATGTTTGCCACATCTTCCTGGCTCGTTATGGCCCACAACGACCCCACTCTAGCCCCCACAAATATCAAACGGTCGTCAAGCAAACCCTACTCAAACTCAGCCTGTACCCACTCGACCTTCCGCTTCTCCCCAAATCCACTTCGTCTTTCCCCCTCCAGCATATTCCAAAGTGAATCCGACCTCCCGGAGTGGCTCAAGGCACCCGACGGGGACGAGCTAGTGCCCCGTAATGCCCTCCATCGATCGCTTCTAGACCAGGGTGGCAACTCCTCTTTCAGGGCGTCGTGTTGGGTTCTACCGTAGGTGCATAACATGCAAATTAAAATTTTCCTACGCGCCGAACATCCAAGAACATGCTACGGAGATGGATCACATATTGTTACCACTAGACGCGCAGTGCCGTGTAGTGGAAGTAGAGTTAGGGCAGCGCGTTCGTGTGGTCCGTCTCCTCCTCGTCTGATCTCCCTCGAACAGCCGTTCCGATCTCCCTCGAACAGCCGTTCGCCGGATCCCACATACAGGTTCACCGGAGCGGTGCAAGTGCACTGCCTCTAACGGTATCCACGCGTGCAGGAGGAACACCCATGTGATGGACTGCTAGGTCCGATCACACGGTCGGCGGCGGCGAGTGGAGGTGTCTATTTGCAACATATGCAACCCTAATGACGGAGCCGAAGCGATCAACCGAATGGGTGTGCCGCACCTCCACTATAAATAGGCATCCGGCGTGGGCTCAACTCTTGGGCCTCGCACGGATCCTAAAGCCCACATGTTCCTTCCCTTAAGCACGCAACCCTTTAGGTTCTCGTCCACTTGGCCGCGAGTGAGATGACATCCGACTCGACCGGTCGGTAGCGGCCTCTAGCAAGACATGCCGACTCCAAGTGTCCGATGAAGCTGGTTAGGCGAACCTGTACCTCACACTTCTGTTCCCTTTGCCACACGATATATGTTGTCGTGCACAAGGCGACATGGTCATCCTTGTTGCAGCACGACCTCTTTCTCGTTCCGTTGAATCCGACCAACATTCGGATTATCTCATAATCCTCATCGCATGGCCATGCTTATCCAGGTTGGATCACCCGAGGGGCCCAAAGTATATCTCTCCTGGTAGGAGGGATAAATCCCATCTTGCTCGACCATGTCTCGCAGCATGGGTCTGGACAAGCCCGAAACCTACCTTTGTAACTACCCAGTCACGGAGTAGCGTTTGGTTGGCCCAAAGCAAGTCTGTCACCATCCCGAGTACATGCGCCAGCTCAGGTCTTAGGACATAGAACATATGTTGTACTAGAGACTCACAGATGACCTATCGCTGCGTCTCATAGTTGGGTATGTCCAACTCAGACCTTATCTCGACTCGGATTCGACCATGTCGAATCCGACCAGACCTTTCTGAGTGCATATTATCCGGCTAGCATCCAATGCTACATGGTCAGTGAGACCAGACAATCCACCATGTCATATGCTAGTCTAACTGGATGCGCGTCCACACAACCCTTTCAACTAGGAGCCATTTAGGACAGTCATCATACAATGCATAGTCTCACAAACAAGTCACATACTTGTTAATACACATCAATGATAATGTCCAAGGACTATCTTTATTCATAAACACATAGGAAATATCATCATACGTGATTGCCTCTAGGGCATATCTCCAAGAGTCTCCCACTTGCACTAGGGTCAATAAACTAGACATCGAATGCCCATAGCTCTAACGTGCCCCTCATGCTTGGGTTGTGTTAGCGGCTTAGTCAACGGATCTGCAACATTTGCGTCCGTATGAATCTTGCTCAAATTGGTATCACCTTTCTCTACGAGCTTTCGTATCAAGTGATACTTTCGGTCTATGTGCCTGGTCTTGTGGTGTTGTCTCGGCTCCTTGGCCTGTGCGATGGCACCTGAATTATCTTAATAAAGGTCCAACGGTCTTGACCAGCCCGGGAACACACCAACATCTTCCAGGAACTTCCGAATCCAAACACCTTCCTTTGCGGCTTCACAAGCCATAATGTATTCGACCTCTATTGTGGAGTCGGTGACCGTATCTTGCTTGGAACTCGTCTAGCTCACTGCTCCTCCATTCATGACATACACGAATCTAGTTTGCGATCGACAATCATCCCTGTCAGTTTGGAAACTAGCATCAGCGTAACCCTTTACACAGAGCTCCTCCTTACCTCCATAAACTAGGAACATCTCTTTAGTCCTTTTCAGGTACTTCAAGATAGTTTTCACCGCTGCCCAGTGACTCTCACCTGGGTCGCCCTGGTATCTTCTTGTTAAGCTTATTGCATAGGCAACATCAGGCCGTGTACATAGCATGGCATACATGATGGATCCAATTGCCGAGGCATATGGAATCCTACTCATCCGGTTTCGCTCATCATAAGTCGTAGGACTCTGAGTCTTGCTTAGCCTTATACCATGTGAGACGGGCAAGAACCTTTCTTGGCCTCACTCATGTTGAACCTGTTCAACACTTTGTCTATGTACGTGCTCTGGCTTAAGCCGAGCAGCCTCCTCGATCTATCTCTATAGATCTTGATGCGTAAAATGTACACTGCCTCTCCAAGGTCTTTTATCGAAAACTTGCCATTCAATGATTCCTTGACTGAGTTCAGCATCGAAACATCATTTCCGATCAGCAGTAGTCATCCACACACAAGATCAAAAATACTATCGAGCTCCCACTAGACTTCTTGTATAAACAATAGTCCTTTTTGTTCTTGATGAAACCAAGGTTAACGATGACTTCATCAAAACGGATGTTCCAACTCCGAGCTGCTTGCCTCAATCCATAAATGGATCTCTTGAGCTTGCACATTTTACCAGCGTAAGTCGGATCGACAAAACCTTCCGGCTGTATCATGTATACATCCTCTTTTAAATTTCCATGAAGGAAAGCCGTTTTGACATCCATCTGCCATATCTCATAATCGAAATATGCAGCTATAGCTAGTATGATCCTCACCGACTTTAGCATCGCTACCGGCGAGTAGGTCTCGTCGTAGTCAATTCCTTGAACTTGTCCATAACCTTTAGCGACAAGCCGAGCTTTGTGGATCTGAACATTTCCATCCACATCGGTTTTCTTCTTAAAGACCCATTTGCAACCAATGGCAACTACGCCAGGTGGCGGATCAACCAAGTCCCAGACTTGATTATCATCCATGGACTTTAACTCGGATCTCATGGCCTCTAGCCATACCTCGGAATCTGGGCTCACCATCGCTTCCGCATACATGGCCATCTTGTTGCTTTCTAGCAACAAAACATCGTGCACTTTGCGCAATCTTTCCGACCTCCGTGGCTCCGGTGCCGTCTCCACTACGGGTTCTCTGACCGACTCCGATGTGATCTCATCACCAACTGAGTTGTCCCCGAGTGGCTCTTGAATTTCTTCGAGTCGCACCGTTCTCCCACTGGCCTCCCGACTGAGAAACTCTTTCTCTAGGAAAACCCCGTTCCGAGCAACAAACACTTTGTTCTCTTCTCGGTTGTAGAAGTTGTATCCCAAGGTTTCCCTCAGATATCCCACGAATATGCATTTATTCGACTTGGGTGTAAGCTTGTCCGACATGAGTCGCTTGACATATGCTTCACAACCCCAAATCTTTAGAAGACAAACTAGGACTCTTCCCAGTCCACATCTCATGAGGTGTCTTGTCTACGGATTTTGATGGTACCCTATTAAGTGTGAAAGCTGCAGTTTCTAGAGCGTATCCCTAGAATGACAAGGGTAAATCTGATTTGCTCATCATCGACCGGACCATGTCCAACAAGGTTCGATTTCTCCGTTCTGACACACCGTTTCTCTACGGCGTACCCGAAGGTGTGAGCAGAGGTACCATACCTCAGCCTTTCAGATGATTATCAAACTCCTGGTTCATGTACTCACCTTCACGATCTGATCGTAGAAGTTTTATCGTCTTGCCGACCTGATTTTCAACCTTGTTTTGAAGCTCTTTGAACTTTTCAAAAGTTTCCGACTTGTGCCTCATCAAATAGATATATCCATATCTACTCAAGTCGTCGGTAAAAGTCATGAAGTACTGATAGCCAGCTCTGGCCGTTGTGCTCATTGGACCACACACATCACTGTGTATAAGCTCCAACAGCTCGGACACCCTCTCGCAACTCTTTGCAAAAGGAGACTTAGTCATCTTGCCTAGCAAGCATGATTCGCATGTCTCGAACGTCCCGAAGTCAGACAAAGTTAGGAGTCCATCATCATGGAGCTTCTTCATGCATTTCAGACTAATGTGTCCAAGCCGGCAATGCCAGAAGTATGTTGGATTTATCTCATTAGGCTTATGCCTCTTGACATTCACGTTATAGACTGGTTTCGTTTTTAGGTTTAAAATAAACAACCCATCTACTATGGGTGCATAGCCATGGAACATTCCATTCAAATAAAATGAACAACCATTGTCCTTTATATTGAATTCATAACCTTGACTCATCAAGCAAGAGGCAGAAATAATGTTCCGACTAAGTGTGGGAATGTAATAACAATTATTCAATTCCAAAATAAATCCAGAAGGAAGCTTGAGATTAATCGTGCCGACCTCCAGCGCAGCAACTCTTGCTTTGTTGCCGACCCTAATGGCAATCTCCCCTTGTGACACACGCCTAGTTCTTACCAGCCCCTGCATCGAGTTGCAAATATGAACAACCGATCTGGTATCAAATACCCAAGAGCTACTAGGTATGTCAGCAAGGTAAATGTCTATAACATATGTAACAAGTGTACCTTTGCCCGAAGAAGCATCTCCGACCTTCTTGCCATGCTCAGCAAGCCACTTGCTATAGTTCCTCTTACAGTGACCAGCTTCCTTGCAGTGAAAGCAAATGGTCTTTGAGTTCAGTCCGGACTTTGGCTCAGCGGCTGAGACAACCTTCTCCGTGCCCTTTGCCTTACCCTTTTTCTTGGACTAACTCTTCTTGAACTTAGCCGAGTTCTACACCATCAACACTTGATGCGTGCCTTTCTTAATATCTTGCTCTGCCACCTTGAGCATCCCATGCAATTCAATGAGCTTCTTATCCATGCCGTGCATATGATGAGATGAACGTCCCATAGCTAGGTGGAAGAGAACCCAAAATTGCATCCATGGATAGCACGTCCCCAAGTGGGAAGCCTAGTTGATCCAAAGCTTGCACGTACCCGATCATCTTGATCACATGCAGGCTTAGTGGATCACCCTCCTTCAGCTTACAACCCGTCAAGGACTGCCAGGCGTTGAACCTTTCAGTCCTAGCCTGCACCTGAAACATGCTCTTCAAACTCTTGATCATATCGAAAGCCTGAATGTTTTCGAAATGTTGTTGCAAATCGAGCTCCATACAAGCCAGCATGAGGCAACTGATCTCGTTTGATTCATCAACGAGTTTCTTGTGGGCATTCTTGGTTGTGGCGTTAGCATTCTCGACAGGTTCCTCTGGAAGTGGATCCTCTAGAACATGTTCCTTTTTTATCGTGCTTGAGAACAATTCTCAGATTTCTATACCAGGTGGTAAAGTTTGTTCCATTCAGTTTATCCTTTTCCAGAATTGATTTCAATGCAAAGTTGGGTTGAGTAGGTGGTGCCATTGATCTACAATAGAAAATATGCAATCACTAAGCAATGTGTTTATGTAGAGTAATTCAAGCCTTAAACAGAACTACTCCCACTGAAGTCAGCATCCCTCCGCAAACTCTTAGTGATTCAGGACCCGTCTAGCGTGAGCGACTAGTGAGCTTTAGCATCACTGCTAGCCAACTTGCCTATTCGGTAAGCAACTCCTTGCTAATCGTATCTCTATACGACTCCTGTCGGTTGGGTAGGTATCTCATACCCTAGCTCCCAACCTTCTCTACCACAATGCCCAAAACCGTTTTGATAGCCTTGTTAAGTTAACCCGATGCAGTGCATGTCTGTGTCCGACGCGAACCATCCAGTTCAAGGACACCTAGTAGCACCTCAATTTTATGAGCCTACTACTAGACGTACTTGACGTGCGAAGGTGCAACATCCGGAATGGCAATATACTTGATATTAATGAGGGATCTTTCTACCATTATAACATGCATAGAAACAAGAAGCAATATCAATCACATAGAAACATAAATATGTGAAATAGTATGGCTCCTTCATGGGTGTCTTTCCATGGCCGGCTCCTACTCTGATGACCAAGGCGGAACTCCATCTTGTCCATCATGCCAGCATGCCAAAACCTCAAACTTGATCTCTGTCCTCCAACTACTACAACTATTAATGAATTTACAAAGAATCACAAGTTGACATGCAGGTCGTTATACAATATAATGACAACACTTTGGCTCCTGCCAGCTGACAATCATGACACGCAGGTCATGTAAAATTGCACACATGCATCACATACATATGAGCCATACTATTCACATCAAACATGCAAAACAAACTCATGCACATAATTGCATTCTACCGGTTTGTGTGATCGTGTACGAAATACAAGGCGCTACGCACATGGTGGTCCCGCTAGCCGGTTAGCGGGCGGGGTTTGAAGAGGCAGCGCCCCTCACGGGTGCGGGCAGCGCCCAACGTTTTCGGAATTAACAGATCGCATCTGCACTCCAATCACGCCAAATTTTCTAATCTGACCGATCTCATCGATCATCTCGAATCCGATTTGGATTTACGTTTCACGGTTAACCCCGATGGTGGATACCGACTGGTAGGGGTAGGTAGTGTCACGACCTCATCGATTCCGATAGATAGAAAACATAGCCTCAACGATCCCGATATGCAGTTGATCTCATCAACAGTCCACATAGCCGATCTCATGAACGACGAGAGATCACATCCGTCGCCGCCACATATCACATATGCTACCGATCCGAATCCCAAACCTATAGCAGAGGCTCTAATAGCAATGTTGGGTTCTATCGTAGGTGCATCGCATGCAAATTAAAATTTTCCTACGCGCAGAACATCCAAGAACATGCTACGGAGATGGATCACAGATTGTTACCACTAGACGCGCAGTGCCATGCAGCGGAAGTAGAGTCGGGGCAGCGCGTTTGTGTGGTCCATCTCCTCCTCGTCCGATCTCCCTCAAACAGTCATTCCGATCTCCCTCGAACAACCGGTAGCCAGATCCCACGTACAGGTTCGCCGAAGCAGCGCAAGTGCACCACCTCTAACGGTATCCGCGTGTGTAGGAGGAACACTGGTGCGGCGGACTGCTAGGTCTGATCACACGGTTGGCGGCAGTGAGTGGAGGTATCTATTATCAACACATGCAAACCCTAATGACGGCGCCAAAGCGATCAACCGGATGGGTGTGCCGCACCTCCACTATATATAGGCATCCGGTACGAGCTCAACTCTTGGGCCTTGCATGGATCCTAAAGCCCACGTGTTTCTTCCCTTAAGCATGCGACCCTTTAGGTTCTCGTCCACCTGGTCGTGAGTCAGATGACATTCGACTCGACCGGTAGGTAGCGGCCTCTAGCAAGACGTGCTGAGTCCAAGTGTCCGATGAAGCTGGTTAGGCGAACCTGTACTTCACACTTCTGTTTCCTTTGCCACACGATATATGTTGTCATGCACAAGGCGACATGGTCATCCTTGTTGCAGCATGACCTCTTTCTCGTTCCGGTGAATCTGACCAACATTTGGATCATCTCATAATCCTCATCGCATGGCCATGCTTATCCTGGTCGGATCACCTGAGGGGCCCAGAGTATATCTCTCCTGGTAGGAGGGGCAAATCCCATCTTGCTCGACCATGTCTCGCAGCATGGGTCTGGACAAGCCTGAAACCTACCTTTGTAACTACCTAGTCACGGAGTAGTGTTTGGTCGGCCCAAAGCAAGTTTGTCACCATCCCGAGTATATGCGCCAGCTCAGGTCTTAGGACATAGAACATATGTTGTACTAGAGACTCACAGATGACCTATCGATGCGTCTCATAGTTGGGTCTGTCAAACTCAGACCTTATCTCGACTCGGATCCGACTATGTCCAATCCGACCAGACCTTTCTGAGTCCATATTATCCGGCTAGCATCCAATGCTACATGGTCAGTGAGATTGGACAATCCATCGTGTCATATGCTAGTCTAACTGGCTGCACATCCACACAACCCTTTCAACTAGGGACCATTTAGGATAGTCATCATACAATGCATAGTCTCACAAACAAGTCACATACTTGTTAATACACATCAATGATAATGTCCAAGGACTATCTTTATTCATAAACACATAGGAAATATCATCATACATGATTGCCTCTAGGGCATATCTCCAACACGTCGGTGACGGGACGAGTGGGCAACTATAGCTTTGTGGCGCCCCGCACGGTCCCTGCCAGGTTCCGCCGAGTACCGCCCACACGTGCACCTCCGGGGCGCAACTAGGTGATGTTGTTGGCTGAACCGCAGTCGGATTCCGTGGGTTGCATGTATTGCGTTGCAAAGAAGTGGGCGGCGGAGGCGGCTATGAATCGCTACAAGGGCGAATCAAGCAGATCCGTGCAAGAGCCACTTCCTCCAACCAGCGACGATGACGAGGCCCTCCGCACCGACATCCGCCGATCGTACATGTCTGCAGAGACAGACGCCCGCCGTCGTTGCCGATGCAAAGATGTGACGGCACTATATGTGGCGCTGGAGGAGTCGGAGTGGTTGGTTATGCAACATGCGATGGCACGTGAGAGAGACGCACGGCTCTGGTAGAAGTAGAACTACGAATCCAGGCGCATGGTGGGCATAATCTCGTCATCCTCCTCCTCAGCTTTGGATAGTGACAAAGATGACACACCTAGAGCTATCGGCGCTTACGCTGAGTGCAGCCGTTGAGACCCCAAGGGGAATAGTTCGGCATGGAGGAAGTGGTGAAATCCCCCTTCCTAGTTTTAGTTGTTTTTTAGTATTGTTATAACTGATGGACTATGGCGGCACTTTTGTATCGCACTATGTTTATCTATGCCGGATTGCTATGTTTTGTGTTGCCCTATGTAGGAACAATGCCTGCATGGTTTTGTATGGATTTGGGGTAGGACATATGAGGGATGTGGTTGTGTAACGCGAGAAATGAGGTCCGCCCAATTATTTTCAACAGACGCGCCCGGGCGTTTCCGCGGGCGTATAGGGGCCAAATTAGGTGAACGCGGCTGTAGACGCTCTCATGTCTCATACTTCATCTCCTCCAGTACCATCCTCTTCCCATTATCAACACATAACTTGAGAACGTTACCGATCATCAGGCGGTCTACATTTTCAAGGCAAACACCCCGTATCGGGACCTCATATTGAAGTTTGGTCGATAGGGAGATATATCTCTTAGTCGGGCCATGGAGATCACCAATAAGTACGCTGATGGCGAAGAAGAAGAACGCCTTCGAAGCGGCAAATTGTGAGCTGGCAACACCCCTCAATTGGGCGGAAACGCCGGCAAGAAGCAAGAAAAGGTAAACCGATCCTCCGGGAAAGGCAGAGGTTGCTGCGGTTCCCGGTCAAGGGAAGCCTAAGACAGAAATTAAGGAAGATTGGGCCAATAAGAAGAAGCCCGAGTACAAGTCAGAAGTATTGGATAACCTTGTGTTATCCATACCAAAAAAGATGAGGAGGGCAATATAATTTACTTGAAGCACACCACCCAGGAGTGCAGGATGCTCAAACACGAGATGGGTAAA
This sequence comes from Hordeum marinum, assembly GCA_022496015.1. Lineage (NCBI taxonomy): Eukaryota > Viridiplantae > Streptophyta > Magnoliopsida > Poales > Poaceae > Hordeum > Hordeum marinum. The sequence goes on along the minus strand of CM039677.1, from coordinate 381,716,609 downwards.
TAGACCTCTGCAGAGAAAGACGATGATGAGGATGCTGAGGATGCTTCCAAGTATCCGAATGTCGACAAGGTCCTCAAAGTGATCTTTGCTGATGTTGAAAGCAAGAGCTGATTGAAAGTTGTCAATCGGGAGGTGAACATGGCGGCCTCGACTGTCGTCAAGTACCTCGATTGGGCGAAGACTCCCGTTACCTTCGACCAGTCAGATCATCTGGCGCATGTAGACACCCTAGGGAGGTAAGCGTTGGTTGTAGTCCCATCTATCAACGGAATCTGACTGCGCAAAGTCCTGATGGATGGTGGTAGTGGGCTCAACATAATTTATGCTGACACACTCAGAGCAATGGACATTCCGATGTCCTGTTGAGCAAAAGCAACATACACTTCCATGGGGTCATCCCCGGAAAGAGGGCTGAGTCACTCAGCCAAATCACTCTGGACGTCGTGTTCGGAGGCGAGAAAATTCTCTGAAAGGAACGCCTGATGTTTGAAGTGGTGGACTTCCGCAGCGCCTAGCACGCCATCTTGGGCAGACCTGCCTATGCACGTTTCATGGCCCGTCCATGTTACATGTATCTTAAGCTCAAGATGACCGGGTTGAAGGGCGTGATCACAGTGACTGGTGACCAGAAGGTCGCCGAGGAGTGCCTCCAGTAGGGCTCTAGAATCGCAAAGGAGCAAGTACTTACAGTCGAACTCGATGGGTACAAGAAGGTGGTGGACATGACAGTTTTACTCAAGTCCAAGCGGCCGACAATAGAATCCGCTTTCCAGTAGCGAGCGATGGTGCAACCCACCCTGTGAGGGCCCGATCGGTGTTAACGCTCAGGCAACTGTGTATAATGCCAGAGCTTAGCGTGAGGCGGTGGCCGTGGCGGCTTATCAAGAGCCCCCCCGATGACCTCTTCAGCTTCGGTGGAAGCTGGAATAACTTCCAAGGCTGTTGGGGTGCAGTGTTTAGCGTCAGCTCTACGGAACGAGCGCCTGCCAAAGGATTTTAAGAGTCCACGTAAGGTGCCTAACAACATAGCTGATCTACACCGAGAAGCCTGGATCGAGAGTTACGAGCTAGCCATGGAGATGTTAGACGTCAATGATGCAGTGTGTGCGAAGTACTTTATCATGATGCTGGACGGACCAGCTCATACATGGTTAAAGGGGCCGCCACCCAATACCATTAACTCCTGGGCAGAGTTGAAAGCACGATTCATCAAGAATTTCAAAGGAGCATGCAAGCAGCCGATGATGATTATTGACTTAGATCCTTGCATGCAACATGAGAATGAGTTGGCCCATCATTGGGTCCAGTGGGTCTCAACCATCATCCACTCGTCTGATAATATTTTGGCGGCCCATGCAGTTCTAATTCTGGATAAAATTTGTCACTTCTTGCCCCTTAAGCATAAGCTCGGACGGCTTAAGCGTTCTTGCCAAGACATGGGTGAGCTCATGGCGGATCTTACTAAATATGTAGATTCTGATACCACGAAGGACCCTGGTTCTGATGAGGAGAAGTGTTGTGGTTTTGTCACGGTAGATGTCCTAGTGGAGGACTTAGGTTCGAGGCCATCGCTACGGCGGTGAACTCAAAGGGGTTGATCGGGACAGGAGACACGGGCTTACCCAGGTTCGGCCCCTTAGAAAGAGCTAAAAGCCTACGTCCTCCTTTCCGCAGTATTGATTTGGCATCGATTACAAGGGAGCGTACTCGCTTGACCTAGCTCTCGATTGATTGTTCTTGTCCCCTAAGCCACCCGGGTAACCCACCTTTATATACACAGGTCGAGGCCCTGGGCTTACAAGAGTCTGGGTCGGGTTATATCTAATAACTGACCTTATCTCTAAACTTCCTTATCTCTATTCGGTAAGAGTCACCGGCGGCTTACGCCTCCGGATCGTATGCTGTCTTCTGGCTCTGGGTTTCCGCCCGGCCCGTCTGGTAACAACCAACAGGCTCGGCTTATTCTTCTGGCCCGTCTAAGGCCTTACAACCTAAGCCTCCAACTTCCTAACCCAGCCCCTCCTAGGCGGGTCTCACCATGGGGTCATATCCTCAAGGCCCCAAATTGATTAGAACATGTTCATGTCAATCTTCAAGTATTCTGGTTGGCAAGTGTTGTGTTTCTTCATAAATACTTTGCTTTGAAATAATTTCCTGTGACCCGCCAGGTAAAATGCATGACGTCATCTTGAATATACCCAAAAGAACTTAATGACATCACAACGGATCTTTGCATTAATTGGTCAACCCCAAAATCGAGGAGTTTCTTTAGTTAATCATTATCACACCTCCTTGATTCCCGCGTTGGACTGTTGTTGTTCCATCTTTTCCTCATAAGTAGGTGGGGGAGGGGGTCCCATCCCTTTCCCTTTCCCTCGCTGCCACTTCTCTTTTATTCTTCCTCGCGATGCCCGCGCCACCGGAGCTTCATCACGCCATCCAGACCTCGTCGTCGCCACCAATAAAGGCCGCTGCATCAGCCTCAATGCGTCCAGAATCTCGCTCGCGCGCGCCCACATCTCCTGCATCTCTTAGGTTCTACCCATTTCTTCCCCTAGATCCGCAGTAGCTCACTAGTGTTCTTCTAAGTTGACCGCCGTTCATCGAGGTTCTTGCCATAGATGTAGAAAGGAAACCTTTAGGCTTTCATATGCTAGAAAAACGTTGTGGTACTTCATGGGAACTTATATATGAAGTGTGTGTTCTTCCATGAACACTTTTCGGTTTAGGAAATATTCCCCTTTTCTTTCCTTCCGTAGGTCTTAAATTGCCAGCCACAATTGGTGGAATATGTTTGTCCACACTTAGTAATATTTTGAACATTTATTGTATGTTCAACCCGCCATCATACTACCGGTTCTTCTTGTAATCATTGTAGTCTGCCTCATTCCTATAGTTGGCGGCGGCTCATACCTTAATACTTACCTGCCGAGTGTTATCGTTGTCTTAGGGTTATAGCCATTTTGGTCATGCACCATCCTTAACCCGCCGTGTCTCCATGCCTTTCCGTAGCGTTTAACCCGCCATTATGGATAAAGCCCCCGTCTCTTGGGACTGGGTAGGCTCCAGGGTCACTGAAGATATTCTCAAGGATTTTGTTGCCATGGGACTTTTGCCGGCTCAGGATGTCATGCAGTGGCGGGTTCCTGGTGATGAAATCAGTCCCAGACCTAAGGTAGGGGAAGTAGTTGTATTCACGGATCATCTTCTTCGCGGTTTCTCACCGCCCGGGTAAAACAAATTGGGATGCCCTGCACTTTTATAAACTCCATCCACAAGACATCGGCCCCAACTCCGTCACCAATTTGTGCCAGTTCCAAGTTCGCACATCTGCAGGAAGAACCCGCCATTGACCTCTTCCGGGACTTCTTTTAAATCAACTGCCAAACCTAGGTAGCAGCCAGGCCGAGTCTTGAGCTCGGAGGCATCTCAATTCAACGGCGAAGAGATTTGGCTTTCCCTTCAGCCATTCTGCCAAGTCATCCCAAGGATTGGAACTGAATCTGGTTCTGCTGCAAAGATACTTCTCCAGAGGGAGAAAGACCATTGCCGGGTTATCGTCCCACCCGGCTCTCAACCTCCGCTGACCTACCAGACCGGATGTCTGTCGTAGAGCACTGAGTATTCTCCAGAGTTTTTGAAGATCAAGGCTTTGTTAGCCAACGGACTGACTGGTGTTGATCTGACCCGCTGCTGGGTCACGTGGAGAATTTTACCGCTGGGCCGACACGACAGGTTAATGTGTCAATACACCGGTCAAGTGGACGACCCTATGCGTTTCAATTGGACGCCTTTAATGGATAAAGATCTTAGCTTGATTCTGAAGTCCCTGCTTGGAGAACCTCAGGAAGCTTGCAACAAGATCGGACCGAACCCCTTCTACACTAAACCCCCGACTCCAGAGGTAAAACCCCTTTCGAGCTAGCTGTTTGCTTTCTCTGAATTTTGTGTTTCTTATTCTTTCTAATCCTTCTGTAACTATATGCAGGCCAACTCCTCCTTCTGGAAGAAAAAAAATCAATCGCTGCCTCCAAGAGGAAAACTAAGGCTGTGAAAGGCTGCGCTCTGGCTCGTAAGAACAAAACATCTGCCCAAGAATTGCTCAAGCTTGATGACTCGGAGGTAGAACTTGACTCTCTTGGACTTCTATTTATGCAACTTATTGACACTGATTGCTCTCAGGAGGAAGTGGAGACAAGCCATGCTGATGCCGCAGAGGTAACTATTGTCTTCTCTGATTCAGAACCTTTACCAACGAAGAAATTATGGCAGGCTATCCGGAAGGTAAAACTTTCACATCCTCTTGCTCACTTGGACCCTGACTTTCTTTTGAAGAAGCAGCAAGATGACAACACATGCCATACTAGGAGCGGCGGCTCTGATACCTTATCATCCGGCTTATTTGATACTCCGGCTCCTCGGAAGCGTCATACTGAGGTATTTCATGGCCTAAGCTCTCATTTCTTCTATATATTGAAACTCTTGTTGTAACTTACTTACATTTGCCAATTTTGATTTTTCAGAAGACACCTCCTTCTTCTGGCGACTCAACTGCCTCAAAGTTACCTCCTCTTGTTATCAACCCGGGGTAAGCTTGTTTGCATCCCAAAACTGTTTGTTAATACCCCGATCTTACATATGCCTTATAATGCAAACTTTGTTTATAGGGATCAGGGTAAAAGGAGGAAGCTAAGTGGGCCATCCACCCATCCAGATGCCTCGGAGCCGAAGAATCTGAAGTCTAGCACTTTTGAAGCTCACGTCGAGCCGCCCGAAGCTGATCAAGGGGCCCATACTGAAACTCCTCAGCCTAGCGAGCCGGCGGGTGTTGATGTCGTGATCCCCGAAGATAACCCAGAAGCTGACCCTAAGCCACCAAGCCCACGGTCGACCACTCAAGATGTGACTTCTCATGCAGAAGAGGTTACCATCACTGGGACGGCTTATAACTCCCTAGCTCCCTCCAACATGATGACCAAGAACATCAGCAAGGATGAGGCGCCTTCACTTGATAAAGAGAAGGCGGAACTTGATCTTCCTAATCTGGAGAAGCTCACTGCTGACGAGTTACCCTCTGGATATCTGAACCTCCTCTCCACAAGCTGGGACATGGAGGCCAACCTAGTTGGCATGATGAAGAAGAATACAAGGTATTCAACCTTCTTTGCCTTCCACATATCCGTACATAGCCCCCAAGAGCCGGCTTACTTTCTCAATAAATGAGCCGGGTCTTCATCTTTTTATAACTTTCAATAAATCGTCTTGTAGCCCCCAAGAGCCGGGTTATTATGTAAATAATGAGATGACACTTACTATATAGAATAAGAGCCAAGTGTAGCCCCCAAGGGTCGGGTCATTATGGAAATAATGAGCCGGCACTTATTGTATAAAACAGGAGCAAAGTGTAGCCCCCAGGGGTCGGGTCGTCTTCTTGAAGATGATCCAGGTCTTTATTTGTATTGTAAACCTTGAAAGAACTGATACACATTAGCCCCCAATGTCAAGTATATTCCCTGCAATCTGCTTGAGACTTGTAATAATATTTTCATTGCATCCAAATGTTATCGGTCGCATTATGGCAGCTTTAAAAATGGAAGTAAACTTGTACTTGTCAATTTGTTGTGCAGGAAACCTTAAATGTGGAGGAGTCTAGCTTGACCGACCTTAAGAAAGATTTGGCCTTGCAACAAGACACCCGTGCTCAAGCCGAGGAAAAGTGGCGGATCTCGTCAATAGAGCTGGAAAAAGCCAAGGCGGATTTTGAGGCCTTCAAACAATCTGCCGAAGTAGAACAAGCTGCCTTAATCAAATGCGCAGAAGATGTTGAAGGCCAGCTTAAGCCCATTACCGAAGAGCTGATTGGTCTAAAGCACCATATATCACGGATGACCAAGGTTGTCTTTGGTAAGTATCATTGATTACCAACATTCTGTTTGAAGAGTCTTATAAAGATTCGCCTGGAAACTTATGAACTTTTGACCGTGTGCAGGCCGTCGAACTCGCCAGCTTCCAGATGATAGCTTACTGAAGTTGAAATCTTTATATACCTTGATTGAATAGCTATACGCTGGGAGCCTTTTCACCATCAGAGATTTTATGGGTGAAAAGAGCATGCCAGAACTGATTAAGCGCGTTCTGGACTCCCTATCCACCATCCCCAAGCAACTAGAAGAGATGAAGAAATCAGCCACCCGCAAAGGCGCCATGGCTGCTTTGAGCCAGTCTCTGGCTTACACCCCCGAGCTTAACCCAGAAGAAATGAAGGACGGATTTCCACAGCTGAAGGACGACGGCTCGTAGTTCTCTCAAGAAGACTACGCTAGTTGCATGAGGGCGTCATGGGCATTGGCTAGCCGGCTTGCTGGTGAGGTTGATGTGTCGAAGTACCATGCGACTTACAATGGTGATAACGTGCGACTTCGGCCTCCAACTTTTGAAACAAAGGATTTAACTCCTCAACATCGTAAGCACCTCTTTGCCCCCAATGTTGACCCCTCTCCAATCTTGAATGATGAAGCTGAATTTGAAGCTTTAATCAATTGCATGTGGGATGTGGAAAACCTTCAGATCCAGGAAGACCCTGACGCAGGATGACCCGTCCACGAGCTGAACCACGAGCCTACCTACGATGAAGTTTAACCTGGGGTGCTAGCCTACCGGGTTGCAACTTGTTTATGAAAAAACTTGAGTTCCACCATTTTGGGCATTTACATAACCTTGTAATAGTTGTAGAAAAAATTTATTGCCTGAACCGTGCCTTCGTGCACACTTGGAGTGTAATCAACTCATATTCCAACAGCTTCGGTGCTATTCATATGTTATATTGTGCCGTGACCATACTTTATGATACCTGTTGGCGGGTCATAACAACAGAAATCCATGAAACAATGAACAACACTTAGTCGGGATAAACTCTCATCCCAAGACCTTTAGAATCTTATCATGAAAGAATCCCTGCAAAATATCAAGGTAGAAAAAATATATATTGTATATCATTGTTTAGGAGGCTTTAAAGGCACACCCCAAGAGAAGTAAACTCTTATGTTATATTTCTGAGAAAAACTCAAGTTTTATTGCTTTGAAAAACCTAGGCATGACTACCCAAAATCTCATAAGCCAGCTCTCACATGACATAAATCCGTCGCTTTAACCTTAATCAGTTCAGGGTCATTAAAAAGATTGACTGTTAATAGTATGAAAACTCTTATGTTATATTTGTGAGAAAAACTCAAGTTTTATTGCTTTGAAAAAGCTAGGCATGACTCCCCAAAATCTCATAAGTCATCTCTCAGATGACATAAATCCGTCGCTTTAACCTTAATCAGTTCAGGGTCTTTTAAAAAGATTGACTATTAAGAGTACGAACGAGCCATATAGCGGAGAGACTACAACCGGGCACGAGCACTCCGAAACCCATAAGTCGGCTCTCATGTGACATAAATCCATCGTTTTAACCTTAACCAGTTTGGTGTCTTTAAAAAGATTGACCGTTAAGAGTATGAACGAGCCACATAGCAGAGAGACTACAACATACGGGCGAGTTTATCCTAGCTCTCTATAAGCCGGCTCTCTCTTGACATAAGTCGCTGTTTTAACCTTAACCAGTTTAGCGTCTTATTGCAAGATTAACTGTCAAGAGTCTTGACAAGTTTAGGGTCTCCATCTCAACATTGACTGGTAAGAGTTCGACGGGTCACATGGTGGAGTAGCTAGTTGCAAACAGGCAGGTTTAACCCATATATGGCGAGGAAGCCGGTCAAGAGGGTATGAAAGCTAAACCCAGTGGGTTGGAAGCCCCCAAGTGACCTGTTGAATGATCAACTCTTTTGCACAAAACTTGTTGCACGAAAACGACAAAGGCTCCGAATTGTGGGGATGCAACCTTTATTATATTAAAAATGTATATACAATGATGGATGCATGCAAACTGATGAGAGTCAATGACTCAAGATAGTAAAGCCGAAGATGACCAATATTCCACGGCCTGCTGGTCTCTTGTCCGGAAGTGCGTGACTCGTTGCTCTCCCGTATATCAATGAGGTAATATGACCCATTGTTATGATTTTTGCTGACCATGAAGGGTCCTTCCCAAGGGGGAGATAAAGTATGCATAACTATCTGGTCTTGGATCATATGTAGACTAAGTCACCTTCTTGGAATGTCTGGGTCTTAACTCTACGACTATGACAGCGACGCGGATCTTGCTGATAAATCGCCGATCGTGCTGTTGCAAGATCCCGCTCCTAATCCAAAGCATCAAGCGCTTCCTGACGCGTCGTCTCGTTATCGGCTTCAACATAAGCCGCCACCCAGGGTGAGTCATGGCGGATATCACTTGGGAAAAGAACTTTCACACCATAAATCATGAAGAAAGGCATATAGCCAGTTGATGTATTGGGTGGTTCTAATACTCCAAAGAACTGAAGGTAACTCCTCCACCCAACAACCCGGTGTTTGCTCCAAAGGAACCATAAGCTGGGGTTTTATCCCTCTCAAGATCTCTTGGTTAGCACGTTTTGCCTAACCATTGGACTGCGGATGAGCCACGGAGGAGACATCAAGGCGGATATGTTCACTTTCACAGAATGCTTTCATAGCCCCCTAGATAGATTTGTACCATTGTCAGTAATGATACTGTGAGGGTAACCAAAACGAAAGATCAGCTTCTTGACAAACTGAACTGTCATGTCAACCCACTTGGTAAACTTATCAACCGTCACCAAAAGGTGGGTCTTATTATCTTTAGACCTCTTAAAGGGCCCAACCATATCAAGCCCCCGGACCGCAAACGGGCAGGTGATTGGAATCATTCGCAGCTCCTGAGCCGGCACATGGGCTCGTCGTCCAAATTTCTGACACCAGCCGCACTTGGTAACTATGTCCTATGCGTCTTTATGAGCCATTAACCAGAAGAAAACATGTCGAAAAGCCTTGGCCACCAAGGATTTTGAGCCGGCGTGATGACCATAGTCACCGGCGTGTATCTCATGTAAAATTTCCTGGCCCTCCTCCGAGGAAACGCAACACTGAAAAACACCAGTCACACTGCATGTGTGCAACTCCCCATTGACAACAGTCATGGACTTGAACCGCCTCACGATTTGCCGCGCTAGGGTCTCATCCTCGGGTAACTCACCGCGAGTAAGATACGTCAGATAAGTCAACGTCCAATCAGGAATAGCATGGAGAGCCGCACCCAATTGTCCCTTCGGTTCAGGTACAATAAGATCCTCCTTAGAAGGTAATTTGACTGACGGATGATGCAAGACGTCCAGAAATACATTAGGCGGCACCGGCTTGCACCGAGACCCCAGTTTTGACAATGCGTCAGCTGCCTCATTCTTCCCACGATCAATATGATCCACCTGATAACCCTTGAAGTGACCGGCCACGATGTCAACCACCTAGCGATAAGCCACCATGCGAGGGTCCTTAGGATCCCACATGCCTAAAACTTGCTGATCTATAAGGTCCGAGTCGCCCAGGCATCTAACCCGACTCAGATTCATCTCCTTGGACACATGGAGCCCATGAAGTAAAGCTTCATACTCGACAACACTGTTAGTACAAGGAAACATTAAACCTAACACATAACAAAACTTGTCACCTATAGGGGAAGTCAAAACAACTCCAGCCCCCGAACCTTCCAACTGTCTGGATCCATCAAAGTGAATTGTCCAATATGTATTATCCGTCTTCTCCTCAGGCGCTTGACACTCCATCCGGTCATTTATGAAATCTACCAAGGCTTGATACTTGACAGCTGTTCGAGGCACATACCTCAAATTAAGAGGCCCAAGCTCTAGTGCCCACTTAGCAATTCTGCCTGTGGCTTCTCTATTTTGAATGATATCTCCCAAAGGAGCAGAGCTAACCATCATGATCGGATGTCCAAGGAAATAATGCTTCAGTATGCGATTTGCCATGAACACTCCATATATCAGCTTTTGCCAATGCGGGTATCTTTGCTTGGACTCTATTAAAACCTCACTGACATAATAAACCGGCCTCTAGGCTTCATACTCTTTCTCTGCCTCCTTGCGCTCCACAACAATTGCCGTGCTAACGGCCCTGTTATTAGCCGCCACATACATGAGCAGTGGTTCCTTCTCCACAGGAGCAGCCAAAACCGGCAACTCAACTAATTGTTTTTTTGATCGCTTCAAACACATCATTGGCAGCATCACTCGAGAGAAAATCATTTATCTTCTTCATCATCTGATATAAAGGGATAGCCTTCTCGCCCGGGCAGCTTATGAACCGGCTTAAGGCGGCGACACGACCTGCCAAGCCCTGGACATTATTAACACATGCCGGCTTAGACAATGAGGTGATGGCCTTTATTTTATCTAGGTTAGCTTCGATCCCCCTTTCTGAGACCAGAAAACCCAGGAGCTTGCCTGCAAGGACACCAAAGACACATTTAACCGGGTTAAGCATCATCTTATAAACCCACAGATTATCAAAAGTCTCTTTCAAATCGTCAAGCAGAGTCTCCTTCTTCCTGGACTTGACCACAATATCGTCCACATAAGCATGAACATTGTGCCCGATTTCGCTATGAAGACCGTTCTGTACACAACGTTGATAAGTCGCATGCGCACTGTTAAGTCCAAAGGGCATGGACACATAGCCTAAAGCTCCAAAAGGCATGATGAAAGATGTCTTCTCTTGGTATTTAACTCCCATCTTGATCTGATGGTAACCCGAATAATCATCCAGGAAACATAAACTCTCACAACCCGCCGTGTCGTCAATGATCTAGTCAATGTGAGGGAGAGCAAACGGATCAACCGGACAAGGCTTGTTGAGATCTGTGTAATCTACACACGCGCGCCACGTGCCGTTCTTTTTAAGTACAAGCACGGGATTAGCCAACCACTCCGGGTGAAAAACCTCCACGGTGAACCCTGCCGCTAAGAGCCGAGCTATCTCTTCCCCAATAGCCTTACACCGCTCCTCATTGAAATGAGGGAGAAATTGCTTGACTGGCTTAAACTTAGGATCCACATTAAGGTGGTGCTCAACGAATTCCCTCGGTACACCCAACATGTCAGAAGGTTTACATGCAAAGATGTCTTGATTCTTTTTTTGAGAGTACGCAATTGTGTACCCTATTTTTATAGAAGAGAGAAAATAGTTACAAGATTCCTCTAGTAGATGCGAACATCCACCAAGGCACATCCACTCCGACACTCTAATAAGACTACTCGCTCACAAAACATTGTAAGGCTCCTACTCCGTCGTATGCCATTTTCCAATCTCTGATCTCGTCTAGGATGTGAGGAACTAATCTCTCTATGTTGATCTGCTGATGCACCCTGCTAAAGACTCTTGTGTTGCGTTGCTTCCAAAGCGCCCAAGTCATGTAGATGAGTAGACTATCAAAACCTATTTTGTCCTCTCGTGTAAAGTTAGTTCTGTTGAGGAGCCACCCATTAATGAATGTATCAGTCTCCAGAGGCACCTGGATGGGAAGTCTGAGCTTGTCGAAGCGGCGATGCCAAACCTTCCGTGCGTACATGCATTTTATAGTGATGTGCTCCACCGTGTATTCACTTTGCAAACACGTAAAGCACGCCAAAGTTTGATCTTGCAATCCATGTCGTGCCCGATGGTCAGCAGTCTAGAGACAATGTTGTGAGGCTAACCAAGCAAAAAGCTTTAGCTTCAGGGGTGCATAGCTTCACCAGATCGTAGCCGCGACCGGTGCCCGAGTCAAACCCTCACAAAGTGTGTCATAAGTGGCCTTTGTCGAGTACTTGCCCTCCTCCCCGGCACATGGCCACCAAAAGACGTCTGGACTATTAGTCTCCCGCTGCACCGTGGCAATGGCATGCCGCAAGTGCATGAGTTGAATATGTGTCGTGAAGGATATGTCCCCGATGATGCCCAACAACCAAGCATCTTCCCTGGTGGCCTGCTTTACCGTTCTGTGGTTGATCACTCTAATTCTGACCGTGCCAAGGATGCATGGCGTGATGTCAGCCACTAGAAACCCGTTTATCCATCTGTCCCTCCAGAAAAGGACTTTGTCCCCTCGCCCGACCTGAATGGCCACCAGACTACCGAACACTTCTTGTGCATCTCTAACGACGACCAATGCAAGTCCATTCCAAGGTCTGTTAAGATACACTCTCTGAAGCCACTCCCATTGAACCCTCAAAGCGAGAGCCTGCAATTTGAGATTCTTCACCCCAAGACCTCCGAACTTGACCGGTCTGCAAATAGTGTTCCACGCCACCAAACACTAACCTCCATTCGCTTTGTCTTTTCCTGCCCAGAAGAAATATCGCATCCAAGAGTCTATGTCATCAAATACACAGTTGGGAGCCTCAAGAACCATGAGTTGGTGCACCGGCCTTGCGGATATCACTGATTTGACAAGCACAAGTCTGCCCGGCCTTTGAATGAGCCCCCTTTGCCATGCTGTCGGGGTCACGACACCTATGGGACCGCGAGGATCCCTTTGTGGTTAGGCGGGGAGAAGGTATGCGCAAAGAGCAGATCGAACGAACGGCATGAGGGGAGATTTTTACCCAGGTTTGCGCCGCTGAGAAGCGTAAAACCTGATTCCTGCTTCGGTGTATTATGAGTGTTTTTAGGGTTCTGGCTACAGGAGCGCTATCAATAGCTGCTACGCATTGATGACCCACAAGTATAAGGGGTCTATCGTAGTCCTTTCTATAAGTAAGAGTGCCGAATGTTGGGGAATGTTGCATGGGAAACAAAAAAAAATCTACGCACACGCAAGATCTATCCATGGTGATGAGCATCTACGAGAGGGAGAGTGGATCTACATACCCGTGTAGATTGCTAAGCGGGAAGCGTTAAGAAACGCGGTTGGTGTAGTCGAACGTATTCGCGATCCAAATCGCGGAGCGTCCCGCGGTCTCAACACGATCCGTCCCGTGATCCAATCATGATCCTTCTCGCAAACTCATCATGATCCTTCCCGCGATCTCATCACGATCCGTCTCGCAATCTTGATCATGGTCCTTCCTATCTAGCGGCGAACGGACGGCACCTCCGTGTTCAGCACACGTACAGCTCGATGACGATCTCCGCCTTCTTTATCCAGCAAAATGGAGCGGAGAGGTATAGGATTTCTTCGGCAGCGTGACGGTGCCGCGGCGATGGTGGTGGAGTAATTTCGGTAGGGCTTCGCCTAAGCACTGTAGAAAACCGATTTAGAGGAGAAACTATGCATTAGAGGAACGGGTAGCACGTGGCTTAAAATCAAGTGCAAAACCCCTAAAACCTCTATTATATATAAGAGGAAGAGAGGAGGACACTTGGCGCAAGGGCCAAGCCCTCTAGGCTTCGGCCGAAGTGGGAGGAGAGGAGGAATCCTCCTCCAATCCTAGTAGGACTAGGACTCCTCCTTATTTTGGCCTTTTTGCCTTTTTCCACCTTTTTCTCTTTGGTTTTTTCTTCCCAGCCGCATGGTCCTTGTGTGGAACTTACACCAGACAACTAAGGGCTGGTATTCACTCTCCCACAGCCCATGTAGCCTCTTGGGTCGAAATACCCTTCCCGATGGTCTCCCGGTACACTACGGGCACTCCCGGTACACTACCGATGAGCCCGAAACTTTTCCAGCGACCAAAATAGGACTTCCTATATATAAATCTATACCTCCGGACCATTCCAGAGCTCCTCGTGACGTCCGGGATCTCATCCAAGACTCCGAACAACCTTCGGTCACCACCATGCATAACTCTATACTACCGAAATGTCACCGAACCTTAAGTGTGCAGACCCTGCGGGTTCGAGAACTATGTAGACATGACCGAGACACCTCTACGGTCAATAACCAATAGTGGGACCTGGATTCCCATGTTGGTTCCTACATAGTCTATGAAGATCTTTATCGGTCAAAGCTCTATGTCAAGGATTCAGTTAATCCCGTATGATGTTCCTTTTGTTCTTCGGTATGTTACTTGCCCGAGATTCGATCGTCGGTATCTCCATACCTAGTTTAACCTCGTTACCAGCAAGTCTCTTTACTCGTTCTGTAATACAAGATCCCATGACTAACACTTAGTCACATTGCTTGCAAGGCTTGTTGTGATGTTGTATTATCGAGTGGGCCTTGAGATACCTCTCCGTCACACAGAGTAACAAATCCCAGTCTTGATCCATGTCAACCCAACAGACACCCTCAGAGATACCTGTAGAGTACCTTTATAGTCACCCAGTTACGTTGCGACGTTTGATACACACAAGGCACTTCTCTAGTGTTAATGAGTTGCATGATCTCATGGTCATAGGAACAGATACTTGACATGCAGAAAACAGTAGCAATAAACTGACACGATCATATGCTACGTTTGTAGTTTGGGTCTTGTCCATCACATCATTCTCCTAATGACGTGATACCTTTACCAAATGACAACTCATGTCCATGACTAGGAAACCACGGCCATCGTTGATCAACGAGCTAGTCTATTAGAGGCATACTAGGGACATGGTGTTGTCTATGTATCCACACATGTATCTGAGTTTCCGATCAATACAATTATAGCATCGATAATAAACGATTATCATGAACAAGGAAATATGATAATAACTAATTTATTATTGCCTCTAGGGCATATTTCCAACAGTCTACCACTTGCACTAGAGTTAATGATCTAGTTTACATCACCATGTGATTCGCATTGTTATGAATCTAACACCTAATGAGTTCTGGGGCTCGATCATGCTTTGCATGTGAGAGAGGTCTTATAGTCAACAGGTCTACGACATTCAGATCCGTGTGTACTTTGCAAATCTCTAGGTCAAAAGGTAAGCACTGCTACCACACTCCACTTGGTACTATTCCAAATGGTTGCTCCACTATACGTATCTAGATTGCTACTACGAGTCATCCGGTTTGGTGTTAAAGCTTGCATCGATGTAACTCTTTACGATGAACTCTTTATCACCTCCATAATAGAGAAACATCTCCTTAGTCTTTTAGTTACTAAGGATAATCTTGACCGTTGTCTAGTGATCCACTCCTGGATCACTCTTGTACTCCTTGACAGACTCATGGCAAGGCACACACAGGTGCGGTACACAGCTTGGCATACTATACAGAGCCTATGGCTAAGGCATAGTGGACGACGTTCGTCCTTTCTCTTTCCTCTATCGTTGTCGAGCTTTGAGTCTCACTCAACTTCACGCCTTACAAATCAGGCGAGAACTCCTTCTCTGACTGATCCATTTTGAACTCTGTCAAATTCTTGTCAAGGTATGTAATCATTGAAAGTCTCATCAAGCATCTTGATCTATCTCTATAGATCTTGATGCTCAACAATTAGGTAGCTTTATCCAAGTCTTCCTTTGAAAAACGCTTTTCAAACAACCATTTATGCTTTCTAGAAATTCTACATCATTTCTGATCAACAATATGTCAACCACATATGCTTACCAGAAACTCTATAGTGCTCCCACTCACTTTATTGTAAATACAAGTTTCTCATAAACTTTGTATAGACTCAAACTTTGATCACCTCATCAAAGTGTATATTCCAACTCCGAGATGCTTGCTTCAGTTCATAGAAGGATCGCTGAAGCTTGCACACCTTTTAACATCCTTAGGACAGACAAAACCTTCTCGTGGTATCTCATACAACCTTTCCTTAAGGAAGGAATGATGTTTTGGCATCCATGTGCCAGATTTCATAATTGAAAAACGCAGCAACTACTAACATAATTCCAACAGACTTTAGCATCGCTACGAGTGAGATAATCTCATCGCAGTCAACTCCTTGAACTTGCGGAAACTTCTTTGCGACAAGTCAAGCATTGTATATGGTGACATTCACCATCAGCGTCTGTCTTCATCTTAAAGGTCCATTTGTACTCAACGACCTGCCGTCCAACGAGCAAGTCTACCAAAGTCTATACTTGGTTTTCATACATGGATCCTTTCTCGGATTTCATGGCCTCTAACCATTTGTCGAAATCCGGGCCCATCATCGCTTCTCCACAGCTCGTAGGTTCATCATTGTCCAACAACATGACCTCCATGACAAGGTTGTCGTACCGCTCAGGCACAGTACACATCCTTGTTCAACAGTAACTTGATCCGAAGCTTCATGATAATCATCATTAACTTCCTCTTCAACTAACGTAGGCTTCAGAGAAACATCTTCCCGCGCTGCGCTACTCTCTGGTTGAACAAAGGTTCAACAACCTCATCAAGTTCTATCTTCCTCCCACTCAATTCTTTCGAGAGAAACTTTTTCCTCGAGAAAGGACCCAGTTTTAGCAACAAACATTCTATGCTTGGATCTGAGATAGAAGGTTCACATAACTTTTCCTAGGGTATTCTGTGAAGGTGCATTTGTTCGCTTTGGGTACGAGCTCATTAGGTGAAAACATTTTCCACACAAGCGTCGCAGCCCCAAACATTAAGAAATGACAGCTCAGGTTTCTATCAAACCCTAATTCACACGGTGTCATCCCAACGGAATTAGATGGCGCCCTATTTAAAGTGAATGTAGTTGTCTGTAATGCATAACCCCGAAATTATAGTGGCAAAACCATAAGAGACATCATAGTATGCACCATATCTAATATAGCACGAGTATGACGTTTGGATACACCATCACACTATGGTGTTCCAGGTGGTGTGAGTTGTGAAAGAACTTTCACATTGTCTAAAGTTGCATGCCAAACTCGTAACTCAGATATTCACCTCCACGATCATATCGTAGACATTTTTATCTTCTTGTCACGATGATCTTAAACTTCACTCTGAATTTGCCTTAACTTTTCAAACAATTCAGACTTGTGTTTCATTAAGTAAATATACACTATATCTACTCAAATCATCAGTGAAGGTAAGAAAATAACGATATCCACTGCACGCTATAAGACTCCTTGGATTGCATACATCAACATGTATCATTTCCAATAAATCACGTGCCCGCTCCAGCAAACCAGAAAATGGGGTCCTTAGTCATCTTGACCAAGAGGTATGGTTCGCATGTCTCAACTGATTCGAAATCGAATGAGTCCAAAGATCCATCAGCATGGAGTTTCTTCATGCGTTTTATACCAATATGACATTTAGCGACAGTGCCACAAGTATGTGGTACTATTATTATTAACTTTGTATCTTTTGGCATCAAGGTTATGAACATGTGTATTACTACGATCAAGATTCAACAAACCATTCTGACTGGATGCATGACCATTGAAGGTATTATTCATGTAAACAGAATAACCATTATTCTCTAACTTAAATGAATAATCGTGTTGCAATAAACACGATCTAATCACGTTCATGCTCAACGCAAAACACCAAATTACATTTATTTAGGTTCGTCACTAATCCCGAAGGTAGACAGAGCGTGCGATGTTGATCACATCAACCTTGGAAACATTTCCAGCACACATCGTGACCTCACCCTTAGCTAGTTCTCCATTTATTTCATAGCTTTTATTTCGAGTTACTAACATTTAGCAACCGAATCGGTATCCAATACCCAGGTGCTACTTGGAGTACTAGCAAGGTACACGTCAATAACACATATATAAAATATACTTCTGTCGACGTTGCGAGCCTTCTTATCTACCAAGTATCTAGGGTTGTTCCGCTTCAGCGTCCGCTCTCCTCATAATTGAAGCACTTAGTCTCGGGTTTGGGTTCAACTTTGGGTTGCTTCACTAGAGCAGCAACTGACTTGCCATCCATGAAGTTTCCCTCCTTGCCCATGCCCTTCTCGAAACTAGTGGTTTTACTAACCATCAACACTTGACGCTCCTTCTTGATTTCGACCTCACTATGTCAAACATCAGGAATGGCTCAGGAATCATCATTTCTATCCCTGGCATTTCATAGTTCATCACGAAGCTCTAGTAGCCTAGTGAAAGTGACTTGGAGAATATATCAATCACTATCTTATCTGGAAGATCAACTCCCACTCGATTCAAGCGATTTGTAGTACCCAGACAATCTGAGCACATGCTCAATGATTGAGTTATTCTCCTTCATCTTGCAGGCAAAGAATCTTGTTGGAGATCTTATATCTCACAACACGGGCATGAGCCTGAGATCGAAATTTTAGCTCTTAGAACATCTCATATGTTTCGTGACGTTCAAAACGTTTCGGAGCCTCAGTTCTAAGCCGTAATGCATGACGCACTAAACTATCAAGTAGTCATCAGAACGTGCCTGTCAGATGTTCACAACATCTACAAACAAAGCTAGAGGGGAGTGGCGCGCCGAGCGGTGAATTAAGGACATAAGCCTTCTGTGCAGCAATGAGGACAATCCTCAGATCACGGACCCAGTCCACAATATTACTACCATTATCTTTCAACTCTATTTCTCTAGGAACATATAAAAATACAAGGGAGCGACAGCGTGAGCTAGTAATCTACAACATAATTTGCAAAGACACGACTGACTATGTTCATGATAATGAGTTCAATTAATCATATTACTTAAGAACTCCTACTCAAATTGACATCCCTCCGGTCATTCGAGTGATACATGATCCAAATTCACCAACTCAAGTCCGATCATCACGTGAGTTGAGGTGGTTTCAATGGTAAACATCATCATGTTGATCATATCTATTATATAATAAAGTAAAGCATTACATAGCGCTTAATGATTGACACGTAGGTCATACAATAATTAAAGACAACCCTATGGCTCCTGCCGGTTGCCGTACTCATCGACATGCAAGTTGTGATATTCTATACAACACATGATCATCTCATACATCACATATATCTCATCATGTAATTGGCCATATCACCTAACAACATACTCTGCAAAAACAAGTTAGACATCCTCTAATTGTTGTTGCATGTTTTACGTGGCTGCTACGGGTATCTAGCAAGAACAATTCTCACCTATGCATAAACCACAACAGTGATACATAAGTTGCTTTTCAACCTTCTCAAGGACTGCCTTAGTCGAATCCGATCCAACTAAAGTAGGAGAAACAGACACCCACCAGCCATATTTGTGCAACGAAGTTACACGTTAGTTGATGGAGCCGGTCTCTCGTAAGCGTACGAGTAAGGTTGGTCCGGGCCACTTCATCCCACAATACCGCTGAACCAAAACACGACCAAGGGAGGAAGAAATCTAAGCATCAACGCCCACAAACTCTTTGTGTTATACTCGAGATCTCATCTACACATAGACCTAGCTCATGATGCCCCTGTTGGGGAACGTTGCATGGGAAACAAAAAAATCCTACGCACACGCAAGATCTATCCGTGGTGATGAGCATCTACGAGAGCGAGAGTGGCTCTACAAACCCTTGTAGATCGCTAAGCGGGAAGCGTTAAGAAACGCGGTTGGTGTAGTCGAACGTCTTCGCGATCCAAATCGCCGAGCGTCCCGCGATCTCATCACGATCCATCCTGCGATCCAATCACGATACATCCCGCAAACTCATCACGATCCGTCTTGCAATCTTGATCACGGTCCTTCCGATCTAGCGCCGAACGGACGACACCTCCGCGTTCAGCACACGTACAGCTCGACGACGATGTCCGCCTTCTTGATCCAGCAAGAGGGAGCGGAGAGGTAGACGAGTTCTTCGGAAGCGTGACGGTGCCACGGCGATGGTGGTTGAGCAATTCCGACAGGGCTTTGCCTAAGCACCGCAGAAAACCGATCTAGAGGAGAAACTATGCACTAGAGGAACGGGTAGCACGTGGCTGAAAATCAAGTGCAAAAACCCTAAAACCTCTAGTATATATAAGAGGAAGAGAGGAGGAGACTTGGCGCAAGGTCCAAGCCCTCTAGGCTTCGGCCGAAGTGGGAGGAGAGGAGGAATCCTCCTCCAATCCTAGTAGGACTAGGACTCCTTATTTTGGCCTTTTTGCCTTTTTCCACCTTTTTGTCTTTGGGTTTTTCTTCCCAGCCGCATGGGCCTTGTGTGGGATTTCCACCAGCCCACTAAGGGCTGGTATTCACTCTCCCACAGCCCATGTAGCCTCTTTTGTCGAAATACCCCTCCCAATGGTCTCTCGGTACACTACCGGCACTCTTGGTACACTACCGATGAGCCCGGAACTTTTCCGACGACCAAAATAGGACTTCCTATATATCAATCTTTACTTACAGACCATTCTGGAGCTCCTCGTGATGTCCGGGATCTCATCCGGGACTCCGAACAACCTTCAGTCACCACCATGCATAACTCTATACTACCGAAACGTCACTGAACCTTAAGTGTGCAGACCCTGCGGGTTCGAGAACTATGTAGACATGACCGAGACACCTCTACGGTCAATAAACAATAGCAGGACCTGGATGCCCATATTGGTTCCTACATATTCTATGAAGATCTTTATCGGTCGAACCTCTATGTCAAGGTTTGGGCCGCTGAGAAGCGTAAAACCCGATTCCTGCTTCGGTGTATTATGAGTGTTTTTAGGGTTCTGGCTACAGGAGTGCTATCAATAGCTGCTATGCATTGATGACCCACAAGTATAAGGGGTCTATCGTAGTCCTTTCTATAAGTAATACTGCCGAACCCAACGGAGGAGCAGCATGAAATGACAAGCGGTTTCCAGTAAGGTATTCTCTGCAAGCACTGAAAAATTATCGGTAACATATAGTTTTGTGATAAGATAATTGGTAACGAGTAACAAGTAACAAGTGTAGAAAAGGTGCAACAAGGTATCCCAATCCTTTTTTTAGAAAAGGACAGGCCTTGAAAAAATCTTATATAGAACAAAGCGCTCCCGAGGACACATGGGAATTTCTGTCAAGCTAGTTTTCATCATGCTCATTTGATTCGCGTTCGTTACTTTGATAATTCGATATGTGGGTGGACCGGTGCTTGGGTGCTGCCCTTACTTAGACAAACCTCCCACTTATGAATAACCCCCATGCAAGCATCCGCAACTACAAAACAAGAATTAAGGTAAACCTAACCATAGCATGAAACATATGGATCCAAATCAACCCCTTACGAAGCAACACATAAACTAGGGTTTAAGATTCTGTCACTCTAGCAACCCATCATCTACTTATTACTTCCCAATGCCTTCCCCTAGGCCCAAATAATGGTTAAGTGTTATGTAGTCGATGTTCATATAACACCACTATAGGAGAGACAACATACATCTCATCAAAATATCGAACGAATACCAAATTCACATGATTACTTACAACAAGACTTATCCCATGTCCTGAGGAACAAACGTAACTAGTCACGAAACATGTTCATGTTCGATATCAGAGGAGTATTGATTATCATAAAGGATCTAAACATATGATCTTCCACCAAGTAAACCAACTAGCATCAACTACAAGGAGTAATCAACACTACTAGCAACCCATAGGTACCAATCTTTGCTTTGAGACAAAGATCGGATACAAGAGATGAACTAGGGTTTGGAGAGGAGATGGTGCTGGTGAAGAGGTTGATGGAGATTGACCCCCTCTCGATGAGGGGATAGTTGGTGATGACGATGGCTTCGATTTCCCCCTCCGGAAGGGAAGTTTCCCCGACAGAACAGCCCTGCCGGAGCTCTACATTGGTTCTGCCCAAGTTCCGCCTCGAGACGGCTGCGCTTCGTCCCGCGAGCTCTCTCCTCATTTTTTCTAGGTCAAAACGCTTCATATAGCAGAAGATGGGCGTCGGAGGAGCCACAGGGGGCCCACAAGCCTGCTAGGCGCGACCAGGGGGATGGCCGCGTCTAGCAGGCTTGTGGCCTGCAGGTGGCCCCCTTTGGTTGATTCTTGTGCCAGTATTTTTTAGTAAATCCAAAAATATTCTCTGTAAATTTTTAGGACTTTTGGAGTTGTGTAGAATAGGTATCTCAGATTTGCTCCTTTTCCAGTCCAGAATTCCAGCTGATGGCGTTCTCCCTCTTCATGTAAACCTTGTAAAATAAGAGAGAAAAGGCATAAGTATTATACCATAACGTGTAATAACAGCCTATAATTCAATAAATATAAATATAAAATCATGGTGCAAAACGGACGTATCACGCATGTGTCCAGAAGGTGGAAGAAAAAAGTCCTCTCTTGTAACGCCTTGGGCCTCCTTTTATACGACTAAGGGGATCCCAACAGTGGCGTATAGTGCGTGCACGAGGTGCATAGTGCTACAATGTTACCATACCTAACACTGACGGTGTAATACAGATGCATTTAATGCCCCGTCAGGTTTCACTGGCCTTCTATGGGATGGGACAGGATCCTGTCCCATCGGCACCGCTTAGCCTCTCCATCGCCAGTACCTCGACATGTATCCTGGTGGGTCGACACCTGGCCTCTGTGCTGGCAGGGTGGCGAGGCCTAGCTGGTGGCACTCCTTGCTGGGGTTCCGTAGGTCACCCCCGGCAAGATCTTGCTGGGGTTCCAGCCTTTGGCCTTCGGTCTTGTGTTTGTTGACTTGAATGCTCCCTAATGTCTTCATATTCGCTTCTAGCAGTCTCCTGGTAGGCCTCTCCGCTAGTGCGGCTACAACTGCCCATGCACAAGTATGGGGTACTAAAAAACACAAACTTTAGTACACCGACGGGAGCCCTCGGGCCTAGGACACACACGGGTGTGAGGCGTTGTTGGGCTAGGCCCAAATAGTGCACGAGCACGCGTGGCAGGAGCCTGCTATTGTAATCATTCCGCTTACTGCGCCTCCCCATGATGTGCGTTAAGTGCACGGCGTGGGAGACGTGCGCGGAGCGGACGTAATGGCAGTACACTCGTGAAGGTGTTTACCGTTGGTCAGTAAAGAGGCAGCCTCGAGTCTTCCTCATAAAAAGGATCCGTAGAGGCACTTGCTCATTTACTCCCTATCTTTTCAAATCTGGAAACCGCCGTCATCTCCTTCCTCGAGCCCGAAACAGAGCTTCTCCCACTCAACCTCTGCCTCCGCCCTCTCTCCGTTCTTAGCCTTCGCACCCATAGCCGCCATGTCGCCCAAGAAGAGTGAGGGCAAGGGGCTAAAGACGCCATCACGGAGAAAGATCTGGCAAAGATGCGGAAGGAGTGCGTCGTCTTCCCTCCGGTGCTCGACGCAAACGCCTTGAAGGATGGTACCAGAGCATGTGGGGTAGGAATACGAAGGTGTATCCCGCTACCCGCGTGAGTCCAGGTTCTTCCAATGGTGGCCCTGACAAATTCCCCTTCTTTGCCGATTATTTTTACTGTGGGCCTTGTCCCCCATTTCCCGATTTCTTCAACGACATCATGTACACATACGACTTCCATCTCTTAGATTTCACACTGAATGATGTAACATGTATGTCCGTCTTCGCCCACCTCTGTGAGAATTTTGCCGGAGTAGTCCCCAACACTGCCCTATTCCGCCATGACTTCATCCCTCGTATCCAAGGGGGAGATGCCCCTTTTGGTTCTATTGCCTAGATTCCAAGGGGGTGGAACAAGGAAATATGCCCAGCCTGAGCTTTCCATGATAAGTGGGATGAATGGCGGGCCAGCTGGTGCTGGATTCGGGAGGACAATGCCCAGTCTTTCTGTTTGCCTTGACAGACAAAAATGGCGCGCAGTGATGGGTGGAGTGACGTCGATCTCCACGACGAGAATCTCATAGTCGCAGTCACCAGGATCCACCGCCTCAAGGTTGCCGGGCTCACAGCGGAGATGATCGGGGCCGATTTTCTCTGCCGGCGCATAGCCCCTCTGCAGAGCAAAGGGAGGCCAGCCTGGGAGTTCACGAACGCGGTAGACATCATGAGGTTGCTCTCTGGCCAGAACAATAACTTGACGGTGATGCAAGACACAACTCTCTGTCAGAAGTTGTTCAGGCCTACCGTGAAACATCATTTGCTGGCCGGTGTAATTCCCTTATGCAACAATTCCGCCTTGGCTTCGATCCTCGCCATGATGCCGGTGTGCAACGCTCATGGTCCTGGTGGAACTTGGGAAGTGTCGAACGCATAACGGGTACAAGAGTTCTTCGACTGCTTGTCGGAGAAGGCCATTCGGAAAGAGACGAACCTTGTCCGCGACACCACTAAAGAAGGAATGGCGTATATCGCCAGCAGGGTGGAGGAGACGACTCTCTCCGTGGAGGCTGGCAGCTTAGGATTCATGGAAGAGGAAGTCGGTGAGGGAGAAGTGGTGTTGGAGGAACAACTTGTCGGACAGGGCAAGGTTATCGGAGAACAGAGTGGCACTACTGCCCGGGGGCCCTTCCACCGAAGACATAGTTGAAGAGCAGCCACACGAGGAGCCCCCAGCTCTCGAGAGGACGAGGAGGCGTGTCCTTTGAAAGACTTCCTCCGGTGTGCCAACTCTTCAACCTTCCTAAAGCAGTGCAGCTCCCGACGAGGGTGCGGCCGGCAAGGCTGCACAACGGCAAGAAGCTCAATGGGACCCCTCTGGTCTAGCCACAGCCAAGCGATCCAGGACCGTCCCTTCTCTGCCTCCGGATGCCGTGGCGGAGGAGGACTTCGATCTCTCCACCTTCAGCTCGGGGGAGGAAGAGTAAGGATCCCGTCACATCTCTTATCTTTCGAGTTTTCTCAGTTTCGTTTAACTTATTTGTCTCGCTTTGGCCTGTTCCCTAGAGATTCAGAAACACTCGCGCAAAGGATGGCGAAGAGGGCGAAGACTTCAACGGGTGATGTGCCACCGGAAAGCACCACAAGCGCGTCGGAGCTGATCTAGATCAGCCCAGAGTCCAGCCCACGACGCAGCCCCCAACACGGCCCCCAGCGTGGGTCTGTTACTCATTTCCCACTAGCGAGCGTTGGGACATGTATCTTCGTCGCGGACATCACCAGGCTTCTAGAAGAAAGACGGCAAGAAAGGGAGCCATTGGGGGCCACCCCTAATGCGCCGCCTCCGTCAACTACACCGCCCAGAGATGGATCTCCAACAAGGGATTCCGTCGATGAGCCAACTCTTGCTGAGGAGAGGTCGGTAAGTGCTGGCGCTAGCAGTCCTACACCGGCAACCAAAGTTGCCGGGGAGGAAGCCGCCACCTCCCAACAGCTCGGTGTAGGTAAGACCATTTGCCGCAGAGCGCTTGTCATTCCGTCCTCATATATTGTTTTCTTGAACTTCAACCTCGGCTTCATCTTGCTCTCCATTTCTGTCTTTCAGACGTCCCCCCAGTGGAATAGATGGACGTCGACGTCAGCATTGAGGAGACCACGAGGATGTTGCTGCTGAGGCCGCCGGGATGGCAGCTAATGAGGCCGCCCGGGATGCACAAGAAGACACCACCGAGAGATCTGTTGAGGGGGTCGACGAGGGGTCCGGAGACCGTACTAACGGCGTCCCTGCCGTAGGAGCACCAGGCGCTGCGTCGGCCACGGAGCCCCCGGCCGCCGGTGGGACGGTTGTCGAGGATCAGCCATCAACATCCGAAGTCCCCTCTTCGAGCAGATATCTCAAGGCTGGTGAGAACCTGTTCGTCAACGCGCCAAGAATGGCAAACATTGGGGATCCCACCGAAGTAGAGGCCCTTGACGGGGAGATCGCCACTACTGCCGGACCTGAAGCTCTTGACGGACATCGGCGGCCAACCCAAGGAAGAACAGCTCCTCCAAGCGATGGGCGACAACTTCCAAAAGCTTCAGGCGCTCTATCGCACTCAGAAGGAAAAGCTGGACACCAGGGCGACAGTTATGCAGGCGGCGGAGGCAGAGTTCCAGGGGCGCATTGAGGAAACGTAGGCCTGGTTCGCTGAAGCCTTCAAGGAGTTGAGGACCGGTCGAGAGAAGCTAGGTAAAGGCTGGGACGAGCTCTTCCTGCAGCAGTCCGACGTCGAGAGAGCTCGAGAGGTGGCTTCACAACAGGCTGCTGCGAAGAACGCTCGTCTGACGGAACACCGCATTGGGCTTGATGCCCATGAAGAGGACCTTGTTGCTTGCGAGGGTGTGCTTGCCGACAAGCTTCGTCACAAGGATGAAGAAATCGAGAAGCTTGTCGCGCAGCGAACCCAGGAGCTGGAGCAGAAGCACAAGGAATCCCTTGAGGTTCTGGTCATTGATCACACCGACAAGCTGAAGGAAGCCATCAATGCCGCCGAAGCCCCAGAGGCCGCCAGAAACGAACTTGCTGACAAGGTGAAGAGGCTGGAGGCAGACCTTGAGGAACACAGTAAAGAGATCTCGACGCTCAAGACCGACCGAGAGAAAACTCTCTACAGTTTGACGGAGATACAGATCGCCATGTTCGACAAGACCAAACAGCTCTCCTTAGCCAAAGAGTCCATCATTGATCTGGAGCAGAAATTGGATACGTGGAAGGAGTCTCTTGAGAGCAGCACGACTCGTGAGAAGGCTATGGCCAAGGATCTTCGGAGTGAGCGGGACTTTCTCAAGAGCGTCGCCGCCTATCACAATGACTATGTGAATGGCATGGAGATTTGGACTGAGCGCCTTGTGGACATGGTGAAGAAACTTGATGCTCAGTTGTCCGCCTTGGGCTTGCAAGGTTTCAGCTTCTCCTTCAACGACAGGGTGTCTTCGAACGCCACGATAACCATGTTCTTTGACGGCATACTCGATGCCGTGAAGCACCTCCTTTCCGATCGGGCGGCCCATATAGCTAACGAGTCTCACAAGCTCTGCTGGGCCATCCTCCTCAAGGTGCTCATCAAAGTGGCGCACAAGAACCCCAACATCAACTTCACCAACGTCCTCGACTGCTTGCCGAAGGACGTGAACGTCAAGGCGCTTGAGGAACTTGTCGCGCCTATCGTCGACAAGGTAAACGAAGTCAAGAGGGTCGAGGGCAATCACAGCAACTAGCTGCTCCACCTTTCCTTATCACCGTTGTTTCATGTCAAAGACGATTCTATCTTAAGTCAGAACTGCGGCAACTCCTTAGAGTAATATAACTGTTTATGTTTCGAAAGGAGGCATGTTATACTTCTTGTCTGATTTTCCTCTGCATGGTGTGCCCCCTACGTTTTATCGGAAGCTTGCCGGCGTATGCAAGACCGCCGCAAGCACTTTGAGGAGCGGATCCTTAGCAGCCTGCTGCCGGTGCCGCTGCCGGCAAGATATCTTGACATTTTTAGTCTAGCTACTTAAACCGTTGAGCGGACTCGAAACAGTGTAAGGGCGCGACCAATCATGACAAGTTACCTTGACGTTTTTAGTGCAGCCACTTAAACTGTTGAGTAGACTCGAAACAGAGCAAAGGCGTAACCGATCATGGCAAGGTTCCCTTGCATGCAGGTTTCCCATACAAAATTTTAAATCGTCCAAGGACAAAATAACCTCATAGTAAAAGTTTACTTAGAGTCTTGTAACTTAGCTTTTCATTGTTACACTCCTTTCCGCAAAGTGCCAACTTCGAACGTGTGTTGTACTCCTTTCCGAAAGTGCCAGCTTCGAACGTCGCCTGTAGGTGTCCACACTATCTCACCCCCTAGCAAACTTACACACGAAGGAACCTTCTATCCTTTAAGAAAAAGAAAGTAGAGAAAATAGAGGTATGGAACCTTGGCGGTTCGTTAGCACTTGCCAGGAATAAGCGTAATGCAACATCTCAGATAAACATGCATGTAAAGAAACATGGGAATCGACAAGAGTTGCAAGACGTCTGATCTTATTCAACTATGCACAGGGTCTGCGCCTGGCTTTGTACAAAGGATGACATGCCCTGCCGGCATTACTTGTACAAACGGTGGTTGCTGGGGGACCCGACAAACACGACCGCGCCTTATGGATAGAACTTACGAAAATGTTTGATGTTCCAGGAGTTGCTCACTAGGACACCATCTTCGGTCTCCAAGCGGACTGTGCCAGGCCTGGTGACTCGTACTACCCGATAAGGGATTCACACTTTGGCGTCAAGTTGTTCGAATTCTTGGCCGACTGAACGCGCCGAAGAACAAGGTCGCCTTCCTCAAAACTTCGGGCATGAACTTTGCATCTATGGTAGCGGCGCAAAGCTTGCTGGTAGCGTGCAGCTCGGACAGCAGCCCGAAGAAGATCTTCCTCAAGGAGCATCAAGTCGTCTTGGCGTAACTGCTCTTGCTCAAGCTCATCATAAGCGAGCACTCAACGCGACCCGTATATGAGTCCTATGGGGAGAACTGCCTCCGCCCCATACACCGGGGATAAGGGTGTCTGGTCGGTGGTTCGATTTGGCATCGTTCTGATCGACCAAAGAACCGCCGACAGCTCATCAATCCAACGTCTTCCACACTTTGCGCAGCTTGTCGAAAGTTCTTGTCTTAAGCCCTCGCAGAACTTCAACATTTGCCCTTTCTGCTTGGTCGTTGCTCCTTGGATGAGCGAAAAAAGCAAAAGAAATCTTGCTGCCAAGGTCTTGGACATATTGCATGAAGGTGCAGCTTGTGAACTATGTGCCGTTGTCGGTGATGACCCTGTTTGGTACACCAAAACGGCAAACTAGTCCTTTGAAGAACTTGATGGCTGATTGCATTGTCACCTTTCTCACTGCTTCCACTTCAGTCCACTTTGTGAACTTGTCGATTGCAACGTACAAGTACTCAAAGCCCTCGGTAGCACGGGGAAAGGGGCCCAGGATGTCGAGCCCCCTTACTGAAAACGGCCAGGAAAGAGGGATTGTCTCAAGAGCTTGAGCTGGTTGATGTAGCTTCTTCGAATGGAACTGGCACGCTTCACACTTGGTTACTAGTGCAGTTGCATCCTAGAGACTAGTAGGCCAAAAGAAACCTTACCGGAAGGCCTTCCCAGCAAGAGCTCTTGATCCTATGTGGGAGCCACATATGCCTCCATGTATCTCTGCCAACAGCTCTAGTCCATCTTCCTGAGGAATGCACTTCAATTTCACACTGCTTGGTCACTTTCTATATAGGACGTCATCCACAAACCGGTACATACAAGACTGACACGCTACTTTTTCCACTTCTTCCTGTTCTTCTAGGAGTTCCCCTATTTGCAGGAACTGAACTATGTGATGTTCCCATGCTGGAGCCTAAGGCTCGACAGCAAGGACTAAAGGCATATCCTCTGCCATGGGGGCGCTTGTCTCTATGGCAAAGGCTTGAGGCTTTGCCGGAGCCTACTGCTCCCCGGCAAGATTGTCGTCGATCCCGACAACTCTCTTGCCGACAGCTTCCGTGAGCTCTACCGGGAAGTACTGGCTAGAATTCAACTTCCTTCTCTTGTTATGCTTTGTCGATGACAATACGGATGGCTGAGTCAGTTGGAGCACAAAAGTCCCTGGTTCCATAGGTAACTTGAGGGCACCACGCTTCGACAATTTGTCAGCAACACTATTCTCTACACGAGGAACATGCTCTGTTTGTAGACCGTCAAAGCGCTCCTCCAACTTCCTCACTTCATCTACGAAAGCTTCCATCAACGGGCTTTGATAATCCTTGTTAACTTGCTTGACGACAAGCTGTGAATATCCTCTAACGATAAGCTTCTTGATCCCAAGGTCTGCCACAATCCTAAGACCGGCAAGCAGCCCCACATATTCTACGGTGTTGTCTGTCGACTTCTCCTGGGGAAAGTGCATTTGAATTACATAATTGAGGTGCTCTCCGGTGTGTGCGACAAGCAGCATGCCAGCACCGGCTCCCTGCAGGGAGAAAGCCCCATCAAAATACATAACCCATTCTTGGCTTGTTTCCTTGTCGGGGAGGGTCGTTTCTTGGATCTCTTTGTCTGGCGTTGGAGTCCATTCTGCAATGAATTCTTCCAAGGTGTAGGATCAAAAGTAGTGCTAGAGGGGGGGCGATTAGACTACTTGCCCAAATAAAAATCTACTTTTCCCAATTTTAATTCTTGGCAGATTTTAGCATTCATAGTATCTCAGGTACACCCTACACATGCATGTCTAAGAGTATATCAGCGGAAAGTAAAGACATTGCACATCAAAGTAAAGAGAGGGCAGGAAGATCAAATGCAATTGGTGACACGATGATTTTCCCCATGGTTCCGATAGGTGGTGCTATCGTACATCCACGTTCATGGATTCTTGAACTCACAGAGGGTAACGGTCACGAGAGCCCACAGAGGGCTCTACCCACTCAGGGTTCCACGAAGAAGCAACCTTGACTATACCATGACGGCTTCCATCCACGGAAGACTATCCTAACTCAGGGTAGATCTTCATGAATTAGATGATCCCCTTGACCTTACAAACTTCTTGGTTTACTCCAGAACACGAAGTAGGAGGCTCCCAAGAGACACCTAACCAATCTAGGAGGCACCACCCTCCAAAAGGTAATAGGCTCGGTAATGCGATGAACTCCTTGCTCTTATGCTTCAAGATGATAGACTTCTGAGCACACAATCACTCTCTCACAGATATGGCTTGGTAGAAGAGATGAGATTGGTGGAAAGCATCTTGGGGAGGCTAGAAATCAAGATCCATATGGTTGGAGTGGCAAATCTTGACCTCAACACAAGGATAGGTGGTTCTCTCTCAGAAAACTAATAGGATAGGTATGGAATGGTTCTGAGTGCTTTTCTCTCGAGTAGGTGGTGGTGGAGGGGTATATATAGGCATCTCCAAAAATCCAACCGTTACACACAATAAGTCAGACTCGGTGGAACCGATGTGTGAATCTCGGTTGTATCGAAGTGACTTAAAGTTACCAACTTTTGAATCTCGGTGAGACCGATATAGGAATCTCGGTTGCACCGATAAGGTGACCAACGGTCAGAATGTCCAATCTCAGTGACGCCGATCCAATAATCTCGAAGGGACCGAAACTATGAACTTGCGTAACAAAAAGTTGGCAGCCCAACACGATGGCACCGAATGTAGTATCGGTTGTATCGAAAGTGTAGGGTTTGGCTGAGTCTGCCTAGGGTTTGTAATCGGTGGCACCGAGTGTGGAATGTTGGTTGCACCAATTTTGAGTATTTGGCTTTGGACAGACTTTGGTGGGAGAGTTTGTGGGTGTCTTTGGTGACTATCACTTGTGCACGTATGAGCATTTTGTTCACCAACAAAATCTTACCACCTTTTACTAGTATTGGCTTTCCTATGGACTCAAAGTGATTTCTCACAAATGTAAAATGTAGAGTCCTCTTTCTTGAAGCTTTGCTAACCTATTTCCTTGCATCTTGGGGTATTCCACAATCTCTTTGCCAATCCTATCATTGAACATTTCCTGAAATACACTTGGTGGAAACATTAGTTCAATGACTTATATGTTGTTATTAATTACCAAAACCACCAAGGGAGCAAATTTGCTTTCACAAGGCTTTGCTCTGGATGGTTGAAGTGCTTTCAAACTTGTGGCCAAATCTTGACAACTCCAAAGCCCACTCCACAATCCTGCCGGTCGCGTCTGGGTTTCGCAAAATCCGTTGCAGGAAAGCGAGTAATGACGGTAATTTAATGTGCTTAGAAGTAATGGTCCAGTTTCCTTGAGGCTATGAGGAGGCCAAAAACAAACTTTTGCATGCCAGAGTACCTTGACCTGGCGCCTTGCAAAAGGGAGCTAGCAAAGTACACTCGGCGCTGCACCATCTTCTTCTTCTGTGTCACTTCATTCATCTGCGCAGGTCTTGACTTGTCGGCACCAAATCTTGCCGGGAAAGACCCCGGTTCATCGCTTGGTGGTCCTGCCCCTGTCGATGTTTCTTCGTCGACTTCTCTCTGCGCCACCACCGCTGCACTAGCCACTTGATTCGTTGCCGCCAAGTATAGCAACAACGGCTCTTGTGGTCTAGGTGCGACTAGTATTGGCAGAGAGGAGAGGTATCTCTTCAAATCTTGCAGCGCTGCCTCCACTTCCGGAGTCCACTTCATTGGACCCACCTTTTTAAGATTTTGAAAAAGGGCACGACGCGCTCAACAGACTTTGAGATGAACCTACTCAGAGGCACAACACAGTCGGCAAGACGACGCACATCCTTGACGCATTTTGGTGCGTCAATGTGCTCGATTGCTTTGAACTTGTCGGGGTTCGCCTCGACCCCACGCTGAGATACAAAGAACCCGAGAAGCTTGCCGGACGGAACACCAACCACACACTTTTCAGGATTGAGCTTCAAGTTGATCTTGCGCAGATTTGCAAACGTCTCTTCTAGATCTTGTACGAGCATTGCTTTGTCCTTGGTTTCAACCACTATGTCTTCCATATAGGTTTCCATATTTCTATGCAGCTAAGGCTCAAAACCAATCTGGACTGCTCTTGCAAATGTCGAACCAGCACTTTTCAACCCGAAAGGCATACTTACATGGCAATACGTACCACATGGGGTGATAAGTGCGGTCTTCTCTTCGTCCTCGTTGGACATGAAGATCTAGTGGTATCCCAAATAAGCGTCGAGGAATGATAGCAAATCATATCCTGCATTGGAGTCACCACTCGAATTTGGGAATTTGCCGTCCGCCAGTTCTTTGTCGTGTGCTGGCGGACGGCAAAGAACGTCTTTGCTGTGAGCTGGCAAAAACCTGACGGCAAAATACAGGCTGACGACAAAGATATTGTTTGTCATCCGCTAGCTCTTTGTCGTCGTCCAACGGATGGCAAAGGGACCAAAGGCAGACGACAAAGAGCCCAGTTGGGCCCCACTGAGTCGTGAAGCTGGTTAGGTCAAATGGATGGCCCCTTTGTCGTCCGCCGAATCTTTGTCGTCTGCCTTTGGTCCCTTTGCCGTCCGCTAGCGGACGACAAACAAGACGCCTGGCTAACGATCGTTAGCCCCCGGCCCACCCCGGCCATAGCCGCCCCCCCTCTCTCTCTGCATCTCTCTCACCCCCGCAGCTCCACTAGCCACCCCTCACCCGTCGCCACCCCTCACCGGCCGCCCCTGCCCCGACGCCCCTCACCGGCTGCCCTGTCGCCCCTACCGACCGCCACTCTCACCCGCCGCCCCTCACCCGCCGACACCGTCACCGGCCGCCCCTCACCCCGCCACCACCGTCACTGGCCACCCCGCCCTACTCCCCTGCCCTTATGCCCGCCCCTCCCCAAACGAGCTCCCCCGCCGCCCCTCCCCGACGACTGTTGTCATTTCCTCGTGACAGATGCCATGGGGTGGCTTATCATAGGTGGTTGGGGCCGGAGGACGCCGACGGGCTCCGGGTGCGAGATTGGGCACAAGCGGTGATGACACACGAAGTACCTAGGTTTAGGGCCCTCCGAAGGAGGTAATACCCCTAGTCCTGCTTGGTTTTATTGGATGGATAGGTATGAGTACAAGGATGCTCCTGGAGGTGTATCTAGGGGAGGAAGAAGGGGCAGCCGGCTCCTCTTCCTCCACTTCTAGAAGGGGGTATGTGGGGATGATCGTTCGTGCGTGGGTGTGTCCGTCCGTGATCATCCGTCCCCGTTGCATGGGGTGCTCGAGGTTTTTTATAGGCCAACCCCCGGCTCTTACAATATGCTTTGAGTACCAAGCTGGGGGGACCCGCCTGGCAGTCTCTCTGTCTGGCCAGAGGGTCTCGCCGCTCGCACCGTCTCGTCGTAGGCAGGGCCCACCGGCCGAGCGTTTCCATCTCCCGTTGGGGCCCGCCAGCTGGCTCTGCGATTGGCCCTAGCCCACCTACCGCGGCAAGGGACGCCCGAGGAGCGTCGTCTAGCGCCAGCCGGCCGAAGTCCCCGGCACGGCCAGCGGCACTGTAGCCACGCCGAGGCAGGTAATCGAGTGGTGAGGGCGTGCCGGGACTGTTCCCCCGCCCAGTCGCGCTCACCAAGGTAAGCGGCCGGGACAGTTGGACTGTAGCCACGCGTTGTAGTGCGTAAGCGGCCACTGTAGCCACAAGGCCACCCATCGTGTCGGTCGCGTCGCGTCGTCATACCCGCGCGCATAGGAACGGGATGGGGCATGTCTGTCCCAAGGTCAATGGAAGATCCGGCCCATGGGCAGCCGACCGCGCCCAGTCGGCCGAGGGTCCAACCGGCTCCTTGACCAGCCTGCCGGGACCCCAGCCGGCACCGGCTTGCGCCAGACGTCCTCCAGCCGGCCACAGCCAGCCGGCCGTGTAGTTTTTCTTTGAAGGGAAAGGGGGAGACCCCATTGCTTTGGCCTACCTAGGGGTAATAACCCTGTCAGTAACCCCCGAAGCCGGCGGGGGCCCGCGTCTGGCGGATGGTGTGGAGCCGATGCCTTCCCCTGAGCACCACCAACCTCCGGCTCGAAGGCGAAGGGGCAGTCGGGTCGGCCGTTGGACCCGACACCTCGGGTACCGGCGCGCCGCCTCGGGACACGTGCCGGCACATGGCATGCCACGCGGCGAGTAATGATGAAGTGGGTCCCGTGCACGTGGGGAGACGGGACATCGCCTAGGCCTAGCCCGGTAGGACCCAGACGTAGCCTAATAGGCCTCGGGGCGCAGGATAGGGTCCTCTGTGCCCCAGAATGGCCGTTACGGCTCGGGGCCACCCACGCGCGCGAAGTTTCTGGGGGGAGTGGGCACAATCGATGCCACGCCCCCCGGTCGAGGCCTCCCCTATAAAAGGAGAGGAAGGGCAGGGGCGGAGGTACTCATGCCCCACTTGCCTCATTGCTGCCCTTCTTTGTTGCCTCTCTTCCTTCCTCGCACACCGTCGCACTCGAG
Source organism: Hordeum marinum (assembly GCA_022496015.1). Taxonomy (NCBI): domain Eukaryota; kingdom Viridiplantae; phylum Streptophyta; class Magnoliopsida; order Poales; family Poaceae; genus Hordeum; species Hordeum marinum. The sequence goes on along the minus strand of CM039677.1, from coordinate 381,682,183 downwards.
CCCGGGCCTGCGGCCGCACACCGCACCGCCGCCGCGATGGCCAATGGACGCGGTGGCAGTTGGGCTGGCTCCTTAGTGGTCGAGGCGGACATCGCCGAGCTGCGCTGCGCACGATGCTGCTACCGGCGGAGCGGGTAGCCGCACGCGTGTCAGGCGACGAGATAGCGCCGGTGCCACAGCGAGGGGAACACGTCGTGTTCCTCTGGCACTTCTCCCGGGGCTTCGGGCTCCCGGTGAGTATCTTCTTCCGTATTCTCCTCGATACTTTTGACCTCCAGCCGCACAACCTTGGCCCGAATTCGATTTTGTACCTTTCCGCCTTCGTGACATTGTGCGAGGGGTACCTCGGTATCCTTCCTTTCATCGACCTATTTAACGCCCTCTTCTACCTCAAACCTGTGAAAAGCGACGCTTGCGGGGGCATAGTGGTGTGCTGTCGCGGCGTTGCTCGCTTTCCTCCTCTTTCCCTTACTGACTCTGTCAAGGGGTGGCACCGAACGTTCTTCTATGTGAAAAACGTCGACCCGAGGATGGATTACATCCGGCTGCCGCCGTTTGAGGATAGGCAGTCCTCCCAGCAGAACTGTCTAGGGTTTGCCCCGTGCAGCGTGGCCTTGGACGAGCTTGCCCGGCTTACGCGACTGAAGAGCTCCGAGGGGCTTGTCGCCGCCGACCTGGTGGCGGCCTTTGTCTCACGCCGGGTCTCGCCCCTCCAGATGAGGCCACACCGGATTTGCGACATGTCTGGCCTGCACGACCCCTATCGGCTGTCCACCGTCGAGCTGACGCCGGCTCAGGTGGCGAAGCGGGTGGACGCCCTCACGACGTTCAAGCTGAAGCACACCTCGTGGTCCTTCGGCATGGAGCCGTACGACCGCATCAATCGGCCTCCCCTGGTCAGTTTTTCGACGAGGCGGCTCTTTTTCGCTTGATCTTCCCCAGCCGGCAGCCGGCTAGAGAACTTACTTTGATGTGCTCACCGCAGCTGCTGGTGCGATAGAACATGCCGGATGGCCCGCATTCGCAGATCTTCGAGGCGGAGCATGAAAACTCCGACTCTGAAGACTACCAGATGGGAGGCCCTCCGAAGGAAGGAGTGGACTCCTCGGGAGGAGCCGACGAGCCGGCGGATCTACGAGGCGCCACTCCTGGTGGAGCCGGAGGGTCCGGCGCAGCCAGGGGACCCAACAGAGCAGGTGAGTTCCCTCTTGCCCCCTCCATCAGGGACTGGATGGATGACAACAACGATGATGATTATTTGATGATTCTAGACGGGCCTCCTCCCGCAGCGCGCCAGGACCGGAGGAGCAAGGAGCGACCGGCTCGATGCCCGGTAGCCGAAGCGGCAAACCGGGGGAAGAGACCGGCTCAGGAGGGGGCGGCGGCCCCGCCGCCCGGTCCGAAGCAGGTGAAGGTGGCCGTGCGGAAGCCGCTTCCACGCATCAAGCGAGCCTTGCCCCTTGCTACCACGTAAGTTCTCTGTTTTTGCGCAAGTTTTGTTTCCGCCTCGCGAGCCGGTCATTGACCGGTGCTTGGGCATTGCAGCGACCCCATTGAGCTCCACGAGGAGGAACCGGTGGGGGAGCCGACGGATGCTACCAGTCGGCTGGCCCGCGAGCATGCGGCCACCCAGCGGGAGGAGAAGAGGAGGCTCAAGAAGCTGCAAGCCTCCAGGTCCAGGACGCGAGGAAGGGCCGCACAATTCGGGACCTCGAGCAGCCGGCGGCGGAGGGGGTCGGCAGAGCCTCCGCGGGCTTCGGACTCGGCAGCAGAGTGAACCTGCATGTTGATGCCTCCATCGAGCGAGCCATGAGGGGCAGCCATGGACCCTCCAGCACCTCCGCCCGCTCAAGAGACGGCCTCGGCGAGGGAGGCAACGACGGAGCCAGCTCCCGAGGCGACCCGGCCTGAGGTGCCGGAGGTGACCCCGCTTGCGGCCGAGCCGGCTCGGGTCGAGGTGCCGGAGGTCCCGGAGGCGACGGCCATGAAGGTGGAGGTGCCTTCCGGTGCGACCGACGCGCCGGAGCGACCGGGAGAGGAGGTGGCAATGGCACTGGGCGGCGGGCCGGCGGGCAGAGACTCCCGGCCCCTTGTGATCTTCAACCCGCCCCCAGCGGCTGGAGCCCGGGCGGCAGCGGCGGCCGGGCCCGGAGGACCCTGCGATCGATGCAGGAGGTCATCCGGGACTGGGAAGCACTGGCGAGCGTGCCGCCCCCCAGGTAGGCGGCCCGATCCCTTCCTTCGCGGACTTGGTAAGTGTCCTGGACAATTGTCGGCAGGAGCTGGCCCGGTTTGCGGAGACGGCGGACGCCGCCCTTCAGCGTGCGGAGGTAAGCCGACAGTTTGCCTTAGAGTTTTCAGTGGGGGTGCGCGAGCGCACCCATTGGGTGTAGCCCCTGAGATGCGAGCTGGCTTACCGGCTGTCGGGCAGCCGGGCAGCCGGGCCGGATGTCCTTTGAGCATGTCTTGACCTCTGCCTTTTTTCGACCGGAGGGAACCTCCCTGTGGCATAAGCTATTCGTTGAAGCGGTCGCCATCCATGACCGCAGCAAATACGGCTTCTATCGCCTGGAGGAGGAGCTCGTGCGAGTGCAAGGTAGGTTGCACTTCGTAGGAGAGGCATATAGCCCTCGGGAGTCGATTGACGCTGGTTGTGTCTTGAAGGTGAGCTGGCCATCCTTCAGGGGGAGAAGACCGCGCTTGTTGCCGAATGGGACCGGCTTGCGCGGGACGTCTAGGTGGCCGCGCAGGAGATGGATCAGCTAGCCGCGCTTTTGGTCAACGGGGAGGCGGCCCGGGACCGGCTCAAGGCCGAGGCGGCAAAGGAGGTGGTGGCCGGGGAGGCGGCCGTCAAGGAGGCGGTTGATGCCACCCTAAGGACCGCCGCCTTTCAAGGCGAGGTGACCCACCTCGAGAGGACGCTCAAGGAAGTCAAGGCTTTCCTCGCCACCTCGGAGGCGGCCCGGGAGTCAGAGCGCAAGGCGGCGCTCCACTTCGCCATTGGGGTGGACGATGCGATCGAAGGTAGGTGCCAATCTTTCTCTTCCCTAGCCGGTTGCTCCTCCCTTTGCTGTTTATCGTGTTTCATCTTGCTTTTCTTTCCTTCTCTTCTTCTTCCTTCTAGGGCATTTCCCAGAAACTCATCGCCATGCTGCGCGCGCCGTTGAGGAGCACCGGTAATACCTTCGGGAGTGCGGTCGCTCCATCGAGGAGCACGCCGTGTGGGACATGGACGAGATTGGGCTCGCTGTCGAGATGCGGATGACCCATCTCGAGCGGAGCATGGAGCGACTCAACACCGCCGGCAAGGAGGTCATCACCGCGCTGTGGCCGGGCCACGGGGGCGCTCCGATGCACCGCGTGGCTTAGTGGCTGGAGCACGCCGTCCGCCACCTCGAGGCCTAGAAGGCGTCGCCTGCCCGAGCCGGGGCACAGATGGCGCTCCGGTTCATCATGTCTTGGTACCGTGGCGTGGACCTGGGCCGGCTGGCGACCATGCGGGACGTGCCGGCCGCAAAGCGGGAGGTCCGCGAGCCGGCCCTTGTCCAGCGGGCCAACGAGCTCGCGACATATGTTGACGCGGACGAATTCCTGCCGGCCCTTGGGGAGGTTGGCGAGCCGTTGCCCGAGGACTCCTTCGGTATCCCCCAGGGCCCGGCAGATGACGAAGTCACCGACGACGGCATCGACTCGAGCGGCGAGACAGCCGAGACCGAGGAGCCCGCCTCGAAGGCCAAGGAGGCCGACCCGAAGGCCGCGACCACCTCCGAGGCGAGGACCGAGCCGCCCCGCGACGCGCCGGCTGGGGGCACGCCGGTGGCCTGAGCCCCCGGGCGTCTTATTTATCTTTCTCTTTTTTATCCCTGCATGTAAAAGTTGAATCCACCCACTGGGGGTGTTTGTGTACTGAACTGAATGCTGGCCGTGGGCCACTTTTGCCTTAATATTTATGCCATGAATTTTCTGTCATGTTTGCCTTGTGACTCATGCCGCCTCATCCTTATCCTTTTTTGCCCGCTTTGACTCTTTTTGTTTTTATTCCTTTTCCCCTTTGGTTTCGGCCCGGCCAGCCCGCCAGCCTAGAACCGATCTGTAGCTTGGTCGGGGCGTCCACCTCGAGGGAGCCGGTTCAAAACTTAGGAATCGCGCGGTTTTTTTGGGATAAGTAGAGTGGTAGAGATGCGACGATGGTCTGGCTGGGCCCCGAAGGGGTCTCCCTTTGTTTCGACCTTTCGTGCGAGCCAAACCTTGCCGCCCCGGGGCCCCGTCAGCCGACAGCCGGGGGCCGGTTTTGTAGCTGGTAAGGGTGGGGAAGTTTGGCCGGTTCACATTACTTAGCCATTTTCCACAGAGGTGCTTCTAGGCCCAGTCAGCTAGCCCCCGAGCCCGGGAGCCGGGCCGGGGAGCCGGTGAGTGAGGAACACTTTTGAAAGAAACGAAACGGGGCGCGCCCCAAGAGCCGGCTTGGGGTGCCCATTGCATTCATAAGACCAAAAGGGTTGGGATACATACATACATTCATTTTTCTCGGCAGTAAAACAGGCGCAGGAGTGCTGCGTTCCATGGGTGCTCCATCTCTTCACCAGAAGCATCTCTTTTGCGCTTCTGCGGCTTCTGGGCATCTATTAGGTAGTATGAGTTGTTGTGTAGCGCCTTGCTGATGATGAATGGGCCCTCCCATGGGGAGGACAGCTTGTGCTGACCGGCGATTCGCTGGATCCGTCTGAGGACCAGGTCCCCCTCACGGAACGAGAGTGGCCGGATCCGCTTGTTGTGGTAGTGTCGGAGCTTCTGCTGGTAGATCGCCATCCGGCTCAAAGCCAGTTCACGAGCTTACTCGAGTAGATCAACGCCGTCTTCTCTTGCCTCCTTTGCATCCTTCTCCATGTATAGGGCGACCCAAGGCGAATCGAACTCGATGTCGGTGGGGATGATCGCCTCGGACCCATACACAAGGAAGAAGGGAGTGTAGCCGTTGGACGGTTCGGGGTGGTCCAGAGAGTCCAAAGGACGGAGGACAGCTCGTCATTCTAGCAGTCGGCCGACCTTACCAGTGGCGTCACGAGCCAGGGCATGATGCCGGACAGGATGAGGCCGTTCGCCCTCTCGACCTCGCCGTTTGACTGTGCATGAGCGACGGAGGCCAGGTCGAGCCGGATTCCTTGCTTGGAACAGAAACGCGTGAGTGCGCCCTTGGCGAAGTTGGTGTCGTTATTAGTGATGATGCTATGGGGGACACCGTAGCGTATCGTGATGTCGTCGACGAACCGGACGGCCGTGGGGCCGTCCAACTTCTTGATTGGTCGCGCCTCGATCCACATGGTGAATTTGTCAATGGCCACCAGCAAGTGCGTCATGCCGCCTCAAGCAGTCTTGAATGGGCCCACCATGTCCAGTCCCCAAACGACGAAAGGCCACGAGAGGGGATGGTTTGGAGGGTCGTTGCCGGCAGGTGGCTTTGCGTGCTGAATCGCTGGCACCCCTCGCACTCGTCGACCAACTTCTTGGCCACCTCGAGAGCCGTTGACCAGAAGAAGCCTTGGCGAAAAGCCTTGGCCACCAGGGTCCGGGAGGCGGCATGATGCCCGCACTTGCCCTGGTGAATGTCGAGGAGGATCTCCAGACCCTTTTCCGGCTCATGCATCGCTGGAAGACGCCGGTGGTGCTGCGATGGACGAGCTCGTTGTTGACGATGCTGTAGGCCGTGGCCCGGCGCTGGATTTGCCTTGCCAGAGCTTCGTCCGAGGGCAGCTCGCCCCGCAGAAGAAACACTAGAATGGGTTGGGCCCATGAGGGAGCCGAGACGGCGGCCGGCTTGGGAGCCCCCTGGACTGGTTGATCAGTCCCCGGGACCGGCTCGCCAACCCCTGGGACCGGCTCGGGAGCCCCCGAGGCTGGTTGGTCAGCCCTCGGGACCAGCTCACCGGCCCTCAGGGCCGGCTGGTCGATGATCATCATGACAGACATGCCACCAGAGCAGGCCGCCTCGCACGCCACCGGCTTGATCAGAGCCGGCTGGGCGGCCGACGGTTCGGGAGCCGGTGGTGAAGTTGCCAGAGAGGCGGCTGGGGCCATTTGATGGGCCGATGACGTCCGCCGGCATGAAGATTGACTCCGATTCTGGGGAAGACTTGATCGACGGCTTGAGCAGCCGTTCGAGGGAGATGCCGGCTGGGATGGCCTGTCGGGTGGAGCCGATCTTTGCCAGCGCATCCGCCACCTCGTTGTTCGCCTGTGGGACGTGATGAAACTCACATCCCTCGAAGGAGCCGGTGAGGTGTTGTACGAGGAAGCGGTAGCTGGCCATGTTGGCATCCCTAGCGTCCCATTCACCAGAGACTTGCTGCACCATGAGTCGGAGTCGCCGAAGCAGAGGATGTCCCTGATGCCGATCTCCTTGGCGACCCGGAGGCCATGGACGATGGCCTCGTACTCAGCCACGTTGTTGGAGGCGGCGAAGTGGATCTAGAGGGCATATTTGAGCTGATCACCTTTCGGGGAGGAGAGGACTATGCCGGCACCCAGGACGGTCCTCATTTTCGAGCCGTTGAAGTGCATGCGCCAATGCGTGGAGTCTGGGGGAGGCGGAACAAACTCCGTCTCCGCCCAGTCGATGAGGAAATCCGCCAATGCGTGTGACTTGATGGCGGTTCTTGGCTCGTACCGGATCTCATGATCGGCGAGGGCGATGACCCACTTGGCGATCCGGCCGGTGGAGTCTCGGCCGCTCATGATCTCGCCAAGCGGGGCCGTGCTCACCACGGTAATGGTATGCTCTCGGAAGTATTGCTTGACCTTTTTGGCGGCGAAGTATATGCCACAGCACATCTTCTGGTAGTGGGGTAGTTCTGCTTGGACGCGGAGAGGACCTCGCTAAGGTAGTAGACGGGTCGTTGGACTGGCAGGGACTTGCCCTCCTTCGGCCGCTCGACCACTAGGACGACGCTGATGATGCGGGTGGTCGCCGCGATGTAGGCGAGCAACGGTTCATTCTCAGCCAGCGCGGCCAGGATGGGCGCGTGGGTGAGAGCCTTCTTGAGGCCGCGGAAGGCCTCGTCCGCCTCGTTAGGCCAGTCGAAGATGCCCGGCCTCTTAGTTTGACCCGGCTTGATTAGAGTCGTCTTGCGAAGGATCCTGTAGAGGGGCAGGGCCTTCACTCCCAGCCCGCTGATGAACCGGCTGAGCGAGGCGAGGAAGCCGGTGAACTTCTAGACGTCGCGGAGCCGGGTCGGCTTCGGCATGCGTTCGATCGCACTGATCTTCTCGGGGTTAGCTTCGATGCCGCGGGCGGACACGAAGAAACCCAAGAGTTGACTGGCGGGGACACCGAAGACACACTTCTCCGGGTTGAGCTTGATCTTGTACTCGCGTAAGTTCGCGAAGGTCTCCCGTAGATCATCGAGGAGGCTAAAATGCTTCTTGGTTTTCACGACGATATCATCGACGTAGACATGAACATTCCTGCCTATCTGAGGTAGGAGGCACTTCTGCATGCACCATTGGAAGGTGGCGCCTGCATTCTTCAGGCCGAAGGACATGGTGATGTAGCAGTAGGCCCTGAAGGGCGTGATGAAAGAAGTCTTGAGCCGGTCTTCCGGATCCAGCTTGATCTGGTGGTAGCCTGAGTAGGCGTCCAGGAAGGATAGCAAGTCGCAGCCGGCCGTGGATTCGATGACTTGAGCAATCTGCGGTAGGGCGAATGGGTCCTTGGGACACACCTTGTTCAGGCTAGTGTAGTCGATGCACATGCGCCAGGTGTTCTTCTTCAGGACCAGGACTGGGTTGGTCAGCCAGTCCGGGTGGAATACTTCCATGATGAACCCGGCTGCAAGCAACCGGGCGATCTCTTTGCCTATAGTATGCCGCTTCTCCTCGAAGAAGCGGCGCAGGGGTTGCTTGACCGGCTTGATGTCCAGCCGGAAGTGGAGTTTGTGCTAGGCGAACTTCCTCGGAACATCCGGCATGTCCTTGGGGGACCATGCTAAGATGTCCCGATTTTCACGGAGGAAGTCGACGAGCTCGCCTTCCTATTTGCTATTGAGGCGGGAGCCCATTCTGACGCATTGAGCCGGGTTGGCCGGGTCGAGCGGGATTTGCTTGGTGTCTTTGGACGGCTGGAAGGACGCCTCACCGATGGATTGCGAGGGCGGAGTTGGCACAGCCGGCTCGCTGGCAGCGAGGGCCACTGGGTAGGCGAGGTAGAGAATGGCAAGCGTGTAGCTGCCGCCACTGGGTAGGCCCTCGCCTGCAGCGACCCCACCATTATGGTTTCGCCGGGACGAGTGGAAACGGCGGGGAATGGCGAGGGATCCCGCCCAGAGCATGAATCCGGCTGGCGCCGCGTACGGCCCCATGGTGGGCGCTTATCGTAGGTCGTTGGGGCCGAAGGACGCCGACGGGCTCCGGGTGCAAGATTGGGCACAAGCGGTGATGACACATGAAGTACCCAGGTTTAGGGCCCTCCGGAGGAGGTAATACCCCTAGTCCTGCTTGGTTTTGTTGGATGGATACGTATGAGTACAAGGATGCTCCTGGGTCTGTATCTAGGGGAGGAAGAAGGGGCAGCCGGCTCCTCTTCCTTCGCTGCTAGAAGGGTGTGTGTGGGGATGATCGTTCGTGCGTGGGTGTGTCCGTCCGTGATCATCCGTCCCCGTTGCATGGGGGGCTCGGGGGGTTTTATAGGCCAACCCCCCGGCTCTTACAATATGCTTTAAGTACCAAGGTGGGGGGACCCGGCTGGCAGTCTCTTCGGATGGCCAGAGGGTCCCGCCGCTCGCGCCGTCTCATCATAGGCGGGGCCCGCCGGTCGAGCGGACCCATCTCCCGTTCGGGCCCGCCAGCCAGCTCTGCGATTGGCGCTCGCCCACCTGCCGCGGTCCGCCAGGGGGAGCGTCGTCTAACGCCAGCCGGCCGAAGTCCTGAGTACGGCCGGCGGCACTGTTGCCACGCCGGGGTAGGTAATCGAGTGGCGAGGGCATGTCGGCACTGTTCCCCCGCCCGGCCGTGCTCACCAAGTTCAGCGGCCAGGACGGTTGGACTGTAGCGACACGCTGTAGTGCGTAAGTGGCAACTGTAGCCACAGGGTCGCCCATCATGCCGGTCGCATTGTGTCGTCGTACCCACGCGCAGAGGGACGGGACGGGGCATATTCGTCCCAAGGTCAACGGAAGAGCCGGCCCGTGGGTAGCCGGCTGTGCCCAGCTGGCCGAGGGCCCAACCGGCACTGGTTTGCGTCGGACGTCCTCCAGCCGGCCACGGCCAGTCGGCTGCGTGGTTTTTCTTCGAAGCGAAAGGGGGAAGACCCCGTTGCTTTGGCCTACCTAGGGATAATAACCCCGTCAATGACCTGCCCAGCCGCCCCGCTCTTCGGCCCCTGCACCCACCCCTCCCACGACGACCTGGGAGCGGCCGTGACACTACCCCACCGCCCACCGCCGCCCCATTGCTGGAGTAGGCCGCGGCTCTTCCCCCCTCTCCGTGGCCTTCCTCCCCCTGCGTTGGCCCTCCTCCACACCGCGTCGACCCTCCTCCACCACCGCACCGTCCCTCCACCACCGGCCCTCAAGGTGATTTTTTTCCATTTTTTCTGTTTTTTACTGTTTAGGTTTAGATTAATTAGTGTTTGGTTTAGGTTAGGGCTTGGTTTAGTTTAGGTTTAAATAATTAGAAGAAGAAGGAAGATGAAAAAAATTAAGAATAAAAGAAAATTAAGGAGAAGAAGAGGAAAAAGGAAAAGGGAAGAACGGGAAAAAGGAAAAGAAGGAAGAAGAAGAAGAAGAGGAGGAGGAGGGGGATAGGAAAGAGAGGGCCAGGGTGGCCTGTCGGTAGAGGGCGTACCTCGACGTTGATGGAACCCTAAATTTCAACTTGGCGGTGGCATCATATTTTAAATATTTAGTTAGGTTGGCAAAAAAAACAATAATGCTATGTTACTCATCTTTGGATTTCAATGTGTAGTTGTTTTGTCGCTACGAGGGTGTGCTTTTTGATGACCTCCCTGCGTGTTTGACGAGCTCCCCTGCGTTCGTGGGTGAGCACATATCTCCTCCCCCTTAATTTGCCTTGTTTCGGTCTTCGTGCCAATAAGACTTGCTAGCTATAGATGTCCTGAATCATTAGTATGCATGACCGTTATGCGTCTCCCATTCGGAAGGGTTACATCAATAAATATGCATGCATTAGCATATTTATAACTGTGATTCTTTCGACTTGTCCAAGGTTATCCATGTACAGCCCGAGTATGTGTAGATTGGGTTCGTTTTCCCATTTGCTTTGCTTCGGATCTGATGTAGAATTTCGTTAGTACCTCCCTATTGTTCTCCGGGTACACATCCTCTCTGCTTATTGCCGAGACATGTATCAGGAGAACAGCGGGGAGGTACTACCGAAATTCTACGTCGGATCCGGAGCAGAGCATGGGAAAACGAAACCAATCTACACATAGTCGGGTGGGATTAGGACCTATCTCCACCTATTAGCGTGTAGGTTGCATGAACGTAATAACACTCACAAACTTGATTACCGGATGAATATAGATGATGAGTTTATATATATATATATATATATATATATATATATTTCTTGTGTGTCTAGTAGGTAGGCAAGATGAGTGTTTGTGCTTGGATGTACAATGGTCACCCTAGTCAGAAAGACATGACCAATGAATGGTTTGTTGGGGAACGTCGCATGGGAAACAAAAAATTTCCTATGCACACGCAAACCTATCAATGGTGATGAGCATCTACGAGAGGGAGAGTGGATCTACGTACCCTTGTAGATTGCTAAGCGGGAAGCGTTAAGAAACGCGGTTGGTGTAGTCGAACTTCTTCGCGATCCAAATCGCCGAGCGTCCCGCGATCCAATCACGAACCGTCCCGCGAACACATCATGATCCGTCCCGCGAACTCATCATGATCCGTCTCACGATCTTGATCACGATCTGTCCCGCGAACTCATCACGATCCGTTCCGTGATCACATCACGAACCGTCTCGCGATCTCGATCACGGTCCTTCCGATCTAGCGCCGAACGGACGGCACCTCCGCGTTCAGCACACGTGCAGCTTGATGACGATCTCCGCCATCTCGATCCAGCAAGAGGAGGTGGAGAGGAGAGAGAGTTCACCGGCAGCATGACGGCGCTCCGGTGATGGTGGTGGAGCAATTCCGGCAGGGCTTCGCCTAAGCGCTGCAGAAAACCGATCTAGAGGAGAAACTATGCACCGGTGTAACGGGTAGCACGTGGCCGGAAATTCTGTCCAAAAACCACCCAATCCACTAGTATATATAGTAGGAGAGGAGAGGATAGGCAGCCAAGGCCTTTGGGTCGGCCGAAATAGGAGGTGGGAAGCAATCCTACTTCACCTCCAATCCTAGTTGGAGTAGGATTGCCTCCTATTGGCTGATTTTCCACTTTTTGCTTTAGGACATTCTCTCTTGCGCCATGGGACTTTGTGGCTGTTTTCCCACCCCACTAAGGGCTGGTTATTATTCTCCCACAGCCCATGGACCTCTTGGGATCGAAATACCCCTCCCCGAGGCCTCCCGGTACACTACCGGCACTCCCGGTACACTACCAATGAGCCCGAAACTTTTCCGCAAACCAAACTGGGACTTCCTATATATGAATCTTTACCTCCAGACCATTCGGAGCTCCTTGTGACTTCTGGGATCTCATTCGGGACTCCGAACAACCTTCGGTCACCACCATACATAACTCTACACTACTGAAACGTCACCGAACCTTAAGTGTGCAGACCCTGCGGGTTCGAGAACTATGTAGACATGACCGAGACACCTCTGCGGTCAATAACCAATGGCGGGACCTGGATGTCCACATTGGTTCCTACATATTCTACGAAGATCTTTATCGGTCGAACCTCTACGTCAAGGATTCAGTTAATCCCGTATAACGTTCCCTTTGTTCTTCGGTATGTTACTTGCCCGAGATTCGATCGTCGGTATCTCCATACCTAGTTCAACCTCATTACTGGCAAGTCTCTTTACTCGTTTCGTAATACAAGATCCCGCAACTAACAATTACTCACATTGCTTGCAACGCTTATTGTGATGTTGCATTACCGAGTGGGCCCCGAGATACCTCTCCATCACACGGAGTAACAAATCCCAGTCTCGATCCATGCCAACTCAACAGACACCATCGGAGATACCTGTAGAGCACCTTTATAGTCACCCAGTTACCTTGCGACGTTTGATACACACAAGGCACTCCTCCGATATCTGTGAGTTGCATGATCTCATGGTCATAGGAACACATACTTGACATGCGAAAAACCGTAGCAATAAACTGACACGATCATATGCTACGTTTGCAGTTTGGGTCTTGTCCATCACATCATTCTCCTAATGACGTGACCCCGTTACCAAATGACATCTCATGTCCATGGCTAGGAAACCTTAACCATCTTTTCATCAACGAGCTAGTCTATTAGAGGCACACTAGGGACATGGTTTTGTCTATGTATCCACACATGCATCTAAGTCTCCGATCAATACAATTATAGCATGGATAATAAACGATTATCATGAACAAGGAAATATGATAATAACTAATTTATTATTGCCTCTAGGGCATATTTCCAACAGTCTTCCATAGATTTTGATGCTCAACAATTAGGTAGCTTCATCCAGGTCTTCCTTTGAAAATCACTTTCCAAATGACCGTTTTATGCTTTCCAGAAACTCTACATTATTTCTGATCAACAATATGTCATCCACATATACTTATCAGAAATTCTATAGTGCTCCCACTCACTTTATTGCAAATACAAGTTTCTCGTAAACTTTGTATAAACATCAAAACTTTGATAACCTCATCAAAGTGTATATTCCAACTCCGAGATGCTTGCTTCAGTCCATGGAAGGATCACCGAAGCTTGCACACCTTTTAGCATCCTTAGGCCTGACAAAACCTTCTGGTTGTATCACATACAACCTTTCCTCAAGTAAACCGTTAAGGAAACGATGTTTTGACATTCATCTGCCAGATTTCATAATTGAAAACACAGCAACTGCTAACATAATTCCAACATACTTTAGCACCACTACAAGTGAGAAAGTCTCATCGTAGTCAACTCCTTGAACTTGTCACAAACATCTTTGCAACAAGTCGAGTTTCACAAATAGTGACATTCACCATCAGTGTGTGTCTTCATTTTAAAAATCCATTTGTACTCAACGACCTGCCGTCCAACGAGCAAGTCTACCAAAGTCTACACTTGGTTTTCATACATGGATCCTATCTCAGATTTCATGGCCTCCAACCATTTGTCGGAATCCGGGCCCATCATCGCTTCTCCATAGCTCGTAGGTTCATCATTTGTCCAACAACATGACCTCCAAGATAGGGTTGTCGTACCTCTTAGGAGCAGTACACATCCTTGTCGACCTACGAAGTTCGATAGTAACTTGATCCTGAAGCTTCATGATCATCATCATTAACTTCCTCTTCAACTAACGTAGGCTTCACAGAAACAACATCCTGCGCTGCGCTACTCTCTGGTTGAACAAAGTTTAAACAACCTCATCAAGTTCTATCTTCCTCCCACTTAATTCTTTCGAGAGAAACTTTTCCTCGAGAAAGGATCCCTTTTAGTAACAAACACTTTGCACTTGGATCTGAGATAGAAGGTTCACCCAACTGATCTTAGGGTATTCTATGAAGATGCATTTGTCCGCCTTGGGTTCGACCTCATTAGGTGAAAACATTTTCCACACAAGTGTCGCAGCCCCAAGTATTAAGAAATGACAGCTTAGGTTTCTATCAAACCATAATTCACATGGTGTCATCTCAATGGATTTAGATGGTGCCCTATTTAAAGTGAATGTAGTTGTCTCTAATGCATAACCCCAAAATTATAGTAGTAAAACGACAAGAGACATCATAGCAAGCACCATGTCCAATAGAGCATAACTATGATGTTCGGACACACCATCACACTATGGTGTTCCAGGTGGAGTTTAGTTGTGAAACAACTTTCACATTGTCTTAAGTTGCATGCCAAACTCGTGACTCAGATATTCACCTCCACGATCATATCGCAGTCATTTTTATCTTCTTGTCACGATGATCTTTAAACTTCACTCTGAATTTGCTTGAACCTTTCAAATGATTCAGACTTGTGTTTCATTAAGTAAATATACACTATATCTACTCAAATCATCAGTGAAGGTAAGAAAATAACGATATCCACTGCACGCTACAAGACTCACTAGATTGCATACATCAACATGTATCATTTCCAATGAATCACTTGCCCGCTCCATCCAACGGGGTCCTTTAGTCATCTTGCCCAAGAGGCATGGTTCGCATGTCTCAACCGATTCGAAATCGAATGAGTCCAAATATCCATCACCATGGAGTTTCTTCATGCGCTTTATACCAATATGACATTTTGCGGCAGTGCCACAAGTATGTGGTACTATCATTATTTAACTTTGTATCTTTTGACATCAATGTTATGAACATGTGTATTACTACGATCAAGATTTCAACAAACCATTCTCACTGGGTGCATGACCATTGAAGGTATTATTCATGTAAACAGAATAACTATTATTCTCTGACTTAAATGAATAACCGTATTGCAACAAACATGATCTAATCATGTTCATGTGCAACGCAAAACAGCAAATAACATTTATTTAGGTTCGTCACTAATCCTGAAGGTAGAGAGAGTGTGCGATGTTGATCACATCAACCTTGGAAACATTTCCAACACACATCGTCACCTCACCCTTAGCTAGTTCTCCGTTTATTCCGTAGCTTTTATTTCGAGTTACTAACATTTAGCAACCGAACCGGTATCCAATACCCAGGTGCTACTAGGAGTACTAGCAAGGTACACATCAATAACTCGTATACCAAATATACTTCTGTCGATGTTGCCAGCCTTCTTATCTACCAAGTATCTAGGGTTCTTCCACTGCAGCGACCTCTCACCTCATAATAGAAGCACTTAGTCTCGGGTTTGAGTTCAACTTTGGGTTGCTTCACTGGAGCAGCAACTGACTTGCTATCCATGAAGTTCCCCTCCTTGCTCTTGCCCTTTTTGAAACTAGTGGTTTGATTAACCATCAACACTTGACACTCCTTCTTGATTTCTACCTTCGCGGTGTCAAACATCGCGAACAGCTCAGGGATCAATACTTCTATCCCTGGTGTATTATAGTTCATCACTAAGTTCTAGTAGCTTTAGTGACAGTGACTTGGAGAACTATATCAATCACTATCTTATCTGGAAGATCAACTCCCACTTCATTCAAGCGACTGTAGTACCCAGACAATCTGAGTACATGCTCAACGATTGAGCTATTCTCCTTCATCTTACGGGCAAAGAATCTTGTTGGAGATCTCATATCTCGCAACACAGGCACGAGCCTGAGATCACAATCTCTGCTCCTAGAATATCTCATATGTTCCGTGACGTTCAAAACGTTTCGGAGCCTCAATTCTAAGCCGTAATGCATGACGCACTAAACTATCAAGTAGTCATCGAAACGTGCCTGTTAGATATTCACAACATCTATAGACGACGCTAGAGGGGGTGGCGCACCGAGCGGTGCATTAAGGACATAAGCCTTCTGTGCAGCAATGAGGACAATCCTCAGATCACGGACCCAGTCCGCAATATTGCTACCAACATCTTTCAACTCTATTTCTCTAGGAACATATAAAAATTTAAGGGAGCTACAGCGCGAGCTAGTAATCTACAACATAATTTGCAAAGACACTTTGACTATGTTCATGATAATGAGTTCAATTAATCATATTACTTAAGAACTCCCACTCAAATTGACATCACTCCGATCATTCGAGTGATACATGATCCAAATTCACCAACTCAAGTCCGATCATCACGTGAGTTGAGGTGGCTGCAATGGTGAACATCATTATGTTGATCATATCTACTATATGACTCATGTTCGACCTTTCGGTCTCTCATGTTCCGAGGCCATGTTTGTACATGCTAGGCTCATCAAGTTTAACCCGAGTGTTCTGCGCGTGCAAATCATGACTTATTTCATGTATAGATCAAGTTGGTGCACTTACCGAACATGAAGGCTTTCATCTGGGATATCTGTTGTTTTAAGTCGGCAAGCTCCTTAGTGGCCAGCTCAAGCCTTTTCTCAGCGTCCCCTTTAGCTGCTCTATTTCCTCTAAGGAAGACACCAGACTTGACTCGGCCTTGTTGCTCTTGGCTTCCAGGATTTCTACACTTTTGTTTAAATCACCAAGACGCGACTCTTTCAAAGTTAACACTTCCTGTAAAAGGATTGAAGAGTACGGTTGGGAATTGGTTTTTCAAGCAAAGTTGTTTTATTCAAGTCCCAAGCACATTGCAAGAAATGCACTCGGTACTTGGGTCTAATCATGGCTATTTTCAATTTATATTACGGCGCGGCTCATCTTCTACAAAGTTAAGCCGGCCCTTGGGAGCTATGAGTGCAATATTTGTGAAGTGCTAAGTTATAAGACCCACCTCATCTTCTACAAAGTTAAGCCGACTCTTGGGGGCTATGAGTGCATTTTTTATGGATTTTTAAATTGAAAGACACAACTTAACCTTTTCAAGAATAAGCCCGCACTTGGGGGCTACATTGGTATATATCTATAAGATGGAATGGGGTTAAATTCATACCTCATATTTCTTCTTCATCTGGCTTACTAAGTCGACTTCCATGTCACGGCTGGTATGAAGGCGGTTTAGATAACCCGCGTGCAATTCATTGGCACTGAATGTTGCATAGTCCTACAGATCCAACTTTAACTTGCCTTCCTCCAGCGAAGGCAGCTCTTCCTTTTGCTTCGCTAGTACATTGGAGGCGCCTGGGGGCTTATAAACCGATTTAGTGATGACAACATCATCAGTGCTCTTCTTAGAAGGGAGTTCCTCAATTGGGGGTAAGATAATTGGAACATACGGATCGCGTTGGCGGACCGGGTCAGCATTCGTGTCCATGGCTTCGGAAAGAATTTCATCAGCCTGCAGAGGCGGATCATCCTGTTGGGTAGCAGGGTCGTCGGGACTTTGGACAGGGGCTTCAGGAAGTTTCACCGCCTCTTTCTCTGGCTCAGAAACCTCGGGGTTTTGGAAGATCCGCTCACTCTGTGCTTCTTGCTAGTCTTCGCTTTGGGCCTGTAGAAAGAGTAGACAAGTTGATAAACACATGACAAACAAGTGGTTTGACATCAACCAAGGTAAACTCCTTACCAAGGTTTAACAATGAAGGCAGGTAGCTGGGTGCCTGTAGAGTCGCCAAAATACGGAGGTGTCTCCTAATAAGTAGACTTGGAAAGGGTTAAAGAGTTTCGCATAAGACTAGCATGGGAAAGAAATAAAGTTGGGACAGCGGGCACCTCGGCGCGATGTTTCCGGCGAGCCGGAGTGTTGGATAAACCAGCCACAAGATCTTCAGAGCCGCTGCTACAGGTTTGATGCCTAGACTCGTGATGTTGCTTTTTCAAAAGAAAGTTGGGGTCCAAGTGAGCGAGAGCATGTGAAAAAATTACTTTCCGGATGACCCGTTGTGTCTTTTCTCGTGGCAAGGGTTCTGAGTCGGAGAAGATGTAAGTTACCTCTGCAGCGCCAGCGTGACTTGTCTCCATTTCGTCCTGAGAGGAGTCAGTGTCAATAAGTTGCATAAAAATAAGGCCAAGGGAGTCAAGTTTTACCTCTAAGTCATCTAATTCAAGCAGATCTTGGGCTAATGGTTTCTTTGGACGACCCGAAGCATGGGTCTTAATCACTTTGGCTTTCTTCTTGGAAGCTGCAATTAGTCTTTTCTTCCTGAAGGGAGAGATGTCCTAAATACATTTGCAGAAAGTTAGAAAGAATATGAAGTACAAAATTCAGATGAAACAAGTAGTTTGTTCAAAGATTTTCTAGCTCTGGAACCGAGTTATGAACACAAAAGGGATTTAACCCGATCTTATTGCAAACCTCCTGAGGTTCTCCAAGCAGTGATTTGACAATTTAATTGAGGTCTTTGTCTGTTAGGGGTGTCTGGTTGAAGCGTAGAGGGTCATCCACCTCACCAGTGTACTGACACATTAAGCCGCTCCGCCGGCTCAGCGACAAAATTCTCCAAGTAACCCAGCACCGGTTTAAGTCAATGCTAGTTAACCCATTAGCCAATAAGGCCCTGATCTTTGCAAATGTAGAAGCATATTGAGCATGGTCTGAGGCGGATAACCAGTCTGGAAGCTCGGTGGTGGTGCTAACCCGGTAGGGGCGGTAACCTGGCAATGGGTTCTCATCAGCCGGGGCCGTGTCTCTACAATAAAACCAAGTGCAATTCCAGTCCTTGGGATGGGTGGCCAGAACGGCAGAGGGAAAATGTACATCTCTCCTCCTTTGGATGGAAACGCCTCCAAGATCGAGAGTTGTCCCATCGGCAATTTTAGTTGACGGTTGATGTAATTGAAATCTCGGAAAATATCAACGGTGGGCTCTTCTTGCAGGTAAACTTCGCACAAAACATGAAATTGACAAAAAATGGTGACAGAATTGGGGCCAATATCTTGAGCGTGGAGTTTATATAAGTGCAAGGCATCATGGAAAAACTTTGACCTGGGCAGTGAGAAGCCCCGGAGGAGATGATCTGTAAATACAACTACCTCCCCTTCCTTGCATTCGGGAGTGATCTCGGGACCAGGAGCCCGCCAATGGATGACTTCTTGAGCCGGCAAGACACCCATAACCACGAAATCATTGAGTAATTCCTTAGTAACCCCAGAGCCTACCCAATCGCATGAAGCAGGGGTCTTAGTCATGGCGGCAGGTTAAAAGCTGTGGAAAGGCATAAAATTGTGGTGGGTTAAAAGCCTTATATGGCAAAGCCAATTGTGGTTCTAAGGAAGTAACACTATCCAGTGGATCATTGATAAATTATGAGCCACTGTCAACTACAGGTATGAAGCAGGTTATATTTTGCCAAAGTGAGCCGGCAGCGTGATGGCGGGTCAATCAGGCAATGAATGCTGAAAATAATGCTAAGTGTGGGCGAACAAGTTTCACAAGTTGCTGCTACAATCACGGATCTATGATTGAATGTAAAAGAAGATAAATTGCTAAACCTAAAAATAGCAACACAAAGAACTAGCAGGCAATGCGCAAATTTTGGGCAGGAGTCGATCTGATCCAAGTGCAAAATATGTGCTAGGCAAGGCACTGCGTGGTTTTACTAGTGTTTCCAAGACAAAATATGATTCTTGTTCCAGGCAACGACATGAAACACCGACGAACGGCGACGAACTCTAAGGAACTCCAGTGACCTAATTCGGTCTGAGAAAGCTAAAAGACGAAACCCAGGAGGATGAAAGGAGCGGACATGCGCCGACAAGCTCTGGTCACGAACAGGTTGATGCAGTGACCTAGATAAGGAAGACGGTGCGGTATGGTGATGGCGGCGGAGCTTTAGTCGCGTGAGGTGTTTGGAGGAAGAAGAAGGCACAACAGCAGGGGCAGTAAAAGGAATGCCCCCCTGTGCCTATTTATGAGGGGAGAAGTGGGAACAACAATAGTCCAATGCGAGAATTGAGGTGACATGATAATGATTGACCGAGAAAACACCTCGATTTTTGGATTGACCAGTTAAATGTGAAAGATCCGTTGTGACATCATAATGATTTTTCTGGATTTGTGAGAGCTGATGTCATCCATTTTTACATGGCGGATCATGAAGATTTACTTTCGATTAAACAGGTAAAGGAGGCATGGGACTCGCCAACCAAAAGACCTGGAGATGGTCATAAACAAGTTCAAATCAATCTGAGGCCTAGTGTAGGGGATATAACCACGTGGTATAACCCGCCCAGGAGGGGCCGGTTCAAGTGGTTGGTGGCTCATCACCAAGGCCTTAAACGGGCCTGCAGGCGATTTGCCGGGCGGGCCGGATGGAGGCCCAGAGCTAGAAGACGACAAGTGACCTAGAGGCGTAAGCCGCCCGGAGATGGCTTGCCGTATAAGGCAAGGCGACTTAGAGATAAACCCGGTTGTGGACTATAACCTGGTCCAGACTCTTGTAAGCCCAGGGCCTCGACCTACCTATATAAAGGTGAGTCCAGGGGGCGGATTAGGGTACGAAAACAATCCATCGAGAGCTAGGTTAAGCGAATCCGCTCCCTTGTAAATGATACCCAATCAATACTACACAAAGCAGGACATAGGCTTTTACCTCTTTCGAGAGGTGCTGAACCTGGGTAAACTCGTGTCTCTCGTCCCAACTAACCCCTTCGAGATAGTCACCGTAGCGATGGTCGCACCCTTAAGTCCTTTCACTAGGGCATCTTCCGTGACAAAACCACGACAACAACAGTCTCGGGGACTACACCTAGTGGGTGCGCTTAGCGCGTCCCCACTAGAAATAGAGAACAACAAGTAGGTGTGCCTTCGACACAAACCGACTCAGGATTCAAAGGAACTACATACAAGACAAGACAAAAAAATGATTGAAGATGATACTTACAAGAGTACTTACTCAAATGTTCTTCTCCAGCACCCTACTAGCATCATATGCCTCTATCAGCCTGTCATTCATCAGCTTCGGCTGGATCAGTGCTTCCTTGCTAACGCCCACCTGGTCCTCCGCGACGTGGTGCAGCGTAAAAATGTTCGTTGCGGGAGGAGTTGGCAAAGGAGGTTCGAGTGTTGTCCTCGCCCCTAAAGAAGCCCCCCGAACCTTTGTTGAGGCCATGAGGGGCGGAACATCTCGCATAACGACGCGTGCATCGGTGGAAGGGTTCGGTGCGTCAAGCTCTATTATTTCCTGCGGTCCTGAAAACAATCGAAGATCATTCCGATATGAGCATGACAGAAAAAAACACGGAATACGGTACAACTTCCGAGAAGATTCAAGAAACGCCTTTCGAAGATGCAACAACAACATCTACCTTATCCTTCTCTAGAGAAGCACTCGAAGTACCAGCCCTGCAAAAAGCCATTTCGAACATCACGACATTCAACCAATCAACTGTAGCGAGAGTCGGTCCAAAGAATACTCACGCTGAATCCACTGGAACCTTCATTTTGGTCTTTGACAAGACGGCCCTCTGTGGTTTGCTAACCCTCACCTTCTGCTGCTTGACATCCTTCTCGGGTGACGGACCGAGCTCACCATGCCCGCGCTTCGAGCTTCGAGTGACTATAGCAGGCGTGGAAGGCTTGGCAGCACTCGACCCCTTAGTGTTACCCACATGGATCCTAGGGTCCTGGCGCATTTTGGAGCGGATCTCGGGTAGAACCTCTTCTGATGGAGAAGATTCCGCCACGTCCCCCTAGTCTGAGTCCTCCTCCTCTCTTCCTCCTCGTCTTCGCTATCCTCCGCATAATCCTCCTCACCATCCGAGTCATCATGATGCTCGTTGTCACTCGTCACATCAGCTGGGGCATTGTCGACAGCGGGTATCAAGCTCACCATGGTTGTGAAAGACTGTCGAGTGAAATTTACATTAGTCAAGACTTACATCATGAAATGGCGAAATCATTCGGAAAATGACAAGTACTCAGAAGTTACCTCGATTGGTGGGATATCAGCCGAAAATGGAGGCACCGCCTCAACCCTCTAGAGTTATCGTGAGCCGGGGTAATGGCCTTGAGATTGTTCTCCATGGCCTCCGCACTAAGTTCCTCCAGGTGCGTGTGTGGGGGGTCACTCGGACCCGAGTACATCCACATAGGGTGAGCCGTGGCCTGAAGGGGTTGGATCCTTCTCTGGAAGAGGACCTCCAACAACTCCAGACCATTAATGCCTTTGTTCACCACGTATACTAAAGCATTCATAAGGATATCAACATCAAATATCTCCTCCTTGGTCACAGTCAACTTGGGTAGCCACCTGATGTGCCCTGCCGAATACAGCAGGAGACCTGATTGGCTTTCGCCGAGTGGGGCGTCATGCAAATAGAACCAAGTCCCCTACCAGCCCTCGGTAGTGCGAGGGAAGTTCATCAGCAAAAAGCTACTCTTTCCCCTCAGTTGAATACTTAAACCCCCACATAATTGGACTACATTCGTCTTCTCTCCCGAATGAGCGGATTTTTTCACAGTCATCACTCGACATGTGAACAAGTGCTTGAACAAACCCCAGCGAGCATCATACCCAAGGAAATTTCACAAAGGGAAATGAAAGCTGTCAGATGGGAAATGGCGTTGGGAGGAAGATGATGAAGCTGAGCTCTGTAGAAGTTTAAGAACATGCGAAAGAAAGGGTGGGGAGGCAAAGAGAAACCTCTATCGATGTGAGTGGTGAGCAAGACCAACTCATCTCCGCGAGGCACGGGCTCGGCCTCTCCCGCCTCCGGAAACCGCCAGCTCCCTGCCACCAAGAGACCCAGGTCCTCCAGATCCTTCAGCCAGATCGTGGTGGTTCGTGACGACAGCTAGTGTCCCTGGAAGAAGCCCGTCCACATGCCTGCACTCGAAGAGGACCCGCTCAAGGCCTTGTTCGCCTTCTCGGCCTTCACCGTCACACCCTTCATCATCCTTGATGTCCGGAGGGGACGAGACGACGGAGCAACAGGTTGGGCAGAGCTCTCGGCGGGTTGTGAGGAGAGTCGGAGAAGGGAAACCGTGGGAAGTCTCTCTCCACCTCCAAACACACATCTCTTATATCCCTTTGTGACGAAATCACAGCCGATGGATCGGCATCCACCGCGCAATCAACGGGCGGTGCCAGATCTGCAGAATCTTCGAGACAGGGTTGTGGGGACGCGTGACAATTTTCGCGGCATGGAAATCGAGGTGCCGCACCCCACTTTCCCCCCACATCAGTGACATAACTATCCACGTGTGCGCGTGCTTCCCATGATTTCGAAATTGTTGGGAACTCCGCCATGACGATGTCCGAATGGGCTTCGCGCCCATTACTACGTCCCGACGTATTAGGACCCGTCAAGTGAGTGATGGAGATCCATTGATCACTCGGATATGATTTAGACCATCACGAGAACATCCGAGGGTCCGGCATCTTTCAGCAGCGCTGGTCCAAAGTTTTAACAAGCCTACACCCGAGTCTATGGACAACCTCTCCCAAGAGAAAACCCAACTCTAGCCGAGTGACTCGAGCGGCCTGAACGCTTTGAGTCGCTCGGGTTCAGTTCAACTTGAATCCGTTAAGGTCAAAAAGCCAAGTGAGAAACGACATGATTTGTTTCTCGGCGTCCATGACACGTCTATGACATCATGATACATTGTTCACTCGTCCCCCAAAACCTCAACCGATTCGGGGGCTACTGATGAGATCACCTATCTGAGGTAGGGTCAAGAACCAGACATTTGGGGCCCACCTGAGGGTCCATACTATCATAAGGGTCCCTGGACTACATTAGCATTCAGACCATTCTTCCATATCTATTCGGATCCTCTGGAGTCACTCGGATGCCATTCGACCGTGCCACCACACTTGGATAAATGGAAGTAGAAGCGACGTAGGAGTGACAACATTCGAGGGACTTAAATCGCATAAATAAGCTATGGATACGATGTTACATGTAATGACACTAATTAACTCAGTTGTTTCCAGTAACTCCAGTCGTTACTGGCATTTATTGACCTAGTGATGGTGCTCAGTCGGTGGTGGCGTACTCTATATAAGCCACCCTCGGGGGCCAGAACAATGGTTACGAACTCTTTGTAATCATACTCACATATCAAGCAAACACTAAGCCTCAGGGCTCGAGATGTAGGGTCTTTACCACTTCCGAGTGGGGCTTTAACTCGTACATCCGAGTGTTACACTTGCGTCGTATCTAGGCTCTGCCCTCACTCATGCGTACCCCTCGTACTAGTGTCAGTATTACTCCCACGACAAGAGGGTAGAACAAGGTTTTGAGTAGAATTGATAAAATGGAGGAGTTCATTGACAAAGTAGGCAATAGTTATCTTTATTTTTGCTTTTTAATTTCTGTTTGTTTGTGATAACGTGATTATTGCATATGTAACGATTATGCTTTTATGTTTTAATCAGTGTTTATGCCAGGAAAAGCCTTTGGGATGACTCACAAGATGAGTAGAAACGATGCTGAAACAAATCAGAAACTTTTGACTCCAGTACAGGAATGTTCATTTTTACTGGAGCGTGATAATGATATGAATTTTTTACACAGTATTGCTATACACATTCTTCAGGTTTTCCTAATTTTTCAGAATTTTTAGAGTTGCAGAAATATAGGTTCTCTACATATTTCTATAGACTGTTCTGTTTTAGACATATTATGTTTTTGCTTGCATACTTTGCTTGTTTTAATTATGCTATGGATTGTATCGGAGGGTATAAGCCATGCAGAAGTTACAATACAGTACCTATTATGCAAAAATGAAATAATAATCAATTTATAATAGTAGATAACATATTCAATATCTTGCTTATACTAACGGATCTCACGAAGTTTTGTTGAGTTTTGTGTGATTGAAATTTTCAAGTTTTGGGTGTTATCACGATAGACCACGGAATAAGGAGTAGCAAGAGCATAAGATTGGGTATGCCCAAGGTGCCCCAAGGTAATATTCTAGGTTATTTTACATCTGTGTCCCTAACTGGAACCCATTACTCATATTTTCCCCTAATTTCAAAGCCTGCTCAAATTTGCCCCTCCGTCGTTAGGTGCCCTTATAGAAATGCCCTTCTGCGTCGTTACCGTCCTGTCAAAGCCGGTCAAAGACCTTTGACCGTCCTGAAAAAAACAGCAAAAAAATCTTAAAAAATCGGAAATTTTGTGGGATAAAAGATACTCAGGTTCACAAGATGCGTGCAAATTTTCGTGCTATTTGGACATTCCAGGAGATCGTGGCAAAGAAAAACAGTAAATATGTATGCTTGTGAATAGTAAATTCAAAAAAATGCAAGAAAATATAAAAAATATAAAAAATTGGCATCAAATAGGCTCGGGTCTGCAAGCTATGCAACTTTTTGTTGTGTTGGGACACTAAAGGAGCTCGTGGAGAAAAAACAAAATTTGGCTCACGAAAAAACTTTGGAAAAAATGACTTTTTTTGCTAGAGCTCCTCGCATATCATTTGATCACAAAAACTTGCAAGCACCTTGTGAACCCAAGCCTCTTTGATGCCAAAAAAATCATGTTTTTTTAATTTTCTTGCTATTTTATTTCAAATTTACTATTCACAAGAGTAGAGATTAACTGTTTTTCCTCTCCACGATCTCTTGGAATGTCCAAATAGCACGAAAGTTTGCACGCACCTTGCGCACATGAGTATTTTCTATCTCACAAAATTTTAGATTTTTTTGCTAGTTTTTTCAAGACGGTCAAAGCTCTTTGACCGGGCGGTAACGAAGCAGAAGAGCATTTTTGTAAGGGCACCTAACGGCGAAGGGGCAAATTTGAGCAGGCTTTGAAATTAGGGGCATATATGAGTAGGTGGTTCGAGTTAGGGATAGAAATGCAAATGGCCCAATATTCTAAGGAAGGCTCAAGCGTCTAAGCTTGGGGATGCCCGGGAAGGCATCCCCTCTTTCGTCTCAATCCATCAGTATGTCACTTGGAGCTATATTTTTATTCATCACATGATATGAGTTTTCCTTGGAACGTCATTTGTTTTTGCTTGTTTTTACTTTCAGTTTGCCACAATCATCGTTTGATGGACACACCTATTTGAGGGAGACACACCATCATCATAATTTGTTACAATACTCTATGTGCTTCACTTATATTTTTTGAGCTTAACAGTTGCTCTAGTACTTCACTAATGTCTTTTTGAGCACGGTGATGTGTAGATTTTATAGAAATAATTTCACTCACGCTCTTCACTTATATTTGTTTGAGAGTTAATGAATAGTGAAGGTAATTTGCATGGGTCATAAGAATAGTCTAAAAATAATAGGTGTTCAATGAGTGATTATCAAAACCATCATCTAGCACATACAGAGAAATTGCGGGTTAATGACATTGATGTGGCAATATAAAAAAGATGTGAGTTCATAATTGTTGATTCGTAGAAGTGTGGATGTTAAGAGGTGTTAACTTCTTGTTCGTCTAAAACTTATAGAGGCATGGTGATGATGTGTGAGCATTTCTATTCCTAATTGAAATCCTAGTGTTGTCTCGAGCCAGGGGGCGCGCGATGGTTAACTCCTACCAACCTCCACCCTTGTGCAATGCAAGTAGTACTTTGATTTATGATAAAACTAATAAAACTTTGCAATAAGTATATGAGTTCTTTATGACTAATGTGAAACCATGGACAACGCAATCTCACCTATTCATATTTTTCTAGCCTCTTCGGTACCGTGCATACGCAATCTCACCTAGAACAGCAAATAAAATCTACTTGGTGATAAAGCAAACAAGCACACACGAGAATATTCACCCCATGCTCTTGCTCCCCGGCAACGGTGCCAGAACAAGGTCTTGATAACCCACAAGTATAGGGGATCAGTTGTAGCCTATTTCAATAAGTAAGAGTGTCGAATCCAATGAGGAGCTAAAGGTAGAACAAATATTCCCACAAGTTCGATCGACCACCGATACCACTCTACGCATGCTTAACGTTCGGTTTACCTAGAACAAGTATGAAAATTAAGTTAGTTTAACGAGTGTGGAAAAGTGGTGGTAGGAGTTGCGGAATTGTCCCTAGGCAATCGGTAACTAGACCGCATCATTATTGCAATTTTATATGAGGGAGAGGCATAAGCTAACATACTTTATCTACTTGGATCACATGCACTTGTGATTGGAACTCTAGCAAGCATCTGCAACTACTAAAGATCATTAAGGTAAAACCCAACCATAGCATTATAAGGTATCAAGTCCTCTTTACTCCCATATGCAACAACTCACCTACTCTGGTTTATGCTTCTGTCACTCACGCAACCCACCATAGGCAAATCATGAACACATTGCTACACCCTACAACGAGGACCCCTCATGCTTGCGCGACACGGAGAGCACCATAGGACAACACCAATAATAAAACATGCAACTCAAACCAATCATGATCATCAATCAACCCATAGGACAACAAAAATCTACTCAGACATCATAGGATGGCAACACATCATAGGATAATAATATGAAGCATAAAGCACCATGTTCGAGTAGGGGTACCTCGGGTTGCGGGAGAGTGGACTGCTGTAGATAGATGGGGGAAGGTGATGGAGGTGTTGGTGAAGATTACGAAGTTGTTGGAGTAGATAGCCGTCACGATGATAGCGTTCCGGTGCCACCGGGAGAGAGGGGGAGAGAGCCCCCATCCTTCATTTGTTATGGATTTTCTGTGAAACAAAAAAGATGCAACAAACAGGAACTGGTACTGGGCACTGGATCAATATGTTAGTCCCAAAAATAGTATAAAAAGTTGCCAAAAGTATATGAAAGTTGTAGAACATTGGTATGAAACAATCAAAAATTATAGATACGACGGAGATGTATCAACATCCCCAAACTTAATTCATGTTCGTCCTTGAGTAGGTAAATGATAAAAAAATAATTTTTGATGTGGAATGCTACCTAGCATAATCTTGTTCATATAATCTAATCATGTCATGAATATTAAGACATGAGTGATTCAAAGCAATAGTCTATCATTTGGCATTAAGACAATAATACTTCAAGCATACTAATAAAGCAATTGTATATGATATGTCTCCAACGTATCTACTTCTCCTAACGCTTTTCCTCTTGTTTTGGACTCTAATTTGCATGATTTGAATGAAACTAACCCCGGACTGACTCTGTTTTAAGCAGAATGACCATGGTGTTGTTTTTGTGGAGAAATAAAAGTTCTCAGAATGGAACAAAACTTTGCGAGGATTTTTTATATCAATAATAAGAATTTCTGGAGCCAAGACCTACCAGAGAGGGGCACTTGGGTGGGCACAACCCACCAGGGCATGCCCCCCTCTCCTGGCGTGCCCAACTGGGTTGTACCCACCTAGTGGCCCCGCAGACCCTGATCCCGACGCTATAAAATCACATTATTCTAGAAAAAACAAGGGATAAAGAATTATCGCAAGCCACGAGAGAGAGCCGCCGCCACCTCCCGTTCTTCATCGGGAGGCTAGATCTGGAGTCCGTTTGGGGCTCCGAAGAGGGGGATATTCGTTCTTCATCATCACCAACCCTTCTCCATCACCAATTCCATGATGCTCCCCACCAAGAGTGAGTAATTCCTTCATAGGCTCGCTGGTCGGTGAGGAGTTGGATGAGATTCATCATGTAATCGAGTTAGTTTTGTTAGGGCTTGATCCCTAGTATCCACTATGTTCTTAGATTGAAGTTTCGATGACTTTGCCATGCTTAATGCTTGTCACTTTGGGCCCGGGTGCCATGAACTCAGATCTGAACCATTTATGTTATCATCATTATATCCATGTTTTAGATCCAATCTTTCAAGTTATAGTCACCTACTACGTGTTATGATCCGGTAACCCCAGAGTGACAATAACCGGGACTTCTTCCGGTGATTGCCGTAGTTTGAGGAGTTCATGTATTCACTATGTGTTAATGCTTTGTTCCGGTTCTCTATTAAAAGGAGGCCTTAATATCCCTTAGTTTCCAGTACGGACCCAGCTGCCACGGGAGGGTAGGACAAAAGATGTCATGCAAGTTCTTTTAATAAAGCACGTATGACTATTTACGGAATACATGCCTACATTATATCGATGAACTGGAGCTAGTGTCGTGTCGCCCTAGGTTATAACTGTCTCATAATGAATATCATCCAACAAGTCACCGATCCAATGCCTATGAATTTATCTTATATTGTTTCTGCTAAGTTACTACTGCTGTCATCGCTGTTACACTTGCTACAAAATTACTGCTATCATTGTTATCGTTACTGTTACTATTGTCACTACTATCAAAACTATCATATTACTTTGCCACTGATCACTTGTTGTAGATAATTAATCTCCACATGTGGTTGAATTGACAACTCAGCTGCTAATACCTTCAAATATTCTTTGGCTCTCCTTGTGTCGAATCTATAAATTTGGGTTGAATACTCTACCCTCGAAAACTGTTGCGATCCCCTATACTTGTGGGTTATCAAGACCTTTTTCTGGCGCCGTTGTCGGGGAGCATAGGTATATTTGTTGAGTCACTTGGGATTATTATCATATTATCACTATGAAGAATCTGAAGGATCCTAAGACTGATATTTCCCTCAAGGACGAGGGGAGGTAAGGAACTGCCATCCAGTTCTGCTTTAGATTCACCTTCTGTTATGAGTAAACTTGCAACACCACCACATGCTATTAATTCTGATATGTCGCAAGTTATTGATGATGCTACTTCTATTATGGATAATGCTGATGATGATGCTAGTACCTTGCTTGATAATGATGATGTGCCACTTGGTGAATTTCTTGATAAACAAATTGCTAGAGTTATACAACATGATGTTCTTGAATCTGATGATGAGCTTGAAACTGAATCTCCTAAAACACCTGCTAGAACTAGCCTTCCTAGATATGAATTGCCTAAGGTACCGGAAGGTTATGTTATGAATGAAGAAACAACTAGACATATTCTTGCTTGCAATGATAGAGATGATCTAGAGAAATTATTACACAAGTATAAAGAAAAATCTCTGAATGCTAGAATGAAGTGTGATCCTAAGTTTTCTACTTCACCTATATTTATTGATTATAAGGATTATGAATTCTCTGTCGACCCAGAATTAATTACTTTGGTTGAATTTGATCCTTTCCATGGTTATGAAACTGAAACTGCTGTGGCACATCTCACTAAGTTGAATGATATAGCCACCCTTTTTACTCATGATGAGAAAACTCACTATTACTTTATTCTCAAATTATTTCCTTTCTCATTAAAGGGTGATGCTAAAGTTTGGTACAATACTCTTGCTCCTAGTTGTGTGCGTAGTCCCCAGGATATGATTCATTACTTCTCTAAAAAATATTTTCCTGCTCATAAGAAACAAGCTGCCTTACAGGAAATATTTAACTTTGTGCAAATTAAAGAAGAGAGTCTCCCACAAGCTTGGGGGAGGCTTTGCCAGTTACTTAATGCTTTGCCTGATCATCCTCTTAAGAAAAATGAAATACTTGATATCCTCTATAATGGACTAACCGATGCTTCTAGGGATTTCCTAGATAGTTGTGCTGGTTGTGTTTTCAGGGAACGAACTGATGGACAAGCTAAAGAATTATTGAATAACATATTGAAAAATTATGAAGATTGGACTCCTCCTGAACCACCGGCTAAACCACTCCAAAGAAGAGGGGTATATTATATCTCAGTCCTGAAGATATGCAAGAGGCAAAGAAATCTATGATGGAAAAAGGTATCAAAGCTGAGGATGTTAAAAATTTACCTCCTGTTGAAGAAATACATGGGCTTAATACACCACCACTGCCTAAGGTGGTAGAGGTAAATTCTCTAATGAAGTTCAATGATAATTATAATCCTCACAATATGCATCCTAGTCAATGCCTTTATGAGTTTGAAAACTATATTAGAAAACAAGATCACTTCAATGCAAATGTTATGAAACAATTGACATATAATTCTGATATGATTGCTCGCCTGAGTGACTTGTTATTTAGAATCTCAAATGATGTTAGAGGTGTTGGAAAACATGCTTCTATGGTTCAAACTCAGTTAGAACAAGTTCCTAAATCTCAAAGAGAATTGCTTGATGAAATGAATCATAATATGCATGACTTTGTTGTTATAGTTGCAACTAGAGGAGGTAAAATGACTCAGGAACCACTTTATCCTAAGGGACACCCAAAAAGAATTGAACAAGAATCACAAAGAGCTAACACTAGTGCACCAAGTCCTTCTAAAAAGAAAAAGAAAAAGAAAATTGATAGGACTTTGCATACTTCTAGTGAACCTGAAATAGAGAAACCTCCTGATAATGATAATAAAACTTCTATCTCACATGCTGAAACTCAATCTGGTAATGAACACTCACCTAGTGATAACGAAAAGGATAATTATGAGGTTCATGAAGATACTCAAACAAATGATAAAGAACCAGATAATGATGTTGAGATAGAACCACCTATTGATTTGGATAACCCACAACCTAAGAATAAAAGATATGACAAAACAGACTTTGTGGCTAGAAAACATGGTAAAGAAAGAGAACCATGGGTTCAAAAATCTATGCCTTTTCCACCCAAGTCAGCTAAAAAGAAAGATGATGAAGAATTTGAACGTTTTCCTGAAATGCGAATGCCAGTCTTTCTGCGTACTCGCTTGACTCACATCTTGAAAATGCCTCCTTATGCAAAGTATACTAAAGACATCACCACAAATAAGAGAAAAATACCGGAAGTTGAAATCTCCACTATGCTTGCTAATTACACTTTCAAAGACGGGAATTTTTTTCAGAACTAGTACAAATTTTGTATCAAATTTGAAAACAGGAGTATGAGTTCAAAAAATATCGAAAGTAGTACCCCGTCGGCCAGTACTAGGCCGAACGGGTACCTGTTGGCCTGCACCAGGCCGAAGAGGGGCCTGTCGGCCAACAGTAGGCCGAAGAGCCCCCTGTCGGCCAATCAGAGGCCAGGGTGTGTCCTATCGGCCAGAGGGGGGCCGAAGAGCCACCTGTCGGCCAGTGGGTGGCCGATGGGCCCCTAGATAAGCCCCGGGGCTTATTTCTTCCTCCTCTGCCCACTTGTTTCACCCTCCCTCGACTGTTAGCCTGCCCCTCTTCACCTCTCACTCCCGTTGCTTCCACCGCCTCGCCGATCTCTTCGCTGGACCACCCATTTTGTTATCCTACCTGAGTGGATTGAATGAGAACTCTCAAGTCGGTAGTGGATTTAGTTCTTATTTGCCACTGTCCGTCTGCAAGTAATGGCTTGCCCATTTTGCCGAGCTCCAGGTGGCCCTTGTGCTGCCGTTGATTCCGGTGCGTCTGTATTTACTGTGGTGCTAGATCGTCGATGTGCAAGACGTGTTGTAAGATTATATGTCTTGATTATCTCATAGTGGTATATTCGAATGCCTTTGTTTATAAGTTTATGATCCTTGCTTCCATTCTTGTTGTAGTATGTTCCGTGTAGTGTTAGATCAAATCTTGCTCGGTACATTGAGGAGTGCAGAGCTTTAGCTATTCGGAGAGGTGACATAGATATTGATCTTGCTCTGCACAACACTGAGGGTAACTTATACCATGTTATATTTACACATGGTAGGATGAGCAGTAAATTCCATGGTCCTTCATGGGAGGAACTCGTGAATGATTATGGTCTCCGCCACAGTGACATGATGACTGTTATGCTTGAGCACTATGGAACTTATATTAGTGTCGAATTCCACCGGGATGGTGTTATGTTGTTTCCTTTACCCCATGTTGGTAAGATAATTGTTTGACTGATTTTCAGATTTGATTCAGCTTATACGTATTGATGTTCATCTTAGTTAGTGAAATCATTTTTTTGTAGCTCTTGAGGATCTGAGTGAAACTCAGAGGGAACTTGTTGACAGCTATTTTTATAGTTGTGGTATCACTCTGAATTATCATCAAATGTATGTCATGTCGCGCCAGCTCTTCGATGACAACTACATACCGTGTACTCCTTTTGTTCATAGGATGGATCGCATGAATGTTATTTCTCAACATATGGTAAGTTCGTGCCCGATTCCGTAAGTGCGCCTCGGTGCCCTCTGTCGATATTACCACGAAGCATCGGATACGAAGCCATATCTGCAATTAGAAAATACTACACACATATTACAAAATAAAACATAGATGTTTGCATATTACAAATAAAAACTTTAGTCTCACATATAACAAATAAAAACTTAGTCTAAACCCTGTCATCTCACCTGTCCAGACATTGAGCACTGCCTCCTTTGAATAGTACGAAGACACGAAGGAGACAGCGTCCATCTGAATCTGGCCACAGGCAGCCAACACATGTGAGCAAGGCAGGTGCAATAACTGCGGTTTGTTGCATGTACACTCACAAGTTGGATAAAATTCTGCTCCAATTGTAACCTCATGCGTCTTCACCTCATTTGTAGAACCAAAACCATCAGTAGGAAGCTGAACCTCATACCTCCTTTCCTGATTACCTATGAGTGTGACGGTGTGCTTTTTTGCTTTCTTTATCTTCTCATCCATGTACTCCATGACACGGCTACAATAAGGAGTGTTCTGATTATCTGCAATATGCTTCCTTGCTAACTCGTGCCTTCTCTGAAATACCTCACAGTACCATGGAATACACCCTCCACAATAGCCGTCAGTGGCAATGCTCTATTCCCTCTGAGAACAAAGTTAGAGATCTCTACAAGATTGGTTGTCATGTGGCCATACCTAGCTCCATGGGTGTCATGCAGCAAAGACCAATTCACTGGAGGCTCTTTCTCTATCCACTCAAAAAAATCTTTATTGCCCTGCCCTTCTTTCTCTTCTTATTAGGAGGTCAATTGCTGGCAAGTCACAAAGAGCAACTGGCCCCTCCATCTTCGCAATGAGTGCTGTTAATTTAAACTGGTCTTTTTCCATTTTCTTCCTAGCAACCACCCGCTTCTTAGTGAACTCATATAGTTTTGACCAAATAAAATCGTATTTGTGCCGCTGGTTCTACTTGCATAACTTCTTGAACAAGTTCATCAACCGTTTGTTCTTGAACTGTGAGAAAAAATTAGCACCCAGATGGCGCATGCACCACCGACTTTGCAAGTCCTTCCAGGGTGTTGGCTCGTCAGCAGTTGGATTACTTAGTGTCTTCACGGCCTTCAATATACCGGGATGTCTGTCATGAATGAGACACACATTTGATCGGTCCTTCACGATCGCAATTTTAACTTGCCGGAAGAACCATACCCATCTCGGAAAGTTCTCACCCTCCACAAATGCCATGGATAGTGGGATGATTTGGTTGTTCCCGTCCACACCAATAGCAGTCAGGATTTGCCCTTTGTATTGACCGGTAAGGAACGTACCATCCACAAACATCACAGGAGGACAATGCCTAAAAGCTTTGATGCACATACCGAAAGAGAAGAATACTCGTTTCAACACCTTGTAATCTGGTATGCTTTCCAACCTCGTGTGCTGAATGTTAACATAAGTGTCGAGATTCCTCTCCTTCAGTATGTCAAGGAGACGGACAACATTATCATAGGAGTCAAAGAACGTCCCAAACCTATCCTCGATAGCCTTCTGCTTAGCCCTCCAGGCCTTCCCATATGGAATGTCATACTTCCATCTGACCTTCACTGCTGTCTGGATGTGCTTTGCTTCCATATCCTTCTTCGTCACTATCTCAATATACATGAGTTGCGCTATGAGAGTTGAAGTAAGGTTTGGATGAGGAACCAACATGTTTTTCCTCACACAATTATGCGGGACAACATTTGTCACAACCCAGTGGATGTTATACTTTGGCATGTGGATGTGCACCTTCGCAGGACAACCTGATTCAACACACTTCACGGTATATTTTGTTGGACTCGATGTGTGTGTCCGGAAAACCCTCTGCGTAGACATAGCCCACTTTATCACCGCATACTTCATTTTATTCTTTGTGTCAAACATAGCACCGATTTGGACTTGGTTCAGGTTATATTGCCATGGAGTCTCATGGCCATCGTGACAATAAATCCGGTGGATATGTAATGCTCCCATGCAGCAGGAATTGGTACCTCCTCTTCATCCTCAGAATTTTCAGAATCAAGTTCCTTTGCAATCCCATCCTCGTCCTCTTCCTCCATCACCCTCTGCATTTCCTCGCCTTCCTCGTCCCCATCAGCAAAACTTGAGGCAGCTAATACTACCGATTGAATACTCTGACCCGCAGCATGACCACTAACATAATCTAACTCATTGTTGGCTTGGGTAGCATTGAGATCCAGTGGCTGTGACCCGGATACATAAATCTCGTTAGCCACTTGACTAATCTGGCCTGGATCATACCCCATGGTGGGTGGTACGATGTCCTCCTTCGCCACTGGTTGCACTAGGGCATAAGGATGGATTCTTCGGTCTTTGCAATGACTTAACAGAGACAACCAATGCTGGCTCCTATCTATCAGAATCAAATCCCACTTGACATTTTTACAGGATTTGGTCCACAAGGCATGAATACTAATTTTGCTGATGGGGACGTATCCTCCACAATGACACCTCCCTATGACGTCCAAAACTAGTAGTCAACCAGTGCTTCAACTGCCTAATGTCCAGTCTGTCCGGGTCTGAAAGTGTCATCTCGCCTGTTTTAAACTCGCTAAGATCAACCCCCAGCTCATTATATCGAATAGTACCAGGGCCGTAATACACAGTCAGATTTACGGATTCAGACATTTTAACCTGTCAGACATTGCCAGCTTCTGATTATTCGCAACGAATATATCGACACTAAAATAAAACATACACTATAATGTACCTACATATTCTAACTAAACCTAGACTAAAATGAACTACACAAAATTTAACCGACACTACTATGACTACACTAACTAGACATACACTCGGAAAACATAAACTAAAACATACACTAAAATGTACCTACGTATTCTAAAAAAACCTACACGAAAATTAACTTCACAAAAACAAAGCGACACTAAAATGACTACACTAACTAAACCTACACTCCAAAAACATACACTAAAATAACTACACTACTAAAAATAACATAAAATAATTTTACGTACATAAAAAAAACTAACACAAAAAAACCATAACTAACAACAAAAATGTATACCTTTGACGCGTGAGTCCCCTTCTTCTTCCTCTCCACCTTCTTCTTCCTCTCCACTCCTCCACCTTCTCACCATTGACACATCCACCACCACACCATTTTCTCCTCCACACGAACAAACCAATACCCCGTTGCAAAAAATAAAACCGTAGGGCGGGGGAGAAGAAGCCGATCTACCGTTTCATCGGATTGAAATGTAAAATGGGTGGAGGGAATGGGAGATCAAGAGGGGGTGATTTTCGGCCGAATAGAGAGGAAGAGAGAGCTGGAGGAGGAAGAAAGGAGGCTGGCCGCGTCGGGCTTATCTTGGGACCGGTCGGCCTCCTGGCGGCCGACGGGTGGGGCTCGGCCAGGAGCGGGCCGACGGCCGGCTGGTTCGGCCAGGCTAAGGCCGATGGGCCTGTTTCGGCCTCATTCAGGCCGACGGGAGGCTGGTCGGCCCAATACCGGTCGACAGGGTAACATTTTTGAAAGGTTTTCAAGTGACAACACATTTTTCAAAATTGCTGCATAAATAGTGGTAGTTTTGAAAAAAAATCCAAAGACGGAGTACCTAAAAAACTTGGAGATCCGGGAATACCAACTATACCTTGCTCTATCAAAAAGAATTATGTTAAAACTGCTTTATGTGATTTAGGAGCTGGTGTTAGTGTCATGCCTTTCTCTTTATATAAATGACTTGACTTGAATAAACTCACACCTACTGAAATATCTTTGCAAATGGCTGACAAATCAACTGCCATAGCTATCGGTATCTATGAGGATGTACCCGTTGTTGTTGCTAATGTTACTATTTTGACTGACTTTGTTATACTTGAGATGCCTGAGGACGACAACATGTCGATTATTCTTGGTATACCCTTCTTGAATACTACAGGGGCTGTTATTGATTACAATAAAAGCAAGGTCACTTTTCATATCAATGGTAATGAGCATACGGTGCACTTTCTAAAGACAATTCCAAGTGAATGGCACTAATGTTATTAAAAAATCTCCGACAATCACTATTGGAAGTTTTCAAATACCTCTACCTACTGTCAAAAAGAAATATAAAATGCTTATTGTTGGGGAAATGCATATCCCCATTGAGGTAACTTAGTGATTTACGAAAGTTCTTCAGTTTCATGCTAATCGAAAGTGGTTGTTAATAAGACCTGATCAACCTTATTAATGAAACATTTTTGAGCGGTATGAAGTTGATGAATTTAGTAAGCACTACCTTCTAACCCTACCTTTTGTTTTTTGTTTTTATTAGTTGAATAAAATAGAATGTCGTGTGTTGTATGTTTTCTGAATTTCCCATACGATAAAAAATGACCCAAAAATAAAAGTTCTCAGAATGCCCTGAAAAATTTACACGATTTTTTTCTGAATATTTCTGAATTTCTGGTGCAAATAATATCACAGGGAGGTGCACCAGGTGGGCACAACCCACCTGGGCATGCCAAGACCCCCAAGCGCGCCCTGGTGGGTTGTGGTCCCCACGTGGTCCCCCTCACTTACCTCTTCATCCCACATCATCACTTACCTCTAGAAAAAAATCTCCATTGCTCTCTCTCCCGTGTTCTTGAGCTCAAACCCACGGATTTCGATCTCTTTGCTCGAAGCTTCATTTTCG
Source organism: Hordeum marinum (assembly GCA_022496015.1). Taxonomy (NCBI): domain Eukaryota; kingdom Viridiplantae; phylum Streptophyta; class Magnoliopsida; order Poales; family Poaceae; genus Hordeum; species Hordeum marinum. Next base: position 381,644,896 of record CM039677.1, on the reverse strand, counting down.
AAACTGTTTTGGGGGATTGTTGCTTGGTATGTGACTCCTTCATTTGTCCAATTAGTTTTTGTTTTAGTGGTTTATATTTTGAACAATTAGCTACTCTTGGTGTTGCTGTAGATGTGCTTGCATGTTAAATTCTTAGATTTCTAAGTAGGTTGAATACTTGTTATGGCCTCCATGCATCCCTAAAATTGTACGCAGACATGATGAACCTATTTGGAGGGAGTTCTTCGAGGAGACGATCCTCGGGGGCATTTTCTAGTGACAGTTCTGCTCGCCGGTCTTATGTTGAACCAAGTGAAAGTTCCACACGAGATGCCGCCACCAAAACATGCTTATGGCCTTGCGATGAGTATATGATGCGAGTGGGCATTAAGGTGGAATTTTAGCAATATGTTCATAATGCCGGTCTCGGTCCCTACATCTCAGATAAGTGCGAACAACGCCACATTCTCACTGAATCGTTTGTCAAAGGATTTAAATTCCATCCCCGCGAGTCTAGGCTGTCATTTATGCTTTATGATAATCCATATACCATATCATTAGAGAATTTTGCTTATCACTGCAAACTCCCGTTCTGCGGTTCGCTTGACGAACCGCCAAGGGCTGAGTACCAATTATTCTTAACTAGTCTTTGCTACGGTGAGACGAGGGGAGTGACACAAGGTAGAATAAATAGCATTCATTTTCCCGCAATTCAGTACTTTGCATTATTTAATGGGAAATGTATAGTAAGCAAGCAAGACTGTAGTACACTCTATGCTCCAGACATGAGCCTCATTCGCACTACTCTCACCGGTGAAAGGAATTATAACCTTGGAGTGATTGTTGCACGTAGACTTCAGCATAACGCTAACAGTGGCTATTTCTATGGTGGAATATATGCCACGCGTTTAGCACGAGGGCTGGGTGTTTCACCTTTGCCCTTTGATCCTATCATACCCATGCAGTATTTAGATTTTGAGACATTAAAAGATCATAAAATTCTCAAGGGAAAGGTTGATAACTTCACTTATAATCTATTGTTTAACCAAAACTCTGTTGTGCACACATATTTTCCTGCGCCTGCTCTTTTTGACTATCACGGCAAAGGAAGATATTTTTTTCTTGAGAGTGAGGCCCGAGCTCACAACACAGTAGTGGAGGCAGCACGGCAGGCTGAGGCATCCGCACCGAGAGCCTCCGTGAGCTACCACTCCAACTACTATCCAAGCTACTAATCGACTACCAAGTTAGGCCAAGAGCCTAAGCTTGGGGGAGTATGTGTTTCCCACCGACTTTACATTCATGTCCACTTATTCTATTTGTCGGTGTCCACACTTTTTCCTTGTATCATCCATGCTTAGATTTATTTTCTTGCTTTCTTCTTGTGTGTTTGAAAAACTTTAGAAAAAACAAAAAAAATAGTTGTAGTCAATTTACTTTCTATGTATGCTTAGTAGTAATGTTAAATAGAAAACCCAAAAAGATTTCCTCATTCTTCTTTCTCTTGTTGGGAGCTTTCCTATGTAAATAGTTTTTCTCGTTTTTGCTTTTTATTTGCGTGTTCAAGAAAACCAAAAACTCCACAAATATTTCAGTGTGTTTCTCTGAATTTCTTTTCTTTTTATTCGAGTCTTACCTAGGAGAAGACCACGATGAAACTGTTGAGTGGCTCTCATATGAATAACTGTTGAACTAATAAAGAGCACATTTTACCTTGTCTTCTCATGTCGAATAAAATGTTTGCACATTCCAGCTTAGTCCATGGCACTCTTGCACTGTTATTATTTTCATATCGTTCGGTCGTGCAAGTGAAAGGCAATAATGACGGCATTCGATGAACCAGCCGTGGCAAACAGAAACTGGTATGAACTCGACTTGTTCTGTTTGTGTAAATATGTTTAACCTAGTATCCATGATTCAGCCCATTATGACTAAACATGTTTGACAATTCGAGATTATAGTTTCTCATGCCATGCATAAGTAGCTGGGAGTTGATAATGATTTATCTTGGATATCAACATAGCGTTAAAATGATTGTGATGTAGTATGATGATATGGTATCCTCCTCTGAATGTTCGAGTGGCTTGACTTGGCACATGTTCATGCATGTAGTTGAATCAAAACAAACATAGCCTCTATGATATTTAAGTTCATGGTGTTCATATCCTACTCATTCTAGTGTCCAATGTTACTTATGCATAATGCATGGTTATGACAGTTGTTGCTCTCTAGCTGGCCGCCTCTCAATCTAATTGCGAGCCTTCGCTTGTACTAAGTGGGAACTCTGCTTGTACATCAAAAAATCTTGAACCCAAAAGTTATTCCAGATGAGTCCACCATACCTACCTATATACGGTATTACCCTGCCATCCTAAGTAAATTTGCATGTGCCACCTCTAAAAACTTCCAAAAATTATCCGTTTTGTGTGCTTGGATCGTTCATGGAACGACAGGAGGTGGCCGGTATCTTACATGCTAAGCAGGTTATTCTCAGGTCGAGTGTTTATTCACTCGCCATCGCACGAGAAAAGGGCGGTAATAGGGATGCCCAGTCCCAAACTGCAAAATACAAAAAGAGTTAATCGCTCGAATAATCAAACAAAAACTCCCAATGGAGTCAAAACCCTTTACTTTTATCGCTTGGGAACTGCCACTAGCGTGCTTAGCATGGAAGATGTTGATAACTGATGGTCATGAAGTAAATGAGAAGGGTGCATGCCTCAAAATATCATTTATCTCTGTTTTAAAAAATGATCTCTCGCACGTCTGCAAATCACTGCTTCCCTTTGCGAAGGGACTATCTATTTACTTTTATGTTGTGTCATCACCTTCTAAAACAAGCGCCAGAAACTGAGAAGAGCACACTTGTCATGATGTATGCATTGTGTGTAGCTAATGTTGGGTGCATCATGACTGGATCTTTTCTACCATGAATTACAATGTTTAGTTGATGCTTGAACTTTGGAGGTGCTCTGCATTTATGTTTTGCGGTCTCAGAAAGGGCTAGCGAGATACCACTATTGTCATGGTTGTTTTGACAATGTGTTGTTGTTTGAGATATCTTATTATTGCTCGCTAGCTGATTATGTCATTGATATGAGTCATTATAACCTTTAAGAGTTATTGTCGGCATGGTTAGTTATAATGTTGGTTGAAAACCTGGGTGTTGTTTAAGCTTATTTATGCAAACAAGAGCAAAAGAGTTCGTAAAAGTTTTTCTTTTTCACTTTCAGTTCATCCACTGAATTGCTCGAGGACAAGCAAAGGTTTAAGCTTGGGGGAGTTAATACGTCTCCAACGTATCTACTTTTCCTAACACTTTTCCTCTTGTTTTGGACTCTAATTTACATGATTTGAATGAAACTAACCCCGGGCCGACGCAGTTTTCAGTAGAACTACCATGGTGTTGTTTTTGTGCAGAAATAAAAGTTCTCGGAATGGAACGAAACTTTGCGAGGATTTTTTTATATCAATAATAAGAATTTCTGGAGCCAAGACCTTCCATAGAGGGGCACCTGGGTGGGCACAACCCACCAGAGCGTGCCCCCTCTCTTGGCGCGCCCAGGTGGGTTGTACCCACCTGGTGGCCCCGCAGACCCTGATCCCGACGCTATAAAATCACATTATTCTAGAAAAAACTAGGGAGAAAGAATTATCGCAATCCACGAGACGGAGCCGCCGCCACCTCCTGTTCTTCATCGGGAGGCCAGATCTGGACTCCGTTTGGGGCTCCGGAGAGGGGGATCTTCATCCTTCATCATCACCAACCCTTCTCCATCGCCAATTCCATGATGCTCCCCACCAAGAGTGAGTAATTCCTTCGTAGGCTCGCTGGTCGGTGAGGAGTAGGATGAGATTCATCATGTAATGAGTTAGTTTTATTAGGGCTTGATCCCTAGTATCCACTATGTTCTTAGATTGATGTTGCTATGACTTTGCCATGCTTAATGCTTGTCACTTTGGGCCTGGGTGCCATGAACTCATATCTGAACCATTTATGTTATCATCATTATATCCATGTTTTAGTTCCGATCTTGCAAGTTATAGTCACCTACTACGTGTTATGATCCGGTAACCCCGGAGTGACAATAACCGGGACTTCTTCCGGTGATTACCATAGTTTGAGGAGTTCATGTATTCACTATGTGTTAATGCTTTGTTCCGGTTCTCTATTAAAAGGAGGCCTTAATATCCATTAGTTTTCAGTATGGAACCCGCTGCCACGAGAGGGTAGGACAAAAGATGCCATGCAAGTTCTTTTAATAAAGCACGTATGACTATTTACGGAATACATGCCTACATTATATCGATGAACTGGAGCTAGTGCCGTATCACCCTAGGTTATAACTGTCTCATGATGAATATCATCCAACAAGTCACTGGTCCAATGCCTACGAATTTATCTTATATTGTTTCTACTAAGTTACTACTGTTGTCATCGCTGTTACACTTGCTACAAAATTCATGTTATCACTGTAACCGTTACTGTTACTCCTGTCACTACTATCAAAACTATCATATTATTTTGCCACTGATCACTTGCTGTAGATAATTAATCTCCAAGTGTGGTTGAATTGACAACTCAACTGCTAATACCTTCAAATATTCTTTGGCTCCCCTTGTGTCGAATCTATAAATTTGGGTTGAATACTCTACCCTCAAAAACTATTGCGATCCCCTATACTTGTGTAGTATCTCTTCAAAATATAATTGCAAAAGAAAGTTATCCCTACAATATCGTATAGTCTGGCTATGCTCCATCTTCCCCATACAAAGTATTTATATCATGCACAACCCCGATGACAAGTCAAGCAATTTTTTCACAGCTTTTATGTTCTCAAACCTTTTCAACTCTCACGCAATACATGAGCGTGAGCCATGGATATAGCAATATAGGTGGAATAGAATATGGTGGAGGTTGTGAAAAAAAGAGAAGATAGTCTCACATTAACTAGGCCTATCAATGGGCTATGGAGATGCCCATTAATAGATATTAATGTGAGTGAGTAGGGATTGCCATGCAACGGATGCACTAGAGCTATAAGTGTATGAAAGCTCAAAAAACAAAGTGGGTGTGCATCCAACTTGCTTGCTCATGAAGACCTAAGGAAATTTGAGGAAGCCCATCATTGTAATTTACAAGCCAAGTTATACAATGAAAAATTCCCACTAGTATATGAAAGTGACAAAATAGGAGACTCTCTATCATGGAGATCATGGTGCTACTTTGAAGCACAAGTGTGGAAAAAGGATAGTAGCATTGTCCCTTCTCTCTTTTCTCTTTTATTATTATTTATTATTTTATTATTTGTTATTTTTGGTGGGCACCTAAGGCCTCTCTTTTTTATTTGGGTTTTGCTGGCCTCTTTTATTTTTCATAAAGTCCAGAGTCTCATCCCAACTTGCGAGGGAATCATAGCTTCCATCATCCTTTCCTCACATGGGACAATGCTCTAATAAGATTGGTCATCACACTTTTATTTACTTACAACTCGATACCTAGAACAAAATATGACCCTATCTGAATACCTCCGGTGGTGTACCGAGATATGCTATGATCTAGCATAGAAAATGACATCAAAAAATGGACAAGCCATGAAAACATCATGCTAGCTATCTTACGATCATGCAAAGCAATATGAAAAATGATGGTGTGTGTCATAATAAACAGAATGGTGGAAGTTGCATGGCAATATATCTCAGAATGGCTATGGAAATGCCATAATAGGTATGTATGGTGGCTGTTTTGAGGGGGTATATGGTGGGTTTAATGCACCGGCGAAAGTTGCGCGGTACTAGAAAGGCTAGCAAAGGTGGAAGGGTGAGAGTGTGTATAATCCATGGACTCACATTAGTCATAAAGAACTCACATACTTATTGCAAAAGTCTATTAGTCATCGAAGCAAAGTATTAGACGCATGCTCCTAGGGGAGAGGTTGGTAGGAGTTAACCATCGCGCGCTCCCGACCTTCACACAAGGTTGACAATCAATAAACAAATCATGCTCCGACTTCCTTACATAACAGTTCACCATACGTGCATGCTACGGGAATCACAAACCTTTACACAAGTATTTCTACCAATCCACAATTACTCACTAGGATGACTCTAATATCACCATATTTATATTGCAAAACTATTGCAAGGAATCAAACACATCATATTCGGTGATCTACAAGTTTTATGTAGGATTTTATGATTAACCATGTGAATGACCAACTTCTGTTAACTCCCTAAATAGATATAAGTGAAGCATGAGAGTTTTATTATTTCTATAAAAGATAATCCCATTATCTAACAAATATAAGTTAATCAAAAGAGCATTTTACAATTGGCGGTTTTCTATGTGTAGAGAAACAGGCAATCCAAACTTCAAATGATATAAGTGAAGCACATGAAGCATTCTATAAAGCCATACTCGAAAGATATAAGTGAGGTTCAAAAATCCTTCTATAAATCAACCATAGACTTTCTCATACCAGCATGGTGCATTATTAAAATAAAAATAAAAAGCACACGATGCTCCAAGATTTACGCATATCATGTGAAGAATAAAAATATAGCTCCAAGTAAAATTACTGATGGTTGTTAGAAGAAAGAGGGGATGCCTTCTTGGGCATCCCCAAGTTTAGTTTCTTGGAAGTCCTTGAATATTACCTTGGGGTGCCTCGGGAATCCCCAAGCTTATTCTCTTTCCACTCCTTATTCCTTCATCCATCGTGATCTCACCCAAAACTTGAAAACTTCAACCACACAAAACTTAACAAAACCCTCGTGAGATACGTTAGTATAATAAAACAAATTACTGCTTTAAGTACTGTTGACAACCAATTCATATTTTGTTTTTGCATTGTAGATATTGTAATATAACTTTTCCATGGCTTATACAACCGATACAATCGATAGTTTCATCAAAACGAGCAAAACAATGCATCAAAAACAAAATCAGTCAAAAACAGGACAGTCTATAGCATTCTGAACATTTACTATACTTTTGTAACTCTAAAAAATCTGAAACATTAGGAAAAAATAAACAATTTTCGTAGAAGTACTCTGTAAAAAATTTAGAAACTTTTGACATTTCAGTAAAAAAGGAAAATGCACGCACTACAGCCAAAGTTTCTGTTTTTGCACTGCACACACCAAACAAGCAATCTAATCATCCTAAACGCAAATCTTAGCACATTATTTTTATAATACACTAGATTTATACAAGGGGATAATTATTTTTGTTGAAAAGTTTCTATAATTAAGATTCACAAAGTTTCCATGGGCATGAACAAAGTTCAAGGAGCTCCCCCACTTCAACGGTGCTCGTCCTTCTTACTTTCACTTCTCTTTTTGAAAAAGTTTTAGGTTCCCCTATTTTTTGAAGTATATAAAAGCACACAACGGAATAAAATGACTCTCTAAAACTTTCGGGTTGTCTCCCTGGCAGCGCTTTCTTTAAAGCCATTAAGCTAAGCATAAAGTGCTCAAGTAATGGATCCACCCGGATCCCAAGGCATGTCAAAGCCAATTTTAATTAACAATGATTTGTAATTTAGTAGTGAGCACAAAGTGATATATATCATGTGACAACGAAGTCTAACTCTCTACCTATGCATTCTCATGTGAGGGAGTCCTGGATTAGGGGGTCCTCGGATAGCCGACCTATTGTTGTGGGCCAAACTGTGAGGGCTACTTACCGAACACCGGAAGATTTGAAGGCTCAGTCTCCAGGATGGAAGCTTCAAGGAGAATGTCTTGAGCTCCAAGTTTGATGTAGTAAATAGGCATATTTATCTCTTCGGCATGTAAGCGACCATGTGTAAACCATAGGCATCCTCGGCATCTATATAAGCCAGAGGGTTTTAGGGTGTAGGGACAGAACGACTCGTCTAGGGTTATCTATACGATCTCGAGGTAGATCAACTCTATAACCCCCCTACCATCAATACAACCAAGCAGGACGTAGGGTATTACCTTCATAGGAGGGCCCGAATCTGGGTAACTCGTGTCCCATTCGTCTCTTGTTATCGTTGATTCTAATCTCATAGTTCGGGACCCCCTACCCGAGAACCGCCGGTTTTGACACCGACATTGGTGCTTTCATTGAGAGTTCCTCTGTGAGCGATATGGAATAGATGCCTCGCCTTATTATCAACAAAGAGGTCCGCAAGATGGACGTTTTCGTCCCCAGATAGATCTTCGCCTTCGGCAACATTGTGCTGCACACTGATTCCGCTGGCCATCTAGGTCGCGTTGAGAACTTCGCCCCCGATCGAGAGGTCAAATTCAAAAACTTAGAGTTCTCCATCGATTCTCGGAGTGACTTGTCATTAATTGGGCTCGCAGCTTCGCCTATAGCCTCCGAGGACTCTGAGGCCTTAACCTCGAGCCCCTTCTTCAGACATGCCGATGGGATCACCCACGGCAATAAGCCGATCTCTTATCCTGGTCTGGCCATTAAGCCAGATGACCGGACACGTGTTCTTTCCAAACACTCCCCATGGGTGGACGTCATGGAGGTTAGCTCCATGAGTTCCGAACAGCTAGATCCGATTGGGCCCTCGGCGGTCGACGAGGCCCGGGAGTGATTCTCGTCGATGAACATCGCCGATGATCCAGCTCCTATCTATGCTCAGTTCGGTTATAGTGCGGGCAGGGATGAGTTTTTCGACCCATCTACCACCCACTTGATAGCCACCGTCGAAGATTTAACCGACGTGTGGGACTATGCCTCTGAGGAGGCGGAATACATGGATGAAGAGGACCGAGCTCCCACACCCGTTAACATTTGGAGTTGCACCACCACTTCTACATACGACGTCTACATGGTGGATACTCCTGCCACCAATGGCGATATCACGCCTCACAACGTCGGCGACAAATCGGGTGATGCGCCATCAACGCACTGGAAGTCGCATAAGCGGTTCAAAAGCAAAAAGGGAAGAATAGCTATTATCAGCAATGGGGACGATAATGCCCCCGCTGATGATGACAATCCCGATATCCCCAAGCACCCGTTTGAGGGTCCAAAGGGGCCTGAGGACCAAAACAACCCCGATAATGTCAATGACCCTGAAGGCAATGAGTACCTTCCCCCTATCGAGGAGGAAGGTATACCGGAAGCCTATGACTTGTACATCCCTGATAACCTAGAAGATCAGGAAGAAATCAGGTAGCGGCTCATAGCAACGGCTCGCAGCCTAAAGGCTAAGGAGCGGCCACTCAAAGCCGAATAGGCCGACCTCAATGATCGATGGACAAAGTCTTGTCAGCCAAGGAAGTATACGGCACTGGTCTATCAAACCAGCCCAAAAGCTACCCTCGGAGAAGGTTGTTGCCGCAATTCGATGACGAACTTACTGATACTCCATCTCCAGACCATACTCCATATGACAAGCCGGACCGCCCCCTCGTGGTCGGGACAGGATGGCTGATGACGCTGGCTATATACCGACAGTGCCCCGAAGACGGGGTAAGGAGCCATTAGATCCCAATAACAGGTTTGACCTGCGAGATGACCTAGATCATAGAGCACACCGCACTAGATCCATTTATGGATCCAGAGAGTACTCGCCCGATAGACACGACGGATGCAAACCATGGTTCGACCAAAACAACAGAATCCGGGAACGCAACCGGCCCCACACAGACGCCAAATATAGGCGGGACATAGCATGGGTTAGAGGCGTCGCTCACCCACTGTGCTTCACAGATGAGGTAATGCGGCATCCGTTCCCTGAAGGGTTTAAACCCGTGAGTATAGAACAGTACGACGGGACCACTGACCCAACTGTATGGATCGAGGAATTCCTCCTCCATATCCACATGGCGCGAGGAGACGATCTCCATGCCATCAAATACCTCCCTCTTAAGCTTAAGGGGCCAGCTCGGCACTGGTTAAACATCCTCCCCGAATACTCCATTGGATGCTGGGAAGACCTGGAGGATGCGTTCCGCTCTAACTACCAGGGAACCTATGTCCGCCCGCCGGACTCTTCCGATCTCAGCAAAGTCGTCCAGAAGCCCGACAAGTCTACTCGGCAGTTCTGGAATTGGTTCTTGACTAAGAAGAACCAAATCGTCAACTGTTCGGATGCTGAGGCCATAGCCTCCTTCTGGCACAATATTCGGGACGAATGGCTGGCCTGCCAGCTAGGCCAGGATAAACCTCGGACTATGTCCGCCCTTACATCCCTCATGACCCGCTTTTGCGCAGGCAAAAACAATTGGCTGGCTAGACGTAGCCACAATTCGGAGGATCCCATCGCACCTAAAGCCCGGGACGGCAATTCAAAGCGAAAGCGCAATAAGAATAAGCGCCATCACAATAATAGCGACGCCAATGACACGGCTGTAAATGCCGGATTCCGCAACTCCCGACCTGGGCAGCGAAAGAAGCCTCCTAAAGGCAATCATGACGGACCCACTTAGCTTGAGAAGATCATGGAAAGGTCGTGCCAAATCCATGGGACTTCGGAAAAGCCCGCCAACCACACACACCGTAACTGTTGGGTGTTTAAACAGGCCGGCAAGATACCACCCGAAGACCAAGGCAAAAGCTCTCGCAGCGAGGATGAAGATGAGCCTCGGGGTCCAATTGGTGGTGGATAGAAGAAATTCCCTCCCAAAATCAAAATGGTGAACATGATATACGCCACCCATATACCCAAGAACGAGAGGAAGCGCGCCCTCCGGGAAGTCTACGCGATGGAACCCGTAGCCCCAAAGTATAACCCATGGTCGGCATACCCGGTCACCTTTGATCGGCGTGATCATCCGACTAGTATCCGCCATGGGGGGTCGGTGGCCCTCGTCCTAGACCCATCATAGATGGGTACCATCTCACAAAAGTCCTAATGGACAGAGGAAGTAGCCTCAACCTGATTTACTCAGATATGGTGAAAAAGATGGGCATAGATCTGTCAAGGATCAAACCCAACAGCACTACCTTCAAAGGAGTAATCTCGGGCATTGAGGCCCGATGCATGTGCTCTGTAACTCTGGAAGTTGTTTTCGGCTCACCCGGTAACTTTCGCAGCGAAGACTTGATCTTCAACATGTGCCCTTCCATAGCGGCTATCACGCGCTGCTCGGTCGGACTGTGTTCGCTCGTTTCAATGCAGTCCCACATTACGCATACCTCAAGCTCAAGATGCCGGCCCCCAAGGGGGTCATTACTATCGAGCACTCCCTTAGAACTGAAGAACATGCACTGGCCCCAGCGGACAAATTCAGTTACAAAGAAGATCGACAAGTTCTGATATCCGCCATAAAGGCACAAAAGGCTGGGAAGCGAGTTCGGCTATGGACCGAAAACTCAGATCCTCCCTCCTCCCCTCTATAGGGACTCGCCCCCACCACACAACCCTAGGACCAGCAAAGTACGTGCCGAGGAGGCACAACTTCGCACTCTAGATTCCATGGGTAGCGGTGGGGAAATTAAGATGGGTGTTTGGCTACCCCAAACTGTTACCATCAACACGTCTTCGAACGAAATGCAGACGCTCCTAAAATATCCTACCTACGGCGTAAAGCTCACCTACAATTCGGCGGCCTCTCAAGATTTTGTTAGTAAAATCCGCCTGCCGAACACTAACACCCATTAAGGTGAATCTGAGGGCAGGAGTCAACTAGCAAGGAGGCATACCAAGGACGTCATGTTACCAATTGAAGACCCCCCGTACAACAACTCCTATACGCTTCTATTCCTTATTTTCTTTCAAATACCTGTAAACAGATCCTTTGGCAATCTGAGTTTTAAGAGTTATTTAGAAAATGCAAAAATTGCGTGGCGCAAGTTCGCCTCGTTTGTCCTGTTTTTGGTGCATATTTTTCCTTTCTCCTTCTTCTTGTGAACCTGTTCGGTATGACATGAGGTAACCGGCTGATAGACCGGGGCTCGCGTTCAAACACAAATCGCCCTATTTATCATGCGTTTGGCGTCTTGGCGTTCACTTTATATGCATCGGTTCCAAACTATGTCTTTGGTCAATAAGTTGGGTTTCCCGGCTCCTGTGCTTGCCCCTTTACGTTCCGCTCGTTCAGCTAAAAGAGCAAAGGGCGCACCCCTGCGATTGTGCTTCTGGATAGTCTGGTCAAGCATCTCAGGGGAGAAAGCCGAAAACGGATTGTCATAGTATGGGCGATCCGATCTGTGAACCCCGAGTTGAAAGTGTTATACTTCAATCCTCGTATGTGGTAATTCTGTGTTATACGATGAACCTGCCCTTTGTGCAGACATTATGATGTCGGCTTCGGCCACGGTTCATCCGAACATCACAACACTCCGGTGGCTAATCGTACGCTTCCCGTAGTCCTTTTCACGCCCCTCCAGCTAAGTGAAAGAAATAAAGCACTATAGTCTGATTGCCTAGTGTGTCGCACTATACCGCCTTCGGGTTCCGATAATACGGATAAGGGACATAGTGCATTGGCATAGACACCCCATGTAGCATCTACGTGGGGGCTGAAGCCGACGACTCGCATCTTTCAGTATTAAGCGGCCACATAGGAGTTATAAAGGAATGCAAAACCATATAAGAGCGAATACTAATATCATTAAAAGTTATCGCAAGTCTTTGGACATGTTACAAGCTCATTCAAATAATTTTTCACCTGAAGACTGCGACGCTATCACCCGAGCACTCTCCATCACTCCATCGAAGTATAGCTCGGGGCGTCTATGCTGCTTCTCGGGTGGCGGCGGGTCGGTGGCGACCTTCATCAGATTTAGCCCCGGCCAGTGCACTTTGGCCTTGGCAAGGGCCATCCGGACTCCTTCGATGCAAGAGGAGCGCTTGAAGGTGTTGAGGCGAGGCATAGTAGCGATCGGTCTCTGCACCAGGCCGAAGTAGTTGCCTGGTAGCAGCTTGCTGGGCCATAAGCAGATGTAGAGGTCCTTCATGTCCGGCTCCGCCATCTGGTGCAGCTCCATCAGCTGTTTCAGCTGCTCCACCCGAAGAGGAGGACGCTCGGGGGCTCTGAACTGTGCCCAGAATGTCCGAGCTTCATCTTCCTTTCCCCGCGAGGCGAACAGCTAATTGGCGTCCGCCACGCTCTTCTAGAGATCGGAGGATGCGCCTGAGGATCGCCACACACGGGTAAGCAATTCAAATATGTTATCCCCGAATATGCACTTTAGTGAGTACAGCTTACCATCTAATATGCCCTTGGCCTGGCGCACTTGCTCCTCATAGAACCGTCTGTCTAGGCGCTCCTTCTGGAGTTCGGTTTGCAAGGTGGACAGTTCGGCCGAGCTTGCCTTGTTCTTCTGCTCCAAGGCCTCACATCTCTCACTGGCATCCTTTAGCTCCTGCTGAACCTCTGCCACGCGAGCTTCATGCTTGCCACTAGTGGCTTGCATGGCGGAAAGGGCAACAACCGTTTCCTTAGCAGCCGCCCTCTCCACGGCCGTCTCGGCCTTCGCACGCTGGAGCTCAGCCTTGAGCCTCTCCACCTCCTTCGTCGAGGCTGCGCGTGCATTATATAATATGAAGAAGCTATATTCGGACTATAGAGCTCAGACAAAGGCATACGGATTTTGTTTTAACATACCTTGGGCCTCGCCGAGATTTAGCTCATCCAGCTCTACGCCATTTATGGTCGCCGCCGATGACGAAGACTGCATTACACACACAGTTAATACATTACATGGGCTCTCAATTCCTGAATTATAGACAATCTGATCCCGTAATGAGCATCTAGTTCGGTATTGGATTCAGATGTGCCCCCTAGGTGAGCTTTTCCACCTCACCTAGGACTCGAGGGCTGCCATGTATACAATACGAATAAACGAAATTCTTTGCAGAATAAACATCGTGTGACTTACTTGAAAACCTGCAAGGAGACCTTTGAAGGCCTCCTTTAGTCCATTTTCAACGGACTGGATGCTTTGTAGTACCGCACCCATAAGGGTGCGGTGATCCTCGGGGATGGAGGCGCTCGATAGAGCCTCCTCCATGACCGACCACCTCTTGGTCGGTGGTGCTGGGGATGATCGGATTTCCCGATTACCCACCGGGGATTGGACTGGTGCCTCCGGAGGCATTGCGCTCCGGAGATGTTCTCGGAGAGGACTGAGCGTCCGCTTGTCCAGCCTCCTCGGTATCCAGGCGGGGTGGTGCCCCCCGGTCTTCAGTGGCCGAACCATTAGCCTCGGCCACAATACGATCTCCCTCGCCCCTGTGTCCGCCTCCATTGGAGTAGGCTGGGATGACACCTCCACGTCGTCCTTCGTGGCGCCTGGAGTGGTGGGATGCGAAGTGTCCCCGCTCTTTGCCAGTTCGGCGGGCTGGGTCTCCCGTCCGATATCACCTCGGTGGGGATAACGCGCGGGGGGCTACAAGGCTAATAACCTATGTGTTTGCAAACTCTAAATCTACTCATGATAAATAGGAGGGTCTTCGGATCCTAACCTGGATGGGGGGCTTGACCCATAGGATCCTTCGCAGAACCTCCTTGGGTCTTCGAATGCGAAGCCCGAGTCCGAGCTATCGTCGGGCAGAACCACCCACGTCTGTTGCACCCTCTTCGGGGCAGGAGAAGCGACCTGCTCTGGGGCATCCGAAGACGACGCCCTTTTCCTGGCACGAGGGGAATTGCCTCCCCCCTTGGCCTCGACCTCGGCCTCCTCTTCTTCTTCTTCTTCTTCTTCTTCTTCTTCTTATTATTATTATTCCTCCTCAGCCTCCTCCTAATTTGAGGAGGCAGGTGTATCCTCGGATGCGGCATCAGGCTGGTCCCTGATGTGGAGGCCAGCCTGGCCTGGTTTCTTCTTCTTCTCCTTCTTCGTAGGAGCCTCGTAAGGCTTCACCACTAGAATCTTGGCTAATAGCCCGGTCCTCTCGTCTTCGGGCTGAGGCGCTGGACTATTGATGTTGACGGCTTTCTTCAGCCATCTTTGCTAGAACAGATCGGATAAGGGGTTATAGGAATTTTCTATGTAATGAAGCCGACCAAGCTAGGGTGTATCGTACCTCGGAATCGGGCTTGATGGCGTGCAGACCCTTGTCCTCCTCCTCGCATGGCCAGCTCTTTATTGATTTGAAGAGCGCCTTCCACAACTTCTCCCGTGTAGTGCGGAAGAGGTTCTAGACTGTGGGCTCGGCTTCGAGTTCTCAAGCCCACAAGGGGGGTCTCGATGCTAGCAGGGGAGGACGCGTCTTTGAAGCATCACCTGGACCACACCGGTCAACTTGGTGCCCTCATCGACCAAGGAGTGGATGCGCTTCTGCAGACCAGTCACCTCCTTGCCTGATCCCCAGACAATGCCCTTTTCAAGGCATGAAGCCAGTCTGGTGGGGGGACCGGGTCTGAATGCGGCGGTGGGGAGCTGGCCCTCTTCTTGTGGTTCGATGATGTAGAACCACTCTTTTTGCCACCCCTTGATGGTGTCGATGAGGGTGCCCGACGGCCACCTGACGCGGGTGAGCTTACCGATGACGGCCTCGCTGTAATCCGCGTGCTTGCCGCCGACGCACTTGGGCTTGATGTTGAAAACCTGCAGCCAGAACCCGAAGTGCGGCTCGATGCGCAGGAAGGCCTCATAGACGAGGATGAATGCTGAGATGTGCATGATGGAGTTCGGCGGGAGGTCATGGAAGTTGAGGCCATAGAAGAACACCAGCCGCCTACCGAAGGGGTGGAGTGGGATGCTCAACCCCCTGATAAAGCGTGGGATGAACACCACCCTCTCACCTTGCCTGGGGGTGGGGATCACTTAGCCCTCCTCCGCTGCGCGGTGACGGATGTTGGCGGGGAGGTAGCCGGCCTTCTTGAGGTCGAGTATGTCCTGGTTGGTGACCGTGGAAGCTTCCCACTGGCCGTTGGAGCCCGCTATTGCTGAGCTCAAAGGTGAGGGCGGAGAGACCTAGATCTGTGCTCCGGAGGCACAAGGGAATGGGAGGCGGAGAAGTCGAATGGAGAGGATAAAAAGCCTTTGGGGTTTTCCTCCTCTTTTTATGAAGCCTATCGATGTGGACTCCCCTCGCTGCACGGTGAATCCCTCCATTTCCCGAGACACGCGAGCCGTTGCGTGTGCGTGATTAAGTATATCCCGTAAACAAGGGGACATGGTCGGTATATTGATAGATTGTGATGATTAAAACAGCCTCGAACCCGCGAATCGAGTCTATGCGACTGGCCTAGCGGTCATGGTGGGTCGTAGCCTTTCTTTAGAAAGATCGTCAGAGGGCCGTTGTTTATCCCCTGACGTTTGGCCTTCAAATCCAATCAATTTGCAGTATTCAGACGTGCCACTATGCGGGAGACTACTTGTCATCGGAGGCCGAACTATGGTTCGGTAGGAAGGAACTCACCTCGCAAGCTGAAGATTCTGTTCGCGAAGCAATCGGAGTTGAAGACCCTTGGCGTTGGAGGCAAGTTCGAGGGCTACTGAGGGATTCCTGGATTAGGGGTTCCTCGGATAGCCGACCTATTGTTGTGGGCCGGACTATGAGGGCTACTTACCGAACACCAGAAGATTTGAAGGCCCAGTCTCCAGGACGGAATATTCAAGGAGCACGGCTTGCGCTCCACGTTTGATGTAGTAAATAGGCATGCTTATCTCTTCGGCATGTAACCGACCATGTGTAAACCCTAGGCATCCTCGGCATCTATATAAGCCGGAAGGTTTTAGGGTGTAGGGACAGAACGACTCGTCTAGGGTTAGCTATACGATCTCGAGGTAGATCAACTCTGTAACCCCCCATACCATCAATACAACCAAGCAGGACGTAGGGTATTACCTCCATAGGAGGGCCCGAACCTAGGTAAACTCGTGTCCCCTTCGTTCCCCGTTATCGTCGATTCTAGTCTCACAGTTCGGGACACCCTACCCGAGATCCATCGGTTTTGACGCCGACATCATGTCATACAAGAACAATTGATGCACACAAAGTAAGTGCCAATACATAGCATAAGTGGTTTCATGCAGTTTTATTGTATTGGAAACATAGAGAGGTGAAGATCTGGTTCCTCTATCATAACAATTGCAAGTAGGAGCAGCAAACACATGCATATTATATCCATCAAAATCATCATGTGTGATAGTAAAATGCAACCCATCAATATAATCCTTAATAAGTGCAAAACTTCTCCGATATAGTGTAGTTGGGAGAATTCAAAAAGATAATAGGACTATCATGTGTGGGTGCAATAGCAACAATTTCATGCTTAACATAAGGAACTATAGCAAGTTCATCTCCATAAGCATAATTCATATTGGCATCATGGCCACAAGCATAGCAAGCATCAAGTTCATCAAAAAGGGATATTTCAAATGAATCTGAGGGATCATAGCAATTATCATAGCATTCATCCTTCGATAAGAACGAAGGGAAATTAAACAACATATGAGTTGGAGAGTTACACTCATTACAAGGTGGGCACGGGTAGCTAATCCGCTCTTCCTCCTTTTGTTCTTCGCTCTCCTTGTCATCTTTTTCATCCAATGAGCTCACAGTGTCATCAATTTTTTCTTCCATAGATTCCTGCAAAATATTAGTCTATTCTTGGATAGCAGAGACTTTCTCAATAAAATCATTAATACCAGCATTATATTTATAATTCTCATAGCATTGGCGAAGCATAGCCAAATTTTGGGATCGGTAAACAACATCGTCATAATCTTCATACTTTTGATACAAAGCTTCAATTTCATAAGCACCCTTAAAAGCAACAAACTCTTCTATTTGCTCCACATCATAGTAATCATATATACCATTAGCATAAGAAACCAAGGTTTCATTATCATTAAATTTACATGAAAATGGAAGGTGTTTAGCCTTCATCCTAGAGCAACAAGTAATATCATATCTCAAGCATAGATTCCAAGCATAGCATTTCAACATATGAATTTGATCCGATAACAGTTTTCCTTTTTGAGTCAAAAGATAATACCTAAAGTATTCACGTTGATCCAACGTGAATCCCATTATATAATTGAATGGCTTTTTCCCAGGATTATTAAAGTAGTGCATAATATCTTTCACATAAGAGCATCGAGGGTTTTAGAAGGTTTCCCATCTCCATGAACAGCAAGCAAACCTAATTTTTTTGGTATTTCGTGTTCCATATCCATAACTAAAGATAGAGAACAACTTAGAACAGCAAATAAAATCTACTTAGTGATAAAGCAAACAAGCACACACGAGAATATTCACCCCACGCTATTGCTCCCCGGCAACGGCGCCAGAAAAAGGTCTCGATAACCCACAAGTATAGGGGATCAGTTGTAGCCTCTTTCGATAAGTAAGAGTGTCGAATCCAACGAGCAGCCAAAGGTAGAACAAATATTCCCTCAATCTATCGACCACTGATACAACTCTACGCATGCTTAACGTTCGCTTTACCTAGAACAAGTATGAAACTAGAAGTATTTTGTAGGTGTGACGGGATAGGTTTGCAAGATAATAAAGAACACGTAAATAAAAACTAGGGGCTGCTAAGATAAAGTAACAATTAAGTTAGTTTAAGGAGTGTGGAAAAGTGCTGGTAGGAGTTGCAAAATTGTCCCTAGGCAATCGATAACTAGACCGGTCATCATTATTGTAATTTTATACGAGGGAGAGGCATAAGCTAACATACTTTATCTACTTGGATCATATGCACTTATGATTGGAACTCTAACAAGCATCCGCAACTACTA
Organism: Hordeum marinum; assembly: GCA_022496015.1. NCBI lineage: Eukaryota > Viridiplantae > Streptophyta > Magnoliopsida > Poales > Poaceae > Hordeum > Hordeum marinum. The sequence continues at coordinate 381,626,280 of CM039677.1, read as the reverse complement.
AATAATCATTAAGGTAAAACCCAACCATAGCATTATAAGGTAAGTCCTCTTTAATCCCATATGCAACAACTCACCTACTCGGGTTTATGCTTCTGTCACTCACGCAACCCACCATAGGCAAATCATGAACACATTGCTACACCCTACAACGAGGATCCCTCATGCTTGCGCGATACGGAGAGCAGCATAGGATAGCACCAATAATAAAACATGCAACTCAAACCAATCATGATCATCAATCAACCCATAGGACAACAAAAATCTACTCACACATCATAGGATGGCAACACATCATTGGATAATAATATGAAGCATAAAGCACCATGTTCAAGTAGAGGGTACAGCGGGTTGCGCGAGAGTGGACTATTGTACATAGATGGGGGAAGGTGATGGAGGTGTTGGTGAAGATGATGGAGTTGTTGTAGTAGATAGTCGTCATGATGATGGTCCTGGCGGCGTTCCGGTGCCACCGGGAGAGAGGGGGAGAGAGTCCCCCTCCTTCTTATTCTTCCTTGCCCTTCCCCCTAGATGGGAGAAGGTTTTCCCCTCTGGTCCATGGACTACATGGCTGCGGAGGGGCGAGATCCCCTCCGAGATTGGATCTCTCTCTCTGTTTCCTTTTGTTTCTGCGCTCCCAGATTCTGGCCTTTCATCGTTTCTTAAATTCCCGAAGATCCGTAACTCCGATTGGGCTAAAATTTTGGGGGGATCTTTATCCAAAAAATATTTTTCTTGTGGAAAAATAAGGGCACTAACCGACTTAAGGGTTGGTCACAAGGGCCTAGGTCACGGCCAGGTGGGTAGGTCGCGCCTGGCAGGCATGTGACCTCCCCGGGCATCGTCTCGCGCTCATTCTTTTTCCCCAAAATCACATATATTCCAAACAAATCTCCGTAATATTTTATCGCATTTGAAATTCGTTTGATATGGATTTTCTATGAAACAAAAAACATGCAAGAAACATGAACTGACACTGAGCACTGGATCAATATGTTAGTCCCAAAAATAGTATAAAAAGTTGCCAAAAGTGTATGAAGGTTGTAGAACATTGGTATGAAACAATCAAAAGTTATAAATATGACGGAGACGTATCACCTATCACGACATTTCCATGGCCATTCTAAGATACATTTCCATGCAAATTCCATTGTCACTTCACATGACTAGTTCGTTTATCGGCATATTGCTTTGCATGATCATATAGATCCGACATAGTATATATGGCAAAGCCACTGTCCATCATACTTTTGATACATGTCACGCTAGATCTTTGTGCATCCTGGTACACTACTAGAGGCATTCATATAGAGTCATGTCGTCCTATCAGTTTTTTATATTGAGTTGTAAGTAAATAACACTGTGATAAGCATCCTTATTAGAGCATTGTCCCAGTGACGAAAGGATGATGGAGACTATGACTCCCCCACAAGTCGGGATAAGACTCCGGACGAAAAATGAAAAATGAGGGAGGCCAAATGAGCCCACCACAATATACATATATATATATATGAGGGGGCGAAAAAAAAGAAAAGGCCCACCATGAAAAAGAAAAAGAATAAATGAGGGGAAAATAGAGAAGGGACTTCGCTACTATCCTTTACCACACTTGTGACTCAAAGTGGTACCATTTCTTCGTATAGAGAGTCTCTTGTCTTGTCTCTTCCACATGCTAGTGGGAATTAAATTTTCATTATAAACATGGCTTGTATATTCCGATGCTGGGCTTCCTCAAATGTCGGAGGTCTTCATGAGCAAGTAAGTTGGATGCACACCCCACTTAGCTTCAGTTGAGTTTTCATACACTTATAGCTCTAGTGCATCATTTGCATGGCAATCCCTACTCCTTGCATTGACATTTATCGACGAGCATCTCCATACCCCGTTGGTACGCCTAGTTGATGAGAGACTATCTTCTCCACTTTTTACCCCTTTGATATCTACCATCCTATTCTACTCCACCTACATGCTATGTCCAATGGCTCACACTCATGTATTGCGTGAAGAATAAAATGTTGATGCATATTGAAAAAGCATGATCCAATTGCCTGACTTGGACACCATGGTTTTAACATTTGTATTAATGTGGTGAAGATGGAGTCATGCCTCGCTAATATAATAAGATGAACGAGGGTAAATATTCCTTAAGGATCATATAATTTGAAAGATTAATGATTTTGTTTCTTATACTTATAAGTATTGCTATGCTAATGTTTGTTAATTCATAGTTTCTCTGCGAGCATACATACAAAAGATTACATAATGGGTAGCATGTCAAATAAAAAATTATGTTTGTATCAGCTACCTATGCTAAGACGAGCAGGAATTAACCTTGGGGTTGCTTGATACATCTCCAACGTGTCTATAATTTTTGATTGTTCCATGCTAATATATTATCATTCTAGGATACTTTTGGGGCATTTATTTACCAATTTATAATATTTTTGAGCACTAACCTATTGACCCAATGCCGAGTGCTAGTTGCTGTTTTCTGCATGTTTTTCACTTTTCAGGTTTATAGTACCAAACGAAGTCCAATTGCCACAATACTTTTTTGAGATTTTTTCTGGACCAAAAGAAGACCTGAAAGCTTAGGAAGGAGGTCAGGAGCCCTGGGGGGCGCCCTGATGTGTGTTGGCCCCCTCGTGGCTCTCCCGATGCCCCTCTTTGTCCTATAGATTCTCTAATATCGCAAAAAAAACGAGAGGAGGTACCGAAACAATTTTTACGCTGATGTAAGTCTCTATTCCGATGGGAGCCCATCTATAGTCCATTTCGGCACCCTGTCGGAGGGGGGATCGATCTCGGAGGACCTCTTCATCAACCTTGCTGCCCTCATGATGACGTGTGAGTAGTTCACCACAGACCTACAGGTCCATAGCTAGTACCTAGATGGTAATCTCTCTATCTTGATCATCAATACAACGTTCATCACATCTTTGCCTTGATCTATGTGATGTAATCCCTTTGTATGGTGCGTTTGTTGGGATCCGATGAACTGTGGGTTTATGTTCAGATTATTCATGATAAATATTTGAGTCTTCTCTGAAATCTAATAAGATTCTTATGTGCATGATCATTATAGCTTCGCAATTCTCTCCGAGAGATTGAAATAGTTTGGCCAACTAGATTGATATTTCTTCGGCGAGAGAGTTGCGTTGTGGTAGGTTCAGCCTGACGAGTTTCTATATCCCACTGACAAAGTAGGGGATAAGATGCGTCTTTGTGTTGCTGCTACTAAGGATAAAACGATGGGGTTTATTCATATTGCTTGAGTTTACTTTGTCTACATCATGTCATTGTTCTCCAAGCATTACTTTGTTTTACTTAATACTCTAGATGCATGTTGGATAGCGGTCGATGAGTGGAGTAATAACAACAGGTGCAGGAAGGAGACGGCCTATTTGCTTATGGACGTGATGCCTATATACACATGATTGTTTCCGTGAATCGCATAACTATCTACTTTTCTATCAATTGTCCAACAATAATTTGTTTACCCACCGTATGCTATTTTTATGAGAGATACCACTAGAGAAAACTACGGGCCATGGGTCTATTCATTTATATATTTACAAATGCTACTATTACCTTGTTGTCATTTGTTTGCTTTCATTTTATATTGCAATTTACAATTATCTACACAGTTCACTTGCTTGCAAATAACGAGACCAAGGAGATTGACAACCATCTTGCCAGCGTTGGGTCAAGTTGTTTGCTCTTTTGTGTGTAGCTGCTAAAGATGGTTGAGGATTGATATTCCTATTGGTTCGATAAACCTTGATTTGATAACTGAGGGAAGTACTTATCCACATTGTATTGTGATAACCCGTTCCTCTTCACGGAAAACCCAACGCAGATCACAAGTATCAGGTGACAACCCTAGCTCTATGCCGAAGTGTGGTGATTTGCTTCACCTCTGTTGATGACATGCGTGTTGGTGGAAGAAGCTTGTGTTGGTGTTACCCTCCCAGAGAAAAAGAATTCTCGATCGTTGCCTTGCAATTGTACGTTTCAAACAATGTGGGGGTAGCTTTTGCTTAAGCAGTTTACGTAGCTCGCTCTCCTGTGATGTCTTTGTCCGTGAATCCATGGCTTTGTCTAATCTATAGACGACTTCCATGACACTCGCAATTTGGAGCTTGATTCTGCCGATCCACCAGTCCGCTTCATTCTCGAGACTTTTGGTCCTGGCCCTTAACTTCAAATCCAGGGCAACAAAGGGTTTGCCCTCCTCAGGAATCAATCCCCAAGGGCGGTTTGATGGCATGTCGGGTATATCTCTTCCAAATAGGCGGTGTTGAAAATATGGTCAATTTTGTCCAAGGTCACTCGGGCCCTTTCATTAAACCACGTGTATGTTCACCCGCTTAAGTATACTTCCTTGAGCTTGATTTAGTTTCACTCGAAACCGGGGCACCATCCTCTTGTTTATGAGGGTGTTGTTCTTAACCTCTGGTTGACAAACAAATTTAAAGTCGCCAACAACCACCCACTTCTCGCTATAAATTCTCGTATGTTCACCAACTCTTCATGAAATCAATCTTTTCATCATCTAGCAGTGGGCCATAGACTTTCGTAATCCACCACTCTGACCCATCGATTGGCTTGAACAAAGCCACGAGAGTGTTATTTGCGTAATGTGGGTTAGACAAAGTGACCACCGAGAAATCTCATGCAAGCAGGTCCACTTGGAGGTGGGAAATTTGGTGGCGAGCTTATGGTGATGTTTGTGTGGTACTCCACATCATCTCCCCCCTCTTGAGAAATATTCTTCTCTAGATCAAAATATTCATCACCAAAGCAGGGTGAGAGGGCGGGGATATTTAACATGTTGCTCACCGTGTACCTGTCCAATACAAGGTCCACTCGGTAGGCATTTGTAGTTCATGTGGTGGGATACCTAGAATGGACCATTAACACTATCATAATCTTTGAGCTCCTTTAGTTGGTAAATTTTTTCTTGTAGAGGTATGCACGTGAATGCATATAAGCACACAAGTAAGGACATATTGTAAGCAAACATAGCAAGATCACACCATGAAGCACTAGGCTATATCTATACGCATACTAATAACAGATCACATAGCATGGATGAAATCAATTCATTTCGACTTGAATCAATTGGATTAGAATCGAATGAGACCAAACAAGAAAACTCTAACAGATCAAAATTTATTTACCTCCTAGGTAGAAGTGCTTGCCGCTGGAGGTGGAGTTGGAGTTACTGTAGCGCGACCAAACCCTAGTGGGAGCGATGGACTAGCCAAGACAAACGAACCGACCATTGCATTATACAATGTCAAGGACCTAGACACCACACTATGTCACTCCTCGCTTGGCCATTAGAGGAACCGGGTGCCGTCGTCGAGCTTTCGACGAAGGAACCCTCGCCTTGGATCGGAGTAAGGGGAGAAAAACCTCTCACGAGGGTCAAAATCCCCACCCCAGGCATGACCGACGTGCACCCTGCAGCCGCTGTCGTAGTCAATGAACTACCTACCTCAGCACCGACCGACATGAACATCAACAATGCGTACAATGGCCACGGATCGCAGCCTGGTGCAGAAGGACGCTAGTGTTCTAATAGTTCTGAGTGGGTGAATGTCCTGCATGGTGACGTCGTCTAGTCACCGATCGTGGATTAGGTTGCGGAAGGGGGTGAGAGTGGGGCGACGCGCTTGAAGGTCGGCCATCGAAGACACTGAAGGGGCGGTAAGATAGCGAGGGACGATGGTGTGAATGTAAAGTTGGTGGTGAGGGAAGGGAGTTATAAGATGCCCGGTCGTCACCCGCTCTTACCAACGCGTGCAGGCGAGAGGCACGTGTGTTTGTGAAAAAGCGGTTGATTCAACTGCCCTCCCTCAGTGTCGGTAGACCGCTCGCCCCAAACTCTATGTCGTCATCACCGACCACCTCCGTAGCTACCCTCCCTGTCGCCTCACACCCCAACAGCTTTTGGCGGCGCTCTTTCCGATCAATGTTCTTTGGCTTGCAACCGACTGCTACGGTCGGGGTCACCACCAATTCTGCCGAGGCATCATCCTTGTCGATGGTGACGGGCAAGGTAGTCGGGGACGACATCAACGACGACGGACGAGTACGGCGACGGAGTGAGCAAGGAAGAAGGTGGAGGAGGCGGAAAATAAAGAACGAATGCAGAAGGAGTGATGGACTTGTCAATTTTGAGATGATTTGGGATGGGTTAAGCTTTGTTGGAACCGATGTGGCGAAAATGTATGCGCTTGTCCGGACGTCCCATATCCGTGCCAAATGTGAACCAGGTATGGCGGAGTACCGGGGTCAGTGCTCCGGTTACAGATGCTTAGTTATGTTTGCTCGATTTTATGTCCGAACCTTGTAACAGGGAAACCTTTGTTTAAGATAAAAGGTTATGCCATTTTTATTTTCGTAACCATGAAAATAATTCTTTTACGGGAACATGCAAATCGAAGATGCTATCGCCACTCGCAAGAAAACAAACTCCGGTCTGTACCGGCTCGTAGAATGTTGAAGTTAAAAATCAACGGGAGCTCCTGCTCCGTACGCGGGTCAAAGATACTGTAGAAACCTTCACTCGAAATATTTCTGCTTACCACCTACAGTCCTGGAGCTGACAATTTCCGTTAGAATATAGGAGGGCTGCAGGTTCTTGTTCTTAAGCAACCGGCTGACCCCGAGCGCCCGAGCCGAGCTCCTCCTCCCCACGGTGTCCCCATTTTACTTCATTTGCCGATTCCCAGGCCACGGCAAACACCGGAGCAAAACCAACCAACCACTAGGTTTTGTTTAAACCCAAAGCCGATTGGATAGGTTGTCCCGTTTGGGCGGTAGGGGTGCCGGCTCGGTCGATACATCCCAAAGGTGACGGTCTGACTCTACGTCGGGACGGAGGTCCCGAATGTAGTGCGACGTTCGTGGTCTGCGAGCGGTTGCCCTGAACAGTGTGGGCTGCGGGCAATTGGGTTGTGCGGCGTTGCTGTTTGAGGGGAGCGGTGGTATGTCGGGATGGCGGCCCCGGAAGACGGTGCCGGTTGATTGCGCTGGACGCGACGGAGCGGTGAATGTCGGGGCGGCGGCCCCGAGAGTATCACTATGGCGTCCAGACTTCTGTGACAACGATGATGGTGGGGGTGATGTCGGCGACACGACAATGGTTGCGGTAGTCGGCTCTTCTCTGATGTGTTCATGTTATAGCCTCGGATTGTTTGTTGCTGTGGAGTCGAAGCTGCGGCGGCGAGGTCCTGTGGTGTACGATGACTGGCTGTAGGTGGCCCGTTCGGCGATCTTCCGTGGCGCCAGCCGTGCCTGGTTTTGTTCTTCTGAGTTCCCGTCAGAGTTGGAGCTGCGTTGTCTGGCGCAGGTCGTCATGTCATCGATTAGGGTAGGCTTTGTCATGAGTGTTTCAGTCATGGGAATGGGCTTGGCCTTCGTTGTTCCGATTTTTACCCGATTTTCCATAATTAACTGGACAATTTTTTTCTATTTATTTAATGCATGAAGTAATCTTTGCCTCTGTTTCGAAAAAAAAAACATTCAGTTAGTGCCATGCACCAGGCCACGTGATCTTCCACGGAACGTGGTACTAGTACCACGACAAGCAGTAATGGAATCAAAACCCAACGCCCGTGGCCAGCGCGTTCGACGGAAATTTCCATCGACCTTTCATCATCGTGGAGCTGGAGCTATCAGCCATGCTACGCATCTGTAATGGCCCGCGAACCAAGCAAGCGAAAGCCTACGGGTCTGCACTATTAGCCATCTCCCGCTCGGCCCACTTCCAAACTTCGCACCGCCGCCCGCGCGGGAGTACGCCGGAACCGGTCCAGCCCGGTCTCCTCCACCTCCTTTACTCCACCCACCACAGCTTTTGTCTTGGCTGCTGCTGCTGTTGCTGCTGCTTTTACCGCTCTCGCCACGCCCCCCAACGCCCCAGGAAACCCGTGTCGCGGCCTGCGTGCCGCTCCACCTGCTGCTTTTCCACCGCGGGCCCCACACGCGTGCCCGCCCCGCCCTGCGCCTCACTCCACAGTCCACACTGCGCCGGCCGCACCGTTTCGAAACCGTTCGCGCCGCGCCGCCCGCCCCTCTATTTATGAGAACCCAGCCCAGTCCCAGAGCACATCCCCACCGCACTCCACCCACCACCGCCCCGCCGGCCTCACCGCGCACCAGGCAGCCGCTCCACCGTGCCAATGGCGACCGTCCGAGCAGCCCTCCTCGCTCTCCTCGTGGCGGCGTTGCTCCCGCTCGCTCTGTCTCGTGAGCAGGGACGCCGCCCGCATCTGCCGGGGCACGGCCTGGTCCATCGGCACGGGCCTGGCATCGGCCACCACGCCCACGCGCCGCTCGGCGGTGGCGCATGGGCGTCCGCGCACGCCACCTTCTACGGCGGCGGTGACGCTTCCGGCACCATGGGTACGTAATAATAACAAGTCCTTCACGCACAGCATTGTGCTACTCCTTCCGGCCGCATCTTCGGTGCCGTTTCCGGTGCTCACCGTTTTTGCTCGTGCGCGTGTGCAGGTGGGGCGTGCGGCTATGGGAACCTCTACAGCACGGGGTACGGCTCGAACACGGCGGCCCTGAGCACGGCGCTCTTCAACAACGGCCTCAGCTGCGGGGCCTGCTTCGAGGTGAGGTGCGATCCCGGCGGCACCGAGGCCGGCGCGCCCCACGCCTGCCTCCCCGGCTCCACCGTGGTGACCGCCACCAACTTCTGCCCGCCCAACTTCGGCGAGTCCTCCGACGCCGGCGGCTGGTGCAACCCTCCCCGCGCGCACTTCGACATGTCCCAGCCCGTCTTCCAGCGCATCGCGCTCTACCGGGCCGGCATTGTCCCCGTCTCCTACCGCAGGTGCGCCCCCCTTCTTTCACCTATTATTATCTGTATTCAGCCTTCAAACCGTTTGAGATCTGACACTGACGATGACGTGGTTCTACTCGTGCAGGGTGGCGTGCCAGAAGAAGGGCGGCATCCGGTTCACCATCAACGGCCACTCCTACTTCAACCTGGTGCTCGTCACTAACGTGGGCGGCCCCGGCGACGTGCACGCGGTGTCCGTCAAGTCCACGCGCTCGGCGGCGTGGCAGTCGCTCTCCCGCAACTGGGGCCAGAACTGGCAGAGCAACGCGCTGCTCGACGGGCAGGGCCTCTCCTTCCGCGTGACGGCCGGCAACGGCCAGTCCGTCGTCTCCAACAACGCCGTCCCGCGCGGCTGGTCCTTCGGCCAGACCTTCAGCGGCGCCCAGTTCCACTGAACGCCCGCATCGTCCGCCGAAGCAGTACTATCTGGTACTAGTAATAGTAGCGTGTAGCAGTGGTCGTCGTCAACCTCCCGATTGGAGCGTGCTGGGAAGCGCCATGGTTTTATGGTTGGTCCTTCGTCAAGCGTACGCTCTTTGGGGATTCGAAATAGTAGCAGGTAGTTAGGCCTAATATTTTATCATGGGCTTTTAATTGTCCTGGTTAGGGTGAATGAGTGAGTGGTTGCCAAAGCATTTGAACGAGGTTTTGGCTAGGATGGCAGCGGTGGTAAAGGCTGGTTTGATTAACCGATGCCGCCTTGTATCACCCGCCGATTAGCGAATGGGCCTCTGGGTAGTGGCCTTTGTCTCGAGGATGTTTGGTGTGGTCCTTGTGTGTGGTGTGTGCTTGGCTGTGATGTAACCTCATACCGAGTTAATTTAAGCCTCTGGCTTTTGCATGTTTTACTTATACACTTTTGAGTAATGCTCCCATCTTGCAATGCAATCTTGTACGCTCAAACGAGCTTAATATAATGTAAACTGACGCACAAATCTTTGTAAACTATAATACAATCGTTTAGATTACTAAAGTATTGTTCTAAACGTTCTTATATTAATTTACGGAGCTCTTATATTAGTTTATGGAGGAATTACCAGTGGTAGTTACCACTCCCGTGTCACATCCTAGTTGTTTTAGGACAGCATGTGTACATCATATTTTAATTTTTTTGCATCAATTTAAAATGGGGTAAAAGGAAATCTCTAACAATTCATTTGAATCATACCAACGTAATGAATGTGAAAAACTAACAAATTCAAAATGTCCATCTAAAATGTTTCTTATGTCTAATAAATATAGACATGAATATATCAGAGGTAATCTTAAATATTTGAACATTTCTATCGATTTAAAAATAAATATTAAAGCTGCTGAAAATGTCAAATAAAACATTATCGTTATTTCAGATTTTAAAATATTGAAACTTTTTATAGAAGTTTGAAATATTCAAACTTAGTCCTATAAAATATTTAGGATATTTTATAATTAGCTATTGTGCCTAAAATAAATAAAACAAATGTCAGAAAAACAAATCAGAACTGGAAATGTAAAAAAAAGGAAAGGAGGCACCTGGGTCCGCTGCGTCTGTTGTGAGCTCATTCTCCTTCTCCCCTCTTTTCCCCCTTCGCTAGCGCGTTCTAGCGCAGGATCCCCTCGAGACCCGAGAGCTCCTCGCCGCCGGCGAGGACGTGGCCGTGGCTGCAGTGGCCCAAGTTCGCAGCTGAGCACGTAGTCGTGCTCAGGATGATCGCAGGAAGCCTTAGGACCCCTTAGGTGGCTCATTCGAGCTCCGGCTCGACGAGCCCGTGCTCGCCCGAGCTCCGACAGTCGCCATGCTCATCGCCGGTGCCGATTCCGACCATCCCAGCCCCTGGGAGGTGTCGGGCTCGACGCGCGCGATCGAGCAGAGTAGATCGATGCCCTCCGTCGTCCTTTTGGTCGCTAGAGGAGGGAACCCGACCCCCTCCGCCGGCGGCTCAACGCCGGCGAGTCAACCAGTTTGACCACCAGGGGTTTGACCCCTGGATCACTGGTAAGTGGGGCCAGGCCCTGTTAGTCAAAATTGGATTAATAATTGAATTAACTAAATTAAATAAGTTAATGGCCCACTGACCAGTGGGCCCTACCCTAAACTAATTAGTAATTAGTTAATTAATTAGCTCTGTTAGAGGCTGGGTCATTGACCAGTGGGCCCCACTGGTCAAGTTTGACCTGTCAACGTTCTGTTGACCAGCTGACGTCATGATGATGCCAGGCTGATGCAGTAATGAATTTTCTAAATTAAAATAATTTCATAAACTATTTAAAACTTAGAAAATTCATAGAAATTAATCTATAACTCAGATTGAAATAATTTATATATGAAAATTTATCAGAAAAATCCAATGAATCCAATAGTGATATTATCATGCATGTCAGAGCAACCTATGTAGATGAAAATTGACATTTACTAATAGGTTAACTTATAAAATATGAAATGGAGAATGATTTTGAACATATATTCAAACTCACTTCAAATTAACTTGGACAATAGTTGCATTCGCTCATTCATACATGCTGCCATGTCATGATCATGCATCATATTGTTGCACTTGCGTGTATTGATTACTATTTACCTGCATTACGGTAGGCCCTGCTTGTGAGGATACCTTCGAGTATTCCAACGAAGGAGAAAACCTTCCCGCTATCCAACAAGGCAAGAAAACCCTTTCATCATTTCGATAACATCCCACTCTCTCGTTCCTACTCTTGTTTAGTGCATTAGGATTTACGTTCACTAGTCTGTCATACATAGTAGATGAACCTATTACTTTGCATGACCTGTTATTGTCACAGTAAATGGCTAAACCTTGCAACCTAGCATACTCGGTAGATACTTGTGCCATGTTGTGCTTTGCTTACTTTGCCTGCTGTGCTTGCTATGCTTAGGATTGTGTCAGGTCTGATTCATATGGGTGATGAACTGGAGTGAACAATGTTGTTCTGATGTGATAAGCTTATGATGAACCCTATTTGGTAAAGGTAGCGATGAGAGACTATGTAGGAGTACATAGCGGGTTGTCTCATCGGGACCGTTCTTAGGAACTAAGTTCCGTGTTTGTGATCCAAGACTAGTTACTACCACATGCTGGGCCCTGAAATATGACCCCGCTCAACTTATCAATCGCTTAGTCCTTAGTCCAGGAGTTGCAAGTAGTTTCTGGTGTTTATAGCATGCTGGAGGCCGTGCGTAGCGCTGAACCTAGGGGTGTGTTACGACGCGGTAGGCAGTGGCACGGTGTATCAAGGGGCACCCGAATGGTGGGCTTGGAAACCCTGCGCACATCGTTTGGGGCCGTAGAGGAAACTTCGGCCGGACTTCCGTGCGGGTTCAGTCTCAAATAGGCGATAGCCTGGATTAGAGGTCTTATGTGATTGACGGTCGTGGCCGACTCCCTCGCTGGGCTTCCGTTTGAAGGTTGCCGAGGTGCATGATTTTATGAGCACACAACGATAAGTGGCGAGAGCGTGTGTGAAGAAGTACACCCCTGCAAGGTATGAAACTATTCGAATAGTCGCGTACTCGGATATGGACTACTTGGAAAGCTTATGCTGTTCATAGATAATTAAATGGATACTCATAAAAATATCAAGACAAGTGTGTGTTCCGTGGATGGCACTCTCCTAGGAGAGGGAAATTAGTGGACTCGTGTGCGATATCTAAAATCTAAACAAAGAGTTAAAATTGTATAATGTAGGTTAATCATGAGTCAAAGTTGGCATTGTTGCATAAACTCCACCACTCCCCTTGTTGATACATGAGCATGAATAGTCTAGGTCTGTCTTAAAGACTTGCTGAGTACGTTTGTACTCACGTTTGCTTAATAACTGTTGCAACTGAGACTTAGGACCCATCAGGTGGGTTCTTTCTAGATGTCGACGATGCCGAATAGCTGGTGTCCCAGCTACGACCTTGTGCCTTGCAGCGGTCTATAGATAGTCAGACCATGTGCCTTTTTACCCTTTCATCTGTTTATACTTAGACAACTTTATGCTTTTGATTGGTTTGTATGAACGTGCTTGTATGACTTGAGTGTCGGGTCATGTGACCCCTACCTGTAAGAACATATTATGCATGGCTCTTCTGAGCCTTTTAAATAAAAATTGTGTTGATGTATGGTTATGTTATGATGACATAGTTGTATCTATGCATATCGGGCATGTCATGCGTTCGTGTGACGTGCAACGGTATGTATGGGATCCGACACCTAGTCGTGTGCCTTTAGTAGTACTCTTTACGAGAAACTGCCTTTTTGTGTTTCAACGAGCCTTGGTAGCTTGCTACTGCTCCGGACACATTGATTGACCGGCATGTATCCTTATTTGCTGCTGTGTTTGTCCCTTCGAGGAAATGTCTCGCAGTGTAATGGAGTTCTTGCAGCCTGCTACGACTCATCAACGTGCAGTGATGACATTTATGTCCCACAGCATAATGGAGTCCTTATAGCTTGCTATGACTCGTCTACACACGCTTGAGACCGACACCTGCATTGCTGTGTTACGTATGTCCGTTTCCGTACGGATGTGCCACTTGGGTTCTATGACTAGTCATGTCATCCCGGGTTCTCTGTCGTTTGATTGCCAGTGACATGTTCACATACGTGAGCCAAAAGACGTAAACGGTCCCGGCTAAGGTAAGGCTGCAGCTGTGGAGCTTACTGTGCGTGAGGCCGCAAAGTGATGTGGTATGTTACAGTCTGGATCCATATGACTTAGGATCGGGGTCCCGACATCCCGAATGATAGCACAAGTTGTAGTTACCACTCCCAAATGATAGCACAGGCAATCCAACGAGTTCCCTTCATATTCTTGGTCATCGCTACGAGGCAACATCACCATTACTAGTTGATCAAAGAGACAAGCATTCGCTAACAAACCCCTGCGAGTAAAGAGTTATCCAATTAAAAATAGCATCAGCAGTAGAAGTGGAGGTTGAGACACAACAATAAGTGAAGCTTCTCTCATGTGGTTGTATATACATCAATCTCAGTTGGATTAGCAAAGGATGTTTGTACAATTTTCGTTTATAGTTTCCTAGAACCAGCACCCAGAAACCTTTTCTCACGAATGTCCGAAGCTTGTTAGAGCATCACTAGCAGACCCCTTAAAAGCGCAAACTGTAAAACCTTCAAAATCGCAAACTGTAAAACTGAAATACGGGTCGGAAAAGTTATTTTAAGGGTTCGTTTTAGCTGTGACCGAACATAAACTGCAAAACAAACTGTAAAACTGGGATAAAGAGCTCCTTCCTCTAGTCCGGCAGCCGTTGCCCCTTCCCTCAGCCGACTGTGCCGACCGCGCTTAACGCCGTCGGTCGCGCCCCGTCGCTTGTCGGCCGTGCCCCGTCCACGCCGGCCACACCCTATCATCATGCTGGACGCGCCCAGCCTCACCGGCTGCGCCCTGCTCCGTTGCCGGCCGAACCATGCCCCTTTGCCGGCCGCGCTGGGAGGATTCCGGCGGCCAGGCTAAGGTCATGGAAGGCCACGACGTGATCAAGCTCGTCAAATTCGAACCGGCGGCGATCAATTGCGTCGTCCAGCAGCCTTTTTCGTTGTGCGGTGATGAATTTCGACGTGTTTAGGGCGGATTCCGGCAAACTTCGCGGCGGCGTGTTTGCTCCGACGAGGTTTGACCGGTATACGAGACCCCTTAAGTTCGTCCTTCCAACCTTCAGATATAAGGGTTTCGGGTGTGGATTTTCGTGCCCCTTAAAAAACTTACAGGTTGGACAACTTTTACGATTTCTGCTCTAGACACTTTTTTTCGACCAATACTGTAAAACACAATTTTTTACGGGTTTGACCTCTTATACATGGTCTGCTAGAGATGCTCTTAGAGCATCTACAGCCGGACCCCTCAAACGATCCTTTATACGTGGACACGACAGTCATTGATTGGACAAGAGAGAAGGAAAGAAGCGACCCAACAGAAACCCTCATACCGTCCCTATACGTGCGGGAACCCTCATATTCATCTCAAATATGACGATGATATGAGGGCTCGCAGACGCGCCCGGTTGTGCCCGATCAGTCCGTCACATACGACACGACCTCATCCCGGACCACCTTTTCTTTTTCTTTATTCATTCTTTTTTACTCTCTCTTCCTCTCCACCAATCACGTGCAAGTGACGAGACATATGAGGAAGAAAATGAGGAGTATAACTACGCAGACGGACAGATAGGGAACACGCCCGGTCACTGACCGGGCACATCTGCACGCGTTTAGGGGGTCATATTTGGTATGTCCGCCTGTAGATGCCCTTAGAGGATCTATAACTGGACCCCTCCTATCTATCTCAAACGCTCGGACATGCTACCGGTCACGAAATTTCGATCCAGATGGACTTCTTAATCGGGCCTCAAACGCGTGAGCTGACTGACACCCCTCATGTCCAGTCCAGATATATGACGGATATGGGGATGTCCGGGCATGCCCGCCACGTCGGATCTGACACCCCGAGCCAACCACAAATCGCACCAAATTTTCCAAACCCTTCCTCATCCAGCCGCCTTCAACCTTTCTCGTGCCCGAGCCTTCACCGTCCGCCACCCTTCCTCCCAATCCTTACCACCATTCCGATCCGCCATCATAAATGTCTTCAAGCCCGTCCCCGACCGCCGCGACGAAGACACAGTCTGCCTCGTTCGCCGGCGTCCCTTCCTTCGCTCCGTCTTGCAAGGCAGAGAACTTAGCCCGGAAGTTACGATGCCGCCGACAACAAGAGAGGGAGGCGGTGCCCGTGCAGGAAGGTGAGGACATGGTCGAGGAGCTGTCTCCCACGCCATGTCTGGCACCTCGCACCCCGTCCATCAGAGCATCGACGCCGACGCGGTTTACGTCGTCCGTCACCCTTGGGGCACAGGAGGATTCGACGACTAGGTGGGCCATTCCGGATCCTTTTTGCCCACGCAGATGTCCTCGGTCGACGAATGTTAGTCGTCGCAGCTCGTGCGAGAGCAAATGAGCATGTGCACCGGCGCAGCTGCACTCGACATGTTCGACGGAAGCGGGTACATTTTGTTTGGTCTTGTCTGATATAACGGTCAATTTGTACGTGTGAAATGCTTGCAATTGATGAATGCTTGCAAACCATTTAGGAGGTGTACATATCAAGCATGATCAATGGCAATGAAGATCCAACCGAAAGGTGGACGACGGATTTGGTTTCTACATGTCCAGATCCGTCCACCACGAGCTCATCCCACGCGTACCTAAGGAAGAGATGACCGTCTGGCTTGCGCTCCAGTCCTTTTGGAGGAGGCTGCCTAACGACATCGCTCGGACTATTTTCGTCGAAAATTCATTGCGTCCGCCCAAATGGGGCATGGATTTGGCACGAGGTGTGTCGCGTTGCCTCACCGGAGGCGGTGTGGTCCATTTGGCGTCCGAATGCGTCGACGGATGCACAATCGCTTTGTTGGCACGCAAATATGGAGGAGGTGAATGCACGTGCGTCCGCCGACGCAAATATGGTGCGGCATGTCCATCACGCAAGGTGGCAGTCGCAGGAGACGACGGTTGTCCTCACGGTGGTGGACGTTGGCGAGACGGAGTCGCATTCTTCGACGCCACATTGGCGCACCGGTCCAAGCGTTGCGACCGCGTCTTGCTGGATGTCGCCGACTCCTCCGAGGACGAATTCTTCATCTATCTCACATCGAGTAATATTGTCACGGTTCTGGGCTCCGATGAAAAAAAGTAAGGCAATGGGAGTCGACAAGGCCTCCCGTGAGGTATGAGCTAGTCCATGTCTCATATTCTATCCTATCTTGTCGGCGGCTGGACCAACACGGGGAGGGGCGTGACCGAACGCCGGTCATGGTCAGGACAGAACATGGCGCATCAGGACGGACTCCACTTTATATTATGTTTTACGTGCATGTATATTATGGTTTTAAGTATTTACAAATGAAGTATCTGATTGTAAAAAAGATTATGTGAGACGTGGCCGATTACGCGGCCGGGCGCATTCGTAGTCGTTCAGTGTCGGATTTGCTGCATGCAAATGCTCTTATAACCGTGATGCCACTCGATGACACGCAAACCGTATAAGTTTTTCTCTCTTTCTGAAATGCCTTCCCAGGATTTTCTCTATTACTGTCCGGATGTGGATTGAATTTCCCACCAGCAAGCTGACTATTGTCAGCGAATGTGCTAAGGGAACAGTGATACTTCTCCCGTTAGAAAATTAGTACTACCACCCGTTGTAGTCGTTTATTAGGAGTATAATCCCAGTACTTGGTAATGTCGTTTATTCGGAGTACTCCTATAATTCTAGTCGATGAAATGCAAGTTCGCATGTTATTTTTCTGAAATGGGAAGCATGAACCTAGGATTCCTTTCTTCCTTGTGCGGCGAGACAGGCGTGAAGCGTGCGTTCCGGAGGACGCGTGTCCGCTGCGGGTCCTGACCGGCGCAGCCACGCCGCTCGAGGCCTTGGGCTCTACAAAGTGGACGCCTATGCCGCGCAGCTACGGTCTGGAATCTGGTTCCGCTAGGCTGCAGGTTCCCAGGCCACGATTTCTGACCGTCAATTTTTGACCGAGAACAGTCAACAAAAGCGAGGCCACCTTCTAGCCATTGGATTCTTCCGATTTCTGTCCGTCGAGTACTCGAGTGCCGTGGCTAACAGAAACGGTGCTGTTCTCCATGCTGTTCCCACCAAAAATAACAAAATGGAAGTTGGATTTTTTTCTACGAAATGGAGTACTCTACTAGTAATAGTCCTGGTAAAATATCGTAGAGAAGGTTCACGTTGCATGGCGAGGAAGGATGATGTTGTTGGCTTCTCATTGAGTTTTGTGGTCGCCATGCCATGCACACATGGCTTCTGCCCTTCATTATACCCACGCTCGTGAGCGCGCCCTACGTTCCTGATCTTGATGGCAGGCAGCGTTTCGTTTCTCGGACAAATGATGGCAGCGTATGCTTAGCACTGTGTGGGAATGAAAGCGAGGGTGAAATTCAGAAATCCCACGGCCAAACATCCTGTGCATGAGTTGAGCCCGCCGTACATGCTCAAGAAATCTTCATGTTCGGTTGGCGCCATGTCGTTTTCTCGCCAAATTCATCCAACAGACAAAAAATATCCCGAAATATACTATGGCATGCTAATGGACACGACGACAGCCTAACCCGTCGGCATGTGCGGCAGCAGGCGAGGTTTCACTCGAATAGTTCCGAGCACCACGGCCGACATCATTATGCTCGTGGATCATGGCACGCCGCGGCTGTTTGTTTAGCCTAGCACGCGAAGGGACGGGGGCCATCGCCAGCGCGCCGCGCCGCGATTGTTTAGCTAGCACGCGACGAGGCGAGCAGCCATCAGCAGGCTTCGTCCGGCCCGGCGGCCGGCCATTGATTTCCAGCTCTCTCCACCGTCGCTAGGGCACACATACGCAGGCACGCAGGCAGAGGCGTCATAAAGGCGAGATACACGCACACGTACGTACGTACGTACGCCCCGGTTGCTCCGCCCACACGGAAGTGGTGGTGGGTGTGGGTGTGGGTGGCATGCGACGTGCGCGTGTCAGCGGCCACAGTGCCGCATGCAGATACGCGTGACGGTGAGGCGGACCGGGGTGCCCATGAAGCTCGCACTGTGCTTTGAATCTCTGTGCTGTGCTGTGCTGTGCGGTGATGTCCCGGCTCCTCTGGGCGCGGCTGCGGTGTGGACTTGTGGTCGTCTGGGAACGGAATGGACGGTCGGTCTGGTTCCTCTTTTCTTTTGCTCCTCCTGCCTTTCGCTTTTACTGGTACGTACCTTTGTTCGTTTTTTTGGTCGGTGGCTTTCTGTTTCTGAAGTTGGTTGGCGGTTGGTTGGAAATCTAATTTCAGCTGATGTTCGCGTGTGCTTCGCTTCCCTTGGATATATGGATTTCATTACGTGTTTTGCACGAGTACCTGAATGAATAAAATAAACGGAACAAACGTAGAGCTGAGGTAAAGTATGGCGAAGTGCACGTTGATCCTGACTTTAATGACACCCTTTCGTGGTTAGGATTGCGTCCAAGGACAAGAATTAAGGCCGACTGCGCTTTAAATGCTAGCCTGTACTGGTTCTAGGCGGGAAACGAGCCAT
The DNA here is from genome assembly GCA_022496015.1 of Hordeum marinum. NCBI lineage: Eukaryota > Viridiplantae > Streptophyta > Magnoliopsida > Poales > Poaceae > Hordeum > Hordeum marinum. The sequence goes on along the minus strand of CM039677.1, from coordinate 381,607,349 downwards.
GCCCTAAGCAGCCGCTTCTTTTTGAATTTGGGTTCGAAATTTCAGGACTCGTGGGAGAATTGGGACCACAGTCAATTTGTTAGGGCTTTACCAGTGCACCGATGCTAAGGATGTCACATGGTTAAAAAAATTAACGTGGCAAATAATTAAAAAGGAGAAACAACATTATGATGATTTCAGAATAAACGGTACTAAATACGTAAACCTATGTAAAATGATTAGCAACCGATGCATGAAAAAATTTAATTATTAAATAATTTCATGAAGATAGTTTAGCAACAAAAGACACCTATACATTAGGAAAACTTATTGCTAAGATTTTTAATACATTTAGCATCTTATCTAAACACCGATGCATTGAAAAAGCCCTTAGAACGGAACTACTAAGCAGCCGATAGTACATGGTAACCGAACATACGGTGCTTGATCTAGCGTCCAGCCTCCACTTTGTGCAACACGTGTACGGTTGGATCAATACGATCATATACAAATCGTCCAAGCCATGGCATGTGTATAGCAACGCTCTTGTTAGAGATACCTTGTATAAATTGAATGGACACACTTGACACTATCACACACACACGGCTAACATGCCATTGTCGATCTTCCCGTTTGACGATAACAGAACTTACCGAAAAGAGTAGAGCATGAGATCAAGAGATTTGATTCATGGACTAAGGTACGATTATCAAACCAACGGTTGGTTCTTTTGCCATTAAATATTTTCAAAAGCCATATGGTCCTCATTTGGTCAAGCCTTTTGACCATAAGATTTCCATGTCCATATTTTCATTCCATCTTTCATGCTAACTTGTCTTAGACATAGTCATTATTAAAAGATTCAAGTTATAATGTTCCAACTATGGATATTTTCTTTTGTTCACCCCCTCCCTCCTGGCGACAAAAACTCACCGCTGCATAGTTGCTATCGGATCTAGTCTTCATCCCTCATGCCTTCAACTTTTCACTCGTAAATTGGACCTCTTTCATACGTGGTCTTGTCTTTTTTTAGTCCATATCAATTCACTCCCTCTAATACATTTTTTAGGCTAAACTTCATTTGTTGTCCCATTTCAGTTCACAAGGCCATTATCACTAATGTTTCATGGTCTACATTGACATCTCTGTTTCTCTCTTTCCCTCCCTCCACACCATGCATGGAAGACAAAAGGCGTTGATGCAACTCAGGAGTTGCGTTCAGGCATTACGGGCAGCAAAAGAGATTAGAGCAACTCCAACGAGGAGACCCAAACGAACGCGCGATTTGTCTGCTTTTCGTCCGTTTGGTTCGGCCAGGCGGACTGCTGTGTCCGCTATTTCATTTGGGTCGGTTCGGACGCCCAACGACAGTAAGACCCAAATTTGCGTGCAACCAAAAAAATAGAAAAAACATGTGGCGACATGCAGACGCGAATTAAAACATAATTAAACATAAGTGGTCGGTCAATTGCCGGCCAAAGTCCACTTAACACATAATTAAACATTAATAAAACTAAATAAAAGTCTACGCTCGCACGCTTTCCTAGCTGTCCACCTTGTCCTTGTCGACTTTGTCGTCGTTGGTGAGGTTAACGAAGGTGGGGCCGGCCCAGCCCACGGTAATGCTGCATGATAGGCTGCCAGGACAGCCTCCTCCAGCATCTGTTGTGGCGACGGCGACGTCGCGACACGCCGGGCGTGCTCCTCCTCTTCCTCCTCGAGGCGTAGCGCCTCCTCCTTCTTCTCTCACAGCATCTGGCGCAGGTCGTCGTCCTGCTCCTCCTCCTTGAGCCAGTGTCGCCTTCAATGCTCGAGGTGGCCCTCCTCCTCCTTCGGCGTGGCTTCTAAGTGGACGTGCGACACGCTCACCCACTCGCGGACCACACCCACCCACCCGTACTTCTCCTTGGGCTCGACGATGGGCGGCGGCGGCGGAATCTACGAGACAAACAACGGGGCATCGACGGAGTCCCCCACAGCCGACAAGGCGAGGGCGCGGTCCAGACCCTCCCACTCGGCTTCCCCCTTGAGCCTGCTGGCCTCCAACGCCTGCTGGGTTGCCAGCTCGAGGGTGGCTTGGTACGTCACCTCTTCGTCCTCCTCCTCCGGTAGGACCTGAGGAGGTGAAGGAGGGACGGCCTGGTCAATGTGGACTCCCCGTCGGCGCTCCTCCTCGTGTTCTAGCGCGAACCAGCGCTCCTAGTTGGGGGAGTCTGGCGCGTAAGCACGCATGGCCCGCTGCTCTGGCATGAGGGCATATTTGGGCCCGGAATGGGTCCGCGCGGACATGCCACCTATCTTTTTTGGGTTTGGGTCGACGCGTTGGGCCGTCGCTTTTGCCTGCGCCGACCAATTCGAATGTAGGCGGACGATTTGGATCTCCCCGTTGGAGTTGCTCTTATGTTGGTTTGTTTAAATCTAGAATTTTGTAAAACCTTTACCTAGGTACAAAGTAATTTTGGGATGAGCCTACTAAACTAATCATAGGGAGTTTCATTTGGTGTGCCTCTGAAATACAAGAACACTGGGCGACGACGTTCCAAACGGTGCACAGATCATACATTATGATTAATTTGCTTCGAGGCCATGTCAGTTATGCAAATAAACCTCGCTAAAAGTGAGGTGGTGGCCATGGGTATGACCACACCGAAGGATACCGTCAATTGATGTCACCATTACCTATCATGGCCTCCCTACGTCAGATAAACCTCTCTTTTGTCAAGCACAAAACCTAAAACAACTAGGCTCACCTATGTGCATCAACAATTTATGCTAAGCAAGATGTACAACTAAGTGATAGCAATATATATAACAAGAAATAATATGACTATAATAAAGTAAAGTGCATAAGTAAAGGGCTCGGGTAAGAGATGACCAAAGCACGCGGAGACGACGTTCTATCCCGAAGTTCACACCCTTGCGGATGCTAATCTCCATTTGGAGCAGTGGGGAGACACAATGCTCCCCAAGAAGCCACTAGGGCCACAACAATCTCCTCACGCCCTCACACAATGCAAAATGTCATGATTCCACCAAGGGACCCTGGAGGATGCTCACCGAACCCGTACAAATGGAAACCCTTGGGGGCTGTCACCGGAACCCGTACAAATCGCTCGGGGAAATCTCCACTATCTAATTGGAGACCCTATAGCTTTACACCATGATGATTGAGCTCTGAGACACCACCAACCGTCTAGGGCGCCAAAGCACCCTAGAGGAATAAGCTCTAGGGTGCCCAAACACACAAGAGTAATAAGCTTCTCAAACTTTACTTCCACGTATCATCATGGAGATCTCAAACCGATGCAAGTAATGAAATGACAAGAACACACGAAGTGGTCAAGTCCCTCACCCTCAGATCCTACCACAACAACAAAAGCTATGGAGGAACATGGGAGGAAGAACAAGGAGCTCACAAAGAACTCCAAGATCTGGATCTAAGGGGTTCCCCTCACATAGAGGAGAAAGTGATTGGTGATAATGTGTACCTAGATCTCCTCTCTCTTTTCCCTCAAAAAGGAGCAAGAATCATCGGAGGGATCGAGAGGTAGCAAGCTCGAAGAAGGTGAACAATGAGGGAAGAACTCGAGCTCAAAGGACAAAATCCATTGGGGAAGAAGACCCCCTTTTATAGGAGGGGGAAATCCAACCGTTACCTCCTCAGCCCGCATATAAGCGGTACTACCGCTCGGATGGTAGTACCCAAAGAGAAGGTCAATGATGGTGAGCCACGAGGCGGTAGTGCCACCAGAGCGGCACTACCGCTCGCACTAGTGGTACTACCGCTTTCCCTAGCGGTACTATCGCTTATAAGTGGAAGTCGAACTGTAGTTACACACGGTACTACTACTTGTAGGCGGTACTACCGCTTCGCACTACCGTGCCACTACCGTGTAGTCCGACACGAAAAATCAAGACCCCCCAGAGGCTGCGGTAGTACAACCGATACTAGATGCGGGAACTACCGCCTATAGGTGGCACTATCGCTTATAGGCATAACTACCGCTTGCCGAGAGTAATACTACCACGGGAGTGCAACAAAGATTCCAAAGCAAACATTTGAATAGAATAAAACCTGAAGTGCCTTAACTTTCACATACAAGCTCCGAATTGAGAAAATTAAAGCTTGTTGGATAGATAATTACAAGATCTATAGAGACTTGAAACCTCTATGAATGAAGACCCGACAAAAACTCTAACATCGAAAACATCATAGAAGATGCATATGAACTCGAGCTTGTAATGAAGATGACCATAAGGTCGAAGACCCACAAAGAGAAAATACAAACAAGAACCAAGAAAGATGACGATGCCAATAATGCAATTGGTTTGAGCTCTCAACGAACGATACGATCAAGCTACTCACCCGAGAGTCCCCCATGATAGTAAGGCTATCGATCCTATAACTAGGTATCCTAACTATCACCATGAGACCTGTAAAATAGAAAAAACTATCAAGATAAAACCTTTGCCTTGTGCATAGTCCACTTGATCTAGATGATGACGATCTTGTCCTCCTCAAGATGGACCACCTTTCTTGATTGCGCCAGCTCGATGAAGACTAGTAGATTTCTCCCCATACTCCACTATGGGTGAGCCTCTCTTCGGGACATCTTCATGTGTCTATTACCACCATAATGGGTGGCAAGATTCAAGCATGTGATCTCCTCGTGATGCTTCACATGAACTTGCACACCTGAACCGTGATGACGATCACCATTTGATGTCATTCTTCATAGGTTGTATGAGATCTTCGTTTTGATGCATGCCCATGGAAACATACCTAACCCCACAAATAACACTCACAAAGATCATGGGTTAGTACACAAAGTGTAATGGACAATACTTACCGTACCATGAGATCACTTGATCCCAGTTGGTACATATTCTATGCTTTGTGTGTTGATAAACTTGAATAACTCTTCTCCTTAGTCTTGATCAACCTTGTATCTTATCTTCTCTCTTTATAAAGGTAACGTCTTCAAAGATAAACATGAATGTAAACACAATCTTCTTCTCCAAGACATACTTGCAATAAGGTCAAACCTCACATGATAAATATTTGGATAAATCCTTGAATACCACCTTGGTCATCACATAAAATCCTTGAAACCAACAAATAGGCTTCAAAAAATTCCTATGGACAAATCCTTCGAATTTAACTCAAGGTAACTATTAGTCCACACGGATTGTCATCAATTACCAAAACCACACATGAAGAAATATGCTCTAACATAGATAATGTTCCTCTCCATGTAAATCTTGCAAATTAAGAGAGAAAAGGCATTATAATTGTGTCATAAAGTGGAATAATAACAAAAAATAATATAAAGAACTGTAGGAAATCTTGATGCAAAATGGACGTATGACTCCCACCTATCCATCGGTGATTAGCTTCCATCCAAGGGAGTGAACAGTGAGATACATCTTCATCTCCATGGTCTTCAATTAACCCTAACTTGTTTACGTGTACCATTTCCTTTGATCTCTTGACCATGAAAGCATCATATAGATTGTTTATATCACCTTAGCATTGCTTAGGCTCAAAGTTATTCTATGAGTCCAAAACTTGCTAATAAGCCTATAGGTCCATCTCAATCTTTTCAACACCGAGGCGGCTCGGGCGTCGCTATTGAGGATTAGAGATATCCACTTATCAACGTATAAGTTGCTTGATTGCATTTCACCGCTTGTTGTTATCTGTTTTGAGCCTTTGTATACTTTTGCTCTCTGTCGAGCCATGCTTTTTAATCTGAGTACTTTTATCATTTGTTCGATGTACTTTGTATGACTATTGCCTTTGTGTCTTTGTTAATTTAAAGCTAGGAGCTCCTTGTGCATTTCCTCCAAAAAATCATTGAATCATGTGTTTGGGCATGACATATGCGAATTATGTTTTGGGCAATCACGAAGGTGGGAGGAAGAAATAGGCCTCCTTTATTTTACATGTATTTTGTAGGATTTCATAAGATAGGATCCTCTAGAACCCTTTGGTTTGTAGTAATAGATTCTTATTTATATGTGGAATTGGTTCCTATTCTTCGCAGTTCAAAGGAAAAATAGCTCGGGTGTAATGAAAATAACATATTATATGAACTAAATGACATACCTTTTACATACGACACACTTCACCAGAGTAAATAAGCGAGCACTTATGGATTGCCTTGTCATAAAAATATCATACCCTAATTATAGCATGTGGAGTAGCTCTGTTTGAGTTGCATGTCATCGCACTTCTTCTACTCTCTTATTTCAATGACATTCTTATCCTTTTAATCAAAAGAGGTGATAGAGGGCACTCCCACCTAGATTCAATAGTGAACCATTCAATTTACGGAAGATGTATTAGCACAAGGAAACGTAGTTATGCTAGAACATAAACGCTATCAAGTGTTCTGACTCAGTGTTTGGCTAGTCTTATTTTTACTTTTGCACTTTAACTTATAAGCCAAAAATTATCTATTCATGTGCTTTTGCCTTTGATTTTTTGTCTTATGACTAAATATTTGTACACGATGGTACGATAAAAAAGCCAATAAATATGTGTTTTTTAGTTGATAACCAAAGTACAAAAGTGATGTATACTACGCAACTTTATTCTTGTAGACATGTGTTGGGCCTCCAAGCGCAGAGTTTTGTAGGACAGTAGCAATTTTCCCTCAAGTGGATGACCTAAGGTTTATCAATCCGTGAGAGGTTTAGGATAAAGATGGTCTCTCTCAAACGACCCTGCAACTAAATACAAGAAATCTTTGTTGGAATTATGCCCTAGAGGCAATAATAAATTAGTTATTATCATATGTCCTTGTTCATGGTAATCGTTTATTATCCCTGCTAGAATTGTATTGATCGGAAACTCAGATACATGTGTGGATACATAGACAACACCATGTCCCTAGTATGCCTCTAATGGACTAGCTCGCTGATAAAAGATGGTTAAGGTTTCCTAGCCATGGACATGGGATTTTATTTGATAACGGGATCACATCTTTAGGAGAATGATGTGATGGAAAAGACCCAAACTACAAACGTAGCATATGACCGTGTCAGTTTATTGCTACCGTTTTCTGCGTGTCAAGTATCTGTTCGTATGACCATGAGATCATGCAACTCACTGACACCAGAGGAGTACCTTGTATGTATCAAACGTCGCAACGTAACTGGGTGACTATAAAGGTGCTCTACAGGTATCTCCGAGGGTGTCTGTTGGGTTGGCCTAGATCAAAAATGGGATTTGTTACTCCGTGTGACGGAGAGGTATCTTAGGGCCCACTCGATAATACAACATCACAATAAGCCTTGGAAGTAATGTGACTAAGTGTTATCCATGGGATCTTGTATTATGGAATGAGTAAAGAGACTTGTCGATAACGAGGTTGAACTAGGTATGAAGATACCGATGATCGAATCTCGGCCAAGTAACATACCAAGGAAGAAAGGGAAAAACAATAAGCCTTGTGTGTATCAAACGTCGCAACGTAACTGGGTGACTATAAAGGTGCTCTACAGGTATCTCCGATGGTGTCTGTTGAGTTGGCATGGATCGAGACTGGGATTTGTTACTCCGTGTGACGGAGAGGTATCTCAGGGCCCACTCGGTAATGCAACATCACAATAAGCCTTGCAAGCAATGTGACTAATTGTTAGTTGCGGGATCTTGTATTATGGAACGAGTAAAGAGACTTGCCGGTAACGAGGTTGAACTAGGTATGGAGATACCGACGATCGAATCTCGGGAAAGTAACATACCGAAGAACAAAGGGAACATTATACGGGATTAACTGAATCCTTGACGTAGAGGTTCGACCGATAAAGATCTTCGTAGAATATGAAAGAACCAATATGGGCATCCAGGTCCCACTATTGATTATTGACCGGAGAGGTGTCTTGGTCATGTCTACATAGTTCTCGAACCTGCAGGGTCTGCACACATAAGGTTCGGTGACGTTTCGGTAGTATTGAGTTATGTATATTGGTGACCGAAGATTGTTTGGAGTCCCGGATGAGATCCCGGACGTCACGAGGAGCTCCAAAATGGTCCGGAGGTAAATATTGATATATTGGAAAGTGGTGTTTGAACTCCAGAAAAGTTTCGGGCATTTCTCGCAGTGTACCAGGAGTGACGAATGGGTTCCGGGGGACCACCAAGTGGGGACATCACACCCCAAGGGGCCACTGTTGGAAATATGCCCTAGAGGCAATAATAAAGTGGTTATTATTATATTTCCTTGTTCATCATAGTTGTCTATTGTTCATGCTATAATTGTATTAACCGGAAACCGTAATACATGTGTGAATACATAGACCACAACATGTCCCTAGTGAGCCTCTAGTTGGCTAGCTCGTTGATCAATAGATGGTCACGGTTTCATGACCATGGACATTGTATGTCATTGATAACGGGATCACATCATTAGGAGAATGATGTGATGGACAAGTCCCAATCCTAAGCATAGCACAAGATCGTGTAGTTCGTCTGCTAAAGCTTTTCTAATGTCAAGCATCATTTCCTTAGACCATGAGATTGTGCAACTCCAGGGTACCGTAGGAATGCTTTGGGTGTGCCAAATGTCAAACGTAATTAGGTGGCTATAAAGGTGCACTACGGGTATCCCCGAAAGTATCTATTGGGTTGGCACGAATCAAGACTGGGAATTGTTACTCCGTGTGACGGAGAGGTATCTCGGGGCCCACTCGGTAATACATCGTCACAATGAGCTCAGTGTGACTAAGGAGTTAGTCACGGGATGATGTGTTACGGAACGAGTAAAGAGACTTGCCGGTAACGAGATTGAACAAGGTATAGGGATACCGACGATTGAATCTCGGGCAAGTAACATACAGATTGACAAGGGAATTGTATACGGGATTGTTTGAATCCCCGACATCGTGGTTCATCCGATGAGATCATCGTGGAATATCTGGGAGCCAATATGGGTATCCATATCCTGCTATTGGTTATTGGCCAGATAGGTGTATCGGTCATGTCTGCACGCTTCCCGAACCCATAGGGTCTACACACTTAAGGTTTGATGACGCTAGGGTTATATGTAATAGTGTACGTGGTTACCGAAGGTTGTTCGGAGTCCCAGATGAGATACGGATGTCACGAGGAGTTCTGGAATGGTTCGTAGGTAAATATTAATATATAGGAAGTGAGGTATTGGTCACCGGAAGTGTTCCGGGCATCACCGATAACGTACCGGGACCATCGGAAGGGTTCCGGGGGTCCACCATGTGGGGCCACCGACACCAGAGGGCTGCATGGGCCTAAAGTGGGAGGGAAGCAACCCCTGGGTGGATTGGTGCGCCTCCCACCAACGCCCAAGACGCAACAAGAGCATGGGGGCAAACCCTAGCGTAGATGGGACCTAGGCCAACCTTAGGGCGCCTCCCCCCTCTCCCTTTCTTTGTCGCCGCCCCAAGGGGCCATCTAGGGGTGGCCGCCAGCCCTAGGGTGAGAACCCTAGGGGCTGTGCCCCCTCCTCCTCCTCCTATAAATAGAGAGGCCTAGCAGGCGGTTGGCACACACCAGTCTCCCTTGGGCAGCCCCTCTCCTCCTCCTCCTCCTTCGTAGTCCTTGTTGAAGCACCGTCGGAGTTGCCATGCTGCTCCACCTCCACCACGCCGTCGTGCTATTGTTGGAGCGGTCTCCCTCAACCTCTCCCTCCTCCTTGCTGGATCAATGAGCGCGAGACGTCACCGGGTTGTACGTGTTGAACGCGGAGGCGTCGTTGTTTGGCGCTTAGATCGGAATAGACCGCAATCTGAATCGCTGCAAGTACGACTCCACCAACCGCGTTCTTGTAACGCTTCTGCTTAGCAATCTTGAAATGTATGAAGATGCACTCAAACCCCTTACTCCTTGCTGGTTTCACATAGATAGATCTTGGAGATACGTAGGAAAATTTTGAATTACTACTACGTTCCTCAACAGTGGCATCATGAGCTAGGTCTATGCGTAGAATCTATGCACGAGTAGAACACAAGGTCGTGTGGGCATCAATTTTGTCAATTGGCTTGCCGTTACTAGTCTTATCTTGATTCGGCGGCATTGTGGGATGAAGTGGCTCGGATCGACCTTACACGTATGCTTACGTGAGACTGGTTCCACCACAGATGCACTGGTTGCATAAGGTGGCTTGCGGGTGTCCGTCTCTCCCACTTTAGTCGGATCAGATTCGATGAAAAGGGTCCTTATGAAGGGTAAATAGAAATTGGCATATCACGTTGTGGTTTTTGCGTAGGTAAGAAACCTTCTTGCTAGAAACCTATAGCAGCCACGTAAAAAACTTGCAAACAACAAATTAGAGGACGTCTAACTTGTTTTCGCACCATATGCCATGTGATGTGATATGGCCAAAGAATTTGATATGATTTATGTGATGCATGAGATTGATCATGTTCTTGTAATAGGATTCACGACTTGCATGTCGATGAGTATGACAACCGGCAAGAGCCATAGGAGTTGTCTTAATTTATTAATTGACCTGCGTATCAACGCCATGTAATCACTTTACTTTATTGCTAAGCGTTAGCCATAGTAGTAGAAGTAATAGTTGGCGAGACGAGTTCATGTAGACACAATGATGGAGATCATGGTGTCACGCCAGTGACAATGGTGATCAAGCCGCGCCTAGAAAATGGAGATCAAGGGCGCAAGATGATATTGGCCATATCATGTCACTTTATGATTTGCATGTGATGTTTATCATGTTTTACATATTATTTGCTTAGAACGACGGTAGCTTAAGTAAGATGATCTCTCACTAAAATTTCAAGAAATGTGTTCCCCCTAACTATTCACCGTTGCTAAGGTTCGTTGTTTTGAAACACCACGTGATGATCGGGTGTGATAGGCTCTAACGTTCGCATGCAACGGGTGTAAGCCAGATTTACACACGCATGGTTCTTGACGAGCCTAGCATGTATAGTCATGGCCTCGGAACACGAGAGACCGAAAGGTCGAACATGAGTCGTATAGAAGATACGATCAACATGGAGATGTTCACCATTGATGACTAGTCCGTCTCATGTGATGATCAGACACAGGCTAGTTGACGTGGATCATGTGACACTTGGATGACTAGAGAGATGTCTATCTAAGTGGGAGTTCATTAATAATTTGATTAGATGAACTTAATTATCATGAACTTAGTCTAAAAGTGTCTTTGCAAATTATGTCGTGGATAGCTCGCGCTGTAGCTCCCCTGTTTTATTGATACGGTCCTAGAGAAAAGTAAGTTGAAAGTTGATGGTAGCAATAATGCAGACTGGCTCCGTGATCTGAGGATTGTCCTCATTGCTGCACATAAGGCTTTTGTCCTTAATGCACCGCTAAGTGCACCACTCCCTCAAGCGTTGTCTGTATATGTTGTGAACATATGACACGCACTTTCTGATGACTACTTGATAGTTCAGTGCATCATGCATTACGACTTAGAATTGAGGCTCGAAAATGTTTTGAACGTCACGGAACATATGAGATGTTCTAAGATCTGAAATTGGGATTTCAGGTTCGTGCCTATGTTGAGAGGTATGAGACCTCCAACAAGATTCTTTGCCTGCAAGATAAAGGAGAATAGCTCAATCAGTGAGCATGTGCTCAGATTGTTTGGGTGCTACAATCACTTGAATCGAGTGGGAGTTAATCTTCTAGATAAGATAGTGATTAATGCAGTTCTCCAAGTCACTGCCACCAAGCTACAAGAGCTTCGTGATGAACTATAACATGCCAGGGATGGATAAGACGATCCTTGAGTAGTTCGTGATGTTTGACACCACGAAGGTAGAAATCAAGAAGGAGCATCAAGTGTTGATGGTTAAGTGAAAACCACTAGTTTCAAGAAGGGCAAGGGCAAGAAGGGAAAAACTTCAGGAATGGCAAGCAGTTGCCGCTCTAGTGAAGAAACCCAAGGTTGAGCTCAAACCCGAAACTAAGCACTTCTGTTATGAGGAGAATGTTCGCTGAAGCGGAACAACCCTAGATACTTGGTAGATAAGAAGGCTGGCAATGTCAACAAAAGTATATTTTGATATCCGTGTTATTGATGTGTACCTTACTGGTACTCCTGGTAGCACCCGGGTACTGGATACTGGTTCGGTTGCTAAGTGTTAGCAACTCGAAATAAAAGCTACAGAATAAACGAAGGCGAGCTAAGTGAAAGGTGACGATGTGTGTTGGAAGTGTTTCCAAGGTTGATATGATCACCATCGCATGCTCTCTCTACCTTCGGGATTTGTGATAAACCTAAATAAATATTATTTGGTGTTTGCGTTGAGCATGAAAGTGATTAGATCATGTTTATTGCAATATGGTTATTCATATAAGTTAGAGAATAATGGTTATTCTGTTTACATGAATAATGCCTTCAATGGTCATGCACCCACTAGGAATGGTTTATTGAATCTTGATCGTAGTAGTACACATGTTCATAACATTGGTACCAAAAGATACAAAGTTAATAATGATAGTACCACATACTTGTGGCACTACTGATAAATGTCATGTTGGTATTAATCACATGTAGAAACTCCATGCTGATGGATCTTTTGACTCACTCGATTTCAAATCGGTTGAGAAATGCGAGTCATGCCTCTTGGGCAAGATGACTAAGACCCCGTCTTCCAGTATGATGGAGCGGGCTAGTCGATTATTGGAATTAATACATGTTGATGTATGTGGTCCGATGAGTGTTGAAACACATAGTGGATATCGTTTTTTTCTTCACTAATGATTTGAGTAAATATGGGGATATTTGCTTAATGAAACACGAGTCTGAAATGTTTGAAAGGTTCAAGGAGTTTCAGAGTAAAGTTAAAGATCATCGTGACAAGAAGATAAAATGTCTACGATATGATCGTGGACATGAATACCTGAGCTACGAGTTTGGTATGCAATTTAAGACAATATGGAAATTGTTTCACAGCTCACGCCTCTTGGTATGCAATTTAAGATAAAATGTCTATGATGTATGTGATCAAAGTTTTTGAGTTTATACAAAGTTCATGAGAAACTTGTATTTACAAGAAAGTGAGTGGGAGCACTATAGAATTTCTGATAAGAATATGTAGTTGGTATATTATTGATAGGAAATGATGTAGAATTTCTGGAAAGCATAAATGGTTGTTTGAATTTTTTTTTTCAAAGGAAGACCTGGATAAAGCTACCTAATTGTTGGGCATCAAGATTTATAGAGATAGATCAAGATGCTTGATAATAATTTTAATGAGTACATACCTTGACAAGATATTGAAGAAGTTCAATATGGATCAGTCCAAGAAAGGGTTCTTGCCTGTATTAGAAGGTGTGAGATTGAGCACAGCTCAATGCCTGACCACGGCAGAAAATAGATAAAATATGAGTGTCATCCCCTATGCTTCAACCATAGGCTCTATATAGTATGCCATGCTGTGTACCGCACCTGTGTGTACCTTGCCATGAGTCTGTCAAGGGGTATAGAGAGATCCAGGAGTGGATCATTGGACAACGGTCGAAATTATCCTTAGCAACTAGAGGACTAAGGAAATATTTCTCGATTATGGAGGTGATAAAGAGTTTGTTGTAAAGGGTTACATTGATGCAAGCTTTAACACCATCTGGATGACTCTTAGTATAAATCCGGATATGCATAGTGGAGTAGCCATTTGGAATAGCTCCAAGTGGAGAATGGGAGCAGTATCTACAGTATGACATAGAAGTTTGCAAGGTACACACAGATCTGAATGTCGTAGACCCGTTGACTAAAACCTCTTTCATGAGCAAAACATGATCAAACCCCAGAACTAATTGGGTGTTAATCACATGACTATATGATCACATGGTGATGTAAATGTTAATCACATGGCGATGTGAACTAGATTATTGACTCTAGTGCAAGTGGGAGACTATTGGAAATATGCCCTAGAGGCAATAATAAAGTGGTTATTATTATATTTTCTTGTTCATGATAATTGTCTTTTATTCATGCTATAATTGTATTAACCGGAAACCGTAATACATGTGTGAATACATAGACCACAACATGTCCCTAGTGAGCCTCTAGTTGGCTAGCTTATTGATCAACAGATGGTCACAGTTTCATGACCATGGACATTGGATGTCATTGATAACGGGATCACATCATTAGTAGAATGATGAGATGGACAAGACCCAATCCTAAGCATACCACAAGATCGTGTAGTTCGTCTGCTAAAGCTTTTCTAATGTCAAGTATCATTTCCTTACAGCATGAGATTGTGCAACTCCCGGGTACCATAGGAATGCTTTGGGTGTGCCAAACGTCACAACATAACTAGGTGGCTATAAAGGTGCACTATGGGTATCCCCGAAAGTATCTGTTGGGTTGGCACGAATCAAGACTGAGAAATTTCACTCCGTGTGACAGAGAGGTATCTCGGGGCCCACTCGGTAATACATCATCACAATGAGCTCAATGTGATTAAGGAGTTAGTCACGGGATGATGTGTTACGGAACGACTAAAGAGACTTGCCGGTAACGAGATTGAACAAGGTATAGGGATACTGACGATCGAATCTTGGGCAAGTAACATACCGATTAACAAGGGAATTGTATACGGGATTGTTTGAATCCCCGACATCGTGGTTCATCCGATGAGATCATCGTGGAACATGTGGTAGACAATATGGGTATTGAGATCCCGCTATTGGTTATTGGCTGGAGAGGTGTCTCGGTCATGTTTGCATGCTTCCCAAACCCATAGGGTCTACACACTTAAGGTTCGATAACGCTAAGGTTATATGGGAATAGTGTACGTGGTTACCGAAGGTTGTTTGGACTCCCCAGATGAGATCCCGGACGTCATGAGGTGTTCCGGAATGGTCCGAAGGTAAAGATTAATATATAGGAAGTGAGTTATTGGTCACCGGAAGTGTTCCGGGCATCATCGATAACATATCGGGACCACTGGAAGGTTTTCGGGGGTCCACCCTGTGGGGCCACCGTCACCAGAGGGCTGCATGGTCCTAAATTGGGAGGGAACCAGCCCCTCGTTGGGCTGGTGCGCCTCCCACCAAGGTGCAAGGCACAACAAGAGCCAGGGGCAAACCTTAGCGCAGATGGGCCCTAGGCCCACCTTAGGGCGCCTCACCCCTCTCCCTCTCTTGGCCGGCGCCCCAAGGCACCATCTAGGCTTGGCCGTCAGCCCTAGGGTGGGAACCCTAGGGACTGCACCCCACTCCTCCTCCTATAAATAGAGAGGCCTAGGGGCTGTTGGCACACACCAATCTCCCTCGGGTAGCCCCTCTCCTCCTCCTCCTCCTCCTCCGTAGTCCTTGTTGAAGCAATGTCGGAGTTGCCATGCTGCTCCACCTGCACCATGCCGTCGTGCTGCTGTTGGAGCAGCCTCCCTCAGCCTCTCCCTCCTCCTTGCTGGATCAAGGCGCGGGAGACGTCACCCGGCTGTACGTGTGTTGAACGCAGAGGTGCCGTTGTTCGGCGCTTAGATTGGAATCAACCGCGATCTGAATCGCTACGAGTATGACTCCACCAACCGCGTTCTTGTAACGCTTCCGCTTAGCGATCTTCAAAGGTATGAAGATGCACTCAAACCCCTTACTCGTTGCTGGTTTCACATAGATAGATCTTGGTGATACGTAGGAAAATTTTGAATTACCACTACGTTTCCCAACGGCCACATGGGCCTTAGTGGTGGCGCGCCAGCCCCTGGTGGGCTGGGAGGCTAGCCCAAGATGGCCTATGCGCAGGAGGAAGGAGTAGGGGCCAAGTAGGAGAGAGTCCAACTAGGAGTCCACCTCCCTTGTGGGAGGTGGACTCCTCCCCTATGGTTCGGCCGAAGCCCTCCTTGTAGGAGAGGCTAGGCTGCCTCCTCTCCTCTCCCTCCTATATATACTAAAGGTTTTTGAGGGAAGCCCTAACCCTAATTGCCACGTGCTACCCTCTTTTTCCTCGAGATCATTTTCTTCTCTAGATCAGTTTTCAGCGGTGCTTAGGTGAAGCCCTGCTGGAATGACTCCACCACCATCGCCGCAATGCCGTCGCGCTGCTGGAGAACTCGTCTACCTCTCCGCTCCCTCTTGCTAGATCAAGAAGGCGAAGATCGTCATCGAGATGTACATGTGCTAAACGCGGAGGTGTCGTCCGTTCGGCACTAGATCGGAAGGACCATGATTGGATCGCGGGACGGCTCGTGATGAGATCGCGGGACGGATCGTGATTGGATCGTGAAGACGTTCGACTACATCAACCGCGTTCTTTAATGCTTCCGCTTAGCGATCTACAATGGTATGTAGATCCAATCTCTCCTCTCATAGATGCTCATCTCCTCGATTGATCTTGGTGAAGCGTAGGAAAATTTTTGTTTCCCATGCAACATTCCCCAATAGTGGCATCATGAGCTAGGTCTATGCGTAGATGAGATATTGAGTAGAACACAATGAGTTTGTGGGCGTTGATATTCAGATTGCTTCCTTCCTTAGTCTTTTCTTGGTTCAACGGTATTGTGGGATGAAGCGGCTCGGACTGACTTTACTCGTACGCTTATGAGAGACCGTGTTCCATCGACTAACATGTGACTTCATCGCATAAAGATGGCTGGCGGGTGTCTGTCTCTCCCACTTTAGTTGGATCGGATTGGATTAAGGCGGTCCTTGTAGAAAGGTTGAAAAGCAATCTTCATAACATCGTTGTGGTTTTTGCGTAGGTAAGAATCGTTCTTACTAGATACCCATAGGAGCCATGTAAAACATGCAACAACAATTAGAGGACGTCTAACTTGTTTTTGCAGGGTATGTTGTGATGTGATATGGCCAATTTCATGATGTGATATATGTGATGTATGAGATGATCATGTTTTTGTATAGAATATCACAACTTGTATGTCGATGAGTACGGCAACCGGCAGGAGCCAAAGGGTTGTCTTTGATTATTGTATGACCTGTGTGTCAATCATTAAGCGCTTTGTAATGCTTTACTTTATCGCTAAATGGTAGCAATAGTAGTATGAGCATGGTGGGCACGACAACCCCGATGGTGACACAATGATAGAGATCATGGTGTTATGCCGGTGACGATGGAGATCATGACGGTGCTTTCAAGATGGAGATCAAAAGCACAAGTTCATGGCCATATCACGCCACTTATGATTTGCATGTGATGTTAATCCTTTTATGCACCTTGTTTTGCTTAGGACGACGGTAGCATTATAAGGTGATCCCCTCACTTAATTTCAAGATAAATTGTGTTCTCCCCGAATGTGCACCGTTGCAAAAGTTCGTCGTGTCGAGACACCACGTGATGACCGGGTGTCATAGACTCTACGTTCACATACAACGGGTGCAAGCCAGTGTTGCACATGCGGAACACTCGGCTTAAACTTGACGAGCCTAGCATGTACACACATGGCCTCAGAACACAAGAGACCGAAAGGTCGAACATGAGTCATATAGTAGATATGATCAACATGATGATGTTCACCATTGAAACCACCTCAACTCACGTCATGATCGGACTTGAGTTGGTGAATTTGTATCATGTATCACTCGAATGACCGGAGGGATGTAAATTTGAGTGGGAGTTCTTAAGTAATATGATTAATTGAACTCATTAACATGAACATAATCAGTAGTGTGTTTGCAAATTATGTTGTAGCTCACGCTGTAGCTCCCTTGTATTTTTATATGTTCCTAGAGAAATAGAGTTGAAATATGATGGTAGCAATATGACTAGGTCTGTGATCTGAGGATTGTCCTCATTGCTGCACAGAAGGATTATGTCCTTAATGCACCGCTGTGTGCATCGCTCCCTCTAGCGTTGTTTGTAGATGTTGTGAACATCTGACAAGCACGTTCAAATGACTACTTGATAGTTTAGTGCGCCATGCAATACGGCTTATAGTTGAGGCTCCAAAACGTTTTGAACGTCACGGAACATATGAGATGTTCTAAGAGCTGAAATTGGGATCTCAGGTTCGTGCCCGTGTTGTGAAATA
The DNA here is from genome assembly GCA_022496015.1 of Hordeum marinum. Taxonomy (NCBI): domain Eukaryota; kingdom Viridiplantae; phylum Streptophyta; class Magnoliopsida; order Poales; family Poaceae; genus Hordeum; species Hordeum marinum. Next base: position 381,589,400 of record CM039677.1, on the reverse strand, counting down.
TGAGATCTCCAACAAGATTCTTTGCCTGCAACATGAAAGAGAATATCTCAATCATTGAGCATGTGCTCAGATTGTCTGGGTGCTTCAATCGCTTGAATCGAGTGGGAGTTGGTCTTCCAGATAAGATAGTGATTAATATAGCTCTCCAAGTCACTGTGACTAAGCTACTAGAACTTCATGATGAACTATAAAATGCCGGGGATGGAAATAATGACCCCTGAGCTGTTCGCGATGTTTGACACCGCGAAGGTAGAAATCAAGAAGGAGCATCAAGTGTTGATGGTTAGTAAAACCACTAGTTTCGAGAAGGGCAAGGGTAAGGAGGGAAACTTCATGGATGGAAAGTGAGTTGCTGCTCCAGTGAAGCAACCCAAAGTTGAACCCAAACCCGAGACTAAGTGCTTCTATAATGAGGAGAGTGGTCACTGATGCGGAACAACCCTAGATACTTGGTAGATAAGAAGGCTGGCAACGTCGATAGAAGTATATCTTGATATACATGTTATTAATGTGTACATTACTAGTATTCCTAGTAGCACCTAGGTATTGGATACCGGTTCGGTTGCCAAATGTTAGTAACTCGAAATAAAAGCTATGGAATAAATGGAGACTAGCTAAGTATGAGGTGACGATGTGTGTTGGAAATGTTTCCAAGGTTGATGTGATCAACATCACACGCTCTCTCTACCTTCGGGATTAGTGACACACCTAAATAAAAGTTATTTGGTGTTTGCGTTAAGCATGAACATGATTAGATCGTGTTTATTGCAACACGGTTATTCATTTAAGTTAGAGAATAATGGTTATTCTGTTTACATGAATAATACCTTCAATGGTCATGCACCCCGTGAGAATGGTTTGTTGAATCTTGATCGTAGTAATACACATGTTCATAACATTGATGCCAAAGATATACGAAGTTAATAATAATAGTACCACATACTTGTGGCACTGCTGCTAAATGTGATATTGGTATAAATCGCATGAAGAAACTCCATGCTGAAGGAGCTTTGGACTAATTTGATTTCGAATCCGTTGAGACATGTGAACCATGCCTCTTGGGCTAGATGACTAATGACCCCGTTTACCGGTTTGATGGAGCGGGCAAGTGATTTATTGGAAATGATTCATGTTGATGTATGCAATCCAATGAGTCTTGTAGCGTGCGGTGGATATCGTTATTTTCTTACCTTCACTGATGATTTGAGTAGATATAGTGTATATTTACTGAAACACAAGTCTGAATCGTTTGAAAAGTTCAAGCATATTCAGAATGAAGTTTAAGATCATCGTGACAAGAAGATAAAAATGTCTGCGATATGATCGTGGAGGTGAATATATGAGATACAAGTTTGGCATACAACTTTAGACAATGTGAAAGTTGTTTCACAACTCATGCCACCTGGAACACCATAGTGTGATGTTGTGTCCGAACGTCATAGTCGTGCTCTATTATATATGGTGTGTGCCATGATGTCTCTTATCGTTTTGCTACTATAGTTTTGGGGTTATGCATTAGAGACAACTACATTCACTTTAAATAGGGCACCATCTAAATCTGTTGAGATGACACCATGTGAATTATGGTTTGATAGAAACCTAAGCTGTCATTTCTTGATTGGGGCTGCAACGCTTATGTGAAAAAATGTTTTCACCCAATGAGCTCGAACCCAAAGCGAACAAATGCATCTTCATAGAATACCCTAACAAAAGTTGGGTAAACCTTCTATCTCAGATCCAAGCATAAAGTTTTTGTTGCTAAAACTGCATCCTTTCTCCAGAAAAAGTTTCTCTCAAAAGAATTGAGTGGGAGGAAGATAGAACTTGATGAGGTTATTGAACCTTTACTTCAACCAGAGAGTAGCGCAACGTAGAAAGTTGTTTATATGGAGACTATGTTAGTTGAAGAGGAAGTTAATGATGATGATCATGAAGCTTCGGATCAAATTATTATCGAACCTCGTAGGTCGACAAGGACGTGTACTACTCCTGAGTGGTACGACAACCCTGTCTTGGAGGTCATGTTGTTGGATAACGATGAACCTACGAGCTATGGATAAGCGATGATGGGCCCAGATTCTGACAAATGGTTAGATGCCATGAAATCCGAGAAAGGATACATGTATGAAAACCAAGTATAGACTTTGGTAGACTTGCTCGTTGGACGACAGGTCGTCGAGTACAAATGGACCTTTAAGATGAAGACAGACGTTGATGGTAAATGTCACCATTTATAAAGCTCACCTTGTCGCAAAGAAGTTTCTGACAAGTTCAAGGAGTTGACTGCGATGGGACTTTCTCACTCGTAGCGATGCTAAAGTCTGTTGGAATTATGTTAGCAGTTGCTGCATTTTTCAATTATGAAATCTGGCAGATGGATGTCAAAACATGGTTTCCTTCCTTGAGGAAAGGTTGTCTGAGATACAACCAGAAGGTTTTTGTCAGTCCAAAGGATGCTAAAAGGTGTGCAAGCTTCAGTGATCCTTTTATGGACCGAAGCAAGCATCTCGGAGTTGGAATATACGCTTTGATGAGGTGATCAAGGTTTTTTGAGTCTATACAAAGTTTATGAGAAACTTGTATTTACAATAAAGTGAGTGGGAACACTATCGAGTTTCTCATAAGCATATGCGGATGCCATATTGTTGATCGGAAATGATGTAGGATTTCTGCAAAGCATAAACGGTTGTTTGAAAAGAGCTTTTCAACGGAAGACTTGGATAAAGCTACCTAATTGTTAAGCATCGAGATATATAGAGATAGATCAAGATGCTTTATGAGACTTTCAATGAGTACATACCTTGACAAGATTTGAAAGAGTTGAAATGTATCAGTTAGAGAAAGAGTTCTCGCCTGATTTGTAAGGTGTGAAGTTGAGTAAGACTCAAAGCTCGACCATGATAGAAGAAAGAGAAAGGATGAAGGTCGTCCCGTGTGCTTTAGCCATAGGCTCTATATAGTATGCCATGCTGTGTACCGCACCTATGTGTGCCTTGCCATGAATCCGTCAAGGGGTACAAGAGTGATCCAGGTGTGGATCACTGGACAGCGGTCAAGATTATCCTTAGTAAATAAAAGACTAAGGAATTTTTTCTCGATTATGGAGGTGATAAAGAGTTCGTCGCAAAGAGTTACGTCGATGCAAGCTTTAACACCAATCCGGATGACTCTTATTAGCAATCCGGATACGTGTAGTGGAGCAGCCATTTGGAATAGCTCCAAGTGGAGTGTGGTAGCAGTGTCTACAAGATGACACAGAGATTTGCAAAGTACACACGGATCAGAATGTCGCAGACCCGCTGACTAAAAGACATCTCTCACATGCAAGGCATGATCGAGTCCCAGAACTCATTGGGTGTTAGATTCATGACGGTGCGAATCACATGGTGATGTGAACTAGATTATTGTCTCTAGTGCAAGTGGGAGACTATTGGAAATATGCCCTAGAGGCAATAATAAATTATTTATTATCATATTTCCTTCTTTGTGGTAATCGTTTATTATCCATGCTAGAATTGTATTGATCGGAAACTCAGATACATGTGTGGATACATAGACAACACCATGTCCCTAGTATGCCTCTCATGGACTAGCTCGTTGATCAAAGATGGTTAAGGTTTCCTAGCCATGGACATGAGATGTCATTTGATAATTGGATCACATCATTGGGAGAATGATGTGATGAACAAGACCCAAACTACAAATGTAGCATATGATCGTGTCAGTTTATTGCTATTGTTTTCTGCGTGTCAAGTATCTGTTCCTATGGCCATAAGATCATGCAACTCACTGACACCGGAGGAGTACCTTATGTGTATCAAACGTCGCAACATAACTGGGTGACTATAAAAGTGCTCTAATGGTATCTCCAAGGGTGTCTGTTGGGTTGGCATGGGTAAAAACTGCGATTTGTTACTCTGTGTGATGGGGAGGTATCTCAGGCCCACTCGGTAATACAACATCACAATAAGCCTTTCAAGCAATGTGACTAAGTGTTAGCCACGGGATCTTGTATTACGGAACGAGTAAAGAGACTTGCCGGTAACGAGGTTGAACTAGGTATGAAGATACCGACGATAGAATCTCGGGCAAGTAACATACCGAAGAACAAAGGGAACAACATACGGGATTAACTGAATCCTTGACATAGAGGTTCGGTCGATAAATTTCTTTGTAGAATATGTAGGAACCAGTATGGGCATCCAAGTCCTGCTATTGATTATTGACTATAGAGGTGTCTCGGTCATGTCTACATAGTTCTCGAACCTGCAGGGTCTGCACACTTAAGGTTCGGTGACGTTTGGGTACTATTGAGTTATGTATGTTGGTGAATGAAGGTTGTTTGGAGTCCCGGATGAGATCCCGGACGTCACGAGGAGCTCCGGAATGGTCCGGAGGTAAAGATTAATATATAGGAAAGTGGTGTTTGAACTCCGGAAAAGTTTCGGGCATTTCTGGCAGTGTACCGAGAGTGACGAATGGGTTTCGGGGGACCAACAAGTGGGGGCATCACACCCCAAGGGGCCACATGGACCTTAGTGGTGGCATACCAGCCCAAGAAGGCCTATGCACAGGAGGAAGGAGTAGGGGCCAAGTAGGAGAGAGTCCTACTAGGAGTCCACCTCCCTTGTGGGAGGTGGACCCCTTCCCTATGGTTAGGCCAAGACCTCCTTGTAGGAGGGGCTCAGATGCCTCTTCTCCTCTCCCTCCTATATATACTAAAGGTTATTGAGGGCAGCCCTAACCCTAATTGCCACGTGCTGCCCTCTTTTTCCTCTAGATCGTTTTCTTCTCTAGATCGGTTTTCAGCGGTGCTTGGGCGAAGCCCTGCTAGAATTACTCCACCACCATCGCCGCAATGCTATAGTGCTGCCGGAGAACTCGTCTACCTCTCCGCTCCCTCTTGCTGGATCAAGAAGGCAGAGATCGTCATCGAGTTGTACGTGTGCCAAACGCGGAGGTGCCGTCCGTTCGGCACTAGATCGGAAGGACCACGATGGGATCGCGGGACGGCTCGTGATGAGATCGCGGGACGGATCGTGATTGGATCATGAAGATGTTCGAATACATCAACTGCGTTCTTTAACGCTTCCGCTTAGCGATCTACAAGGGTACATAGATCCAATCTCTCCTCTCATAGATGCTCATCTCCTAGATTGATCTTGGTGAAGCGTAGGAAATTTTTGTTTCCCATGCAACGTTCCCCAACATCTCTTGTGTCCCCAACACACCCAATACAATGGCAAATTGTATATGTGCACTAGTTCAGCGAAGAGATGGTGATAAAAGTGTAATATGGATGGTAGAAATATATTTTTATAATCTGAATAAATAAAAACAGCAAGGTAGCAAATAGTAAACAGACACAAAAACGGTATTGCAATGGTTGAAAACAAGGCCTAAGGTCCATGCTTTCGCTAGTGCAATTTCTCAACAGTGCTAACATAGTTGGATCATATGACCACCCCTTAAAGTGCGATAAAGAATCACTGTCGAGTTCCTATTAGCGGAGAACAAAAGATAGAAATTGTTTGTAGGGTATGAAACCACCTCAAAGCTATTCTTTCCATTCGATCTATCCTAGAGTTCGTACTAAAATAATGATAGCTATTCTTTCCGATCGATCTAATCAAGAGTTCATACTAAAATAACACCAAAGCAAATTCATATTCATAATACTCAGTCCACACAAAGAACTACAAAGTGTCCCCAAAGTTTCTATCGGAGAAAAGATAACAAAAACGTGCATCAACCCCTATGCATAGATTACCCCCCCAATATCACCGCGGGAATCCGCAAGTTGAGTGCCATAACGTATATCAAGTGAACCAATAAGATACCCCAATGTCACCTCAAGTATTCAAACCGCAAGACATACATCATGCGTTCCCAAATCTGAACATTCAATCCGACATAACAAAACTTCAAAGGATAAATATTCAATTCATCACAATAAGAGTATAGAGGGGAGAAACATCTTATGATCCATCTATATTAACAAAGCCCATGATATAGATCACGAGAGAGAGAGATATTAAACACATAGCTACTGGTACAAACCCCCAGCCCCGGGGGTGGACTACTCCCTCCTCATCGTGGTGGCCGTCGGGATGATGAAGATGGCCACCGGAGATGATTCCCCCCTCCGGCAGGGTGCCGGAACGGGGTCTAGATTGGTTTTCGGTGGCTACAAAGCCTTGCGGCGGTGGAACTTCTGATCTAGGGCTGCCCCGAAGGGTTTCGGAATATTTGGGAATTTATAGTGCAAAGAGGCAGTGCGGGAGGCCACCGAGGTGGGCACAACCCACCTGGGCGCGCCTGGGCCTCCTGACGCGCCCTGGTGGGTTGTGCCCCCCTTGGGGCACCCCCCAGGTGCAGCTATGGCCCATTGGTTTCCTTCTGGTCCAAAAAAAATCTTGAAAAAGTTTCGTGGTGTTTGGACTCCGTTTGATATTGATTTCCTGCGATGTAAAAAACAAGCAAAAAACAACAACTGGCACTGGGCACTGGGTCAATAGGTTAGTCCCAAAAAATGATATAAAGTTGCTATAAAATGATTGTAAAACATCCAAGAATGATAAAATAATAGCATGAATACTTCATAAATTATAGATACATTGGAGACGTATCAAAAAGCAAGGAATAAGCCCAACCAAACACCTCTTTAGACCGACCCAATTGACGGTGATATTTTAAACTGGTAGTTAAATCTAGATTGCATACTTCTTTCATGTTACCTTATCCTAATTTTTCCACATGTCGCATAGGATTATGGAGGAGCTCAATCATAACATTAGTTTTTGCAGTGATGTTATTGAGAGCGAGTAGAGGGAATGCGATGAAGTGTCAATTTGCTGGTGATGCTACCTCCTTGCATTGTGTGAACAGAGAAAATGATGCGATGACGACGGAAGGTGCCAAACATCTAGGGCATCAAGGATGATCAAGCATATGTATCAAACGTTTGATCTTGCATTTAACCTATTATTGCATAGGCCTCATTTTTGCAAGATATCTATTGAAATATGCATCCCCGATTAAGGCCTCAATATTGTATAATTACTTCCTCAGAGGTTACTTCTATGATTTATTTTACACATCCAAACCTCTGCGCATTGCAATTGATAGGAATACACCATCTCACCAAGAGTGACAACAATGCCCGACGAAAGAACAGCGATGCGATGCGTGCCCCTTTCCGCCTTCGCCATGGTCTACAAGCCATCATATGAATAATAGATACACAAGACTATTTTTAGCATGCAAATTCTCCAATTGTTCTCCTTAATTAATGCAAAATGTATGCTAAACGCCTAACTCTTCTACAAGCCACGTAACGTGCATATCGTGATGCCGCATGTCTCGGTTTCTGATCGTATGCAAGCACTTTTTTTAATTGTAATGGAATGAATATGTTGGCTCACAACTAATCTGAATATATACAATCCCCATTACTACACAAACTGATTTGATGCATTTGTTCCTCCTGCTCCTGATCCGAGCCATAGACAGCGCGCGATTTACTCTACTCCGAGGTAAGAATGAGCCCCCCTCTGCCTCGACATGTTTCTCAGATGATGGGAGGGGGTGACAACCTTAGGGCTTTAGTTCAATGGTGATAGGGATATGACTACATTTTGGGTTTATCTCCAATGATAGTTACGAGATGATGGTGTTGTTGTCGGCATGGAATAAGGTATCCCCATCTTGTCCTCATTCGAATGGTGCTTATCTCTATCATTGGGAGGTGTGTCATGGGGTTGTCACGACAAGTGTCCTCACATGAGAACTTGTTGTGAGGCCATGGCGGCTAGGCGAAGCCTTCGATGGGGGTCGATCGGGAACGAGAGCAGAGAGTTTACACAGGTTCGGCCCCTCATATTAGGTAAAGTCTACTACTGCTTGTTTTACTTATTGGATATCAAGTCTCGGTTGTGAGGGTGTTTTTGCTACCTATGGCTCGAGAGCTTCTAACTTGATATGTCCCCTGAATGACCCAAGAACCCCTTTATATAATAGTCAGGTCCCTAATTTACAATAGGTTTTGGGTTATTAGTCAGATTTCTACTATGAGTCACGTAGGTCTTCCGTTGTTTCCATGGAAATGGGTCTCTGTCCGGCTTTAGGACTCCAGGACGAGCTGGGTCTCTTTCTCCAGCCAGGTCAACTCCCATAGTCAGGTCTTGTTGGACCTGTCGGCTCATCCTAAGCCCTCCCGGGTGTCTTCTTGGCTTTGGGCCTTCTTCTCTTCTAAGCCCATCAAGGCCCTTCATGATTCCTGCAATCCGAACCCAGTCGTGGGCCTTGTGGTCACTAGACGCCAGCATGGCTCTTTGAGACCCGACCATGGCTGACCGACTCATAATGGTGGATAATATCCCAAACAAGGCATGTTGAATGATATGTCTCCGGGTTAGTCTCGATCGTGTTGTCTTGCAGAGTGGACAACATGGTTGTGCACGGACCAACTTCCTTCGCATTGGATAGCATGTATTTGTGTCCTCTGACTCCGTCTGGTCATACCTCGGGTGTTCTACATGCCTTCTCTGATGTTTTATTAAAGGCGATAGTTTGTTATACAAAAATCATGTCCATCAACATCTTCTGGTCTACATTGATGACTTTCTTGCACTTGATGATACAAGATCGTGAGTTTGGATTTTGCTCCCCCGAGACAAAGCCCCATAGACAACAACAAGTTTTGCTATGCATGAAAATCTTGGGGTCAGGGTGTTTTCATAAGCGTCCATGCTACTCAACATATGATCTTCAGTCTTTCTAGAAAAAAACTAATGTCAAGTAATACGAAACTAGACTTTACATCTATTTTTTATTTGTACCTACTACTCGACAATCGTATAGGGGTGCGATAGAAGTTATACCACTGGATTCATATTTGAAAACATATCAATATTATATTTTTACATCACAAGAGTTTTTTGATGGTCTATTTGATGATGGAAGTTAAATATTCAACTTTGAGTGTGTCTTGTTCACCGAATAAAGAAAGTACACTCTAGACAAGTATTGTTTATTGAGACAATTGGACAACCCACAAACTATTGGGTCAGTTCTATACATAGCGCCTACTATGCGGGTTTGTTGTACAAAATACTTTTTATTGTTGTAATATGTTGTACCTAGTTCTAATAATTCGTTTGGCTCCGTTGACACAATTTCTAATGGGTGGGTCATGCTAGTACCTTCAAAGCCACACTATTCAACCAGCTGAAACTACCAATACCCCCAAAACTGGAAAAAGTAATTCCAAATCATTAGGTACCTATACGATTTCATATTTCATTTTTCATTTTCTTCAAATATTTATTTTGGAGCGATATCTTTGAATGAGTCAACTAAATTGCGAATATCTTCCAAACTCGATAATGTGGTCTACAAACTGGATCCAGAGGTCTACAAACTGGCTCCAAAGGTCAACCGTGAGGTTGATGGACGTGTTGATCTTGTGCACTCAAGCATGGTCCCATAATGCATCCTGCACAACCCACCTTTTCTGCTTGGAGTCCATGAAAATGAGTGTGACCAAGTCCTCAACTTCTTCCCTTGCAACCAAGGCACTTCTGAGAACGATGTCTTACCTGCATTACAGATAGAAATGACGGTTGAAGTGTAGAATGTTGGAAATATGCCCTAGAGGCAATAATAAATTAGTTATTATCATATTTCGTTGTTCATGATCGTTTATTATCCATGCTATAATTGTATTGATCGGAAACTCAGATACATGTGTGGATACATAGACAACACCATGTCCCTAGTATGCCTCTCATAGACTAGCTCGTTGATCAAAGATGGCTATGGTTTCCTAGTCATGGACATGTGATGTCATTTGATAACGGGATCACGTCATTAGGAGAATGATGTGATGGACAAGACCCAAACTAAAAACGTAGCCTATGATCGTGTTAGTTTATTGCTATTGTTTGCTACATATCAAGTATCTGTTCCTATGACCATGAGATCATGCAACTCACTGACACCGGAGGAGTGCCTTGTTGCGAGACGTACTAGTAAATCAAAATTTTCCTACGCGTCACCAAGATCTATCTATGGAGAAAGCAGCAACGAGTGGGGAGATATTGCATCTTCATACCTTTGAAGATCGCTAAGCGGAAGCGTTACAAGAATGCGGTTGATGGAGTCGTACTCGCAGCGATTCAGATCGCGGTGGATTCCGATCTAAGCGCCGAACAACGACGCCTCCGCGTTCAACACACATGAAGCCCGGTGACGTCTCCTACGCCTTGATCCATCAAGGAGGAGGGAGAGGTTAAGGAAGGGCTCCAACAGCAGCACGACGTCGTGGTGGTGGTGGAGTAGCAAGGTATTCCGGCAGGGCTTCGCCTAAGCACTTCGGAGGAGGAAGAAGAGAGGTAGGGCTTTGCCGTGAGAGAGAGAGAGTTCAGAACTGTCCTCAAAAGGCCAAAACCTCAAGTATATATGGGAGGAGGGAGAGGGAGGGCTGGCTTGGACCCTCCTCCAAGGAGGAGAGCTTCGGCCGAATCAAAGGGAGAGTCCACCTCCCACAAGGGAGGTCGATCTCCTCCTTTTCAAACTCCTTTGCCCTTATCTCTACTCCTCCAGCCGCATGGGCCTTTCTAGAAGGTTTTGGCCATCCCAATAAGGGTTGGAACACCTCCTCTAAGGGCCCACAAAGTCCTATGTTCATCACACCCCTCCCGGGGGTCCTCCGGCACCCTCCCGGCACTCCCGATACAATACCGATGAGCCCGAAAACCATCCGGTGACCAAAACTGGACCTCCTATATATAAATCTTTATCTTCAGACCATTACGGAGCTCCTCGTGACGTACGGGATATCATCCGGGACTCCAAACAACTTTCAGTAATCACGTATACCATTTCCCTATAACCCTAGCGTCATCGAACCTTAAGTGTGTAGACCCTACGGGTTCGGGAGACACGTGGACATGACCGAGACACTTCTCCGGCCAATAACCAACAGCGGGATCTGGATACCCATGTTGGCTCCCACATGCTCCACGATGATCTCATCGGATGAACCACGATGTCGGGGATTCAATCAATCCCATATACAATTCCCTTTGTCTATCGGTATGATACTTGCCCGAGATTCGATCGTCGGTATCTCTATACCTTGTTCAATCTCGTTACCGGCAAGTCTCTTTACTAGTTCCATAATACATCATCCCGTGACTAACTCCTTAGTCACATTGAGCTCATTATGATGATGTCTTACTGTGTGGGCCCAGAGATACCTCTCCGTCACATGGAGTGACAAATCCCAGTCTCGATTCGTGCCAACCCAACAGACACTTTCGGACATACCCGTAGTGCACCTTTATAGCCACCCGGTTACGTTGTGATGTTTGGCACACCCAAAGCATTCCTACGGTATCCGGGAGTTGCACAATCTCATGGTCTAAGGAAACGACACTTGACATTGAAAAGCTTTAGCAAACGAACTACACGATCTTGTGCTATGCTTAGGATTGGGTCTTGTCCATCACATCATTCTCCTAATGATGTGATCCCATTATCAATGACATCCAATGTCCATGGTCATGAAATCGTGACCATCTATTGATCAACGAGCTAGTCAACTAGAGGCTCACTAGGGACATGTTGTGGTCTATGTATTCACACATGTATTACGGTTTCCGGTTAACACAATTATAGCATGAACAATAGACAATTATCATGAACAAGGAAATACAATAATAACCATTTTATTAGTGCCTCTAGGGCATATTTCCAACTGTCTCCCACTTGCACTATAGTCAATAATCTAGTTACATTGTGATGAATCGTACAGCCATAGCATTCTGGTGTTGATCATGTTTTGCTCGTGAGAGAGGTTTAGTCAACGGATCTGCGACATTCAGATCCGTATGCACTTTACAAATATCTATATCTCCTTCCTGAATGTAATCACGGATGGATTTGAAGCGGCGCTTGATGTGTCTTGTCTTCTTGTGAAACCTGGGCTCCTTCGCAAGGGCAATAGGTCCAGTGTTGTCACAGAATAGAGTCATCGGGCCCGACGCACTTGGAATTACTCCTAGGTCGGTGATGAACTCCTTCATCCAGACTCCTTCCTTTGCTGCTTCCAAAGCAGCTATGTACTCTGCTTTGCTTGCTGCTGCACCAGCTGACTGCCCCTCTGTTCAAAATATACACGTATCCGGTTTGCGACTTGGAGTCATTCGGATCTGTGTCGAAGCTAGCATCGACGTAACCCTTTACGACGAGCTCTTCGGCACCTCCAAATACGAGAAACATGTCCTTTGTCCTTTTCAGGTACTTTAGGATATTCTTGACCGTTGTCCAGTGTTCCGCTCCGGGATCACTTTGGTACCTCCCGACCAAACTTATGGCAAGGTTCACATCAGGTCTGGTACACAACATGGCATACATAATAGAGCCTATGGCTGAAGCATAGGGGATGACACTCATCTCTTCTCTATCCTTTGCCGTGGTCGGGCATTGTGTCGTACTCAATCTCACACCTTGTAACACAGGCAAGAGCCCCTTCTTGGACTGATCCATATTGAACTTCTTCAATATCTTATCAAGGTATGTGCTTTGTGAAAGACCTATGAGGCGTCTCGATCTATCTCTATAGATCTTAACACCTAATATGTAAGCAGCTTCTCCAAGGTCCTTCATTGAAAAACACTTATTCAAGTAGGCCTTTACACTTTCCAAGAGTTCTATATCATTTCCCATTATCAGTATGTCATCCACATATAATACGAGAAATGCTACAGAGCTCCCACTCACTTTCTTGTAAATACAGGGTTCTCCATAAACCTGTACAAATCCAAACGCTTTAATCACTTCATTAAAGCGAATGTTCCAACTTCGAGATGCTTGCACCAGTCCATAGATGGAGCGCTGGAGCTTGCATACCTTGTTAGCGTCTTTAGGATCGACAAAACCTTCCGGCTACATCATATACAGTTCTTCCTTGAGGAAGCCATTAAGGATTGCCGTTTTGACGTCCATTTGCCAGATCTCATAATCATAAAATGCGGCAATTGCTAACATGATTCGGACAGACTTCAGCATCGCTATGGGTGAGAAAGTCTCATCATAGTCAACTCCTTGAACTTGTCAATAACCCTTAGCGACAAGTCGAACCTTATAGACGGTCACATTACCATCCGCGTTAGTCTTCTTCTTAAAGATCCATTTATTTTCAATGGCTCGCTTATTGTCAGGCAAGTCCACCAAAGTCCATACTTTGTTCTCATACATGGATCCTATCTCGGATTTCATGGCTTCAAGCCATTTGTTGGAATCCGGTCCCGCCATCGCTTCTTCATAGTTCGAAGGTTCACCGTTGTCTAACAACATGATCACTAGGACAGGGTTGTCGTACCACTCTGGTGCGGAACGTGTCCTAGTGGACCTTCGACGTTCAATAGTAACTTGATCTGAAGTTTCAAGATCATCATCATTAACTTCCTCTCCAGCCGGTGTACGCTCCACATAAACAACTTCCTGTGCTGCGCTACTCTCCGGTTCGAGTGGAGGTACAATTACCTCATCAAGTTCTATTTTCCACCCACTTACTTCTTTCGAGAGAAACTCTTTCTCGAGAAAGTATCCATTCTTGGCAACAAAGACTTTGCCCTCGGATCGTAGGTAGAAGGTATACCCAATAGTCTCTTTGGGATATCCTATGAAGACGCACTATTCCGCTTTGGGTTCGAGCTTCTCAGGTTGAAGTTTCTTCACATAAGCATCGCATCCCCAAACTTTTAGAAAAGACAGCTTAGGTTTCTTTCCAAACCATATTTCATACGGTGTCGTCTCAACGGATTTTGACGGTGCCCTATTTAAAGTGAATGCGGCAGTCTCTAATGCATATCCCCAAAATGGTAGCGGTAAGTCGGTAAGAGACATCATAGATCGTACCATATCTAATAGAGTGCAATTATGACGTTCAGACACACCATTTGGCTGAGGTGTGCCAGGCGGCATGAGTTGTGAAACAATTCCACATTTCCTTAGGTGCGTGCCAAACTCGTGACTTAAATATTCTCCGCCACGATCAGATCATAGGCACTTTATTTTCCTGTCACGTTGATTCTCTACCTCACTCTGAAACTCCTTGAACCTTTCAAAAGTTTCAGACTTATGTTTCATTAAGTAGACATACCCATATCTACTCAAGTCATCAGTGAGGGTGAGAACATAACGGTAGCCACCACGAGCCTCGACACTCATTGGACCGCATACATCGGTATGTATTATTTCCAACAAGTCAGTTGCTCGCTCCATTGTTCCGGAGAACGGAGTCTTAGTCATCTTGCCCATGAGGCATGGTTCGCACGTGTCAAATGATTCGAAATCAAGAGACTCCAAAAGTCCATCAGTATGGAGCTTCTTCATACGTTTGACACCAATATGACCAAGGCGGCAGTGCCACATGTAAGTGTGACTATCGTTATCAACCTTACACTTTTTGGTACTCACACTATGGACATGTGTAACATCACGTTCGAGATTCATCAAAAATAAACCATTGACCAGCGGGGCATGACCATAAAATATTTCTCTCATATAAATAGAACAACCATTATTCTCAGATTTAAATGAGTAACCATCTCGCATCAAGCGAGATCTAGATACAATGTTCATGCTCAAAGCTGGTACTAAATAACAATTATTAAGGTTTAACACTAATCCCGAAGGTAGATGTAGAGGTAGCGTGCCAACGGCGATCACATCGACCTTGGAACCATTCCCGACGCGCATCGTCACCTCGTCCTTTGCCAGCCTCCGCTTATTCCGCAGCTCCTGCTTGGAGTTACAAATGTGAGCAACTGCACCAGTATCAAATACCCAGGAGCTACTATGAGCGCTGGTTAGGTACACATCAATAACAAGTATATCACATATACCTTTAATGTTGCCGTCCTTCTTATCCGCTAAGTACTTGGGGCAGTTCCGCTTCCAGTGACCGGTACCCTTGCAGTAAAAGCACTCAGTCTTCTCTGGCTTGGGTCCATGTTTGTTCTTATTTTCCTGGCAACTTGCTTACCCGGCGTGGCAACAGCTTTGCCGTCCTTCTTGAAGTTCTTCTTACCCTTGCCTTTCTTGAAACTAGTGGTCTTATTTACCATCAACACTTCATGCTCCTTTCTGATCTCGACCTCTGCTAATTTCAGCATCGAGTACAACTCAAGAATGGACTTCTCCATCCCTTGCATGTTGTAGTTCATCACAAAGCTCTTGTAGCTAGGTGGAAGCGACTGGAGGATTCTGTCAATGACCGAGTCATCCGGGAGATTAACTCCCAGCTCATTCAAGCGGTTGTGTAGCCCAAACATCTTGAGGATGTGCTCACTGACAGAACTATTCTCCTCCATCTTACAACTAAAGAACTTGTCGGAGACGTCATATCTCTCGACCCGGGCATGAGCTTGGAAAACCAGTTTCGGCTCTTGGAACATCTCATATGCTCCGTGTTGCTCAAAACGCTTTTGGAGCCCCGGTTCTAAACTGTAAAGCATGCTGCACTGAACAATGAAGTAATCATCGCAGCGAGAATGCCAAGCGTTCGCAACGTCTTTCTCTGCTGGGAGAAGGGGTGGGTCACCTAGTGGTGCATCAAGGACATACAATTTCTTGGAAGCTATGAGGATGATCCTCAAGCCATGGACCCGGTCCGCATAGTTGCTTCCATCATCTTTCAGCTTGGTTTTCTCTAGGAACGCGTTGAAATTGAGGGTGACATTCGCGTTGGCCATTGGATCTACAATATAGATTGTAAAGATAATTTTAGACTAAGTTCATGATAATTAAGTTCACATAATCAAATTATTTAATGAACTCCCACTTAGATAGATATCTCTCTAGTCATCCAAGTGACACATGATCCATGTCAACTAGCCCGTGTCCGATCATCACGTGAGACGGACTAGTCATCCATGGTGAACATCTCCATGTTGATCGTATCTTCCATACGACTCATGTTCGACCTTTCGGTCTTCCATGTTCCGAGGCCATGTCTGTACATGCTAGGTTCGTCAAGTCAACCTAAGTGTTTCGCGTGTGTAAATCTGGCTTACACCCATTGTGTGCGAACGTCAGAACCTATCACACCCGATCATCACGTGGTGCTTCGGAACAACGATCCTTAGCAATGGTGCACAGTTAGGGTGAACACTTTTCTTGAAATTTTAGTAAGAGATCATCTTATTTACTACCGTTGTTCTAGGCAAATAAGATGTAAACATGATAAACATCACATGCAATCAATATAGTGACATGATATGGCCATTATCATCTTGCTCCTTTGATCTCCATCTTCGGGGCACCATGATCATCACTGTCACCGGCACGACACCATGATCTCCATCATCATGATCTCCATCACTTTGTCTTCATGAAGTTGTCTCGCCAACTATTAATTCTACTACTATGGCTAACGTTTAGCAATAAAGTAAAGTAATTACATGGCGTTTATGATTGACACGCAGGTCATACAATAAAATAAGACAACTCCTATGGCTCCTGCCGGTTGTCATACTCATTGACATGCAAGTCGTGAATCCTATTACAAGAACATGATCAATCTCATACATCACAATGCATCACATCACATCCTTTGGCCATACCACATCACAAGGCATATGCTGCAAAAACAAGTTAGACGTCCTCTAATTTGTAGTTGCAAGTTTTTACGTGGCTGCTATAGGTTACTAGCAAGAACGTTTCTTACCTACGTCAAAACCACAATGTGATATGCCAAGTGCTACTTACCCTTCATAAGGACCCTTTTCATCGAATCCAATCCGACTAAGGTGGAGAGACACACACCCGCTAGCCACCTTATGCAACAAGTGCATGTCAGGCGGTGGAACCAGTCTCACGTAAGCATACGTGTAAAGTCGGTTTGGGACGCTTCATCCCACAATACCGGCGAATAAAGATAAGACTAGTAGTGGTAAGCAAATTAACAAAATCGACGCCCACAACTGCTTTGTGTTCTACTCGTGCATAGATTCTACGCATAGACCTAGCTCATGATGCCACTGTTGGGAGACGTAGTAGTAAATCAAAATTTTCCTACGTGTCACCAAGATCTATCTATGGATAAACCAACAATGAGTGGGGATAGGTTGCATATTCATACCTTTGAAGATAGCTAAGCAGAAGCGTTACAAGAACGCGATTGATGGAGTCGTACTCGCAGCGATTCAGATCGCGGTGGATTCCGATCTAAGCACCGAACAACGGCGCCTCCGCGTTCAACACACGTGCAGCCCGGTGACGTCTCCTACGCCTTGATCCATCAAGGAGGAAGGAGAGGTTAGGGAAGGTCTCCAACAGCAGCACGACGGCATGGTGGTGGTGGAGTAGCAAGGTATTCCAGCAGGGCTTCGCCTAAGCACTGCGGAGGAGGAAGAAGAGAGGTAGGGCTTTTCCATGAGAGAGAGAGTTCAGAACTGTCCTCAAAAGGCCAAAACCTCAAGTATATATAGGAGGAGGGAGAGGGAGGGCTGGCTTGGACTCTCCTCCAAGGAGGAGAGCTTCGGCCGAATCAAAGGGAGAGTCCACCTCCCACAAGGGAGGTGGATCTCCTCCTTTTCAAACTCCTTTGCCCTTATCTCTACTCCTCCAGCTGCATGGGACTTTCTAGAAGGTCTTGGACAGCCCAATAAGGGCTGGCACACCTCCTCTAAGGGCCCACAAAGTCCTATGGTTGTCACACCCCTCTCGGGGGTCCTCCGGCACCCTCCCGGCACTCCGGGTACAATACCGATGAGCCCAAAAACTTTCCGGTGACCAAAACTGGACTTCCTATATATCAATCTTTACCTTCAGACCATTACGGAGCTCCTCGTGACGTACAGGATCTCATCCGGGACTCCAAACAGCTTTTAGTAATCACGTATACCATTTCCCTATAACCCTAGCGTCATCGAACCTTAAGTGTGTAGACCCTACGGGTTCAGGAGACACGTGGACATGACCGAGACACTTCTCCAGCCAATAACCAACAGTGGGATCTGGATACCCATGTTGGCTCCCACATGCTCCACGATGATCTCATCGGATGAACCACGATGTCGGGGATTCAATCAATCCCATATACAATTCCCTTTGTCTATCGGTATGATACTTGCCCGAGATTCGATCGTCGGTATCTCTATACCTTGTTCAATCTCATTACCGGCAAGTCTCTTTACTTGTTCCGTAATACATCATCCCGTGACTAACTCCTTAGTCACATTGAGCTCATTATGATGATGTCTTACCGAGTGGGCCCAGAGATACCTCTCCGTCACACGGAGTGACAAATCCCAGTCTCGATTCGTGCCAACCCAACAGACACTTTCGGAGATACCCTTAGTGCACCTTTATAGCCACCTAGTTACGTTGTGACATTTGGAACACCCAAGGCATTCCTACGGTATCCGGAAGTTGCACAATCTCATGGTCTAAGGAAACGACACTTGACATTGAAAAGCTTTAGCAAACGAACTACACGATCTTGTGCTATGCTTAGGATTGGGTCTTGTCCATCACATCATTCTCCTAATGATGTGATCCCGTTATCAACGACATCCAATGTCCATGGTCATGAAACCGTGACCATCTGTTGATCAATGAGCTAGTCAACTAGAGGCTCACTAGGGACATGTTGTGGTCTATGTATTCACACATGTATTACGGTTTCCGGTTAACACAATTATAGCATGAACAATAGACAATTATCATGAACAAGGAAATAAAATAATAACCATTTTATTATTGCCTCTAGGGATAGAAATAATGATCCCTGAGCTGTTCGCGATGTTTGACACCGCGAAGGTAGAAATCAAGAAGGAGCGTCAAGTGTTGATGGTTAGTAAAACCACTAGTTTCGAGAAGGGCAAGGGCAAGGAGGGAAACTTCATGGATGGCAAGTCAGTTGCTGCTCCAGTGAAGCAACCCAAAGTTGAACCCAAACCCGAGACTAAGTGCTTCGATTATGAGGAGAGCGGTCGCTGAAGCGGAACAACCCTAGATACTTGGTAGATAAGAAGGCTGGCAACGTCGACAGAAGTATATTGGATATACGTGTTATTGATGTGTACCTTGCTAGTACTCCCAGTAGCACCTGGGTATTAGATACTGGTTCGGTTGCTAAATGTTAGTAACTCAAAATAAAAGCTACGGAATAATCGGAGAACTAGCTAAGGTTGAGGTGACGATGTGTGTTGGAACTGTTTCCAAGGTTGATGTGATCAACATCGCACGCTCTGTCTACCTTCGGGATTAGTGACGAACCTAAATAAATGTTATTTGGTGTTTTGCGTTGAGCATCAACGTGATTAGATCATGTTTATTGCAACACGATTATTCATTTAAGTTAGAGAATAATGCTTATTCTGTTTATATGAATGATAGCTTCAATGGTCATGCACCCGGTGAGAATGGTTTGTTGAATCTTGATCGTAGTAATACACATGTTCGTAACATTGATGCCAAAAGATACAAAGTAAATAATGATAGTACCACATACTTGTGGCACTGCCGCTAATTGTCATATTGGTATAAAGCACATGAAGAAACTCCATGCTGATGGATCTTTGGACTCATTCAATTTCGAATCGGTTGAGACATGCGAACCATGCCTCTTGGTAAGATGACTAAGGACCCCGTTTTCCGGATTGATGGAGCGGGCAAGTGGTTTATTAGAAATGATACATGTTGATGTATGCAATCCAATGAGTCTTATAGCATGCGGTGGATATCGTTATTTTCTTACCTTCACTAATGATTTGAGTAGATATAGTGTATATTAACTTAATGAAACACAAGTCTGAATCGTTTGAAAGGTTCAAGCAAATTCAGAGTGAAGTTTAAGATCATCGTGACAAGAAGATAAAAATGTCTGCGATATGATCATGGAAGTGAATATCTGAGTTACGAGTTTGGCATACAACTTTAGACAATGTGAAAGTTGTTTCACAATTCACGCCACGTGGAACACCATAGTGTGATGGTGTGTCCGAACGTCATAGTCGTGCTCTATTAGATATGGTGTGAATTACACTATTAGAAAATAGGGCTTTCGTCACAACTCGATGTACACATTAGTCCCGGTTGCATTACGAACCGGGAGTAATGTGAGCATTAGTCCCGGTTCGAGCGGCTAGGGCATCAGCCCCGGTTCAAATGGGACCTTTAGTCTCGGTTGGAGACACCAACCGGGACTAAAGGGGGTTGAGGCTTTAGTCCTGGTTGGTTTCTCCAACCGGGACTAAAGGTTAGACCTTTAGTCCCGGTTGGAGACACGGACCGGGACTAAAGGGGTCCTTGAAAGTTTTTTTTTTCCTGTTTTTATAGTTTTTTTCTGTTTTTAGTTTCTGTTTTAAATTGCTTATATCTTTTAGGATATTTGATGTTTTTGAGTGATTCTTTTTGCATTAGATTTAAATTTTGTCTAATTTATGTTTGTGCCATTAGTTTTCAATTTTGAATGGTTTAAATTTGAATTTGTTCAAATTTGCTTCAAACACTACATTATGAATAACTTGAGTTTACAATTTTTTTAATTTAATTCTTTTTTATCCTAGTCACGTGTTAGATTGTTGTCACACTAAAATTTATTTGGTTATTTTTACAATAATTTAAATTAGGATTTTAATTAAAACATTACTGTTTTGCTTATATAGTTGTTTTAGTCATTTAATTGTTTTATTTATTTTTTAGTTAGTTCTTTTTGTAGATTTTATCATGTTGTAGTATGGTGCATATTGAATGCACAAAAAATTCTGGAGTTGAAATAAATAAAGAAAAATGAAATGCCTTTGTAACAGATGGGTTTTCGTCCGAAACCTTGATACTTCGAAGGAGATGGTCCAGTTTGTACGAAGTGCATCCAGTTTTTGCCGTAACCCTCTCAACTTTTTAGCACAAGCTTTGTGGTGAAATGATGATACCATGTCAAGTTTCAACCTTTTCAGAGTTCATTTGTAGTGCTTTTCAATTTCAGGGTCATTGAGCTCATTTTTTTTTCATTAAATGCATGCAAAATAGCAAATGAAGTTAGAAATGGGTTAACTCTGGCTTGGTTAACCTTAGTTGTGACTCTGGCTGGGACGATGCTAGCATATGTAGTCGATGGTATGATTGAATGGACACCAACCCGAACTAAAGGGGTTTTGAAATTTTCAAACTCTACCCCCCCCCCCCGGTGGACCGCCTTTTTGAGTTTTCCAGAAAATAAACAAAAATGATAAAATCTTCAAAAAATAAAATCCTTTGATATGTAGTTAGGTTTTAGTGTCTAGTTGATATAGAAATTTTGAAATATGAATTTTGACCGTTTCTGCAAAAAAATGAAGAAAAAAAATGTAAAACGGCCATAACTTTTGCATACGACATCGAAAAAAAAGTTTAATATATCAAAAAAACTAGAGAAAAATTGGGACTCGATTTCACCCGGGTTTACCCGCTGAAGTTTTCTCAGATTCTCAAAATTCCAAAAGTAAAAAAAAGTTATTTCAAAAAGAAGATTTTTTCCTACAAAATCAAAAAAATAATTTAAAAATAAATAAATGATGTCATATTTGGATTCCTCACATTTTCTGATAATAATGGATCTATTTGTTGAATTTCGATTTACAAATTTAAAGATATTAATTATGCCATATGAATTGAATATATGGCAAAAAATGAATAAAATAATAATATTACTTATTTTATTTTCATAGAAATTCAATATTATTATTACTTTTTTTATTTTAATAATTATTGGAATTCAAAAAATTAAATAATGTGACATCAAGACCTAAGGGTTAATAGGATTGATAGCTTACTATTGTCAAGAAAACAACAAGTGCAGACTTGGAAACAAAGGGTGATAGAACTCGAAAGTTAAGCGTGCTCGGGTTAGAGCAGTGAGAGGATGGGTGGCCGGATGGGAAGTTAGATGATTTTCAATGAGTGGTGATTAGAGATTAAATTGTCAAATAATTCAAAAGAAGTGAGAAGGGGTGATTAGAGATTAAATTTTCAGATAATTCATAGATTTGAAAATCAGAAGAAAAAAATTTGAAAAATAAAAATAAAAAATGATTTAAAAAATACCTTTAGTCCCGGTTTGTAACACCAACCGGGACTAAAGGTCCCGCTCCAGAAAGCTGCCACGTGGAGGGCCTTTAGTCCCGGTTCGTAACACAACCGGGACAAAAGGGTGGAGGCTTTAGTCCCGTTTCCAGAACCGGGACTAAAGGCCCTCTGGAACCGGGACTAAAGGCCAGTTTTCTACTAGTGTTATGATGTCTTTTATCGTTTTACCACTATCATTTTGGGGTTATGCATTAGAGACAACTACATTCGCTTTAAATAGGGCACCATATAAATCCGCTGAGATCACACCATATGGTTTGGCAGAAACCTAAGCTGTCATTTCTTAATGTTTGGGGCTACGACACTTATGTGAACAAGGGTTTTCACCTAATGAGCTCGAACCCAAAGCGGACAAATGCATCTTCATAGAATACCCTAAGAACAGTTGGGTATACCTTCTATCTCAGATCCAAGTGCAAAGTGTTTGTTGCTAAAAACGGGTCCTTTCTAGAGAAAGAGTTTCTCTCGAAAGAATTGAGTGGAAGGAAGATAGAACTTGATGAGGTTGTCGAACCTTTGTTTCAACCAGAGAGTAGTGTAGCACAGAAAATTGTTTCTATGGAGCCTACGTTAGTCGAGGAGGAAGTTAATGATGATGATCATGAAGCTCCGGATCAAGTTACAAGGATGCGTACTGCTCCTGAGTGGTACGACAACCCTGTCTTAGAGATCATGTTGTTGGACAACGATGAGCCTACAAGCTATGGAGAAGCAATGATGGGACCGGATTCTGACAAATGGTTAGAGCCCATGAAATCCGGGATAGGATACATGTATGAAAACCAAGTATAGGCTTTGGTAGACTTGCTCGTTGGATGGCGGGTCGTTGAGTACAAATGGATCTTCAAAATGAAGACACACGCTGATGGTAAATGTCACCATTTGTAAATCTCGACTTGTTGCAAAGAAATTTACGACAAGTTCGAGGAGTTGACTGCAATGAGACTTTCTCACTCGTAGCGATGATAAAGTCTGTTGGAATTAGTTAGCAGTTGCTGCATTTTTCAATTATGAAATCTGACAGATGGATGCCAAAACATTGTTTCCTTAACAGTTTACTTGAGGAAAGGTTGTATGTGATACAACCAGAAGGTTTTGTCAGTCCTAAGGATGCTAAAAGGTGTGCGAGCTCCAGCAATCCATCTAAGGGCTGGAGCAAGCATCTCAGAGTTGGAATACACACTTTGATGAGGTGATCAAAGTTTTGTAGTTTATACAAAGTTTACGAGAAACTTGTATTTACAATAAAGTGAGTGGGAGCACTATAAAATTTCTGATAAGTATATGTGGATGACATATTGTTGATCGGAAATAATGTAGAATTTCTGGAAAGCATGAACGGTTGTTTGAAAGTGATTTTCAAAGGAAGACCTGGATAAAGCTACCTAATTGTTGAGCATCAAGATCTATAGAGATAGATCAAAATGCTTGATGAGACTTTCAATGAGTACATACCTTGACAAGATTTTGAAAGAGTTCAAAATGGACCAGTCAAAGAAAGAGTTCTCGCCTGATTTGTAAGATGCAAAGTTGAGTGAGACTCAAAGCTCGACAACGGCAGAAGAAAGAGAAAGGACGAACGTCGTCCCCTATGCCTTAGCCATATGCTCTGTATAGTATGCCAAGTTGTGTACCGCACCTGTGTGTGCCTTGCCATGAGTCCGTCAAGGGGTACAAGAGTGATCCAGGAGTGGATCACTGGACAACGGCCAATATTATCCGTAGTGACTAAAAGACTAAGGAAATGTTTCTCGATTATGGAAGTAATAAAGGGTTCGTCGTAAAGAGTTGCGTCGATGCAAGCTTTAACACTAATCTGGATGACTCTTAGTACCAATCCGGATATGTATAGTAGAGCAGCCATTTGGAATAGTACCAAGTGGAGTGTGGTAGCAGTGTTTACAGTTTTACATAGAGATTTGCAAAGTACACACGGATCGGAATGTCGCAGACCCGTTGACTATAAGACCTCTCTCACATGCAAAGCATGATCGAGCCCCAGAACTCATTGGGTGCTAGATTAATAACAATGCGAATCACATGGTGATGTGAACTAGATTATTGACTCTAGTGCAAGTGGGAGACTGTTGGAAATATACCCTAGAGGCAATAATAAATTAGTTATTATCATATTTCCTTTTTCATGATAATCGTTTATTATCCATGCTATAATTGTATTGATCGGAAACTCAGATACATGTGTGGATACATAGACAACACCATGTCCCTAGTATGCCTCTAATAGACTAGCTCATTGATCAAAGATGGCTATGGTTTCCTAGTCATGGACATGAGATGTCATTTGATAACGGGATAACGTCATTAGAAGAATGATGTGATGGACAAGACCCAAACTACAAACATAGCATATGATCGTACCAGTTTATTACTACTGTTTTCTGCATGTCAAGTTTCTGTTCCTATGACCATGAGATGATGCAACTCACTGACACCGAAGGAGTGCCTTGTGTGTATCAAACGTCGCAACGTAACTGGGTGACTATAAAGGTACTCTACAGGTATCTCCGAGGGTGTCTGTTGGGTTGGCATGGATCAAGACTGGGATTTGTTACTCCGTGTGACGGAGAGGTATCTTAGGGCCCACTCGGTAATACAACATCACAACAAGCCTTGCAAGAAATATGACTAAGTGTTAGTCATGGGATCTTGTGTTACGAAACGAGTAAAGAGACTTGCCGGTAACGAGGTTGAACTAGGTATGGAGATACCGACGATCGAATCTCGGGCAAGTAACATACCGAAGAACAAAGGGAACATCATACGGGATTAACTGAATCCTTGACATAGAGGTTCGACCGATAAAGATCTTCATAGAATATGTAGGAACCAATATGGGCATCCAGGTCCTTCTATTGGTTATTGACCGTAGAGGTGTCTCGGTCATGTCTACATAGTTCTCGAACCCGCAAGGTCTGCACACTTAAGGTTTGGTGACATTTCGGTAGTATAGAGTTATGCATGGTGGTGACCGAAGGTTGTTGGGAGTCCCGGATGAGATCCCGGACGTCACGAGGAGCTCCAGAATGGTCTAGAGGTAAAGATTGCTATATAGGAAGTCCTGTTTTGGTAGTCGGAAAAGTTTCGGGCTCATCGGTAGTGTACCGAGAGTGTTGGTAGTGTACCGGGGGACCATCGGGAGAGGTATTTTGACCCAAGAGGCTACATGGTCCTTGGGAGGAGGTAAACCAGCCCCTTTTGGGCTGGCCGAAGCCTCCTCTAAGGGCCCATGCGGCTGGAGTGGTTTGAGAAGGAAAAAATCCAAAGGTGGAGAGGTGGAAAGAGTTTCCAAGTGGAAAGGAGGAATCCTACTCCTAATAGGATTGGAGTAGGACTCCTCCACCTCCAATTTCGACCAAACCTTGAGGGTTTGAGGATGCCTCATCCCCTCCCTCTCTCCTATATATATTAGAGGATTTATAGGAAAAAGCTAACCCTAATAGCCACGTGCTACCTCTCCTCTAGTGCATAGTTTCTCCTCTAGATCGGTTTTCTGCAGTGCTTAGGCGAAGCCCTGCCGGAATAGCTCCACCACCATCGCCGCAATGCCATCGTGCTGCCGGAGAACTCTTCTACCTCTACGCTCTCTCTTGCTGGATCAAGAAGGTGGAGATCGTCATTGAGCCGTATGTGTGCTGAACGTGGAGGTGTCCTCCGTTCGGTGCTAGATCGGAAGGACCGTGATCAAGATCGCGAGACGGATCATGATGAGATCGCGGGACGGATCGTGATGAGTTTGCAGGATGGATCATGATTGGATCGTGGGATAGATCGTGATGAGATTGCGGGATGCTCGGCAATTTGGATCGCGAAGACGTTCGACTGCACCAACCGCGTTTCTTAACACTTCCCGCTTAGCGATCTACAAGGGTATCTAGATCCACGCTCCCTCTCGTAGATGCTCATCACCATGGATAGATCTTGCGTGTCCGTAGGACTTTTTTGTTTCCCATGCAACGTTTCCCAACATATAAGAGTGGATGTCGATGCATGGTTTCCCAAGGCCCACCCAACATTCTCTAGGTTGCTTTCACTAGAACCAAGGCCATCACAGTATGAGTGCCCATGAATTTTTTATCAAGTGAAGAATCCCGATTCCACCAAGGTTAATGGGATGATAAACAGTTTCCAGTTGACCTTGCATTACGAACAAATCGTTTCCACTTTGAGCAATCATAGAAAGGTGCGCTCAATCTTGCTGACGCTCTCCAAAACACTAGGGGGATCACAAGCGGTGTGATGTGGTACACAACTTGCAAAGTGAGCACCGAGCAAAGCCACCCGTTTGACTGTGGTAATGTTCCGTCCTTACCAAGGAGGCAACTTTGCAGCAACCTTGTCCTCAAGATGCTGGAGGTTAACCCTATTCAGCTGCCATATGGAGAGTGGAGACCCAGGTACTCAAGTGAGAAGGACACACACATGGCAGGGATGTTGTGGAGGATGTCATACGGGTTTAGGTGCCCGAACAGGATGGAGACGACCGAGCTCTTCTGAAAGTTAGTGGACAACCCAATGACCTCGCCGAAGGAATCAAGGATGTCAGCTAAGTTGTGAACGTCCTCCCTTGCCGGTGTGACTAAGATCACCACATCATCATCGTAAAGAGAGGTACGGACAATTGAACGTCGCCCCCTGATCTTGTGAGGGAGGTTGTGGCTCATGGCGATGTATGGATCTCCTCAATCACGAAAATGATTCAGAAATCCCCAAGCGACAAAGTAGCTCAAGGATGTAGTCCTGTTGCATCGAGTCAAAGGCCATCCGGATGTACAACTTGAAGAGCAAAGATGGCGTCTTGTTTTTGTGCAGCCGCCTCGCAAGGTTTCTGACAAACATGAAGTTGTCATGGATGTTTCTCCTCTTTATGAAAGCACTTCGCGCGTTGGAGACAAAGTTGTTCATCAAAGGACCTAGACGGACATCCAACACCTTGGTGATGATCTTGACAATAGCATGAACAAGACGATACTCTGTGCATTGCTGCGGGAATCAATTGCAATATATCTTGTATGATTTGATTGTAAGTGTTGGAGAACGTTGCATGGGAAACAAAAAAATTCTTTACGCACATGCAAGATCTATCCATGGTGATGAGAATCTACGAGAGGGAGAGTGGATCTACATACCCTTGTAGATCGCTAAGCGGGAAGCGTTAAGAAACGCAGTTGGTGTAGTCGAATGTCTTCGCGATCCAAATCGCCGAGTGTCCCGCGATCTCATCACGATCCGTCCCGCGATCCAATCACGATCTGTCCCGCGAGCTCATCATGATCTGTCCCGCGATCTCATCACGATCCGTCCCGCGATCTCGTCACAGTCCTTCCGATCTAGCGCCGAACAGACGTCACCTACGCGTTCAGCACACGTACAGCTCAATGACGATCTCCGCCTTCTTGATCCAGCAAGAGGGAGCGAAGAGGTAGAAGAGTTCTCTGGCAGCGCGACGGTGCTTCGGTGATGGTGGTGGAGCTATTCCGGCATGGCTTCGCCTAAGCACTGCAGAAAACCGATCTAGAGGAGAAACTATGCACTAGAGGAACGGGTAGCACGTGGCTGAAAATTCTGTGCCAAAACCCTAAAATCCTCTAGTATATATAGGAGGAGAGGAGGAGGAGGCTTGGCTGCCAAAAAGCCAGCCCTTGGGTTGGCTAAAGTGGGGAGGACAGGAGGACTCCTCCTCCAATCCTAGTAGGACTAGGATTCCTCCTTTTTTTGGCCTTTTCCCACCTTTTTCCCTTGGGGCTTTTTCTCCCAGCCGCATGGGCCTTGTGTGGGACTTCCACCAGCCCACAAAAGGCTGGTATTTACTCTCCCACAGCCCATGAAGCCTCTTGGGTCGAAATACCCCCCCCCCCGGTACAATACCGGCACTCCCGGTACATTACTGATTAGCCCGAAACTTTTCCGGCGACCAAAATGGGACTTCCTATATATCAATCTTTACCTCCGGACCATTCCGTAGCTCCTCGTGATGTCCGGGATCTCATTCGGGACTCTGAACAACCTTCAGTCACCACCATACATAACTCTATACTACCGAAACTTCACCGAACCTTAAGTGTGCAGACCGTGCGGGTTCGAGAACTATGTAGACATGACCGAGACAACTCTATAATCAATAACCAATAGCGGGACCTGGATGCCCATATTGGTTCCTACATATTCTACGAAGATCTTTATCGGTCAAACCTCTATGTCAAGGATTCAGTTAATCCCGCATGATGTTCCCTTTGTTCTTCGGTATGTTTACTTGCCTGAGATTCGATCGTCGGTATCTCCATACTTAGTTCAACCTCATTACCGGCAAGTCTCTTTACTCGTTCCGTAATATAAGATCCCATGACTAACACTTAGTCACATTGCTTGCAAGGCTTGTTGTGATGTTGTATTACTGAGTGGGCCCTGAGATACCTCTCCGTCACACGGAGTAACAAATCCCAGTCTTGATCCATGCCAACTCAACAGACACCCTCGGAGATACCTGTAGAGTACCTTTATAGTCACCCAGTTACGTTGCGACGTTTGATACACACAAGGCACTCCTCCGGTGTCGGTGAGTTGCATGATCTCATGGTCATAGGAACATATACTTGACATGCAGAAAATAGTAGCAATAAACTGACACGATCATATGCTACGTTTGTAGTTTGGGTCTTGTCCATGACACCATTCTCCTAATGATGTGATCCCGTTATCAAATGACATCTCATGTCCATGGCTAGGAAACCTTAACCATCTTTGATCAACGAGCTAGTCTATTAGAGGCACACTAGGGACATGGTTTTGTCTATGTATCCACACATGCATCTAAGTCTCCGATCAATACAATTATAGCATGGATAATAAACGATTATCATGAACAAGGAAATATGATAATAACTAATTTATTATTGCCTCTGGGGCATATTTCCAACAGTAAGGAACATGAATAGTTGAATAGATAATACTGCCTTTGTACGAAACTACTTGTCGCGCAAATGGATAAAAACTTATGTAGTAAGAACTAAAATACGTTTAGATACATCCATTTCTCTAACAAGTACTTACGGACGGAAGCACTACATGAACAAAAACTAAAAATACACATTGTACGTTGTACTTGATTATTGTGTATTTGATTTTTTATTAAACATAAGTGACATAATATAATGAAATATTGTTTCCATGCATGTTGAATAGACTTTTGATGAGCTCACATATGTGTGAGGTGAAATGTGTGCATGAGATCAACTAATAATTGAAAATCTTTTCTCATGCATGTTGTGGTGGGACTTCCATGAGTGACATGTGTGCATGTTAAGATAATAGAATGAGTGAGGATGAACTATTTAGGTATATAGGATGAGACTAATTGGTTGGTAGTCCCCAATCTCCTTGGCCCCATCTTTCTTAGTTAAAAGCAATGTTCGTCGAGTTGAGCCACTGGAGGTTCGTTGTTTGAAGGCTACTGAACTAGTGGATAACTGCCATGACACCGTCTTTGATAATGTGCCAACATCTCTTGAAGAAGTTGCCTGAGAACTGCCCGGTCTCGAAGCCTTGTCACCTGGCATAAGGTCGATGGCAGCCTTAACCTTGTGCTCAGAGACGATGACATCAATGCCATCAAGATCAACCACTCTCAGAGTGAGGTTCTTTAAGTTGAGGTCCGTCGGCCTGGGTTGACCTCTCCCTAAACTACTAGAAAAGTATCATGGATGATCCCCTTTTTTATCGCATCGTCCGTGACGCACTCATGGTTCCTCTTGAGCCCGTGGGTGTGGTTTTTTTCTATGCCCTGCATTGATTCTAAGGTGAAAGAATTTTGTATTGACATCACCCTCTCCGATATTAGCAATCCCAGTGCATTCCTTTTCCTCTACCCTCTCAACCGTAGCCAGGCTGATAACGCATTGCTTGAGACGAGTCTGGAGGTCTCTATCTCTCGCACGCAAAGGGCGTGATACTCCTGCACAACGTCAAGACGAAGAATGACAAGGAGTGCTGCATGAAGGTGCAACTTTGAATTGGAGAAAATGCCCTTACTCCATCATGCTAGATGCCTCCCGGTTTGCTCTAGCTTGTGAAAAAGTTCCTGGTGTGGCTCAAAGTGTAGGCAAGGCTCCTCCATGCATTTGAAACAACGTCAAAGAAGGCAAGGAGGCAAGACAAAAGTTCTCAAATTCGAAATATCTTGACCGCTTTGGTCTTTTGTCATTAGCGAGGAGAATGGGGCAATGGTAAGAGGGTGAAGATGCGGCCACATGAAGCACGTGGGAATCAAAGTGCAAGTCCCGGTCTGCCGTAAACAGAATCAAGCTCACACAATGTGAGTGTTTTGCCACTCATTGGTCCTGTTTGAATCCATGGGTTAGAGTTAGAGTTGGTTAGATTGGACTGAACTAACCCCAAAACATCCAAACAGGAGGGTTAGAGTTGGTTAGATGCATCTAACCCACCCAAAAGAACTAACCCACCCAAGATGTGCTTATTTGGGTTAGAGTTAGGTGGGACCCAGAAAAAAAAAACATAGCCCGAGCCGCACCAGATCCCCTTGCCACCCTACCCATCCCACTCCCGTCGCCCGCATCCATCCCGCTCCCCGTCGCGTCGCCACAGCCACCTCCTTCCGCCGGCCTACTCCGTAGCCCGACCAGCCTCCCCATCTGCCCGGCCGCACTCATCTCGCCGCCCGCAGCTGCCCCAAGCAAGGCTGCCGCCGGCACCAGCCTCGCCCCGTTCCTCCATCCCCAGCCGCTCCATTCCGCCGGCTCCAACCATCGGCCGCTATTGGGTCCAAAGTAGTCAAATGATTGAGAAAAAACATTTATTGTCAATCTAACTATCATTTAAACACCTCTATGATTAAAGTTAGTTCAGAATTAGAATCTAACTTTAATCTCTAATCGAGTTAGAGTATCCAAACAGGACCATTTACTCGATATGAATCAACGGTTTTGCAGATGGACCTTCCTAAGCTCACAAGAGCCAAGCGCCGCACGAAAACAGTTGATGCGGCGGCAATCTATATTTCTTTTGTTTCTATCCCGGGCTCGACAGATCTGACTGAAGTCATCCATAATAATCCATTTAGCTTCGTGAGGAGGTTTGAGAGAGATCAACTCGTTGAAGAAGTCCTGCAACGGATTACGTAAATATATGGTGTTTCTTGTGACAAAACCAAATCGACCCAACAATTTGTGACCTGTGCAAATTCTCATTATTTAATGTGCAGTTGCTCCAAAGATTTATCGGGGATAAGAAGAGCAGGTACAGGCGTACATCCGTACCTACACCACGGGACAGCGGCAGAACCGCTCGTTGCATAGCCGGGACAGAAGCAACCTACACGCACTACGGACGGACCTCGGTGTGAAAATCCAGAGGAAAGGACGGGACGAAGCGTACGGCGCTACGGTTCGCTCGCGGTGCCGGACGCCGCACGGCACAGTGGCCGGTGAGGGACGACCCGTCTCGTCCGTTCGTCCGCCTGGATCTCGGACGCCGTGGCCACGTTTCGTCCCGTATCAAATGATCCGACGGTTGCTTGCTGCTGCTGTGACCTTCTTGCCGCTTCCTTTCATTTGCTTCGAGGCCGGACCAGCACGGCACTTTCGCACGTCGCGGCCATTTTCTGACCGACCGTGCTTTCGTTTTCTGTACAGTTCTAAACTGTAGAGGTAGTACTACTAGTCTACTACCTTCAATTTCTTGCTCTGGGGTTTAGCGTTGACAGAAGGTCTTTGCTCTTCAATTTCCTCCTCTGAGGTTTAGCGTTGACACAAGGTCTTTGCTCCGTCATCCGTGCTCACGTGTAAACCTGCGCATATCCCGGGCCGGGCCGGGCTTTACAAAGCCTGAACTGAAAATTCCAAGCCCGAACCTAGCCCGGCCCAGTAAAAAAAAACAAATTTAGGCCTGAGCCCGGTCCGAACGAAGTTAAAAGGTGAATTCCGGGTCGGGCGGGGCTGTGCCTTCGTGTAAATCGTTATTTTTGGCAAGTCCAAGTCCGGCCCGAACTGCCTCCCGGACCCGATTTTAAAGCCCCCCTCCCGAACACAAAGTTCGACCCGCCCTGCGTTTTTCGGGTCGGGCTCGGGTCGGATCGCGGGGCCGGGTTGCCCATGCCCGGATGTACTCACGTGGCGACCCCTCTTTTATTCAAACATAAAATAAAATCCGTGTTTACATTGGACATGCGATCATGATTCACGAAGGGCCCTTGTGGATAATTCCTTTAACACATGGTCAATCCTATTCCCCCCTAAGGATACCACAGCATCTATATGCGCGGCGACTATTTATCGTCTTAAGCAATACAAAATGGACTTCTCGCATCAGAAACTACGGTAACAAACCATCCCAATAGCAAAGACTTAAAAAGAAATTGGAAGAGAAAGAAAATAGATTGCACCCGGGACTCAAACCTTGATCTCATGTATGATTGTGACAACTGCTACTGCGCTATAGTCGTGTTGGCGATGGAATAGTAGTCAGGCAATTTTGAGTCACAACGGACTGCAATTCCCATGTTTCTTCTCCGTTTTGATGTATTATGTTTTTTCTTTCTTCGTTTTTATTAGGTTTCCTTCGAGTTTTTTTTTATTTTGTACTTTTTTGTTTGGTTTTGTTATACATTCTTCTTTTTGTTGTTTTTCCTTTTCAAGCTTTCATTGTTTTTATTTTTTTCATTGGTCTCTTCGGTCTTATTTTTCATTTTCCCTTTTATCTTATTTATTTTCGTTCCTAACATTTCTTAGATACATGGTCAAAAAATTCACTGATTTTATATCGGGTTTTTCTCGCTTTTTCAATGGTTTTTATTTTTTTATTTTTTCTTATCCATTTTTTTATTTTCTTCTGCATTTTTGGGGGTTTCCTTTTTCTTCTTCATTTTTTGTTTTTCTTTATTTCTTTTATACTTTTTTCATTTTCACTCTAAATTTTGTATATTCCAAAATTATTTTAGTAAGTAATCAACATTTTTGTATACACTTCAACATTGTCCATCGCTTATTCAACAGTTTTCAAATACTCTATCATTCAACATTTGTTAATAATTGTTCAACATTTTCCAAGTACTTGTTCAATATTTTTAATAATTGTTCAAAACATTCTCAAATATTTGTTGAACATTTTAAATACTTAAGAAATATTTTCAAATATTTGTTCATGATTTTTAGTTTAATCATTCAACATTTTTTAATATTTATTTAACATTTTAGAATGCTTTTAAACATCTTTAGCACTTGATAACACTTTATGAAATAATAAAAACAACAAGGTAGCAAGTGATAAAGGTGAGCACAAACGGTATTACAAACTTAGGGTTCAAACTTTCACTAGTGCAATCTATCAACATCACTAACATAATTGAATCATAAGACAACCCCTCAACATGCAATAAAGAATCACTCCAAAGTTTCTCTTTATAGCGGAGAACATAAGATGAGATTGTTGTAGGTAGCAAAACCACCTTAAAGTTATCCTTCCAATCTCTATTGAGACACCACTAAGTGTCACGAATAGTCCTAGAGATCGTACTATGATAATACCATATGATACACATCAATCAACTCTAATGTCACCTATAGAACCCCATTGTCAACTCGAGTCTCCATGAGTTAATTATTCTTTATGCATTAAACAATCTCAAATTTATAACATTCAATCCAACATAATGAACTTCAAAGGGCAGGACTCAATTCATGACAACAAATAAAGAGAGGGAAGAACACCATATGATCCAACTATATTAACAAAGCTCGTGGTACATTAAGATCGTGTCCTATCAAGATCACGAAAGAGATCAAGATCAAACACATACACATTGGTTCATACCCTCAGACCCAAGGGTGAACTACTCACTCCTCATCACAGAGGCAACGAGGATGATTAAGATGGCCTCTAGTGATGGCTTTTCCCTCTCGTACAATGTCGAAACAGGGCTCCTAATGAGATCGCTTCAGAACCGAGGCTTCCGGCGGCGAAAAATCTCATCTAGGTTAACTTTTGGGGGTTTATGAATATGTAAATATATAAGAATTTCCAGTGTTGGATTCACACTAGACGGATCCTTGAGGGCCCCACAAACTCAGGAGGCACACCCTAGGGGGTGGGGCACACCCCTTGAGCTTGTGGCCCTCTCAGGCATCTTTTGTCTCCCTCCTGAAGCTTCACGAGTCTCTTATTTGCCATAAAAATCATTGTAATTTTTATCGTGTTTGGACTTCATTTGGCATTGCTTTTCCTGCAAAACAAGAAATATGGCAAAAAAAACAGGAACTGGCATTGGGCACTAGAATAATATGTTAGTCCATAAAAATAATATAAAAGCACACCAAAACCATGTACATGAATACTTCATAAATTATAGATACGTTGGAGACGTATCATACCACCACCCATTGCATGGATATGGCCTCACTGTTGCGCAATTATATAAGTTGCAGTTGAAAAATTGGATGCCACAGCAGGGAGAAGGCAACAATACTGGACCAAACAATGATGCAAATGCTAAAGTTCAGAAGGAGGACATTGAGTTTAGAATTAGTGGGGAGTCTAGCCTCCATTTCCATCACAGACCCTTCATGCTCTTTATAATTATGAAGAGTGGCTAGTTGCTTAAGGACTACAGGTACAAGATGGTATTCCACCTGCCAATAACATCCATGGCAACCTTCTTCTGCCTGGAATGATTATATATCCCAACAAGGTAGTTTTGGATCTAGTGGTGGTACCGATGATCTTATTTTGATGCATTTGAACATATTTCAAGCCCTAAGTAATGGGGGACCTCTTAACCACAACAATATTGTCCAGCAAGTCCCGGTGATGCTCATTGATCTCTCTATATCCAATGATGAGCTGCATTTCAGTATGACCTCTACCAGTGATGTTGTTTCTTCCATGCTTTTCAATGAAACTATCTCATTTTTTCATGTCAACAACTTTCGGTCAAGTGCAATTATGCTTGTTCTATCAACTTTTGGCCCATGGGCTCATGGATATGCACTACATCCCACTAGTATGGAAATTCTGTTAGCACTAATACTTGTAGCTGATGGCTCCATTGATTTGTCCTCTTATATCAAGCATATTGATGAAATGGGAAACTCGAGTTCTATCGTTAGTATTTGATCTATCAAAGCTGTTGCCCCTGGGGATGGAGTTATTGATGTCCCTAGATGTCTAGCCTCTATCACTAAAATATGTAAAAATAACTTGGCCCTAGAAACTTAAGGTACTCGCCACATGCATGAGAATTATGTCCCTTTTAAATCTATTTTTTCCACTAGCGGGAAAATCTCCAATACCAATGATCACAGGATCTCTATGGCACACTACTACTTGGCGTAGGTGTTGGGTTTTCCCCGAAGAGAAAGGGATGAAGTAGTATAGCAGCATATAGTATTTCCCTCTATTAAGAACCAAAGTTTTTCGAACCAATATGAGACACCACACAAATAACGTCAACAATACATGCATACCCACAAAGCAAATGCTCGCACCGAACAAAGGCAATAGGGTTGTCAATCCCCTTGTTCCTGAAAATTGCAAGGATTAAATCTGGTCGTGAGAGGTAGATAATAAAATGAAATATAAATAGAAACAACAAGGTAATTGTATTTTTGGTATTCAATAGGAAAAGTAGACCCGAGGGCCATACCGTTCGCCACAGGCGTCTTTCTCATAACATGGTAGTGTGCTTGGTTGACACGCGTAGTGCGGTAAGTCTGTTTTCAGCCCCCCCCCCCAAACACACGCACCCCAGAACCACACACCTAATATATATAGTGGGGGAACGGATGTGACGTACTCGCCTCCGCATGCGACGCCGAGTTATTGAAGTCTGTAACTTATTCTTGAACTCTACCATAGGAAAAAAGCATAAGTTCAACATGTGTAGTCACTGAAGTTATACTACCATTCATCGTACGAAAATATGTTCGCCAAAAAAAGATTTGTTTATGGGCTATTCGAACAATTGCACACGAGAAGATTTCAAAAATGATATAGAAAAATGGACTATTGTAAAAAAATAGTGGTAAAAAATATGGGTCAAATTTAAAAAAATACATAGCAGTTGTAAAAAAATTTAAAGTTTGATATTTACAAAAAAAAGTTCAATTTGACATTGTCATATAAAATACAAAAAATATTTGATGAATATTTAAACAATGAAGTTTAATTTAGCAAGAAACAAAAGTGCAAAGTTTTAAAACCTCACATTCACATGTTAAAAAAAACACTCACTATTGAAATTTCGAATACAAGGAAAAAATTGAAAGTTCAACATTAGAAGATACTGAAGTTCTACTATTATCGGAGTATGAAAATAGGTTATAGAAAAATAGGATGCATGCGTCTATGGTTTAGATCCATAGCTACACACATGAGGACTGTGAAAAACAAAAACCAGACACAAAGTATTTTATAACAACAGCAACAGAAGAGATCATATTTCCGCATCACCTAAAAACATGTGAAAAATCATAAAGTTCTAACACAAATTATATAGAAGTCCAAGTTCTACAACAGAAGCAAAAATTAAGAGAAAACAAACAAACATAAAAAACCACAATGCTGCATTATCTTCAATGTAAACGAAAAGCAGTTCCAGTATAAATCTTATAGAAGTCCAAATTCTACATCTGGCGGGGGGGGGGGGATGGCCTGCCTTGGCATGGGATGATGCAGGGCTAGGAAGGTTCGGGGTCGCGGCTGCAGCCGACCTGTGAGCTGCCGGAGGCCTCCCCGGTCGCTTTCCTTGGCGGGTACAGCAGCATGCGGAGTTGCTTGTGTCGGGCCGTCGGGAGAATCCGCCGTTGGTCTGTCAAGTCGGCAGATCCGTGAAGAGGTTGGTAACATGCCACGGGGAGCCATGATGGCATATGCACCATCCATGGGCTCTCCCTGTTCGGCCATGGCAATGGCGCATACCGGCGACCGAAGTGGCCCTCGCCTCCTCACAAAATTCCACAACAGCAAAATTAACGACATATGGATCCACTGTGCTAAAATTAACGACATAGCAAGGCATCAATTTCACTAATATACGCAAATCCACCGCCAATTTTCACAGAAAAACAACAAATGGAAAAAATTGGATCCAACAACTCCCGCAAACGAAGAACACAAATAAAAACAAATCCGTGAGAAATAACCATAAAAATTTCATGAAACGCAGACCGAAACTCAATTCCCATCATGTTAGAGGTATGAGAGCATCTAGAGGATGCATTAAACTCCCAACAAACACACGTTCATCACATCCCGAGAGGATACCCACTAACAAGCGAGATCCTGAAATAAAACTATCATTTAGTTGCCAAAAACACTATCAGGTTTACATTCAGACCACAAAGAACACGACCCACTAGAATTAATCGCTAATGTAGCCACGAAGATAGGACGAAGTTCATGTGTTCACAGAAGGAAGTTCAGGTAAAACAACTCAGAAAGTTCAAGAGTTATCAAAATAATATTCTGATCTCGTGATTAGAATAGTGTTTATGTGAATATTGGATATTGCAGATCTTAGAAGATTTTCTATATAAATTTGATCAAACTTTAAAAGGTTTGACTTGGAACAATCCTACAACTTCAGTTACTAGTACTTTGAAACGGAGGGAGCATGAAACGAAACGCGTTCAGCGTCCAACGATGAACCTTCTCAGAACTATGTTTTTCTGCACCATGACTCCATGAGCCGAGAAAATTGGCAGTATACAGACTCCGCAACTTCCTATTTGATCGCCTACAACTCGGTAATTGACAGAAGCCACGAACCTTACTGAACTGGTGTTTACAACTCGCGAACCCAAAACTTGGGCGGCGCCACGGGAACGGTTCACTACCTTCACCGTCGCCCGGTTGCCGCCCGGTGGCATCGCGTGGCCCTTGGTTACTCCGGGGCGCCAGTGATCGTGATCGTCTCGCTGGCCCCAATTCCGACTGTCCCGAATGTACGTGCATGGATTACATTGCAGGAGAGGTCTCGACATTGTTGGAAATATGAGCAATTTACCAAAAGATTTAAATGAAATAAACAGCTGGTAAAACAAGATTATAGTAAAAGAGGCAACACTAGTCATGCGACTAGAGGAGAATATGCCACAATAAGAGGAACAAAACTTATTAGGGAAACTAAAGTATAGTAAGTGAATATTATGTGAACATGTGAACTATACCGAAACATAGGTAGAATAGAAACTAGACCAAGTAATTCTAGCAAAACCTCGAACATGAAAAAGATGGATAGGTACTGAGCGGTGGCAGCAGCTAGGTTGGCGTTGACGTCATCGTCGTCCTTGTCGTCGAAGAGGTCGTTGACGGAGAAGAAGTCGTCGTTTGGAAAGTGATCGTCAGTATCTGTGGCATCCATGATGGAGAAGCCAGTAGTCGTGTCGAGCGCTCCCCAAAAACCTTATCACCCTTCTCCCGTACAGGACTCAAAGTGGTGGGGTTTCGGAGGCCTACTGTCCCGACTTGCGGTGCACCGGGATGGGGAAGAACCTAGCAGCAGCTCAGGGTTTGGAACTTGAGGGCGTGAGGAAAAGAAGTTCTGGTGTGTCTCTCTGGAGAGAAGCGACCTCCCTTTTATAGGCACAAGAGAAGGAGGCAAATAGGCGGTGACGGGAGGTGAAGCAAAAGAGGGAGATGAAACGAAAAGGCAACATCCGAAGGGTGAAACGTCGTATTAAAAAAATTTAGACATCGGCTCGGCTCATTCCCGCAACCTGCGGCACGGCGCGACGCGTCGTGGCGTGGCGGGCGGCGGAGGAGGAGTGCGCATGTATGTCCCTTTTGTTCTCATGCTCATACATGTGGAGAAACATCCTCCCTTATAAGGAGGTCCAACTCCTACTAAACTAGTAATGTGGGACTAAACTTTTGTCCCACCTCTTGCCTTGCATGAATGGGCTTAGTGGGCCTCTAGGATTTATTAGGAATTTTGAAAATTGTTATTGGGCTGGGCCATTTTTAGAACAAATTTCAGCAATCCCCCATCAGATCCAAGAGGCACACAAAAATTTACCTTTGGTTCCAAAACACTGTTTATATACCGGTACTGTAGTGGAGACTGTTAAGTTGAACTTCCACCTAGAACTCTATGCTACACTAGTAAGCAACTTGAAGAGTGGACTATGCCTTGAACTGCAAGTTTTCTGCGAATCTTCCTTCACACAAAGCCTTGACCGACACTAGGCTGCCGTGGGACTTCCCCGTGGGTGGAGCTTATGCGTCATACTCCGAGACCTTTCATGAGTTTACTAGAGAGCATCCTACTCTCATAGATTGCGATGTTAACAATCAGACTCATATAGGTGTGTTCT
The DNA here is from genome assembly GCA_022496015.1 of Hordeum marinum. Classification (NCBI taxonomy): domain Eukaryota; kingdom Viridiplantae; phylum Streptophyta; class Magnoliopsida; order Poales; family Poaceae; genus Hordeum; species Hordeum marinum. The sequence continues at coordinate 381,549,918 of CM039677.1, read as the reverse complement.
TCAAAAGATGTTCTGCAGGATAACATCTCTGCTTAAATAAGTCAATGAGAACATATTAAGATTTATATCAACCTGCCATGCAGATTAGGAAAGTATTGCATCTTCATGGAGTGGTATTATTAGTAGTAAGGATAATTTCCTCTCAGTTGACCAACAACTTGTCTTCCACATCTAATTCACGGAATCTCCGATCACATAGAATAGGTTACAACTGTGAACAACTCATGTTGCGGGTCTCATACCCATCTCCTTTGATGCATTATCTATCACATTACGTGATAGACCCTTGGTAAAAGGATTTGCCAGATTTTTAGACGTTTGGATATAATCCAATGCAATAACTCCGGAGTTTCTCATTTTCCTGACAGATTTTAACCTTCTCTGAACATGTCTTGATGACTTCATGTTATCCTTTGAACTACTCACTTTCGTGATCACGGTTTGATTGTCACAGTTCATAAGAATACCTGGTACAGGTTTCTCAACAACCGCAAGTCATTCAAGAGCCGACAAAGCCAATCTGCTTCGACCGTAGTTGTATCTAGTGTTGTGAGTTCTGCTTCCATTGTTGACCTTGTTAAGATGGTCTGCTTGCAAGACTTCCAAGAAACAACGCCACCTCCATGAGTGAATACATATCCGCTCGTGGCCTTTATCTCATCAACATCTGAGATCGAGTTTGAGTCACTATACCCTTCAAGCACCTTTGGGTGCCCGATATAGAGAATTCCATAATTCGCAGTGCCTCTCAAATAACGCATAACTCTTTCTAGAGCTTTCCAATAATTATCTCCTGGTTTTGAAACAAATCGGCTTAGTTTGCTAACAGAAAAAGAGATGTCAGGTCTTGTGGCACTGGCCAAATACATGAGCGAGCCAATAATCTGAGAATATTTCAATTGATCTCTAGCAATTCTTCGATTCTTTCGAAGCAACACACTAGTATCATATGGTGTTGAAGAGGGCTTGTAGTCATTATAACCAAAGCGACTCAAGATCTTTTCCACATAGTGAGATTGAAGCAATGTAATCCCACCATCATCATCCCTTAATAGCTTGATGTTTAGAATAATATCTGCTACTCCCAAATCCTTCATCTCAAAACAACGAGATAGGAAATTCTTGACCTCCTTAATAACATTAAAATTTGTTCCAAAAATCAATATGTGATCGACATACAAGCAAAGGATAACTTCTTCGCCTCCACCATGTCGATAGTACACACATTTGTCAGCTTCGTTTACAACAAGCATGCAGTTGTTAAAGTTCTTTCAAACTTCTCATGCCACTGCTTAGGTGCTTGCTTAAGTCCATACAAAGACTTCAACAATTTGCACACCTTTCCTTCTTGACCGTCCACTATAAAACCATCTGGTTGTTCCTTGTAAATTTCCTCATCCAACTCTCCATTTAGGAAAGCAGTCTTAACATCGATTTGATGAATGAGAAGACCAAGTGAGGCTGCTAGTGAAAGTAGCACTCGAATAGTGGTCAGTCAAGCCACAGGTAAGTAAGTATCAAAAAAGTCTTCACCTTCCTTTTGGGTATAACCCTTGGCCACGAGCCGTGCCTTGTACTTTTCAATAGTACCATCAGGCCTAAGCTTCTTCTTGAACACCCATTTGCACCCTATAGGTTTGCACCCATAAGGTCGATCAGTTATCTCCCAAGTTTCATTTGCCAAGATGGAATCCATCTCACTACGGACTGCCTCCTTCTAGTAGTTAGCGTCTTCAGAAGCATAGGCCTCTGAAATAGAACTGGGAGTGTCATCTATGAGATACACAAGAAAATCATCACCAAAATACTTTGCAGTCCTCTCTCTCTTGCTCCTTTTAGGAGTCTCATTGTTGTCCTCCATGGGATCTTCAAGAAGTTGCATCGGAATTGTAGGTTCAGAAATTGCAACTACATCCCGACTCGAGGAACTAGGCAACTCTTGATTTGATGAGCTACCTATATCCTTCATGGGAAAGATATCTTCAAACAAAGTCGCATCGTTCGACTCCATGATTGTACCGACATGCATGTCTGATACCTCAGATTTTACAATCAAGAATCTATAACCAATGCTATGAAAGCATAATTAATTTGAAGATAACAGAATAACATTCATCTACGCTAGAATAACCAAACATACTGTTGGAAATATGAGCAATTTACCATATGATTTTATTAATATAAAAAATAAATAAAACATCATGGAAACACATGACTATTATAGTAGAGATGAAACAAGTCATGTTATCCAAAAGAAAGAAGGCAAATAGCATGCACACATGTGAAGGAGAACATAACATATGTGGAACAGAGGCTAGTGCAAGATAAACTAGACCAGGAAACTGAAACATGATCTTAAACAAAGAGAACACTAGGACGTACGAAATAGCGGCAAAAGCCCCGGTCTTGGGGTCGGTGTCGTCGCCAGCCATGTCGTCGAAGAGGTCGTTGATGTCGGGGAAGAAGTCGTCGTTGTCCAGAGCGTCCGTGATGAATCGGTCAGTAGTCGCGCAGAGCGCTCCCCAAAAACCTTATCACCCTTCTCCCGTACAGGACTAAAAGAGGTGCGGTTTCGGAGGCCTACTGTCCCGACCTGCGGTGCACGCCGCAAGCCGGGATGGAGAAGATCGTAGCAGCTCGGTGTTTGGAACTCGGTGGCGAGAGGGAGATGATCTTCTGGTGTATCTCTGAAGAGGAGCGACCTCTCTTTTATAGGCACAGAAGAAGGAGGTGAATAGGCACAGAAGAAGGAGGCGAATAGGCTGCGTCGGGAGCTGAAGGGAAAGAGGGAGACGAAACGAAAAGACAACAGCCGAAGGGTGCAGTGTTCGTTTTCAATATCCACTACAGAAAAACTTTCGGCTTTCGAGTAACCTTTCGTGCGTAGCAAAAATATAGAGAACGGCTCGGCTCATTCCCGTAACCCGTGGCGCGGCGGGCGGCGGAGGAGGAGCGCGCGTGTATGTCTCTCTTGGTCTCATGCTCATACATATGGGAAAACATCCTTCCTTATAAGGAGGTCCAACTCCCACGAAACTAGCAATGTGGGACTAAACTTTGGTTCCACCTCTTGTCATGCACGAATGGGCTGTGTGGGCCTCTAGGATTTATTAGGAATTTCTGAAATAGCTATTGGACCGGCCCAAAATCGATCAAATTCCAGCACATGCAGCCATGCGAGCTTGGGCTGTCCTGTGTGATCAATAAAGCGCACATATGGTGTGCTGCAAGAAACTCAGTTGGAGTTGTCAGCTTGTTCATTGGTAGAGTTCATCTTATGAGTCCAAATAATATCAGGAACAAATTTATATGGTCAATTTAAATCTTTTCATCGAGATGTAAATAGTTACCAATGAAGAAATTAGATCAAATTACTCACTCTGCTCCTGAACAAGTATCAATTTAGTGAATCAAGCCTTAAAAGCTTTGACACTAACTCGTACACGCAGCTGCTAGATGGTGTGGTGATTATGGTGCTACGTATGTTTTCAGTGCATGGCCATTTTCCATTCAGTTTTGCCTACCCGTAAACTTGGTGAGTCCAGGGCTTATATGAAACTTTTACTTGCTTTCTACAAAAGCTAGACCATGATGGTCTTTTCCCCGGAAAAAAAGTGATGGTGTAAGATGAGTATTTGATACCGTGGCTGTGTCTGGACTCCCAAACAGAATCTAATTCAAAATAAAGAGAGTAGTTATTTGCGAATTGTTTAGACATCAATAGCAATACAATTTGCGAAGGTACCTCGACAGCAGCCTTGCAGAACTAAATCATGCGCTTCAGCACATCCTGCCAAAAATGATGGAAATGTACAAACATTAATAACATAAACATTAAGAGGAATTCAGTTTGATTTTCTATGGCTAAGAAAGCTCTGGGGAACACGCTTACCGGCTCTACGTCAGATGGATTTTATCCCCATATTTTTATCAAGTCAGTTGGAGTCTAGTTTTTTGACCCGACGTCATCAACAATGATGACCCGACATTATCAAAAGATCATGACCCGACAGATTTTATATGAGTAACCCGGCTTTCACGGGTTGAAGTGGTGTAAGAATGGACGAAGTTCTATTCTCAATATTTTTATCAAGCCTAAGCAATGGAAGCCGGCTCAACTTCATATGGTTTTCTTATCTTCAATAATTTCATCAAGCCAAAGTTTTGGCGGTCGACTCAATGGCATATGGGTGTTGTATTCCTAATATTTTATTTCAAAGGACACTGAGAAGCAAGACGATTGAGAAGACGACTCGTTCATATGAAGAAGAAACCCGGATTTTCAAAGGGCTATTTTCAATAAGCCGGCAAGGGAGCGAGCCGGCCACTTAACATATTTATTATTCCTATTTCAGGAGGTTATCATGAATAAATTCAAGCTAACCTGGGGGCTAATGTCAGGGATATACCCCACGGTATGACCTGGCTTGGCGACTCAGCGGAGACCCGGTCGAGACTTGACAATTTATTGGTAACCCGGCAAGCGGGTCAGACAGGCGACAAGGCCCAAGAGCCAGCGTGTAAGCCGGCGCCGGGCGGCTCACAAGAGAAGGCCCAAAGAGAGAAAGACTCCCTCACGAAGGAAATAAAACCCGAATTAGGATTCAAGAAAGACTAGTCCTAATCCTACTCGTAGTAGGACTCTACATGTAACCCTACCCTTTCCACCTATATAAGGAGGGGTAAGACGCCCCAAGAGAGACAGGTTTTTAGACGTCAGAAATAGACAAGCTACAAGTTTTAGAGGCTAGACAACACCCTTGTAACCGAGATCGTCATCATCATCATCAATACAGACAAACAGGACGTAGGCTTTTACCTCCATCAGAGGGGCCGAACCTAGGTAAACTCGCGTCTCTCGATTCCGACCAACCCCTCTCAAACCGCCACATAGTTGCGACCGCCCCGAACCTAAGTCCGTTCACCCGGACATCTGACTTGACAAATCCACGACAGGTTGTGACAGTGTCCCGGGGAGTTGAGCTCCGAGGTGTTGTCGTCACATTTGTATCGTGGCAGTTCTGGAATACCAGAGGTCGCCGACATCGAAAACGCTTCTATACTCTTTGTGGTGAGAATAGTTTGGCGCCACCCAGTACTGGGGAGTGCGATCAGATGTATTGCAACGACTAGTATATCGTATGTTTTTCGAAGGTCCGAGGTACACGATTTCCGAGGTTTCTTGGTTATGTGTTGACGGATGGATACAGTTGGAGTGTAGGGCTTGTTAGTTGTGTGAGATATTTTGCCTCCCTGTATCTCCAACATCTGATTGCATAACCAAAGATTTCGGAAGTTCTTATGTGGGAATTCAAATAGCTACCTAGGATCATATTCTTCAGGTGTATGAGGGTCCATACATTTGTTCCGAGCAACTTAGGTCAATACTTTTGTGTTATTGCAAGTGGCTTCAAAATATGTTGATGTTATCCCGAACATGAAGTATGCGTTCTTACTAAATTCCAGTTAGAATGCATTTGATGAGATTCATTGCAATTTCTTTCAAGTCGTTGATTCAGCTTATTGCTATCATCTTTGTCAATGGTTTGCTGATGACCTGTCCGTCTTCAAGATGGCTCCAGCAACTCGTGGCAACCCAGGTTGTGAGGGGAGTAGTCTGATCCTCCACCACCCCCCACTGCCTCCTCCTTCAAAAGCTTGGCAAGCTCTGATGATCGCGACCAACGCGAATACTCAGATGCTGCTTCAAATGATGCAAGAGAGGAATCAAGGACAACAAGGACAACAAGGTTATCAAGGGAATTTTCAAAATTAGCCTCAGTTCGCGACTCTCAACCAGTTCCTTGTCAACCAGCCCAAGTCTTTCACCTGTTATGAGCAGCCTCTGGATGCAAATGATTGGTTACGCGACATGAACATAAGAGATCATATTTCCGCATCACCTAAAAACATGTGAAAAATCATAAAGTTCTAACACAAATGATATAGAAGTCCAAGTTCTACAACAGAAGCAAAAATTATGAGAAAACAAACAAACATAAAAGATCACAATTCTGCGTTATCTTACAATGTAAACGAAAAGCAGAAGTTCAAGTATAAATGTTGTGCCAAAATAACGGATGCGAAGAAGAACAAAAGGCCTTGGACACGTAATGGATCCTGAAGCACGATTTCTGCGTCCCCCTGACCAAAACCTCCCACATTAGGATTGCTTGTTAATGGTTGATCAATCTTGATGGATTCCCCTTCTGAAACAAGAAGTTCTGGTCCGGGAGGTATAATACCAATCACTTGGCGTCCATCTGATGCATCAACTATGGATATTTCATACCCCCCCTTTTCTTTATAGAAGTCCAAATTCTTCAACTAGCGAGTGGGTGGGATGGGGGGTGTGGCCTGCAGCTGCAAGACCACCTCACCATGGGATGATGCAGGTTTGGGAAGGTTCTGGGTCGCGGCTGCAGTTGGCTTGTGAGCTACTGGAGGCCTCCTCGGTTGCTTTCCTTGGCACGTACAACAACGTGCGGAGTTTCTTGTGTCAGGCCGTCGGGAGACTCCGCCGTTGGCCTGTCAAGTCGGCAGGGCCGTGAAGAGGTTTGTAACATGCCGCGGGGAGCCGTGATAGCATAGGCATCGTCCATGGGCTCTCCCTGTTCAGCCATGGCAATGGCGCATACCGACAACCGAAGCGGCCCTCGCCTCCTCACAAAATTCCACAAGAACACAATTAACAACATATGGACCTGCCGTACTGAAATTAACGACATAGCAAGGCATCAATTTCACTAATATACGTAAATCCGCCGCCAATTTTCATAGAAAACCAACAAATGAAGAAAAGCAGATCCAACCACTCCCGCGAACAAAGAACACAACTAAAAACAAATCCGTGAGAAATAACCACAAAATTTCCACGAAACGCATACCGAAACTCAATTCCCATCATGTTAGAAGTCTAGGAGTATTTAGAGGATGCATTAAACTCCCAACAAACATGCGTTCATCACGTCCTGAGAGGATACCCGCCAACAAGCGAGATCCTAAAATTAAACTACCATTTTGTTGCCAAAAACACTATCAGGTTTGCAGTGAGACCACAAAGAACACGACCCACCAGAATTAATCGCTAATATAGCCACGACGATAGGACAAAGTTCATGTTCACAGAAGGAAGTTTAGGTTAAACAACTCAGGAAGTTCAAAGAATTATCAGAATATTATTCTGATCCGTGATTAGAATAGTGTTTATGTGGATATTGGGTATTGTAGATCTTAGCAGATTTTTATAAATTTGATCAAACTTTAAAAGGTTTGACTTGGAAGAATCCTACAACTTCGGTTACTAGTACTTTGAAACCGAGGGAGCATGAAACAGAACGTGTTCAGCGCCCAGCGATGAACCTTCTCAGAATTTTTCTGCACCATGAGCCGAGAAAATTGGCAGTATACAGACTCCGCAACTTCCTATTTGATCGCCTACAACTCGGTAATTCACAGAAGCCACGAACCTGACTGAACTGGTGTGTACAACTCGTGAACCCAAAACTTGGGCGGCGCCACGGGAACGGTTCACTACCTCCACCGTCGCCCGGTTGCCGCCCGGTGGCATCGCGTGACACTTGGTTACTCCGGGGCGCCAGTGATCGTGCTCGTCTCGCCGGCCCCAATTCCGGCTGTCCCGAATGTACTTGCATGGATTGCATTGCAGGAGAGGCGTCAGCATCAGCCAGCGGATCACCACTGGTACTTGGCCTTGACGAGGACGTTCTCGTAGAGCTCGGCGGCGTGGTCCCAGCTGAGGTCCTGCGACATGCCGCGGACCTGCAGGCCCCTCCAGCTCTCCTTGTAGTTCCAGTACGTGTTGAGGCAGTGCCCGAGCGCGTCGATCATCCTGCCGGCGTCCGCGCGGTCGAACGTCCACCCCAGCCCGGTGCCGCCGAACGGGTCGAACGGCGCCACCGTGTCCCGGAGCCCGCCGACGGCGTGCACCACGGGCACGGTCCCGTACGCCATCGCGTACAGCTGGTTCAAGCCGCACGGCTCGAACAGCGACGGCATGAGGAGGATGTCCGCGCCCGCCGTGATCCGGTGCGCCATCCGCACCGAGAACCCCACCCACCCGCGCACCTTGTCCCTGTGCTCCCCCTCGAACCGCCGCAGCATGTCCTCCAGGTCCGGCCGCCCCGTGCCCAGCATCACCAGCTGCACGTCCTGCTGCGTGATCCACGGCATCGCCTCCGCGATGATGTCCACGCCCTTCTGGTGGTCCAGGCGCCCGATGAACCCGATGAGCGGCACGTCGTCGCGGACCTGCAGGCCCAGCTCGCGCTGCAGGGCCGCCTTGCACTGCCGCTTGCCGCTGTCCAGCGTGTCTCGGGTGTAGTTGGTGTAGTCGTCGGAGTGCAGGTGCACGTCGACCGCGGGGTTCCACTCGGCCGTGTCGATGCCGTTCACGATGCCGTCGAGCTTCCAGTCGTTCTGGTTTATTATGTCGTGGAGTCCCCAGCCGCCTTCCATCGTCTTCAGCTCCCACATGTAGCCATGGCTGACGGTGACCACCCGGTCTGCCATCTTCAGGCCAGCAGCGAACACGTTGTTGTGCTCGCCACAAAGGGGGTCATACAGTTTGAAGTGGTCGATGTAGTGCTCAGGCAAGTCCATGATGTTGAAGTCATCTACAGGGCCACGTCCCTGCAAAGCCAAATATTTAGTGTGACACTGGATGATAAAAGATAAAAAATGTGGAGCATATCATCCGTTGATTAACTTTGATGAAGCTATATTAGTCGTCAATTTATTTTCACACAAAGAAAACGTGATGACATGGCAAATAGTTATAAACTGGAGGAAGTAAGACAGATTTGCAGATGAATAAACTCTCACTGCTGATCAATTGTTAAACCTAAAACTCATGCATGGCAACCACTTATGGAATGACAGTACAAGGTCAGCTAGTTTCCAGTGAAAGGTATACTGATGGTTCAACTAGTACTCAAGTAAAAAAATGGTCAGTTAAAGATTGAGGAGTAAAACCTGATGAGCAATGTTATGGATCACGAGAACAGAACGGGTGTATTGCATCAGGCCATTATCTCGGTAATACGCCTTCAGATAAACAGGTAGAAGTGCAGTATGCCAATCGTTTGCAATGAAGACTAAATTGCCATCACCGTAGATAGTACCACCACATGGAGCATACCAAGGAACCTGCACATGTTCGTATCAGATGAGCATTGTATTCATTTGGATATGTGCATAATTAATTTGAAGATAACAGAATGACGTCCATCTACACTAGAATAAACAAACATACAGGTAAGCTAGCTTGAGCTATCCTGTGTGGTCAATAAAGCGCAAGAAACTCAGCTGGAATTGTCAGCTTGTTCGCTGGTAGAGTTCATCTTATATGAGTCTAAATAATATCAGGAAACAATTTCTATGGTCAATTTAAATATTTTCATCGAGATGTAAATAGTTACCAACGAAGAAATTAGATCAAATTACTCACTCTGCTCCTGAATAAGTATCAATTTAGTGTACAATCAAGCCTTAAAAGCTTTGACACTAACGTGCAGACAGCTGCTAGGTCTTAGCCATGGTGGTGATTACGGTGCTACGTATGTTTTCAGTGCATGGCCATTTTCCATTCAGTTTTGCTTACCTGTAAACTTGGTGAGTCCAGGGCTTATATGAAACTTTTACTTGCTTTCTACAAAAGCTGGACCATGATGTTCTTTTCTCCAAAAAAGGTAATGGTGTAAGATGAGTATTGATATTGTGTCTGTGTCTGGACTCCCAAACATAATCTAATTCAGAATACAGAGGGTAGTTATTTGCGAATTGTTTAGACATCAATAGCAATATAATTTGCGAGGTACCTCGACAGCAGCCTTGCAGAACAAAATCATGCGCTTCAGCACATCCTGCCAAAAATGATGGAGATGTACAAACATTAATAACATAAGTATTAAGAGGAATTCAGTTTGATTTTCTATGGCTAAGAAAGCTCTGGGGAAACAGACGCTTACCGGTCTTTCTCCTCCATAAATATCATTGTGCCGGTGGCGGAAGGGCGGGGCCTCTAAGAACACAAAATCAACTCCATCGATATAAGAGTGAAAGTAGCTCACTTCTGAATCCTGCAAGCCAGACAACAATTCAATTAAATGAACTGGTCACAGTTCCTAACATTTTTCATTTAATACTTCAGACTCTTTATTTTACATACCTGGCCAGCTACCTTGTAACGTTTGCGAACACCTAGATCACGAGCTTCTGCGTAATCTCCATACTTTGGTATCACAACCTAAAATTGAAAGAAATACTTGTATTACTTCTTTCCAAACTAGGCCGCCATACTCAAGTTTGAACATACCCTACATTTGAATTTACAAAGTACTTCTACAGAAAGGTGTTGTCTTAAGCATGCCTATTGTCAGCTCATCTATGTTGGACATGTTACATCAAACATGAAGAATGAATAGTTCTGTTATGACGCAGTATTTCTTGTGCTATCATATACATAAATAGCATTAGACACCGACAAATAATCAAGGTTGGAGTGTAAGGCTTTTCCCATGCTGCACACCAACTGAAAATAATAACAACTTCTCTTGAGAGGGAAAATAACAACTTTAAAATGTTGCTCAAGCACAGGGCGCATAACAACTGATTTAGCATTTGCAAGTGTGTAAACCCTTATGGAGAGTGTAGCATTCAAAATGTGGTTACATTTTATATCGATAATTCATCCAGTAATTAAGTAAATCATGTTCTTTCAGTTTGTAAGATGGGCCAAAGAGAAAAGCAGAGGAGCGAGTACCATAACGCGATGCCCTCTTCTTGCCAGAGCCTTGGGCAAAGCACCCACAACATCTCCAAGTCCACCTATGCATGATATCAGCATCAGTAGTCAGAGAACAAATTAACACAAGTTCATGCCAAGTCTAATTGCTCAGTTTATGTATACCTGTTTTACAGAAAGGAGCACATTCAGAAGCCACAACGATGACATTCATCACATTCGGGCCAGCCAAAGGGTTGGATCCCTTGTTCTCACTATCAACCGGAGAACTCGACACTTCTGCTCCATCTCCACCGGTATCAACCTTAGCCCCAACCTGTTCAGCGACAACGAAGTCTTTCCAATAACCTGATGCCGCCGCCGAGACAGGAGCTGACGGATCGGCTTTGGATTTGCTCCCAGCTGCCCCATTTTGCTCTGCGACGCTGCTGTCTAGCTTGGGTGCAGATGCAACTGATTTTTGTGAAGCAGCACCCACATTTTCAGCAGCCTGAGTAGGAAACTGAACCCATCAGCAATTCAGCATGACAAGGGCAATGCCGGATGCCGCTTGGTAAGAAAAAAACTGAAGGGAAAACGCATGGCAGAAACTGCACGTGAGGCTACATTTCTGGGAGAAAGGGCGACTAAACTAAACTGCGCTTTCTGCACTAAAAATAACACCACTCTGACAAGCAAAGCCTGTGCAGAAATTTCGAATGGAAAAGAAGGAATAATAGCGTTGCCAACCTTGATCTTGCCGCGCTGCCCAGAGACCCCCTCCGAGCTCTCCCCTGCTGCCGCGCCCTCCTCACCACCAGCTGCTGCGCAGGGGCGGCGGCACGGCACTGGTCCGTCGCGAGAAAATCCTCGCCGCGCCCAATGCAGCCGCGTGCAGGCGGCACCGTAAGAGCGCGGTGAGCAGCTCCGCCAGCGCTGCGGCGACGAGGAGGAGCAGGAGGAGGAGGCCACGAGCAAAAGGAACGCCGCGGACGAGGAAGCGATGTACCCTGACATCACGGGATCCGACGCGCCTGCCAGAGGTCGCTGTGGGCTGAAGAGAAATAGCCGAACAAACAAGGCAGGGCAGTAGGTGTGGCTGCACGTTTTTGCGGGAAATTAGGCGCGGGCGAAGTGAGGGCGATGGCGAGCGGCGCGAGCACGAGGGAAATTAAGCGCGGGCGGAAGAAAGATCTGCGCCGGGTACGTGTGGCTGCGGTTTTTTGCGGCGGCACGGAGTGGGGAGCTGGGAGGCGGAGGAGCTGGAGGCCAGGGACAGGCGCGCGGCTTGTGTGGTGGAGCTCGGAGGCCGAGACGGGGACGAGCTAGAGCGCCCGCGCCGAGGAAGACGACGAGTAGAGGTGAGTGAACGGCGGAGTGTTGCCTTTTTTATTTTATTTTATGGTCTTGACACGGCCTGTGTATGACGGGTGGGACCAGGTTGCCAACAACGTGCGTCACGTGTAGTGCTGGCCGCTGCTCATTGGTCAAGCGTCGATCTGGGTCCACGGGAACCGCTGTAGTTTATGTACCCATGTGCCGTGTAGGATTGGGGACTTCGCGTCACGGGCTGTTGGGCTCCACAGTTTTCTTTAGCTACTTGGGCTCCACAGTTTTCTTTAGCTGCTTGGGCTTCAAGATTTTTTTTTGAAACAATCTTATGCTTCACTATTGAAATGGTAAAGATGGATCGTGCTGCGAAATCAGTCGGTTGATCCGTAGATCGTCACCCGTCGGATTCGGTCAACGCCATCGACTAGTTGCCCCCCTTAGAGCATCTCTAATTAAAAATACAAATTTGAAGATATAAAACAGCATATGTAAAAAAATATCTTTAAAAAGTGTTTTTACATCTTAAAAAAAGGCAACTTTAACAGATGATGCATATTGGAGATGTAAAACCGTAATTTTAATAGATGATGCATAATGGAGATGTAAAAACTTGTGGGCGGAGCCGATCGGGGCTGCGGCGGTGGGGATGACGACCGCGCGACGCGATTCGGGGCCGCGACATCGGGGCGGCGTTAGTGCGAACGGCGACGACGTGACGCGATTTGGGGCTGCGGCATCGGGACGGTGGCGGGGCGGCGCCGACTGTGCCTGGTGGTGGCAGAGGAGCGTTGAAGGGGCGGCAGGGTGGTGAATCGGGACAGTGGGGGCGCAAATCGAGGCGGCAAAACAATGGCAATGTAGTGGCAGAGGACCGGCGATTCGAGACAAGAGAGAAGGAGGAGGAGCGTAGGGGCGGCGGAGGAGCATTAGAGGAGCGGCGGGGATGGTGAATCGGGGTGGCGGAGCAACGACGAAGGAGCGGCGATTTGAGGCGAAGAGAGGAGCAGGAGGATCGACGTAGGGGCGTCGGAGGGGCGATGAATCAGGATGATGGCATGAGGGCATGGAGCCGGAGGACAGATTGGGGAAATTGGTCATGAAGGCGGCGGCTGCGGTGAGGTGGGTTAGACCACCGACGACGGCAAAGGAGGCCACGGGGTCATCGGCGACGGCGGGGCGAGGGGAGGCGAACGGGCGAGAGACGGGCGAGCGATGGTCGCGCGGAAGCCAACTGAAGACGGTTGGGCGGTTGGCGCGCGACCGACCATTTTACATCTCTTGCACCCGGAGATGTATATTTGCATCTCGAGGTGTTGTATTTTACACCTCCGGGAGGCAGGGATGAATTTTGTTTTTTGCATCTACATCATGTGTTGGAGGTGGGTTTTTGGACCTCGGAGATGCAAAAGTTAGTTGTTTTTGCATCTACATCTTCTATTGGAGATGCTTTTAGGGTGTGTTAAGGCATCACCATCTCATTCAAGCACTTACTTTGAGAGCGTTATTGTCATTCTTAGGGTAACATGCATTCGGTCTAGTTAATATTTGGTGTGAGCATGAGCAGATGTTTTCTAACATGAATTGCATTGTTTAGTCACTCCTTGAACTTTAGAGGTGCTCTACATTTATGTTTTGCGATTTCAAAAAGGGCTAGCGAGATACCACTCTATCATATTGTATTATGCTTATTTTGACAAAGTGTTGGTATTTGAGATATAGTGTTATTCCTCACTAGTTGATTATGTCAATGACACTAGTTGATTATGTCATTGACACGAGCAAATATGTCTTATAAGTGTTATCATATATGTGGTTAGTTCATAATCTGTGTTGAAAACTTGATTACTAGTTAAGCTTATATACAACAACAAAACTAGAAGAGTTTGTAAAAGTTTTTCTTTATGAATTTTGGTCTGTCATCTAAATTGTTTATAAGCAATGAGTTAAACTTGCGGGAGTTTATACGTCTCCATCGTACTTTCTTTTTCAAACACTCATGCTCTTATTTTGGACTTTAATTTGCATGATTTGAATGAAACTAACCCGAACTGATCATCTTCTCAGCAAAACTACCTTGATGTTATAATTGTGCATAATAAAATTCTCAGAATTGGATGAAACTTTACGGGGATTTTTTATGGAATAAATAAAAAATGCGGGAGAAAAGAAGTACTAGAGGGAGGCCACGATGGGTCCCCAAGATAGGGGGCGCACACACCCCCAGGACGCACACAGGTGCCTTGTGGGCCCTACGAGCCACCGAATACATAATTCCAAGCCTATATGTTGTGTTTTACTGAGAAAAAAACCATAGAGAAAGTTTCATCACGTTTTACGTTACGGAGCCGCTTTCGCCTCCTGATCTTCATCGGGAGACCTAATCTGGAATCCGTTCGTGGCTCTGGGGAGAGGAATCCGTCGCCATCGTTATCACTAACCTCTCTCCATAAAAAAAATCCATGATGCTCACCACCATGAGTGAGTAATTATATTGCAGGCATAATGGATGGTGATGGATGAGATTTCTTATGTAATCAAGTCAGTTTGTTAGGGCTTGATCCCTAGTATCCATTGTGTTCTTAGATTGATGTTGCCATGACTTTGATATGCTTAATTTTTGTCACTAGGACCCGAGTGCCATGATTTCAAATTCGAATGCTTATGCTTGTCATGATTATATTTGAGTTGTTGATCTTACCTGCAAGTTGTATGCACCCGTCATCGTTTTAAACCTTAAACCCTCAAGGTGACCATGGATTGGGATATAGACGGAGATGACTTCGACTTGAGGAACTCATCTATTCACTATGTGTTAATGCTTTGTTCTGGCTCTCTATTATAAGGAGCACCTTTATTATCCCTACTTTTCATTAGGACCTTGTTGCCACATGAGGGTAAAACAAAAGATGTTATGCAAGCTCTTATCATAATTACATGTGGCTATATACATAATGCATGCCTACATATGATTAATGAATTGGAGCTATTGCGTGTCTCTCTAGGTTGTGACTGTGGCATATTGAATATCATCTAAGTATCCATCGCTACTCCATGCCTACACTTTAATACTATTGTTACTACTACTACCGCTACAAATCTGCTACTACTACCATTCTAGTTATTGTTAATTTTCTATCACTACTATCATATTATTGTGCTACTAATAATTTATTGCAAGGAACTGATTATCAGGTGTGGTTGAATTGATAACTCAACTTCTTATAAATATTCTTTGGATTCCCTTGTATCGAATCAATAAATTTGGGTGAAATACTACCCCTGAACACTGTTGCTATCCCCTATACTTATGGGTCATCACTCCTCCACAAAAAATTTCACCACCATGTCGATGTACTTAATAATATAGTTATCAATATAACTAATAAAATTAATGCATTACATCAAGGTTGGCACACATGTGACTAAAGTGACAATCGTATGGCTCCAACCATCATGTCGAATCATGACATGCAAGTCATGTTAATTAATTACATAATATAGTCATCTCATACATAATCTCATTAAATATGATGAAGACTTTACCACATAACATGCCATCCCGTAAAATCAAGTTAGACACCTCTAATCGGTTTAGGCAAAAAATTAGCTTACATGCTTCTAAGTTTTTGAATCATACCGTAGCTACCAAAGTTCATCATCAATATGATTATTCAATCCGCTTGATTGACTTTGCAGGGTGTACAGCACACAAGAATTAATAAAATGTCTCGAGCCCCATACTAAACTTAGGTATACGCAGGACCTCTTGGAAATATGCCCTAGAGGCGATAATAAGTTAGTTATTATAATATTTTGTTCATGATAATCGTTTGTTATCCATGCTATAATTGTATTGATTGGAAACTCAAATACATGCGTGGATACATATTACATAGACAACAAAGTGTCCCTAGTAATCCTATACTAGACTAGCTCGTTGATCGAAGATGGTCAAGGTTTCCTAACCATAGACATGAGTCGTCATTTGATAACGGGATCACATCATTAGGAGAATGATGTGATGGACAAGAGCCAACCGTGAGCATAGCATATGATCATGTCAGTTTATTGCTACTGCTTTAACCATGTCAAGTATCAGTTCATACGACCATGATATCACGCAACTCCCTGACACCGAAGGAATGCCTTGTGTGTATCAAACGTCACAACATAGCTTGGTGACTATAAAGGTGCTCTACAGGTATCTCCGAGGGTGTATGTTGGGTTGACATGGATCAAGACTGGGATTTTTCACTTCGTATGATGGAGAGGTATCTCTGGGCCCACTCGGTAATACATCATCACAAGAAGCTTGCAAGCAATGTGACTAAGGAGTTAGTCATGGCATCTTGTATTACAGAACGAGTAAAGAGACTTGCCGGTAACGAGATTGAACTAGGTATGGACATACCGACGATCAAATCTCGGGCAAGTAACATACCAATGGACAAAGGGAACTGCATACGGGATTGATTGAATCCTTGACATCGTGGTTCGACTGGTAAAGATCTTCATAGAATATGTAGGAGCCAGTATGGCCATCCAGGTCCCGCTATTGGTTATTGACCGTAGAGGTGTCTCGGTCATGTCTGCATAGTTTTCGAATCCGCAGGGTCTGCACATTTAACATTCGGTGACTATATAGTGTTGATGAGTTATATATGTTGGTGACCGAAAGTTTTGTTGAGGAACGTTGCATGGGAAAAAAATTCCTACGCACATGCAAGATCTATCCATGGTGATGAGCATCTAAGAGAGGGAGAGTGGATCTACATACCCTTGTAGATCACTAAGCGGGAAGCGTTAAGAAACACGGTTGGTGTAGTCGAACGTCTTCGCGATCCAAGTTGCCGAGCATCCCATGATCTCATCACGATCCGTCCCGCGATCCAATCACGATCCATCCCGCAAATTCATCACGATCCGTCCCGCGATCTCATCACGACCCGTCTCGCGATCTTGATCACGGTCCTTCCGATCTAGCGCCGAACGGACGACACCTCTGCGTTCAACACACGTACAACTCGGTGACGATCTCCACCTTCTTGATCCAGCAAGAGGGAGAGGATAGGTAGATGAGTTCTTCGGCAGCGCGACGGCGTTGCGGCGATGGTGGTGGAGCTATTCCAGCAGGGCTTCGCCTAAGCACCGCTGAAAACCGATCTAGAGGAGAAACTGCGATCTAGAGGAGAGGTAGCACGTGGCTATTAGGGTTAGCTTTTTCCTCTAAATCCTCTAGTATATATAGGAGGGAGGGAGGGGAGGAGGCAGCCTCAAACCCTCAAGGTTTGGTCGAAATTGGAGGTGGAGGAGTCCTACTCCAATCCTATTAGGAGTAGGATTCCTCCTTTCCACTTGGAAACTCTTTCCACCTCTCCACCTTTGGATTTTTTCCTTCTCAAACCACTCCAGCCGCATGGGCCCTTAGAGGAGGCTTAGGCCAGCCCACCAAGGGCTGGTTGACCTCCTCCCACAGCCCATGTAGCCTCTTGGGTCGAAATACCTCTCCCGATGGTCCCTCGATACACTATCGGCACTCCCGATACACTACCGATGAGCCCGAAACTTTACCGGTGACCAAAACAGGACTTCCGATATATCAATATTTACCTCCGGACCATTCCGGAGCTCCTCGTGACGTCCGGGATCACATCCAGGACTCCGAACAACCTTCGGTCACCACCATACATAACTCTATACTATCGAACGTCACCGAACCTTAAGTGTGCAGACCTTGCGGGTTCGAGAACTATGTAGACATGACCGAGACACCTCTACGGTCAATAAACAATAGCGGGACCTGGATGCCCATATTGGTTCCTACGTATTCTACGAAGATATTTATCGGTCGAACCTCTATGTCAAGGATTCAGTTAATCCCGTATGATGTTCCCTTTGTTCTTCGGTATGTTACTTGCCCGAGATTCGATCGTCGGTATCTCCATACCTAGTTCAACCTAGTTACTGAAAAGTCTCTTTACTCGTTCCATAATACAAGATCCCATGGCTAACACTTAGTCACATTGCTTGCAAGGCTTATTGTGATGTTGTATTACCGAGTGGGCCCTGAGATACCTCTCCGTCACATGGAGTAACAAATCCCAGTCTTGATCCATGCCAACCCAACAGACACCCTCAGAGATACCTGTAGAGCACCTTTATAGTCACCCAGTTACGTTGCGACGTTTGATACACACAAGGTACTGCTCCGGTGTCAGTGAGTAGCATGGTCTCATGGTCATAGGAACAGATACTTGACATGCAGAAAACAGTAGCAATAAACTGACACGATCATATGCTATGTTTTTAGTTTGGGTATTGTCCATCACATCATTCTCCTAATGATGTGATCCCGTTACCAAATGACATCTCATGTCCATGACTAGGAAACCATAGCCATCTTTGATCAACGAGCTAGTCTATTAGAGGCATACTAGGGACATGGTGTTGTCTATGTATCCACACATGTATCTGAGTTTTCGATAAACACAATTATAGCATGGATAATAAACGATTATTATGAACAAGGAAATATGATAATAACCAATTTATTATTGCCTCTAGGGCATATTTCCAATAGTCTCCCACTTGCACTAGAGTCAATAATCTAGTTCACATCACCATGTGATTCGCATGGTTATGAATCTAACACCAATGAGTTCTGGCGCTCGATCATGCCTTACATGTGGGAGAGGTATTTTAGTCCGTGTGTACTTTGCAAATCTCCATGTCAAACTGTAAATACTGCTACCACACTCCACTTGGAGCTATTCCAAATGGCTTGTCGTGGTTTCATCACGGCAGATGCCACGGGTAGGCTTATCGAGAGGGGCCGAAGGACGCCGGTGGGCTTCGGGAGCGGGGTTAGGCACAAGCGGTGATGGACACATGATGTACCCAGGTTCGGGGCCCTCCGTGGGAGGTAACACCCCTAGTCCTGCTTGGTCTAGTTGAGACAATGGACAGATTACAATGACGTTCCTTGAGCTGTATGGATTGTGGAGGAAGAAGGAGCTAGCCCGCTCTTCTGCCTCTCTACGTGTGTGTGGAGTGGACGTGAAGAGAACTGGGAGATCAGCCGACCTCTTGCATGGGGGTAGCCCGGGGGGTTTTATAGGCCAACCCCCGGATTACAATACAAATAGAAGGTTATGGGGGCCCCCAGCCGACAGCCTCTCTGGCCGGCTGTGGGGGCCGCAGGCTGTGGGGTCCTGTCGCCGGTAGGCCCCATCGGCTGAAGGGTCCCGTTAGGAGCCGGCGGGGCCTGCGCAGCGGGGCCCGAAGCCAGTCACGTCACGGCATGGGCCGCCCCTTGTGGCGTCATCTTGCGACGACCGGCCGTGGTCAGCGGTGCGGCCGGCCGCCCTGTAGCCATGCCGGGGCAAGTAATGGAGTGGTTGGGGCTTGCCGGCACTATTGGAAGCCCGGTCACCGTCCGCTAGGGTCAGAGGCCTCGACACCTTCACTGTGGCCACTCCGGCGCTGACCCCCGATGGGATGGGGACCATTGTCGCCATGCATGCCCTGACGACGGTATCCAATGCGCAGCCGGTTGGGGGGGAGGGCCAGGCGGCAATGCCCCGAGCTGGCCGGCACGTCGTAACAGGCGGGGCGTAGCCAGCGGGCTCTAGCCGGAGGGCCGCTATCGACAAGGCGTAGCCGTACCGCAGGGTGAGGCGGCCTGCCCTTTGATTGCGTTAGAAGGCCAGAGCAAGGGGGCGCTTGAGGCTACCCCGGGATCATCCCCCCGTCAGTAGTCCCCGAAGCCGGGGAGGCCCGCCGACGAACCGTGGCGGTCCTCGCCGACTTGAAGATCGTCCTTGCGTCGCGGGGTGCCTTGAGAGTCGAGCGACGCCGGCAAACAACGGCTGGCTCCATAGTCGGCCGATGCCTCGCGCGCCACCTCGGGTTCCCCACCGGGTAGAGAAGACGCGCCACGTGGCGGAAAAGACCGGGCCACGGGGCAGGGCCCTCCACGATCGCGGCCTTGGCCCGCGCGCGGGGATCTTTTACGGCGTGGGCGGACGGTTGGCGTTCTCGAGCGCCATAATATCCGCCCCGCATGCCACGGGAATCGTGGGGGTCGTGCGCAATGAATCCGGCCCCAACGATCACCCGCGCAGGGTTTAAATGGCGAGAGGAGGGGGCAGAACGGCCCGTTTGCTCCCCCCACTATCGTCGCATCATCGTCGTCGTCTTCCTCCCCCCGCCATGAGAGAGAGAGAGCAGAAGGTTAGAGCACGCGGGCAGGCTACGCCGCCGTCCGCCGCCGAGCACCCGCGCCCGTCGTCGTGACCGCTGCCCCCTCGGCGACCATGGCGGGCAAGGGCGCATGGGACGACAGTGACGTGGATGAGACCTTCATCGAGTACCTCCGCCATCGCCGCAAGCTCCCAGTGGAGGCACACTTGGAGGCACGCCCAGCCGGGCCGGAGAACTCCCCGGCACCGCGGGAAGGCGAGGTGGTCATCTTCGCCGATCATTTCCTCCGCGGGCTTGGGCTACCGGCAAGCATTTTTCCGCCGTTTCCTTACGCGGTTCGGTCTGCAGCCGCACCACCTCCCCCCCAATGCCGTCTTGCAGCTGGCGGCATTCATCACCCTTTGCGAGGGGTACTTGAGGGTTGAGCCGAGGCTTGACCTTTGGTGCCAGCTCTTCTTCCTCAAGCGATAGACGACAAAGGATCCGGTGACAAAGCAGATGGTGATGACCACCTGCGGAGGCGCCATGATCCATATCCGCAAGGGGACCGGCTTCCCGAAACTCCCGCTGCACGAGTCGGTGAAGCGCTGGCAGCAGGGGTTCTTCTATGTGAAGAACGCGAAGCCGGAGGAGGATTGTATCAACCTTCCCGACTTCGCCAACCACCCGCTGACCGCGATGCTGAACTGGCGGGCGGTTCCGCCTTCGGTGCCCGAGACGGCGGACTGGCTCTGCGAGCGCCTGCTCTTGATGACCGGGACGGAGGGGCTGAAGGCCACTGATCTGCTGGCCGCGATGATGGCGCACCGGGTGCAGCCATTGCAGCGCCGGCCACACCTCATCTGCCAGATGGGAGGATGCCATGACCCTTGACAGCTCTCCACCAAGGAGATGAAACCGGCCCATGTGGCGAGGAGGGTGAACGCCATCTCGACGGCGAAGATGGTGGAGGGCGAGTGGCAATGGGGGAAAACCCCGTACAGCCGGAGCCGCCCAGCACCGCGGGTAAGTGTCTGGCCACCTCCTTCCCTTCATCTTTTTTCAGAGGTAGCGCCCCTCCCCCCTTTGACCTGATGGCGCACCGCCCGGCCCGCCCGCAGATTTTCCCGCTGCTGCAGAACTACGGGGAGCCAGGCCCCGACACGGCGGAGTCGGACCCCGAGGAGGTCGAGGATGCCGACGACGTGGAGCCGGTTGACTCTGAGCGAGCCGGCGCGTCCGAAGCCGGCGACACGGAGACGAAGACAGAGGGGGCCGAAGAGGCCGAATCGACGGGTGAGTCTCCTCCCCAGATGCACCTACGGGACTGGACCGATGATGATGCTGAGGCAGAGACGTCGCGTGTTGCAAAGGCTCCAGAGAAGCCCGAAACTTCGGAGGACAAGGTCACGGTGCCACGGAGGCGCCAACCTCGAGCTGGCGACGGCTCCAGTCGGGGAGGCCCGGACGTGGACGACAAGGGGAAACGGCCGGCTGCCACCAAGCCGGCGCCCAAGCACATGGCGATCGCGCAGCCGGGCGGCAGCCGTGGAGGCGGGGGCAAGAAACAAAGGGTCGCCCAGGCGGGACCCACGAGGAGGGCGGTCCCCGTCGTCACCGGGTAAGTCCATCTCCTCCTACACCTTGGTCCGTTCCGTCTCCCCCCAGTCCCTTATTTTGTCATTACCAGGGAGGCGCGCGCCCTGGGGAGGACCCTGGGTGGCGGGACGGAGAGGGCGGCGCTGCCAACGGCTGCCGAGGAGAGGGAGCGCCAGGCGTGGCTCGACCTCGAGGCGGCCGAGCAGGAGCGGCGCGTCGAGGAGCTCCGCCCATGGGAAGAGGTGGCGAAGAAGCGGGGAGGAAATAGCGGGGAGGCCGCTGGCGGAGCGTGGGAGCCGTTCCCCCGCCTCCGAGGAACCAGCGGGGAGGCCATTGGCGGAGCGTGGGAGCCGTTCCCCCGTGTCCAGGAGAAGAGGTCGAAGGACCACCACGGTCCCGGGCGATAGACGGAGGCAGGTGCGAAGGCCGCGGAGGATGTGGCGGAGATGGACCGTGACGCTACCCAGCCGGTGGTGGACGACGTGCCGCCGGGGGCGGAGGTGCCGGCCCCGGAAGTGCCGGCTTCGGAGGTGCCGACCCCAGAGGTGCCAGCTCCAAAGGCGCCGGAACCATAGGCGAGTCGGCCCGGAGCCGCCGGAGGCGGAGCGCCGGAGGTGAGGGCCGCGACGGCCAGGGAAACAGCCGCCGCAGGCGCGTCGATGGTGTCCCCCGGCGCGACGGCGACAGGAGGGGCCGGTCCCATCACGGTCTTCGACAAGGGAGGACCTACGGATGGGGGCCGGCCGCAGCAGACCTGGGCGGCGGCTGGGAGCCCGGCCCCTGGCGAACCGTCGAGCACCCTCAGGGCGGCGGTGTCCACCGTTGTGGATGCGTTCGCCGCTTGCCGTGCCCAGACGTCGCAGGACGCTTGAGCCACCAACGAACGGCTAGTGAACTTGGAGCAGGCGGTCGCGGTGAGCTCTCTTCTTTCCTTCTTCTCTTGACTTGGCGTTTTCTGTCTTTTCCAGTGGGGGCGCGCCAGCGCACCCACTGGGTGTAGCCCCCGAGGCTCGAGCCGGCTGGGGCGCAGGCGGGTCGAGCCTAAAGCTGTGTACTCTTGTTGTTTTGCAGGCGGCATATGACTGCCGGGAGGCCGCGTACAACACCCTGCTGGGGTTGTACCGAGGAGCCGAAAACCGTCTCGCCGTCGTGTCCGTGGATTTGCGAGGTATGTGCTCTTGCGATCTTTCAGTGGGGGCGCGCAAGCGCACCCACTGGGTGTAGCCCCTGGGAATCAGGCCGGCTGCCCCAGAGGCGGGCTGAATCCTTTCTGACAACGGCGACTTCTTCTCGTGAAGCTACCCATGCCGAGACGGTCAGCCTCCGGCGCCAGGTGGTGCGTCTTTACGAGGAGCAGGAACTCCTGACGACGGAGCGCGACCGGCTCCATGGGGAGACGGACCAGGTGAAGGCGGCGCGGGAGGGGCGCGAGGCGGCCCACCGCCAAGCGTTGGTGGACCAAGGGGCGGCCCTTCGTTGGGAGGCGGAGGAGCGGGAGAAAGTTCTCCGCGAGAGGCTGGAGGCCAAAGACGCCGCGCTAGCCAAGGCGGCCGAGGACGCGCACGCGGCTCGGGATGAGCACGAGCACCAGCGCCAGGAGTGGTCAGCCTCGGGGGGGGGGGGAGTCAGGCGAGCCCCCGGGCCCGGGAGCCGGACCCGGTTGACGTGCCTTAAATAACAGGAAAACTTTGGAGGAATCAAAAAGGGGCGTGCCCCAAGTGCCGGCCTGGGTCCACCGTTGCATTCATAAGCCCGAAAGGGGAAGGATACATACACTGTTTTTCAGCAATAAAATGGACAGAGGAGCGCCGCATTCCATGGGCGCTCCGTCTCCTCGCCGGAGGCGTCTCTCTTGCACTTCTGCTGCTTATGGGCGTCTATTAGATAGTACGTGTTGTTGTGCAGCGCCTGGCTGACGATGAACGGGCCCTCCCATGGGGAGGACAGCTTGTGCTGGCCGGCGGTTCGCTGGATCCGCCTGAGCACCAAGTCTCCTTCGCGGAAGGAGAGTGCCGGGATCCGCTTGCTGTGGTAATGCCGGAGCTTCTGCTGGTAGATGGCTGTCCGGCTCAAGGCCAGCTCGCGGGCCTCCTCGAGGAGGTCGATGCTGTCTTCCCTTGCCTCCCTCGCATCCTTCTCGGTGTACAGGGTAACCCGAGGCGAATCGAACTCGATGTTGGTGGGGATGATCGCCTCGGACCCGTAAACGAGAAAGAACGGAGTGTAGTCGGTCGACCAGTTGGGCGTGGTCCGGAGGCTCCAAAGGATAGCCGACAGCTCCTCGACCCAACAGCCGGCCGACCGGACCAGTGGTGTCATGAGCCGGGGCTTGATGCCGGACAGGAGAAGGCCGTTTGCCCTCTCAACCTGGCCGTTCGACTGCAGGTGGGCGACGGACGCCAGGTCAAGCCGGATGCCCCACCTTGAGCAGAAACGTGCTAGCGTGCCCTTGGTGAAGTTCATGCCGTTGTCGGTGATGATGATGTTGGGGACGCCATAGCGCACTGTGATGTCTTCGATGAACCGGACGGCCGTGGGACCATCCAGTTTCTTGATTGGCCAGGCCTCGATCCACTTGGTGAATTTGTCGACGACTACCAGCAAGTGTGTCATGCCGCCTCGTGCGGTCTTGAAGGGTCCCACCATGTCCAACCCCCAGACGGAAAAGGGCCACGACAGGGGGATGGTCTGGAGGGCGCTAGCCAGAAGATGGCTCTGCGTGCTGAAGCGCTGGCAGCCCTCGCACTTGTCAACCAGTTTCTTGGCCACATCTAGAGCAGTCGGCCAGTAGAAACCGTGACGGAATGCTTTGGCCACCAGGGACCTGGAGGCGGCATGATGCCCGCACTCGCCCTGGTGGATGTCGAGGAGGATTTCTTGCCCTTTCTCCGGCTCGACGCAGCGTTGGAAGACGCCGGTGGTGCTGCGATGAATCAACTCGTGGTTGATGATGCTGTAGGCCGGGGCCTGGTGCTGAATTTGCCTTGCAGTGGCCTCATTGGAGGGGAGCTCGCCACGCTGGAGGAACGCCAGGATGGGCTGGGCCCATGAGGGAGCCGAGATAGGGGCCGGCTCAGCCCCCGGGACCGGCTCGCCAGCCCCTAGGAGCGAGGCTTTGGCAGGAGCATCGACCGTCATCATGACGGCGAAGGGCCCGGTGCCGGCGCGCAGGCATGGCCAGCTCAATTGCCGTGGCGGATGGCGCCGGCCCGGCGGCTGGTGGTGATGGAGCCGGCAGAGTTGCCGCAGCCGGCAGGGCCGGTTGGGCAGCTGTTTCCGCTGAGGTGCCGGCCGCGTTTGCCGATACGAAGATGGACTCCGATTCAGGAGAAGGCTTGATCGAAGGCTTCAGCAGCCGCTCAAGGGAGACACAGGCTAGGATGCCCTACCGGGTGGAGCCAATCTTGGCCAACGCATCGGCCGCCTCGTTGTCCGCACGGGGGATGTGGTGGAACTCGTAGCCCTCGAAGGAGCCGGTGAGCTGTTGGACGAGGAAGCGGTAGCTGGCCATGTTGGCGTCCCTGACGTCCCATTCTCCAGAGACCTATTGCACCATGAGGTTGGAGTTGCCGAAGCAAATGATGCGCTGGATGCCGATCTCCTTGGCGAGCCGGAGTCCGTGGACGAGGGCCTCGTATTCGGCCATGTTGTTAGAGGCGGAAAAGTGGATTTGGAGGGCGTAGCGGAGCTGGTCTCCTCTGGGAGATGACAAGACGATGCCGGCTCCCAGGCCGGCTCGCATCTTCGAGCCGTCGAAGTACATGCGCCAGTGCGTGGAGTCGGGCGGAAGCGGCATGAACCGGATTTCGACCCAGTCGATGAGGAAGTCGGCCATTGCCTGGGATTTGATGGCGGTGCACGGCTTGTACCGTATTTCATAGTCGTCCAGGGCGATGGCCCATTTGGCGATCCGGCCGGTGGCGTCCTGGCCGGCCATGATTTCGCCCAGCGGCGCTGTGCTCACGACGGTGATGACGTGCTCCTAGAAGTACTGCTTGATCTTCTGGGCGGCGAAGTATATGCTTGGAGGTGGGGTTAGTTTTGCTTGGAGGTGGAGAGGACCTCGCTGAGGTAGTAGATGGGACACTGCGTCAGCAGCGCCTTGCTTTCCTCCGACCACTCCACCACCAGGATGACGCTGATGACGCGTGTGGTCGCCGCAATGTAGGCGAGCAAAGGCTCCTTGTCAGCCGGCACGGCCAAGATGGGCATGCTGGTGAGAGCCTGCTTGAGGACACGGAATGCCGTGTTTGCCTCGTCGGACCAGTCGAACAGGGCTGGCTTCTTCGAGAGGTCCTGGTCCGGCTCGACCAGGGCTGACTTGCATAGGAGCCCATAGAGGGGCAAGGCCTTCTCGCCCAGCCGGCCGATGAACCGGCTGAGGGAGGCAAGGCATCCGGTGAACTTCTGGACGTCACGGAGACGAACTGGTTTGGGCATGCGCTCGATCGCCCGGATCTTCTCGGGGTTAGCTTCGATGCCGCGGGCAGACACGAAGAAACCCAGGAGCTGGCCGGCTGGGATGCCGAAGACACACTTCTCCGGGTTGAGCTTGATCTTGTATTCGCGCAAGTTGGCGAACGTCTCCCGGAGGTCGTCGAGGAGGCTGAAATGCTTCTTGGATTTGATGACGATGTCGTCCACATAGATGTGGACATTCCTGCCTATCTGAGGCAGGAGGCACTTCTGCATGCAACGCTGGAAGGTAGCGCCTGCATTCTTCAGGCCAAAGGACATGGTGATGTAGCAGTAGGCCCCGAAGGGGGTGATGAAGGAGGTCTTGAGCCGGTCGGTCGGGTCCAGCTTTATCTGGTGGTAGCCGGAGTAGGCGTCCAGGAAAGACAGCAGATCGCAGCCGACCATGGAGTCGATGACTTGATCGATCCGCGGCAGGGCGAACGGGTCCTTGGGGCATGCCTTGTTCAGGCTTGTGTAGTCGATACACATGCGCCAGGTCTTTTTTTTCTTTAGCACTAGGACTGGGTTGGCCAGCCAATCCGGGTGGAATACTTCCATGATGAAGCCGGCTACGAGCAGCCAAGCGATCTCTTCTCCTATAGTACGCCTCTTCTCCTCGGAGAAACGGCGCAGGGGTTGCTTGACCGGCTTTGCATCCGGTCGTACGTGTAGCTTGTGCTCAGTGAACTTCCTCAGAACACCCAGCATGTCCTTGGGGGACCATGCAAAGATGTCCCGATTCTCACGGAGGAAGTCGACGAGCTCGCTTTCCTATTTGCTGTCGAGGTGGGAGCCGATGGTCATGCACTGGGTGGGGTTGGCCGGATCGAGTGGCACCTGCCTGGTGTCCTTGGACGGCTGGAACGAGGCTTCACCGACCGACTGGGACAGAGGGGCCGGCACGGCCGGCTTGGCAGAGGCGAGGGCCACCAGCCGGTCGAGCTACCGCTTCTCCTCCGCTATCTCCAGGGCCTCGGCCAGCCGGCTACCGTCTCGCGCACATGCCATTGACATCTGGTATTTGCCGGCGACGGTGATGATGCCTCTGGGACCCAACATCTTGAGCTTGAGGTAGGCGTAGTGGGGGATCGCCATGAACTTGACAAGAGCCGGCTGGCCCAGCAATGCGTGGTAGGGACTGTTGAGGTCTACTACCTCGAACAAGTCCGGCTCGCGGCGGAAGTGACCGGCATCGCCGAAGAGGACGTCGAGCTTGATCTTGCCGACAGGGGTGCAGGTCTTTCCCGGCACGATGCCGTGGAAGACGGTCCGACTTGTTTTCAGATCCTCCACCTTGAGCCCCAGCTTGAGCAGGGTGTCAAGGTAGAGGATGTTGATGCTACTACCTCCATCGATCAACACCCGCATGAAGCGGCACGAGCGTCTTTCGGAGGCGATGGTAGGATCGAGGACGAGGGCGTAGCTGCTGGGGTTCGGCATCATGGCCGGGTGGTCCGCCCGGCTCCAGGTGACCGGCTTCTCGGACCAATGCATGAACTGGGGAGTCGCGGGCATGGTGGCATTCACCTCGCGGTGGAGCCGGCGCTGGGCGTGCTTGTCCGTCTCTTCGCTGGTGAAGACGACGTAGCAGTGGTCATGTTCGGGGTACTGGTCGTGTAGCCGGCCGTCGTTCCGAGCCGGGGCCGGGTCCGCCTGGACCAGGCCGGGAGTCGGAGCCGGAGCCGGGTTGGTGCCGAAGCATGGGCTGGCTGCGCGGGGGGAGCCGGGAGGCCGTCCCCCCCGGGCCAATCGCTGTGAGAAGCTGCACTGCCGGAGCATGTGCATGGCCGGCTTGGCACCAGAGTGGTTTTTGCAGGGGAGGTCAGGCATTTTCTCAATAGTCAGCTTGGGCTGCCAGGTGGCCTTGCCGATGCGCTGGCGCCGACCAGAGGCCTGGCCAGCCAGCTGCTCCTCCCGATGGAGGCGACCTGCCGGCTCCCGTAGCGGGAGTCGGGCTGGTCGTTCTGGCGCTTGCCATTCTGTTGCTGCCGGTTCTCGGCCGCCGCCCGCGATGCGGCATGGCGGGGGAGGGGGGCGTAGCTGGCTTGGCTGGTGCCTTAGCCTTCATCCTCATCGAGGAATCGGCCATGGCATATTTGTCCACTTTGGACATTAGGTTCGCCAGGGAGGTTGGCTCGGAGCACAATAGCTTGTGCTTGAGGGGGGTACCATCGTAGCAGCCTTCGATGAAGTACTGGATGGCCTGTACCTCGTGCACTCCCTCGTAGGAGTTGCGGAGCTCAGTCCAGCGCGTGAGGTTGTCGCGGAGGGGCTCTTCCGTCCCCTGGACGCACATGGCCAGCTCGCGGGGCCGGCCAGGCCGTTTGTAGGTGTCGGTGAAGTTGCGGACAAAGGCCTCCTCGAAGTCCGTCCAAGTGTTGATGCTGCCGGCAGCCAGGCTGTTCAGCCAGGTGCAGGCCGAGCCGATCAGCATGAGGGGGGCGTAGCGGACGGCTACGCTTGTTCCCCCTGGCGATGCCGACAGCGGTGGTGTAGTCGATCAGCCAGTCCTCCGGCTTGGCAGCCCCAATATACTTTGGGGTGTCGCGAGGGAGCGTGAAGCCGGGCAAAAAAGGCTCGTTGCGGATCCACGGACCGAAGCAGGCCGGGCCAATCGAGCCCTCCTCCTCAAGGAGAGCCGACTGTGCCAGTCGGTCAAGACGGAGCCGGGCGTCGTTGTCGCTGTGGGGGACGCGCGGTCCGAGCCGGGCTGCAAGCTCGGGCCGGCCGGCCGGCGGGATGGACCGCGTCGGCTCCCACCGTGGAGGCGAAGTATGCCCGTGGGTGCGCCGGCTGCCGCCTACCGGTGCCTCGTCGCGGCGGTTGCTGCCAGCCGTGTTGCTGCGCCGGCTGTTCACAGCCGGCTGCTCGTTTCCGCGTGACGGGGGGCGTTGAGCGTTGCTCCCCCAGATGTTCCGGCTGGAGGGACGAGGGGTGCTGGAGTGCTAAGCCGGCCGGCGGTCAGCAGCCCTAGTGTCCTCGCCCTCGGGACGGGGAAACTTGGAGACGGCCCCACCGGGGGTGAGGACGACCTGTTGCGCATTGGCGGTGTCGATGAGATCCTTGATGTACCGCTCGCGTGTGGCCCGCTCCTCGCCCTCCAAGGTTTCCAAATCCTCGTAGGCAATCTTGGCGGCACGCAGGTTGGCCGCGGGGGTGTCTTAGACGGGGAAGCGGCCGCCGAGGATTTCTACGACCACACGGCCGCGTTCTCGCACAGCACCACGCCGGCTAGGCTCGGGGCCAGCCGGGGTGAGATCGTACGCGGAGTTGTATTCCCGCTGCGTGGCCTCCATCCGGCGCCGCTCGGCAACGAGGGCGCTGGCGTCTTCGAATAGCAGGCGGCGGGCCGCCTCCAGCTCGGCCCTGGCGGTGGCCGGGTCCGCCGTCGTAGCGATAGGAGTTCCCAGACCCCGGAGGGTGGCGGCGAGTGGGTCGGAGGTGCCGGCACGAGCGGCGGCCGCATCAGCCTCGGTCGCCCGCACACGGCCCGAAGTGGTAGAGGAGACGGTGACCACTCTCACACGGGTGTGGGGGCCGATGGCCTCGCCCGTGGCGAGCGTGCCCACGGATGAGGGAGGGTCGGTGCAGTCGAGCACTCAACTAGGGTACTCGTCGGCCGCCGGTCTTCGGCGAGGCTCAGCTTGCTGAGCTGCCCAGCGAGTGCGGCGACGTCGAGCGCGAGGTTGCGGCCGAGGCACTCGTCAGAGATGCCGGCCGTGTTGCCCGTAAGACCCGCCGGAGCAAGCCCCACGAGCACGTGGTTCCGCTCGGACGCGAGGCGGCCGGGGGAGGTGGTGAAGGGCCCCGCCCGGAGCTTGACTCCGGCCGGCACCATGGACGGCCCCACGGTGGGCGCCAACTGTCATGGTTTTGTCACGGCAGATGCCATGGGTAGGCATATCGAGAGGGGCCGAAGGACGCCGGCAGGCTCCGGCAGCGGGGTTAGGCACAAGCGGTGGTGGACACACGATGTACCCAGGTTCGGGGCCCTCCATGGGAGGTAACACCCCTAGTCCTGCTTAGTTTAGTTGAGACAATGGACAGATTACAATGGCGCTCCTTGAGCTGTGTGGATCGTGGAGGAAGAAGGAGCTAGCCCGCTCTTCTGCCTCTCTACGCGTGTGTGTGGAGTGGACGTGAAGAGAACTGGGAGATCAGCCGACCTCTTGCATGGGGGTGGCCCGGGGGGTTTTATAGGCCAACCCCCCGGATTACAATACAAATAGAAGGTCATGGGGGGCCCCAACCGGCAGCCTCTCTGGCTGGCTGTGGGGGCCGCAGGCTGTGGGGTCCTGTCGCCAGTAGGCCCCACCGACTGAAGGGTTCTATTAGGAGCCAGCGGGGCCCGCGTGGCGGGTCCCGACGCCGGTCACGTCACGGCACGGGCCGTCCCTTGTGGCGTCGTCTTGCGGCGACTGGCCGAGGTCAGCGGTGCGGCCGGCCGCCCTGTAGCCATGCCGGGGCAGGTAATGGAGTGGTTGGGGAGTACCAGCACTGTTGGAAGCCCGATCACCGTCCGCCAGGGTCAGAGGCCCTGACACCTTCACTGTGGCCACTCCGGCGCTGACCCCCGATGGGATGGGGACCACTGTCGCCACGCATGCCCTGACGACGGTATCCAATGCGCAGCCGGTTGGGGGGGCCAGGCGGCAACGCCCCTAGCTGACCGACACGTTGTAACCGGCGGGGCATAGCCGGCGGGCTCTAGCTGGAGGGCCGCTACCGGCAGGGCATAGCCGGACCGCAAGGGGAGGCGGCCCGCCCTTTGACTGATCCATTTTGAACTCTTTCAAAATATTGTCAAGGTATGTACTCATTCAAAGTGTCATCAAACATCTTGATATCTCTATAGATCTTGATGCTCAACAATTAGGTAGCTTTATCCAGGTCTTCCGTTGAAAAACTCCTTTCAAACAACCCTTTATGCTTTCCAGAAATTCTACATCATTTTCGATCAACAATATGTCAACCACATATGCTTATTAGAAACTCTATAGTGCTCCCACTCACTTTATTGTAAATACAAGTTTCTCATAAACTTTGTATAGACTCAAAAACTTTGATCACCTCATCAAAGTTTATATTCCAACTCCGAGATGCTTGCTTCAGTCCATAGAAGGATCACTAAAGCTTGCTCACCTTTTAGCATCCTTAGGACTGACAAAACCTTCTAGTTGTATCACATACAACCTTTCCTCAAGTAAACTGTTAAGGAAATGATGTTTTGACATCCATCTGCCAGATTTCATAATTGAAAAATGCAGCAACTGCTAACATAACTCCAAAAGACTTTAGCATCACTACAAGTAAGAAAGTCTCATCGCAGTCAAATCCTTGAACTTGTCGTAAACTACTTTGCAACAAGTCGAGCTTTATAAATGGTGACATTTACCATCAGCGTCTGTCTTCATCTTAAAGGTCCATTTGTACTTGATGACCTATCGTCTAACGAGTAAGACTACCAAAGTCTATACTTGGTTTTCACACATGGATCCTTTCTCGGATTACATGACCTCTAACCATTTGTCGGAATCCGGGCCCATCATTGCTTCTCCATAGCTCGTAGGTTCATCGTTGTCCAACAACATGACCTCTAAGACAGGGTTGTCGTACCACTCAGGAGCAGTACACATCCTTGTCAACCTACGAGGTTCGATAGTAACTTGATATGAAGCTTCATGATCATCATTATTAACATCCTCTTCAACTAACGTAGGCTTCACAGAAACATCTTCCCGCGCTGCGCTACTCTCTTGTTGAAACAAAGGTTCAACCACCTCATCAAGTTCTATCTTCCTCCTGTTGGAAATATGGCCTAGAGGCAATAATAAATTAGTTATTATCATACTTCCTTGTTCATGATAATCGTTTATTATCCATGCTATAATTGTGTTGATCGGAAACTCAGATACATGTGTGGATACATAGACAACACCATGTCCCTAGTATGCCTCTAATAGACTAGCTCGTTGATCAAAGATGGCTATGGTTTCCTAGTCATGGACATGAGATGTCATTTGGTAACGGGATCTCATCGTTGGGTTGGCATGGATCAAGACCGGGATTTGTTACTCCGTGTGACGGAGAGGTATCTCAGGGCCCACTCGGTAATACAACATCACAATAAGCCTTGTAAGGAATGTGACTAAGTGTTAGTCACGGGATCTTGTATTACGAAATGAGTAAAGAGACTTGCCAGTAATAAGGTTGAACTAGGTATGGAGATACCGACGATCGAATCTCGGGCAAGTAACATACCGAAGAACAAAGAGAACATCATACGGGATTAACTGAATCCTTGACATAGAGGTTCGACCGATAAAGATCTTCGTAGAATATATAGGAACCAATATGGGCATCCAGGTCCCGCTATTGGCTATTGACTGTAGAGGTGTCTTGGTCATGTCTACATAGTTCTTGAACCCGCAGGGTCTGCACACTTAAGGTTTGGTGACGTTTCGGTAGTATAGAGTTACGTATGATGGTGACTGAAGGTTGTTCGGAGTCTCGTATGAGATCCCAGACGTCATGAGGATCTCCGGAATGGTCCGGAGGTAA
This sequence comes from Hordeum marinum, assembly GCA_022496015.1. Lineage (NCBI taxonomy): Eukaryota > Viridiplantae > Streptophyta > Magnoliopsida > Poales > Poaceae > Hordeum > Hordeum marinum. The sequence continues at coordinate 381,517,043 of CM039677.1, read as the reverse complement.
AGATTGATATATAGGAAGTCCTATTTTGGTCGTCGGAAAAGTTTCGGGCTCATCGGTAGTGTACCGGGAGTGCCGGGAGTGTACCGGGAGACCATTGGGAGGGGTATTTCGACCCAAGAGGCTACACGGGGTGTGGGAGGACGAATACCAGCCCTTAGTGGGTTGGAGGAAGTCCCTCAAAGGTCTCATGCGGCTGGGAAGAAAAAGTCCAAAAGGAAAAAGGTGGAAAAAGGCAAAAGGGCTAAATTAGGAAGGAGACCTAATCCTACTAGGAGTGGAGGAGGAGGACTCCTCCCTCCTGGTTCGGCCGACCCATGGGCTGGCTCCTTGGGAGGCAAGCCTCCTCCTCCTCTCCTCCTATATATACTAGAGGGTTTTAGGTTTTGGCACAAGATTTTCAGCCACGTGCTACCCGTTCCTCTAGTGCATAGTTTCTCCTCTAGATCGGTTTTCTGCACTGCTTAGGCGAAGCCCTGTCGGAATTGCTCCACCACCATCGCCGTGGTGCCATCATGCTACCAGATAACTCGTCTACCTCTCCGCTCTCTCTTGCTGGATCAAGAAGGCAGAGATCGTCATCAAGCTGTACGTGTGTTGAACGCGGAGGTGCCGTCCGTTCGGCGCTAGATCGGAAGGACCGTGATCAAGTTCGCGAGACAGATCATGATGAGATCACGGGACGGATCGTGATGAGTTCGTGGGACGGATCGTGATTGGATCGCGGGACGGATCATGATGAGATCGCGGGACGCTCAGCGATTTGGATCACGAAGACGTTCGACTACACCAACTGTGTTTCTTAACGTTTCCCGCTTAGCGATCTACAAGGATATGTAGATCCACTCTCCCTCTCGTAGATGCTCATCACCATGGATAGATCCTGCGTGTGTGTAGGATTTTTTTGTTTCCCATGCAACGTTCCCCAACAGTGGTATCAGAGCTAGATCTATGTGTAGATGAGATCTCGAGTAGAACACAAAGAGTTTGTGGGCATTGATGCTTAGATTGCTTCCTCCCTTGATCGTGTTTTGGTTCAGCGGTATTGTGGGATGAAGCGGCCCGGACCAACCTTACTCGTACGCTTACGAGAGACCGGTTCCATCAACTAACGTGTAACCTTACTCGCGGGTGTCTGTTTCTCCTACTTTAGTTGGATCGGATTCGACAAAGGCGGTCCTTGAGAAGGTTGAAAAGCAACTTATCTATCACCGTTGTGGTTTTGCGTAGGTGAGAATTGTTCTTGCTAGATACCCGTAGCAGCCACGTAAGACATGCAACAACAATTAGAGGACGTCTAACTTGTTTTTGCAGGGTATGTTGTGATGTGATATGGCCAATTACATGATGAGATATATGTGATGTATGAGATGATCATGTTTTGTATAGAATATCACGATTTGCATGTCGATGAGTACGACAACCGGTAGGAGCCATAGGTTTCTCTTTAATTATTGTATGACCTGCGTGTCAATCATTAAGCACTATTTAATGCTTTACTTTATCGCTAAACTGTAGCAATAGTGGTAGAAGCATGATGGGCGCGACAACCCCGATGGCGACACGTTGATGGAGATCAAGATTATGGAGAGCATGGTGTCATGCCGGTGACGATGGAGATCATGCCGGTGCTTTCAGGATGGAGATCAAAAGCACAAGTTCATGTCCATATCATGTCACTTATGATTTGCATGTGATGTTAGTCCTTTTATGCACCTTGTTTTGCTTAGGACGACGGTAGCATTATAAGGTGATCCCTCACTTAATTTCAAGATAAATTGTGTTCTCCCTGAGTGTGCACCGTTGCGAAAGTTCATCGTGTCGATACACCACATGATGATCGGGTGTGATAGACTCTACATTCACATACAACGGGTGCAAGCCAGTGTTGCACATGCAGAACACTCGGGTTAAACTTGACGAGCCTAGCATGTACAGAACTGGCCTTGGAACTCAAGAGACCGAAAGGTTGAACATGAGTCATATAGTAGATATGATCAACATGATGATGTTCACCATTGAAACCACCTCAACTCACGTGATTACCAGACTTGAGTTGGTGAGTTTGGATCATGTATCACTCGAATGACCAGAGGGATGTCAATTTGACTGGGAGTTCTTCAGTAATATGATTAATTGAACTCGTTATCATGAACATAGTCAGTAGTTTCTTTGCAAATTATGTTGTAGATTACTAGCTCGCGCTGTAGCTCCCTTGTAATTTTATATGTTCCTAGAGAAATAGAGTTGAAAGATGATGGTAGCAATATTGCGGACTGGATCCGTGATCTGAGGATTGTCCTCATTGCTGCATAGAAGGCTTATGTCCTTAATGCACCGCTCAGTGCGCCAACCCCTCTAGCGTTGTCTGTAGATGTTGTGAACATCTAACAGGCACGTTCTGACGACTACTTGATAGTTTAGTGCGTCATGCATTATGGCTTAGAATTGAGGCTCTGAAACGTTTTGAACGTCATGGAACATATGAGATGTTCTAAGAGCTGAAATTAGGATCTCATGCTCGTGCCCGTGTTGCGAGATATGAGATCTCCAACAAGATTCTTTGCCTGCAAGATGAAAGAAAATAGCTCAATCGTTGATCATGTGCTCAGATTGTCTGGGTGGTACAATCGCTTGAATCAAGTGGGAGTTGATCTTCCAAATAAGATAGTGATTGATATAGTTCTCTCAGTCACTGTCACTAAGCTACTACAACTTGGTGATGAACTATAAAATGCTAGGGCTAGAAATAATGATCCCTGAGCTAGAAATCAAGAAGGAGCGTCAAGTGTTGATGGTTAGTCAAACCACTAGTTTCGAGAAGAGCAGGAGCAAGGAGGGAAACTTCATGGATAGCAAGTCAGTTGCTGCTCCAGTGAAGCAACCCAAAGTTGAACCCAAACCCGAGACTAAGTGCTTCGATTATGAGGAGAGCGGTCGCTGAAGCGGAACAACCCTAGATACTTGGTAGATAAGAAGGCTAGCAACGTCAACATAAGTATATTTGATATATGTGTCATTGATGTGTACCTTGCTAGTACTCCTAGTAGCACCTGGGTATTGGATACCGGTTCGGTTGCTAAATGTTAGTGACTCGAAATAATAGATACGGAATGAACGGAGAACTAGATAAGGGTGAGGTGACGATGTGTGTTGGAAATGTTTCCAAGGTTGATGTGATCAACATCGCACACTCTCTCTACCTTATGGATTAGTGACGAACCTAAATAAATGTTATTTGGTGTTTTGCGTTGAGCATGAACGTGATTAGATCATGTTTATTGCAACACGGTTATTCATTTAAGTTAGAGATTAATGGTTATTCTGTTTACATGAATAATACCTTCAATGGTCATGCACCCAGTGAGAATGGTTTGTTGAATCTTGATTGTAGTAATACACGTGTTCATAACATTGATGCCAAAAGATACAAAGTTAATAATGACAGTACAACATACTTGTGGCACTGCCACTAAATGTCATATTGGTAAAAGCGCATGAAGAAACTCCATCCTGATGGATCTTTGGACTCATTCGATTTCGAATCGGTTGAGACATGCGAACCATGCCTCTTGGTCAAGATAACTAAGGACCCCGTTTTCTGGTTTGATGGAGCGGGCAAGTGATTGATTGGAAATGATACATGTTGATGTATGCAATCCAATGAGTCTTATAACGTGCGTAGACGAGTCCTAGCAAGCTACAAGGACTCCATTACACCGTGGGACATAAATGTCATCACTGCACGTAGAGGAGTCGTAGCAGGCTACAGGGACTCCATTACACTGCGAGACATTTCCCCGAAGGGACAAACACAGTAGCAAAGAAGGATACATGCTGGTCAATCAATGTGTCCGGAGCAGTAGCAAGCTACCAAGGCTCGGTGGAAGCACAAAGAGGCGGTTCCCCGTAAAGAGTACTACTAAAGGCACACAACTAGGTGTCAGATCCCATACATACCGTTGCACGTCACACGTACGCATGACATGCCCGATATGCATAGATACAACCATGTCATCACAACATAACCATACAACATTACAACATTTATTTAGAAGGCTCGAAAGAGCCATTACAATAAGATGTTACAAACAGGGGTCACAACACCCAACATTCGGAGCATTCAAACAAGCAAGCGGAAGTTAAACATGTCTGGATATAGACATCTACAAAAGTGGCTAGAGGAGCCTGAAAAGCTACAACGACCCTACCAAAGGAACCAGACCTCTGTCTGGGATTTCCAAGCTAACACGGTCAACATCGAACTTCACGTCGTTATACCACTAATGAGACTAATGTCTCCTCTGCAAAAACATAAATTAAGCAAATGTGAGTACAAGAGTACCCAGCAAGACTTACATCAGAACTAACTACATATGCATCATTATCAATGAAGGGGGTTGTGGAGTTTATTGCAGCAAGCCAGCTTTGACTCTTGGCTAACCTATACTATGACTACAAGTCTTTATTTTGAGGTGGAATAGCGCACACGAGTCCACATATTCACCAATCAATACACCACTATGGATCCACTTCCGTCTCCCTACGAGAAGGCCATCTATAGCACTCACGCTTATCTTGCGCATTTTAGAGTATCCACTTCAAATTGTCTATGAACCACATAAGTTCTCCAAGTAGTCCATATCCGAGGACGCGGCTATTCGAACAGATTATTTCATCCTGCAGGGGTATACTTCTTCACACACGCTCTCGCCACTTAGCACCATATGCACGTCATGCATCTCAGCAACCTTCAAGCGGAAGCACTGGCGTGGGCGTCGGCCACGACCGTCAACCACACAAGACCCTTGTCCAGGTTTATCGCCTATCCGAGGTTGAACCCGCATGGAAGTCCAGCCGAAGTTTCCGCTACGGCCTCAAACGATGTGCGCAGGGTTCCCAAGCCCACCATTCTGGTGCCACTTGGTACACCGTGCCACTGTGCCTGTACCGCATCATAGTCCACCCCGTCGGGCAGCACTATGCACGACCGCCAACACTTCCCCTACAAACACCAGAAACTAGTTGCAACTCCTGGATAGAGGTCTAAGCGGTTAATAAGTCGAGCGGGGTCATATTTCAGGGCCCAATGTGTGGTAGTAACTGTCTTGGATCACAAACATAGAACTCAGTTCTTAAAGACGGTCCCGATGAGACAATCTGCCATGTACTCCTACATGACCTCTCATCGCTACCTTTACCAAATCGTGTTCACTCACATAACTTCCACACAGTAGGACATGAATACTGCCATTCCGATCCATCACCCAGATGTATTAGACCCGATACGACACGACTCTAAGCATAGCAGGCACAATAAGTAAGCATGCATGTATGAGTAAGCACAACAAGGCTCAGACAGTTGCTACTCATGCTAAGTGGTTTCAACTATTTACTGTGTCAAAACAGGTCATGCAAAGGAATGGGTTCAACTACCAATGGCATGTAACAGTTGAATCGTTGTTGTCCTAATGTAGTAAAAGGGAGCAGGAGCGAGAGAGTGGGTTCATATCAGTATGCTCAAGGGTTTTTTTCTTGCCTGACAGTCCTGAAGATATCACTTCTCTTCATTGGTGTCAACGTTCACATCGTCGGAACCATCGTCTACCAAGAGGGAACAACACCGGCAAACAGAAAGAAAGAACATATTCAATGCAATGCAACAATCATGATGTATGTCATGGCATATTAAGGTACTGAATTGATCTAGAGGAATAACTATTCAAGTTAATTGAGGTGGAATTCAAACAAGTTTGAATTCCTACTCCAAATGATATTTCATATATTGTCCTAATCATCAAATGTCCCATTTGGTGAGGTTAACTTGTTCAAACATGCATGATCATGGCATAAACAGGTACATTGGATTTTTCTGATCATTTTTCATATATAAATTATTTTCATCTGAGCTATAGATTATTTTCTATGATTTTTAGAAGTTTAAAGCATTTTCTGGAATTATTTTTATTACAAAAAATATTTATTGCATCATGCTGAGGTCATGCCTACGTCAGCAGGTCAACTGGACCAGGTCTAGGTCAAACCTGACCAGTGGAGCCCACTGGTCAGTGACACTGGGTCAGCTCCAGAGGCTGACTGGTGGGGCCAGTAAACCCTGACGTGGCCGGGTCAAAGCTGACCTGGGGGTCCCACATGTTAGTGACTTAGGGTTAACCCATTGGGTTATTTTAGATTAGATAATTAATCTGGTATTTACTTAGTGGGTGGGTCCCGGCTGTCAGTGGCTAAGTGGTTAATTAGCGCGGAGGTTAGTCCTAACTAACCTGCCACATCGGCTTCGACAGAGGGAGGTCGCCGACGGCGAGCCGAGACGGCGGGGATCGCCGGAAATCTTCCTCCGGCGACCATTTGAGCGGCAGAGGGCTCCTACGGACAACTAAGGCTCGCGCGCATCCACCTAGGGCAACGGGAGGACGCGGGGTCGCCGGAGTCGATGACCACGACGACTTTGGCGACGGCCAGAGCTTCGGCAACGGCGAGGTTAGCGGATAGGGGACGGGGAGGACCATAGGGAGAGGGTGAGAAGAACGGGGAGCTCACAGGGAGTCGGATGGGGCGCTCGGTGGCTCGGGGATGCGTCAGCGCGGCGATGAATTCGATAGTGGCGGTCGATGGCCGGGGTCGGAGAAGAAGGGCACGATCGTCGTCCTCGGGGCTTCCCGGCGTGATTCCTCCAGCGTGGATGGGCAAGTCGACGCGACGGAGCTCTTGGACCGGCTGGAGAGGCGAGGGGTGGCCGGGGCAACGACGGGGCGAGCAATGGCGACGGCGGCCTTCGGGTCCGACGCGGGAGAGGGAGCAGGGGAGGAGGGAAGAGAGCGAGGGAGAGAGAGGGGAGGGGTCGTCCCGATCCGGACGGCTCTGGGGGCCTAATCCCCTCCTCCAGCGAGGCTGGCACGCAGGAGGCGTGGCACCCTGGCCACGCTCGCCGTGCCTCCCTTCGCCTCTGCCTTCTTGCAGAGGTAGGGGACGACTGGCGATGGCCAGGTGGGCTGGGCCGGTCTGGGCCAGGTAAGTCCTCTCCTCTCTTTTCTTACTTTTGTTTTTTTGATTTCTGTTTTCTTTTATTCTGACATTCTTCTTTTATTTTTATGGGGCCAATATACCTGGCACATTAATGCCCAAAATTTTATAGAATATAGTCTGATTATTTCAAATTTCCACAAAAAGGTTTGGGAATTTTTAGAAAACTATCATATTTATAATGCTTTATTAATTGATTTCAGTAGCATTAATGGGTATTTTAAAATGCTATATTTGTTTGAAAATTAATATGTCCCCTAATATGTTGTTGCCATCATTTATCAGAAATAGTGAACATTTTTGAGGAGCATTTTGAAATCATTGTAAATTCAGTTGTTGGAATTTGGTTTATTTAATGAGGTGCTAGGGTTTGAAAGTCCCCATTTCAAGTTCATTTGAAAATAGACATGATGACATGATGCACATGATGCAACTAATGCAATCAATTTCCAGGGCTGTGACAACTCACCCCCACTAAACAAGAATCTCGTCCCGAGATTCAGGCGTAGGGTATGAGGACAAAGGGGACACAACTACCACAATCTTCACGATCCCATTGCTCTCCTCGAAATGTTGATTTATTGCTTGATGCTGATCCTGACTTCTTTGTCTTCGGAATCTTCATCTAGCAGAAAAGCAACAAGGACAGAGAGCTCTACATGATTCGATCTTCTCGAAGATCGAGCACTCATGATCAACTCGTAGAATGAGATGTGATAACATCTCTCGAGCTGAGACACAAGACACACATTGAGAACAATGAATGAAGCAGATGACGGAGGTTCAATTGGTAGGCAACAATTCCACGCTAAAACAGATGGTGAAGAGGTTTGAAAGTAGCGAGGAGTTAATTGCCATAATACCATTACGGACACCTAAGAGAAGGTGACTCGTAGGATTATCCCTTAAGTGGCAAAAAGAATTACTTTTGATCCATAGATCATTGAAACTCTTCATACCATCCTAAGGCAATTCACAACGATCATTTAAAGGAATTCGAAAGAATGGCATACTCAGATCGGAATGGAAACTAGAGCTATAAAACAACTCGGCGATGGAAGGCACATTCCAAGTAATACCGAGAGTATAACCTAGTGTCTGAGCGTGCTCTCAAGAACTTGAGCATCTCCAGATTCATCAGGATTTTACCAACATCCGTGCCAAGGATCCTGGCAACACCTCATACTACCATGATGAATAATGATGGAGGATGCAGATGCAAAGGAAGACAACACTTTCTCAGGTTTCACCTTAGCTATGCCAAAGGAGCGAAATCTGGATGATCGACCGAGAGACATTTAGCACTCCGCTTCTAATGTTCTCCTTGTCGTACTAGTGTAACCCCAATCGTAAGTCAGGTTTACTATCTAGTACATCAAGTAAAGGTCGGACTTCGGGATCTCAAAGGGTCCATGAGAACAACTTTTGAAAAATCACATGAGAGCCTCATGGGGAAGTGGCTACGGTTGCTGATTTTCAAGATATTATAGTAGTAGGTCTTCCGGATAGATATGTTAGCCACAACATCCCTTTGCCGGGTTACAGGGAGACCAATGTTATAATTCTTGGGGAAATGTTCCAACCATCATATCTGCCCGAGATTCAGATATGGTTGGTGTCAGGATATTCCAGGCTCAGCATGTCTGAAAGTGAAAGGTTGCAACACAAATCGAAGAGATGACGTTGCGAGACTCTCAGGAAATGAACTACGGAAGCCAACTCCAAAACATGAACTGGATTGCAAGATACATATCCTTACAACAAAACACTTCCGAGTTCTGGTTAGGAACCATCATTAGGAATTAGCGAAGTTCTTACGTCCGGATTAGCTCTTAAGAAAGAACTTATTTTCCTTGAACAACTCAATCAGTGGCTTGGTGTGCTAGGGATTGCATGTGGAATGGAGATGATCAGTCTACCAAACCATAGAATACTTCGCACGTGCATGAATGACTTGGGATGATTCCAATGAAAACAAAACGACCTTTCTCAAGTTCATGGCGGCAACTTGCATCATAAGCCCATGAACTAAGAGTAAGTCACTTCTTACATCACACATAAGATTCATGTACAAGACACAAATATATGCCTACAAAGTTTCCAACACTAGCCTCATGTTCATCATGAGTCATGTAAGGGATGAAAAAGTTGTCAATGGGTTTAACAACAATTCATCGAAATAACCATGTAGATGGATTTCCACAACTTATGAGAACAAGGCGATAGCATTGGTCAGACCGAAAGATATAACGGTGTACGCTCGAGGATACATTCACGAGTAAGACAACATTTAGGAAGATCTTTGGTTTTGATTTTGATTTGACGATATCCCACACTCAAATCAATGGTTGTACAAGATGACAGGTGCTTCAATTGGTCACAAGGATCAATCGATGAATATATCATCTTTCTTCTACACATACAAGCACAAAACACAAGTTATCCCTTTTATCATGAGCTAAGTTAGATCAAGCTTCTATCTTCCAACTCTCCAAGTTGTTGTTTAGCTTAACCAATTAGTTCTGGGATATCCAACACGGGTTCTTGGAGACGAGATGGTTTATAGAAAAACCATGTTGATCACGAACTCAACATAACGGTCAAGGAACATCTTGGTAATACTTCCGAGAAGATATTCATAAAATCACGATCCACCGGTATGATAACAAGCTCGAGAACAATCTTGCTTCTCAAGACGAGACGATATGATCAACAGGGCGAAAGATTAATACAATCCTAACTCGTTGATCGAAAAGTGCACCATGGAAAATGAACTAGGTAGCACGACCACTCCTAGGGTGGTGATTCAATAACCAACACACCAAGAATGAAATTATTGTCCATTAACTACCAAGCAACATCATTGCTAGGAGTAGTGACTACACACATCACGATTCACTTGTCGGTGTTCTGGTTTCCAATAATACAGAGACCGACAGATGAATGATGATGGCGAGAAGTATTACTACATCAAGATTTCATAAGAGGGAGTACAGTTCTCGTGATAATCTTGACATGAAGAGGGTAATACCTCAGGGTAGAACAGAGCAAGAGCTGAATTAGCATTTTGATCTACAGAATACAACTGCTTTGTCCCAATCCAAGAAATGGATGAGGTACACGAGTTTGCTTCTCCTAGTCATTCTGGAATAGAATGACTTGACAGACCACAAGAATAGACGACATTGATAACTCAATGCATGACATACTCTTGACTATCCATTGATAGATAACGGTCAAAATAAAATTGAAGAAGGGCAACTCAAAAGCACCTGATTTTTCCTGAGTTGTAGATGCATAGATTGAATATGTCGAACATAGTTCAACATGTTTCTTCCGGATAATCCATGCAGAAATGAAGGATTGGCAGAGTCACAACTATGGAATGGAGAACTCATCAAGAGCACTCATGTTGTGATCTTCCGTTCACAAAGAACTTCTGCCATAACTGATTCATGGTAGTGGAAGAATGATATACCACAAATGTTGAGGACTATAACAAGGTTACTAATATCCTAAAGGAACGAGCAAATACTATCAACGGAAATAAGCAGAATGATCCTTGGGTTTAAGAGCCCAGATACAAAATACCTATTGACTAAGTAGCATCACAGCATGCTTTTGATAATGATGGCCAGAATTATCACACTGGAAACAAAAGATGCCACTAGACTATTGGGTGGTTCACTGAAACAACACGGTTTCCTAAACATCTTTATCAAACATGTCGAGGTAATATAGTACCTCAACTCAAAATTTAGTGTGCTTTGTCTGGCCTGAAAGACATTGACTCAAGAGGAAAAAGTTTTGCAATTGCATCAGATAATTTAGAAACCTTGGGTAACTCGGACAGCATAACAGCTGTACGAGCATGAAATATGAGGCAACCTGCAAGACAACTGACGACATGACATTGAATTCTTAAAGACACATCGATCCAGAAGACAACATCTTTCCCCATAGGTCTCCAGCATAGTAACTCGTCCTCCTAATAGATAGGTGAGAAGGCCTAGTTCTTAATCCCCGTAGAATAAATAAGAGGGTGACTCAGAAATAGAATGACACAAGGAAAGGAGTAAAAGAGCCTTACGTTCCCTTCCACAATCAATTCCCTTATATAACTAAAGAAGTTCTAGACTCAACATCGACCAGTTTGGCTTGGTAATCCTACAGGCAGTCAAGCTCTGATACCAAAGCTACCGAGACCCCGATCCTAAGCCATAAGAATCCATCATGTAACACATCACATCACTTTGCGGTCTCACGCACGGTTATCTCCACGGCTGCCACCTTACCTGAGCCGGGACCGTTTGCGTCTTTTGACTCACGTATGTGAAAGTGTCGCTAGCATTCAAATGTCAAAGAACCCGGGCCGACATGACTAGTCATAGAACCCAAGTAGCACATCCGTACAGGGATAGGCATACGTAACCCAGCAATGCAGGTGTCGATCTCTAGCGTGTGTAGACGAGTCCTAGCAAGCTACAAGGACTCCATTACGCCGTGGGACATAAATGTCATCACTGCACGTAGACGAGTCGTAGCAGGCTACAGGGACTCCATTACACTGCGAGACATTTCCCCGAAGGGACAGACACAGTAGGAAAGAAGGATACATGTTGGTCAATCAATGTGTCCAGAGCAGTAGCAAGCTACCAAGGCTCGGTGGAAGCACAAAGAGGCAGTTCCCCGTAAAGAGTACTACTAAAGGCACACAACTAGGTGTAGGATCCCATACATACCGTTGCACGTCACACGTACGCATGACATGCCCGATATGCATAGATACAACCATGGCATCACAACATAACCATACAACATTACAACATTTATTTAGAAGGCTCGAAAGAGCCATTACAATAAGATGTTACAAACAGGGGTCACAAGACCCAACATTCAGAGCATTCAAACAAGCAAGCGAAAGTTAAACATGTCTGGATACAGACATCTACAAAAGTGGCTAGAGGAGCCTGAAAAGCTACAACGACCCTACCAAAGGAACCAGACCTCTGTCCGGGATTTCCAAGCTAACACGGTCAACATCAAACTTCACGTCGTTATACCACTAATGAGACTAATGACTCCTCTGCAAAAACATAAATTAAGCAAACGTGAGTACAAGAGTACCCAGCAAGACTTACATCAGAACTAACTACATATGCATTAGTATCAATGAAGGGGGTTGTGGAGTTTATTGCAGCAAGCCAGCTTTGACTCTTGGCTAACCTATACTACGACTACAAGTCTTTATTTTGAGGTGGAATAGCGCACACGAGTCCACATATTCACCAATCAATACACCACTATGGATCCACTTCCGTCTCCCTACGAGAAGGCCATCCATAACACTCACGCTTATCTTGCGCATTTTAGAGTATCCACTTCAAATTGTTTATGAACCACATAAGTTCTCCAAGTAGTCCATATCCGAGGACGCAGCTATTCGAATAGATTATTTCATCCTGCAGGGGTATACTTCTTCACACACGCTCTCGCCACTTAGCACCATATGCACGTCATGCATCTCGGCAACCTTCAAGCGGAAGCACTGGCGTGGGCGTCGGCCACGACCGTCAACCACACAAGACCCTAGTCTAGGTTTATCGCCTATCCGAGGTTGAACCCGCACGGAAGTCCGACCGAAGTTTCCGCTACGGCCTCAAACGATGTGCGCAGGGTTCCCAAGCCCACCGTTCGGGTGCCACTTGGTACACCGTGCCACTGTGCCTGTACCGCATCATAGTCCACCCCGTCGGGCAGCACTATGCACGGCCGCCAACACTTTCCCTACAAACACCAGAAACTAGTTGCAACTCCTGGACAGAGGTCTAAGCGGTTAATAAGTCGAGCGGGGTCATATTTCAGGGCCCAATGTGTGGTAGTAACTGTCTTGGATCACAAACATAGAACTCAGTTCTTAAAGACGGTCCCGATGAGACAATCCACCATGTACTCCTACATGACCTCTCATCGCTACCTTTACCAAATCGTGTTCACTCACATAACTTCCACACAGTAGGACATAAATACTGCCATTCCGATCCAGCACCTAGATGTATCAGACCCGATACGACACTACTCTAAGCATAGCAGGCACAATAAGTAAGCATGCATGTATGAGTAAGCACAACAAGGCTCAAACAGTTGCTACTCATGCTAAGTGGTTTCAACTATTTACTGTGGCAAAACAGGTCATGCAAAGGAATGGGTTCAACTACCGATGGCATGTAACAGTTGAATCGTTGTTGTCCTAATGCAGTAAAAGGGAGCAGGAGCGAGAGAGTGGGTTCATATCAGTATGCTCAAGGGGTTTTTGCTTGCCCGACAGTCCTGAAGATATCACTTCTCTTCATTGGTGTCAACGTTCACATCGTCGGAACCATCGTCTACCGAGAGGGAACAACACCGGCAAACAGAAAGAAAGAACATATTCAATGCAATGCAACAATCATGATGTATGACATGGCATATTAAGGTACTGAATTGATCTAGAGGAATAACTATTCAAGTTAATTGAGGTGGAATTCAAACAAGTTTGAATTCCTACTCCAAATGATATTTCATATATTGTCCTAATCATCAAATGTCCCATTTGGTGAGGTTAACTTGTTCAAACATGCATGATCATGGCATAAACAGGTACATTGGATTTTTCGGATCATTTTTCATATATAAATTATTTTCATCTGAGCTATAGATTATTTTCTATGATTTTTAGAAGTTTAAAGCATTTTCTGGAATTATTTTTATTACAGAAAATATTTATTGCATCATGCTGAGGTCATGCCTACGTCAGCAGGTCAACTGGACCAGGTCCAGGTCAAACCTGACCAGTGGAGCCCACTGGTCAGTGACACTGGGTCAGCTCCAGAGGCTGACTGGTGGGGCCAGTCAACCTTGACGTGGCCAGGTCAAAGCTGACCTGGGGGTCCCACATGTCAGTGACTTAGAGTTAACCCACTGGGTTATTTTAGATTAGATAATTAATCTGGTATTTAATTAGTGGCTAAGTGGTTAATTAGCGCGGAGGTTAGTCCTAACTAATCTGCCACGTCGGCTTCGACGGAGGGAGGTCGCCGACGGCGAGCCGAGACGGCGGGGATCGCTGGAAATCTTCCTTCGGCGACCATTTGAGCAGCGAAGGGCACCTACGGACAGCTAAGGCTCGCGCGCATCCACCTAGGGCAACGGGAGGACGCGGGGTCGCCGGAGTCGATGGCCACAACGACTTTGGCGGCGGCCGGAGCTTCGGCAATGGCGAGGTTAGCGGCTAGGGGACGGGGAGGACCATAGGGAGAGGTTGAGAAGAACGGGGATCTCACAGGGAGTCGGATGGGGCACTCGGTGGCTCGGGGATGCGTCAGCACGGCGATGAATTCGACGGCGGCGGTCAATGGCCGGGGTCGGAGAAGAAGGGCACGGTCGTCGTCCTCGGGGCTTCCCGGTGTGATTCCTCCAGCGTGGACGGGCAACTCGATGCGACGGAGCTCTTGGACCGGCTGGAGAGGCGAGGGGTGGCCGGGGCAACGGCGGGGCGAGCAATGGCGACGGCGGCCTTCGGGTCCGACGTGGGAGAGGGAGCAGGGGAGGAGGGAAGAGAGCGAGGGAGAGAGAGGGGAGGGGTCGTCCCGATCCGGACGGCTCTGGGGGCCTAATCCCCTCCTCCAGCGAGGCTGGCAGGCAGAAGGCGTGGCACCCTGGCCACGCTCGCCGTGCCTCCCTTCGCCTCTGCCTTCTGGTAGAGGTAGGGGATGACTGGCGATGGCCAGGTGGGCTGTGCCGGTCTGGGCCAGGTAAGTCCTCTCCTCTCTTTTCTTACTTTTTTTAATTTCTGTTTTCTTTTATTCTGACATTCTTCTTTTATTTTTATGGGGCCAAAATACCTGGCACATTAATGCCCAAAATTTTATAGAATATAGTCTGATTATTTCAAATTTCCACAAAAAGGTTTGGGAATTTTTAGACAACTATCATATTTATAATGCTTTATTAATTGATTTCAGTAGCATTAATGGGTATTTTAAAATGCTATATTTTTTTGAAAATTAAGATGTCCCCTAATATGTTGTTGCCATCATTTATCAGAAACAGTGAACATTTTTAGGAGCATTTTGAAATCATTGTAAATTCAGTTGTTGGAATTTGGTTTATTTAATGAGGTTCTAGGGTTTGAAAGTCCCCATTTCAAGTTCATTTGAAAATAAACATGATGACATGATGCACATGATGCAACTAATGCAATCAATTTCCAGGGCTGTGACAAAAATGTTTTCACCGAATGAGGTCAAACCCATAGCAAACAAATGCATCTTCATAGAATACCCTAAGAACAGTTGGGTGAACCTTCTGTCTCAGATCCAAGCATAAAATGTTTGTTGCTAAAACAGGGTCCTTTCTCGAGAAAGAGTTTGTCTCGAAAGAATTGAGTGGGAGGAAGATAGAACTTGATGAGGTTGTTGAACCTTTGTTCAACCAGAGAGTAGCGCAGCGCAAGAAGATGTTTCTGTGAAGCTTACGTTAGTTGAAGAGGAAGTTAATGATGATGATCATGAAGCTTCAGATCAAGTTACTATCAAACCTCGTAGGTCGAAAAGGATGTGTACTACTCCTGAGCGGTATGACAACCCTGTCTTGGAGGTCATGTTGCTGGACAATGATGAACCTACGAGCTGTGAAGAAGCGACGATGGTCCCGGATTCTGACAAATGGTTAGAGGCCATGAATCCAAGAAAGGATCCATGTATGAAAGCCAAGTATAGACTTTGGTAGACTTGCTCGTTGGACGGCATGTCGTCGAGTACAAATGGACCTTTAAGACGAAGACAGACGCTGATGGTAAATGTCACCATTTATAAAGCTCTACCTATTGCAAAGAAGTTTACGACAAGTTCAATGAGTTGACTGCGATGAGACTTTCTCACTCGTAGCGATGCTAAAGTTTGTTGGAATTATGCTAGCAGTTGCTGCATTTTTCAATTATGAAATCTGGCAGATGGATGTCAAAACATCGTTTCCTTAACGGTTTACTTGAGGAAAGGTTGTATGTGATACAACCAGAAGGTTTTATCAGTCCTAAGGATGCTAAAAGGTGAGCAAGCTTCAGTGATCCTTCTATGGATCGAAGCAAGCATCTCGGAGTTGGAATATACACTTTGATGAGGTGGTCAAAGTTTTGTAGTTTATACAAAGTTTACGAGAAACTTGTATTTACAATAAAGTGAGTGGGAGCACTATAGAATTTCTGATAAGTATATGTGGATGACATATTGTTGATCGGAAATAATGTAGAATTTCTGGAAAGCATAAATGGTTGTTTGAAAAGTGATTTTCAAAGGAAGACCTGGATAAAGCTACCTGATTGTTGAGCATCAAGATCTATAGAGATAGATCAAGATGTTTGATGAGACTTTCAATGAGTACATACCTTGACAAGATTTTGAAAGAGTTCAAAATGGATCAGTCAGAGAAAGAGTTCTCACCTGATTTGTAAAGTGTGAGTTGAGTGAGACTCAAAGCTCGACCATGGCAGAAGAAAGAGAAAGGACGAACGTCGTCCCCTGTGCCTTAGCCATAGGCTCTGTATAGTATGCCATGCTGTGTACCACACCTGTGTGTGCCTTGCCATGAGTCCATCAAGGGGTACAAGAGTGATCCAGGAGTGGATCACTGGACATTGGTCAAGATTATCCTTAGTAACTAAAAGACCAAGGGAATGTTTCTCGATTATGGAGGTGATAAAGAGTTCGTCGTAAAGAGTTACATCGATGCAAGCTTTAACACCAATCCGGATGACTCGTAGTAGCATTCTGGATACGTATAGCGGAGCAACCATTTGGAATAGTACCAAGTGGAGTGTGGAAGCAGTGTTTACAGTTTGACATAGAGATTTGCAAAGTACACGCGCATCTGAATGTCGTAGACCCATTGACTATAAGACCTCTCTCACATGCAAAGCATGATCGAGCCCCAGAACTCATTGGGTGTTAGATTCATAACAATGCGAATCACATGGTGATGTGAACTAGATTATTGACTCTAGTGCAAGTGGGAGACTATTGGAAATATGCCCTAGAGGCAATAATAAATTAGTTATTATCATACTTCCTTGTTCATGATAATCGTTTATTATCCATGCTATAATTGTGTTGATCGGAAACTCAGATACATGTGTGGATACATAGACAACACCATGTCCCTAGTATGCCTCTAATAGACTAGCTCGTTGATCAAAGATGGGTATGGTTTCCTTGTCATGGAAATGAGATGTCATTTGGTAATGGGATCTCATCATTGGGAGAATGATGTGATGGACAAGACCCAAACTACAAACGTAGCATATGATCGTGTCAGTTTATTGCTACTGTTTTATCCATGTCAAGTATGTGTTCTTATGACCATGAGATCATGCAACTCACTGACACCCGAGGAGTACCTTGTGTGTATCAAACGTCGCAACGTAACTGGGTGACTATAAAGGTGCTCTACAGGTATCTCCGAGGGTGTCTGTTGGGTTGGCATGGATCAAGACTAGGATTTGTTACTCCGTGTGACGGAGAGGTATCTCAGGGCCCACTCGGTAATACAACATCACAATAAGCCTTGCAAGCAATGTGACTAAGTGTTAGTCACGGGATCTTGTATTACGGAACGAGTAAAGAGACTTGCCGGTAACGAGGTTGAACTAGGTATGGAGATACCGACGATCGAATCTCGGGGAAGTAACATACCGAAGAACAAAGGGAACATCATACGGGATTAACTGAATCCTTGACATAGAGGTTCGACCGATAAATATCTTCGTAGAATATCTAGGAACCAATATGGGCATCCAGGTCCCGCTATTGGTTATTGACCATAGAGGTGTCTCGGTCATGTCTACATAGTTCTCGAACCCGCAGGGTCTGCACACTTAAGGTTTGGTGACGTTTTGGTAGTATAGAGTTATGTATGGTGGTGACCGAAGGTTGTTCGAAGTACCGTATGAGATCCTGGACATCACGAGGAGCTCCAGAATGGTCCGGAGGTAAAGATTGATATATAGGAAGTCCTATTTTGGTCGCCGGAAAAGTTTCGGGCTCATCGGTAGTGTACCGGGAGTGCCGGTAGTGTACCGTGAGACCATCGGGAGGGGTATTTCGACCCAAGAGGCTACATGGGCTGTGGGAGGATGAATACCAGCCCCTAGTGGTCTGGAGGAAGTCCCACAAAGGGCCCATGTGTCTGGGAAGAAAAAGCCCAAAAGGAAAAAGGTGGAAAAAGGCAAAAGGGCTAAATTAGGAAGGAGTCCTAATCCTACTAGGAGTGGAGGAGGAGGACTCCTCTCTCCTGGTTCGGCCGACCCAAGGGCTGGATCCTTGGGAGCCAAGCCTCCTCCTCCTCTCCTCCTATATATACTAGAGGGTTTTAGGGTTTTGGCACAAGATTTTTAGCCACGTGCTACCCGTTCCTCTAGTGCATAGTTTCTCCTCTAGATCGGTTTTCTGCAGTGCTTAGACGAAGCCCTACCGGAATTGCTCCACTACCATCGCCACGCCGCCGTCACGCTGCCAGAGAAATCATCTACCTCTCCGCTCTCTCTTGCTGGATCAACAAGGCGGAGATCGTTATCAAGCTATACGTGTGCTGAACGCGGAGGTGCCGTCCGTCCGGCGCTAGATCGGAAGGATCGTGATCAAGATCGCGAGACAGATCATGATGAGATCGCGGGACGGATCGTGATGAGTTCGCGGGAAGGATCGTGATTGGATCGCGGGACAGATCGTGATGAGATTGTGGGACGCTCGGCGATTTGGATCGCGAAGACGTTCGACTACACTAACCGCGTTTCTTAACGCTTCCCGCTTAGCGATCTACAAGGGTATGTAGATCCACTCTCCCTCTCGTAGATTCTCATCACCATGGATAGATCTTGTGTGTGCATAGGAATTTTTTTGTTTCCCATGCAACGTTCCCCAACACCTTCCACTCAATTCTTTCAAGAGAAAATTTTCCTCGAGAAAGGACCCAGTTTTAGCAACAAACATTTTATGCTTGGATCTAAGATAGAAGGTTCACCCTACTGTTCTTAGGGTATTCTATGAAGATGCATTTTTCCGGTTTGGGTTCGAGCTCATTAGGTGAAAACATTTTTCCACACAAGCGTCGCAGCCCCAAACATTAAGAAATGATAGCTTAGGTTTCTATCAAACCATAGTTCAGACGGTGTCATCTCAACGGATTTAGATGGTGCCCTATTTAAAGTGAATGTAGTTGTCTCTAACACATAACCCCAAAACTATAGTAGCAAAACGATAAGAGACATCATAGTTTGCACCATATCCAATAGAGCACGAGTACGACGTTCGGACACACCATCACACTATGGTGTTCCAGGTGGCATGAGTTGTGAAACAAATTTCACATCGTCTAAAGTTGTATGCCAAACTCGTAACTCAGATATTCACCTCCGCGATCACATCGTAGACATTTTTATCTTCTTGTCACGATGATCTTAAACTTCACTCTGAATTTGCTTGAACTTTTCAAAAATTCAGACTTGTGTTTCATTAAGTAAATATACACTATATCTAGTCAAATCATCGGTGCAGGTAAGAAAATAACGATATCCACCGCACGCTACAAGACTCATTGGATTGCATACATCAACATGTATTATTTCCAATAAATCACTTGCCCACCTCCATTAAACCGAAAATGGGGTCCTTAGTCATCTTGCTCATGAGGCATGGTTCGCATGTCTCAACCGATTGAAAATCGAATGAGTCCAAAGATCCATCAGCATGGAGTTTCTTCATGCGATTTATACCAATATGACATTTAGCGGCAGTGCCACAAGTATGTGGTACTATCATTACTAACTTTGTATCTTTTGGCATCAATGTTATGAACATGTGTATTACTACGATCAAGATTCAGCAAACCATTCTCACCGGGTGCATGACCATTGAAGGTATTATTCATGTAAACAGAATAACCATTATTCTCTAAATTAAATGAATAACCGTGTTGCAATAAACATGATCTAATCACGTTCATGCTCAACGCAAAACACCAAATAACATTTATTTAGGTTTGTCACTAATCCCGAAGGTAGAGAGAGTGTGCGATGTTGATCACATCAACCTTGGAAAGATTTCCAACACACATCGTCACCTCACCCTTAGCTAGTGCTCCGTTTATTCCGTAGCTTTTATTTCGAGTTACTAACATTTAGCAACCGAACCGGTATCCAATACCTACGTGCTACTAGGAGTACTATCAAGGTACACATTAATAACACGTACATCAAATATACTTCTGTCGACGTTGCCAGCCTTCTTATCTACCAAGTATCTAGGGTTGTTCCGCTTCAGCGACCGTTGTCCTCATAATAGAAGCACTTAGTCTCGGGTTTGGGTTCAACTTTGGGTTTCTTCATTGGAGCAGCAACTGACTTGCCATCCTTGAAGTTTCCCTCCTTGCCCTTGCCCTTCTTGAAACTAGTGGTTTTACTAACCATCAACACTTGACGCTCCTTCTTGATTTCTACCTTCGCGGTGTCAAACATCGCGAACAACTCAGGGATCATTATTTCTATCGCTGGCATTTTATAGTTCATCACCAAGTTCTCATAGCTTAGTGATAGTGACTTGGAGAACTATATCAATCACTATCTTATCTGGAAGATCAACTCCCACTCGATTCAAGAGATTGTAGCACCCAGGAATCTGAGCACATGCTCAACGATTGATCTATTCCCTTTCATCTTGCAGGCAAAGAATCTTGTTGGAGATCTCATATCTCACACACGGGCACGATCTTGAGATCCTAATTTCAGCTCTTAGAACATCTCATATGTTCCATGAAGTTCGAAATGCTTCGGAGACTCAATTCTAAGCCGTAATGCATGACGCACTAAACTATCAAGTAGTCATCAGAACATGCCTGTCAGATGTTCACAACATCTACAAACGACGCTAGAGGGGTTAGCGCACCGAGCGGTGCATTAAGGACATAAGCCTTCTATGCAGCAATGAGCACAATCCTCAGATCACGGACCCAGTCCGCAATATTGCTACCATCATCTTTCAAATCTATTTCTCTAGGAACATACAAAAATACAAGGGAGCTACAACATGAGCTAGTAATCTACAACATAATTTGCAAAGACACTACTGACTATGTTCATGATAATGAGTTTAGTTAATCAAATTATCTAAGAACTCCCACTCAAATTGACATCCCTTCGGTCATTCGAGTGATACATGATCCAAATTCACCAACTCAAGTCCGATCATCATGTGAGTTGAGGTCGTTTCAATGGTGAACATCATCATGTTGATCATATCTACTATATGACTCAAGTTCGACCTTTCGGCCTCTTGTGTTCCGAGGCCATGTCTGTACATGCTAGGCTCATCAAGTTTAACCCAAGTGTTCTGCATGTGCAACACTGGCTTGCACCCATTGTATGTGAACGTAGAGTCTATCACACCCGATCATCATGTGGTGTCTCGTCAAGTTTAGCAAGTCTCTTTACTCGTTCCATAATACAAGATCCCGTGGCTAACACTTAGTCACATTGCTTGCAAGGCTTATTGTGATGTTGTATTACCGAGTGGGCCCTGAGATACCTCTTCGTCACACGGAGTAACAAATCCCAGTCTTGATCCATGCCAACCCAACAGACACCCTTGGAGACACCTGTAGAGCACCTTTATAGTCACCCAGTTATGTTGCGACGTTTGATACACACAAGGTACTCCTCCGATGTCAGTGAGTTACATGATCTCATGGTCATAGGAACAGATACTTGACATGTAGAAAACAGTAGCAATAAACTGACACGATCATATGCTACGTTTTTAGTTTGGGTCTTGTCCATCACATCATTCTCCTAATGATGTGGTCCCATTACCAAATGACATCTCATGTCCAAGATTAGGAAACCATATCCATCTTTGATCAACGAGCTAGTCTATTAGAGGCATACTAGGGACATGGTGTTGTCTATGTATCCACACATGTATCAGAGTATCCGATAAACACAATTATAGCATGGATAATAAACGGTTATCATGAACAAGGAAATATGATAATAACCAATTTATTATTGGCTCTAGGGCATATTTCCAACAAGTTTTTCGGAGTCCTGGATGAGATCCCGGACATCACGAGGAGCTCCAGAATGGTCCAGAGGTAAATATTTATATATGGAAGTCATATTTTGGCTACCGAAAAGGTTTCGGGTTTTTTCGTTATTATATCGAGAAGATTCTAGAAGGTTCCGAAAACTTCCAGAGGAGTCTTGAAGTCCACCAAGGGTTCCACCACTTACCAAGGGTTTTCTTGGGCTGAGGGGAGCAACCGTGGCCTTATTGGGCCAAGCACACAAGTCCCTCAAGGCCCATGCAGTTGGTGTAGGACCGAAAGTATGTCTAGAGGGGGGGGGTGATTAGACTACTTGACCAAATAAAAGTTTTGCCTATACCAAGTTTTAGGGTTGACATGTTTTAATATTTCATGGCAAGTCAAGTGCACCCTACACATGCAAGTCTAAGAGTATATAGCAGCAGAAAGTAATAACAAGTATGTATAGAAGGGATAGGGTAGGAAGATCAAACGCAGTTGTAGACACGATAATTTTTCCCGTGGTTCCGATAGGTGGCGCTATCATACATCCACGTTTATGGAGTCTTCAACCCACGGAGGGTAACGGTCGCGAGAGTCCACGGAGGGCTCCACCCAAAAGGGTCCACGAAGTAGCAACCTTGACTATTCCATAACGGCTTCCGTCCATGAAGGACTAGCCTCACTATGGGTAGATCTTCACGAAGTAGGCGATCTCCTTTCCCTTACAAACTTCTTGGTTCACTCCACAACACAACGTAGGAGGCTCCCAAGCGATACCTAACCAATCTAGGAGGCACCACCCTCCAAAAGGTAATAGGCTCGATAATGACGATGAACTCCTTGCTCTTGTGCTTCAAGATGATAGACTCCTCAGCACCCAATCACTCTGTCAAAGATTTGGCATGGTGGAAGAGATGGGATTGGTGGAAAGCTACTTGGGGAGGCTAGAGATCAAGATCCATATGATTGGAGTGGAAGATCTTGACCTCAACACAAGGGTAGGTGGTTCTCTCTCAGAAAACTGACAGGATATGTATGGAATAGTTCTGAGTGCTTCTCTTTCGAGTAGGTGGTGGCGAAGGGGTATATATAGGCATCCCCAAAAATCCAACCGTTACACACAAAATGACCAACTTGGTGACACCAAGGTGTTAATCTCGGTGGTACCAAAGTGACCAAAAGGTTGCAACTTTTGAATCTCGGTGAGACCGTATAGGAAACTCGGTTGCACTGATAAGGTGACCAACGGTCAGAATTCCAATCTCGGTGATACCAATTCAACATTCTCGGTAGTACCGACAATGTGAATTTGCGTAACAGAAAGTTGGCAACCTAAAGTCGGTGGCACCAGTATGGAATCGCTTGCACTGAAGTGGCTAGGGTTTGGCTGAGTCTGTGTAGGTTTTAGAATCGGTGGCACCGGTATGGTAAAGTTGGTTGCACCGATTTTGAGTGTTAGGTATAGAACAGACTTTGGTGGGAGAGTTTGTGGATGTTTTTGGCGACTATCACTTGTGCTCGTTTGAGCATATTGTTCACCAACAAAACCTTACCCCCTTTTAATAGTATTGGCTTTCCTATGGACTCAAAGTATTTTCTTACAAATATAAAATGTAAAGTCCTCTTGCTTGAGGCTTGGCCAACCTATTTCCTTACATCTTGGGGTATGTCCACAATCTCCTTTTGCCAATCCTATCATTGAACATTTCCTGAAATATACTTGGTGGAAACATTAGTTCAATGACTTATATGTTGTTATTAATTACCAAAACCAGCAAGGGAGCAAATGTGCTTTCAATCTCCCCCTTTTTGTTAATTGATGACAACATATAGATCAAAGCTTCGAACTATGATAAAATCAATGAATATAATCATCGCTCTGAGAGGTATGTGATAAGCAAGAGCTCCCCCTAAATTTGTGCATTATTTTGAATTTGCGTTTGAATGCAAATGCACAATCGATTAGGTATGTGGGGCACTTATTCCATGTCACATACAACTTGGTGGTGTGCGAGAATAATTAGAAAGAATAACAAAGCACAACATAATCAAGTAAAGGTGAATGATCATCTCATAAGCATTAAGATGATAGTAAATAGTAGCATCACACATAAAGCGTAAAATAGTAGCATAACACACATGATCACACGCTTCAACACAAGCAACCAAAAGACCAAATGTTTTGAAAATCAACAAACACCAAAACGCTCTCTCGCTCGAAGCCTAAAGATCTATATACACTTCTCCCCCTTTGGCAACAAGTTACCAAAAAGTTCAAAGGCATACATCTAATCGTTCTTGGGATGATCTCCTCCGGTTGTTGATGAAGGAGTCAAGAGAACAGTGTAGGCGAAGATCTCTGTGGATGTCGTGGATGTAGTTGGAGTGGTAGCTGGAGGAACTGGAGCAGATGGAGTAGGAGCTCAGGTGATAGCAACAGGAGCTGATGAAGAGGGCCTCAAGTCTGGAGCTGGCACAGTGGCTGATCTAGCCTAGGTATGAAACTGTGTGCCTGTCCTGAGAGGTGATCCATCCTCATCATCATCATCTGAAGAAGTAGTGTGAGGAAGAGGCATTGAGTCAACTTCCTTCTTGAGCTCATTGTCTGTCTTAGTCAGCCCATCCACCTTAGCATTAAGGGTCTTGATCCTGTTTTCAAAGATCCTCACAAGACTGTTCTGGTTTTCTAGAATCCCCTTAATGTCCTTCTGCATACCCTGAACTGATGATATCAACAGATCCATTTGCTCATTTCTGGATCTAGGGACTTGAGCACTAGTGGCTCTAACTGCCTCTGCCCCTGCCTGAGCTGTAGCAGATGTGGGATGTTCGACATCCATCACCACAACATTGTCCTCGAGATCTGGCTGTAGGGGCAAATGGGGATGATCTAGAGCAAAAATGTGCTTCTCCAACTTTGAATTGATAAGCATCTGGATGTAGGGTGCATAACAGCAAGAGCGCTTCTAGTTAGTAGCAACCCTCTTGATTGTCTCAATAATCAAATCCATGACTCTGATCCTGGTGTGTCTTTCAAGGTGGATCAACATATTGATGGAGTGGCCTCAGATCATCTTGTCATCTCCTGACTTGGGCATCAAAGTATGCCTCAGAATGGTGTTCATTGTGCGGAGGCCAGCCTGAAGAAAGCAGATAGATCCTAGCCTGTATTGGCAGCAGGGATCTCCTTGTACATATTTGCCATAACATTGTGTTTCTCCTTGGATTCTGAGTATACATCCAAGTCACCATCCTATGCTTCAAGAACTCCTAAGATAGCATCCCATTCTTCAACAGTCGATTCATACCTTGCACCTTTAGTCATCCATCTACCATCTCCATAGAAATGTGAAGTGGAGTAGAATTGCATGATCATCTCATCATTCCAAGCAGTAAATTCTCTGCCAACAAACTCATCCAAACCTATGCAGTGGAAATTGTCTTGGGCACTTGGAAAGTAGTCCTCATTCTCCTTAATGAATTTCCAATCAACATATCTCATATCACTAACAACTGGACTCTTGTCAAAAAGCACAGTCTCATAGAAATCCTTTTGCTCTTTGGTATAAAATCTATAGTCCACAGCTGTTTTCTTCCTCTGGGCATATGGATCAGCAGCTCTCCAAGCTCTCAATCCTGAATCCTTCCTCTTCTTCATATCCTCAGCTAGTGGGTAGCTGGCATTGTGTACTGGAAGATGTGGTCTGAGCTTCATCAAAGTTGTCAAGTCATCATCATCTTCAATTCTGGAAGTAGTCCCTTTATTTTTCTCAGAAGCTGGAATCTACCTGGATGTCCTCTTAGGCTTCTCAGTAGCAGCCTTCTTGGATGTTCTAGTCTTTGGCATAACATCACATCAGCTTCTTTTGCTTTTTCTTGGGAGGGGCCTTCTCAACATGCTCTTCCTCCTCTTCAGCATCAGCACCAACAACTTCTTCTGGATCCTCAAACATGGAGGTAGGCCTGCCACTCACATGAATAATCCTCTTTCTTGATTTCTTCTCTCCTGCCTTCTTAGGCATAGCTTTCCTGGGGACCTCAACAGATATAGTTGCCCTAGCAGTCTCATGAGCTATGAAGGTTGAAGCAGGTGCATAAATTTTGCTGACAACTCTTCGAGAGGAAGTAGCTTCAGTTGCTGACTTCTTGGCAGCCTTCTCTTGCTTCTTAGCAAGAATCTCTTCTAGAACGAAGTCTGAATCTTCTTCATCAGAATTCAGCTTCTTCCTAGCCCTAGTAGCAGCCTTGGGAAAACCATGGGAACTGTGAGTGCGTGGGTCTGAAGATGAACTAGACTCAGGACTAGTGCCTGAATCCATCTCAACACTTTGCTCTCTCAGGTCATTCTGACTGTCCTCTGCATCTGACATACTGAACCTGTGAATGGAATATAGATGAGCAGAAGTAGATGAGTCATCACAAAATTATCAGCTGGTTTTTGAAATTTTGAACAAAAGATTTTCAAAGTTTTGCATTCTGCCAGAAACAAATCGGTAAGGCTGAAGCAAAATTTTTGGTGACACCAAGACTGACTGTCCCTTTTAACAGAAACTTGGCACCCTTTTCGGTGAGACTGAAAAGGAGTGCTCGGTTTCACCGAGATTGTTCTTAGCAACATAGAAACGAAAATCGGTGGTACCGAATTTCTTGATTCGGTTCTACCGAGGCTTCGGGCGGAAGGCAAAACCCTAGAAAATCTATGGTTCGCTAGCCTATGGGATTTTGTGTGGATAGGAATATGTGCAATGAGTGGCTTATTGATAAAATCAAATCCAATGTGCAAGAATTAGAAGGAAGCGCAAAGGAGGTCGAATCCGTACCCTAACTTGGTGCGGATCCACTAGGCGGCGACAATGGAGCAGATTTCGTCGACGGCGGCGATTTCCAGCGGCGGAGGAGCGTAGGAAGACAAGGGCGATGACCGGGGGTCTCGAAGCGGCAGCTTAGGGTTCTGAGGCATGACAGTTTTGAGGATGAATTTCAAAACGCCGGGGTCCACAGTATATATACCCTCCACTGTCGGTGATACCGATTTTAAGTTTTCGGTGTCACCGAGTTCCACAACTGTCAGTTGACTGGGAAACTCGGTGTAACCGAGAATATGAAATCGGCAGTATCAAGATTGAAAAACAGATCAACCCCAGGCATTCGATGAGACCGAGATTGTGGGGTTGGTTCCACCAAGATGCACTTGGGAGGTTTTAATGGTCAGCCCTTGTTGATACGGAACTCCGAGTGCTCCACACACAGAGGGATCAAAAAGCACTTGTTCAAATTTTGTGATGCAACATGAATGGAATATGAGGTGAGAAAGCATAGATAGGTAAAGAGTGGTCCTAGGCATTCTTGTCCATCCAATTGGCAAAAGAGAAAATCAACAACCAAATAGCAACAATTGGATGTCCTCGAATGAGAAAATAAATGCAGACCAACATGCTCACACAATAAGATGTCAAAAGAAATCATGACAAACATGCACAAACACACTAGCATCTAACAAGGACTTGGGCGATGACGAAGTCATCTATATATGAGTATTTGACTTAGGATCCAAGTAAGAGTACTTGAACATAGGTCATACTCATCGTTTAATCACAAGTGGGGTTACCACTTTTACATAAAGCATTTAATGTTGTCACATACTAAGAGATGCTTTGACTCAAGTCTTAGAGTAAAGCTCCCCCTTAATGTGACATCCCCCCATAAGAGGGATAAACTAACCTTGGGTTTTGTCGATGAAGACTTCATGTTGGTGAGCTAGTTGTGTATGCTCAATGTTGATGAAGATCACCAAGAGTTGGGAGCATCCTTGTTGTTTCCTTACTCCTCTCACCTACATGGGTTAGTCCCAACACACAAGAGACAAATACAAGGATATCTATGGGCATGGAGTGCAAAGCATATGTTATGATGTCCATTGATTAGTTGATTACCTTGTCCCTTGCTCACCTTTGATAGAATGTGTGACTCCTTGAACTATTGCGTTGAGTTGATGTTGAGTGCAAAAAGTCCTTGCCAATAATGAATGTGAGTGAATTTCATTGGCGGAGTCACCCCTCAAGAACTTACTAGTTCTTCTTCTTGGGGACCCACATCAAGTTGATGGGGATCCTTGGTATTGAAGTAGCCTTTGTAGTAGTTGAGCTTGAAGTAGCCTTGGGAACCCACTCCACCAAAGCTAGGGATTCATCTTCATATGAGTCAATGTCCTCTTGAAGCTTGTCCTTGCCCTTGAGCTTGTGGTCTTGTGGTGGAAGGTCATCTTGAGTGTTTTTCCCCTTGGGAAGAGTATTTTCATACTTCTCCGTTTGAGGAACAAACTTGGGCTTGGGATATTGACCTTTTTCCCACTCAACTCCATTAGCGTTGAAGTAGCCAACACCACGATTCTTCTAGTATCCTCCGTGCTTGTTTACAATTTCCTCAAATTTCTTACATCCGACAAGACTCTTGTAGATACCTTTTTCTATAATTCCTTTCAATAAAGCATTTTCTTGCTCAAGTGTAACTTGGCTAAGAGAATCATCATTAGTGGAATCAATAGAACTACTAGAAGCAACATCATTGGGTTTAGCATTTTTATTGTTGCTACTAGATGAAGAACCTTTCTTGCCTTTGTTACTAGATTGCTTAGTTTTAAGTTGAGGCATGAAAGTATACAATATTAGTCATTTGGCTAGATAAGATGAAGTCTTCTTTCGGAGATCGTCATTGATAGCTTTGAGAAACTCATGCTCTTGCTCCAAGTTGAGCTTCTCAAAGCGTAGCTTCTCATGAGTTCCCACAAGCTCTCTATGATTTTCGAGAGTAGATTCATGAGCTAACTTAAGAGTGTTTAGTTCTTTAGTTAGTTGTTCTATTTTCATCTTATCATCATCAAATGACTCATCTTGACTAGCATGAGAATTATCAAGTTCATTTTGATCAACATCACTAGTTTTATCGCAAAGCAAGTTATCATCACAAAGCAAATCATCTTCATCACTATCAAAATCAAGATACTCGGGGTGTGATACCTTGGGGCCTTTAGCCATGAAGCAACTTCCACTCCCTTCGTTTGGTGAATCAAATAGATCGTAGGAGTTGGTAGTCACTAGAGCAATTCCAGCAACACCACCATCTTGACTATAGTCGGAGTCGGAGTGATAGCTTCTCTCAGAGTTGTTGTCAGAGTCGGAGCCGGAAACCCATTCACCAACATGAGCTTGATGTTTTCTTCTTGTGTAGCTCTTGGTGTACTTGTCCTTCTTCTGCTAATCTCTACTTCTCCTTGAGTGTCTTCGTTCATAACGATCATCTCTACTCCTTCTCTCTCTTTGTGGTGATTCATTCCTTGAGCTTCGTCTTCAAGGTGACTCTTCTCTTCTTTTGTAGGGAGCCGTGCACTCATTTGAGTAGTGTCCGGGCTTCCCACAATTGTAGCAATTGTGGTCACGACTTGACGAACGCTTCTCATCATATCTTGAGTTGGAGTTTCTTTCTTTGCCTCTGTTCTTGTAGAACTTGTTGAATTTCTTGACCATGAGGCTTATCTCTTCATTGGTGACAAGGTTGTTGCTTGAAGTTGCGGGAGCATCACTTGTGGATTTTTAAGCACCGCTAGACTTGTGATGAAGTTCTTCCTTATCTTTGAGTGTCATCTCATGAGCAACAATCCTTCCAATGACTTCCGTAGGCTTGAGATCTTTGTAGTTTGGCATCATTTGGATCAATGTGCACACTGTGTCGTATCTCTCATCAAAAGCTCTAAGTATCTTCTTGATGATGAATTTGTCAGTCATTTCTTCGCTTCCTAAGCTGGCAATCTCATTGGTGATGAGAGCTAGCCTAGAGTACATCTCTGCGACTCCTTCACCATCCTTCATCTTGAACTTGTCAAGCTGACCTTGAAGAACATCTAACTTGGATTCTCTCACGGACTCAGTTCCTTCGTGCATATCAACCAAAGTATCCCAAATCTCTTTTGCATTCTCAAGACAGCTGATTTTGTTGATTTCTTTGGGGCATAAGCAGTTGAAGAGAATGTCGCATGCTTGAGCATTGAATTGCAACATCTTCAACTCATCCACAGTCGCTTCACGATCCGGTTCCCGTCCATCCGCAAAGAACTCACCTTGCAAGCCAACACGAACAACAGCCCAAACAGCGAGGTTATGACCAAGAATATGCATTTTCATTTTGTGCTTCCAACTAGAAAAATTAGTGCCATCAAAGTACGGACCTATATGGTGATAACTTCCCTCACTAGATGCCATACTCTCCTAGGTTGTGATACCTAAGCAATGAAGACCAAAGCTCTGATACCACTTGTAGGACCGAAAGTATGTCTAGAGGGGGGAGGGTGATTAGACTACTTGACCAAATAAAAGTTTTGCCTGTACCAAGTTTTAGGGTTGACAATTTTTAGCATTTCATGGCAAGTCAAGTACACCCTACACATGCAAGTCTAAGAGTATATAGCAACGGAAAGTAACAACAACCATGTATAAAAGGGATAGGGTAGGAAGATCAAACGCAGTTGTAGACACGATGATTTTTCCCGTGGTTCCGATAGGTGGCGCTATCGTACATCCACGTCTATGGAGTCTTCAACCCACGGAGGGTAACATTCGCGATAGTCCATGGAGGGCTCCACCCAAAAGGGTCCACGAAGTAGCAACCTTGACTATTCCATAACATCTTCCGTCCACGAAGGACTAGCCTCACTATGGGTAGATCTTCACGAAGTAGGCAATCTCCTTGCCCTTAAAAACTTCTTGGTTTACTCCACAACACTAAGTAGGAGGCTCCCAAGCAACACCTAACCAATCTAGGAGGCACCACCCTCCAAAAGGTAATAGGCTCGGTAATGATGATGAACTCCTTGCTCTAGTGCTTCAAGATCATAGACTCCTCAGCACCCAATCACTCTCTCACAGATTTGGCATGGTGGAAGATATGGGATTGGTGGAAAGCTACATGGGGAGGCTAGAGATCAAGATCCATATGATTGGAGTGGAAGATCTTGACCTCAACACAAGGGTAGGTGGTTCTCTCTCAGAAAACTGATAGGATAGGTATGGAATAGTTCTAAGTGCTTCTCTTTCGAGTAGGTGGTGGTGAAGGGGTATATATAGGCATCCCCAAAAATCCAACTATTACACACAAAATGACCAACTCGGTGACACCGAGGTGTTAATCTCGGTGGTACTGAAGTGACCAAAAGGTGGCAACTTTTGAATCTCGGTGAGACCGATATAGAAAACTTGGTTGCACCGATAAGGTGACCAACGGTTAGAATTCCAATCTCGATGACGCCGATCCAACATTCTCGGTGGTACCGACAATGTGAATTTGCGTAACAGAAAGTTCGCAACCTAAAATCGGTGGCACCGGTATGGAATCGGTTGCACCGAAGTGGCTAGGGTTTGGCTGGGTCTATCTAGGTTCTAGAATGGGTGGCACCGGTATGGGAAAGTTGGTTGCACCGATTTTTAGTGTTAGGTATAGAACAGACTTTGGTGGGAGAGTTGTGGATGTTTTTGGCGACTATCACTTGTGCACGTTTGAGCATATTGTTCACCAACAAAACCTTACCCCCTTTTAATAGTATTGGATTTCCTATGGGCTCAAAGTGATTTCTCACAAATATAAAATGTAGAGTCCTCTTGCTTGAAGCTTGGCCAACCTATTTCCTTGCATCTTGGGGTATGTCCACAATCTCCTTTTGCCTATCCTATCATTGAAAATTTCCTGAAATATACTTGGTGGAAACATTAGTTCAATGACTTATATGTTGTTATTAATTACCAAAACCACCAAAGGAGCAAATGTGCTTTCAGTTGGGAAAGGTGGAAAGTCCACCTTTGTATGGAAGGGAATGACGGGGACTAGGATTCCACCTCCCCCCCTTGGCTGCGCCCTAGGGCTTGGAGGGGATGTTCCCCATGCCCCTCCACCTATATATAGAGGGGAGGGGTGATACGTCTCCAACGTATCTATAATTTTTGATGATGTCATGCTATTTATATTATCTGTTTTGGTTGTTTTATATGCATTAATATGCTATTTTGTATTATTTTTGGGACTAACTTATTAATCTAGAGCCCAGTGCCATTTTTTGTTTTTTTGTTTTGAGTATTGCAGATATGGAATATGCTATAAAA
Source organism: Hordeum marinum (assembly GCA_022496015.1). Taxonomy (NCBI): domain Eukaryota; kingdom Viridiplantae; phylum Streptophyta; class Magnoliopsida; order Poales; family Poaceae; genus Hordeum; species Hordeum marinum. The sequence continues at coordinate 381,484,746 of CM039677.1, read as the reverse complement.
GCATTGATGAGGACTAAAGAGTTGGAATATGCGCTTTGATGAGGCGATCAAAGCTTCTGGGTTTATACAAAGTTCATGAGAAACCTGTATTTATAGGAAAGTGAGAGATAACACTATAGAATTTCTGATATGTATATGTGCTGGACATATTGCTGATAAGAAATAATGTAGAATTTCTGGAAGGCATAAAGAGTTGTTTGAAAAATGTTTTTCAAAGGAAGACCCGAATAAAGCTACTTAAATATTGGGCATCAAGATCTATAGAGATAGATCAAGACAACTGATAAGACTTTCAATGAGTACATACCTTGACAAGATTTTGAAAGAGTTCAAAATGGATCAGTCAAAGAAGGAGTTCTTGCCTGATTTGCAAGGCATGAAGTTGAGTAAGACTCAAAACTCGACCATGGCAGAAGAAAGAGAAAGGACGAAGGTCATCCCCTATGCCTTAACCATATGCTCTATACTGTATGCCATGCTGTGTACCACATGTGATGTGTGCCTTGCCATTAGTCTGGAAAGGTGTACAAGAGTGATCCAGGAGAGGATCACTAGTCAACGGTCAAAATTATCCTTAGGAACTAGTGGACTAAGGAAATGTTTCTCGATTATGGATGTGACAAAGAGTTCGTCATAAAGGGTTACGTCGATGCAAGCTTTGACACCAATCCAGATGACTCTGAGTAGGAAACAAGATACGTATAGTGGAGCAGCTGTTTGGAATAGCTCCAAATCTACAGTATAGAGAGTTGCAAAGAATACACAGATCTGAATGTTACAGACCCGTTGACTAAAACCTCTCTCATAAGAAAAACATGATAAAACCCCAGAACTCTTAGGGTGTTAATCACATGGTGATGTGAACTAGATTATTGACTCTACTGCAAGTGGGAGACTCTTGGAAATATGCCCTAGACACAATAGTAAGTTAGTTATTATCATATTTCCTTGTTCATGATAATCGTTTGTTATCCATGCTATAATTGTATTGATTGGAAACTCAAATACATGTGTGGATACATAGACAACAAAGTGTCCCTAGTAAGCCTCTACTAGACTAGCTCTTTGATCAAAGATGGTCAAGGTTTGCTGACCATAGCCACGAGTTTTCATTTGATGACGGGGTCACATCATTAGGAGAATCATGTGATGGACAAGACCCAACCGTAAGCATAGCATATGATCGTGTCAGTTTATTGCTACTGCTTTATCCATGTCAAGTATCCGTTCCTACGACCATGATATCATGCAACTCCCTAACATCGTAGGAATTCCTTGTGTGTATCAAACGTCACAATGTAACTGGGTGACTATAAAGGTGCTCTACAGGTATCTCCAAGGGTGTCTGTTGGGTTAGCGTGTATCAAGACTGGGATTTATCACTCCGTATGACAGAGAGGTATCTCTAGGGCCACTCGGTAATACATCATCACAACAAGCTTGCAAGAAATGTGAGTACAGAGTTAGTCACGGCATCTTGTATTACGGAACGAGTATGGAGACTTTCCGGTAACGAGATTGAACTAGGTATGGACATACCGACGATCGAATCTCGGGCAAGTAACATACAAATGGACAAAGGGAACTACGTATGGGATTGATTGAATCCTTGACACCGTCGTTCGAATGGTAAAGATCTTTGTAGAATATGTAGGATCCAATATGGGCATCCAGGTCCCGCTATTGGTTATTGACCATAGAGGTGTCTCGGTCATGTCTGCATAGTTCTCAAACCCGCAGGGTCTGCACACTTCACGTTCGGTGACGATATAGTGTTGATGAGTTATATATGTTGGTGACCGAAAGTTTTCCGAGTCCCGGATGAGATCCTGGACGTCACAAGGAGCTCCGGAATGGTCCAGTGGTAAAGATTTATATATGGAAGTCATATTTTGGCTACCCAAAAAGTTTAGGGTTTTTCCGGTATTTTATCGGGAAGCTTCTAGTAGGTTCCGAAAACTTCCGGAGGAGTATGGAAGTCCATCAAGGGTTCCACCACGTCCCAAGGATTTTTTTTTGGGCTGAGGGGAGACACCGTTGCCTTATTGGGCCAAGCGCACAAGTCCCTCAAGGCCCATGCAGTTGGGAAAGGTGGAAAGTCCACCTTTGTGTGGAAGGAAAGGATGGGGATTAAGATTCCACCTCCTCCCCCCTTGGCTGTGCCCTAGGGCTTGGAGGGGATGTTCGCCATGCCCCTCCACCTATATATAGAGGGGAGGGGGCACCCCAAGAGGACACACGAAGGCCTTGGCGCCCCTCTCTCTCCCTAGATTGTTTTCTCCTCCGTTCGCGGTTTCGGTAGTGCTAGGCATAGCCCTACCGGGATAGCACCACCACCACCGCCACCACGCCATCGTGTTGCCAAAGAACTCATCTACTACTATTCCCTCGCTCGCTGGATCGAGGAGGTGGAGACATCATCGAGCTGTAAGTGTGCTGAATGCGGAGGTGCCGTCCGTTCGGCACTAGATCGGGACGAATCGTGATTGGATTGCAGGACGGATCTCGAAGATGTTCGACTACATCAACCGCATTTATTAACGTTTCCGCTTAGAGATCTAGAAGGCTATTTAGACACACTCCCCCTCTCGTAGATATGCATCTCGATGGATAGATCTTGCGTGTGCGTAGGAAATTTTTTGTTTCCCATGCAACGTTAACCAACAGATGCATCATGAGCTAGGTGTATGCGTTGATGATATGCACAAGTAGAACACAAAGGAGTTTGTGGGCGTTGATATATTCCTCCTTAGTATTTTCTTGATTCAGTGGTATTGTGGGATGAAGTGGCTCAGACCAACCTTACTCGTCCATGTACGAGAGACCGGTTCCATCGACTGACATGTGACTTTGTTTCATAAATATGGCTGGCGGGTGTCTATTGCTACCTCTTGAGATTGCATTGATTTTCCCTTGAAGAGGAAAGGGTGATGCAGCAAAGTAGATAAGTATTCCCCTCAGTTGTTGAGAACCAAGGTATCAATCCAGTAGGAGGAACAAGCAAGTCACCAATGGTGCACCTAAACAAACAATCAAACTCTTGCACCTAATGCTATAAAGGGGTTGTCAATCCCTTCATGATTATTTGCAAGGATTATGTTCAATAGAGATAGATGGAAATGAGAACGGGAAGTAAAAGGTAAATAAATATATTATGGAAAGTACCCGGGGCCATAGATTTCACTAGAGGCTTCTCTCTTGAAGGAAAATATCATGGTAGGTAAACAAATTACTCTCAAGCAATTGATAGAAAAGCGAATAATCATGTAGTTATCCAAGGCAATGATGACATATAGGCATCACGTCCATGTCAAGTAGACCGAAACGATTTTGCATCTACTACTATTACTCCACACATCGACCGACTCCTGCCTGCATCTAGAGTATTAAGTTCATGAAGAACAGAGTAACACATTAAGAAAGATGACATGATGTAGAGGGATAAACTCAAGCAATATGATGAAAACCCCATCTTGTTACCCTTGATGGAAACAATACAATACATGCCTCGCTACCCCTACTATGTCACTGGGTGAGGACATCGCAAGATTGAACTGAAAACCAAGCACTTCTCCCATTGCAAGAATTACCGATCTAGTTGGCCAAACCGAAGCAATAACTCGAAGAGACTTACAAGGATATTAAATCATGCATATAGGAATTCAGAGAAGATTCAAATAATATTTAAGGATAGTCTGAACATAAACTCACTAATCATCGGATCTTGACAAACACACCACAAAAGAGGATTACATCGGAAAGATCCCCATGAATATCATGAACAACATAGTATTGAAGAACAAAGAGAGAGAAGAAGCCATCTAGATACTAGCTATGGACCTGTAGGTCTGTGGTGGACTACTCATCCATCATCGAAGGGGCCATGGAGTTGATGTAGATGCCCTCCGTGATCGAAACCCCCTTCGACAGATTACCGAAAAAGGCTCCAAGATTGGATCTCTCGGGAACAGAGGTTTCTGGCGGCGGAAAAGTATTTATGTGGATTTTTTGGTGTTGGGGGAATATTTGGGTATTTATAGGACACAGAATAGAGTTAGGGGACCTGCCAGGAGACGGCAAGCCTGCTAGGCACGACCAGGGGGGTGGCTGCGCCTTCCAGGCTTGTGACCTCCTGGCAGGTGCCCTGGCATGCACTCCAAGCCTGGTTGATTTGTTTCCATCCAGAAAAATTCATTCCGAAGGTTTTATTCCATTTGGACTCCATTTAATATTCCATATTTGCAAAACTCAAAAACAAGGAAAAACAGAAACTGGCTCTAGGCTCTAGATTAATAGGTTAGTCCCAAAAATAATATAAATAGCATATTAATGCATATAAAAGATCCAAAACAGATAATATAATAGCATGCCGTCATCAAAAATTATAGATACGTTGGAGACGTATCAGCATCCCCAAGCTTAATTCCTACTTGTCCTCGAGTAGATAAATGATAAAAACAGAATTTTTGACGTGGAGTGCTACCTAACATATTTATCCATGTAATATTCTCTATTGTGGCATGAATATTCAGATCCGTAAGACTCAAGACAAAAGCTTAATATTGATAAAAAATAATAACGTTTCAAACATACTAGTAAAGCAATTGTATCTCTTTAAAATATAATTGCAAAATAAAGTTATCCCTACAATATCATATGTTCTGGTTATGCTCCATCTTCCCCACAGAAAGTATTTATATCATGCTCAACCCCGATGAAAAGTCAAGCAATTGTTTTCACACCTTTATTTTTTCTAATTTTTTCAACTCTCACGCAATACATGAGCATGATTCATGGATATAGCACTATAGGTGGAATAGAATATGGTGGGTGTTGTCAAGGAAAGGGAGAAGATAGTCTCACATCAACTAGGCGTATCGACGGGCTATGGAGTGGTCATTAATAGATATCAATGTGAGTGAGTAGGGATTGCCATGCAACGGATGCACTAGATCTATAAGTGTATGAAAGCTCAAGAGGAAACTAAGTGGGGGTGCATCCAACTTGCTTGCTCATGAAGACCTAGGGCAATTTGAGTAAGCCGATCATTGGAATATACAAGCCATGTTATATAAAGAAAAATTGCCACTAGTATATGAAAGTGACAAAATAGGAGACTCTCTATCATGAAGATCATGGTGCTACTTTGAAGCACAAGTGTGGAAAAATATAGTAGCAATGTCCCTTCTCTCTTTTCTCTCATTTTTTTCTTTTTTGGTGGACATCTAAGGCCTCTTATATATTTTTTATTTGGGCTTCGCTGGCCTCTTTTATTTTTTTCATAGAGTCCAGAATCTCATCCCATTTGTGAGGAAATCATAGCTTCCATCATCCTTTCCTCACACGGGACATGTTCTAATAATGATAATCATCACACTTTTATTTACTTACAACTCAAAATAAAATTACAATTTGATACCTATGACAAAATATGACTCTATATGCAATATGGAAGTGATGGTGCATGTCATAAAAGGAAACAGTGGAAGTTGCATGGCAATATATCTCGAAATGGCTATAGAAATGCCATAATGTGGCTGTTTTGAGGAAGGTATATGGTGGATATTTTGAGGAAGGTATATTGTGGCTATTTTGAGGAGGGTATTTGTTGTACCGGCGAAAGTTGCGTGATACTAGAGAGGCTAGCAAAGGTGGAAGGGTGAGAGTGCGTATAATCCATGGACTCAACATTAGTCATAGAGAACTCACATACTTATTGCAAAAGTCTATTAGTCATTGAAGCAAAGTATTAAACGTATGCTCCTAGGGGAGAGGTTGGTAGGAGTTAACTACCGTGCGCTCCCGACCCTCACACAAAGGTTGACAATCTATAAACAAATCATGCTCCCACTTCCTTACATAACAGTTCACCATACATGCATGCTAAAGGAATCACAAACCTTTACACAAGTATTTTTACCAAACCACAATTACTTCCTAACATGACTCTTAACATTACCATCTTTATATCTCAAAACTTTATGCAAGGAATCAAACTTCTCAAAAATACTCAATGCACTTAATATGGAAGTTTTTATTATATCCGTCTTGGATGCCTAACATATTAGGACTAAATTCATAACCTAGACCAATTACCATGCTATTTAGACACTCTCAAAATAATATAAGTGAGGTACGAGAGTTCAATTATTTCTATAAAACGCAAATACCAACGTGCTCTAAAAAATATAACTGAAGCACATAGAGCAAAGTTGCCTAACTCAAAAGATATAAGTGAAGCATGATACGTCTCCATCGTATCTATAATTTTCGATTGTTTCATGCCAATATTCTACAACTTCCATATACTTTTGGCGACATTTTATACTATTTTTGGGACTAACATATTGATCCAATGCCCAGCGCCAGTTCTTGTTTGTTGCATGTTTCTTGTTTCGCAGAAAATCCATATCAAGCAAAGTCCAAATGGGATAAAAACTTACGCAGATTTTTTTGGAATATATGTGAATTTTGGGAAGTGGAATAAAAAGAAGGCGGTTCCCAAGGGGCCCACCGAGGCCATCATCGTGACGGCAATCTACTCCAACAACTCCGCCATCTTAACCAACACCTCCATCACCTTCCCCCATCTATCTACAGCGGTCCACTCTCCTGCAACCCGATGTACCCTCTACTTAAACATGGTGCTTTATGCTTCACATTATTATCCAATGATGTGTTGCCATCCTATGATGTCTGAGTAGATTTTTGTTGTCCTATTGGTTGATTGATGATCATGATTGGTTTGAGTTGCATGTTTTATTATTGGTGCTGTCCTATGGTGCTCTCCGTGTCGCGCAAGCATGAGGGATCCTCACTGTAGGCTATTGCAATGCGTTCATGATTTGCCTATGGTGGGTTGGTTGAGTGACAGAAGCATAAACCCGAGTAGGTGGGTTGTTGCATATGGGAGTAAAGAGGACTTGATACCTTATAGTGCTATGGTTGGGTTTTACCTTAATAATCTTTAGTATTTGCGGATGCTTTCTAGAGTTCCAATCATAAGTGCATATGAACCAAGTAGAGAAAGTATGTTAGCTTATGCCTCTCCCTCTTATAAAATTGCAATAATGATTATTGGCCTAGTTATTGATTTCCTAGGGACAATTCCGCAACTCCTACCACCACTATTCCACACTCGTTAAACTAACTTAGTTGTTTCTTTATCTTAGCAGCCCCTAGTTTTTATTTCCATGCTCTTTATTTTCTTGCAAACCTATCCTTTCACACCTACAAAGTACTTCTAGTTTCATACTCGTACCAGGTAAAGCGAACAATAAGCGTGCGTAGAGTTGTATCAGTGGTCGATAGAACTTGAGGGAATATTTGTTCTACCTTTAGATCCTTGTTGGGTTCGACACTCTTACTTATCGAGAAAGGCTACAATTGATTCCCTACACTTGTGGGTTATCAAGACCTTTTTCTGGCGCCGTTGCCGGGGAGCAATAGCGTGGGGTGAATATTCTCGTGTGTGCTTGTTTGCTTTATCACTAATTAGATTTTATTTGCTGTTCTTAGTTGTTTTCTATCTTAAGATATGGGTAGGAAACGCAAAAAACCAAAAAAATTAGATGTACTTGCTACTCCAAAAGTTGAGGAACCTCTAGTGTTCCGTACTACCGAAGAATATTATTTGGATCATCTTCGATCCATTTGTGCTCGTGCTGAAACCCCAACTAGCTTAGTTGAGGGCAAATCATTAAATGAGCATGCTTATTATGTGCGACATAGCTTATCTCAAAAGGGGAAACTTTTATGGCATGATATTAATAGTTTGCAATGCTATGCTTGGAATTTATGCAAAATTTATGATTTTACTTGTTGTTCTGAAGACCCTAAAAACACCTTCCCTATCAATGTGAGTTTAAGGATAATGGAATCGTATCTTATTATGCCAAGGGTGTTTATAATTACTATGATATTGAGCAAATTGAAGAATTTGTTGCCTTTAAGGGTGCCTATGAAATTGCTTCTTTGATTGAAAAGTATGATGCTACTCTTTACAAATCTGAAAGTTTTTCCACACTTAAATATTGCTATGAAAACTATGCTTCTAATGCTTATGTTAAGCCATATATTGAGGACTCCTCCACTGTCGAGGAGGAGACTAATATTTTGTAGGAATCTATGGAAGAAGAAATTGCTGAAACTGTGAGCTCATTAGATGAAAAGATGAGGAGGAGAGCGAAGAACAAAAGGAAGAGCGGATTAGCTACCCATGCTCACCTTCTAATGCGAGTACCTCTTCAACTCATACGTTGTTTAATTCCCCTTCGTGCTTACCGAAGGATGAATGCTATGTTGATTGCTATGATCCCTTGGGTTCATTTGAAATATCCCTTTTTGATGAACTTGATGTTTGCTATGCTTGTGGCCATGATGCCAATATGAAAGATGCTTATGGAGATGAACTTGCTATAGTTCCTTATGTTAAGAATGAAATTGTTGCTATTGCACCCACGCATGATAGTCCTATTATCTTTTTGAATTCTCCCAACTACACTATAATATGCATGTGCTTGCTGCTCCTACTTGCAATTATTATGGGAGAGTAACTACATCTCCACCTCTTTATGTTTCCAATATGATAAAATTGCAAGAAACTGCTTACGCTATGTATTGGCCTTTACTTTGTGTGCATGAATTGTTCTTCTATGACATGCCAATGCGTAGGAAGAGAGTTAGACTTAGTTGTCACATGATATATATCACTTTGTTCTCAATACTAAATTACAAATCATTGTTAATTAAAATTGGCTTTGATATACCTTGGGATCCGTGTGGATCCATTACTTGAGCACTTTTATGCCTAGCTTAATGGCTTTAAAGAAAGCGCTGCCAGGGAGACAACCCGTAAGTTTTAGAGAGTCATTTTATTCTGTTGTGTGCTTTTATATAGTTAAAAAACAAACAAAAAATAAAGAGGGGAACCTAAAACTTTTTCAAAAAGAAAAGTGAAAGTGAGAGAGACGAGCATTGTGAAAGTGGGAGCTAGCCTTGAACTTTGTTCATGCCCATGGAAAATTTGCAAATCTTGATTACAGAAACTTTTCAACAAAAATAATTACCCCCTTGTATAAATCCATTGTATTATAAAAATAATGTGCCAAGATTTGCCTTTAGGATGATTAGATTGCTTGTTTGTTTTGTGCAGTGCAAAAAACAGAAACTTTGGCTATAGTGCGTGAATTTACATTTTTTACTGGAATGTCAAAAGTTTCTGAAATTTTTACACAGTACTTCTATAAATTTTTTTTATTTTATCCTAAGTTTTAAGAATTTGTAGAGTTACAGAAGTATGGTGAATGTTCATATTGGTACAGACTGTCTAGTTTAAGACAGATTCTTTGATGCATTGTTTTGCTCGTTTTGATGAAACTATCGATTGTATTGGTGGTATAAGCCATGGAAAATTATAATACAGTAGATAAAATGAAAACATAAAATATGAATTGGTTGGCAACAGTACATAAAGTTGTGATTTGCTTTATTATACTAACGGATCTCACGAGGGTTTTGTTAAGTTTTGTGTGATTGAAGTTTTCAAGATTTGGGTGAGATCACGATGGATGAAGGAGTAAGGAGTGGAAAGAGACTAAGATTGGGGATGCCCGAGGCACCCCAAGGTAATATTCAAGGACTCCCAAGAAACTAAGCTTGGGGATGCCCCGGAAGGCATCCCCTCTTTCTTCTAACAACCATCGGTAATTTTGCTTGGAGCTATATTTTTATTCGTCACATGATATGCGTAAATCTTGGAGCGTCGTGTGCTTTTTATTTTTATTTTAATAATGCACCATGCTGGTATGAGAAAGTCCTTGGTTGATTTATAGAAGGCTCTTTGCACCTCACTTATATCTTTTGTGTTTGGCTTTGTAGAATGCTTCATGTGCTTCACTTATATCATTTGAAGTTTGGATTGCCTGTTTCTCTACCCATAGAAAACCGCCATTTGTAGAATGCTCTTTTGCTTCACTTATATTTTTTAGAGTGTGGGCATATCTTTTGTAGAAAGAATTAAACTCTCATGCTTCACTTATACCTATTAGAGAGTTAACAGGAGTTGGTCATTCACATGGTTAGTCATAAAATCCTACATAAAACTTGTAGATCACTGAATATGATATATTTGATTCCTTGCAATAGTTTTGTGATATAAAGATGGTAATATGAGAGTCATGCTAGTGAGTAATTGTGAACTGGAGAAATACTTGTGTTAAGGTTTGTGATTCCGGTAGCATGCACGTATGGTGAACCGTTATGTAACGAAGTCGGAGCATGATTTGTTTAATGATTGTCAACCTTTGTGTGAGGGTTGGGAGCACGCGATGGTTAACTCCTACCAACCTCTCCCCTAGGAGCATACGTCTAATGCTTTGTTTGATAACTAATAGACTTTTGCAATAAGTACGTGAGTTATTTATGACTAATGTTGAGTCCATGGATTATACACACTCTCACCCTTCCACCTTTGCTAGCCTCTATAGTACCGCGTAACTTTCGCCGCTGCATCAAACCCACCTTCCTCAAAACAGCCACCATATATTTTCCTCAAAACAGCCACCATACCTACCTATTATGACATTTCCATAGCCATTCCGAGATATATTGCCATGCAACTTCCACCGTTTTGTTTAGTATGACATGCACCATCATTTTCATATTGCTTTGCATGATCGTAAGACAGCTTGCATTATGTTTTCATGGCTTGTCCGTTTTTGATATCATGTCCTAGGCTAGATCGTTGCACATCCCGGTAACCTACCGGAAGCATTCATATAGAGTCATATTTTTGTTCTAGGCATTGAGCTGTAAGTAAATAAAAGTGTGATGATTTTCATTATTAGAGCATTGTCCCATGTGAGAAAAGGATGCTGGAAGCTATGAATCCCTCACAAGTTGGGATGAGTCTCTAGACTTTACCAAAAATAAAAGAGGCCAGCGAAGCCCAAATAAATCAAAAAATAGGCCAAAGATGCCCACAAAAAAAAGAAAAAAAATGAGAGAAAGAGAGAAGGGACAATGCTACTATCTTTTTCCACACTTGTGCTTCAAAGTAGCACCATGATCTTCATGATAGAGAGTCTCCTATTTTGTCACTTTCCTATAGCTAGTGGAATTTTCATCATTTGCACAACCACTTAGTTTTATTTTTGAGCTTTCAAACACTTATAGCTCTAAGTGCATTAGTTGCATGGCAATCCCTACTCACTCACATTGATATCTATTGATGGGCATCTCCATAGCCCGTCGATACGCCTAGTTGATGTGAGACTATCTTCTCCTTTTTCCTCATCACCTCCACCATATTCTATTCCACCTATAATGCTATATCCATGGTTCACACTCATGTATTGTGTGAGAGTTGAAAAGGTTTGAGAACATAAAAAGTGTGAAACAATTGCTTGACTTGTCATCGGGGTTGTGCATGATTTAGATACTTTGTGTGGGGAAGATAGAGCATAGCCAGACCATATGATTTTGTAGTGATAACTTTCTAAGGCCATGTTATTTTGAAAGGACACGATTGCATTGTTGGTGTGCTCAAAGTTTTAATGTTTTTATGTCAATATAGACTATGATTTGAATCACTCGTATCTTAATATTCATGCCATGATTAGATTATATGATCAAGATTATGCTAGGTAGCATTCCACAACAAAAATTATCTTTTTTATCATTTACCTACTCGAGGACGAGCAGGAATTAAGCTTGGGGATGCCGATACGTCTCCGTCTTATCTATAATTTTTGATTGTTTCATGCCAATATTCTACAACTTTAATATACTTTTTGCAGCTTTTTATACTATTTTTGGGACTAACATATTGATCCAGTGCCTAGTGCCAGTTCCTATTTCTTGCATGTTTTTTGTTTTTCAGAAAATCCATATCAAACAAAGTCCAAATGAGATAAAAACTTGTGGAGATTTTTTTGGAATATATGTGAATTTTGGAAAAGTGGAATCAATAAAAGGCGGTGCCCAAGGGCCCCACAAGCCTGCCAGGTGTACCCTGGGGGGTAGGGCGCGCCCTGAGGGCTTGTGGCTACCCCTTAGGTCGTTTGGAGCTGTCCTTCGGCCGCCAGAAAGATATTTTTATAAGGAAAATCCCCTCCAAATTTCATCCCAATTGGAGTTACAGATCTTAAGATATTTAAGAAACGGTGAAAGGCCAGAATATGGGAGCGCAGAAACAGAAGGAAACAAAGAGAGAGATCCAATCTCGGAGGGGCTCTCGCCCCTCCGCCTCCATGGAGGCCATGGACAAGACGGTAAACCCTTCTCCCATATAGGGGGAAGGTTAAGGAATAAGAATAAGGAGGGGGACTCTCTCCCCTCTCTCCTGGTGGTGCTAGAACGCCGCCGGGGCCATCATCGTGACGACAATCTACTCCAACAACTCCGCCATCTTCACAAACACCTCCATCACCTTCCCCCATCTATCTATAGTGGTCCACTCTCCTGCAACCCGCTGTACCCTCTACTTGAACATGGTGCTTTATGCTTCATATTATTATCCAATGATGTATTGCCATCCTATGATGTCTGAGTAGATTTTTGTTGTCCTATTGGTTGATTGATGATCATGATTGGTTTGAGTTGCATGTTTTATTATTGGTGCTGTCCTATGGTGCTCTCTGTGTCATGCAAGCATGAGGGATCCTCGCTGTAGGCTGTTGCCATGTGTTCATGATTTGCCTATGGTGGGTTGGTTGAGTGACAGAAGCATAAACCCGAGTAGGTGGGTTGTTGCATATGGGAGTAAAGAGGACTTGATACCTTATAATGCTATGGTTGGGTTTTACCTTAATAATCTTTAGTATTTGCGGATGCTTGCTAGAGTTCCAATCATAAGTGCATATGAACCAAGTAGAGAAATTATGTTAGCTTATGCCTCTCCCTCTTATAAAATTGCAATAATGATTATTGGCCTAGTTATTGATTTCCTAGGGACAATTCCGCAACTCCTACCACCACTTTTCCACACTCGTTAAACTAACTTAGTTGTTTCTTTATCTTAGCAGCCCCTAGTTTTTATTTCCGAGCTCTTTATTGTCTTGCAAACCTATCCTTTCAGACCTACAAAGTACTTCTAGTTTCATACTTGTACTAGGGAATCTTTGTTCTACCTGTAGATCCTCTTTGGGTTCGACACTCTTATCGAGAAAGGCTACAATTGATCCCCAACACTTGTGGGTTATCAAAGCACATAGAGTATTCTAACAAATTCATGATTCAGCGTGTCTCTGTCAAAACATGTGTGTAGCAAGGATGATTTTGGCAAACTAAGAAACGAAGAATCATATCATACAAGACGCTCCAAGCAAAACACATATCATATGGTGAATAAAAATATAGCCGCAAGTAAATTTACCGATGGATTGAAGCTGAAAGAGGGGATGCCTTCCGAGGCATCGCCAAGATTAGGCTCATTGTCATACTTGAATATGACTTGGGGTGCCTTGGGCATCCCCAAGCTTAGGATCTTGCCACTCCTTATTCCATAGTCCATCAAATCTTTACCCAAAACTTGAAAACTTCACAACACAAAACTTAATAAAAAACACGTGAGATCCGTTAGTACAAGAAAATAAATCACCACTTTAGGTACTGTTGTGAACTCATTATTTATTTATATTGGTGTTATACCTACTGTATTATAACTTCTCCATGGTTCATACCCCATGATACAGCCCATAGATTCATAAAAATAGGCAAGCAACTCAAAGAAAACAGAATCTGTCGAAAACACAACAATGTGTAGCAATCTGAAAACTTTGTATACTTATGTAACTCAAAAAATTCTGAACATATATTTAAACATGATAAATTTATATATAAATCATGTGTAAAACTTTCAGACTCATTCCACACTCTGAAAATTTTAGAAAATTCCTGGACTAAGAGCAAAAGTTTATGTTTTTTAGCAAGATCAATTCAACAACTACCATAGATCACCCCAAAGGTTTTACTTGGACCAAACACTAATTAAAACACCATAACAAAATTAATACCTAAGTAATAATGTGGTAAACACTAAAAAATAGAATAAAAAACAGAACACAAAAATAAAATTGGGTTGCCTCCCAACAAGCGCTATAGTTTATCGCCCCTAGCTATGCAAAACACAATAGATCTAGGTATTGTCATCTTTGGTATGCAATCCAAAAGTAAATCTCATAATAGATTCATAATTCAATATTATTTTATTTCTAGGAAAGTGTTCCATGCCTTTCCTTAATGGAAATTGAAATGTAATGTTTCCTTCTTTCATGTCAATAATTGCACCAATCATTCTGTGGAAAGGTCTACCAAGAATAATAGGACATGTAGGATTGCAATCTATATCGAGAACACTGAAATTTGGGCACATAATTCCTATTTGAAACAATAATAAAATCATTAATATTTCCCATAGGTTTCTTAATAGTGGGATCCGCAAGATGCAAATTTAGAGAGCAATCATCAAGATCATGGTAACCTAGCACATCACATAAAGTTTTCGGAATCGTGGAAACACTAGCACCCAAATCACACAATGCATGCCACTCATAATCTTTGATTTTAATCTTAATAGTAGGTTCTCACTCATCATGAATCTTTCTAGGGATAGAAACTTCTAACTCAATTTTTTCTTCAAAAGATTTCATCATAACATCAACGAAATGTTTAGTAAAAGCCTTCTTTTGACTATAAGGATGTGGAGAATTCATCATGGATTGTAAAAAGGAAATACAATAAATCAAAGGGCAGCTATCATAATCAAAGTCCTTGAAATCCAAAAGAGTGGGTTCATTGCTATTCAAAGTTTTGACCTCTTCTATCCCACTTTTATCAATCTTAGCATTAAGACCTATAGACTCCAAATCATTGGGACACCTTTTAACTAAAGTTGAACTATCTCCAGTCCCATATTTATCAAGATTCACATTAAACAAACATTCAATAGGAGTCACATCAATCACTTTGAGATCTTCATCATTATTATCACGAGAACACACTTATTCAAGCCATTCACGCTTAGCACGTATTATAGCGGTTCTTTCCTTACTTTCATCAATATAAATTCTCATAGATTTTAAATACTCATTAATATAATTCTTGGGTGGAGTAGATCTAACTTTCTAAGAATCAATATCAAGCGAAATTCTATCAACGTTCCTAGCCAAATCATCAATCTTGAGCAATTTTTCTTCAATCGTAGCATTGAAAACCTTTTGTAAACCAATAAATTCTTTAACAATATTCTCAAGATCAGAGGGCATCTTATTATAATTTCCATAAGAATTCTTGTAGTAATTACCATAATTATTAGAGGAATTACTAGGAAACGGCCTAGGGTTGAAATTACCTCTATACGCATTATTACCAAAATTGTTCCTACCAACAAAATTCACAACCATAGATTCATTATTATTTCCAATCAAAGAAGACAAATGTATATCATTGGGATCAATAGGAGCACTCTTACTAGCAAACAATTTCAACAATTCATCCATATTCTCACTCAAAGTATTTATTTCTTCAATAGCATGTACTTTTTTGCTAGTAGGAGATCTTTCGGTATGGCACTGAGAGTAGTTTTTCATAATATTATCTAGGAGTTTAGTAGCTTCTCCTAACGTGATTTCCATAAAAGTACCACCCGCGTCAGAATCTAAAATATTCCTAGATGCAAAATTCAATCCCGCATAGAAAATTTGTATAATATTCGAGAAACTCAAACCATGTGCGAGACAATTCCTAATCATTAATTTCATCCTCTCCCAAGATTGTCCAACATACTCATGATCAAGTTGCTTAAAATTCATTATATAATTCCTAAGGGAGATGATCTTAGCGGGCAGAAAGTACTTGGAGAAAAAACATCTTTACACTTATTCCACGAAACAATACTATTTTTAGGCAAAGATGAAAACCAAGTTTTAGCACTATCTCGTAGTGAGAACGAAAATAGCTTCAATTTACCAATATCGTTATCCAAATCCTTCTTATTTTGCATATCACACAACTCGATGAAAGTATTTATATGGGATGCGGCATCTTCACTAGGAAGGCCAGAAAATTGTGTATCCTCCCCGACAACGACGCCAGAAATCCTTCTTGCTACCTCTTGAGCTTGCGTTGGTTTTCCCTTGAAGAGGAAAGGGTGATGCAAAAAAGTAGATAAGTATTTCCCTCAGTTTATGAGAACCAAGGTATCAATCCAGTAGGAGGAACAAGCAAGTCACCAATGGATGCACCTACACAAACAATCAAACTCTTGCGCCCAACACTACAAAGGGATTGTCAATCCCTTCACGATTATTTGAAAGGATTAGATCCAATAGAGATAGATGTAAATGAGAATGGAAAGTAAAAGGTAAATAAATTGCAGCAAAGTATTTTTTTTGTATTTTTGGTTTATAGATCTGAAAATATATTATGGAAAGTAGACCCAGGGGCCATAGATTTCACAAGAGGCTTCTCTTTTGAAGGAAAATATCATGGTGGGTAAACAAATTACTGTCAAGCAATTGATAGAAAAGTGAATAATCATGTAGTTATCCAAGGCAATGATCATGCATATAGGCATCACGTCCGTGTCAAGTAGACCAAAACGATTCTGCATCTATTACTATTACTCCACACATCTACCGACTCCTGCCTGCATCTAGAGTATTAAGTTCATGAAGAACGTAGTAACGCATTAAGAAAGATGACATGATGTAGAGGGATAAACTCAAGCAATATTATGAAAACCCCATATTGTTACCCTTGATGCCAATACAATACCTGCCTCGCTACCCCTACTATGTCACTGGGTGAGGACATCGCAAGATTGAACCCAATACCAAGCACTTCTCCCATTGCAAGAATTACCAATCTAGTTGGCCAAACCAAACCAATAACTTGAAGAGAATTACAAGGATATGAAATCATTCATATAAGAATTCAGACAAGATTCAAATAAGATTCATGGATAATATGAACATAAACTCACAATTCATCGGATCTTGAGAAACACACCACAAAACAGGATTACATCGAACAGATCCCCATGAAGATCATGAAGAACATGGTATTGAAGATCAAAGAGAGAAAGCCATCTAGATACTAGCTCTGGACCCATAGGTCTGTGGTGGACTACTCACGCATCATCGGAGGGGCAATGGAGTTGATGTAGATGCCGTCTGTGATCGAAACCCCCTCCGGCAGATTGCCGGAAAAGGCTCCAAGATTGAATATCTCGGGAACAGAGGCTTCTGGCGGCGAAAAAGTACTTGCATGGCTCTTTTTGGTGTTGGGGGAATATTTGGATATTTATAGGATGAAGAATAGGGTTAGGAGACCTGCCAGGAGATGACAATCCTACTAGGCGTGGCCAGGGGGGTGGCCACGCCTACCAGGCTTGTGACCTCCTGCCAGGTGCCTTGGCATGCACTCCAAGCCTGGTTGATTTGTTTCCTTGCAGAAAATTTCATTCCGAAGGTTTTATTCCGTTTGGACTCCGTTTAATATTCCATATCTGCAAAACTCAAAAACAAGGAAAACACAGAAACTCGCACTAGGCTCTAGATTAATAGGTTTGTCCCAAAAAATAATATAAAATAGCATATTAATGCATATAAAACATTAAAACAGATAATATAATAGAATGCCATCATCAAAAATTATAGATGCGTTGGAGACATATCATCTGTCTCTCCCACTCTAGTTGGATCGGATTCGACTAAGGCGGTCCTTGTAGAAGGTTGAATAGCAATTTGTGTATAACCGTTGTGGTTTTGCGTAGTTAAGAATCGTTCTTGCTAGATACCCATAGCAGCCACATAAAACATGCAACAACAATTAGAGGACGTCTAACTTGTTTTTGCAGGGTATGTTGTGATATGATATGGCCAGAGACATGATGAGATATATGTGATGTATGTGATGATCATGTTTTGTATAGATTATCACGACTTGCATGTCGTTGAGTACGGCAACCGACAGGCGCCATAAGGCTGTCAATCATTAAGCGCTATGTAATGCTTTACTTTATCGCTAAGCAGTAGCAATAGTAGTAGAAGTATGGTGGGCGTGACAACCCCGATGGTGACACAATGATGGAGATCATGATCATGGAGATCACGGTGTTATGCCGGTGATGATGGAGATCATGTCGGTGCTTTGGAGATGGAGATCAAAAGCACAAGGTCATGGCCATATCATGTCACTTATGATTTGCATGTGATGTTAATCCTTTTATGCACCTTGTTTTGCTTATGACGATGGTAGCATTATAAGGTGATACCTCACTAAAATTTCAAGATAAAATTGTGTTCTCCCAAAGTGTGCACCATTGCAAAAGTTCATCATTTCGAAGCACCACGTGATGATCGGGTGTGATAGACTCTACGTTCACATACAACGGGTGCAAGCCAGTGTTGCACATGAGGAACACTTGGGTTAAACTTGACGAGCCTAGCATGTGCAGACATGGCCTTGGAACACAGGAGACCGAAAGGTCAAACATGAGTCATATAGTAGATATGATCAACATGGAGATGTTCATCATTGAAACCACCTCATCTCACATGATGATTGGAATTGGGTTGGTTGATTTGGATCATGTTACAGTTAGACAACCTGAGGGATGTTGATTTGAGTGGGAGGTCTTAAGTAATACGATTAATTGAACTCATTATCATGAACATAGTCAAAGTGTCTTTGCAAATTATGTTGTAGATCAATAGCACATGCTATAGCTCCCCTGAATTTTTATACATGCCTAGAGAAAAAGTAAGTTGAAAGATGATGGTAGCAATTATGCAGACTAGGTCTGTAAACTGAGGATTGTCCTCATTGCTGCACAGAAGGCTTATGTCCTTGATGCACCTCTCGGTGCGCCACCCCCTCTAGCATCGTCTGTGGATGTTGTGAACATCTGAAAGGGGCGTTGTGATGACTACTTGATAGTTTAGTGCGCCATGCATTACGGCTTAGAATTGAGGCTCCAAATAAGTTTTGAACATCACAAAGCATATGAGATGTTCCAAGAGCCGGAATTAAGATTTTGGGCTCGTGCCCGTGTCGAGAGGTATGAGACCTCTACCAAGATTCTTTGCCTACAAGATGAAGGAGAATAGCTCAATCGGTGAGCATGTACTCAGATTGTGTGGGTGCTTGATACGTCTCCAATGTATCTATAATTTTTTATTGTGTCATGCTATTATATTATCTATTTTGGATGTTTTATATGCATTAATATGCTATTTTATATTATTTTTGGGACAAACTTATTAATCTAGAGCCTAGTATCAGTTTCTATTTTCCTTGTTTTTGAGTATTGCAGATATGGAATATTAAACAAAGTCCAAACAGAATAAAATCTTTGTAATGATTTTTTTGGAACGAAAGAGATCTACCAGGTTTGGAGTGCACAGCTGGGAAGCTGCCATGAGGTCACAAGCCAGGGGGGCGCGACCACCCCCTGGCCACGCCTAGCAGGCTTGCCACCTCCTGTCAGGTCTCCTTGCCTTAATCTTCGTCCTATAAATACCCAAATATTCCCCCAATACCAAAAATATCCACATAGATACTTTTCCACCACCAGAAGCTTCTATTCCCAAGAGATCCAATCTTGGAGCCTTTTCCGGTAATCTACCGGAGGAAGATTCGATCACGGAGGGCATCTACATCAACTCCATTGCCCCTCCGATGATGCATGAGTAGTCCACCACAGACCTACGGGTCCATATCTAGTAGCTAGATGGCTTGTTCTCTCTCTTTGTGCTTCAATACCATGTTCTTCATGATCTTCATGGAGATCTATCCGATGTAATACTCTTTTGCGGTGTGTTTGTCGAGATCTGATGAATTGTGGGTTTATGTTCAAATTATCCATGAACATTATTTGAGTCTTTTCCGAATTCTTATATGCATGATTTCATATATTTGCAAGTATCTTTCATTTATTGGTTTGGTCTGGCCTACTAGATTGTTAATTCTTGCAATGGGAGAAGTGCTTAGTTTTCGGTTCAATCTTGCGGTGTCCTCACCCAGTGACAAAGTAGGGGTAGCGAGGCACGTATTGTATTGTTGACATCAAGGGTAACAAGATGGAGTTTTCATCATATTGCTTGAGTTTATCCCTCTACATCATGTCATCTTACCCAATGCGTTACTCTCTTCTTCATGAACTTAATACTCTAGATGCACACAGGAGTCGGTCGATGTGTGGAGTAATAGTAGTAGATGCAGAATCGTTTCAGTCTACTTGACATGGACATGATGCTTATATGCGTAATTATTGCCTTGGATATCTTCATAATTATTCGCTTTTCTATCAATTGTTGACAGTAATTTGTTCACCCACCGTGATAATTTCCTTCAAGAGAGAAGCTTCTAGTGAAATCTATGGCCCCCGGGTCTACTTTCCATAATATATTTTTAGATCTATAAACCAAAAATACCAAAAATACCTTGCTGAAATTTATTTACTTTTTACTTTCCACAATCTATTCCATCTATCTTTATCAGATCTAATGCTTGCAAATAACCGTGAAGGGATTGACAACCCCTTTATAGCGTTGGGTGCATGAGTTTGATTGTTTGTGTAGGTGCATCCATTGGTGACTTGCTTGTTCCTCCTACTGTATTGATACCTTGGTTCTCAACAACTGAGGGAAATACTTATCTACTTGGATGCATCACCCTTTCCTCTTCAAGGGAAAACCAATGCAAGCTCAAGAGGTAGCAAGAAGGATTTCTGGCGCCGTTGTCGGGGAGGATACACATCAAGCCTACGAAGTACCCATCACAAACTCATCTCTTGCATTTACATTATTTGTCATTTGCCTCTCGTTTTCCTCTCCCCCACTTCTAAAACGATTTTCAGAAAATACCAAAAAGATTTTCTTTTTTATTCGCCTTTCTTCCATTCGCCTTTTCGTTTGCCTTTTGTTTGCTTGCATGCTTTATGATTCGTTGCCACCATGTCTCAATCTGGAAAAGGTTATCATTGAAAAATTTGAGGGTATTACTAGTGCTAATCTTGGGAAAAAATTTGGATCTTTCTCTCTAGATCATGAATCTAAACCTCCTCCTAATTATAAAGTTAAAACTTTTCAAGTGGGAGACGGTAATATTATTGGGAAGAGTGTTATTCAAGAATTCTTTGATTATACCAGAGCAATGCCTATGAATAAGAAATCTATTCTTCTTAGCACAAATTGTTATGCTGATGCTATTGCCATGCTTGTTGAAAAATTGGAAAGGAAATTTGTGCACATTCACCCCGCTTTGCAAGAGGTGTTTCATGAAATTCCCAAAATTAATCATCCTAAGTACAAAAAGATTGCCACGATCATCCTTATGCATGAATTTGATTTTATCATACAAGAAGCTCGGGAATTTTTTGCTTTCTATAAAAAGGATATTGAGCACCCTCCGATTAAAGAAATCCTACACGATAAAGAAACCTTGCGTGGCTTTGAGTCTAGGGATTTTCAATCTTACCATGATAATCTTAGAAGAAGAGTTCCCTATTTGGAAATTACTCAAACCATTTACCTTGAAACCTATGACGAATTTGGTTGGATCACTAGGGGCATTTATGTAGGATTCAAGGATGATTTGTGAGCCTGTCAAAAATAAGATACACATTTTATATGATGATATATATGGTGATGATCCAGGTGATGAGAATGGATTACATACCAAATATGATAACACCTAGATCTATTGCGTTTTGCCAAGCTAGGGGCGTTAAACAATAGCGCTTGTTGGGAGGCAACCCAATTTTATTTTTATGTTTTGTTTTTGCTTCTGTGTTTGAGTGTTTCCCACATTACTACTTCTGTAGTAATTGTGTTTTGGTGTTTTAATTAGTGTTTGAGCCAAGTAAGACCTTTGGGATGGTCTAGGGTGGCTGTTGATTTGATCTTGCTAAAAAACAGAAACTTTTGCGCCCAGTCCAGGAATTATATAAAATTTTAGAGCATCGAATGAGTTTGAAAGTTTTACAAAAGATTTAAATACAACTTTCCCAGGGTTTCCTAATTTGTCAGAATTTTTTGAGTTACAGAAGTATACGAAGTTTTCAGATTGCTACATACTATTCTGTTTTTGACACATTCTGTTTTCTTTGTGTTGTGTACATATTTTGATGTATCTATGGGTTGTATCGGGGGGTATGAACCATGGATAAGTTAGAATAAAGTAGTTATTTCACCAATATATATAAATAATGAGTTCACAACAGTACCTAAAGTGGTGATTTATTTTCTTATACTAACGGATCTCACGAGTTTTCTGTTAAGTTTTGTGTTGTGAAGTTTTCAAGTTTTGGGTAAAGATTTGATGGACTATGGAATAAGGAGTGGCAAGGTCCTAAGGTTGGGGATGCCCCAGGCACCCCAAGTCATATTCAAGGATGCCAAAGAGCCTAAGCTTGGGGATGCCCAGGAAAGCATCCCCTCTTTCGTCTTCAATCCATCGGTAAATTTACTTGAGGCTATATTTTTATTCACCACATGATCTGTGTTTTGCTTGGAGCGTCTTGTATGATATGAGTCTTTGCTTTTTAGTTTACCACAATCATCCTTGATGCACACATCTTTTGAGAGATACACGCATTAATCGTGAATTTATTACAATACTCTATGTGCTTCACTTATATCTTTTGAGATTGGCAATTTTGCTCTAGTGCTTCACTTATACCTTTTTAGAGCACAGTGGTGTTCCATTTTATAGAAATAATTGAACTCTCATACCTCACTTATATTATTTTGAGAATCTCTAAACAGCATGGTAATTGATTTAGGTTATGAATTTAGTCCTAATATGATAGGCATCCAAGAGGTATATAATAAAAACTTCCATATTAAGTGCATTGAGTATTATGAGAAGTTTGATTCCTTGCATAAAGTTTCAAGATATAAAGATGGTAATGTTAAGAGTCATGTTAGGAAGTAATTGTGAATTGGTAAAAATACTTTTGTAAATGTTTGTCATTCCCGTAGCATGCACGTATGGTGAACCGTTATGTAAGGAAGTCGGAGCATGATTTGTTTATAGATTGTCGACCTTTGTGTGAGGGCCGGGAGCGCGATGTGGTTTACTCCTACCAACCTCTCCCCTAGGGGCATGCGTCTAGTGCTTTGCTTCGATGACTAATAGACTTGTGCAATAAGTATGTGAGTTCTTTATTACTAATGTGAGTCCATGCATTATACGCACTCTCACCCTTCCACCTTTGCTAGCCTCCCTAGTACCGCACAACTTTTGCCGGTGTGATAAACCCACCTTCCTCAAAACAGCCACCATATATATTTCCTCAAAACAGCCACCATACCTACCTATTATGGCATTTCCATAGCCATTCCGAGATAAATTGCCATGCAACTCCCAGCGTTCCATTTATTATGACACACACCATCATTTTCATATTGCTTTGCATGATCATAAGATAGCTAGCATGATGTTTTCATGGCTTGTCCGTTTATTATGTCATTCGCTATGCTAGATCACTGCACATCCCGGTACACCGCCAGCGGCATTCTTATAGAGTCATACTTTGTTCTAGTTATCGAGTTGTAATTCTTGAGTTGTAAGTAAATAAAAGTGTGATAACCATCATTATTAGAGTATTGTCCCATGTGAGGAAAGGATGATGGAAGCTATGATTGCCTCACAAGTGGGGACGAGACTCCGGACTTCATGAAAATAAAAGAGGCCCGCAAATCCCAAATAAAAAAGGCCTTAGATATCCATCAAAAATAATTAAAAAAAGAGAGAAAAGAGAGAAGGGACAATGCTACTATTTTTTCCACACTTTTGCTCCAAAGTAGCACCATGATCTTCATGATAGATAGTCTCCTATGTTGTCACTTTCATATACTAGTGGGAATTTTCATTATATAACTTGGCTTGTATATTCCAATGATGGGATTCCTCAAATAGCCCTAGGTCATTATGAGCAAGCAATTTGGATGCACACTGTCGAGGATTTGTCACGGCAGATGTCCGGGTGAACGGACTTAGGTTCGGGGCGAGACACAACTACGTGGCGGCTTGAAGGGGTTGATCGGAATCGAGAAGACACGGAGTTTTACCCAGGTTCGGCCCCTCTGATGGAGGTAAAAGCCTACATCCTGCTTGTTTGGTATTGATGATGATGAAGATCTCTCGGTTACAAGGGTTCTAATTGCTACCTCTAATCTCTTGTGTTGCTAATCTCTTGTGTTGTCTAAACTTGTAGACTTGTGTCTCTTGAGAACTTGTCCCTCTAGGGGTGCTCTACCCCTCCTTATATAAGTGGAGAGGGTAGGTTTAAAAATAGAGTCCTACTAGGAGTAGGATTAGGACTAGCCTCTCACGAATCCTACTCCGGGTCTTATTTCCTTTAAGGGAATCCTTCTCTCTTCGGGCCTTCTCATGTGAGCCGCCAGGCGCCGGCTCACCTGCCGGGGCTTGGGCTTGGTCATCCTGCGACCCGCCTGCCGGGTCATTAATAAGAAGTCATGTCTTTATGGGGTCTCCTGTGAGTCGCCAGGCCGGGTCATACCATGGGGTATATCCCCGTCATTAGCCCCCAGGTTAGCTTGAATTTATTCATGGTAAGCTCCTGAAACAAGAGTAACAAATATGTTAAGTGGCTGGCTTGCTCCTTTGACCGGCTTATAAAATGGCTTCTCAGAAATTTGGGTCTTTTCTCCATATGAACGAGTCGTCTTGATAATCATCTTGCTTTGCTTGTTAGTGTCTTTTGAAAAATATTGAGAATAGAACACCCATATGCCATTGAGTTGGCTTCCAATACTCTTGGCGGGTCATCTCCGCCGGGTCATGATCATTGATGATGTCGGGTGATTATCGTTGGTGACTCCGGGTTAAATAACTATAATCCTGCTGACTTGATAAATATTGGGATGACAATCCATCTGATGTAGAACCAGACTTCCATTGTTGTGAAGCAGGGCGGCTTATATAAACTCTAGCGGGTTATGATCTTTTGATAACACCGGGTCATAAGTGTTGGTGACGCCGGGTCTAACAACTGAACTCCATATTTAATATCTTGAAAATTCTCCTCAAAGTTTTTGATATGTCCATATTACCTGTAGCCCCCAAGCTCCGAGATTATCCATGATAACTTGGTGCTTTGCAAATAACATTTTGGACTGTGTAGCCCCCAAGTGACGGGTTGTCCTGCCTGAAGCAACCTGGGACTTATAATTGCCTTATATCTTATAATGCTTCGGCAGGTGTAGCTCCCAAGGGCCGGCTCATCAGAATGTGATGCGCCGGGTCTTCAATTTGAATCTCTTAATCTGTTGGAACAGCTGAATACTGTAGCCCCCAAGTGTCGGGTCGCACGCCTATGACGACTTGGGACTTTATAAAAGCTGATTTGAGCGGCGTAGCCCCCAAGTGCCGGGTCAGTAAGAATTATTGGGCTGGGACTTTTTAGAAAAATATAGAAGGGCTGGCTCATTTTCTTGAGATAACATGGTCTTGCTGACGATGTAATGGTTTGAAAACCGGCTTGCATTAGCCCCCAAGTGCCATGGTGCATGCTTGCAGCGACATGGGACTTGCATAATTGATATAAACTTGGACTTTGGATAATGTAGCCCCCAAGTGCCGGGTGGTCTGCCTGCGGTGACTCGGGACTATGTGAGAATAATACGTCTCACCATAATTTGTTGAATGAATCTTTGACCATGGTCGAAATATAACCTGAAATGAATATCCTAGAATGATTCCTTTGTCTTTGACATGAAATTCCTGCTCGTGGTTGCGGTGCAATCCGGAAAATATAAGTTTGAGAAATCCATGAGTGTTGTATATTACTACAGAGCTCAATTAAAGAAATCCGAGAATCGGCCAATTAGATGACACGGCATTATATCTGATACGGTGGCTCTTGAAAGATAATAATTTCTCCGAGCTGGTTTGAAAAAATCCCAATCATTTATTATTGGTTATGATAAACCATGAAGATCCAGCCATGTTGGCTATTAAAAATCCATTTTATTTTGCACAATACTTTAACGGCGGCTCATCTTAAGAGATAAAACCTGCAAAAAATGAACAAGACAGAATATATTCTGCATTGTTGTGTGGGCGGCTTTAAAGAAGCTCAACCCGGAGATGTATACCTTTCATAACATTGATCCTTTTCTCATAATCTTGATCTGACCCAGCTTGATAAGCCGGCAAGTTACCTGGAGGTTGGGAAGCCCTCTTGAATAATCCACGATTGACATGTCAACCGGAATGGCATAAAGCCGGCTGTTTGCAGGGCAATGTAAGTTGTACCTAAAGGTAAGAAGCCTCCTGTTAACGTTTGAATGTTGTATGCGCAGACGCCGGGTGTCGATGGGAGATGTAAGCTATACCCTAAGGCAAGAAGCCTCCATCGACAACCGTGGCTAATGATTAGCCTGAAACGGCATAAAGCTGGCTGTTTGAAGGGAGATGTAAGCTATACCCAAAGGCAAGAAGCCTCCTTCAATAGCTACAGTTGATAAGCAACTGAGTTTTGGCGTAAAACGCCGGTTGTTAGGGTGAGATAAGCGAACCCATCGGTAAGAAGCCTCCTTCGACAACCGCGGTTAATAAGTAACCGAAAGTGGCATAAAGCCGGCCATTAGGGTGAGATAAGCGATACCCGTCGGTAAGAAGCCCCCTTCGATGGCCGCAGTTGATAAGCAACTGGAATTTGGTGTACACGCTGTTGTCTTAGGGTCATATAAGCTATACCAAAGGTAAGAAGCCTCCATCAACAACAGCGCTTAATGTAACCAAACTAGGATTCGATGCTTGAATTCACACTAGTTCAGGGTCTCTAGGCGAGATTGGCCGTCAATTTCTTGAACCGGCTCAGGGTCTCTAGGCGAGATTGGCCGTCAATTTCTTGAACCGGCTCAGGGTCTCTATGCAAGATTGGTCGTCAATTTCTTGAACCGGCTCAGGGTCTCTAGGCGAGATTGGTCGTCAATTTCTTGAACCGGCTCAGGGTCTCTAGGCGAGATTAGCCCTCAAATTCTTGAACCAGCTCAGGGTCTCTAGGCGAGATTGACTGGTAAGAGTTCAGCAGGTCACCTCAATCTTAGCTGGTACAGGGTCTCTATCGAGATTGGCCGTCAATTCTTTGAACCGGCTCAGGGTCTCTAGGCGAGATTAACCGCTAAGGCAGGCGGGTCACATAGCGGAGCAACATCAATCTTATAAGCCGCCATCGTGTATGAAGAAACGACAGAAGCTCCAAATGTTTTTATGATGATCCAATGATCCGGGCGCCCATGTTTGAATGGTGCATTATGGCGGTCCGTCCTCTTGGGCAACTTTTAATCATCCTCCAATAATGTAGTAGCCCCTAGGATTGGGTTTTATTTTGCAAAGACCCAGGGTTCTTGTTAAAAACGACCAAACGTGTCCTGCCATGTCTGTAGCCCTCGAGCCTCAAGTTGACTCGAAGAGGCGGCTTGAGGATCTTCACTGGAAGTTTGAGGTTGGCCGTGGCGGGTTATAGATGATCCCGTATGAATTGCTTCAATAATCCGGTCGATGGTTTGTTCCGGCTTGTTTGTTGAAGTGAATCAAACTGTAGTGACTGCAACTTGCGTGCCTGTCCATTGGGCGGCTCGTATTGATGAGCACTGCACCGATATGTTGATGTAGACGTAGAAATCATCCACGACATTATAAGCCGGTACGGGTGGCGAGAATCGGCTATGGCATTTGCAAGCCGGTGCGGGTGGCGAGAGTCGGCTACGGCATTATAAACCGGTGTTGTCGCGAGAGGTAACCATGGTGTTGTAAGCTGGCACAGTCGCGACACGGATAAATACCCATACAGAATGATGCCGACGTGTGCTCCGTCTCTGCGGTATAATGCCCCTGGCAGTAAATAGTGGCCCTATGTAAAAACTGTACTGACCAAAGTAATTGTTCTCACAAAAAAGTTAATATACATGATAGAACACATATGATAGACATCACCTGTTTTGTTTGAAAGATGATCTGTAATCGACGTCTCGCCGGATGCCCTATCAAAGCAATAGTAGCACCCACATGGCCTTTCTTTTTTTTCTTTTTTTTTCGGGCCCCCACTCTCACCCTTTTCCTTATATTCCCATCGACCGCATGACTCGGGGTGAGGCAAACGGCCTTCCTGGCAATGGAACCCATGGTGACGGCAGTAGGCACGTGGTGGGAGCCGACCTTGGCACGGCAGAGCCGGCGACCAGGGGTGGAAATGGCGTTAGCGGCCGGGGGCGACGGTGAGGCCCTGGCGGAGGTGCTTAGGAAAAACGGCAGCGGTGACGGCGCGCAGATGTGGGAGCCAAGGTGGATCCGGCGAGCAGGGGCATAGCGGCGGTGGGTTGTGGCAATAGAGGCGGCTTGAGGCGAGCATGGATGGCGTAGCCATGGCAGCTCGGTGAGCGCGCGATCGGGAGCCGGCCGAGCGGCGTGTGGAGGTGGGAGTGACTCGCCGGCAGGAGCGGCGCGCGACGAGGCGGCTTTGGCGGCAGGAGCAGCGGTACGGTGCCGAGCCAGCAGAAACTCGGCACGGGAGAGCTGAAAAACACGGTTGTTGCTGGTTCTGTTTCGGCGAGAAGCTGTGCCGGTCACGATGGCTGTAGCAGCTCCGACACCACAGGAGGGATGACGAACAAGCTGGCGCTCGTGGGGTGTGGCAGTAGTGACGAGGCAAGACGGCGCTGGCGCTGGCGGTGGTGCTGGCTCCGCGGTGGGAGTGCAGCGGCCGGAGATGACTTGAAGCAGGTCGGGTCAAGGCGACGGCTCGAACGGGGCGAAGCTGCTGCTGCTGGCAGATGCGGTCGCGGTGAGGTGAGCTGGCGAGGGCATCGTCACGGCGGCCCAACGCTGCGCGGTGGCTCAAGGAGGACGGAGGCGGCCATTGATGGAGTGAGGTTGCGCCGGCGGAGAGGAACGCTGGAGGCACGACGGAGTCAACGGCTGTCGGACACGCCGGGGCAAGCCATGGTGAACAAGAGTAAGAGCTCGTCTGGCCGGCGTGGCGGTTCGCGCAGAGCAGACTGCTGCAAGGCGCGCGTGAGGTCGAGGTGAGGCGACGCTGCGGAGTGAACGGCCGTGGCGCAGCACGGCGATGGCGGCCGCGACGGATGGCTTGAAGTAGTAACGAGGCACAAGGCGAGGCGGCTCGGTGATCCGGGGAGGCAGGAACAAGGCTGGTGCAACGCGCAGCGTGGCCCGACTGGTCCTGGCCTGCGCGGTAATGCGAGGTGAGCGGTGGTTGGTGCGGCAATGCGAGGCCGGCTCGGACGCGAGGTCCAGGCCGAGTCCATATGTATGTTTATCTCCGGGTCGTGACCAAAATCCTTAGATCAATGCTTGTTCCATCCACGAAAGCTCACATACGTGGGATGAAATATTTTTGGAACCTAGGCATGAACCTTGGTACATAGATGTATTGGGATAACAACACTACTACTTTGCCAGATTTGCATACTGATCTGGCGTTGATCTACTCCGCTCATAGATCATGGCAGATCGAGTTTCTAATTTCATCTATAACCTGACCATTTTAATCTTCGAGCTGCTCTTGGCCGCGGTGTGCGGATTGGATTGCTGGCGCGAATTCTTCCAAACTAATCTTCCAGGCGTGGTAATACTTCCGGGCCGGCTCTTCTGGATCCGGCTGATCATAAGCTTTTTGATTCCTAAGAAATATTCCTTCAAGAACACAACATCACCATGCGTTGCCCCACGGTGGGCGCCAACTGTCGAGGATTTGTCACGGCAGATGTCCGGGTGAACGGACTTAGGTTCGGGGCGAGACGCAACTATGTGGCGGCTTGAAGGGGTTGATCGGAATCGAGAAGACACGGAGTTTTACCCAGGTTCGGCCCCTCCGATGGAGGTAAAAGCCTACATCCTGCTTGTCTGGTATTTATGATGATGAAGATCTCTCGGTTACAAGGGTGCTAATTGCTACCTCTAATCTCTTGTGTTGCTAATCTCTTGTGTTGCTAATCTCTTGTGTTGTCTAAACTTGTAGACTTGTGTCTCTTGAGAACTTGTCCCTCTAGGGGTGCTCTACTCCTCCTTATATAAGTGGAGAGGGTAGGTTTACAAATAGAGTCCTACTAGGAGTAGGAGTAGGACTAGCCTCTCACAAATCTTACTCCGGGTCTTATTTCCTTTAAGGAATCCTTCTCTCTTCGGGCCTTCTCTTGTGAGCCGCCAGGCGCCGGCTCACCCGCCAGGTCTTGGGCTTGGTCATCCCGCGACCCGCCTGCCCGGTCATTAATAAGATGTCATGTCTTTATGGGGTCTCCTATGAGTCGCCAGGCCGGGTCATACCATGGGGTATATCCCCGTCACACACCCACTTAGTTTCCTTTTGAGCTTTCATACACTTATAGCTCTAGTGCATCCGTTGCATGGCAATCCCTACTCACTCACATTGATATCTATTAATGGGCATCTCCATAGCCCGTTGATACGCCTAGTTGATGTGAGACTATCTTCTCCTTTTCCTTCACAACCTCCACCATATTCTATTCCACCTATAGTGCTATATCCATGGCTCACGCTCATGTATTGCATGAGAGTTGAAAAAGTTTGAGAAAATAAAAGTGTGAAACAATTGCTTGACTTGTCATCGGGGTTGTACATGATGTAAATACTTTGTGTGGGGAAGATGGAGCATAACCAGACTATATGATATTGTAGGGGTAACTTTCTTTTGCCTTTTTATTTTGAAGAGACACAATTGCTTTGCTAGTATGCTTGAAATATTATTGTTTTTATGTCAACATTACGCTTTTGTTTTGAGTCTTACGGGTTTGAATATTCATGCCACAATAAAGAATATTACATCATAAATATGTTAGGTAGCACTCCACATAAAAAAATCTGTTTTTATTATTTACCTACTCGAGGACGAGCAGGAATTAACCTTGGGGATGTTGATACGTCTCCAACGTATCTATAATTTTTGATTGTGTCATGCTATTATATTATCTGTTTTGGATGTTTTATATGCATTAATATGCTATTTTATATTATTTTTGGGACTAAATTATTAATCTAGAGCCTAGTGCCAGTTTTTGTTTTTCCTTTTTTTGAGTATTGCATATATGGAATATTAAACGGAGTCCAAATGAAATAAAACCTTCGCGATGATTTTTCTGGAACGAAAGAGATCTACCAGGCTTGGAGTGCACGATAGGGAAGCTGCCAGGAGGTCACAAGCCAGGGGGCGCGGCCACCCCCCTGGCCGCACCTGGTAGGCTTGCCACCTCCTGGCATGTCTCCTTGCCCTAATCTTCATCCTATAAATACCCAAATATCCCCCCAATACAAAAAAGAGCCACACAAATACTTTTCCGCCGACAGAAGCCTCCGGTCCCGAGAGATCCAATCTTGGAGCTTTTTCCGGTAATCTGCTGGAGGGGGATTCGATCATGGAGGGCATCTACATCAACTCCATTGCCCCTCCAATGATGTGTGGGTAGTCCACCACACATGTACAGGTCCATAGCTAGTGGCTAGATGGCTTCTTATATCTCTTTGTGCTTCAATACCATGTTCTTCATGATATTCATGGAGATCTATTCGATGTAATACTCTTTTGTGGTGTGTTTGTCGAGATCCGATGAATTCTGGGTTTATGTTCAGATTATCCATGAATATTATTTGAGTCTTTTCTGAATTCTTATATGCATGATTTCATATCTTTGCAAGTCTCTTCGAGTTATTGGCTTGGTTTGGCCAAATAGATTGGTAATTCTTGCAATGGGAGAAGTGCTTAGTTTTGGGTTAAATATTGCGGTGTCCTCACCCGGCGACAAAGTAGGGGTAGAGAGGCACGTATTGTATTGTTGCCATCATGGGTAACAAGATGGGCTTTTCATCATATTGCTTGAGTTTATCCCTCTACATCATGTCATCTTACCCAATGTGCTACTCTGTTCTTCATGAACTTAATACTCTAGATGCACACATGAGTTGGTCGATGTGTGGAGTAATAGAAGTAGATGCAGAATCATTTCGGTCTACTTGAAGCAGACATGATGCCTATATGCATAATTATTGCCTTGGATATCTTCATAATTATTCGCTTTTCTATCAATTGCTCGACAGTAATTTGTTCACCCATCGTGATAATTTCTATCAAGAGAGAAGCCTCTAGTGAAACCTATGGCCCCTGAGTCTACTTTCCATAATATACTTTCAGATCTATTAACCGAAAATACCTTGCTGCAATTTATTTACTTTTTACTTTCCGCAATCTATTAGATCTATCTTTATCATATCTAATCCTTGCAAATAACCGTGAAGGGATTGACAACCCTTTGGTGACTTGCTTGTTTCTCCTACTGGATTGATACCTTGGTTTTCAACAACTGAGGGAAATACTTATCTACTTTGCTGCATGACCCTTTCCTCTTCAAGGTAAAACCAACGCAAGCCCAAGAGGTAGTAGTGCTGCAAATCACTTGAATCGAGTGGGAGTTGATCTTCCAGATAAGATAGTGATTAACATAGTTCTCCAAGTCACTGCCACCAAGCTACTAGAGCTTCGTGATGAACTATAACATGTTAGGGACAGATGATCCCATGAGCTAGTCGCGATGTTCGACACCGTGAAGATAGAAATCAAGAAGGAGCATCAAATGTTGATGGTTAGTAAAACCACAAGTTTCGAGAAGGGGAAGGGCAAGAAGGGAAACTTCATTAATGGCAAGCCATTTGCTGCTCGAGTGAAGAAACCCAAGGTTGAACCCAAACCCGAGACTAAGTGATTCTATTATGAGGAGAATGGTCACTGGAGCGGAACTGCCCTAGATGTTTGGTAAATAAGAAGGCTGAAAGTGCGTTATATCGACTCTAGGGGGGTGAATAGGCGATTTTTACAAATTCATCACTTGAGGAATTTGAAATGTGATGAATAACTAGCAGAGGAATAAGTACTCAAGTGCATGAGAAACATAGCAATAGCGTAGTCATCACGATGAAATAAAACATGCACAGATTACAGGTAGCGTGATACAAGATAAGCAGGTGAGGAACAAGGAAGCTTGAAGAATTTGAGGTGAGGAAATTGTGGAAGTCTTCAGTCAAATTCTTCAAACAATAATGATCAATTTCATCAACAGGTATGCGAGGAAATGAAAGGGTTGAGGAAATATAACCAGGTAGCTCGATGAAGACAATGATTTGATGACCCAGTTCCAACTGCTGTGACAGTCGTACGTCTGGTTTGGAGCGGACTAGTATTTAAACCAGAGGACACACAATCCTAGGACACACAATCCTTACCGTATTCTCCTTGAGCTAAGGTCACAAAGTCCTCGCCCAACACTCGTGGTAAGTCTTCAGGGTAGACTTCCAAAACCCTCACAAGTTTGTCATTCGGCGATCCACAATTGACTACTGGATGCTCTAGACCAAGGTCACTCAATGATCCCCAACTGACTACAGGATGCACTAGACAATGACGCCTAACCGTTTGGAAGATACATAGTCTTCAAAGTAACAAGCGTCTATTCCACACAGGAACAATCTCTTCAGTGATGCTCAATCACTTTGGGTTTGGTGGTTTGGATTTTGGTTTTTCTTAGTGATGATTTTCTGTCAAAGTCCTCGGAGGATGGGTTGCTCTCAAATGACAAGTGTCAGTGTAGCGACCCGACCTGAAAGGTCGAATCTCCGGTGTTTCCGTACCATCCCAAGATCATGCTGGTACACACACGGTACATCAATGTATATATCAAAGGGAAATCACACAGCATTATATTAATCGAAATCTCATATCGAGTCCTTTATTACAATAAAAATTGCAATAAAGTGGCTGAAAGCCAACTCATGAGAATATCTAAATCTTGCGGAAGCGTCGAAGGTAGATGAGTCCATCTGACTCCAAGGGCATTTCACCGAGCATAGAACGTGTCCTCACTCCTGGTCGGAAAAATACTTTGGAACATGATAGGTTGCAGCCGTGTAGGTCAGCATATGGAATATGCCGGCAAAGTCACAAGAGAGGGGTGAAAAGATAATCATCTAATCTACATGCTTATATGGCAGGTGGGGTGGTAAGTTTTTGCGTAAAGCCAATTTTTCCTACATCAAGAGAGGGCTAAGCAAAATATTACTAAGTTGGTTGATTAATGAGATGGTTCCACCAACCAATTCTCATACCCAAATTGTTAATACCCACATCATCATATTAATTGTGTTGAGAGTTCCGAATGTTTCAGTTCCTTTGGCTCAAGTCGTCCATGACCGTGGACACGGCTAATCGATTAGGTTTGAGTACTCTGCAGAGTTTTACACACGTTCCCCACAAGATTTGGTCGCCTCCGTTTGATTTCTCGCACTTCAGGGTGTTTGAGAAACGGATGACCAAAACATGGTCTTCCAAAGGGTTTCCCTGCGACTCTGACGGTGCCCATCCTTTCCTACCGTTCTTCTACATCTCGTAGCACCGCCTGTCCAGGGTCACCATGATATCCAACCAAGCCAGAGCCCATAATGACTTGTGGCTGTGCAGGTAAGCCTTGGGTCTTGAAGCACCCATCCATCTCTTTGTGCCTGGGTGGACCTTTCCGCGTGAATACTGGCCATCTCCAGCATCACCTAGGCAAATCCACTGGTTTCTCCAGGGTGCCGTTCAACCATCATCCACCCAGAGGTATGTTGAAAACTCGGAGTCTTGAAGTCTTGATCATTATGTAGGTCTTGAAATTATTAACTCTCTCAACTCTCATGAATCACACAACCAACCCCATCTACTAATAGCATAGCAAAAAGTCAAACAATGTTTCCCGGGGCCAATGTGTCAAAGAGTTTGAGGGGGTACCTACCACATGATACTACTACAATGTAACCAAGTTTCCAACTAACCTATCTTGCATGCAATTGGGGAAGATGGTAGAACTAATGCATATAAAACATGGGTAAACATGATCAAAGTGACTTGCCTGATTGATGATCTTCGTACGCGAGTGACTCTAAGTAACAAGCTTCGCACTCCGGATAATCTAACGAAGCAAACAAGAGCACTCAAATAAGCATACAACAAAATATTGTAACTCACAACCATCAACCATGAACTAGTAACTAATCAAGACAAAACAATGCATAAAAATCACAAGCAAGAAAACACACAAAGTTTTGTTTTCTAAAAGATGATTGATAAAACACTACTAACATAATGAAACTATTGGTATTAACCAAAACAATAGTTGACAGCAAGAAAACAATAAAATATTTTATTAATAAAAAGAATAAAACCAAATTAAGTTTGTTGGGAAAACTTTTAGTAAAGTTTTTGAAAGTTTTGATAAACACTATATGAAACAACTATAGTTTACTAACAAAAGAGCAAAACAAAACTTATTATTTATTAACAAAACATGTTCTTAACAGGGAAGAATTTACAAATAAACTTGTCTTAGAAAACAAAATTAAATTATATAAAACTTTGTTGAAAGAAAACTATTACTAACTAGTTGTTTTAGTTCAAATTAAACCTATTTGAAAAAATGTGTTGAGATTCCTATGTTAATAAAGAAACAAACTAAGCAAATTTATATTTTTATTAACATAAGTAAAACACCTAAAGTTTAACTAACAGAACCTATTAAACAAATAAAACTAAATCTAAGTTAAACTAACTAAAACTAAGTAAATAAAACTATACTATAATACTAGGCAGATTCTGTTTATAGCTAAAACACTAATCAAAAACATTCTAAAAATCCTCAAACTAAGCAATCTGATAGTCCTAACTAATACCAAGCAGTAGCAAAAAGATTCATATCAAAATCTATTTTCAAACTCTAGTTATTCAGATTTGATATTTGAGCAAATTTGATTCAATTCAAATTTTATAGTTCAAATTTGAAATTTAAAGGTACAGGGTGAAACTACATGAAAAATGTGAACTATTGCAAAAAGAATCAACTCAAAATATTAAACAGATTAAAAGTTATTCACAAAACAAAATCAGAACAGGTTCTGTTTTCTAAACAAAATCAGAAAAGGGTGAAATATCTACCGGACGGCCAGGGGTGACGTTGCACTATCCTATTGGCTGGCTAGCGCGTGCGTTGGATGGTTGCGGGCGGTCGACCGGACCGAATAGGAAAACGATTCGGGGATTAATGGTTCTAATCCTACCCGTTGCGTCTGGATCGGAGGGAGGGGGTGAGTTCGAAGATTTTACCGGAGGGGGAGGTGGACTCCGACGATGGTGACGACGACCGGTGGTCGAGGACGCCGCCGGAGGTGGCTCTGGTGGTCGAAACGGAGCGCGGACGGGCTCAGACGGCGGAGGAGGTCCTCCGGTGCCGATTGGTGGTGTCGGAGAGGGGCGAGGATGACCGAGGCGATGGCTACGGGCGATGGGAGCTCCGGTGGTGGAAGCAACTCCGGCGAGGAATTTGGCAGCGCCTCGGCGAGGTAGAGAGGGGGCTCGGGGGGAAACGGAGAGAGGAGGGGCAACACTACTTATAGGATGCTCGGGGGGTGCGGGGGAGGAGAGAGGAGAGAGATCCGGGGGGAAGAAACTACCGGCGGCAGCACGCGCGGGAGGAAGAAGGCGACCGCGCGGGGCGAACGGTCGGTCGGGGTGGGACCCAGTGTCAGAGAGAGGGAGCGAGGACTGTGCGTCGGTCGGCCGGCTCGTATTAATTTCGCGAGTAACTGCCGTGGGCCGGCCCGTTTAATACTAAAACCGTTACTCTTTTTATTAACTAGAGTAGTAAAACGTCTTTAAAAGCATTCAAAACATTTTTAACAATAGGAGTATTATATATCAAAATTAACAGAATAATAAATGCCATTTATTGAACATTTTTATTCTGTCATTTGAACACTTTGAATTTGTTTTTTCCAGAAATTGCCTAATTGTTTTTAAATCATTTTTTTGCAAATATTTTCAAAATAACTCCTGGTTATTTTTGTTCAAATAGATCACCAAATGGGTCTTGGTGTGGAGTGTCATATTCCTCCCCTCTTATTTGAACTTTTTACCAAGATTTTCAATAGGTGAAAGCAACATATTGAAAATAGATAGGGCTTTCAGAAATTCAGAGAAGGCATTTCAACTATTACATGTATTCAAGAAATGATGATGATGGATGCATAGCTATATTTCATAACATTCCAAAATGAAATTTTGGGATGTTACAGTCAGTTCTCTCTTGGAGCAGCCAACCAACTAGTGGTTGTGGGGGGTGGCTATTTATAGCCAGGGTGCAACCTGACATGATAAGACATAAATGCCCCCAATGATATGACCGTTATGTGGATAAGATGATTGGGGACAGCTGGCGCTAAGCTCAACAATGGTCGGAATTTCGAACTATGAAAGTCCTCAGGCTTATCATATTCCTCACTTGTAGGCAGTTCGCACTGGCGAAATCCTAACTCCTCAGTTAGGCCAATTTCCTCAGAGACCAGAAGAACAACGTCTCTATCACTAAATAACTTGACTGAACTATAAGAGATTTCCAAACGTCTTCACTCGAAGGATTGGAAAGGTTGAGGCTTTTGAGTTGAGCATCAGTTGAGAGTTTTCCTTAGTATTACCTCGACCCCTGTCGGGGGATGACCCCCGGGTACCCCAAAGGCGGCAAGTCAGACGGGGTGCATGTCCTACCGGGTCGGCTGCTCCGACTCACACCCGTGGCCGGCTGATCCGACCAGCCGGCTGCCCGGAGCCAACTACGACGTCCCACCAGACATGCGCGGACCAGATGGTCGTGTCCGGTGGCGGCGCACTATTGGCAAGCAGTAGCGCACTGTACGTGCGTCATGTAGTACTATCTACAGTGTAACCTGCCCCTGGACACTGATTTATAAAGTGCACCAGGGGACAGACTTAGCTTAGTTCACAAGCTACATATGGCTTGACATGTAAGCTACCCATGATAGCTTACACCTCAAGCTGCTTGGGATGTAAGCTACCCACTATAGCTTACATCCCAAGCTACCCACTCATGTCTGTATAAATGCCTCATGCCCACCACATATGGGGGCTTCACTCTCACGTGCTCACACATACACACATGAGGCAAGAAGCCTCATGGCTCTCCTCTCCCATACGGCTCCAAGAGCAACCATGTACCAGATATTCCACAAATATACAAATATGCAGGAGAAGGAGTATTATCTCTCCGGAGAGCTCCGAACCTGGGTAAACCATTGCATGTTGTTCGCATACCCGTCCCGGATCATCCACGACAGCCTTGCTCTCACCTCGATAAGCCACCCCATGGCATCTGCCGTCTCGCGCGACCCCTCGTGAGAAAATGACGACAGTTGGCGCCCACCGTGTGGCATGCTGCCGCTGGAACCGCGGTCCGGGCGGACCCACCTCGTCTTCACCAGTGCGGCGTCACCGTCATCGCCACTCGGGGATCGACATCAACACTCCCCCGAGGCAAGTGCGCGCGGTGCCACGTCCTTGTTGTCGGTCTCGTTATCATCACCATGACGCTGTCGCCGTCTCTCCGACGACGCTCGGGGGCTCGACACCAACATGCCCCAGGGCTGCTACACAGGACAACGCATCCTTTCCATCGAGGCGACCGTGCAGATCGGCGAGTCCTCGCCATCGGCCTCACACCGCTCTGGTCTCCTCTCGGCCACACCTCTACCGCCGAGCGGGCATGGCTAGCTAGTTAGCAAGCAAAGCCGATCGATTCGGTTGCGTGAATGCTAGCTTGGCTAGCTAGCACGGCTCATGTGCATGTAGACGGCGACGTCCGAACGCAGCCATCAAACGCCGTGCGTGTGCTCGCCGACCGCCCCGGGTTCACTCGAGCTTCGTGATGGCTCCGTACTGGCCTCTCTTGTCCGCGCCGACTCACCGCTCCAGTCGGCTACGTCCCCGCGCTGCTCAACCGCTCCTGACCTTGCTTTGGCTTGTGTCCGTCCGGCTGCCTGGCCGTCTGCCGCTGCTCGACCTGCCGCCATAGCACCGGCCGGCTGCATGGCCACGGCGCTGGCCGGCTGCTGCCAACGCTTGGACACATGCACGCACAGATGCAGGCGCGGGCCAGCCGCTGCATGGCCGCATGCACACATGCCTGGCCGGTGCTGCATGGTGGCATGCACCCAGGCGTTGCATGCACGCCCTGCGTGCTGCCGTCCGGCCAGCTACGGCTGCTTGGCTGTAGTTTGCCCATCCGACTGTCCTAGCATTGACTCCCGCGCTCGTGCAGCCCGGCTACCCTTGGGCAGCTCCGCCTCTGACGGTCGAACTAGCCAGGTTGCCGTTTCAGCCGGCTCCGATCGGCGCTGTCTCGCCACGCCTGCTCCGTGCGCGTTCGGCCGGCTACCCTGCGTACTGAAATCCGATCAGCTATGGCTGCCTGGCTGCAGTTTGCCCATCCACCTGCTTTAGCCTAACTCCGGCGCTCGTGCACTCCGGCTACTCCTGTGTAGCTCCACCTCCGACGGTCCGACTAGCCGGCTCCGCCCGACACCGTCTCGCCACGCCTGCTCCGCACACGCCCGGCCGACTGTTGTGTCCTTATGTCCGTGCGTACACGTCGTCCCGGGCGGACTGTCGCGCCCACTTCTCGCGCCGCTGGCTCTGTCGGTTGTCCTTGTAAATCGGTTACCAGCGAACGAGAGAATGAAAAGAAAAAGAGAAAAAAGAAGGACGTGCATGCATGCATACGTGCATAGCCAGCTGTGCTACTCACATACGTGCTTGACCGGCCGGCTACCTGCGTGTGTGCGTGCCTGGCCGGCCGGCTGCACTGCATGTGTGCGAGTGCATCTGGCCGGCTGCATGGCCATGGACGACCACACTGCGCGTGTGTGCGTCTGGCCGGCTGGCCGTCTGGCCGATCGCGCGCCTGGCCGGCGACACAGAGGCTATCACGCGCGTGAAGCTCATCCGGCCGGGAGTGTTAGGCTTCGTCCGCTGCCGCGCCTCCGCTCTCAAAGCTGCTATTAGTTCTTCAACATCAACTACGACTCCACGATCCTCTCCATCAAGCGTCCGCCCCGGTACCCCGACTTGGCCACCCGCCTCGCCAGCCTCGCGGACGGCGGCGGCTACATCCGCGTCAAGTACCAGCTCCCACGGCAAGGACCGCGACCCGGTCATCTCCACCCATCAATGCTCATGCGTACAACACGCACAACGGCCCCGTACGCTGCTCCAGCCTCCACCAACGCCACACCAAATCGCGGCTTCGACACGTAGGAGCTCGCCTCCGTGTTGTCCGTGTCGGGGCTCGGCCTGCGCCACCCGTGCCCCGTGCGCGCATCTTTTGCAGCCGCCGGTGGCTCGCCACTGTTGTTGTCCATGGCAGTGCCTCGCCTCTGCTCCGACTGCATCTCCCCGTGCGGTCCTATCTCCTGACTACTGCATGCCGACTGCGCCCCCGCCCCCGCGCCTCTCCACCGGCGTAGTTACGCCTCGCCTCTCTGCCCGCTGCCACGTCCAGCTCCGCCAGCCGGCCCCATTCGTGCGGACCAGACCCTCTGCGTCGTGCCCTCTGCTCCGGCTCACCGTTAGCCAGGTCCTGTGCTCCGGCTCACCGTCAGCCAGGTCCTCTGCTCCGGCTCACGCATGCGTCGGGTTCGGCTCCACCCGCATCCCAGCCCCTGCGACCCTGCTCTGCTCCTCCGTGCCTGCCGGGTCCTCACGGCCGCCTCGCCCTGGATCCGACTCCTCACGTGAGGCCGACTCCCTCGTGCTGCCTCCGCAGATACCGCTCCGCACCGCCGACTCGCCGTCCCACACCGGCTCCGCCTGCCGCCTCCTCCGCCTCCCGGCCAGCCTTCGCGCGTCAGCTGCCCGCGCCGGCTCGCCGCCGCCGTAGACACCGGTTCCGTCGGACGACCTCCCGCGCCCACGCCGGCTGCCCCCACGTCCTACTCGCCGGCTAGGCAGCCGGCTGCCGGCTCGCCCGCACCCCACGCTGAAAGCACATTTGCTGCCTTGGTGGTTTTGGGAATTAATAACAACATATAAGTCATTGAACTAATGTTTCCACAAAATATGTATTTCAGGAAATGTTCAATGATAGGATTGG
Organism: Hordeum marinum; assembly: GCA_022496015.1. Taxonomy (NCBI): domain Eukaryota; kingdom Viridiplantae; phylum Streptophyta; class Magnoliopsida; order Poales; family Poaceae; genus Hordeum; species Hordeum marinum. The sequence continues at coordinate 381,443,716 of CM039677.1, read as the reverse complement.
CAAAAGGAGATTGTGGACATACCCCAAGATGCAAGGAAATAGGTTGGCCAAGCTTCAAGCAAGAGGACTCTACATTTTATATTTATGAGAAATCACTTTGAGTCCATAGGAGAGTCAATACTATTAAAAGGGGGTAAGGTTTTGTTGGTGAACAATATGCTCAAACATGCACAAGTGATAGTCGCCAAAACATCCACAAACTCCCCCACCAAAGTCTGTTCTATACCTAACACTCAAAATCGATGCAACCAACTTTCCCATACCGGTGCCACCGATTTCAGAACCTAGACAGACTCATCCAAACCCCAGCCACTTCGGTGCAACCGATTGCATACCGATGCCACCGAGTTTAGGTTGCCAACTTTCTGTTACGCAAATTCACATTGTCGGTACCACCAAGAATGTTGGATCGGCGTCACCGAGATTGGAAATCTGACCGTTGGTCACCTTATCGATGCAACCAAGTTTCCTATATCGGTCTCACCGAGATTCAAAAGTTGCCACCTTTTGGTCAGTTCGGTACCACCGAGATTAACACATCGGTGTCACCGAGTTGGTCATTTTGTGTGTAACGGTTGGATTTTTTGGGATGCCTATATATACCCCTTCACCACCACCTACATGAAAGAGAAGCATTCAGAACTTTTCCGTACCTATCCTATCAGTTTTCTGAGAGAGAACCACCTACCCTTGTGTTGAGGTCAAGATCTTCCACTCCAATCCTATGGATCTTGATCTCTAGCCTCCCCAAGTAGCTTTCCACCAATCCCATCTCTTGCACCATGCCAAATCTCTGAGAGAGTGATTGGGTGCTGAGGAGTCTATCATCTTGAAGCACAAGAGCAAGGAGTTCATCATCATTGCCGAGCCTATTGCCTTTTGGAGGGTGGTGCCTCCTAGATTGGTTAGGTGTCACTTGGGAGCCTCCTACTTCGTGTTGTGGAGTGAGCCAAGAAGTTTGTAAGGGCAAGGAGATCGCCTACTTCATGAAGATCTACCCATAGTGAGGCTAGTCCTTTGTGGATGGAAGCCGTTATGGAATAGTCAAGGTTGCTACTTCGTGGACCCTTTTGGGTGGAGCCCTCCGTGGACCCTCGTGACCGTTACCCTCTGTGGGTTGAAGACTCCATAAACATGGATGTACGATAGAGCCACCTATCGGAACCAAGGGAAAAATCATCGTGTCTACAACTGCGTTTGATCTTCCTACCCTATCCCTTCCACACATGCTTGTTGTTACTTTCCGTTGCTATATACTCTTAGACTTGCATGTGTAGGGTGTACTTGACTTGCCATGAAATGCTAAAAATTGTCAACCCTAAAACTTGGTATAGGCAAAACTTTTATTTGGTCAACTAGTCTAATCACCCCCCCCCTCTAGACATACTTTCGGTCCTACACGCGCGCTCTCGGACCGGCTCTCCGAGGCAGGTCAGAAAAAAATAGAGTGGAGCCGCACAGAAGAAAAAATAGAAAAAAAAGGGAGTGCCGCAAGCCTACGCCACCACTCGATTGTCCGACCTCCGTCGCCGCCTGACCGGCTAGCCTACCCGCCTACTTCGACACCGGGCCGATTCTAGCCGCCCATCCGCTTTGACACCCGGCCAGGCGGGTCCTGTCCACTAGCTCACCCACCGACTGCGAGGGGTTCGGCAGCTACACCCAATGGGTGCGTCGGCGCGCTCCGCTAATGAAAAGACGAGCCGGCTATAATCGACAACAACAGCCTCGCCTACATGAAAAGCAATGAACCTCCTCGCCCGAAGGCGCGAAGGCTACTTTCGGCAGCGCCCCACGCTCATCAGCCGGTGAACCCCGCGTCCGCCCTCTCTAGCGCCCCACGCCCATCAGCTGGTGGATCCCGACCGGCCTCAGCAGCGCCTCGCGCTCATCAGCCGGCGGACTCTGCGTCCGCCCTCGGTAGCGCCCCATGCTCATCAGCCCACGGACCCCGTCCGCCCTCGGCAGCGCCCTGCGCTCATCTGCCGGCGGACCCCGTCCACCCTCAGCAGCGCTCTGCGCTCATCAGCCGGCGGACTCCGCGTCCTACCTTGGCAGCACCCCACACTCATCAGCCGGCGGACCCCATCCTCCCTCGGTAGCGCACCGTGCTCATCAGCAGGTGGACCCCGTCCGTCCTCAGCAGCGCCCCGCGCTCATCAGGCGGCGGACCCCGTGTCTGTCCTCAGCAGCGTCCCGCGCTGATCAGCCGGCGGACCATGCGTCCCCCCATGGCAGCGCCTTGCGCACGTCAGTCGACGGAATCCAAGTCGGCGCCCGGCGGCACCTCGCGCTCGTCAGCACGACCATGTCGGCTACAAATTGGTTGGCCGACATCGACAAAACTGCCTCGTCGGCACCCAAAAGCAATGTGAGATCTCCACGTGCATGCCCTTGCACCTTACACACAAATCAAAATAACCCCGAGCGACCCTCGGGGGGCATCTCCACATTTATTCTGCCTGTTTACTGTTCACCCCGGCGCTAGCTAGTCTTGGCCCGAGGCCGGCCACTTGACCCGATACGTTCGTTCCCACGAGACGGCTTAGTAGTGTGCATGGGACCGAAGGCCCACTATTTGTCTCAGCTACAGACCGTACCGCGGCTGTCCGGCTAGCGAGAGCAAAAGCTAGAGGTCACCACACGTGAAAAGCGTCCAGGGAGAAAACGGCTTGGGCAACTCGGTCATTTCATTTGCGAGTCTCTGCTTGGTCGAGTCCGATCCTGAAAGTCCGAGTATTGTGTGCTCCACCCTGCGGCCCACTCTCAGCCACAGACCGTCACGCGGCTGTCCGACTAGCGAGAGCACAAGCCAAAGGCGGAGGGCACATGAAAAAGATTGAAGGGGGCTCGGACGAAAACGAGTCGACACCCTCGGCGTAAACATACACTACCAAAATCAAATATATGATGTATCTGCGTCGACTTAACCTTGTCTTCTGGACGATCATTCCCACGAGGAACCTCCTCGCCCGGAGGCTGCTCCTACCAGGGCACCCCGCCCATCAGCCGATAGACCCTCCGTCCGTACCCGGCAGCGCCTCGTGCTCGACAGCCGGCAGACCTCGCGTCCGCCTTCGACAGGGCTCCGCACCCACCAGCCGGCGGAGCCACCATCCGCGCCCGATAGCGCCTCGCGCATGACAGCCGACGAACACCGTGTCCGCCTTTGGCAGAGCTCCCCGCCCATCAGCCGGTGGACCCTTCGTCCGTACCCGGCAGCGCCTCGCGCTCGACAGCCGGCGGACCCTGCATCCGCCTTCGGCAGGGCTCCGCGCCCACCAGCCGGTGGACCCTCCGTTCGTGCCCGGCAGCGTCTCGCGCTCGACAGCCGTCGGACCCCGCGTCTGTCTTTGGCAGGGCTCCATGCCCATCAGCCGGCAGACCGCCCATCCACGCCCGGCAGTGCCTCGTGCTCGACAACCGGCAGACCCTAGGTCCGGCCTTGATAGGGCTCCATGCCCATCAGACGGCGGATCCTGCGTCTGCCTTCGGCAGCGCTTCGCGCCCTTCAGTCGACAGATCCTGCGTCTGCGACCGATACCACCGCCTACTTCAGCAAAAGCAAAGACCCTCCGCCCGACTCCTCAAGTCACTCGGAGGCTCGGAGGCTACACCCAGTGGGTGCGCTGGTGCGCCCTCGTTGGAAACCGCCAGCCGGTGGACTCCATGCTCGCCCCCGGCATCGCCTCACACCCTTTAGCCGGCGGACTCCGCATCCGCGCCCGGCATCCTCGATGCCACCGTCTACTTCAGCAATAGCAAAGACGCTCCGCCCGACTCATCGAGTCGCCCAGAGGCTCAGAGGCTACATACAGCGGGTGCACTGGCGCCCCCCGCTGGAAGCAAGCCACGTCGTCCCCTACCCGCGATCAACCGTCATCGGCAACTTCTACAACAACAACGACAACGACTACGAAAACCCTCCGCCCGACTCTGCGAGTCACCTAGAGGCTCGGAGGCTACTGTCGGGGGGATGACCCCCGGGTACCCCAAAGGTGGCGAGTCGGACGGGGTGCATGCCCGACCGGGTTAGCTGCTTCGACTCACACACGTGGCCGGCTAATCCGACCAGCCGGCTGCGGCCGCCAGCCGGCTGCCCGGAGCCAACTACGATGTCCCACCAGACACGCGCGGATCAGACGGCCGTGTCCGATGGCGGCGCACTATTGGAAAGCAGTAGCGAACCGTACGCACGTCATGCAGTACTATCTACAGCGTAACCTGCCCCCTGGACACTGATTTATAAAGTGCACCAGGGGATAGACTTAGCTTAGTTCACAAGCTACATATGGCTTGACATGTAAGCTATCCATGGTAGCTTACACCTCAAGCTGCTTGGGATGTAAGCTACCCACTGTAGCTTACATCCCAAGCTACCCACTCATACCTATATAAAGGCCTCATTTCCACCACATATGGGGGTTCCACTCTCACGTGCTCACACATACACACACATGAGGCAAGAAGCCTCATGGCTCTCCTCTCCCATACAGCTCCAGGAGCAACAATGTACCAGATATTCCACAGATATACAAATATGCAAGAGTAGGGGTATAATATCTCCGGAGAGCCCCGAACCTGGGTAAACCACTGCATGCTGTTCGCATACCTGTCCCAGATCATCCACGACAGCGTTGCTCTCACCTCGATAAGCCACCCCATGGCATCTGCCGTCTTGCGCGACCCCCCCGTCAGAAAATGATGATAACCCCCTTTAACAGTACGGTATTTCCTATGACTCAAAGAAAGGAAATGAAACTACGAAAACAAATGTCTTCACGCTTCATAGTCCTCGTTCATATCTTTAAGGTGTCACCAACTTCTTCATTTTCAAAGTCTTCACCAAAGTCTTCAGTTGAAGACATACATTTTTAGGGGTCGATAATCTTCGAATATATCAAACTCCTCTGCGACTTATAGAGCCTGTGTACACTTACAAACGCATCAGTCTCTAAACCTATAAGTCTTCAATACACCGAAATCACTAAGGGGCACTAGATGCACTTACAATCTCCCCTTTTTGGTGATTGATGACAAATAGGTTAAGTTTTCAACGGGAATAAAAACATGAAGTGTATGTACTGAGTTTGAGGATTTCGATTGCAAGATATAGAAGAACTCCCCCTGATGATGTGCATAGTTGAGGAATTTGCTTTGGATTGCAAATGCACACGACAGGTTAAAAACATAGAGAACTCCCCCTATATCTTGTAATTCATACACGCATTTAACATATGATATGAAGAATTTGAAATGCATGATGAAAATGGTGTTTGACAAAATTCAGCATGCATGCATTAAGGTAATTTGAGGAAATAACATGCGGAAAGCCATTCAAAAGAGTCAGGCCACCATCGGACTTAAGTTTACAACTCTACCAACAAAAGCTTCAGAAGATCGAGAGTTGTAACTTAAACAAAAACAACCCATATATAGAGACCCGCTTGAAGACTAACTCAAATTTTCTTCCCCTTTGTCATCGAAGACTAAAAGGGACAAAAACTGAGGACTAACGCCCCTTGAAGAATTTCATCTTCAAGGTTATGGACGAGTGCCAGCGTTGTCGGGGTCATTTGTCGATGCAGTGCCCGTCGTAGTGTCATCAATATCCTCAGCTTCATCAGCCTGCGCGATGAGGAATATGAGCATGTAACCAGCTGAGGAACTTGAACTTTCTTGAATTTCTTCTGTGAAGGACAAGCCCAGTCAAGGTTTTGCTCAAGGTTCATCTCCTTCAGTTCTTCAGGAGTCTTGAGGTGAGACAGAATGGCCCAAGTGAGGTTGAAGACTTCATGGCGGTGGTATTGGTTCTTCCTCACAATGTTGTGTGTGACAGTCATGTCTCGAAGAAGTGAACCAAACTGACGCTTGACCCACTTGTGATTGCGATCAACCTTTTGATGAAGACTTATAAGGAGCTCATGATCAGTCACCACACGAGGGGCAGACTCTTGAGGCTTTTGCACTGAGGCTTTTGCAACTGAGTCTTGGGTAGCAGTGTCATCATTGGTGGAATAGGATGTAGCTTTGCGAAACTGGCCATCCAATGGACGAGTACCTTCATCAATGACTTCCTTGCCTTTTCCCTCAGCTGAAGTGAGTGTGTGCTTGAGGACTTTAATAGGAGGCAGAAAGCCAAAGTGATTCTGAAAGTCAGCCTTGAAGGGAAATGAAGACCTTGATCTGATGAATTTCATGATCTAGGGAGCATAAGGCTTCAATTCAAATGGGGATAATGCTGCATTTGCCAAAGTCCTCAGGAAGAAATCATGGTAGTTGATGGGAATCACATGAATGATGTTGAATAGCATGTTCTTCATGATTCCCTCCACTTCTTCTTTTCGGAGTTGTGACCCTTTTGAGGATTGAGGATTTTGTTCAGAATGCGATAGATTGTCCTGGGCACATTGAGAAAATCCTTCACAAGGAAGGTAGTCCTTTGAGGTTTTCTAGGATCCAAAGGCTTCATCAGCACTTGCATCATGTGGTTGGGTAGAATAGGTTCATCAAATAGCCATCTTGCACCTTGTGAGGGAATTGGTATTGGGACCGATCGAAGCAGTTCAGAGGCTGGAGCAGTGTAGTGAGTTGATCCAGTCATCTAGTCCAAGACCCTAGAGTTGATAACAGAGGCATCACCTATGACGTGCAAGGTGGCATAGAATTGAAGAATTAGCTCTTCATTCCAATCGCAGATGTCCATGCAGAAGGGAAGAATTCCTGCATCATGAAGAACTACGAGCACCGGTGTGAAGCATGGGATAGTTTCCATGTCCGCATGACGAATTTGCTGAAGCTCGAAGACTTTCTCCTTGTCAAACAACATTGATGCATAGTAGTTCATCTGCGTGGGACTCCAGAATCTGGTGCGACCGGCCCTTGCCGAGTCATAAGGATTTGGCCCAGTGAGGATGATGTGCTCGTTGAAGATATTGGTCTTGAGGAATTTGGGGCACTTTGAGCCTTTGAATGGCATCTTGGGCTTCAGCTGAAGGTTTGGTTTGAAGCGACCCACACTTTCCTTAGGCATGGGAGGAACTTCTTCAGACTCAGGAATTTGAATGGTTGTTTCCTCAGTTGAAGTTGGAGCAACTGAGGGATCACTAGAAGAGTTTCTAGAGGGGGGGGGGTGAATAGACTACTAGTTGGAATTTAAAAACTAACCTTTCCCAAGTTAATTGGTTGGCAGATTTTAACCGTTTTAGCAAAGCTAGCAACTCTAACAGCCCTACACATGCATGTCAACAAATATGGCAGCGGAAAGTAAAGACATTTCATATGAAGTAAAGTGTTGAGATAGGTAGATCAAACGCAGTTGGAGACGCATGGATTTTTCCCATGGTTCCGATAGGTGGTGCTATCGTACATCCATGTTTATTGAGTCTTCAACCCACGGAGGGTAACGGTCGTGAGAGTCCATGAAGGGCTCCACCCAAAAGGGTCCACGAAGTAGCAACCTTGACTATTCCATAATGGCTTCCGTCCACAAAGGACTAGCCTCACTATGGGTAGATCTTCACGAAGTAGGCGATCTCCTTGCCCTTACAAACTTCTTGGTTCACTCCACAACACGAAGTAGGAGGCTCCCAACCGACACCTAACCAATCTAGGAGGCACCACCCTCCAAAAGGCAATAGGCTTGGTAATGACGATGAATTCCTTGCTCTTGTGCTTCAAGATGATAGACTCCTCAGCACCCAATCACTCTCTCATAGATTTGGCATGGTGGAAGAGATGGGATTGGTGGAAAGCTACTTGGGGAGGCTAGAAATCAAGATCCATATGATTGGAGTGGAAGATCTTGACCTCAACACAAGGGTAGGTGGTTCTCTCTCAGAAAATCTGATAGGATAGGTATGGAATAGTTCTGAGTGCTTCTCTTTCGAGTAGGTGGTGGTGAAGGGGTATAGGCATCCCCAAAAATCCAACCGTTACACACAAATGACCAACTCGGTGACACCGATGTGTTAATCTCGGTGGTACCAAAGTGACCAAAAGGTGGCAACTTTTGAATCTCGGTGAGACCAATAGAGGAAACTTGATTGCACCAATAAGGTAACCAACGGTCAGATTTCCAATCTCGGTGACGCCGATCCAACATTCTAGGTGGGACCGAAAATGTGAATTTGCCTAACAGAAAGTTGGCAACCTAAACTCGGTGGCACCGGTATGGAATCGGTTGCACCAAAGTGGCTAGGGTTTGGTAGAGTCTGTCTAGGTTCTGGAATCGGTGGCACCGGTATGGGAAAGTTGGTTGCACCGATTTTGAGTGTTGGGTATAGAATAGACTTTGGTGGGAGAGTTTGTGGATGTTTTGGTGACTTTCACTTGTGCATGTTTGACCATATTGTTCACCAACAAAACCTTACCGCCTTTTAATAGTATTGGCTTTCCTATGGACTCAAAGTGATTTCTCACAAATATAAAATGTAGAGTCCTCTTGCTTGAAGCTTGGCCAACCTATTTCCTTGCATCTTGGGGTATGTCCATAATCTCCTTTTGCCAATCCTCTATATAGATTGTATCTAAAATACACTAGGTAAAAGTATCAGTCCAAGAGACAATGTATGTTGTCATGAATTATCAAAACCACCAAGGGAGCATGTTGTGCTTTCAATCTCCCCTTTTTTGTAATTGATGACAACATACAATCAAAGCTTCAAATAAAGATATGCATGGTTATACTAAAGACTTTGAGAGACACATGATTTAGACTTGCTCCCCCTAAATGTGTGGAGTCCTTTAAAGGATAGTTGCTTTTGAATGCATGAACACACATAAGGTAGAAGGGATATAACAGGTCATGTGTATCTTGGCTATATGCATCAAATATATGTGAATGAGATGTATCTTTGTTCAAGACATCACTCTTGCAAACTATATGTGAAGAAGCAAGAGATCATCTTGACCAAGGATATGATGCATATACTTACCTTAAGTTCTTGAGCATCCTGGTAATAGAAACACTCTTGAGAAAACAATGTTAGGAAACACAAGAGTATTCTACCAAACAGCAAGGCAATAGAACTCAAGATTGCCAAGATATGGAGGACATATAGAAGATAGTATTCCTTAGAATTGATATGTCTCCAAGATCATTTAGAATTTTCTCATCGTACATATGAAAATAGATTATCCTCTCCCCCCTGAATTTGAGCATGTGGATATTAGGATTGGATAAGGTGAGAAAGGTTAACTATTTTTCTTCTCCTCCTACTTTGATATTCTCCCCCTGTTTATAAAGATATGAGTATTGATATTGGCTCTCCCCCTTGATCATATCTCCCCCTTTGCATAAGCATGTATCTCCCCTTTAGCATGAAGCTATGGTCTTCTCCCCCTTTGGCATTAATTTCCAAAAAGGTTAAAAACAGGGATAGGTACAGGGATCATTGACTGAGAAGGGATCCTTGAGAACAAGGGTCATCAAAATGTAGGATTCATAGAAATGAAAACTGAGATAGTTATGGAAAATGATTTGTTCTTCTTCTCCTTTCTTCATGGAAGATAGGGATCCTTGAGGACAAAAAATTCTCTCCTCAAGATTATCTTTAGTTCTTCTCCCCCTAAGTAATACAAAGTTTTTGTTGAAGGGATCATCGAAGTAACAGAAGTATTACAAGAAAGATCATTAAGAAAGCACAGAATTGCAAAAAAAAAGAATTCAAATGAAACAGAATGAAAATCGGTGACTCCGAGATAGATAGGTCGGTGGTACCGAGATGTTGTAGTGCAGCTTGTCTGCAATTTCGGTAGAACCGAGATACTGAGTCGGCGTCTCCCAAGTTTCTATTTTTATAAAGTCTAGAGAAAGATTTGCAACAAAATATGAAGTTTTTACAAGGGACATCAACTGGAGAAGATTGGAGTAGGTATGAGAAATCATGCAATAGAGATCAAACCACACCAAATTCTTAACTAGATGATGGGCAGTGACTAGGTCACCTATATTAGAGTATATCGACTTAGGAGCCAAGCAAGAATACTTGATCATAGGTCATAATCTGCGTTAAGCTCAGAATAGGGTTACCATTTTTCGATTAAGCATTTTAATGTTTTCATGTCACTTGAGTTCCTTTAGCTCATTTTTGGAGTAAAGCCTTTTCAAGGACATGAGTACATACCTTTGAGTGATGTTGATGACGTAGCTTGTAGATGAACTTGTTGAGGATGCTCGCGGTTGATGAAGATCATCTTGAGTTTTGAGCAATCCTTTTTGTTCTAGTACACTGGTTACCTACAAAGATTAGTCATGCAAGGAAGAACAATAGATATATCCTATTGACATGATACCAATTGAGAGTGTGCAATTTTGATCAAGTATATGTCAAGGATATGGTTGAGTGGCCTTCTTCCTTCCATCATCAAGAGGGGTTGTGAATACTTGGTAATGACAAGATTGTTTATGATTGGAGTTGATGGAAATATTGTGGAATGAAGTTTTTCCAAGTACCTACAAGTGATTAGATGCAATACAAGGGAGCATAGAATTCCATGGCATAAGATGAAATGTTAAGATGCATGGAAATATCAAGAAAGCTCATGCCCTTGCATGCAACCTAGTGAGTCTAGCTCAAGTTTGAAGCATCGATGATGTTCAACTCACTCCTCAAGTGGCTTAGTAAAGATATCTGCCAATTGCTTGTTAGTGCGAACATGCTTAAGGTTAATATCTCCTTTGGCAACATGATCACGAATGAAATGATGTCGAACTTGAATATGCTTAGTTCGAGAATGTTGCACATGATTATGACCAAATTTAGTAGCACTTTCATTGTCACAAAGTAATGGAACATTTTTGACATGAATTCCATAATCCTTAAGTGTTTGCGTCATCCATAGTAATTGCACACAACAAGATCTAGCAACAATATACTCAGCTTCGGCAGTTGATAGAGATATCAAGTTTTGTTTCTTAGAGGACCAAGATACATGAGATCTACCCAAAAATTGACAAGTACCCGAGGTGGATTTTCTATCAACCTTGTCACCGGCATAGTCCGAATCAGAATAGCCAACAAGGTCAAAAGAAGATCCCTTGGGATACCAAATGCCAAAGTTTGACGTTTGTATCAAGTATCTCACAATGCGTTTTACAGCTAAAAGATGCCATTCTTTCGGTGCAGCTTGATATCTAGCACACATGCAAACACTGAGCATAATATCGGGGTGAGATGCACATAGATATAACAGTGAACCAATCATAGATCGATAGACTTTCTGATCAACTGGCTCATCCTCTTTGGTAAGATCAACATGTCCGCTAGTAAGCATAGGGGTTTTCATACCTTTGCACTCCTGCATGTTGAACTTTTTGATCAAGTCCTTGGTATACTTAGTTTGAGAAGATGAAAGTTCCTTCTTTTAATTGCTTGATTTGCAAGCCAAGAAAGAATTTCAGCTCACACATCATGGACATCTCATACTTCTCGGACATCAACCTTCCAAATCTTTCACTAAATTGAGGGTTAGTAGAACCAAAGATAATATCATCCACATAGATTTGGCACACAAATAATTCACCATTAACTCTCTTAGTCAATAAGGTTGCGTCAATTTTACCAATTTCAAAACCTTTTTCGATAAGAAACTTCGTTAAACATTTATACCAAGCACGAGGGGCTTGCTTAAGACCATAAAGAGCTTTATGAAGCTTGTAAACATGATTAGGTTTCTTAGGATCAACAAAGCTAGGTGGTTGCTTAACATAAACCTATTCTTCAATCTCACCATTTAAAAATGCACTTTTAATATCCATTTGATAAAGTGTGATATCATGGTGATTGGCATAAGCAAGAAGAATGCAAATAGCTTCAAGTCTAGCGACGAGGGCGTAGGTCTCACCATAGTCCATACATTTGACTTGCGTATATCCTTGATCTACGAGGCGAGCCTTGTTGCGCACGACCTGACCGTCTACGTCTTGCTTGTTCCAAAATACCCATTTGGTTCCAATTATGTTGTGTTCATTCTCGGGCTTCTCCACGAGTGTCCACACTTTGTTCCTTTCGAAGTTGTGAAGCTCTTCATGCATAGCGTTCACCCAATCCACGTCTTCAAGAGCTTGTTCTACCTTCAAGGGCTCAATGCTAGAGATGAAAGAATAATGCTCACAGAAGTTTGTTGGAAATATGTCCTAGAGGCAATAAATAAAGTGTTTATTATTATATTTCCTTGTTCATGATAATCGTTTATTATCCATGCTACAATGGTATTGATTGGAAACACATTACATATGTGGGTAAATAGACAACACTTTGTCCCTAGTAAGCCTCTAGTGAACTATCTCGTTGGTCAAATATGGTCGAGGTTTCCTAGCCATTGACATGTGATGTCATTTGTTAACACGATCACATCATTAGGAGAATGATGTGATGGACAAGACCCAAACTACAAACATAGCATATGATCATGTTAGTTTATTGCTACTGTTTTCTGCATGTCAAGCATATGTTTCTATGACCAAGAGATCATGCAACTCACAAATACCGGAAGAGTGCCTTGTGTGTGTCAAACGTCGCAACGTAACTGGGTGACTATAAAGGTGCTCTATAGGCATCTCCGAGGGTGTCTGTTGGGTTGGCATGGATCAAGACTGGGATTTGTTACTCCATGTGACGGAGAGGTATCTTAGGGCCCACTCGGTAATACAACATCACAATAAGCCTTGCAAGCAATGTGACTAAGTGTTAGTCACGGGATCTTGTATTACGAAACGAGTAAAGAGACTTTCCGGTAACGAGGTTGAACTAGGTATGAAGATACCGACGATCGAATCTCGGGCAAGTAACATACCGAAGAACAAAGGGAACATCATACGGGATTAACTGAATCCTTGACATAGAGGTTCGACCGATAGAGATATTCGTAGAATATGTAGGAACCAATATGGGCATCCAGGTCCCGCTATTGGTTATTGACCATAGAGGTGTCTCGGTCATGTCTACATAGTTCTTGAACCCGCAGGGTCTGCACACTTAAGGTTTGGTGATGTTTCGGTAGTATAGAGTTATGCATGGAGGTGACCGAAGGTTGTTGGGAATACCGGATGAGATCCCAGACATCACGAGGAGCTCTGGAATGGTCCGGAGGTAAATATTGATATATAGGAAGTCCTATTTTCGTCATCGGAAAAGTTTTGGACTCATCGGTAGTGTATCGGGAGTGCCGGTAGTGTACCGGGAGACCATCGAGAGGGGTATTTCGATCCAAGAGGCTACATGGGCTGTGGGAGATTGAATACCAGCCCTTATTGGGTTGGTGGAAGTCCCACACATGGCCCATGCAGCTGGGAATAAAAGCCCAAAGAGAAAAAGGTGGAAAAAGGCAAAAAGGCCAAAATAAGGAGGAGTCCTAGTCCTACTAGGATTGTAGGAGGAATCCTCCTCTCCTCTTGGTTCGGATGAAGCCTAGATGGCTTGGCCCTTGGGCCAAGCCTCCTCCTCTCTTCCTCTTATATATACTAGAGGTTTTAGGGTTTTTGTACTAGATTTTGATCCACGTGTACCCGTTCCTCTAGTGCATAGTTTCTCCTCTAGATCGGTGTTCTGCAGTGCTTAGGCGAAGCCCTGCCGGAATTGCTCCACCACCATCTCCGCGGCATCATCACGCTGCTGGATAACTTATCTACCTCTTCACTCCCTCTTGCTGGATCAAGAAGGCGGAGATCGTAATCAAGCGGTACGTGTGCTGAACGCGAAGGTGCCCGTCCGTTCGGTGATTGATCGGGACGAATCGTGATTGGATCGCGGGATGCTCGGCGATTTGGATCGCGAAGACGTTCGACTACACCAACCGCTTTTCTTAACGCTTCCCGCTTCGCGATCTACAAGGGTGTGTAGATCCACTCTCCCTATCGTAGATGCTCATCACCATGGATAGGGCTTGCGTGAGCATAGGAATTTTTTTGTTTCCCATGCGGCGTTCCCCAACAGTGGTATCAGAGATAGGTCTATGTGTAGATTAGATCTCGAGTAGAACACAAAGAGTTTGTGGGCATTGATGCTTAGATTGCTTCCTCCCTTGGTCGTGTTTTGGTTCAACGGTATTGTGGGATGAAACGGCCCGGACCAACATTACTCGTATGCTTACGAGAGACTGGTTCCCTCAACTGCAACTTGTTGCAAAAGATGGCTGGCGGGTGGCAGTTTCTCCTACTTTAGTTGGATTGGATTTGACAAAGGCGGTCCTTGAGAAGGTTGAGGCGGTCCTTGTAGTTTATGTGTAGGTGAGAATTGTTCTTGCTAGGTACCCGTAGCAGCCACGTAAAACATGCAACAACAATTAGAGGACGTCTAACTTGTTATTGCAGGGTATGTTGTGATGTGATATGGCCAATTACATGATGAGATATATGTGATGTATGAGATGATCATGTTTTGTATAGAATATCATGACTTGCATGTCGATGAGTACGACAACCGGCAGGAGCCATAAGGTTGTCTTTAATTATTGTATGACTTGCATGTCAATCATTAAGCGCTATGTAATGCTTTACTTTATTGCTAAACGGTAGCAATAGTAGTACAAGCTTGATGGGCACGACAACCCTGATGGCGACACGTTGATGGAGATCAATATGATGGAGATCATGGTGTCGTGCCGGTGACATTGGAGATCATGTTGGTGCTTTCTAGATGGAGATCAAAAGCACAAGTTCATGGCCATATCATGTCACTTATGATTTGCATGTGATGTTAATCCTTTTATGCACCTTGTTTTGCTTAGGACGACAGTAGCATTATAAGGTGATCCCTCACTTAAATTCCAAGATGAATTGTGTTCTCCCCGAGTGTGCACCATTGCAAAAGTTCGTCGTGTCGAGACACGACGTGATGATCGGGTGTGATAGACTCTACGTTCACATACAATGGGTGCAAGCCAGTGTTGCATGTGCAGAACACTCAGGTTAAACTTGACAAGCCTAGCATGTACAGACATGGCCTTAGAACACAATAGACCGAAAGGTCGAACATGAGTGATATAGTAGATATGATCAACATAATGATGTTCACCATTGAAACCACCTCAACTCACGTGATGATCGGACTTGAGTTGGTGAATTTGGATCATGTGACACTCAGATGACCCGAGGGATGTCAATTTGAGTGGGATCTTTAGTAATTTGATTAACTAAACTCATTATCTTGAACAATAGTCTAAGTAACCTTTGTATATTTATGCTATAGATCAATGGCTCGCGCAGTAGCACCCCTGAATTTTAATGCGTTCCTAGAGAAAGCTAAGTTGAAAGATGATGGAAGTAACTTTGTTGACTGGGCCCGTAATTTGAGGATTATCCTCATGGCTTCCTAGAAATCATATGTCCTTGATGCACCGCTTGGTGACCAACCAGAAGACATGTCATCCGAAGACGTTAAGAACGCTTGGGAGGCACGTTCTGGAGATTACTCAATAGTGCAGTGTGCAATATTGTATGGCTTAGAACCGAGACTTCAAAGACGTTTTGAACGTCATGGGGCATATGAGATGTTCTAGGAGTTGAAGTTTATCTTTCAGAAGAATGCCTAAATCGAGAGGTATGAGACCTCCGATAAGTTCTATGCTTGCAAGATGGAGGAGAACGGGTCTATCAGTGAACATATACTCACAATGTCTGGGTATTTGACTCATCTAGCAGAGTTGGGAATTGCCCTTCCGCCAGAGGCGATCACCGATAGAGTTTTTCAATCAGTGCCACCTAGTTACAAGAGCTTTGTGATGAACTATAACATGCACGGGATGAACAAGTCAGTCGCCGAGCTGTTTGTGATGCTAAAAGTCGCTGAGTCTGAAATCCAGAAAGAACATCAAGTGTTGGTGGTTAATAAAACCACTAGTTTCAAGAAGAATGGCAAGGGCAAGGGCAAGAAGGGTAAAACCAAGAAGGATGGCAAAGCAGTTGCTAATCCTATAAAGAAGCCCAAGCATGGACCCAAGCCAGAAACTGAGTGTTTTCATTGCAAGGGAACTGGTCACTGGAAGCGGAACTGCCCCAAGTACCTGGCTGACAAGAAGGCGGCCAACGACAAACAAGGTATATATGATATACATGTTATTGATGTGTACCTTACTAGCTCTCGTTGTAGTGCCTGGGTATTTGATACCGGTTCGGTTGCTCACATTTGCAACTCAAAACAGGAACTACGGAATAGACGAAGGCTAGCAAAGGATGAAGTGACGATGCACGTGGGAAATGGTTCCAAGGTTGATGTGATCGCCGTCGGTATGCTCTCTCTTCGATTACCATCGGGATTAGTAATGAACCTGAATAATTGTTATTTAGTGCCTACGTTAAGCATGAACATTATATCTGGATCTTTTTTATTGCAAGACGGTTACTCATTTAAATCAGAGAATAAAGGTTGTTCTATTTATATGAGTAATATCTTTTATGGTCATGCACCCAATGTGAGGGGTTTATTCATATTGAATCTTGATAGTGATGATACACATGTTCATAACATTGATGCCAAAAGATGTAGAGTTGATAATGGTAGTACCACTTTCTTGTGGCACTGCCGTTTAGGTCATATTGGTGTAAAACACATGAGGAATCTCCATGCTAATGGACTTTTGGAGTCACTTGATTTTGAATCACTTGACACATGTGAACCATGCCTCATGCGCAAGATGACTAAAGTGACATTCTATGGAACAACGGAACGGGCAAATGACTTACTGGAAATCATACATACTGATGTGTGCGGTCCAATGAATGTTACAACGCATGGTGGATATCGTTATTTCTCACCTTCACTGATGACTTAAGTAGATATGGGTATATTTACTTAATGAAACACAAGTCTGAAACATTTGAAAAGTTCAAGTAATTTCAAAGTGAAGTTGAGAATCATCATAACAAGAAGATTAAATTCCTGCGATCTGATCGAGGAGGTGAATATCTGAGTTATGAGTTTGGCAATCACTTAAGACAGTGTGGAATTGTTTCACAGTTGACACCGCCTGGAACACCAGTGCGTAATGGTGTGTCCAAACGTCGTAATCGAACCTTATTAGATATGGTGCATTCTATGATGTCTCTTGCTGATTTGCCACTATCGTTTTGGGGTTATGCATTAGAGACAGTTGCATTCACTTTAAATAGGGCACCATCAAAATCCGTTGAGACGACGCCATATGAACTATGGTTTGGCAAGAGGCCAAAGTTGTCGTTTCTTAAAGTTTGGGGATCTAATGCTTATGTCAAAAATCTTCAGCCTGAAAAGCTGGAACCTAAAGCGGAGAAATGCGTCTTCATAGGATACCCGAAAGAGACAGTCGGGTATACCTTCTATCTATGATCCCAAGGCAAAGCGTTTGTCTCTAAGAACGGAACATTTCTTGAGAAAGAGTTTCTCTCGAAAGAATTGAGTGGGAGGAAAATAGAGCTTGATGAGGTTATTAAACCTTTACTTCAACCAGAGAGTAGCACAACGCAGAAAGATGTTTCTGTGGAGCCTACGACAGTTGAAGAGGAAGTTAATGATGATGATCATGAAGCTTCGAATCAAGTTACTATTGAACCTCGTAGGTCGACAAGGGCGCGTACTGCTCATGAGTGGCACAACAACCCTGTCTTGGAGGTCATGTTCTTGGACAACAATGAACCTACGAGCTATGGAGGAGCGATGATGGGCCAGGATTCCGAGAAATGGTTAGAGGCCATGAAATCCGAGATGGGACCCATCTATGAAAACAAAGTATGGACTTTGGAAGTATTACCTAAAGGGCGAAAGGCCATTCAGAATAAATGGATCTTTAAGAAGAAGACAGACGCAAATGGTAATGTCACCATATATAAAGCTCGAGTTGTGGCAAAGGTTTTTTCACAAGTTCAAGGAGTTGACTACGATGAGACATTCTCACCCGTAGCGATGCTTAAGTCTATCAGAATCATGTTGGCAATAGCTGCTTATTTCGACTATGAAATTTGGCAGATTGATGTCAAAACAGCGTTCCTCAACGGTTTCCTTGAGGAAGAGTTGTATATGACGCAACCAAAATGTTTTGTCGGTCTAGAGAATGCTGACAAAGTTTGGAACCTCTAGCGATCCATTTATGGGCTAGTGAAAGCATCTCGGAGTTGGAATAAGCGCTTTGATGAGGTGATCAAAGCGTTTGGGTTTATACAAGTTTATGGAGAAGCTTGTATTTACAAGAAAGTGAGTGGGAGCTCTATAGTATTTCTAATATTATATGTGGATGACATATTGATGATTGGAAACAATATAGAAATGCTAGAAAGCATGAAGGAATATTTGAACAAGAGTTTCTCAATGAAGGGCCTAGGAGAAGCTGCTTTCATATTAGGCATTAAGATCTATAGAGATAGATCGAGATGCTTAATAGCACTTTCACAGAGCACATACCTTGATAAAGTTTTGAAGAAGTTCAAAATGGACCACTCCAAGAAGGGGTTATTGTGTGTGTTACAAGGTGTGAAGTTGAGTAAGACTCAATGCCCAGTGACTGCAGAAGATAGAGAAAAGATGAGTGTCATTCCCTATGCTTCAGCCATAGGCTCTATCATGTATGCAATGTTGTGCACAAGACCCAATGTCAGCCTTGCCATAAGTATGGCCGGAAGGTTTCAAAGTTATCCTGGAATGGAGCACTGGGCGGTGGTCAAGAATATCCTTAAGTACCTGAAAATGACTAAGGAAAGGGTTACGTCGATGCAAGCTTTGACACTGATCTGGATGACTCTAAGTCACAAACCGGATACATATTTATTCTTAACGGGGGAGTGGTAAGCTGGTGCAGTTCCAAGCAAAGCATGGTAGCCAATTCTACGTGCGAAGCGGAGTACATCGCAGCCTCGGAGGCAGTGAAGGAAGGTGTCTGGATGAAGTAGTTCATGACAGATCTTGGAGTAGTGCCCAG
Organism: Hordeum marinum; assembly: GCA_022496015.1. Lineage (NCBI taxonomy): Eukaryota > Viridiplantae > Streptophyta > Magnoliopsida > Poales > Poaceae > Hordeum > Hordeum marinum. The sequence continues at coordinate 381,424,828 of CM039677.1, read as the reverse complement.
TGCACTGAATCCAATGAACTTGTTCTGTGACAACACTGGTGCCATTGCTCTGGCCAAGGAACCAAGGTTTCACAAGAGGACCAGACACATAAAGCGATGCTTCAACTCCATCCGCGATTACATCGAGGAAAAGGACATAAATATTTGCAAAGCGCACACGGATCTAAATGTTGCAGACCTATTGACTAAACCTCTTCCAAGGGCTAAACATGATCAACACCAGAACTGGATGGGTGTTCAATTCATTACAATCTAAATCACATAGTGATGTGAACTAGATTATTGACTCTAGTGCAAGTGGGAGACTGTTGGAAATATACCCTAGAGGCGATAAATAAAATGTTTATTATTATATTACCTTGTTCATAATAATCGTTTATTATCCATGCTATAATTGTATTGATTGGAAACACATTACATGTGTGGGTAAATAGACAACACTTTGTCCCTAGTATGCCTCTAGTGAACTAGCTCGTTGGTCAAAGATGGTCGAGGTTTCCTAGCCATTGACCTGTGATGTCATTTGATAATGGGATCACATCATTAGGAGAATGATGTGATGGACAAGACCCAAACTACAAACGTAGCGTATGATCGTGTCAGTTTATTGCTACTATTTTCTGCATGTCAACTATATGTTTCTATGACCAAGAGATCATGCAACTCACGGACACCGGAAGAGTGTCGTGTGTGTATCAAACATTGCAACGTAACTGGGTGACTATAAAGGTGCTCTACAGGTATCTTCGAGGGTGTCTGTTGGGTTGGCATGGATCAAGACCGGGATTTGTTACTCCGTGTGACGGAGAGGTATCTCAGGGCCTACTCAGTAATACAAGATCACAATAAGCCTTGCAAGCAATGTGACTAAGTGTTACTCACGGGATCTTGTATTACGAAACAAGTAAAGAGACTTGCCGGTAACGAGGTTGAACTAGGTATGGAGATATCGACGATCGAATCTCGGGCAAGTAACATAGCGAAGAACAAAAGGAACATCATACGGGATTAACTGAATCCTTGAGATAGAGGTTCAACCGATAAAGATCTTCGTAGAATATGTAGGAAACAATATGGGCATCCAGGTCCCGCTATTGGTTATTGACCGTAGAGGTGTATCCGTCATGTCTACATAGTTCTCGAACCCGCAGGATCTGCACACTTAAGGTTTGGTGACGTTTCGGTAGTATAGAGTTATGCATGGTGGTGACCGAAGGTTGTTCGGAGTCCCGAATGTCACGAGGAGCTCCGGAATGGTCCAGAGGTAAAGATTGATATATAGGAAGTCCTATTTTGGTCGCCGGAAAAGTTTCGGGCTCATTGGTAGTGTACCGGGAGTGCCAGTAGTGTACCGGGAGACCATCGGGAGGGGTATTTCGACCCAAGAGGCTACATGGGCTGTGGGAGAGTGAATACCAGCCCTTAGTGTGCTGGTGGAAGTCCCACACAAGGCCCATGCAGCTGGGAAGAAAATCCCAAAGAGAAAAAGGTTGAAAAAGGCAAAAAGGCCAAAATAAGGAGGAGTCCTAGTCCTACTAGGATTGGAGGAGGAATCCTCCTCTCCTCTTGGTTCGGTCGAAGCCTAGATGGCTTGTCCTTTGGGCCAAGCCTCCTCATATATTCCTCTTATATATACTAGAGGTTTAAGGGTTTTTGCGCTAGATTTTCAGCCACGTGTTACCCGTTCCTCTAGTGCACAGTTTCTCCTGTAGACCGGTTTTCTGCAGTGCTTAGGCGAAGCCCTGCCGGAATTACTCCACCACCATCGTCGCGGCGCCGTCACGCTGCCGGACAACACATCTACCTCTTTGCTCCCTCTTTCTAGATCAAGAAGGCGGAGATCGTCATCAAATTGTACGTGTGCTGAACGCGGAGGTGCCGTCCGTTTGGTGCTTGATCGGGACGGATCGTGTTTGGGTCGCGGGACGCTCGGCGATTTGGATCGCAAAGACATTCGACTACACCAACCGCATTTCTTAACGCTTCCCACTTAGCGATCTACAAGGGTATGTAGATCCACTCTCCCTCTCGTAGATGCTCATCACCATGGATAGGTCTTGCGTGAGTGTAGGAATTTTTTTGTTTCCCATGCGACGTTCCCCAACAAAGTTTGCTAGACAAGTTTTAGAGCAAGTGGTCCTCCCTGTTTGTATGCCACCAAAGATTTGGTTTAGGGGATGGTTCTTGGTCACTTGTGCTCGAACTTGGGTCAGCTTTCGATTGTTGGTTGGTGGAGCTTCTTCGTCATCATCATCTCCTTCATCTTCGTTGTTGTTGAAGGTGTCGTTCCCTTGAGGTGGTGGTGAAGGAGGTTGTGGTGGATCTTCATGATGCACTTCCTCCTCTTCATCATCTTGTCGTGTACCGCTTGTGGATGCCTCCATGTCATGTTGTGGTTCACCTTGTCGTGAAGTAGTAGCTTCCACTTGAGTTGATGAAGTACTTTCCTTCACCTCCATGGGATGAATCTTGCCGATGGGTAAATCTAGGATAGCTTCCGAAGGGTTCTTATCACCTACATCATTTGGCAATTGTTCGACTTGCGAACCATGAGATTAATCAAACTTCACATCTACCGTTTCTTCAACCTTTCGAGTGAACTTGTTGTAGACACGGTAAGTGTGAGAGTTCGACCCATAACCAAGTAGGAATCCTTCATGAGATTGAGGAGCAAATTTAGTACGACAACGCTTATCAAGAATGTAGCACTTGGAGCCGAATACCCGAAAGTATCTAACTTGGGGTTTGTTACTGGTGAGTAGCTCGTATGCCGTTTTACCGAGAAGCTTGTGCAAGTAAAGTCGGTTTGTGGCATGACATGTTGTTTCCACGGCTTCTGCCCAAAAGTTTTTTGGCGTCTTGTATTCATCAAGCATCGTTCTTGCCATCTCAATGAGTGTCCGGTTCTTCCTCTCAACAACTCCATTTTGTTGAGGTGTGTACGTAGCCGAGAACTCATGTGAGACACCTTCCTCGTCAAGATAGGTATCCACATGGGTGTTCTTGAACTCCGATCCATTATCGCTCCGAACCTTCTTGATCTTCACTTCGAACTGATTTTGCGCTTTTCGAGCGAAGTTCTTGAAGATCTTTTGAACCTGCGACTTATCATCAAGAAAGAATACCCATGTAAATCTAGAAAAATCATCAACTATAACTAGACCATAGGAATTTCCATCGAGACTCTTGTAAGCATTGGGACTAAAAAGATCCATGTGAAGTAAATCGAGTGGTCTCCTAGTAGTCATGATATTCTTAACAGGATGACTTCCACCTACTTGCTTTCCAGCTTGACAAGCACTACAAAGTCTATCTTTGTCAAATATAACATCTTTAACACCAAGTATATGATCACCTTTGATAAGTTTCTCTAAATTACACATGCCAACATGTCCGAATCTTCTATGCCAAATCCAACCTTTAGAAGATTTAGCAATTAAACAAGTGCGAGGTTTGGATCTTTTAATGAAATTGAAAATGTATAGATCACCTCTACGGATACCGGTAAAGACTATTTTATGATTATCTTGACAAAACACTTGGCAATCTATTTTCGTGAATAACACATTAAAACCGAAATCAGTAAGTCTAGATACGTAAAGAAGATTGTAACCAAGGGATGCAACAAGCATAACATTTTGAATAGAGCTATTATGGGATATGGCCACCTTACCAAGGCCAAGTACCGTACCCTTAGAGTTGTCTCCAAAGGTCACGTACCGTCGAGGACCTTGATTAGGCATGATCTCTTGGAACATGTCTTTATCACCAGTCATATGATCCGTACATCTGCTGTCGAGAATCCACTGTTTTCCTCCGGACATGTAATCCTTAAAGTTTGCCATAAGACTCAGATTCTTCATGATCTTCTCATACTTGATGTCAAACAACTCATCTTCTTCATAATATCCATGTTCCACATTGTCATCATCAAGTGGGAAATACTCGTCATAAAGAACAAGAGATTCGTTAGAATAGTGATCTTGACAATGTTCAAGTTTATGAGTGCGAATGGTTTCAAAGATAATGTTGTTGATAGTGGTGACATCTCCTTTAGCACGCATAAGATCACAGAGTTCAAATAGGCATTTATCAAAGTTTGGATCACTAGGCTTCATTTCGTGAAAAGCAGTAGCTTTATGAAGAATTTCATCTAGATTCCCTATGGAAAGATTTGGATATCGTTTATCCAAATCAGTCCATAAGGTATAAGCACATGCAAAATTATTGATTTGAGAAATCACGAATTTTGGTAAACCTCTAACAATAAGATTGCCAGTTCTTAGGTCACCAAGCATGTTAATTTCCTCTTCGTATGTGGGATGCAATTCATCAATAGGAGGCTCACAGGGGCGCATAACATATTTGCTCAATTGCAATTCATTAAACAGCTCAACATCAAAGATTTACATTGACTATAGTACTCTCCATCAAGAATGGGCACTCTACAACTCAAACTCCCTATACTAGACACATCCATCTTCCTCCTCGGCGATTAAACCGAAGCAATGGAGACCAAAGCTCTGATACCAAATGAAGGATCACCAGAAGAGTGTCTAGAGGGGGGTGATCAGACTACTAGCAGGAATTTAAAAACTAACCTTTCCCAAGTTAATTGGTTGGCAGATTTTAACAGTTTTAGCAAAGCTAGCAAGTCTAACAGCCCTACGCATGCATGCCAAAAAATATGGCAGCGGAAAGTAAAGACATTTCATATGAAGTAAAGTGTTGAGATAGGTAGATCAAACGCAGTTGGAGATGCATGGATTTTTCCCGTGGTTTCGATAGGCGGCGCTATCGTACATCCATGTTTATGGAGTCTTCAACCCACGGAGGGTAACGGTCGCGAGAGTCCACGAAGGGCTCCACCCAAAAGGGTCCACGAAGTAGCAACCTTGACTATTCCATAACGGCTTCCGTCAACAAAGGACTAGCCTCACTATGGGTAGATCTTCACGAAGTAGGCGATCTCCTTGCCCTTACAAACTTCTTGGTTCACTCCACAACACAAAGTAGGAGGATCCCAAGCAACACCTAACCAATCTCGGAGGCACCACCCTCCAAAAGATAATAGGCTCGATAATGACGATGAACTCCTTGCTCTTCTGCTTCAAGATGATAGACTCCTCAACACCTAATCACTCTCTCACAGATTTTGCATGGTGGAAGAGATGGGATTGGTGGAAAGCTACTTGAGGAGGCTAGAAATCAAGATCCATATGATTGGAGTGGAAGATCTTGACCTCAACACAAGGGTAGGTGGTTCTCTCTCAGAAAATATGATAGGATAGGTATGGAATAGTTCTGAGTGCTTGTCTTTCGAGTAGGTGGTGGTGAAGGGGTATATATAGGCATCCCCAAAAATCCAACCGTTACACACAAAATGACCAACTCGGTGACACCGATGTGTTAATCTCGATGGTACTGAAGTTACCAAAAGGTGGCAACTTTTGAATCTCGGTGAGACCAATATAGGAAACTCGGTTGCACCGATAAGGTAACCAACGGTCAGATTTCCAATCTCGGTGACGCCGATCCAACATTCTCGGTGGGACCGAAAATGTGAATTTGTGTAACAGAAAGTTGGCAACCTAAACTCGGTGGCACCAGTATGGAATCGGTTGCACCGAAGTGGCTAGGGTTTGGTAGAGTCTGTCTAGGTTCTGGAATCGGTGGCACCGGTATGGGAAAGTTGGTTACACCAATTTTGAGTGTTGGGTATAGAACAGACTTTGGTGGGAGAGTTTGTGGATGTTTTTGGCGACTATCACTTGTGCACGTTTGAGCATATTGTTCACCAACAAAACCTTACCCCCTTTTAATAGTATTGGCTTTCCTATGGACTCAAAGTGATTTCTCAAAAATATAAAATGTAGAGTCCTCTTGCTTGAAGCTTGGCCAACCTATTTCCTTGCATCTTGGGGTATGTCCACAATCTCCTTTTGCCAATCCTCTCTATAGACTGTATCTAAAATACACTAGGTAAAAGTATCAGTACAAGAGACAATGTATGTTGTCATGAATTACCAAAACCACCAAGGTAGCATGTTGTGCTTTCAGCAACAACTTCTTCAGCTGATGGAACTGGAATATCTTCAGGGGCAGGTGCAGCCAAATTATCAGATCATGTATGAATTTCTTCATCTGGACTGGAGACTGAGGAATGTGTGACAGAGGAGTGGTCGTTGGAGAATTTGGGTGTGCAGCTTCCCAATATTCATCATTGATTAGAGGAGTTGTATTTCCAATGTCCACATCCCTTTCCATTTCTTCAACGCTGGCCTCTTCAACAATCAAGTAAGGCTGGGGCGATGATACCAATGGAGTTGAAGCATTTCCTTCCACTTCAATTTCTTCATCAATCTACTCTGAGGAAGCAGCAAAATGATCTGTTTCTTATTGTTCATCATTTGGTATGACATAGTCAACACCAAATGGTACCAATTCATAGGCTGGCACGGAGGTAATGGAGTTGCATCAATCGGCACAGTTGAAGAACTTGGCAGTGTCTTCAATTTCTTCACTGCCGAGGAATCTGAAGTTGATGCTTTTGTCTTTTGTGCAGCTTTGTTCTCCGCGGCCTTAATTTTCTTCACTTCTGATGCAAAAGCAAGGTTGATGTTTTTCACCCTTGGGGATTCTGCAGTTTCTGCAGAGGGTGAAGGAGGTGCATTTTCTTCAAGCACGACTGATGCAGTCGTCCTTGTGGTCTCAATTTCATCAGGCGCAGCAAAAGCTTCAGCTAGCCTGGCAATTTCTTTAGGTGCAACAGTGGAGGTTGCTCTGACAGGTTCTTCAGCAGCCTGAATTTCTTCAGTTGCACTTGTAGTTTCTTCAGCAGGCTGAGCAGATTCTTCAGCCTGAGGAATTTGTGGTTGCGATCGGGCTACAACCCTCTTGTCGTGGTCCTTGATGGATTTGTCAGCCACTTTGACAAACCGGACCTTGGCGCCTTGCCAATCAACATAGTATCATTTGAATTAATCACTGAGGCCTTTGATCTCACATTGCATGGTCACAAGTTGTTCTGGAGAAAGCTTTAGAACATTGTTCTTCAAGAAGTGATCTTTCTTGTACTGAGATTTCTTGGTTTGTTTGGCCTTTTCATACTTCCAGTTTTCTTCAGCTATGAAGGTAGTGAGGACATGATCTGGACCAGGAGACAAATTCAAATCATCAATTGGAGTGTTGGGATCCTTGTGCCAGATATCAATGAAGTTCAACACCATTTTTGGATCCAACCATAGATGAATTTGGGTGCCCTTTGCTTGAACCACTCTCTCTTGCTTGTTTCTGATGATTGCCTCAAGTTCCTCATCATCAGCTTCATCATCTAAAGAACCTGATGTTACTTTGAACACCACCTTCTTCAGTTGAGGACTTGGTCGAGTACCTCGTCCAGCAATAGCTTTCATCTTCAGCAGAGAAGGACTGGTTGAGGATTGTGCCTAGGCTGATGAACTTGTAGAGACCCCTGAAGCAATTGAGAAGCCTATAGTCCTCTGACATGTTGCAAGATGTACAGTTGTTGAGGACTTTGTGGCAACAACTGGTGATTGTGCAGCTACTGAAGGCATTGCAGAGGCCTTTGAAGACTTTGCTTGAGGATTCTACATTGAGGACTTTGAAGTTGAGGATTTTGGCTTCACTTCAGATTTCTTCACTATTGATTTCTTTGGAGCACTAGCAGAGGCTCTGGCAGAGGCAACCGCATTAGAATCTTCATTAAATTGCTTCACTGCAGCTTCGGTAGTTCTCTGAAGTTTGTGTTGATGCTTTGCCCATTCAGCTGGAAAGTCTTCACCACGAGAAACACTTGTGGGATCAACCACTTGATCATCAGCAGGAGGAGCCCTTCTGCAAGGGGGTTTGTGTGTGAATTTCTTCATGTACTTAGGAGTGAAATAACGATAGTCTCTCCATTCCTTCACCCACCTTCATTCAATCCTCTAAATCCTGATTTTCCTCTGCTCCTTTGTTTCTTTACCATGAGTGGCTTCATCGGGAGTACATAACCAGCATACAAAGGTTCAGGTATCTCAAAGGCAGTGTTCTGTTCAGCCTTGTTTGCACCCTTCTGAGGTATCTTGCCATCAGCCATTTTCTTCACTTGATGACTTTGAACTCTTGAAGATTTTGAAGATGTACACATTTTTTCCTCAAGAAATGCTGCAAATGAGTTAAGTTCATGAGAACCTAGTGATTCATCAGCAGACATTTTGTACCTGTGAACAGAGTATAGGTGCGAGGAATTTGAAGAGGTCATATGTGTTCTTAGAAATTTCCAAAATACATCAAGTTGAGTAATTTTGACCATATATGTCTTGAGGAATTTCAATAAGTGTTCTTGTCTTAGGTTCTAGAGTTGTGCAAATTTTGAGGATCCACACAATTGAGGAATCTTGAAGAAAATCATAACTTAGGAAAAAACATCAAGGGAATGAGCATGTAAGGTGCTTTAGAATATTATTCTTGAATAATAAACACCTTTGAGGATTTTGTGGAATACATGAAGATCAAACAAGGGTAGTAAAATTAGATTTTATTTACCCCGATGAAGAACACGACGAACAGTGAGATGAAATCGGGGAAGTTCATCCGTCTAGATCTCCCATGCCCTAGCTTGGCTGAGGGAGAAAACTACAGCGGCCGCGGAGTGAAGATTTCCGTGGACGATGCGAGTACGGCGACGGCGAGGTCGAGGCAGTGAAGCACTTCCACATCGACAGCGATGATTTTAGCGGCAGCGCTAGGTTTGAGCTCGGGGGAGAGTGGGAGTAAGGAGTAACTCGAGCATAGTCAAAGGGAAGGGGTATTTATAGTGGAGGTGAAAACCAATCAACCCAAAGATTTTGGACCAGATTGCCCTTGACCCTTGCTCCCCATGCGACATGTGTCACCCACGTTCTAAGTAGTGGAGATAGTGTGGGATCGTGGGTTATCTAGTCGTGGGAATCAGAACGGTTTGAGCGAGAAGCGCCAAAAATTTTGATAGTAAAAACTTAAAGTTTCTATTCGCAAATTCTTCAACTGTCAAGGACACAGTGAAGACTTTGAACGATTTCAAAGTAGAATTTGAGAACATACTAGATTGAGTTTAGCATAGAGTAGGAACGGGTCCGATCACATTCATTAGATGAAAATCAACTTGAAGAATTAACAATAAGTGAATGCTGTTGAGGACATTAAAAAACTCAAATATATATGTATATATATAGTCAATGAAGAACATGAATTTCATAGTTTGAATAATTTGACAAGTTGAGGAATTTGCAAACTTGAGGAATTTGAAAACTTGAAGAATTTGCAAAATGGCAAAAAACTCAACTTTGAAGAATTTCAACTATGGTTGGTGGCGTGGCCCACCGTATAAGAATGATGATTTCAGACATCGCGTATAATTGTCGTAGGGTTCTGGGAATCATATTCTTCATTAATTTCTTCACACTAAGAGGGTTATTCTTCATTGATTGAAGAAAAACGTTACTTCGTGTGTTGCACATCTAAGTCATCAATTTTGTATAAGTGTTAGGATGTGTGTCTTTTTCAAAGAACATTCGAAGATTCTAAGATATTTAGCTCATACCGCAACTTACAAAATCTCTTTTCATCCAAGGGCTTAGTGAAGATATCTGTCAGTTCTTCTTCAGTGGGGATGTGGTCGATGGAGATGTCGCCCTTGAGTACATGATCTCGAAGAAAATGATGACGAATCTGGATGTGCTTGGTCTTGGAAGGCCAAACTGGGTTGTAAGCGATCTTGATAGCGCTCTCGTTGTCGTAGTAGAGAGGCACATTCTTCACCTTGATGCCATAGTCCTTGAGGGTTTGCTTCATCCATAGGAGCTGAGCACAACATGAACCAACATCAATGTACTCAGCTTCAGCAGTAGATAGTGACACATAGTTCTGCTTTTTCGAGGACCAACGTACTAAGGATCGTCCAAGGAAATGACATGTTCCTAAGGTTGACTTGCGATCCACATGATCTCCAGCATAGTTAGCATCTGAGTATCCGACGAGGTGAAGATTTGAGCCCTTGGGATACCATAATCCAAGCGTTGGTGTGTGAGCTAAGTATCGAAGAATATGTTTCACAGCCTTATGGTGTGATTCCTTCGGTGTTGCTTGGAATCGGGCACACATGCAAATACTCAGCATAATATCAGGCCTAGATGCACATAGATACAATAAAGAGCCAATCATGGAGCGATATACCTTCTAATCGATATCTTTATCATTTCGTCAGTGCAGAGGTGGCCTTTTGAAGGCATTGGAGTTTTGACGCCTTTGCAATCTTGCATGTGGAATTTCCTTAGAACATCCTTGAGGTATTTCTCTTGAGAGATGAAGATGCCACTGTCTTGCTGACGAATTTGAAAAGACCTAAGAAGAATTTCAACTCTACCATCATAGACATTTTATATTGTTCACTCATCATATAGGAAAATTCATCATTGTAACATTTGTCAGTACAGCCAAAGATAATATCGTCTACGTACATTTGGCATATGAACAGTTCATTGCCATAGGATTTAGTGAAAAGAGTTGGGTCAAGTGAGCCGAGTTTGAAGCCTTTCTTCATGCGGAATTCCTTCAGAGTGTCGTACAACACCCGAGGGGCCTGTTTGAGTCCATAGAGCGCCTTGTTGAGTCTGAAGACTTTATCAGGATGCTTAGGGTCTTCAAAACCTGGGGTTTGAGAAACATATACTTCTTCCTCAAGCTTACCATTGAGGAATGCACTTTTCACATCCATTTGATATAACATGATATCATGATGGTTAGCATAAGCAAGCAATATGCGTATAGCTTCAAGTCTAGCAACAAGTACAAAAGTTTCATCAAAGTCAATTCCTTCAACCTGTGTGTAGCCTTGAGCTACAAGACGAGCCTTATTTCTTACCACGAGGTATTTTCATCTTGCTTGTTGTGGTAGATTCACTTGGTACCTATGATGTTGTGCTTGCGAGGATCTGGTCGCTTGACAAGTTCCCACACGTTGTTTAGCTTGAATTGATGTAATTACTCTTGCATAGCTTGAATCCACTCATCCTCCTTGAATGTTTCATCAACTTTGGTGGGCTCTATGATAGAGACAAAAGCGCAGTGCCCACAAAAGTTAGTCAAATGTGAAGCTCTTGAGCGAGTGAGGGGACCTGGTGCATTGATGTCGTCGATGATTTTGTCAATCTGCACTTCATTTGCAACTCTTGGATGAGCAGGTTGATGTGGTTGAGGATTTTCTTTAGGTGTATCAGCATGAATGTCTTCATTGGTTGGAATGACTTCATCAGTAGGTTGAGGTTCTTCAGTGGGTATGACATCTTCAGTTGCCTTTAGCTTAATGGATTCCTCAGGAGACTTTTCATCTAGCACAGAAGGCAGGCGCTCTCTTTGCGAGCCGCCAGTTTCATCAAACCGCAGATCTACTGTTTCAACAACCTTTTGGTAGTATGTATTGAAGACTCTGTAGGTGTGCGAGTCCTTTCTGTAACCAAGCATGAAACCTTCATGTGCTTTCGGTGCAAATTTAGAACTATGGTGTGGATTCTCTAATCCATTATTTTGCGCTGAAGACTTTGAGATAACTTACATTGGGTTTCTTGCCAGTCATGAGTTCATATGAAGTCTTCTTGAAGAATTTGTGAAGATATACCTTGTTGATGATGTGTCAAGCTGTATCGATTGCCTCGGGCCAGAAGCGACGAGGAGTCTTGTATTCATCAAGCATGGTGCGAGCCATCTCAACAAGATTCCTTTTCTTGCACTCCATGACGCCATTCTGCTGAGGAGTATATGGGGCATATAGCTCATGAGTAATACCAAGTTCATCAAGATATTCATCAAGATTGGTGTTCTCGAACTCAGTCCCATTATCACTCCTGATACGCTTGATCTTGACGCTGAAGTTAGTTGAGGCCCTTGAAGCAAATCGTCTGAAGACATCCTGCACTTCAGACTTGTACAAAATAATATGCACCCAAGTGTAACGAGAGTAATCATCAACATTGACAAAGCCATACAAACTTGAAGAATTTGTTAGTGTGGAATAATGAGTGGGGACAAAGAGGTCCATATGAAGCAATTCAAAAGGTCGAGTCATGGTCATGATTGTCTTCGAGGGATGCTTGGATCTGGTCATCTTCCCAGACTCACATGCACCATAGAGGTGGTCCTTGAGGAATTCGACACCTTCAATGCCAATGACGTGCTTTTTCTTCACGAGCGTGTGCAAGTTCCTCATACCAGCGTGTCCAAGTCATCGATGCCACAGCCAGCCTTCTAAGGACTTTGCAACTAGGCACGTGGCAGGCTGAGGACCTGTAGGGAAATCAACAATATACAACTCTCGTCTCCTAAAGCCTTCGAAGACTTTTGAGTGGTCAGATTCCATGATGACAACGCATCAATATTTTTCAAAAATGACAACCATATAAAGATCACAAAGCATTAAGACAGACATGAGGTTGAACCCGAGGGATTCGACAAGCATCACCTTATCCATGTGTCGGTCCTTTGAGATTGCAACCTTACCTAGACCCAATACCTTGCTTTTTCCCTTGTCAACTTAGGTGATATGCTTCAGATGAGATGGGGCAAGTGGCAAATTCATCAGTAGATTCTTGTCACCAGTCATGTGGTTTGTGCATCCACTGTCGAGGAACCACTCAGTAGCTTTTGGAGGTTCATCCTGCAGATGAATTAGTACAACTTACAAACTCATATGCTCGAGAGTGAAGAATATGGCATCAAATTCATCAGGCAGAATTTCATCATACAATATGGTAAGTAAAGCAGTGTGAGAACGTGAGAAATGAGGAATTCATTTTTGCATGATTAGCTTGCGTCCTTTCAAGCATTTCCTCAGGTCTCCAGCAAACTCATCACACGTTCAAGTTCATCTGGAGACCTGGCCCTGCATAAGAGATTAGTTCAATTTCTTCACCACCCACATCTGGAGGGGTGGCAAAGAGTTCATCATTCTGCGAGCACCATATGAGAATGGAGGCATTGATGCTAGTGCGCTTCGTTTCATAGGACAAGGGTTAGAGTACTCACATGAATAAGCAGAGAAATTCTTCGAGGACTTATGAACATAATGATTTGAAGAATAATGCACATATTCAGAACTCTTAGATTTTCCCTGCGAAATAGATGTATTAGCACGAGAATGACATTTTTGATCATTTGAGGAATTTGGTCCAAGTGAAGAATTTAGTCCATATGAGCAATTTGATCTGGGGTTCCTTTTCTTCGTGGGTGGTGTCGTGAGGACATTCACTTGAAGATTTTGCAAGAAGCTCTACGGAACCCAGATTTTCTTCATAGGTGAACCGTTCCTGTAGTTAGTTCCAACAAATCTGGCAAATACTTCACCTTTCTGATTTTTGAAGAATTTGTAGTTGGAGTCAAGTGACTCATCAGAGGAATATGAATTTTCACAAGTAAAGCCAGATAAGGTGGATGGATCTACAGGAGGTCCTTTTGCAGCAACCCATGAGGTTTTGGGGTACTACTCAGGTGTCTAATAGGATCCATCAGAATTGAGTTTCCTCTCAAATGCAATGCACTCTTTCCTAGGGTTCCTGTTCAGAATCTGCTTTTTGAGCACATCGCAAAGGGTTTGATGCCCTTTGAGACTTTTGTACATGCCTGACACATACAATTCCCTCAACCCTGCATTTTCGTCAGTGATGCTTGTGGTAACCTCATATGAGGAATTTGTGACCACTGGAATAGTTGAAGAATTTGCAGCAATATAAGCATTTGAACATTCAGGTGAAGAATAAGCAGTTTCACGTTCGATGCATTTCAAACAAGGTGGAACAAATTCTTCCTGGGCGGCACTGATCTGTTGAGCCAGTAAGGAAGCGTTTTCCCTTTGAAGATCCTCATGAGACACTCTTATTTTCTCAAGATCTTGCCTTCTTTCAAGAAATTCAAGAAAGCTTATGATGATCAGCTAAGAGAGCATTATGATGACTCTGAAGGTTATTGTACTTTGTCTGAAGACTTTCGAGATCGTCAGACAGAGTTTGAGTCTGATCCACTTCCTCATTCAATAGATCATCACTTTTGTCTAATAGTTTCTGAAGCTTTTCAAGTGCACTTTGTTGCTTAGTGGCAATGTTAGCAAGTTTGGCATAACTAGGTTTCACATATTCATCAGATTCACCTTCCTGGGTCAATTTCTTGAGTTTGATGAACATGGGGTCTTGACGAGTGAGATAGCCTTCATTGATTTCCATGATCCTATCCCAGATGAGCTTGGCATTTTGGAGATGGAAGATGCCTCTGAACATGACGTTCGATAGGCTTGAGCAGATGATGTTCCTCGCTTGAACATCAAGTTGAGTGTACTTGCGAATTTCCTTAGCATTTGCCATCTTGTAGAGTTCAGTTAGTCCAAGTTCCGTAACAGTCCATATCTCACTATTCATTGATATGAGATTGGGACATTTTGTGACTGACTTGACGCCTTTTGTCATGAAGCAGTAAGTAGGAGCATATTCATCATTACTGTCGCCAGAGTCGTTGGAGTAGTCCTTTTCTTCATCGTTGAAGATGGACTTGCTGACGAAGGCAGTAGCGAGAGCAAGGCTAGCAACAACAGGATCAGACTCCACCTTAGGTTCTTCCTCTTCTTCATATTCTTCAGATTCTTCTCCAGAATCCATTTCCTTGCCAATGAAATCCCGAGCCTTTCTGGAACCATTCTTCTTGTGCGTTGAGGACTTTGAAGATGAGGTCTTCGCTGATGAGGACTTTGAAGATTTCTTCTTTTTCTTTGAGTCATCAAAACTGTCGTCATTGTACTTCTTCTTCTTTGGTTCCTCTTCCTAGAGAGGATAGTCACAGATAAAGTGACTAGCCTTCTTGCATTTGTGACAAGTTCTCTTCTTGTAGTCTCTTGAGGAATCTGATTTCCTCAAAGAATTTTTTGATGATTTTCCAAATCGGCCTCTCCTAGAGAACTTCTAGAATTTCCTCGTGAGCATTACTAGTTCCTGACTCAGTTCTTCAGGATCACTAAGGCTACTATCAGAACTTCACCTTCAGATGAGGAAATTTCTTTTGCCTTCAGAGCACGAGATCTTCCATAGCTTGGCCCGTAGAGGTTTCTCTTCTCAGCTTGTTGGAATTCATGAGTATTGAGTCTCTCAAGTATATCAGCAGGATCAAGTGACTTGTAGTCTCCATGCTCTTGAATCATCAAAACCAGTGTGTCAAATGAGGAATCAAGAGATCTTAGTAGTTTCTTCACCACTTCGTGATCGGTGATGTCAGTGGCACCCAGTGCTTGAAGCTTGTTGGAGATATCAGTGAGACGATCAAAAGTTCGTTGAACATTTTCATTGTCGAGTCTTTTGAAGCGGTTGAAGAGATTGCGAAGAACATCAACATGAGAGTCATGTTGAGTGGAAACACCTTCATTGAATTTGGACATCCTATCCCAGATAAGCTTAGCAGACTCCAAAGCACTCACTCTGCCATACTAACCTTTGCTTAAATGGCCACAGATGATATTCTTCGCTTGAGAATCGAGTTGCTTGAATCTCTTCACATCAGCAGTGTTGATCATGGGAGTAACAAAGGGAACACCATTTTCCACAATGTACCAGAGATCGTTGTCAATAGCTTCAAGATGCATGCACATCTTGTTCTTCCAGTAGGGGTAATCCGTCCCATCGAAGGTAGGAAAACATGTGGAAACCTTGATCATACATGTAGTCAACATAACTAGAACTCTAGGTGGTTAAGCCAAAATCACATAGACAAGGGAGTACCTTGCTCTGATACCAATTGAAAGTGCGTTATATCGACTAGAGGGGGGTGAATATGTGATTTTTACAAATTCATCACTTGAGCAATTTCAACTTGAGGAATTTGAAATGTGATGAATAACTAGCAACGGAATAAGTACTCAAGTGCATGAGAAACATATCAATAGCATAGTCATCATGATGAAATAAAACATGCATAGACTACAGGTAGCGTGATATAGGATAAGCAGGTGAGGAACAAGGCAGCTTGAAAATTTTGAGGTGAGGAAATTGTGGAAGTCTTGAGTCAAATTCTCCAAACAGTAAAGATCAATTTCATCAACAGGTATGCGAAGAAATGAAAGGGTTGAGGAAATAGAACCAGGTAGCTCGATGAAGACAATGATTTGATGAACCAATTTCAACTGTTGTGACAGTCGTACATGTGGTTTGGAGCGGCTTGGTATTTAAACCAGAGGATACACAGTCCCAGGACACACAGTCCCAGGACACACAGTCCTTACCGTATTCTCCTTGAGCTAAGATCACAAAGTCCTCGCCCAACACTCGTGATAAGTCTTCAGGGTAGCCTTCCAAAACCCTCACAAACTGGTCACCCGGCAATCCACAATTGACTGTCGGATGCTCTAGACCAAGGTCACTCCATGATCCCCAATTGACTGCAGGATGCACTAAACCATGACGCCTAACCGTCTGGAAGATACACAGTCTTCAAAGGTAACAAGCGTCGGTTCCACACAGGAACAATCTCTTCAGTGATGTTCAATCACTTTGGGTTTGGTGGTTTGTATTTTGGTTTTTCCTCACAGATGATTTTCTCTCAAAGTCCCTGGAGGATGGGTTGCTCTCAAATGACAAGTGTCAGTTCTCTCTCGGAGCAGCCAACCAACTAGTGGTTGTGGGGGTGGCTATTTATAGCCAGGGTGCAACCTGACATGATAAGACACAAATGCCCCCAATGATATGACCGTTATGTGGATAAGATGATTGGGGACAGCTCGTTCTAAGCACAACAACGGTCGGAATTTCGAACTATGAAAGTACTCATGCTTATCATATTCCTCACTTGTAGGCAGTTCGCACTGGCGAAATCCTAACTCCTCAGTTAGACCAATTTCCTCAAAGACCAGATGAACATCATCTGTGTCACTAAAGAACTTGACTGAACTGTAAGAGATTTCCAAATGGCTTCACTCGAAGGACTGGAAAGGCTGAGGCTTTTGAGTTGAGCATTAGTTGGAAATTTTCCTTAGTATTACCTCGTCCCCCTTTAACAGTATAGTGTTTCCTATGACTCAAAGAAAGGAAATGAAACTACAAAAACAAAAGCCTTCATGCTTCATAGTCTCGTTCATAGTCTTGTTCATATCTTCAAAGTCTTCAGGGAATACCAAAGTCTTCAGCAAAGTCTTCAAAGTCTTCAGTTGAAGACATACATGTTTAGGGGTCGATAATATTCGAATATATCAAACTCCTCAACGACTTATAGAGCCTGTGTACACTTACAAACGCATCAGTCTCTTAACCTATAAGTCTTCAATACACCAAAATCACTAAGGGACACTAGATGCACTTACAAAGGCTAACAACGTCAACAGAAGTATATTTGATATAGTGTCATTGATGTGTACCTTACTAGTACTCCTAGTAGCACTTAGGTATTAGATATCGATTCAGTTGCTAAATGTTGGTAACTCGAAATAAAAGCTACGGACGAGGTGATGATGTGTGTTGGAAGTGTTTCCAAGTTTTATGTGATCACCATCACACGCTCTCTCTACCTTCGGGATTAGTGATGAACCTAAAAAATGTTATTTGGGTTTTGCGTTGAGCATGAATATGATTAGATCGTGTTTATTGCAATAAGATTATTCATTTAAGTTAGATAATAATGGTTATTATATTTACATGAATAATACCTTCAAGGGTCAAGAACCCAATGTGAATGGTTTATTGAACCTCAATCGTAGTGATACACATGTTCATAATATTGATGCCAAGAGATGCAAAGTTAATAATGATAGTACCACATACTTGTGGCATTGCCGCCAATGTCATATTGGTGTAAAGCACATGAAGAAGCTCCATGTTGATGGATCTGTTGACTCACTCGATTTTGAATCAGTTGAGACATGCGGACCATGCCTCATGGGCAAGATGACTAAGACCCCGTTTTCAGGTATAATGAAGCAGGCAAGTGACTTATTGGAAATGATACATGTTGATGTATGCGGTCCAATGAGTATTGAAGCTTGCGGTGGATATCATTATTTTATTACCTTCATTGATGATTTGAGTGGATATGGCTATATTTGCTTAATGAAACACAAGTCTGAAATGTTTAAAAAGATCAAGCAATTTCAGAGTGAAGTTGAAAATCATCGTGACAAGAAGATAAAATGTGTACGATATGATCGTGGATGTAAATATATGAGTTACGAGTTTGGTATGTAGCTTAAGACAAATGTGTAAGTTGTTTCACAACTCACGCCGCCTTGAACACCATAGTGTGATGGTGTGTCTGTATGTCGTAGTCGTGCTCTATTGGATATGGTGTGTACTATGATGTCTCTTACCGATTTACCACTATTGTTTTGGGGTTATGCATTAGAGACAATCAAATTCACTTTAAATAGGGCACCATCTAAATCCGTTGAGATGACACCGTTTGGCAAAAACCTAAGCTGTCATTTCTTAGAGTTTGGGAATGCGATGCTTATTCAACATGATAAGCTCGAACCCAAAGCGGACAAATGCATCTTCATGGAATACCCGAAGTAAACAGTTGGGTATACCTTCTAGCTCAGATCCAAAGACAAAGTGTTTGTTGCTAAAACGGGTCCTTTCTCGAGAAAGAGTTTCTCTCAGAAGAATTTAGTGGGAGGAAAGTAGAACTTGATGAGGTTATTGGACCGTCACTTCAGTTGGATGGTAGCACGACATAGAAAGATGTTTCTGTGGTGCCTACGCCAAATGAAGAGGAAGCTAATGATGATGATCATGAAACTTCAGATCAAGTTACTACCGAACCTCGTAGGATGACAAGGATACATACTTCCCCTGAGTAGCGCGGTGATCCTGTCTTGGAAATCATGTTGTTAGACAACAATGAGCCTACGAACTATGAAGAAGCGATGGTGGGCCCGGATTCCAACAAATGGCTAGGAGCCATGAAATCTGAGATTGGATCCATGTATGAAAACCAAGTATGGACTTTGGTAGACTTGTCTGTTGAATGGCAGGTCGTTAAGTACAAATGCATCTTTAAGAGGAGGACATACAATGATGGTAAATGTCACCATTGATAAAGCTCGACTTGTCGCAAAGAGGTTTCCGACAAGTTCAAGGAGTTGACTATGATGAGACGGTCTCACCCGTAGCGACGCTAAAGTCTGTTGGAATTATGTTAGCAGTTGCTGCATTTTTTTCAATTATGAAATCTGGCAGATGGATGTGAAAACAGAGTTTCCTTAACGGTTTCTGTGAGGAAAGGTTGTATGTGATACAAGCAGAAGATTTTGTCGGTCCAAAGGATGCTTAAAGGTGTGAAAGCTCCAGCAATCCTTCTATGGACTGGAGCAAGCATCTCAGAGTTGGAATATGCGCTTTGATGAGGCGATCAAAGCT
Source organism: Hordeum marinum (assembly GCA_022496015.1). Classification (NCBI taxonomy): domain Eukaryota; kingdom Viridiplantae; phylum Streptophyta; class Magnoliopsida; order Poales; family Poaceae; genus Hordeum; species Hordeum marinum. The sequence goes on along the minus strand of CM039677.1, from coordinate 381,405,413 downwards.
TTTGGGTTTATACAAAGTTTATGAGAAACTTGTATTTACAAGAAAGTGAGTGAGAGCACTATAGAATTTCTGATATGTATATGTGGTTGACCAGAAATATGTAGAATTTCTGGAAAGCATAAAGGGTTGTTTGAAAAATGTTTTTCAAAGGAAGACCCGGATAAAGCTACTTAAATATTGGGCATCAAGATCTATAGAGATAGATCAAGAAAATTTATAGGACTTTCAATGAGTACATACCTTGACAAGATTTTGAAGAGTTCAAAATGGATCAGTCAAAAAATGAGTTCTTGCTTGATTTGCAAGGTGTGAAGTTGAGTAAGACTCGAAACTCGACCATGGCAGAAGAAAGAGAAAGTACGAAAGTCGTCCCCTATGCCTTAACCATAGGCTCTATACTGTATGCCATGCCGTGTACCACATGTGATGCGTGCCTTGCCATTAGTCTGGCAAGGAGTACAAGAGTGATCCAGGAGTTGATCACTAGTCAACGGTCAAAATTATCCTTGGTAACTTGTGGACTGAGGATATGTTTCTCGATTATGGAGGTGACAAAGAGTTCGTCATAAAGGGTTAGGTGGATGCAAGCTTTGACACCAATCCGGATGACTGTGAGTAGCAAATGAGATACTATAGTTGAGAAGCCGTTTGGAATAGCTCCAAGTGGAGAATGGTAGCAACATCTACAGTATAGAGAATTAAAAAGAATACACGGATCTGAATGTTACAGACCCGTTGACTAAAACCGCTCTCACAAGCAAAACATGATAAAACCCCAGAACTCATTGGGAGTTAATCACATGGTGATGTGAGTGTTAATCATATGGTGATGTGAACTAGATTATTGACTCTAGTGGAAGTGGGAGACTCTTGGAAATATGCCCTAGAGGCAATGATAAGTTAGTTATTGTCATATTTCCTTCTTCATGATAATCGTTTGTTATCCATGCTATAATTGTATTGAATTGAAACTCAAATACATGAGTGGATACATAGACAATAAAGTGTCCCTAGTAAGCCCCTACTAGACTAAATCGTTGATCAAAGATGGTCAAGGTTTCCTGACCATAGACATGAGTCGCCATTTGATAACGGGATCACATCATTAGGAGAATGATGTGATAGACGAGAACCAACCGTAAGCATAGCATATGATCGTGTCAGTTTATTGCTACTGCTTTATCCATGTCAAGTACCCGTTCCTATGACCATGCTATCACGCAACTCCCTGACACCGAAGGAATGCCTTGTGTATATCAAACTTCACAACGTAACTGGGTGACTAAAGGTGCTCTACAGGTATCTCCAAGGGTGTTTGTTTGGTTGGCGTGGATCAAGACTAGGACTTGTCACTCCTTATGACGGAGAGGTATCTCTAGGCCCACTTGGTAATACATCATCACAAGAAGCTTGCAAGCAATGTGACTAAGGAGTTAGTCATGGTATCTTGTATTGCGGAACGAGTAAAGAGACTTTCCAGTAACGAGATCGAACTAGGTATGGATATACCGACGATCGAATCTCGGCCAAGTAACATACCAATGCACAAAGGGAACTGCATACGGGATTGATTGAATCCTTGACATCGTGGTTCGATCGATAAAGATCTTCATAGAATATGTAAGAGACAATATGTGCATCCAGGTCCCGCTATTGATTATTAACCGTAGAGGTTACTCGGTCATGTCTGCATAGTTCTCGAACCCGAAGAGTGTGCACACTTAACGTTCGGTGACGATATAGTGTTGATGAGTAATATATGTTGGTGACCGAAACTTTTTAGGAGTCTCGGATGAGATCCCGGACGTCACGAGGAGCTTCGGAATGGTCCAGAGGTAAATATTTATATATGGGAAGTCATATTTTGGCAACCGAAAAAGTTTCGGGTTTTTCTAGTATTATACCGGGAAGCTTCTAGAAGGTTCCGGAAACTTCCGGAGGAGTCTAGACGTCCACCAAGGGTTCCACCACGTTTCAAGGGTTTTCTTTTGCTAAGGGGAGACAACGTGGCCTTATTGGGGTAAGCACACAAGTCCTCAAGGCCCATGTAGTTGGGAAGGTGGAAAGTCCACCTTTGTATGGAAGGGAAGGAGGGGGACTAGGATTCCACCTCCTTCCCCCTTGGCTGTGCCCTAGGGCTTGGACAGGCTGTTCCCCATGCCCTCCACCTATATATAGAGGGGAGGGGCGCCCCAAGAGGACACATGAAGCCCTTGGCGCCCCTCTCTCTCCCTAGATTGCTTTCTCCTTCGTTCGCGGTTTCGACAGCACTAGGCGTAGCCCTACCAGGATAGCACCACCACCACCGCCACCACGCCATCGTGTTGCCGGATAAATCATCTAATACTCCTCCCTCACTCGCTGGATCGAGGAGGCGGAGACGTCATCGAGCTGTACGTGTGCTGAACGCGGAGGTGTCGTCCGTTCGGCACTAGATCGGGACGGATCATGATTGGATCGCGGGGCGAATCGTGATTGGATCACGAAGATGTTAGACTACATCAACTGCGTTTATTAACGCTTTCGCTTAGCAATCTACAAGGGTATGTATACATACTCCCCCTCTCGTAGATATGCATCTCCATGGATAGATCTTGCGTGTGCGTAGGACTTTTTTTTGTTTCCCATGCAACGTTCCCCAACATGACCTATGTGCGGATCATATTTGCATGCCCTTTAGTTTGTGAAAATTCATCTTTCTCAACTATGGTGGAACCCAAAGAACTTTGATAGCACATCGTTGATATGTCAACCAGCAAACTCATGAGTAGCGTACAAGATCGTGGACGACCAGAACTTTCTAGCAAGATTTCACCTTGCCGAGAAGATCAGGAATAGGAAAATTCGAGGGAAGCAACAAGAACATCAAGTAATAGATTTATCTACTACCCACATAAATATTATTTAGTAATAGATATCATCTACTACAAAATTATATTGTGCAATACTCATATATCTTTTGTATTCTAGATCATAATTAATATGCATCTACACATAGCATGACTCTCGATGCCATTGTTGGGTAATGCAGTAGAAAAAGAGGCATACTAACCCATAAGTATAGGGGATTGTAACAGTCTTCGAGGATAGTATTTAACCGAAGTTTGTTGATTCAACACAAGGGGAGCCAAAGAATATTTATGAGTCTTAGTAGTTGAGTTTTCAATTCAACCACACCTGGAATTTCTTGTTGTAGCAAAGTGTTTAGTAGCAAAGTAACAATAGTAATTGTAACAACAAAAAGTAACAATTTGTAGTTATCGTATCATCAGTAGTAGTAATAGTAACTTAGCAAAGATCAATATGCAAAAACCATGGGCATTGGATCAGCGATGGATATTTATGTTGGATGACATTCATCATGCAATAGTCATAACCTAGAGCGACATAGAACTAGCTCTAATTCATCAATGTAATGTAGGCATGTATTCTGTATATAGTCATACATGCTTAGAATAAGAACTTGCATGCCATTTTTTTCCCTACCCTCCCATGGCAGCGAGGTCCAAAGGGAAACCAAGGGATATTAAAACCTCCTTTTAAGAGAGAGGTGGAACAAAGCATTAACACATGGTGAATACATGAACTCTTGATACCACGGTCATCACCGGAGATGATCCCAACTTCTTTCACTTTGGGGTCTATGGACCATAACACATAATAGGTGCATACTTTGTCTGCATTATTCGGTCTTACTTTGTCTACATTATGTCATCATGATCCAAGCATCACTTTGTTTGTTATGAACTTAATATTATAGATGCATGTTGGATAACGGTCGATTGGTGGAGTAATAGTAGTAGATGCAGAATCGTTTCGGTCTACTTGTCATAGATGTAATGCCTATATATATGATCATACCACGAGTAACATCATAATTATTCTTTTTTCTATCAATTGTCCAACAGTAATTTATTCACCCATCGTTGCTATGTTCATGAGAGAGATGCCTCTAGTGAAAGCTATGGCCCCCGGGTCCATTCATCTATTATATTTAATAAAACCACAAAAATATCCTTGATGCAATTTATTTACTTTTATTTAGGTTTGCAATTTATAATTATCAATCCTTCACTATCAGAATTTATCCTTGCAATTAATGCGTAAAAGGGGATTGAAAAACTTCTTGCCCACGTTGGGTGCAAGTATTTATTTGTGTGTGTGCAGGTACCATTGACCATTCGTTTTGGTGATCTCCTATTGGTTCAATAAATCTTGTTCTTAACTGAGAGAAATAATTTTCACTACTGTACTACATCACCCTTTCTCTTCAGGGAAATCCCAACGCAATCACAAGTAGCAGAGTAGCCCTCCGAAACAAGTGCCCAAGAGCTAAAACTAGCATTAACTTTGAGAAGAATAATTACAATAAATAAAATCAATCAAGAAAGTATAATGATGCGTGATCGGCGGGCTCCATCCAGGAACACCATTGGGCACAATCATATCATGTGTTGGTACTAATGCAATGCAGGCAAAGCTAGGACAATCGAGAGCTTTGCGGTATCACGAGGAAATTTCCCCTACTGTTGTTTGTATCCTTGAAACTCAAATACCAACCTTTGGGTAGAAATTCAACCGGTACTCTAGGATTTGATCATGGTTATGAAGTGGGAAGCTTCAATAGGAACATAGGTATTGGTGTAATTTTCAATACATGCCATATGCCATTGATATAGCTCTATTAGTGGCATGTATGGCAAGTCGGTGTGTCACTCGTATTTTACCTTGCTATCGATGGCGTGCCATTTTAACCGCACATCACTGACAAGGAAATGTGACAAAGGGTTTATGCACTAGTGGTATTTGTAAAACAAAATAATGAACAATGTATTGTCTCTTCTCGATTTTGTATCCATGCGGTCTTCAATGCACTGATTGTACTTTGTCAAAGGATTTTTTTTGGAAACAACCAAACTGCATCTACTTTTGTTGACATGCTATTCTTATTTATTGTTTTGAAAAAAACACCCGATTTATGAATTAACTAAAGTAAGGTTGTTACAATCAATCCTTACAACATTCCCTCACAAGGCAGAACGTTATTAAGAAGAATCCCATCGGACCTACTAATAAAACTAAACTTCTCACTCTCATGTGCCACCTCATTGGCAAGCCTGTTGATTTTCATAATTTTAAATATGGATCATTCTAGAGATACTTAAAGCCTCACTCTTCACATCAAGAAGAGGAAACCGGTCTAACTTCTCATTTGCAAGGAGAGAACCTACAAAAGCACAATGAATCTCCAAAATAATATACTAGTGTAGGGTAATGCCGACATAAAGGCCCACGAGGTAGGCACGAAGCTCAACTTCATTCACATTGGTACGCCGACCAATAAAGTCCCATGAGGAGATGATAATTTCACAAGACGAGTTTCTAGCAACCATCCCACACTAGCGGCATTAAAACTCTCCACAAAACTAGCGTTGAGATTGATCTTCATATACTCACAAGGAGGAGGTTTCCACAAGACATTATCTTTTGTCGGTGCAAAATCTGATATAATACCTACCACACATTCCTTAGTTACTAAAATCTAACTCCCTCGAATCAAGATAGGACGTGAAAGAGGACCAATAAGTAACCATAAAATTTGCTAAGATAGTAATTTATTCCATTCCATTTTCCAAAAATTAAATCATCTCTCAAATGCCAGACCCGCCAAAAGAGAAACGGTATTTGCCCCCTTTGTCACACGGTCAACTAATTCAACAAAATCAATAACCAATCCGGTCTCGAGAACTTACAAAATGCCTCATCAGCAATATTTCACTAATCTCTTAAAGTCCATCGCAGATCACAAGCCTTTGAACAATTTAGAAGATCAAGAAAAATGCTTTCATATTCTAGACTACAAATAGAGCACAAACCTGAAATAGTTCGGTGATGTTTAATCTATTAATCTGGACCGCCAACCTATTCGTTGCGGCATGCCTTGCAAAAGTTCTGATATGAGGAATATTAGCATACCAAATTAAATCCCAAGGCCTTCTTTCCCCATTTGGTTCACCGCTAGATTGACCTAAAGTTTTGATTATCCTTCAAATTAAACGCAAAATTGTATGCTTTTTTGATGAAAGACATATTGTCCTTCTCATAGTGCCACACAATAAAATCCCCATCCTAGAGGCTTGGATACGAATCTTTAGAATTCCATGTGCATCATGGTGATAGAAAATATACGTAACCAATCTTTCAGCCCAACACCTTCCCGCACTCACGAATAAATCGGAGACCCACTTTAACCTACTATTATGCCTTTTAGCTGAAAATTTTAAGCCAGAGCTCCTTGGTAACCAATTATACGTCCAAATATTAATACGAGAGCCATCACACACACACCATATGGCATCTTTCTTAAGCAGTTCTAGGCCATGCATAATTCTTTGCCCAAGTGGTGTGGAAGCAGAAACACAATATCATAATTCCTTGTCCTACCGATGTGGAATGCGGAAACAAAATATCAGGAATATGCACCTGAAGATAACATTTTTCCTTCATCGATTTTGCGCAAAGCGAATCCGAATAAACCAACAAACTCCACGCCTGTTTAGCCAAAAGAGCTTGGATAAATAATGTAGGTTCATGAAATCCCAATTCACCCTTAGCTTTGGGCCTAACTTGTCCCATGCTAACCAATGAGTATTCCTTCCATCTTTCTCATAAGTCATCGTTAATCTGCGATAACTTCTGAGTAAGAGAAGTCGGAAATCTAAAAAAATCATAGCTTAGACATGTAGAGCTGAATAACTGATTTTATAAAACTTATTTCACCCCACACAAAGCATATTTTTCAATCGAGTTTGAGACCCTTTTCAAAGTATTCTTTAGTAGAGTGAAGCTTCCAATTGTAGCTATTCTTCTTTTCTGGTTGTTGATGGAACGTTGGAAGATAATATTCAAGATAGAGTAATGATACACCCACGTGAATAGTTTTACGTAACTCTTAACGACTTGCTTGGCAGTTTTCTTGGATAAAATTAAGGGAGAGGGGTACGTCCACCCACTTGAAATCAGGAGGGGTGGAGAGGTTTGTTAGGAAGGTTGTCGAGGGAGCACCTAGGATTACCTAGGCATAGCATTTTCGTTCAGGATAATATGAACATGCATTATGACGTGGCCAAATACCACCCTCTACCACGGGTACTACTTGGCTAGCCACTAACACACGATCTCGTCGGAACTCGCTTAACCACTAACACACGAGGTCGTCTGCTTGCGGAGCCCGTGCCCGTCAGTGCCAGGGTCTGGCCGGGAGGCCTCGATCCCAATGTACGTACGCAGCCGGTTGCCTCAAGCGAGCACGAGTAACGGGCAGCGACCTCCGTAGCCCAAGCAACTAGCCTGGCCGGTTGGGCATACGCCGTACACGGCAGTGGAAGAAGGCGACGGATGCAAAGTTTTCGACGCTAGCCGGGACGATGGACCGGACTACATGGACGATGCATGCCGTGTAGTCTCGTCGCAAGGACGGACGGCCTGGACGGATGCATGGCGGTCTTGATGCAAGGACGGGCCTGAGAGCTGAGATGCATATGCCGTTTTCCAAAACAAAAGTGACATGCATATAAGTGTTTATTGGACATCGTTATAGGGCGTTTTTGACGTGGCAAAGCATCCCCCGTTACTCGGAGCACACAACGATACAAAGAAGCTCGTCCGACTTGGCAAAACCACGTCCACTCGCGCGGACCGAACAGCGAAAGCGAAAGCGCGCAAAAACCTCATCCACACGCGCAATCCAGGCCGTCCAGGGGGCCGATCCGACGGCCGGCCTCCCCCGCGATCCCCCTCACGGGCCTCATCCTATCCTCGACCTCTCCGCCCGACTTCACTACTACGTGAGTACGTGTGCGTACTCAGCTCGCGCCTCACACAATCTCACTTGCAGACTCGCTCACTCCCCACCGCACGTCGAGCTCGAGCCAGCCCAGGAGCTCCCCGCGGCAACAATGACGTCCCTCTCCTCGTCCGCGGCCGCGGCGCGCGCCACCTTCCTACCTTCCTCCTGCCGGGCGCGGCCGGCGGGCGGCAGGAGGTCGCAGCTCCTTGTGACCCGCGCTGCGGCGTCGAGCCCCAAGCTCCCCGGCGGGAGGAAGCTGCGGGTGGCGGTGGTGGGAGGTGGTCCCGCGGGCGGCGCGGCGGCGGAGGCGCTGGCCAAGGGCGGCGTGGAGACGGTGCTCATCGAGCGGAAGATGGACAACTGCAAGCCGTGCGGCGGGGCCATCCCGCTGTGCATGGTGTCCGAGTTCGACCTGCCGCTGGACCTCGTCGACAGGAGGGTCACCAAGATGAAGATGATTTCGCCATCCAACGTCGCCGTCGACATCGGCCGCACGCTCGCGCCGCACGAGTACATTGGCATGGTCAGGCGCGAGGTGCTCGACGACTTCCTCCGTACCCGCGCGCAGAAGGCCGGCGCCGAGGTCCTTAACGGCCTCTTCCTAAGGTATACATTCGGTCATCAGGTGCTAGATTATGAGTATGCCAGTACTAGTTCTCCACTTCTCCTGCCATCGTATTGGATTTCAGTCTGACACTACATTACCGAACACAAGTGCTGCAATAGAATCGTCGGGTGGTAGCATTAGAATTGCATATTTGCATGGTGAACATAATACGAGACCCTCTATTGTTGTGGCTTCACCTTCATCGACTACTGTATTTTGGCCTGCATGCATGTGTGTAAATAGTCCACACTCAGGTTATCAGAACTCAGTAGTACCTATGCAAGACTAGTAACTGAGAATCATTTCATGTTTGACACATCAACTGAACGAACTGAAATACACATGCAAATTTGCCCTGTTGTGCTAAAACGTCAGTGGCTAATCAAATGCCGTTGTTATTTGTTAATAAGCCCGTGGCTCATCTCTGTTATCCTGACTCAGGTATGTGGCGCCCAAGGAGCGCAATGGCACATACACGGTGCACTACAACCACTACGACAGCTCCAACGGCAAGGTGGGCGGCGAGAAGCGCTCGTTCGAGGTGGACGCGATCGTGGGCGCGGACGGCGCCAACTCGCGCGTGGCCAAGGACATGGGCGCGGGCGACTACGAGTACGCCATCGCGTTCCAGGAGCGCGTTAAGATCCCCGACGACAAGATGCGCTACTACGAGGAGCGCGCCGAGATGTACGTCGGCGACGACGTGTCACCCGACTTCTACGGCTGGGTGTTCCCCAAGTGCGACCACGTCGCTGTCGGCACCGGCACGGTCACCCACAAGGCCGACATCAAGAAGTTCCAGGCCGCCACCCGCCTCCGCGCCAAGGACAAGATCGAGGGCGGCAAGATCATCCGCGTCGAGGCTCACCCCATTCCTGAGCACCCCAGGCCCAAGAGGTGACAAATTTCTCCTCTCCTCTATTTTGCAAGAACGATTGCCGAATCAATTGGGTCTCACTCGTTGTGTTCGATTGTCATCAGGGTGTCAGGGCGTGTGACGCTGGTCGGCGACGCGGCGGGGTACGTGACCAAGTGCTCCGGCGAGGGGATCTACTTCGCGGCGAAGAGCGGGCGGATGTGCGCGGAGGCGATCGTGGCCGGGTCAGCGAACGGGACGCGGCTGGTGGACGAGAGCGACCTGCGCAAGTACCTGGCGGAGTTCGACCGGCTCTACTGGCCGACGTACAAGGTGCTGGACATCCTGCAGAAGGTGTTCTACCGCTCCAACGCGGCGCGGGAGGCGTTCGTGGAGATGTGCGCCGACGACTACGTCCAGCGGATGACCTTCGACAGCTACCTGTACAAGCGCGTCGTGCCGGGCAACCCCATCGAGGACATCAAGCTCGCCGTCAACACCATCGGCAGCCTCGTCAGGGCGACCGCGCTGCGCCGGGAGATGGGGAAGCTCACCTTGTGATCGCCGACCCGCCGGAAACGTTCCTGACATCCTGCTTGGGTTGGTCGAAACTGCGGCGGATCGATCGGTATAGCAGAGATCCGCGGCCGATCGAACGGATTTGAGGCGGAGGAGATGAGAATAAGGTAATCGAGAGGTCGTGTCTTGGTCGATCGATCCTGTCCGATTTTCTTGTATAACGTACGCATGCGCGGTGATGTTCAGACCTCAGAGCAGTTCGTCTGGATTGTTGATGCACGCCAAATCGCCAATATTCGATATGTGAATGAATGTAGTATAAACTAAGGTTTCAAGTTTTTTGTTCATGTTTGCTCTCGCGAACGGGAAGTGGAATGAAATGGGTTAACAACAACAAGACAGCGCGTTGAATTTGGAGATACAGTCCCGTTGTGGGATAGGCGGTGAAAACATGAATTTTGAATTTTATATCAGCTATATATACGCCTCCACCAGCCCCGTGCCTCTTCGTCGATTAGGCTCGTGTCTCCTCCATTAGCATCTCGAAAGAATGATGTAGATACAATTGCTAGTAATTATCATGAAGCTAATCACAAACAAAATGCTAACAGAGAGATGAAGTGGACGAAACCAGATCTCGGGTTTATAAAGATAAATGTTGATGCGGCCTATTTCGTAGATAAAAGTGCAGGAGCTTCGGCAGCTGTAATTAGAGATGATAAAGGGAACTTTTTAATAGCACAATGCAAATATATACCTCATGTTGCATATGCAAAGATGGCTGAAGCAACGGCGATGCGTGATGGTCTAGTGTTTGCAAACTCCCTAGGGTTTCCTCGTGTGGAGGCGGAATCAGATTCCTTAAACGTCATAAACTTTTATGATGGCCAACCAAGATGGCGGGATGCTGCAACAACAACTTTCGCAGAATGTGTGGATGTTTCTTCTTTAATAGGGAAGATTGTCTTTAAGCATTGTTTTCGTTCTTCCAATCAAGCTGCGCATGTGCTAGCTAACTTCTCTTATTGTAATAAGACCTTTTTAAACTGGACAGATGAGCCCCTGGGTTGTTTGATCTCTTCGCTTGTGGACGATGTAATGCCTATGTTAAATCAATAAAGATAGCCATGACGGCCTTCCCTAAAAAAGTTTAATAACTTTTGTATCTTCGAGAATCAAAAACTCACCTTTAACACATGATGAATATGCACTCCGATTTTCGGAGATGTAAAATACAACATTTTATATCAGCTATATACGCCTCCATCATCCCCGGCCGCATGCCACGTCGGCGTAGCGACGTCTGTCCCCCGCAGCTATCGATTCGGTTTCGGCCGCCGCTTGGAATTGAAGGAGGTCCGGCTTCCATAATGGCTTTCATGGTGCGGTCGTGGACGGGCTGGGCTTGTTCCTAGCCTCAACCCACCGCCAGAGCTAGGGGAGGCGCTATGCCGCCCGCCCGCCGCCCGTCGACCTTCGTTCTTCTTCCTGCCGCGCGAAGCCGGCCGCCAACAGCGCCGAGCTCCCGTCGTCTTCTCTGCATGGTTGTGGCTGTTTCCTCTATCGAGTTGTCGCCGTCTATTGCACAAGATGCCGTCGAACCACTGCCCATCCCGCAGCTGGTCAAATTCTTCCACCTTGGACGCAAGGTATTTGAGGAAAATTTCGCAAGGTAAAAATCGTGCAAATCATGAGTTTTTTATCGGGCGTGATGATATAGTTTGACGATGATTTTAAAATTGTAGATGAGCTCGTGTGACTCCTCTTACGTGCATTTGATATTGTGAATTTGATGAATTATGTAATAACTTGATATTGTGGACATGTGAAAAAATTAGATCTTATTCAGGATGTTTTTCTATCAATTTGTGTGGCTGTCTAGTGGTAGAATAGCACCCACGAGGACGGATGGTTTTACATCTCCACTTTGCATCATCTACTGGAATTGCACTTTTACATCATAAATATACATCATCTGTTGGAGTTGACTTTTTTTGGAGATGTAAAAAACACCTTTTGGAGACGGGGTTGTTTGGTTCCCAGCCACAACTTACTACACCTCAACTTAGACAAGTTTGACCAAGTTAGGTGTGTGTTTGGTTCTTGACACAACTAAGGCAAATATTTTATTAATTAGCACTACGCCTGACATATCATAGACACAAAAGTGTGACAAGATTTCTTAAGCCGAGCCAAAATGTGGTTAACTATTGGAGCATATGAAGTAAGGAAAATGTAAAAAAATAGTGTGGTAATATGTGGCAAATATAATTACAATTAAAACAGCCCGTCAATTTTACATTTCCTATTTTTACATATCTAAATGTTGATCATCTATTGAAGATGCTCTTACATTCCTGCCTCCTGTAGGAGAGAAGAGATTCCATTTGGTTAAAATATTCGCATGCATGCATACTTATCTTCTGTTGTCTTTGTGTCTTAACCATTAGTGCAGTTCATCCTGTCTTATATGTCCTTTTCATTTTATTTTCTAATAATATATATTCAACTGAGCAAAAGGATACTATCGGTACTAAAACCGCTTGGTCTCGGGTAGAGTTCCTGAGTTGTGGATCCAGGATCAATGGAAAACATGAGACAAGGGAGACAATGTTTACCCAGGTTCGGGCCCTCTCGGAGAGGTAAAACCCTCGTCCTGATTGCTTGTATTGATGTGATGGGGTATCGAGTACAAGATGATGATTGATACGTCTCCGACGTACCTATAATTTCTTTATTGTTTCATGCTATTATATTATCAATCTTGAATACTTTATATGCAATTATATGCTACTTAATATCATTTTTGGGACTAACCTACTAATTCAGTGCCTAGTGCCAGTTTCTGTTCTTGCATGTTTTTTGTACTTTTCAGAAAATCAATATCAAACAGAGTCCAAATTGGATAAAAATTGAGGGGAATTATTATTGGACCAGAAGAAACCTAGGAAGCTTCGGGAGGTGGCCACGAGTTAGGCCGGCGTGCCCTTGAGGTAAGGCGCGCCCCTAGCTCATGCCCCCCTCCCCCCCCCCCCGTGGCACCTCCTGACCTAATTCTACTTCTATATATTCCAAATTGCCCCAAACACATCAGAGAGCCACCTTAAACAATTTTTCGCTGCCGCAAGTCTCTTTTCTTCCGCGATCCCATTTGGAGGCCTTTTCCGGTACTCTGTCGGAGGGGCGATGTTGGGGAACGTCGCATGGGAAACAAAAAATTTCCTACGCACACGCAAACCTATCCATGGTGATGAGCATCTACGAGAGGGAGAGTGGATCTACGGACCCTTGTAGATCGCTAAGCAGGAAGCGTTAGGAAACGCGGTTGGTGTAGTCGAACATCTTCGCGATCCAAATCGCCGAGCGTCCCGCGATCTCATCACAATCCGTCCCGCGATCCAATCACGATCCGTCCCATGAACTCATCAAGATCCGTCCCACGATGTTGATCACGATCTGTCCCGCGAACTCATCACGATCTGTTCCGCGATCTCATCATGAACTGTCTCGCGATCTCGATCACGGTCCTTCCGATCTAGCGCCGAACGGTCGACACCTCCGCGTTCAGCACACGTGTAGCTTGATGACGATCTCCACCATCTTGATCCAGCAAGAGGATATGGAGAGGAGAGAGAGTTCACCGGCAGCGTGACGGCGCTCCGGTGATGGTGGTGGAGTAATTCCGGCAGGGCTTCGCCTAAGCGCTGCAGAAATCCGATCTAGAGGAGCACCGGTGAAACGGGTAGCACGTGGCCGTAAAATCTGTGCAAAAACCCTCTGTTCCACTAGTATATATAGGAGGAGAGGAGAGGAAGAGGGGCTGGCGCACAAGGCAGCCAACGAGCCTTGTGCACCAAGGAGGAGAGGAATCCTACTTCTCCTCCAATCCTAGTTGGACTAAGATTGCTCCCTATTGGCTGATTTTCCATTTTTCCTTTTAGGACATCCTCTTCCTGCGCCATGGGCCCTTGTGGATGTTTCCCCAGCCCACTAAGGGCTGGTTATTATTCTCCCACATCCCATGGACCTCTTGGGGTCAAAATACCCCTCCCGGAGGTCCCCCGGTACACTACCGGCACTCCCGGTACACTACCGATGAGCCCGAAACTTTTCCGGCGACCAAACTGGGACTTCCTATATATGAATCTTTACCTTCGGACCATTCCGGAGCTCCTCGTGACGTCCGGGATCTCATCCGGGACTCCTAACAACCTTCGGTCACCACCATACATAACTCTACACTACCGAAACGTCACCAAACCTTAAGTGTGCAGACCTTGCGGGTTCGAGAACTATGTAGACATGACCGAGACACCTCTACGGTCAATAACCAGTGGAGGGACCTGGACGTCCACATTGGTTCCTACATATTCTACGAAGATCTTTATCGGTCGAACCTCTATGTCCAGGATTCAGTTAATCCCGTATAACGTTCCCTTTGTTCTTCGGTATGTTACTTGCCCGAGATTCGATTGTCGGTATCTCCATACCTAGTTCAACCTCGTTACTGGCAAGTCTCTTTACTCCTTCCGTAATACAAGATCCCGCAACTAACAATTAGTCACATTGCTTGCAAGGCTCATTGTGATGTTGTATTACCGAGTGGGCCCCAAGATACCTCTCCGTCACACGGAGTAACAAATCCCAGTCTTGATCCATGCCAACTCAACAGACACCCTCGGAGATACCTGTAGAGCACCTTTATAGTCACCCAGTTACGTTGCGACGTTTGATACACACAAGGCACTCCTTCGATGTCCGTGAGTTGCATGATCTCATGGTCATAGGAACATATACTTGACATGCAGAAAACAGTAGCAATAAACTAACACGATCATATGCTACGTTTGTAGTTTGGGTCTTGTCCATCACATCATTCTCCTAATGATGTGATCCCGTTATCAAATGACATCTCATGTCCATGGCTAGGAAACCTTAACCATCTTTGATCAACGAGCTAGTCCATTAGAGGCATACTAGGGACATGGTTTTGTCTAAGTCTCCGATGAATACAATTATAGCATGGATAATAAACGATTATCATGAACAAGGAAATATGATAATAACTAATTTATTATTGCCTCTAGGGCATATTTCCAACAGTCTCCCACTTGCATTAGAGTCAATAATCTAGTTCACATCACCATGTGATTCGCATTGTTATGAATCTAACACCCAATGAGTTCTGGGGTTCGATCATGCTTTGCATGTGAGAGAGGTCTTATAGTCAATGGGTCTATAACATTCGGATCCGTGTGTACTTTGCAAATCCCTATGTCAAACTGTAAACATTGCTACCACACTCCACTTGGTACCATTCCAAATGGCTGCTCCACCATACGTATCCAGATTGCTACTACGAGTCACCCGGATTAGTGTTAAAGCTTGCATTGACGTAACTCTTTACGACGAACTCTTTATCACCTCCATAATCGAGAAACATCTCCTTAGTCTTTTAGTCACTAAGGATAATCTTGACCGCTATCCAGTGCTCCATTCCAGGATCACTTTGAAACCTTCTGGCCATACTTATGGCAAGGCTGACATCGGGTCTTGTGCATAGCATTGCATACATGATAGAGCCTATGGCTGAAGCATAGGGGATGACACTCATCTTTTCTCTATCTTCTGCAGTCACTGGGCATTGAGTCTTACTCAACTTTATACCTTACAAATCATCGGAATCCGGGCCCATCATCGCTTCTCCATAGCTTGTAGGTTCATCGTTGTCCAACAACATGACCTCCAAGAAAGGGTTGTCGTACCGCTCAGTAGCAGTACACATCCTTGTCGACCTACGAAGTTCGATAGTAACTTGATCCGAAGCTTCATGATCATCATCATTAACTTCCTCTTCAACTAACATGGCTTCACAGAAACATCTTTCTGCGCTGCGCCACTTTCTGGTTGAAGCGAAGGTTCAATAACCTCATCAAGTTCTATTTTCCTCGTAGGTTGATAGTTACTTGATCTAAAGCTTCATGATCATCATCATTAACTTCCTCTTCAACTGACGTAGGCTTCACAGAAACATCTTTCTGCGCTGCGCTACTTTCTAGTTGAAGCAGAGGTTCAATAACCTCATCAAGTTCTATCCTCCTCCCTCTCAATTCTTTCAAGAGAAACCTTTTCTCGAGAAAGGATCCGTTTTAGTAACAAACACTTTGCACTTGGATCTGAGATAGAAGGTTCACCCAACTGATCTTAGGGTATTCTATGAAGATGCATTTGTCCGCCTTGGGTTCGCCCTCATTAGGTGAAAACATTTTCCACACAAGTGTCGCAGCCCCAAATATTAAGAAATGACAGCTTAGGTTTCTATCAAACCATAATTCACACGGTGTCATCTCAACGGATTTAGATGGTGCCCTATTTAAAGTGAATGTAGTTGTCTCTAATGCATAACCCCAAAATTATAGTAGTAAAACGATAAGAGACATCATAGCACGCACCATGTCCAATAAAGCATAACTATGATGTTCGGACACACCATCACACTATGGTGTTCCAGGTGGCGTTTAGTTGTGAAACAACTTTCACATTGTCTTAAGTTGTATGCTAAACTCGTGACTCAGATATTTAGCTCCACGATCATATCATAGTCATTTTTATCTTCTTGTCACGATGATCTTTAAACTTCACTCTGAATTTGCTTGAACCTTTCAAACGATTCAGACTTGTGTTTCATTAAGTAAATATACACTATATCTACTCAAATCATCAGTGAAGGTAAGAAAATAACGATATCCACTACACGCTACAAGACTCACTGGATTGCATACATAAACATGTATCATTTCCAATGAATCACTTGCCCGCTCCATCCAATGGGGTTTTTAGTCATCTTGCCCAAGAGGCATGGTTCACATGTCTCAACCGATTCGAAATCGAATGAGTCCAAAGGTCCATCAGCATGGAGTTTCTTCATGCGCTTTATACCAATATGACATTTAGCGGCAGTGCCACAAGTATGTGGTACTATCATTATTAACTTTGTATATTTTGACATTAGTGTTATGAACATGTGTATTACTACGATCAAGATTTCAACAAACCATTCTCACTGGGTGCATGACCATTGAAGGTATTATTCATGTAAACAGAATAACCATTATTCTCTGACTTAAATGAATAACCGTATTGCAACAAACATGATCTAATCATGTTCTTGCTCAACGCAAAACACCAAATAACATTTATTTAGGTTCGTCACTAATCCTGAAGGTAGAGAGAGCGTGCGACGTTGATCACATCAACCTTGGAAACATTTCCAACACATATCGTCACCTCACCCTTAGCTAGTTCTCCATTTATTCCGTAGCTTTTATTTCGAGTTACTAACATTTAGCAACCGAACCGGTATCCAATACCCAGGTGCTACTAGGAGTACTAGCAAGGTACACATCTATAACTCGTATATCAAATATACTTCTGTCTATGTTGCCAGCCTTCTTATCTACCAAGTATCTAGGGTTGTTTCGCTTCAGCGACCGCTCGCCTCATAACAGAAGCACTTAGTCTCGGGTTCGAGTTCAACTTTGGGTTGCTTCACTGGAGCAGCAACTGACTTGCTATCCATGAAGTTTCCCTCCTTGCTCTTGCCCTTCTCGAAACTAGTGGTTTGATTAACCATCAACACTTGAAGCTCCTTCTTGATTTCTACCTTCGCGGTGTCAAACATCGCGAACAGCTCAGGGATCAATACTTCTATCCCTGGTGTTTTATAGTTCATCACTAAGTTCTAGTAGGTTTAGTGATAGTGACTTGGAGAACTATATCAATCACTATCTTATCTGGAAGATCAACTCCCACTTGATTCAAGAAATTGTAGTACCCACACAATCTGAGTACATGCTCAACGATTGAGATATTCTCCTTCATCTTACAGGCAAAGAATCTTGTTGGAGATCTCATGTCTCGCAACACAGGCACGAGCCTGAGATCACAATCTCTGCTCCTAGAACATCTCATATGTTCCGTGACGTTCAAAATGTTTGAGAGCCTCAATTCTAAGGCGTAATGCATGATGCACTAAACTATCAAGTAGTCATCGAAACGTGCCTATCAGATGTTCACAACATCTAAGACGACGCTAGAGGGGGTGAAGCACCGAGCGGTGCATTAAGGACATAAGCCTTCTGTGCAGCAATGAGGACAATCCTCAGATCACGGACCCAGTCCGCAATATTGCTACCAACATCTTTCAACTCTATTTCTCTAGGAACATATAAAAATTTAAGGGAGCTATAGCGCGAGCTAGTAATCTACAACATAATTTGCAAAGTCACTACTGACTATGTTTATGATAATAAGTTCAATTAATCATATTACTTAAGAACTCCCACTCAAATTGACATCCCTCCGGTCATTCGAGTGATACATGATCCAAATTCACCAACTCAAGTCCGATCATCACGTGAGTTGAGGTGGTTACAATGGTGAACATCATCATGTTGATCATATCTACTATATGACTCATGTTCGACCTTTCGGTCTCTTGTGTTCCGAGGCCATGTCTGTACATGGTAGGCTCGTCATGTTTAACCCGAGTGTTCTGCATGTGCAACACTGGCTTGCACCCGTTGTATGTGAATGTAGAGTCTATCACACCCGATCATCACGTGGTGTCTCAACACGATGAACTTTCGCAACGGTGCACACTCGGGGAGAACACAATTTATCTTGAAATTAAGTGAGGGATCACCTTATAATGCTACCGTCATCCTAAGCAAAACAAGGTGCATAAAAGGATTAACATCACATGCAAATAAAAAGTGACATGATATGGCCATGAAATTGTGCTTTTGATCTCCATCATGAAAGCACCGGAATGATCTCCATCGTCACCGGCATGACACCATGATCTCCATCATCTTGATCTCCATCAACGTGTCGCCATCGGGGTTGTCGCGCCCACCATGCTCCTACTACTATTGCTACCGTTTAGCGATAAAGTAAAGCATTACATAGCGCTTAATGATTGACACGCAGGTCATACAATAATTAAAGACAACCCTATGGCTCCTGCCGGTTGCCGTACTCATCGACATGCAAGTCGTGATAATCTATACATCACATGATCATCTCATACATCACATATATCACATCATGTAATTGGCCATATCATATCACAACATACCCTGCAAAAACAAGTTAGACGTCCTCTAATTGTTGTTGCATGTTTTACGTGGCTGCTACGGGTATCTAGCAAGAACAATTCTCATCTACGCATAAACCACAATGGTGATACACCAGTTACTTTTCAACCTTCTCAAGGACCGCCTTTGTCGGATCCGATCCAACTAAAGTGAGAGAACCTGTCACCCGCAAGCCATCTAGGCAACAAGTTGCGTCGAGGGAACCGGTCTCTCGTAAGCGTACTAGTAATGTTGGTCCGGGCCGCTTCATCTCACAATCCCGCTGAACCAAAATACGACCAAGGAAGGAAGCAATCTAAGCATCAACGCCCACAAACCTTTTGTGTTCTACTCGAGATCTCATCGAACCATCGACGTAGCTCTGATACCACTGTTGGGGAACGTCGCATGGGAAACAAAAAATTTCCTACGCACACGCAAACCTATCCATGGTGATGAGCATCTACGAGAGGGAGAGTGGATCTACGTACCCTTGTAGATCGCTAAGCAGGAAGCGTTAAGAAACGCGGTTGGTGTAGTCGAACATCTTCGCGATCCAAATCGCCGAGCATCCCGCCATATCATCACGATCCGTTCTGCGATCCAATCACGATCCGTCCCGTGAACTCATCACAATCCGTCCCGTGATCTTGATCACGATCTGTCCCGCGAACTCATCACAATCTGTTCCGCAATCTCATCATGAACTGTCTCGCGATCTCGATCATGGTCCTTCCGATCTAGTGCCGAACGGACGGCACCTCCGCGTTCAGCACACGTGCAGCTTGATGACGATATCCACCATCTTGATCCAGCAAGAGGAGATGGAGAGGAGAGAGAGTTCACCGGCAGCGTGACGTCGCTCCGGTGATGGTGGTGGAGTAATTCCGGCAGGGCTTCGCCTAAGCGCTGCAGAAATCCGATCTAGAGGAGCACCGGTGAAACGGGTAGCACGTGGCCGTAAAATCTGTGCAAAAACTCTCTATTCCACTAGTATATATAGGAGGAGAGGAGAGGAAGAGGGGCTGGCGCACAAGGCATCCAACCAGCCTTGTGCGCCAAGGAGGAGAGGAATCCTACTTCTCCTCCAATCCTAGTTGGACCAGGATTGCTCCCTATTGGCTGATTTTCCACCTTTTCCTTTTAGGACATCTTCTTCCTGCGCCATGGGCCTTTGTGGCTGTTTCCCCAGCCCACTAGGGGCTGGTTATTATTCTGCCACAGCCCATGGACCTCTTGGGGTCGAAATACCCCTCCCGGAGGTCCCCCGGTACACTACCGGCACTCCCGGTACACTACCGATGAGCCCGAAACTTTTCCGGCGACCAAACTGGGACTTCCTATATATGAATCTTCACCTCCGGACCATTCCGGAGCTCCTCGTGATGTCCAGGATCTCATCCGGGACTCCGAACAACCTTTGCTCACCACCATACATAACTCTACACTACCGAAACGTCACCAAACCTTAAGTGTGCAGACCTTGCGGGTTCGAGAACTATGTAGACATGACCGAGACACCTCTACGGTCAATAACCAATGGCGGCACCTGGACGTCCACATTGGTTCCTTCATATTCTGTGAAGATCTTTATCGATCGAACCTCTATGTCAAGGATTCAGTTAATCCCGTATACGTTCCCTTTGTTCTTCGGTATGTTACTTGCCCGAGATTCGATCGTCGGTATCTTCATACCTAGTTCAACCTCGTTACTGGCAAGTCTCTTTACTCGTTCCGTAATACAAGATCCCACAACTAACAATTAGTCACATTGCTTGCAAGGCTCATTGTGATGTTGTATTACCGAGTGGGCCCCGAGATACCTCTCCGTCACACGGAGTAAGAAATCCCAGTCTTGATCCATGCCAACTCAACAGACACCCTCGGAGACACCTATAGATCACCTTTATAGTCACCCAGTTACGTTGCAACGTTTGATACACACAAGGCACTCCTCCGATGTCCGTGAGTTGCATGATCTCATGGTCATAGGAACATATACTTGACATGCAGAAAACAGTAGCAATAAACTCACACGATCATATGCTACGTTTGTAGTTTGGGTCTTGTCCATCACATCATTCTCCTAATGATGTGATGCCGTTATCAAATGACATCTCATGTCCATGGCTAGGAAACCTTAACCATCTTTAATCAATGAGCTAGTCCATTAGAGGCATACTAGGGACATGGTTTTGTCTATGTATCCACACATGCATCTAAGTCTTCGATCAATACAATTATAGCATGGATAATAAACGATTATCATGAACAAGGAAATATGATAATAACTAATTTATTATTGCCTCGAGGGCATCTTTCCAACAGGGGATCCATCATGGAGTTTGTCTAAATCAACCTTGATGTCTGCATGATGATGTGTGACTAGTTCACCACAAACCTACGGGTCCATAGCTAGTAGCTAGATGGTGTATTCTCTCCTTTTGATCTTCAATACAAAGTTCTTCGCGATTCTCACGATGATCTATCCGATGTAATCTTATTTTGCGGTCGTTTGTTGAGATTCAATGAATTCTGGGTTTATGATCAGATTATCGATGAAAAGTAATTGTGTTTTCTCTTAATTCTATTATGCATGATTGTTATAGCTTTGCAACTCTCTTTGACCTATCGGTTTGGTTTTGCCAACTACATTATTTATCTTCAACAAGACGAGTGCATTCTAGTGGGTTCAATCTTGTGGTGCTCTATATCCCAGCGATAGAAGGGGACAATACATGTATTGTATTGTTGCTACTAAGGGTAAAACGACAAGGTTTTAAAATATTGCTTATACTTACTCTGTCTACATCATGTCATCTTATTGAAAGCATTACCTTGTTTGTCATAAACTTAATACCATAGATGCATGATGGACAACGGTCGATTGGTGGAGTAATAGTAGTAGTGTTCGGAAACGTAGTAGAAAATATAAAAATTCGGCCTACGAACAACGAGGAACACTATGAAGATACAATAATCGTTTGGATCATGATAGTTACCATCACCGAGTAGTAACATAATAAGAGAGTGACGATGATGATCGATCTTAGAGTTCCTCAAACCATAGATGAACGAACCCTCGAACTGAACACCAAAAGCACGACCTCTCTACTTGGTCACAAGCGTAAGATTTTCATGATTCGGCAACGCTTCACCGTCCAAAGCTAATCGTTGCCGGAGAATTAAAGGGAGCAGAACCACACTGGGCCCTAATTATGAGGATGAGAAGAACTAGATCTTGCTCTAATCAGCCAACTAGTACCAACTAGAACTAGAACTAGACAACTTGACGAGGCTCCAAAACTTATGCATTAAAAAGAGCCCCATACCTCAAGTATATATAGGTGGGAGGGAGGGGAGGGCATCCAAGAGGAGGAGGAGGACTCCCCTCCCCTTGCGTCGACCAGGAGGGGTCGGGGAGTCCCTCCTCGTCTTCAATTCGGCCTCCTTCCTTTCTCGGAAGGGGCGCCTCCCCACTTGGGCCCTTGTGGCCCAAGTTGCTTCCCTCCACTTGGCCTTATTAGGCCCGTTGATATTTTTATTAAATATAAAATTGTCCTAAATACTTCCAGACCATTTAATATATAATTTAACATCTCCAGAAACATTTTCCTCCTATATATATTTATTGGCAATATCCGGTATTACCCGACATCCATCGAACCCCTTCCGGTGACTCTGGAACGCTTCTCGATTCTGTCAGAACTATTCTGAATATTAATGAAACAATTGCACAAATAAATCCTCAATACGCTCATCCTACTAACACTCAGAAAATCTTGATTATCTTAAGCTTGTGACCCCATAGATTTGGTAACTCATAGACATGAACGAAACTCCTTCTTCCAATGACCGATAGCGGAACCTTGGACATGTATATCGATCCTTATGAGTACATGAATGATATTTGAGTGAACCATCAGTTACCATGTGACATTTCCTTTGCTTCGTGATACTTTACAAGACCTAAAATCATCAGTATCCTCTTTAGTCATCCGCATGCTCGTTATACCGTTATTCTCGTCATCGGTTTTGTTCTTCTTTCTCGTTGATGTGTTCTAGCATCCCCATGACATAGTCACTTGTGGCTGGCCATACGATGATGGATTCCATCACACCAAGAGGGCCCTAATAGTATCTTTCCACCTTCATAGCACCAAATCCCATTCTCAAGCCATCTAGTCTGTTGTTAAACTTTCTGATGAACCTGCAAGTTATTGTTATGATCACCTTGTTATAGATAACATTTGAGAAACCCAAAGCTCACCGTAAGGTAGGAAGTGACTATGAAACTCTCATGGTTTAAGGAACATAAAACACATGTTAACACTTCGTGTTATAACAATTGATTTCAGACAATATCTCAAAGTATAACAAACAAGTTTGGGTCGATTCAATATGATTGTTCTTCTAACGTCATACTCTCAATGTTGTTTTATGACTATCATTACATCTCTATATCCTAAGGTCCAGAAAACATGATTACTAATAACACTTGGGCAAGTCTTAGAGGCAAGATTAGGAATCTTTGTTTTACCGTTTATCATTCGATGCACGCATATGAGTTTTCCACTGCATCACATATTCTAGGATCATATTAGTTATAACATAGAATATACAGTCTTAATTATGAATACGTAAATATGGTAATACAATATTATTGCCTCTAGGGCATATTTCCAATAGTATCCCAGTTGCACTAGAGTCAATAATGTATTTTGCATAGTCTCTCTAACACCTATGGCTATCCTGTGTTTTGCTCATGCTTCGCTCGTGCGAAAGCCTTCATCATTGGATATGATACATGTAAATATGTGTGAACCTTGAGGACCTTCACAAAAGCCTTCTCGAAATACTATCGAATAATGTGATACTTGCGCTTGATATGTGTGGTCTTCATGTGGAGTCTTCGTTCCTTTTCTTGAGCAACATCACCACTGTTATCACAGTAGAGTCCCAGTGGATTCATTGCACCTGGGACCACACCAACTTATTCAAGAAACTTCTTGATCTAGACCGCCTCCTTCGAAGCTTCTGAAGCTGCAATATATTCTGCCTCTACCATGGAATCCGTAATAGTGTTCCATGTAAAACTTTTCCAAAATACCGCACCACCATTCAGGGTATAAACATAGCCTAATTGAGATTTATACTCATCTATATGAGTCATGAAACTAGCATCGGTGTAACCAGTTACAACGCTCTTCATCCCGTTCATAGACAAGGAGCATGTCCTTTGTCCTTTTGAGGTACTTAAGAATATTTTTAAAGGCTTCCTAGTGAGCAACCCTAGGACCACTTTGGTACCTGCTACTAACACTTAGAGCATAAGAAATATATGGTCATGTACACATCATAGCATACATAATGGATCCAATTGCCAAAGCACATGGTACTCCACTCATCTGCACTCCTTCATCAACTGTTTTGGGGCATTGATTTCTAATAAGTGTAGTGCCATGTGACATTGGGAGGAAACCATTCTTTGAATTCTACATTTTAAACCTCTTTAAAACCTTGTCAATATACATCCCTTGACTTAGAGAAATTAGACGTCTTGATCTATCTCTATAGATCTTTATGCCGAAGATATATGACACTTCGCCTAGATATTTTATTGAAAACACACTCTTCATATAGTCTTTAACTGTGCCAAGGAATTTTGTTTCATTTCCAATTAACAATATGTCATCCACATACAGAATAAGAAAAGCTACAGAGCTCCCACTAAACTTCTTGTACATACAAGCTTCTTCAAAGTAATTGATGAAGCCAAGCTCTTTGACCTCTTCATCAAAATGTTGATTCCAGCTCCTTGATGCTTGCTTCACACCATAGATATATCTTTGAAGCTTACACACCATTCCAACATCCTTAGGGTTGACACAAACTTTTAGTTGTATCATGTATACATCCTCTTACAAATATCCATTTAGGAACGCAGTTTTGACATCCATATGCCATATCTCATAATCGAAATATGCAGTAATAGCCATCATTATCCGTACAGACTTCAGCATAGCTATCGGTGAGAAAGTTTCATCATAACCAACTCCCTCAATCTGCGGAAACTCTTTCACAACTAGACTTGCTTTATAGATAGTAGGATTACCATTCACATATATATTCCTTTTGAAGATCCATTTACATTGGATGGGTTTCACACCCTTTGGAGGATCAACCTAGTTCCAAACTTGATTATCATACATGGACTTCATTTTGGATTTCATAGCTTTCAACCATTCTTGTGAGATGGGCACTACCATCGCTTCTCTGTAGTGCGCATGTTCATCTTCTTATAAGATGAATATCTCATTGTGAAACCCCTCAAGAGGTTCAATAACTCTGCGTGACTGATACGTCTCCAATGTATATATAATTTTGATTGTGTCATGCTATTATATTATCTGTTTTGGATGTTTTATATGCATTAATATGCTATTTTATATTATTTTTCAGACTAACCTATTAATCTAGAGCTTAGTGTCAGTTTCTGTTTTTTCTTGTTTTTGAGTATTGCAGATATGGAATATTAAACGGAGTTCAAACGGAATAAAATCTTCACGATGATTTTTTCTGGAACAAAAGAGATCTACCAGGCTTGGAGTGCACGGTAGGGAAGCTGCCAGGAGGTCTGTCGGGGGGATGAACCCGGGTACCCCAAAGACGGCGAGTTGGAAGGGGTGCACGCCCGCTTGGGCTGGATGCTCCGATTCACACCCGTGACCGGCTGCTCCGACCAGCCGGCTACGGCCGCCAGCCGACAGCCCGGAGCCAACTACGACGTCCCATCGGACACGCACGGACCGGACGGCCGTATCCAGTGGCAGCGCACTATTGGCAAGAAGTAGTGTATCGTACGCGCATCATGCAGTACTATCTACAGTGTAACCTGCTTCCTGGACATTGATTTATAAAGTGCACCAGGGGACAAACTTAGCTTAGTTCACATGCTACATATGGCTTGACATGTAAGCTACCCATGGTAGCTTATGTTGGGGAACGTCGCATGGGAAACAAAAAATTTCCTACGCACACGCAAACCTATCCATGGTGATGAGCATCTACGAGAGGGAGAGTGGATCTACGTACCCTTGTAGATCGCTAAGCGGGAAGCGTTAAGAAACGCGGTTGGTGTAGTCGAACTTCTTCGCAATCCAAATCGCCGAGCGTCCCGCGATCCAATCACGAACCGTCCCGCGAACACATCATGATCTGTCCTGCGAACTCATCACGATCCGTCTCATGATCTTGATCACGATCTGTCCCGCGAACTCATCACGATCCGTTCCGTGATCACATCACGAACCGTCTCGCGATCTCGATCACGGTCCTTCCGATCTAGCGCCGAACGGACGGCACCTCCGCGTTCAGCACACGTGCAGCTTGATGACGATCTCCACCGTCTCGATCCAGCAAGAGGAGGTGGAGAGGAGAGAGGGTTCACCGGCAGCGTGACGGCGCTCCGGTGATGGTGGTGGAGCAATTCCGGCAGGGCTTCGCCTAAGCGCTGTAGAAAACCGATCTAGAGGAGAAACTATGCACCGGTGTAACGGGTAGCACGTGGCCGGAAATTCTGTCCAAAAACCACCCAATCCACTAGTATGTATAGGAGGAGAGGAGAGGAGAGGCTGCCAAGGCCTTTGGGTCGGCCGAAATAGGAGGTGGGAAGCAATCCTACTTCACCTCCAATCCTAGTTGGAGTAGGATTGCCTCCTATTGGCTGATTTTCCACCTTTTGCTTTAGGACTTTCTCTCCTGCGCCATGGGACTTTGTGGCTGTTTTCCCAGCCCACTAAGGGCTGGTTATTATTCTCCCACAGCCCATGGACCTCTTGGGGTCGAAATACCCCTCCCGGAGGCCTCCCGGTACACTACCGGCACTCCCGGTACACTACCAATGAGCCCGAAACTTTTCTGGAAACCAAACTGGGACTTCCTATATATGAATCTTTACCTCCGGACCATTCCGGAG
The DNA here is from genome assembly GCA_022496015.1 of Hordeum marinum. Lineage (NCBI taxonomy): Eukaryota > Viridiplantae > Streptophyta > Magnoliopsida > Poales > Poaceae > Hordeum > Hordeum marinum. The sequence goes on along the minus strand of CM039677.1, from coordinate 381,378,467 downwards.
CTCCTCGTGACGTCCGGGATCTCATCCGGGACTCCGAACAAACTTCGGTCACCACCATACATAACTCTACACTACCGAAACGTCACCGAACCTTAAGTGTGCAGACCCTGTGGGTTCGAGAACTATGTAGACATGACCGAGACACCTCTACGGTCAATAACCAATGGTGGGACCTGGACGTCCACATTGGTTCTTACATATTCTACAAAGATCTTTATCGGCCGAACCTCTATGTCAAGGATTTAGTTAATCCCGTATAACGTTCCCTTTGTTCTTCGGTATGTTACTTGCCCGAGATTCGATCATCGGTATCTCCATACCTAGTTCAACCTCGTTACCGGCAAGTCTCTTTAATCGTACCGTAATACAAGATCCCGCAACTAACAATTAGTCACATTGCTTGCAAGTCTTATTGTGATGTTGCATTACCGAGTGGGCCCCGAGATACCTCTCCGTCACACGGAATAACAAATCCCAGTCTCGATCCATGCCAACTCAACAGACACCATCGGAGATACCTGTAGAGCACCTTTATAGTCACCCATTTACGTTGCGACGTTTGATACACACAAGGCACTCCTCCGATATCTGTGAGTTGCATGATCTCATGGTCATAGGAACACATACTTGACATGCGGAAAATAGTAGCAATAAACTGACACGATCATATGCTACGTTTGCAGTTTGGGTCTTGTCCATCACATCATTCTCCTAATGATATGACCCCGTTATCAAATGACATCTCATGTCCATGGCTAGGAAACCTTAACCATCTTTTGATCAACGAGCTAGTCTATTAGAGGCATACTAGGGACATGGTTTTGTCTATGTATCCACACGTGCATCTAAGTCTCCGATGAATACAATTATAGCATGGATAATAAACGATTATCATGAACAAGGAAATATGATAATAACTAATTTATTATTGCCTCTAGGGCATTTTTCCAACAGTCTCCCACTTGCACTAGAGTCAATAATCTAGTTCACATCACCATGTGATTCGCATTGTTATGAATCTAACACCTAACGAGTTCTGGGGCTCGATCATGCTTTGCATGTGAGAGAGGTCTTATAGTCAACGGGTCTGTAACATTCAGATCCGTGTGCACTTTGCAAATACCTATGTCAAACTGTAAACACTGCTACCACACTCTGCTCGGTACTATTCCAAATGGCTGCTCCACTATATGTATCCAGATTGCTACTACGAGTCATCCAGATTAGTGTTAAAGCTCGTATCAACGTAACTCCTTATGACGAACTCTTTATCACCTCCATAATCGAGAAACATCTCCTCAGTCTCTTAGTTACTAAGGATAATCTAGACCGTTGTCCGGTGATCCACTCCTGGTTCACTCTTGTACCCCTTGACAGACTCATGGCAGGGCACACACAGGTGCGGTACACAGCATGGCATAATATAGAGCCTATGGCTAGGCATAGGGAACGATGTTCGTCCTTTCTCTTTCTTCTGCCGTTGTCGAGCTTTGAGTCTCACTCAACTTTCACACCTTACAAATCAGGCGAGAACTCTTTCTCTGACTGATCCATTTTGAACTCTTTCAAAATCTTGTCAAGGTATGCACTCATTGAAAGTCTCATCGAGCATCTTGATCTATCTCCATAGATTTTGATGCTCAACAATTAGGTAGCTTCATCCAGGTCTTCCTTTGAAAATCACTTTCCAAATGACCGTTTTATGCTTTCCAGAAACTCTACATTATTTCTGATCAACAATATGTCATCCACATATACTTATCAGAAATTCTACAGTGCTCCCACTCACTTTATTGCAAATACAAGTTTCTCGTAAACTTTGTATAAACATCAAAACTTTGATCACCTCATCAAAGCGTATATTCCAACTCCGAGATGCTTGCTTCAGTCCATGGAAGGATCACCGAAGCTTGCACACCTTTTAGCATCCTTAGGCCTGACAAAACCTTCTGGTTGTATCACATACAACCTTTCCTCAAGTAAACCGTTAAGGAAACGATGTTTTGACATCCATCTGCCAGATTTCATAATTGAAAACACAGCAACTACTAACATAATTCCAACAGACTTTAGCACCACTACGAGTGAGAAAGTCTCATCATAGTCAACTCCTTGAACTTGTCAAAAACATCTTTGCAACAAGTCGAGCTTTACAAATAGTGACATTCACCATCAGTGTATGTCTTCATTTTAAAGATCCATTTGTACTCAACGACCTGCCGTCCAACGAGCAAGTCTACCAAAGTCCACACTTGGTTTTCATACATGGATCCTATCTCGGATTTCATGGCCTCCAACATTGCTTCTTCATAGCTCGTAGGTTCATCGTTTGTCCAACAACATGACCTTCAAGACAGGGTTGTCGTACCGCTTAGGAGCAGTACACATCCTTGTCGACCTACGAAGTTCGATAGTAACTTGATCCTGAAGCTTCATGATCATCATCATTAACTTCACAGAAACAACATCCTGCGCTGCGCTACTCTCTGGTTGAACAAAGTTTAAACAACCTCATCAAGTTCTATCTTCCTCCCACTTAATTCTTTCGAGAGAAACTTTTCCTTGAGAAAGGATCCGTTTTAATAAAAAAACACTTTGCACTTGGATCTGAGATAGAAGGATCACCCAACTGATCTTAGGGTATTCTATGAAGATGCATTTGTCCGCCTTGGGTTCGACCTCATTAGGTGAAACCATTAGGTTCACCCCACTGTAGCTTACATCCCAAGCTACTTACTCATGCCTATATAAAAGGCCTCATGCCCACCACATATAGAGGTTCCACTCTCACGTGCTCACACATACACACACATGAGGCAAGAAGCCTCGTGCCTCTCCTCTCCCATACATCTCCAGGAGCAACCATGTACCAGATATTCACATATATATAGATATGCAGGAGTAGGGATATTATCTCTCCGGAGAGCCCCGAACCTGGGTAAACCATTGCGTGCTATTGGCATACCCGTCCCGTATCATCCACGACAGCCTTACTCTCACCTTGATAAACCACCCCATCGCATCTGCCGTCTCACGCGACCCCCCATGAGAAAATGACGATAGTTGGCACCCCCATGGGGCAATCTGCTGCTGGGACCGCGGTCCGGGCAGGACCATCTTCGTCATCTCTGCGGGGACGTCGCCACCATCTCTCCGGCCGCGCTCGAGGGATCGCCATCAACTCGCCCCCAGGGCGGCCGCATGGAACGGCACGTCCTTGTCGTCGGCCTCGCCATCTTCATCATCACCGGCGCAGCGTCGCTGACGTGTCTTCGATAGCGCCCGACGGCTCGGCTGCGGCACGCCTCGAGACGACCGTGCGGTGCGCCGCGTCCTCGCCATCGGCCTCAGCACCATCCGCCTCCGTTCACCTCGTTGCCCACTTCGCCCTCTTCTGCTCGAGCTTCGCCACCATCTGCTACAGCGGCCACCGCCCAGACTATGGCCATGCGCTGGCCAGACCATGGCTATATACTAAGCTCGCATCTGCCATTCTCCGTGGGCGCATGCGCGCGTCCGTCTCCGGTCTCCTCTACGGCTCCGCTCGACTGTGTGACCCCCGCATCCGCTCGCTGCCATAGCACGAGCCTCCAAGCAACCGCTGCTCGGGCGCCGCTGCTTCCTCCGCCTGCCGCTGCCGCCGTTTCCTCCGCTACCGTTGCCGCTGCTCTTGCTGCCTGCCACAAGTATTAAGGCCTATACACTAGTCATACAGTGGTTGGACACTGCCCATACAGTGCTTGTATGTCCCTCGTACTGCGGCCGGACACGGAAAGGACAACGCACGCGCGACAGTCGACCGTCGCCTGCGCGTCCTGCTCGCACACTGTTTCCGCCCCTCCGTGCCCGCGCACGTCGCCATGTCTGCGCGCGACCCGGCCAGCCGCCTCCGCCTCCGCCCTGACCCTACAGCTCCGCCGTCCCGGTTGACTGGCTGCTCCCGCAGGCCCGCCCGCGCTTGTGTTGGCCCGCCCCGGGCTCCTCTGCCTCGGGCCCCTGCTCTCTCTCCGCCCTGCTTCGTTTGGCCGCACCGCTAGCTTGCGCACCCCATCACGTCGTGCCGACCCCGACGCCCCGTGGCGGGCATCCTCTGCCTCCATGCACCCGACCTGGGTCAGCTCCGGGTCGCCGGCTACCGCTCGCGTGCCAGACCCGGCCTCCACCCGCTCTGCACCGGCTTCTGCCTGCCTCGCCCTGGCCGGCTCGTGGGCACACGGTCCCCTCCTTCCTCCAGCGCCTCTGCATTGCCCGCCGGGCCTGGCCGCGCAACCTCGCCGGCTACTTCGCGCGCGTGTCTCGCCTCTGCTCCGCCTTGCCCCCTCTCCAGCTCGCGGTGCCCACCCAGCCTTGCCGAACGCCGCCTCAGGCTTCCCCGTCGCCTCCGCGGCCGACCCAGCGCGCCCGGCCTCCCTTGCCCACTCGCTGTCTCCTCTCGCTACCCGGCTGTGCGCCGGCTCACTGCGTGTCGCCCCGTTCGGTGTCTAGCTCACCCGTCGCCCTCGCACCGCTCAGCCTTCCCCCGCGCTTGGTCGCGATGCTGGCTTTGCCAGCTCCCGGCCTCCCGCACCTCCGTCCGGCCCTGCCCGCGCCCGGCCTTGTGCCCCCACGCCGTTTCGCCGGCTGCGCGTGCTCCCCGACCGCCTGTGTCGGCTCTTCTCCAGCGTTCCCACGCTGGCCAGGCTCCCGCGGCCGGCTCGCCGCCAGCCAATCTCCCGCGTGCCCGCCCGCTGCTTCGCCTCGCTACGCTGGCTCCTCGCGCCCGTGCGCGCCCCAGCGCCGGCTGCCGACCCGCAGCCGGCCTCTCCTGTTGCCGGCTGGCGCCTTCCCGCCCGTCGGCTCTCCGCCCCACCCGGCCAATGCGCATGCTGGCTCGCAGCCGCTCCAGCCGCTTGCGGTGGCCGTTCGTAAAGAAAGGGAAGGGGTAGGCCGACTGCCCAAAAAAGAGGGAGGAGAAGATATCGTGTCCGTCTGCCTGCATCCTCACTCGGACGGCCGACCTGCGTTGCCGTCTGGCCTACCCATCTACATCAACACCAGGTCGACCCCTATTTCCCACCCCTTTTGACATTCGGTCGGCACACCGCTGACCGCTTGGGGCTCGACGGCTACACCCAGCAGATATGCCAGCACGCTCCGTTGCTTAAAAGCCGCGCCGGCTATCCTCAACAACAACCGTCTCGCCTACGCGAAAATCAACGAACCTCCTCACCCGGAAGCGCGGAGGCCACTTCCGGCAGCGCTTCGCACTCATCAGCCGGCGGACCCTGCGTCCGCCCTCGGCAGCGTCTAGCGCATTCCAGCCGATGGACCTCGTGTCCACCTTCGGCAACACCTCACGCTCATCAGCCAGCGGATCCCACGTCTGCCCTCGGCAGCGCCTCGCGCACACCAGCCGGCGAACCGCCCGTCCGCACCCGGCAGCGCCTCGCGCTCATCGGCCTATGGATCCCGCGTCCACCCTCGGTAGAGCCTCACGCACATCATCCGACGGACCCCGCATTCGTGCCCGGTAGGGCTCTGTGCCCATTAGCCGGCGGACTCTGCGTCCGTGCCCGACAGCGCCTCGTGCTCATCAGCCAACGGACCCCGCGTCCGCGCTCGGTAGGGCCCCGTGCCCATCGGCCAGCAGACCCCACGTCCGCGCCCGGCAAGGCTCCACGCCCATTAGCCGGCGGACTTTGCGTTCGTGCCCAGCAGCGCCTCGCGCTCATCAGCTGGTGGACCCTGCGTCCGCGCCTGGCAGGGCTTCACACCCATCATCCGGCGTACTCCGCGTTTGCGCCCAGCAGCGCCTCGCACTTGACAGCCGGTGGACCCTGTGTTCGTGCCCGGCAGCGCCTCGTGCCCATCAGCCGGCGGACCCCAAGCCCACGCCCGGCGATGCCCTGCGCGCATCGGTAGGACCACGTTGGCTAGAAACCACGTTGGCCGACATCGACAAAACCGCCTCGTCCGCACCCAAAAGCAATGTGAGATCTCCACGCGCGTACCCTTGCATGGTACACACAAAATAAATAACCCCGAACGACCCTCGGGGGCCATCTCCGCATCTATTTTGCAACTTTACTATTTGCCCCAGTGCCAGCTAGTCTCGTCCCGGGGTTGGCCGCTTGGCCCGATATGTTAGTGCCAACTAGACAGCTTAATACTGTATACGGTACCAAAGGCCCACTCTTTTTCTCAGCTACAGATCGCACTGCGACTGTCGGCCAGTGAGAGCACAAGCTAGAGGTCACCATACGCGAAAGGCTTCCAGGGAGAAAACGGCTTGGGCGACCCAGTCATTTCATTTATGAGTATCTTATCGGTCGAGCCCGCTCCCAGAGTCCGAGTACTGTACGCTCCATTCCGCGGCCCACTCGTCGTCTTAGCTACAGACCGGCTCCTGGTTGTCTAGCTAGCAAGAGCAAAAGCCAAAGAGCGGAGGGCACATGAAAAAGATTGAAGGGGACGCGAACAAAACTGAGTCGGCACCCTTTGCATAAAGCTCATGCACTTCCATAATCAAATATTTGATATATCTGCGCTGACTTAACCTTTTGTTTTACACGATCGTTTCCATGAGGAACCTCCTAGCTCCGAGGCTCGGAGGCTACTCCTCGCAGGGCACCGTGCCCATCACCCGACGGACCCTCCATCCGCGCCCGACAGCGCCTCGCGCTTAACAGCCGGCGGAGCCCACGTCCGCCTTTGGCAGGGCACCACGCCCATCAGCCAACGGACCCTCCGTCCGCGCCCGGTAGCGCCTCGCACTCAACAGCCGGCGGACCCCGCGCCCGCATTTGGCAGGGCTCCACGCCCACCAGCCAGCAGACCCTTTGTCCGCGCCCGGGAGCGCCTCGCGCTTGACAGCCCGCCGACCCCGCACCCGCCTTCGGTAGGGCTCCACGCTCATCAGCCGGCGGACCCTCTGTCCGCGCCCGGCAGCGCCTCGTGCTCGACAACCGGCAGACCCTGCGTCCGCCTTCGGTAGGGCTCCATGCCCATCAGCCGACGGACCCTCTGTCTGCGCCTGGCAGTGCCTCGTGCTCGGCAGCCGGCGGACCCCACGTCCGCCTTCGACAGGGCTCCACGCCCATCAGCCGGCGGACCCTCCGTCCGTGCCCGGCAGCGCCTCGCGCTCGGCAGCCGGCGGACCCCGTGTTGCCCTTCGATAGGGCTCCACGCCCATTGGTCGACGGATCCTCCATCCGCGACCGGCAGCGCCTCGCGCTCGATAGCCGGCAGACCCCGCTTCCGCACTCGGCAGGGCTCCACGCCCATAGGCTGGTGGACCCCATGTCCATGCCTAGCAGCGCCTCATGCTCGACAGCCGACGGACCCCACGTACGCCTTCGGCAGCACCGCATGCCCCACTCGGCGGACCCTGCGTTTGCGCGCGACATCTTCGACACCACCACCCGCTTCAATAACAGCAAAGACCCTTTGCCCGACTCCTCGAGTCGCGCGGAGGCTCGGAGGCTACACCCAGCGGGTGCGCTGGCGTGCCCCCGTTGGAAACCGCCAGCCTATGGATTTCGTGCTCGCTCCCGGCATTGTATCGTGCCCTTCAGCCGGCGGACTCTGCATCCGTGCCCGGCATCCTCGACGCCACCGTCTACTTCAGCAATAGCAAAGACCCTCCGCCCGACTCTTCGAGTCATCCGGAGGCTCGAAGGCAACACCCAACGGGTGCGCTGCCGCCCCCCTGCTGGAAGCAAGCTGCGTCGTCCCCAACCCGCGATCGACCGTCATCGACAACATCTGCAACAACGACAACGACTACGAAAACCCTCTGCCTGACTCTGCGAGTCGCCCGGAGGCTATTGTCGGGGGGATGACCCCCGGGTACAGCAAAGACGGCAGATCGGACGGGGTACAAGCCCACCCGGGCCGGCTGCTCCGACTGACACCCGTGGCCGGCTGCTCTGACCAGCCGGCTGCGGCCACCAGCCGCCATCCCGGAGCCAACTACGACGTCCCATCAGACACATGCGGACTGGATGGCCGTATTCAGTGGCGGTGCACTATTGGCAAGCAGTAGCGTACCGTACGCATATCATGCAATACTATCTACAGTGTAACCTGCCCCCTGGACACTGATTTATAAAGTGCACAAGGGACAGACTTAGCTTAGTTCACAAGCTACATGTGGCTTGACATGTGAGGTACCCATGGTAGCTTACACCTCAAGCTGCTTGGGATGTAAGCTACCCATTGTAGCTTACATCCCAACCTACCCACTCATGCCTATATAAAGGCCTCATGCCCACCACATATAGAGGTTCCACTCTCACGTGCTCACACATACACACACATGAGGCAAGAAGCCTCATGGCTCTCCTCTCCCATATAGCTCCAGGAGCAACCATGTACCAGATATTCCACAGATATATAGATATGCAGTAGTAGGGGTATTATCTCTCCGGAGAGCCCTGAACCTGGGTAAACCACTGCGTGCTATTCGCATACCCGTACAGGATCATCCACGACAGCCTTGCTCTCACCTCGATAAGCCACCCCACGGCATCTGCCGTCTCGCGTGACCCCCCGTGAGAAAACGACGACAAGGTCACAGACTAGGGGGGCGTTGCCACCCCCTGGCCGCTCCTAATAGGCTTGCCACCTCCTGGAAGGTCTCCTCGCCCTAATCTTTGTCCTATAAATACCCAAATATTCCCCCAATACCAAAAAGAGCCACGAAAATACTTTTCTGTCGCCAGAAGCCTCCGTTCCCGAGAGATCCAATCTTGGAGCCTTTTCCGGTAATCTGCCAGAAGGGGATCTGATCACGGAGGGCATCTACATCAACTCCATTGCCCATTCGATGATGCGTGAGTAGTCGACCATAGACCTACGGGTCCATAGCTAGTAGCTAGATGGCTTGTTCTCTATCTTTGTGCTTCAATATCATGTTCTTCACGATCTTCATGGAGATCAATCCGATGTAATACACTTTTGCGGTGTGTTTGTCGAGATCTGATGAGTTGTGGGTTTATGTTCAGATTATCCATGAATATTATTTGAGTCTTTTCTGAATTCTTATATGCATTATTTCATATCTTTGCAAGTCTATTCGAGTTATTGGTTTGATATGGCCAACTAGATTGGGAATTCTTGTAGTGGGAGAAGTGCTTAGTTTTGGGTTCAATCTTGCGGTGACCTCACTCAGTGACAAAGTAGGGATAGTGAGGCATGTATTGTATTGTATTGTTTCCATCAAGGGTAACAAGATGGGGTTTTCATCATATTGCTTGAGTTTATCCCTCTACATCATGTCATCTTACCTAATGCATTACTCTGTTCTTCATGAACTTAATACTCTAGATGCAGACAGGAGTCGGTCGATGTGTGGAGTAATAGTAGTGGATCCAGAATCGTTTCGGTCTACTTGACATGGACGTGATGCCTATATGCATAATGATTGCCTTGGATATCTTCATAATTATTCTCTTTTCTATCAATTGCCTGACAGTAATTTGTTCACCCACCGTGTTATTTTCCTTCAAGAGAGAAGCCTCTAGCGAAACCATTGGCCCTCGGGTCTACTTTCCATAATATATTTTCAGATCTATAAACCAAAAATACCTTGCTGCAATTTATTTACCCTTTTTACTTTCTGCAATCTATTACATCTATCTCTATCAGATATAATCCTTGCAAATAATCGGGAAAGGGATTTACAACCCCTTTATAGTGTTGGGTGCAAGAGTTTGATTATTTGTGTAGGTGCATCCATTGGTGACTTGCTTGTTCCTCCTACTGGATTGATACCTTGGTTCTCATAAACTGAGGGAAATACTTATCTAGTTCGCCGCATCACCCTTTCCTCTTCAAGGTAAAACCAACGCAAGCTCAAGAGGTAGCAAGAAGGATTTATGGCACCGTTGCTAGGGAGGATACACATCAAGCCTACCAAATACCCATCACAAACTCATCTCTTGCATTTACATTATTTTCCATTTGCCTCTCGTTTTCCTCTCTCCCACTTCTAAAACGATTTTCGAAAAAACCCAAAAAGATTTGCCTTTTTATTCTCCCTTCTTCCATTCGTGTTTTGTTTGCTTGTGTGTTAGATCGTTTGCTCGTCTTTATGGGTCAACCCAAAAGTTTTGATCCTTATCTTAGGAAGCTGGAAGATATTGAGGATAATGCTAAGAGACTAATGTCACTCCAATTTGATCATAATAATTTCTTTAGGAACTAGCTTAAAGAACAAAAGGGTATGATTGAATACATGAAAAAAGAGCTTGATGATATGTCTAAAGAGTTCTATGGTTTGAAATCTCAGTTTAATCATCTTGAGGATTTAGTAAGCCAACTTTCCGATAAACAAGCTACCTTTGTCAATGAAATGTTTGCTAAGCCAGAATCTTTTAATAATGATGAAGATCTCAAAGTGATTGATGTGACTCCTATTGAATGTTTGTTTTCAAATATAAATCTTGATAACGATGGGACTGGAGATAAGTCAACTTTAGTTACAGGTCATTCCAATGATTCAGAGTTTATAGATCCAAATGCTAAAATTGATAGAAGTGGGATTAAAGAGGTCAAAACTTTAAATAGCAATGAAACCACTCTTTTGGAATTCAAGGACTTTAATTATGATAGTTTCTCTTTGATTGATTGTATTTCCTTGTTGCAATCTATGATGAATTCTCTTCTTGCTTATAATCAAAATAAGCTTTTACTAAACATATCGTTGACGCTATGATCAAATCTTTTGAAGAAAAACTTGAGTTGGAAGTTTCTATCCCTAGAAAACTCCATGATGAGTGGGAACCTACTATTAAGAATAAAATTAAAGATTATGAGTGCCATGCTTTGTGTGATATGGGTGTTAGTTTTTCCATGATTTCGAAAACTTTATGTGATGTTCTAGGTTTCCATGATCTTGATGATTGCTCTTTAAATTTGCATCTTGCGAATTACACTACTAAGAAACCTATGGGAAGGATTAATGATGTTCTTATTGTTGCAAATAGGAATTATGTGCCCGTATATTTCATTGCTCTTGATATAGATTGCAATCCTACATGTCCTATTATTCTTGGTAGACCTTTTCTTAGAACGATTGGTCCAATTATTGATATGAAAGAAGGAAACATTAGTTTCCAATTTCCATTACGGAAAGGCATGGAACAATTTACTAGAAAGAAAATAAGATTGCCTTATGAATCTATTATGAGATCTACTTTTGGGTTGCATATCAAAGATGACAATACCTAGATCTATTGCGTTTTGCCTAGGTAGGGGCGTTAAACAATAGCACTTGTTGGGAGGCAACCCAATTTTATTTTTATGTTCTGTTTTTGCTTCTGTTTTTGAGTGTTTCCCACATTAACACTTATGTAGTAAATGTGTTTTGGTTTTTTAATTAGTGTTTGAACCAAGTAAGACCTTTGGGATGGTCTATGGTGGTTGTTGATTTGATCTTGCTGAAAAATAGAAACTTTTGCGCCCATTCCAGGAATTTTATAATTTTTTCAGAACGTCGAATGAGTCTAATTTTTTTTAAAAGATTAATATACAAATGTCCCAGGTTTTCCTAATTGTATACAAATGTTTTGAATTAAAGAAGTATACGAAGTTTTCAGATTGCTACAGACTATTCTGTTTTTGACAGATTCAGTTTTCTTTGTGTTGTGTATCTATTTTGATGTATCTATGGGTTGTATCGGGGGGTATGAACCATGGAGAAGTTAGAATACAGTAGGTGTTACACCAATATAAATAAATAATGAGTTCACAATAGAACCTAAAGTGTTAATTTATTTTCTTATACTAACGGATCTCACGAGTTTTCTGTTAAGTTATGTGTTGTAAAGTTTTCAAGTTTCGGGTAAAGATTTGATGGACTATGGAATAAGGAGTGACAAGATCCTAAGATTGGGGATGCCTAAGGCACCCCAAGTCATATTCAAGGATGCCAAAGAGCCTAAGCTTGGGGATGCCCCGGAAGGCATCCCCTCATTCGTCTTCAATCCATCGGTAAATTTACTTGAGGCTATATTTTTATTCACCACATGATATCTGTTTTGCTTGGAGCGTCTTGTATGATATGAGTCTTTGATTTCTAGTTTGCCACAATCATCCTTTGTGCACACATTTTTTTGAGAGAGACACACATTAATCGTGAATTTATTTGAATACTCTATGTGCTTCACTTATATCTTTTGAGATAGGCAATTTTGCTCTAGTGCTTCACTTATACCATTTTAGAGCACGATGGTGTTTGGTTTTATAAAAATAATTGAACTCTCATACCTCACTTATACCATTTTGAGAGTCTTTAAACAACATGGTAATTGGTTTATGTTATGAATTTAGTCCTAATATAATAGGCATCCAAGAGGGATATAATAAAACCCTCCATATTAAGTGCATTGAATATTATGAGAAGTTCGATTCCTTGCATAAAGTTTTGAGATATAAAGATGGTAATGTTAAGATTCATGCTAGGAAGTAATTTTTATTTGGTAAAAATACTTGTGTAAAGGTTTGTGATTCCCGTAGCATGCACGTATGGTGAACCGTTATATAAGGTAGTCGGAGCATGATTTGTTTATAGATTGTCGACCTTTGTGTGAGGGTCGGGAGCGTGCGATGGTTTACTCCTACCAACCTCTCCCCTAGGGGCATGCGTATAGTTATTTGCTTCAATGACTAACAGAATTTTGCAATAAGTATGTGAGTTCTTTATGACTAATGTGAGTCCATGGATCATTCGTACCTCTTGAGCATTTGTTGGTTTTCCCTTGAAGAGGAAATGGTGATGCAGCAAAGTAGATAAGTATTTCCCTCACTTGATGAGAACCAAGGTATCAATCCAGTAGGAGGAACAAGCAAGTCACCGATGGATGCACCTACACAAACAATCAAACTCTTGCACCAACGCTACAAAGGGGTTGTCAATCCCTTCACAGTTATTTGAAAGGATTAGATCTGATAGAGATAGATGTAATAGATTGCTGAAAGTAAAAAGGTAAATAAATTGAGGCAAGGTATTTTTGTACCTTTTGTTTATAGATCGGAAAATATATTATGGAAAGTAGACCTGGGGGTCATAGGTTTCACTAGAGGCTTCTCTCTTGAAGGAAAATAACACGGTGGGTGAACAAATTACTGTCGAGCAATTGATAGAAAAGCGAATAATTATGAAGCTATCCAAGGCAATGATTATGCATATAGGCATCATGTCCGTGTCAAGTATACCGAAACGATTCTGCATCTACTACTATTACTCCACATATCGATCTAATCCTGCCTGCATCTAGAGTATTAAGTTCATGAAGAACCGAGTAACACATTAGGTAAGATGACATGATGTAGAGGGATAAACTCAAGCAATATGATGAAAACCCCAACTTGTTAGCCTTGATGGCAACAATACAATACGTGCCTCGCGACCCCTACTTTGTCACTGGGTGAGGACACCGCAAGATTGAACCCAAAACTAAGCACTTCACCCATTACAAGAATTACCAATCTAGTTGGATGAATCAAACCAATAACTCAAAGAGACTTAAAAGACATGAAATCATGCATATAAGAATTCAGAAAAGACTCAAATAAGATTCATGGATAATCTAAACATAAACCCACAATTCATCAGATCTTGACAAAAACACCGCAAAAGAGTATTACATCGGATAGATCTCCATGAAGATCACGAAAAACATGGTATTGAGGATCAAAGAGAGAGAAGAAGCCATCTAGCTACTAGCTATGGACCCGTAGGTCTGTGGTGGACTACTCACGCATCATCGGAGGGGAAATGGAGTTGATGTAGATGCCCTCCGTGATCGGATCCGCCTCCGGCAGATTACTGAAAAAGGCTCCAAGATTGGATCTCTCGGGAATGGAGGCTTCTGTCAGCGGAAAAGTATTTGCGTCGCTCTTTTTGGTATTGGGGGAATATTTGGGTATTTATAGGACGAAGAATAGGGTTAGCAGACCTGCCAGGAGGTGGAAAGATTGCCAGGCGCGGCCAGGGGGTGGTCGCGCCTCCCTGGCTTGTGACCTCCTTGCAGATGCCTTGCCGTGCAGTCCAAGTCTGGTAGATCTCATTCCTTCTAGAAAAAATCATTCCGAAGACTTTATTCCGTTTGGACTCCGTTTAATATTCCATATCTGCAATACTCAAAAACAAGGAAAAAGCAGAAATTGACACTAGGCTCTAGATTAATAGGTTAGTCCCAAAAGTAATGTAAAATAGCATATTAATGCATATTAAACATCCAAAACAGATAATAATAGCATTCCATCATAAAAAATTATAGATACATTGGAGATGTATCGTCATCCCCATGCTTAATTCCTACTCGTCCTCTAGTAGGTAAATGATAAAAACAAAATTTTTGATGTGGAGTGCTACCTAACATATTTATCCACGTAATATTGTCTATTGTGGCATGAATATTCAGATCCATAATACTCAAAACAAAAGCTCAATATTGACATAAAAACAATAATATTTCAAGCATACTAGCAAAGCAATTGCATCTCTTCAAAATATAATGGCAAAAGAAAGTTATCCCTACAATATCATATGGTCTGGATATGCTCCATCTTCCCCACACAAAGTATTTATATCATGCACAACCCTGATGACAAGTCAAGCAATTGTTTGACACTTATTATGTTCTCAAACCTTTTCAACTCTCACGCAATACATGAGTGTGAGCCATGGATATAGCATTATAGGGGGAATAGAATATGGTGGAGGCTGTCAAGGAAAAGGAGAAGATAGTCTCACATCAACTAGGCACATCAACGGGCTATGGAGATGCCCATTAATAGATATCAATGTGAGCGAGTTGGGATTGCCATGCAACAGATGCACTAGAGCTATAAGTGTATGAAATCTCAAAAAGAAACTAAGTGGACGTGCATCATGAAGAAAAATTCCACTAGTTATATGAAAGTGACAAAATAGGAGACTCTCTATCATGAAGATCATGGTGCTACTTTGAAGCACAAGTGTGGAAAAAGATAGTAGAAATGTCCCTTCTCTCTTTTCTCTCATTTTTTTGGTGGACATCTAAGGCCTCTTTTATTTTATTTTTTATTTGGGCTTCGCTGGCCTCTTGTACTTTTAATAAAGTTCAGAATCTCATCCCCACTTGTAAGGGAATCATAGCTTCCATCATCCCTTCCTCGCATGGGACATGCTCTAATAATGATATTCATCACACTTTTATTTACTTACAACTCAAAATAAAATTACAACTCGATCCCTAAAACAAAATTCGACTCTATATGCAATATGAAAGTGATGGTGCAAGTCATGATAAAAGGAAATGGTGGAAGTTGCATGGCAATATATCTCGGAATGGCTATGGAAATGCCATAATAGGTAGTTATGGTGGCTATTTTACGAAAGATATTTGGTGTCTGTTTTGAGGAAAGATATTTGGTGGCTGTTTTTAGGAAGGTGGGTTTATTGTACTAACGAAACTTGCGCGGTACTAGACAGGCTAGCAAAGGTGGAAGGGTGAGAGTGCGTATAATCCATGGACTCAACATTAGTCATAAAGAACTCACATACTTATTGAAAAAGTCTATTAGTCATCGAAGCAAAGTATTAGATGCATTCTGCTAGGGGAGAGGGGTGGAGGAGTTTACCATTGTGCGCTCCTGACCCACACACAAAGGTCGACAATCTATAAACAAATCATGCTCCGACTTCCTTACATAACGATTAACCATACGTGCATGCTACGGGAATCACAAACCTTTACACAAGTATTTTTACCAAATCATGATTACTTCCTAACATGACTCTTAACATTACCATCTTTATATCTCAAAACTTTATGGAAGGAATCAAACTTCTCAAAAATACTCAATGCACTTAATATGGAAGTTTTTATTATATCCCACTTGGATGCCTATCATATTAGGACTAAATTCATGACCTAGACCAATTACCATGCTGTTTAAAGACTATCAAAATACTATAAGTGAGGTACGAGAGTTCAATTATTTCTATAAAACATAAACACAACCGTGCTCTAAAAAATATAAGTGAAGCACATAGAGCAAAATTGCCTATCTCAAAAGATATAAGTGAAGCACATAGAGTATTCTAATAAATTCACGATTAACACATGTCTCTCTCAAAATATGTGTGCACCAAGGATGATTGTGGCAAACTAAAAAGCAAAGACTCATATCATACAAGACGCTCCAAGCAAAACACATAACATGTGGTGAATAAAAATATAGCCTCAAGTAAAGAGGGGATGCCTTCCGGGGCATCCCGAAGCTTAGGCTCTCTGGCATCCTTTAATATTACTTGGGGTGACTTGGGCATCCCCAAGCTTAGGCTTTTGTCATTCCTTATTCTATAGTACATCAAATATTTACCCAAAACTTGAAAACATCACAACACAAAACTTAACAGAAAACCCATAGATTCATCAAAATAAGTAAACAACTCAAAGAAAACATAATCTGCCAGAAACATAACATTATGTGGCAATCTTAAAACTTTGTATATTTCTGTAACTCAAACAATTCTGAAAAAATATTAGAACCTGGGAAATTTATATGTAAATCTTGTGTAAGACTTCCAGAGTCATTAGACACTCTGAAAATTTTAGAAAATTCCTGGACTGAGCGCATAAGTTTCTGTTTTTCAGCAAGATCAAATCAACAACCACCATAGATCACCCCAAAGGTTTTACTTGGATTAAACACTAATTGAAACACCAAAACACAATTACTACAGAAGTAATAATGTGGGAAACACTAAAAAATAGAAGCAAAAAAATCAGATCAGAAAAATAAAATTGGGTTGCCTCCCAACAAGCGCTATTGTTTAACGCCCCTAGCTAGGCAAAACGCAATAGATCTAGGTATTGTCATCTTTGGTATGCAATCCAATAGTAGATCTCATAATAAATTCATAAGGAAATACTATGTTCTTTCTAGGAAGGTGTTCCATGCCTTTCCTTAATGGAAATTGGAATCTAATGTTTCCTTCTTTCATGTCAATAATTGCACCAATCGTTCTAAGGAAAGGTCTACCGAGAATATCAGGACATGTAGGATTGCAATCTATATCAAGAACAATAAAATATATGGGCACATAATTACTATTTGCAACAATAAGAAAATCATTAATCCTTCTAATAGGTTTCTTAATAGTGGAATCCGCAATATGCAAATTTAAAGAGCAATCATCAAGATCATGGAATCCTAGCACATCACATAAAGTTTTGGGAATCGTGGAAACACTAGCACCCAAATAACACAAATCATGGCACTGATAATCTTTAATTTTAATATTAATAGTAGGTTCCCACTCATCATGAAGCTTCCTAGGGATAGAAACTTCTAACTCAAGTTTTTCTTCAAAATATTTCATCATAGCATCAACGATATGTTTAGTAAAAGCCTTATTTTGATTATAAGCATATGGAGAATTCATCATGGATTATAACAAGGAAATGCAATCAATAAAATATAAACTATTATAATTCAAGTCCTTGAAATCCAAAAGAGTGGGTTCATTGCTATTTATAGTTTTGACCTCTTCCACCCAACTTTTATCAATCTTAGCATAAAGATCTATAGACTCCAAATCATTGGGACGCCTTTTAACTAAAGTTGAATTATCTCCGGTGCCATCCTTATCAATATTTATATTGTGAAAGAAAGATTCAATAGGAGTCACATAAATCACTTTAAGATCTTCATCATTACTATCACGAGAACACACCTTTTCAAGCCACCCACGCTTAGCACGAATTCTAGCGGTTCTTTCCTTAATTTCATCAATAGAAATTATCATAGCTTTTAAAGATTCATTAATATCATGCTTGGGTGGAGTAGATCTAACTTTCAAAGAATCAATCTCAAGCAAAATTCTATCAATGCTCCTAGCCGAATCATCAATCTTGAGCACTTTTTCTTCAATCGTAGTATTGAAAACCTTTTGTGAACCAATAAATTATTTAATGATATTCTCAAGATCAGAGGGCATCTTATTATAATTTCCATAAGAATTGTTGTAGGAATTACCATAATTATTAGAGGAATTACTAGGAAACGGCCTAGGGTTGAAATTACCTCTATATGCGTTATTACCAAAATTGTTCCTACCAAAAAAATTCACATCCATAGATTCATTATTATTTACAATCAAAGAAGACAAAGGCATATCATTGGAATCAATAGGAGCATTCTTACTAGTAAACAATTTCATCAATTCATCCATCTTTTCACTCAAAGTATTTATTTCTTCAATAGCATACACCTTTTTAGTAGGAGATCTTTCCGTATGCCATTGAGAGTAGTTTATCATAATATTATCTAGGAGATTAGTAGCCTCTCCTAATATGATTTCCATAAAGGTACCACCCATGGCTGAATCTAAAAGATTCCTAGATGCAAAAATTCAACCCCGCATAATTTTTTTGTATGATCATCCATAAACTCAAACCATCTGCGGGGCAATTCCTAATCATTAATTTCATCCTCTCCCAAGATTGTGCAACATGGTCATGATCAAGTTGCTTAAAATTCATTGTATCATTCCAAAGGGATATGATCTTAGCAGGCGGAAAGTACTTGGAAATAAAAGCATCTTTATACTCATTCCATGAATCAATACTATTTTTAGGCAAAGATGAAAACCAAGTTTTCGCATGATCTCGTAGTGAGAATAGAAATAGATTCAATTTAACAATATCATTGTCCACATATTTCTTATTTTCCATATCACACAACTCAATAAAAGTATTTAGATGGGAAGCGACATCTTCACTAGGAAGACCGGAAAATTGTTCTTTCATAACAAAATTAAGCAAAGCAGCATTAATTTCATAAGATTTTGCACTAGTGGTGGGAGCAACCGGAGTACTAATAAAATCATTATTATTAGTATTGGAAAAGTCACACAACTTGGTATTCTCAGACATCGTGACAAAACAAGCAATCAAGCACACAAGCAAGCAAAAGGCAAAAAGAAGAAGGGCGAATAAAAAGGCAAATATTTTTGGTATTTTCTAAAAAAACGTTTTAGAACCGGGGGAGAGGAAAACGAGAGGCAAATGGAAAATAATGTAAATGCAACAGATGAGTTTGTGATGGGTACTCGGTAGGCTTGATGTGTATCCTCCCCGGCAACGGCGTGAGAAATCCTTCTTGCTACCTCTTGAGCATGCATTGGTTTTCCCTTGAAGAGGTAGGGTGATGTAGAGAAGTAGATAAGTATTTCCCTTAGTTGATCAGAACCAAGGTATCAATCCAGTAGGAGGAACAAGCAAGTCACCAATGGATGCACCTACACAAACAATCAAACTCTTGCACCCAACGCTATATAGGGGTTGTCAATCCCTTCACGGTTATTTGCAAGGATTAGATCTGATAGAGATAGATGTAAATGATTGTGGAAAGTAAAATATAAGTCAATTGCAGCAAGTTAGTTTTGATATTTTTGGTTTATGGGTCTGAAAATATATTATGGAAAGTAGACCCGGGGGCCATAGATTTCACTGGAGGCTTCTCTCACGAAGGAAAGTATCACGGTGGGTAAACAAATTACTGTCAAGCAATTGATAGAAAAGAAAATAATCATGTAGATATCCAAGGCAATGATTATGCATATAGGCATCACGTCCGTGTCAAGTAGACCAAAACGATTCTGCATCTACTATTATTACTCCACACATCGATCGACTCCTGCCTGCATCTAGAGTATTAAGTTCATGAAGAACAAAGTAACACATTAGGTAAGATGACATGATGTAGAGGGATAAAATCAAGAAATATGTCTAAAACCCCATCTTTTTACCCTTGATGGCAACAATACAATACGTGCCTCGCTATCCCTACTTTGTTACTGGGTGAGGACACCGCAAGATTGAACCCAAAAAATAAGCACTTCTCCTATTGCAAGAATTACCAATGTAGTTGACCAAACCAAACCAATAACTCGAAGAGACTTGCAAAGATATGAAATCATGCATATAAGAATTCAGAAAAGACTCAAATAAGATTCATGGACAATCTGAACATAAACCCACAATTCATCGGATCTTGACAAACACACCGCAAAAGAGTATTACATCGGATAGATCTCCATGAAGATCATGAAGAACATGGTATTGAAGATGAAAGAGAGAGAAGAAGCCATCTAGCTACTAGCTATGGACCTGTAGGTCTGTGGTGGACTACTCACACATCATTGGAGGGGCAATGGAGTTGATGTAGATGCCCTCGGTGATCGGATCCCCCTTCGACAGATTACCGGAAAAGGCTCCAGGATTAGATCTCTCGGGAACGGAGGCTTCTGTCGGCAGAAAAGTATTTGCGTCGCTCTTTTTGGTATTTGGGGAATATTTGGGTATTTATAGAATGAAGAATAGGCGTAGGAGACCTGCCAGGAGGTGACAAGCCTGCCAGGTTTGGCCACGGGGGTGGTCGCGCCTCCCTGGCTTGTGACCTCCTAGCAGATGCCCTACCGTGCACTCCAAGTCTGGTAGATCTCTTTCCTTCTAGAAAAAATCATTCTGAAGATTTTATTCCGTTTGGACTCTGTTTAATATTCCATATCTGCAATACTCAAAAACAAGGAAAAAACAGAACCTGCACTAGGCTCTAGATTAACAGGTTAGTCCCGAAAATAATATAAAATAGCATATTAATGCATATAAAACATCCAAAATAGATAATTTAATAGCATGCCATCATCAAAAATTATAGATACATTGGAGACGTATCAATTATATGCACTCTCACCCTTCTACCTTTGCTAGCCTCTCTAGTACCGCGCAAGTTTTGCCGGTGCGATAAACCCACCATCCTCAAAACAACCACCTTATATCTTTCCCCAAAACAGCCGCTATACCTACCTATTATGGCATTTCCATAGCCATTACGAGATATATTGCCATGCAACTTCCACCATTCGGTTTATTATGACACGCACCATCATTTTCATATTGCTTTGCATGATCGTAAGATAGCTAGCATGATGTTATCATGGCTTGTCCGTTTTTGATGTAATTTTCTATGCTAGATCATTGCACATCCCGGTACACCATCGAAGGCATTCATATAGAGGCATAATTTGTTATAGTTATCGAGTTTTAATTCTCGAGTTGTAAGTAAATAAAAGTGTGATGACCATCATTATTAGAGCATTGTCACATGTGAGGAAAGGATGATGGAAGCTATGATTCCCTCACAAGTGGGGATGAGACTCTGGAATTTATGAAAAATAAAAGAGGCCAGCTAAGCCCAAAAAAGAGAGGCCTTATATGCCCACCAAAATAAAAAAGAAAAAATGAGAGAAAAGAGAGAAGGGATAATGCTACTGTCTTTTTTCCACACTTGTGCTCCAAAGTAGCACCATGATCTTCATGATAGAGAGTCTCGTATTTTGTCACTTTCATATACTAGTGGGAATTTTTTTCATTATATAACTTGGCTTGTATATTCCAATGATGGGCTTCCTAAAATTGCCCTAGGTCTTCATGAGCAAGCAAGTTGGATGCACACCCACTTAGTTTCCTTTTGAGCTTTCATACACTTATAGCTCTGGTGCATCTGTTGCATGGGAATCCCTACTCACTCACATTGATATCTATTAATGGGCATCTCCATAGCCCGTTGATACGCATACTTGATGTGAGACTATCTTCTCCTTTTCCTTCACAACCTCCACCATATACTAATCCACCTATGTATTGCGTGAGAGTTGAAAAGTTTTGAGAAAGTAAAAGTGTGAAACAATTTCTTGACCTTTCATCAGGGTTGTGCATGATATAAATACTTTGTGTGGGGAATATGGAGCATAACTAGAATATATGATATTGTAGGGATAACTTTCTTTTGCCATTATATTTTGAAGAGATACAATTGCTTTGCTAGTATGCTTGAAATATGTTTTTATGTCAGCATTAAGCCTTTGTTTTGAGTCTTATATATCTAAATATTCATGCCACAATAAAGAATATTACATGCATAAATATGTTAGGTAGCACTCCACATCAAAAATTCTGTTTTTATCATTTACCTACTCGAGGACGAGCAAGAATTAAGCTTGGGGATGCCGATACGTTTCCAACGTATCTATAATTTTTGATTGTGTCATGCTATTATATTATCTGTTTTGGATATTTTATATGCATTAATATACTATTTTATACTATTTTTGGGACTAACCTCTTAATCTAGAGCCCAGTGCCAGTTTCTGTTTTTTCCTTGTTTTTGAGTATTACCAATATGGAATATTTAACGGAGTCCAAACGAAATAAAATCTTCGCGATGAATTTTTATGGAACAAAAGAGATCTATCAAGCTTGGAGTGCATGGTAGGGAAGCTGCCAGGAGGTCACAAGCCAGGGGGCACGGTCACCCCCTAGCCACGCCTAGCAGGCTTGCTACCTCCTGGCAGGTCTCCTAGCCCTAATATTCGTCCTATAAATACTCAAATATTCCCCCAATACCAAAAAGCACCACGAAAATACTTTTCTGCTGCCAGAAGCCTCCGTTCCCGGGAGATCCAATCTTGGAGCCTTTTCCAGTAATCTGTCGGAGGGGGATCCGAACATGGAGGGCATCTACATCAACTCCATTGCCCCTCCGATGATGCGTGAGTAGTCCACCACAGACCTACGGGTCCATAGCTAGTAGATAGATGGCTTCTTCTATCTCTTTGCTCTTCAATACCATGTTCTTCATGATCTTCATGGAGATCTATACGATGTAATACTCTTTTGCGGTGTGTTTGTCAAGATCCAATGAATTGTGGGTTTATGTTCAGATTGTCCATGAATCTTATTTGAGTATTTTCTGAATTCTTATATGCATGATTTCATATCTTTGCAAGTCTCTTCGAGTTATTGGT
This sequence comes from Hordeum marinum, assembly GCA_022496015.1. Classification (NCBI taxonomy): domain Eukaryota; kingdom Viridiplantae; phylum Streptophyta; class Magnoliopsida; order Poales; family Poaceae; genus Hordeum; species Hordeum marinum. The sequence continues at coordinate 381,355,621 of CM039677.1, read as the reverse complement.
TTGGTTTGGTCAACTACATTGGTAATTCTTGCAATAGGAGAAGTGCTTAGTTTTGGGTTCAATCTTGCGATGTCCTGACCTAGTGACAAAGTAGGGGTAGTGATGCACGTATTGTATTGTTGCCATCAAGGGTAACAAGATGGGGTTTTCATCATATTGCTTGAGTTTATCCCTCTATATCATGTCATCTTACCTAATGCATTACTCTGTTCTTCATGAACTTAATACTCTAGATGCAGGCAGGAGTCGGTTGATGTGTGGATTAATAGTAGTAGATGCATAATTTTTTCGGTCTTCTTGACACGGACATGATGCCTATATGCATAATCATTGCCTTGGATATCTTCATAATTATTCGCTTTTCTATCAAGTGCTCGACAGTAATTTGTTCACCCATCGAGTTATTTTCATTCAAGAGAGAAGCCTCTAGTGAAACCTATGGCCCCGAGGTCTACTTTCCATAATATATTTTCAGATCTATAAACCAATAATACCAAAATTACCTTGCTGCAATTTATTTACCTTTTTTACTTTCCGCAATCTATTACATCTATCTCTATCAGATCTAATCCTTGTAAATAATCGTGAAGGGATTGACAACCCCTTTATAGCGTTGGGTGCAAGAGTTTGATTGTTTGTGTAGGTGCATCCATTGGTGACATGCTTGTTCCTCCTACTCGATTGATACCTTGGTTCTCATCAACTGAGGGAAACACTTATCTACTTTGTTGCATCACCCTTTCCTCTTCAAGGGACAACCAATGCAAGCTCAAGAGGTAGGAGTGATGTATGCGGTTCAGCTACAGTCTTTGTTGGAGTTTCTGCAATTGTTGCAGTGACTTCAGGTTCAGTTGTGTGAACAATTTCTGGGACAAATTCCTTTTCATTTGTCACATTCACTTCTGGAGATTCTGTAATCTCATTAAGCTACACTGTCCTCCCACTTACTTATTTATAAAGAAATCCCTTCTCAAGGAAGTGTCCACTCCTTGCAAAATCCACTTTGTCTTCAGACTTTTGGTAGAAAGAATACCCATTTTTTTCTTTGGGTTAACCTACAAAATAGCATTTTATGCTTTGGGGTCGATTTTATTTCTCTGTAAACACTTTACATAACTTTCACAACCCCAAATTTTGAGATGCAACAAATTGGGTTTCTTCCCATTCCATAACTCATATGGTGTCATCTCTATAGACATAGATGGTGCTCTATTTAGTGTATATGTTATTGTTTCAAAGGTGTATCCCCAAAATGATAAAGCTAGGTTAGTAAATGACATCATTGACCTTACCCTGTCTAACAAGGTGCGATTACACCTCTGAGACACACCATTTCTCTGAGGTGTTTTGGGAGGAGTAAGTTGTGAAACTATTCCACAATCACTTAGATGTCTGCTATATTCATGACTTGGATATTCTCCACCACAATATGATCTTAGAAATTTGGTCTTTCTACCAATGATTCTCTACTTCATTCTAAACTTCTTTCAACTTTTCAAAAGTTCCAGACTTATTTTTCATTAAGTAAATATAACCATACCTACTCAAATCAACAATGAAGGTTACGAAGTACGAATATCCACCATGCACCGGTGTGCTCATCGGACCACATACATCACTATGTATATTTCCAATAATTCAAGCTCTCATTCAGGATGACCTATGAATGGCATTTTAGTCAACTTACCCATCAAACAAGCTTCACATGTATCGGTGATTCAAAATCAAACGATGTCAACACTCCATCTTTATGAAGCTTTTGCATACGTTTCTTTCTAATATGACCAAGACGACAGTGCCGCATGTATGCGGTATTATTAGTCCTCTTAAGACGTATAGCATTAATGTTATAGACAACTTTCTCACATTTAACATTCATAATGAATAATCCACCTATGATAGGGGCAAATCCATAAAACATATCCTTGTAATAATTTGAACAACCATTGTTCTTAGACCGATTAGAATAAGCGTCGTTTATCAAACATGATTTAGAGATAATGTTTCTACACAACTTTGGAACATAATAACAATTACTCAGTTCCAAGATAAATCCTGAAGGTAAACTTAAAGATATGGAACCAACGACTTGTGCAACAATCCCATCACCATTTCCGACATGCATCACGACTTCATTCTTTCACAGCTTGCGAATCTTCTGTAGTCCTTGTGTCGTGCTGGAAATGTGAGCAACAGAACCGGTATCAATTACCCATGACTTAGAGTTTTTAGCAAGTCGAAGATCATTAACTTTAATTTGTATAACTTTTGTACCTTTACCAAAAGATGAGTTCTTCTTATCCGCTAGATATTTCAAGCAATTTCTTTCCCAGTGTCCGTTTTCCTTGCAGTAAACACAAATTGTCTCATAAGAAGATCCACCTTTGTTCCTTTTGGTGTTGATTTTCTTTTCAAAACTTTCTGTCATGTTCACCACCAACTTTTGATGATTCCGCAACTTGTTCTTGTCAGCTTTTAGCATAGCTTCATGAAATGAAGTAATGATCAAATCATTTTCTGGTGTCTTGGGAAAATCAAATTCCATTGCATTTAAACTATCATAATAGTGTGCAAGCATGTTAACTTTCTCACTAACTTTCGCTATTTTGCATTGATCTAATGCTTTAGTCATCTCATGCACTTCAGTTGGTTCCTTGTGATACAAAAGATCCTATGCCTTGACAATCTGAATAGAACTAAATCATTCAAAATGTTTCTATAGCACATGGTCCATACAAGATAGCATAATACTTTTGACAACACTGAAATCATTCTTGCGAGACATATACACATTGATTACATCACATGATGCTCCAAGAAATGGGGAATAACCAAGTGGTTGATCCAATGGGTATTCTTTCTTAGCTCTTTTGAGAACACATCTCAGAGTCTGGATCCAATCCTCATAGTTTCCACCATTTGCAGCTAACTTTTCTTTCTCAAACAAAGGTGGTAAATTCAAATGAATGCAAGCCATTGATCTACAACCATAATTAAGATTCACTTTAGACATTGTTCATAACTAAATTGCACTATTAAACAAATTCTAATTAACGTGCACTCCCACTTAAATCAATATCTCTCATAATTGATTAGTGATACGTCTCCAACGTATCTATAATTTTTTACTTGTTCCATGTTGTTATATTATCAATCTTGGATGTTATACAATCATTTTATATTAACTTTATATCATTTTTGGGACTAACCTATTGACATAGTACCAAAGTGCAAGTTGTTGTTTTAGCTTGTTTTTTACTTCGCAGAAAATCAGTACCAAATGAAGCTCAATCGTCATGAATTTTTTTAGAGATTTGTTTTGGACCAGGTGGGCCAGTCAAGTGCTAGAGAGGAGGCCCAAGGTAGGGAACACCCAACAGGGCGTGCCAGAGGCCCTTGACGCGGCTTGGTGTGTGTTGCCCACCTTGGGACCCCCTCCACCGATTATCACCTCTATAAATTCACAAATATCGGGAAAACCCTAGGGGAGTCGACGAAACACAATTCCAGCCACCACAAGTTCCAGAACCGCGAGATCCAATCTAACACCATCACAGAGGGTTTGATCTTTGCTACTTCTCGATCATGTGCTGGTTTCCATGAAGAGGGACGGGTGATGCAGAAAACTAGATAAGTATTTCCCTCAGCTGTTGAGAACCAAGTGATCAATCCAGTAGGAGATACAAGCAAGTCCCCAATAGATGTACCTACACAAAGAATCAAACACTTGCACCCAACGCTATAAAGGGGTTGTTAATGCCTTCATGGTTACTTGCAAGGATGAGATCTGATAGAGATAGATAGAATAGATTGCTTGAACGGAAAGTAGAACAAAAGGTAAAAATAATGCAGCAAGATATTTTTGGTTTTAGATCTGAAAATATAAGATGGAAAATAGACCCGGGGGCCATAGGTTTCACTAGAGGCTTCTCTCATGATGGCAAGTATTACGGTGGGTGGACAAATTACTGTCGAGCAATTGGTAGAAAAGCGAATAATTATGAAGATATCCAAGGGAATGATTATGCATATATGCATCATGTCCGTGTCAAGTAGACCGAAACGATTCTGCATCTACTACTATTACTCCACACATCGACAGACTCCTGTCTGCATCTAGAGTATTAAGTTCATGACGAACAGAGTAATGCATTAGGTAAGATGACATGATGTAGAGGGATAAACTCAAGCAATATGATGAAAACCCCATCTTTTTATCCTTGATGGCAACAATACAATACATGCCTCGCAACCTGTTGTGGGAACGAGCCTGACAGTAGATGGTAGGGGTACGAAAGGAGAGGGCAGAGTCCTAGCTATGGCGTGGGTGTACACAAAGATGTATTATGAGTTCAGGCCCCTTTCGTGGAGGTAACAGCCCTACGTCTCAGTGCTCGGGAGCTTTATGTCGAGTGGAGTATATATATTACAATGGTTGCGAACCCTTGTGTATGAGGGGAGGGGTGACTTATATAGAGTTCGCTGCCCCTCATAACTGCCCCGCATCAAAGGGCCTGGTCGTGGGATTAAAGTCTGTCGTTAGAGGTAACGTACGTAATAAAAGCTATTAATGACCATTGAACCAGCGTCTGCCTGTTGGGCTCTTGATGATGGTTCCTGGTCTTCTGGCGTCGAGTGAAAGCAAGGTCTTCCGAGTGATACGCGACTGCCGAGTCAGAGCGGCAGTTTCCGAGTGGATTATTGTCGAGTGACTTTGAAGGTGTCTAGGGTTCCACTCGGAAGTTCATGCTTGATATTCAAGTCCTCCCATGTGGTGTCCTTAGGTAGGGTATGTAGGCCGTGCCTAGGACCCTACCCTAGGTACATATCCTCGTCATTAGCCCCCAAATGGATCGGGGTTTGAGTGGTGGAAAGAGGTATCTTTGAGGGCTTTGAGTTAGTGCATCAGATCCTGCGAATGATATTTGGGGTTTCCATGAAACTTGTGTCGATTGAACTCTGAGCATTAGCATTCATTCAGGGTCAACAAGCAAAATCTTCCGAATGACATTCGGGGCTTCAACGAAACTTGTGTTGATTGAATTCCTCTCTGCTCGCCTGGATCCATTCAGCCTTAAAGGTGTCCGAGTGGATGTTCAGCATTTGTTTTTGTCCGAGTGAGTTGGTAGTATCTTGGGAGGCGACGGGTCGGTCTAACAAACTCAGATTTCTAGGGATACAAAAATTTGGGAAGCGCGCGTGCTCGCGCGAAGATTACGCCAGGATCGGGGCAAGTGGGGGTGCGACGCCTCGATTTTCGTGCTGGTCGTATCGCCATGTACCGAGCGCTATCAGCGGTTGGCCTGTGCGGTAACCTCGTGGGCCCACTGGTTAGTGATACACTCGGCAGCATATAAAGTTGTCTTCGCTACGGTTTGCATAGTACCTCCGCCAGTTCTTTCTCTCTTTTCCTCCGCTTCCTCCGCTCCTAGCGCCCAACTCCGATCTCCCTCGACAAGAGCCGCTGCGATGAAGATGAAGAATCCGACGGAGAAGCTGGAGCAAGCGAAGAAGGGGGCAGCGAAGCTCAAGGGCAAGAAGCCCTCGACCGCCAGATTCACCGCGCCTGAAGGCTGGATGCAGGGGGATTTTCTCCCCTCTGTCGTCACCCGTGAAGATATGGAGGGCCTCGTCTCCGACGGGCTCGTGGCGGATGACACCTTGAGGCTGTCGGGGGAGGAGCGCGAGCCGGAGCCGCGCGATGGGGAGTTGGTCCTCCTTCTCTCCCACGTCGATCGAGGTTTTTCTCTGCCACCCCACCCGTTCTTTAGGGGCTTTCTAAATTTTTTTGGTACCCAACTGCACCACCTCTCGCCCAACACCATAGCCTATCTGTCTGCATTCATCACTCTGTGCGAATGTTTCCTGGGCTGCACTCCCCATTGGGGATTGTTCAAACACCTCTTCACGGTCAGATCCCAGACTGTGAAGAAAGCCCTCACCACGATGGGAAGACCCACATGCTCTAGCTGTGCAGAGGGTTAGGAGTTCAGAAAAGAGCTCGTAGCTCCTTCCCCGCCATGACCTTTCCTGAGTTTGTAAGGGGTTGGCAGTCGACCTGGTTCTACTGCAAGGATGCAACATCGCCCAATATGGCGACTGGCCTTCCCCCATACACACCTGACCGTCCGGCTGTTCCCAAGTCCCTGAAGGTGACTGAAGAGGAGCATGTCCAAGTAGGCATCTTGGTTGAAGCGGTGTTGCAGCTGATCCGGGGTGGGGTGACCGGCATGGATCTATTGGAGACATTTCTCAGTCGACATATCCAGCCGCTCCAAGCTAGAGACCACACCATGTGGCACTACGCGGTCCCTGAGGACTCGACAAGGACGCATCCTGAGGAAGTTCCTCAGAAAACTATCAAGCAGTGGCTCCATAGCATCACCGGGGCCTGCGACAATCCTTTGGGAGCCAAGAGGATCCGGCCGTATTCGGCCGAAAACCCGTCGAAGAACCTGGTGAGTTGTGTAATGTCGACTGATGTATTGTACCGTCAAGTGATATATTGAACTGACTTCTTTGCTTGAATCGTGCAGGAATGGACGCACATGCACTCGCCCGTTCCCAACGGGAACCATGCTGAAGACGGTGTGGTGAGCGAGAGCGGTAGTGTGGACGGCGACGGTTCTTCTGAATCCGAGGAAGAATCCGAGGACTCCGGCGAGGAGGAAGAAATCGAGTCACCTTCCTGCCGTTAAAGTCGCACCAAGTCCCTCCAAGATCCGTCGACTGTTGAGGATAGGGCTTGGGGGCCTAGCGAGAAGAACCTGAAGCACAGCCGCCCCTCGACCGCGGAGCCGAGCGAAAAACTGGCTAAGCAGCCCAAGCAAGCCATCACCAAGCCTCGCAAGGCTCTGCCTCGCATGAGGGTGGTAGTGCCTGTCGTCTCCACGTAAGAGTTTATTTTTGTACTTGTTCTATCGACTGAAGTCTGGAGTTGTATTTGACCGAATGCCACTCAATTCGTCAGAGCTGCTACATCTATGTCTTCACCTCATAGAGATGGAGGGGATGCAATGGATGTCGACATTGCTGACGCGACCACTTCTCATAGAGGTTAGATAGTTGTTGGTTCATCCTAATGGAACTCGACATATGCGAATGTTAACACCATTGGTTGTCGATGCAGAGGTCACTCAGGTGAAGGACGACGAGGAGCGACTTGGCACTTCACGCCCTCGCATCCAAGGAGCATCATCGGCGCAAGCACTTCAGCGGTCGACTGCAGAGTCTTCCCAGGGGGGTGGCTCGACACAACCCAGGGCTGAACCAATAGTACCTCTATCGCATGCTCCTCCATCTGTTTCGACCGTTGTGGCATCGACTCCAACCGGGCCCTCTCAGACTGCCTCAGCTGCTCCTGCAACCATGCCAACCCCACGTGTGACGACCTTCTCTCTGCATCGCACCCCGGAAGATCAAACCGGGGGTGCGAAGGAAGCCATGATCCAGGCGGAGCAACTCATGCTGAGGACCAAGGAGGCGTACGAGGCCAGCAAACTGGCTTTTGATGTCAGCGCAGCCCTCGACACCAATGTCCGAGTAAGTTCGATTGTAAGTCCATTGTTGATTGAATTCTTGTCTTTTCTTGGCTGCTGTACACCCACTGGGTGATTGCCGTCGAATGTTTGAACTTCTCCACTCGAATAGATCTGATCGTAGTCGAGTAGGATTGGGATTGATAGTACGCGTGGTACTAGTGTCACTCGACATGTCGAGTGTATTTTCTGACGAGTTACTCGACAGATCGAGAATTAACTGTCTTAGTGGGGGCGCTCTTAGCGCACCCACTGGGTGTAGTCCCCAAGACCGCTGTCGAATGCTTGCATAGGGAGGTTTTTTAGAGTTTATTGTATACGAGATACATTTTGCTTTTGAATCACACCACTGTGGACATTAGTGGAAACCATGATATGATGCTGCATAAGGATAGTTGCACTTCATAGAGTAGAGAGGAGCGTCACTCGACAGGTCAAGTGTCGTGGCAGGGCTGACCTTGTCGAATGTTTGAATAACCAGTGGGGGCACGCTAAGTGCACCCACTAGGTGTAGTCCTCGAGGCTACTGTTCATCGCAAACGATAAATAGTAGGCTTGAAAACTTGTCGTACGTGTGGTACTAGGGTCATCCAACATCTCGAGTGTTTTTTCTGACGAGTTACTCGACAGATCGAGAGTTAACCGTCTCAATGGGGGCGCTCGTAGCGCACCGACTGGGTGTAGTCCCCGAGACCACTGTCGAATGCTTGCATCGGCAGGGGTCTTAATAGAGACAGCTTTTGAATTTGTTTATGGCGCACAGAGCGCCGGAGTCACTCGACATGTCGAGTGGATTTTCTGCTTGAAATCTTCCAAGATGATCATTCGTCGGTGTTCATAACTCAGTCGACTGTCTAGGAACTACTTGCTCATTGAACTCCTGCCTTTTGTGGGTTCCAAACGGCTTGAGAACTTGGGACGCAGTGCAAGGACATGGAGGACGAGAGGAACCGATTGCAGGTGGATCTGGCGGTCGCCAACAACGCCCTGGAGCGAGTGCGTGTTGAGCTGAAGTCTCTGGGAGGTAATTACTGTCGACTGTCAGCATTCCCATCTTCACTTTCCATGTTTTAAACTGAGTGCTCTCGCTCGAATAGACGTGCGCAATGAAAACCGTCGACTCCAAGTGTGACTCAACAATGTTGTTTCTTTAGATTCCATGAAGAAGGCACTAGAGGGGAAGGACAAGGCACTCGCGGACGCCCAACGGGTGGCCAGGGACAAAACTGAAGCTGCAGATCAGAAGCTGGCGGCTGCCCAGAAGCTGGAAGAGGAGAACACCAAGCTGAAGCAAGAGCGCGCGGACCTCGTCAAAAGGGACGAGCAGATGAACAAGTGGAGCAATGGCCTAGAGAGGCACTTGGGAGAGTTCTCAAGGAAGATGTATATTCTGCTCGACGGTAAGTATTTTTGTCGACTAAGCTTTGTAAAATCTTTGAGGGTCGCAGTTCACCAATTCTCCTCCCATTCCCCATTGTTCAACAGAATTCTGCCAACACTTTGAGAAGGAGACGGAGGACGTTGAGCCCAATCTGGATCCCACCAAGTCTCCTGTCGCAGACGCGGTGGCCATGAACATGCTCTGACTCAATTTCTGTCTCCAGGGCGTCCAGACGTATCTTGTCCGGCTGAAGTCTGCGATGGGGAGAATCGACAAAGAGCTATGGCCGGAGGACACCCTTCAGCTCAACCTCAACTCTATGATGGCTCGCCTGGATGAACTTGCAAGTCGATTGCATGCCTGGAAGAAATCTGCCGCTTGTTGTGGGGCCGACGTGGCATTATCACTCGTCAGGGTCCATTGCAGGGACGCAAAGGAGAAGAGACTGAAGGAGCTTCAGGTGGTTAACACGAAGAAACTCTAGTTCAAGGACTTCATGGAGGCCTTCATCGAAGCGGCCACCAGAATCCCTGACGGCATCGACGTGCACACTTTCGTCGAGCCTGCCAGTCCGTCTCCTGCTTGGAAAACTTGTCTTTGAAAGAAACAGTTAAATTTGCCTCGGTATGCCGAGTGGATTTGTATCCTTACAAACTTCGTTCAGGCCTTGGGTCCGAGCACATTTGCTTTCATACGAAACGTTTATCCGTGGTTTACCCTTTGGATTTTGTTCGAATTTGGCTTCCGATCGTCTATTCGACTGAGTTTGTTTTTAACTTAGGCGAAGCGTGTTCGCAGCTAAGCCCCCCGAGTGTGAGGATTGCTCATCACTTGGAATATTTTCGAACTTAGGCGAATGTCGATTCACAGCTAAGCTCTCGAGTGTGAGGATTGCTCATCACTCGAAGTATTTTCAAACTTAGGCGAATGTTGATTCGCCGCTTAGCTGTCGAGTGAATGGATTACTATCCACCCGACGAGGTTTTAAACTTAGGCGAAACCTGTTCGCAGCTAAGCCCCCGAGTGTGAGGATTGCTCATCACTCGAAGTATTTTCGAACTTAGGCGAATGTCGATTCACAGCTAAGCTGTTGCGTGAATGGATTACTATCCACCCGACGAGGTTTTTAACTTAGGCGAAATGTGTTTCGTAGCTAAGTCCTCGAGTGTGAGGATTGCTCATCACTCGAAGTATATTTGAACTTAGGCGAATGTCGATTCACAGCTAAGTTGTCGAGTGAATGGATTACTATCCACTCGACAAGTTTTTTGACTTAGGCGAAACATGTTTCGCAGCTAAGTCCTCGAGTGTGAGGATTGCTCATCACTCAAAGTATGTTTAAACTTAGGCAAATGTCGATTCACAGCTAAGTTGTCGAGTGAATGGATTACTATCCACAAGATAAGGTGCTTGACTTAGGCGAAACGTGTTCGCAGCTAAGCCCCCGAGTGTGAGGATTGCTCATCACTTGAAGTATTTTCGAACTTAGGCGAATGTCGATTCGCAGCTAAGCTGTCGAGTGAATGGATTACTATCCACCCGACGAGGTTTTGAACTTAGGCGAAACGTGTTTCGCAGCTAAGCCCCCAAGTGTGAGTATTGCTCAGCACTCAAAGTATTTTCGAACTTAGGTGAATGTCGATTCGCAGCTAAGTTGTCAAGTGAATGGATTACTATCCACCCGACGAGGTTTTTAACTTAGGTGAAACGTGTTCGCAGCTAAGCCCCCGAGTGTGAGGATTGCTCATCACTCGAAGTATATTTGAACTAGACAAGGGTTTTTTTGAACCCAAGCAAAGACGGATTCGCAAATAGGTCATCGAGTGAATGGACTGCTATCCACCCGACATGGTTTTTAACTTAGGCGAAACATGTTTCGTAGCTAAGCCCCCGAGTGTGAGGGTTGCTCATCACTCGGAGTATCCCCAAGAATGTAACTACACGGTTGGAATCGATGAAGTATTAATCGCAGAAACATGAATTGCATTGATGAAGTACTCTTATTACATCATAAAACTCTTGTCTCAAGTGTAAAAACGCCGGAGCAGGTCTGCGTTCCAGGCTCGTGGCTCATCTATCTGTTTCATGAGATTATATAGGTGATAAGCTCCGTTGTTTAGCACCTTAGTGACGACAAAAGGGCCTTCCCATGCAGGAGCAAGCTTGTGAGGTCGGTGTTGATTCACTTGGAGCACCAAATCTCCTTCATGGAACGCTCGGCTTTTGACATTCCTTGCATGGAAGCGCCGTAGGTCTTGCTGATAGGCAGTGGTCCGGATCAGAGTCATCTCACGCTCCTCCTCCAAAAGATCTACCCCATCCTGTCTGGCCTGTTCAGCTTCAGCCTCAGAATATAGTTCCACTCGAGGAGAATTGTGGGCCAAGTCACTCGGCAATATGGCTTCAGCACCATAGACAAGGAAGAAAGGAGTTCGTCCAGTCGACCGATTAGGCATTGTCCTCAATCCCCACAAAACAGACGACAACTTAGTTACCCATGCACCAGCGGCATGTTCCAAATCATGCATGAGACGAGGCTTCAGACCTTGCAGAATGAGACCATTAGCCTGCTCAACTTTCCCATTGGTTTGAGGATGTGCAACGGAAGCGTAATCCACTCAGGTGCCTTGGGAGTTACAGAATCTCCTGAATTCTTCCGAGTCAAAATTAGTGTCGTTGTCCGTGATGATGCTATGTGGAATGCCGTACCGGATAATGATCTTCCTCATGAACGTGACCGGCATGCGGAAATTCAGCTTCTTGATGGGCTTGGCTTCAATCCACTTAGTGAATTTATCGACTGCTACCAATAGGTTGGTGAACCCTCCTTTTCCAGGTCAGAAGGGACCAACCATGTCGAGTCCCCAAACTGCAAACGGCCAAGAGAGAGGGATTGTCTTGAGAGAAGACGCTGGCTTGTGTGACAGATTTGCATAGAACTGGCAGTCTTCGCAGTGATCAACGATGTCCTTAGCCATCTCATTAGCTCGCGGCCAGTAAAAACCAGCTCGGTATGCTTTAGCGACAATCGCCCTTGAAGACGCATCGTGGCTGCAAGTGCTCGAGTGGATTTTGTCTAGAATCATCCGACCTTCCTCGGGGGAAATGCGGTGCTGGGTGACACTAGTCACACTCTCTCTGAATAGCTGATCTCCCATCATAGTGAAAGCCTTGGACCTGTGCACAATCTGTCGAGCCTCTGCTTCATCTTCAGGGAGCTATTATCTACGGATATAGGCAATGTATGGCACAGTCCAGTCGGGTGTGATAACTAGTATCTCCATGACCAAGTCAATCATAGCAGGAACATCGACTTCAGTCGAGTCAGAGGAGCTTAAAGCTTGTGGGGGCTCTTCGGTGAAGGGACCCTCTTGAATCGAAGGAGCGTGCAAATGCTCCAGGAACACCCCGCTGGGGATAGGCCATTGAGTGGAACCAATCCTGGACATCTCATCAACAGCTTGATTTTTCAGTCAAGGAACATGGTGAAGTTCCAGGCCTTCAAATTTCTTCTCCAACTTCCGGACAACATTGCAATATCCGGTCATGGTGGGGTTTCTAACATCCCATTCTTTCATCACATGATTCACCACCAAATCTGAGTCACCATAAACCATCAAGCGCTTGACGCCGAGTGAGATAGCCATGCACAACCCATACAAAAGTGCTTCATATTCTGCCTCATTGTCGGAGGAATCAAAATGAATCTACAAGACATAGCTGAGCTTGTCGCCTTTGGGGGATATCAAAACAACACCAGCGTCGGACCCATTCAACATTTTGGAGCCGTCGAAGAACATTGTCCAATGTGCCGAGTGAATTTAGATGGGTTGTTGCTATTCAGTCCACTCGGCCATGAAATCTGCCAATGCTTGGGACTTGATTGCCTTCTTGGCCTCGAATCTGATGTCAAAGTGTCCAAGCTCAATTGCCTATTTAGCCACTCGACCTGATGCATCGTGATTATTGCAAATCTCAGATAAAGAAGCATCACTGATGAGTGAGATCGAATGGTCTTGGAAATAATGTGCCACCTTCTTCGCTGATAGGTAAATACCTTACACCAGGTTCTGATAGTGTGGATATCTTTGCTTTGAGGGGGACAATACTTCCGAGACATAATAAACTAGCCGCTGGACTTCATAGGCTTTACCCTCCTCTTCTCGCTCAGCAGTCAGCACTATACTGATGACCTAATTTGTGGCCATGATGTACGGGAGCAAGGGCTCTTTGCTGGCAGGAGTGGCAAGCACCACCTAGGTGGAGAGCAGGGCTTTGAGCTCAACAAATGCTGCTTTGGCTTCAGGACTCCAGTCGAATGTGTCGGACTTCTTCGTCAACTGATATAAGGGCAGAGCCTTCTCACCAAGACGAGAAATGAATCGACTCAATGCTGCCAAGCAACCTGTGAGCTTCTGAACGTCGTGCACTTGCATGGGAGTCTTCGTACGGGTAATGGCTCTGATCTTCTCGGGATTGCCATCAATTCCTCGCTCGAAAACGAGAAAACCGAGCAAGTTGCCGCCTGGGACACCGAAGGTACATTTTGCCGGATTCAGCTTTATGTCGAATTGCCTTAGATTGACGAATGTCTCAGCCAAGTCAGCCAGCAGGTCGGAACCTTTGCGGGACTTCACAACTATATCGTCCATGTATGCCTCGACATTCCGAGGGATCTGGTCGAGTAAACATTTCTGAATCGTGTGCATAAAAGTAGCGCCGACATTCTTAAGACCAAAAGGCATGGTGATGTAGAAAAAGCACCCAAACGGGGTGATGAAGTCTATTTTTATTTCGTCCAGGCCATACAGACGGATCTGATGATACCCAGAATAGGCATCCAAAAACGATAAACGCTCGCACCCCGTTGTCGAGTCAACAAATTGATCTGTGCGGGGGAGCGGAAAATGGTCTTTTGGGCACACCTTATTGAGATGTTTGAAGTCAATGCACATGCACAACGACTTATGTTTCTTGGGCACCATCACAATATTCGAGAGCCACTCGGAGTGGTAAATCTCCCGAATGAACTTGGCTTGCAAGAGACGGGCCACTTCTTCTCCGATTGCCTTGCGCTTCTCCGCCGCGGATTAACGTAAATGCTCCCTGACGGGCTTGGCCCTCGGATCCACTCGCAGACGGTGCTCAGCCAGCTCCCTGGGAATCCCTGGCATGTCAGCAAGCTTCCATGCAAAGATATCCCAGTTCTCACGGAGGAACTAGATGAGCTCGGCTTCCTATTTACTGTCGAGTGTTGTTGAGATATTTGTCGGGGCAGCAGTTGGATCCGTCCGGTGGATGTGCACCTTCTTCACTTCCTCTGCCGACTGAAATGCCGACTCGGAAGCCGGCTTTTTTGCGCGGAGCAAATCAGCAGGATCAACGGTTTTCTTGTACTCCTCCAGCTCGACCATGGCCATCTGTTGATCGGCGATCTTGGACCCTTGATGGAGACACTCTTCGGCCCGCCGTCGATTGCCAGTGACCATGATCATGCCCTTAGGGCCTGGCATTTTCAACTTGATATACACGTAACATGGACGGGCCATGAAACGTGCATAAGCAGGTCGACCCAAGATGGCGTGGTAGGCACTCTTGAAAGCCACGACTTCAAATGTCAACTTTTCTTTTTGGAAATTTTTGCTATCTCCGAATGTCACATCCAATGCTATCTGGCCGAGTGACTTGGACTTCTTTCCTAGGATGATCCCGTGAAAATGCATGCTGCTCTCGCTCAGATGGGACATCGGAATGCCCATCCCTTTCAGAGTATCCACATATAGAATGTTCAGGCTGCTGCCGCCGTCCATGAGGACCTTTCTGAGTCGAGTCCCCTGCACTACCGGATCGACTACTAGAGCCTGTCGACTGGGAGTGGCCACACGAGCAGTATGGTCTGTCTGGTCGAATGTGACAGCATATTGAGACCATTTGAGGTAGGTGGGGGTGTCTGGCACAGCCATGTTGATTTCTCTATTGATGACTTTCAGATGACTCTTGCTCTCGACATCAGCAAAGATCACTAGTGTTGCAGTGACATCTGGGAATGTTTCCTTTTCCTCATCTTCATCTTCTTTTTTAGGAGACTTCGCACTCGACTAGTCTCCCTTGAATTGCTGGATAAGGGTTCAACACTATCAAGTGGTGTGCTTGGGCAAAATCAGGTTGCCTTCTGCATCTTTACTCATGTGAATTACACATGGCTGATCCAAGATATCTGTTCCTGATTGACCTTTCCCCTTCTTGGGGGCATATTGAGCTTTGGCTTTGCCCTTGCTCTTCGACTGAGTCGCCAGTGCTGCTGCCTCTGCCGGATCCAGGTCTTCAGCCTTTCGCTTCTGTTTCCGATTGTTGCCGCCGCCAGACTCGTTGGCGACTGCTTTTCCTTTGCCGCTACGGAGGCGGTCTTCTTCCTTGCCATTAGCATAGCGAGTGGCAATTTACATCATCTTGCCAAGTGAAATGTCACCAGTGTGCCCGAACTTCAGGTACAACTCCTTGTATCTCACACCGGCCTTGAAGGCACAAACAGCCTGGTGTTCTGACACATTCTCCACCGTATGATGCAGGGTGGACCATCGTTGAATATAATTCCTTAAGGTTTCATTGGGTTTCTGGATGCAGTGCTATAAGTTGACCAGACTCGCGGGGTGCTTGCAAGTGCCCTCAAAGGTCCGGACAAACACTCAGTCAAGATCTTCCCAACAATGTATGCTGGAAGGAGCCAAACGATTCAACCAAGCTTGAGGTGAACCATCCAACATGAGGGGCAGGTGCTTCATTGCGACATTGTCATTTATGCATAGCCACTCGGTAATCATCTAACCAAGTCTCTGGTTTTGTTTCACCAGAAAACTTTCCGATCCTCGCCGCCATTCTGAAATTGGGGGGAATCTCTGCAGAACGTATAGCTCTGCTAAAACACTCAGGACCAGACACCACAGCTGAGCTTCCACTCGGAACATCTCTGTCGAGTATTTCCCTGTAGGCTCTGCTCTTGTCGATCCGCTTCTGAACCAGATAGGCATGGGCGTCAAAATCCGTTTCCCGCTCGTCACCATGAGAGTGCCTGTCGTCCTGGCACCGAGGCGCGTACGGACCACTCTGTGGAGGAGTGGGCACTCGATGGTGGTCTTCACGGTGATGCTGATCTCTATCTTGTCCTTCACAAAAGCCGCCGCCTTGACGACGCAAGGGCAATCTAGGGCTATGTGCCGAATGAACAGTCTCTACCTTGGCTGAATTACTACATATCTAGTTACGGGACTATGAAACTGCTGAATTTTGATGTTCTGCTACATCCAACAGCGCCCTGATCTGCAATAGCCCTCTACCAGCCTCTGATCGGGACAGCTGAATGGAATCCGCTATCCTAGCTGCAGCAACAACATTTAGCATAGGAGTTTGGTATACCTCAACGCCATCGTGAGATCCAGTCGGAAACAGTTGTCGATGACGTCGACTGGGGTGCGGCAGCCGCTGGCGAGCGCGCTCGTTAATCTCTACCTGGAGCTCTTCCAGACTAATGCGTGCGGCCTCCAAAGCTTGGGCCTCGACAGTCGCACCGACGATGGGAGTATGAAGGACCTCCTCATCACGATACAGCTGCACATTCGACGAACCTCCAGCCTTGCGCTTGACACGGCTGAAGCCAGGCGGTGAACTCTGATGAGAGCCCGCCATGAAGACCTCTGCTGCGGGATCACAACTTTCGCACTCGGAAGGCACGTCGGATGGATCGGAATCCGACTCGAACATGCCATGAAGGGACTCGGCGGGCTCGAGCGTTGCAACCTACGGAGAAGCTTGACGCGCCGTTGCATGTTTGACCCACCGCTGGAGTCGTGAGCGGCCGGACTGCTTGCAACCGCGAACGGTGAGAGGAGCCGATGCGTAGGGGGTCGACAGCTAACGCAGCAACACGCCGCAGGGGCTCGCGCGGAAGTGCGCGGCCCCGCGGACCGGGAGCGCCTCGACATCGAGAGGCGCCTCCTGGAGCCATGCCGAATCATTGGCGATGAAGGTGAGCGCTCCGAAATGTATCTCGTGGCCCAGAGCAAAAACACCACCGGAAGACATGTTGAAGGATGAAAATCGCAACCTCGCCGGAAGTCACTTAGACACTGCCCCACGATGGGCGCCAACTGTCGTGGGAACGAGCCTGACAGTAGATGGTAGGGGCACGAAAGGAGAGGGCAGAGTCCTAGCTACGACGAGGGTGTACACAAAGATGTATGAGTTTAGGCCCCTCTCGTGGAGGTAACAGCCCTACGTCTTAGTGCTCGGGAGCTTTATGTCGAGTGGAGTATAGATATTACAATGGTTGCGAACCCTTGTGCAGGAGGGGAGGGGTGGCTTATATAGAGTTTGCTACCCCTCATAACTGCCCCGCATCATAGGGCCTGGTCATGGGATTAAAGTCTGCCGTTACACGTAACGTACGTAATAAATCATGCATATAAGAATTCAGAAAAGACTCAAATAATATTCATTGATAATCTAAACATACACCCACAATTCATCGGATCTCGACAAACACACCGCAAAAGAGTATTACATCGGATAGATCGCCATGAAGATCATGAAGAACATGGTATTGAAGAGCAAAGAGAGAGAAGAAGCCATCTAGCTACTATAGCTATGGACCCGAAGGTCTATGGTGAACTACTCACGCATCATCGGAGGGGCAATGGAGTTGATGTAGATGCCCTCCATGATTGAATCCCCCTCCGGCAGATTACCAGAAAAGGCCCTCAGATTGGATCTCATGGGAACCGAGGCTCCAGGCGGTGGAAAAGTGTTTTCGTGGCTCCCTCTGGTATAGAGGGAATATTTGTGAATTTATAGGCCGAGAAATAGGGTTAGGGGAGCTGCCATGGGCCCACAAGCCAGGGGCGCCCCCCTTAGTTCGTGCCCCTGTGGCTTGTGGCCACACGGCTGCTCTGCTGACTTCATCTCCAAGTCTTCTGGGTTGCTTCTGGTCCAAGAAAAATTATTCCAAAGATTTTATTTTGTTTGGACTCCGTTTAATATTCCTTATCTGCAATACTCAAAAATAAGGAAAAAATATAAACTGGCACTAGGCTCTAGATTGAAAGGTTAGTCCCAAAATAATATAAAATAGCATATTAATGCATATAAAACATCCAAAACAGATAATATAATAGCATGGAACAAGCGAAAATTATAGATACGTTGGAGACGTATCAAGCATCCCCAAGCTTACTTCCTACTCGTCCTCGAGTAGGTAAATGATAAAAATAGAATTTTTGATGTGGAATGCTAAAGAGCATATTTATCCATGTAATATTCCTTACTGTGGCATGAATATTCAGATCCGCAAGATTCAAAACAATAGTCTAATATTCAGATTAAAACAATAATACTTCGAGCACACCAACAAGGCAATCGTGTCCTTTCGAAATAACATGGCCTTAGAAAGTTATCCCTACAAAATCATATGGTCTGGCTATGCTCCATCTTCCCCACACAAAGTATCTCAATGATGCACAACCCGGATGAACAAGTCAAGCAATTTTTCACACTTTTGGTGTTCTCAAACCTTTTCAACTCTCATGCTATACATGAGCGTGAGCCATGGATATAGCACTATAGGAGGAATAGAATATGGAGGAGTTTGCAAGGAAAAAGGGAGAAGATACTCTCGCATCAACTAGGCATATCAATGGGCTATGGAGATGCCCATCAATAGATATCAATGTGAGTGAGTAGGGATTGCCATGCAACAAATGCACTTAGATCTATAAGTGTATGAAAGGTCAAAAATAAAACTAGGTGGTCGTGCAAGATGAATATCCACTAGTTATATGAAAGTGACAAAAAAGGAGACTCTCTATCATGAAGATCATGGTGCTACTTTGAAGCACAAGTGTGGAAAAAGATAGTAGCAATTGTCCCTTCTCTCTTTCTCTCATTTTTTTTATTTTGGTGGGCATCTTTGGCCTCCTTTTTTTTATTTGGGCTTCGCTGGCCTCTTTTATTTTTTGTAAAGTCCGGATACTCAGCCCAACTTGTGAGGGATTCATGGCTTCCATCATTATTTTCTCACACGGGACAATGCTCTATTAATGAAAATCATCACACTTTTATTTACTTACAACTCGATACCTAAAACAAAATATGACTCTATATGCAAGATGAAGTGATGGTGCATGTCATGAAAAACTATGGTGGAAGTTGCATGGCAATATATCTCGGAATGGCTATGGAAATACCATAACAGGTAGATATGGTGGCTCTTTTGAGGAAAGTATATAGTGGCTGTTTTGAGGTAGGAAGCTTTGATGTACCGACGAAAGTTGCATGGTACTAGAGAGGCTAGCAAAGGTGGAAGGGTGAGAGTGCACATAATCCATGGACTCAACATTAGTCATAAAAAACTCACATACTTATAACAAAAGTCTATTAGTTATCAAACAAAGCATTAGACTCATGCTCCTAGGTGAGAGGTTGGTAGGAGTTAACCATCGCACACTCCCGACCCTCACACAAAGGTTGACAATCATTAAACAAATCATGCTCCGACTTTGTTACATAACGGTTCACCATACGTGCATGCTACGGGAATCACAAACTTTAACACAAGTATCTCTTCCGATTCACAATTACTCAACAACATGACTTTTGTATTACCATATCTATTATCTCAAAACTATATGCAGGGAATCAAACTTCTCATAGTATTCAATGTACTTAATATGAAAGTTTTTATTATATCCCTCTTGGATGCCCATTATATTAGGACTAAATTCATAACCTAAATAAATTACCATGTTGTTTTAAGAAAGTCCCAAAATAATATAACTGAAGTACGAGAGTTCAATAGTTTCTATAAAATATAACACCACCATGCTCCAAAAATATAAAAGTGAAGCACTAGAGCAACATTGCCTAGCTCAAAAGATATAAGTGAAGCACATAGAGTATTCTAATAAATTCACGTTCAGCGTGTCTCTCTCAAACGGCAGCACGGATGATTGTGGCAAACTAAAAACCAAAGACCCATATCACACAAGACGCTTCAAGCAAAACACATATCATGTGGTGAATAAAAATATAGCCTCAAGTAAATTTACCGATGGATTGAAGACGAAAGAGGGGATGCCTTCCGGGGCATCCCCAAGATTAGGATTTTTAGTATCCTTGAATATGGCTTGGGGTGCCTTGGGCATCCCCAAGCTTGGGCTCTTGCCACTCCTTATTCCATAGTCCATCAAATCTTCACCCAAAACTTGAAAACTTCACAAAAACTCAACAGAAAACTTATGAGATCCGTTAATATAAGAAAAGTAAATCACCACTTTAGGTATTGTCGTGAACTCATTATTTATTTATATTTGTGTAATTAATACTGTATTCTAACTTCTCCATGGTTCATACCCCCCGATACAACCCATAGATACATCAAAATAAGCAAACAACACAAAGAAAACAGAATCTGTCAAAAACAGAATAGTATGTAGGAATATGTAGACTTCGAATACTTCGGTAGCTCTAAAAATTCTGATAAATTAGGAAAATGAGGGAAATTTGTATATACATCTTTTGTAAAAATTTGAGATCAAAAGCACGTTCCAGTGAATTTATAAAAAAATTTGACCGCGCACAAAAGTTTCTCTTTTTCAGCAAAATCAAATTGTAAACACCGTAGACCATCCCAAAGGTCTTACTTGGCCCAAACACTAATTTAAACAAGAAAACACAATTATTACAGAAGTAATAATGTGCAAAACACACCAAAACAGAAACAAAAACAGAAAGCAAAAGTAAAATTGGGTTGCCTCCTAACAAGCGCTATTGTTTAACGCCCCTAGCTAGGCAAAGCGCAATAGATCTAGGTATTGTCATCTTTGGTATGCAATACATAAGTAGCTCTCATGATAGATTCATAAGGTATTTTTATTTTGTTTATATGAAAGTGTTCCATGCCTTTCCTCAATGGTAATTGGAATCTAATATTCCCTTCCTTCATATCAATAATTGCACCAATCGTTCTAAGGAAAGGTCTACCAAGAATAATAGGACATGTAGGATTGCAATCTATATCAAGAACAATGAAATCTATGGGCACGTAATTCCTATTTGCAACAATAAGAACAACATTAATCCTTCCCATAGGTTTCTTTATAGTGGAATCCGCAAGATGCAAATTTAAGGAACAATCATCAAATACACGGAAACCTAGCACATCACATAAAGTTTTTGGAATCGTGGAAACGCTAGCACCCAAATCACACAAAGCATGGCACTCGTAACCTTTAATCTTAATATTAATAGTAGATTCCCACTCATCATATAGCTTTCTAGGTATAGAAACTTCCAACTCAAGTTTTGCTTCAACAGATTTCATCATAGCATCAACAATATGTTTAGTAAAAGCTTTGTTTTGATTATTAGCATGAGGAGAATTCAACATGTATCACAACAAGGAAATACAATCAATCAGATAGCAGCTATCATAATTAAAGTCCTTCAAATCCAAAAGAGTGGGTTCATTGCTATTTAAAGTTTTGACCTCTTCAATCCCACTTTTATCAATCTTAGCATTAAGATCTATAAACTCCGAATCATTGGGGAGACTTTTAACTAAAGTTGACTCATATACAGTCCCATCTTTACCTAGATTAACATTGGAAAACAAAGATTCAATATGATTCACATCAATCACTTTAAGATCTTCATCAATATTATCTCGAGAGCACACTTTTTCAAGCCATTCACACTTAGCATGTATTCTAGTGGTTCTTTCCTTACACTCATCAATAGAAGTTCTCATAGCTTTTAAAGACTCATTAATACCATGCTTGGGTGGAATAGATCTAATTTGAAAGAATCAATCTCAAGAGAAATTATATCAACGTTCCTAGCCAAATCATCAATTTTGAGCAATTTTTCTTCAATAATTGCATTGAAACCTTTTTGCGTACTAATGAATTCTTTAATATTATTCTTAAGATTAGAGGGAATCTTATTATAATTTCCGTCAGAATTCCTATAGGAATTACCATACTTATTAGATGAATTACTAGGAAACGGCCTAGCATTGAAATTACCTCTATAAGCGTTATTACCAAAATTGTTCCTACTAACAAAATTCACATCCATAGATTCATTCTTATTTCCAATCAAAGAAGACGAAGGCATGTCATTAGGATCAATAGGATAACTCTTACTAGCAAACAATTTCATCAATTCATCCATCTTTTCACTCAAAGTATTGATCTCTTCAATAGCATGCACCTTTTTACTAGTAAGAGATCTTTCGGTGTTCCATTGAGAGTAATTTGCCATAATATTATCTAGGAGTTTCGTAGCTTCTCTAATGTGATTTCCATAAAAGTACCACCCGCGGCGGAATCTAAGAGATTCCTAGAAGCAAAATTCAATCCAACATTTGTGTAATCATCCATAAACTCAAACCATGCACGGGGAAATTCCTAATCATAAGTTTCATCCTCTCCCAAGATTGTGCAACATGCTCATGATCAAGTTGATTAAAATTCATTATAACGTTCCTAAGGGAGATGATCTTAGCGGGCGGAAAGTAATTGGAAATAAAAGCATCTTTACACTTATTCCATGAATCAATACTAGTTTTAGGCAAAGATGAAAACCGAGTTTTAGCACGATCTCATAGTGAGAATGGGAATAGCTTCAATTTAAGAATATCATTATCAACATCTTTCTTATTTTGCATATCATACAACTCAACGAAAGTATTTAGATGGGATGCGACATCTTCATTAGCAAGGTCGGAAAATTGTTATTTCATAACAAGATTGAGCAAAGCAGCATTAATTTCATAAGATTCTGCACTAGTGGCGGGAGCAATCGGAGTACTTATAAAATCATTATTATTAGTATTCGAAAAGTCACACAACTTGGTATTCTCTTGAGTCATCATGACAAAGCAAGCAGTCTAGCACACAAGCAAGCAAAAAGCAAACGAATAAGGGCGAATAAAAAGGGAAATCTTTTTGGAAAATCGGTTTAGAAGTAGGGGAGAGGAAAACGAGAGGCAAATGGCAAATAATGTCAATGCAAGAGATGAGTTTGTGATGGGTACTTGGTAGGCTTGATGTAGATCTCCCCGGCAATGGCGCCAGAAATTTGCAAGTTGACGGGAGAGTTCTTATCCTGACTTGCTATGTATCTCCTCGACAACGGCGCTAGAAATCCTTCTTGCTACTTCTCGAGCATGCGTTGCTTTTCGTGAAGAGGAGCGAGTGATGCAGCAAAGTAGATAAGTATTTCCCTCAGTTTGGTGAGAACCAAGGTATCAATCTAGTACGATATACAAGAAAGTTCCCAATAGATGTACCTACACACGGAATCAAACACTTGCACCCAACTCTATAAAGGGGTTGTCAATCCCTTAAGGTTACTTGCAAGGATGAGATCTGATAGAGATAGGTAGAATAGATTGCTTGAACGGAAACTAAAATAAAAGGTAAAAATAATGCAGCAAGGTATTTTTGGTATTTTTGGTTTTAGATCTGATAGTATAAGATGGAAAATAGCCCCGGGGCCATAGGTTTCACTACAGGCTTCTCTCATGATGGCAAGTATTATGGTGCGTGGACAAATTACTGTCGAGCAATTGATAGAAAAGCGAATAATTATGAAGATATCCAAGGCAATGATTATGCATATAGGCATCACATCCATGTCAAGTAGACCGAAACGATTCTACATCTACTACTATTACTCCACACATCGACCGACTCATGCCTGCATCTAGAGTATTAAGTTCATGAAGAACAGAGTAACGCATTAGGTAAGATGACATGATGTAGAGGGATAAACTCAAGCAATATGATGAAAATCCCATATTTTTATCCTTGATGGCAACAATACAATGCATGCCTTGCTACCCCTACTTTTTCACTGGGTGAGGACACGCAAGATTGAACCCAAAACTAAGCACTTCTCCTATTGCAAGAATTACCAATCTAGTTGGCCAAACCAAACCAATAACTTGAAGAGACTTGCAAAGATATGAAATCATGCATATAAGAATTCAGAAAAGACTCAAATAATATTCATAGATAATCTGAACATAAACCCACAATTCATCGGATCTCGACAAACACACCGCAAAGAGTATTACATCGGATAGATATCCATGAAGATCATGAAGAACATGGTATTGAAGAGCAAAGAGAGCAAAGAATCCATCTAGCTAATAGCTATGGACCCGAAGGTCTGTGGTGAGCTACTCATGCATCATCAGAGGGCAATGGAGTTGATGTAGATGCCCTCCGTGATCAAATCCCCCTCCGGCAGATTACCAAAAAAGGCTCCAAGATTGGATCTCATGGGAATCGAGGCTCCTGGCAACGGAAAAGTGTTTTCATGGCTCCCTCTTGTATACAGGGAATATTTGTGAATTTACATGCTGAGAAATAGGGTTAGGGGATCTACCGTGGTCCTAGAAGCCAAATGGCGCGCCCCCTAGGGCACGCCCGTGTGGCTTGTGGCCACACGTGTGCTCTGCAGACTTCATCTCAAAGTCTTCTTGGTTTCTTCTGGTCCAAGAAAAATTATTCTGAAGATTTTATTCCATTTGGACTCCGTTTAATATTCCTTATCTGCAATACTCAAAAAACAGGAAAAAAGAGAAACTGGCACTAGGCTCTAGATTAATAGGTTAGTCCCAAAAATAATATCAAATAGCGTATTAATGCATATAAAACATCCAAAACAGATGATATAATAGCATGGAACAATCGAAAATTATAGATACGTTGGAGACGTATCAATCTTCATCATAGGTGCCTCTCTGATGATGCGTTAGTAGTCCACCACAGATGTACGGGTCCGTAGGCAGTGGCTAGATGGCTTCCTCTCTCTCTTATGATTCTCAATACAATGCTCTCTCGGAGATCTATTTGATGTAATGACTTTTGCGGTGTATTTGTTGGGATCCGCTGAATTTTGAGTTCATGATGAGTCTCTATCCATGAATATGATTTGAGTCTTCTTTGATATCTTATTTGCATGATTAGTTATAGCCTCATATTTCTTCTTTGAATCTTTAGTTTAGTTAAGCCAACTAGTCCGATTTTTCTAGCCATGGGAAGATGTGCTTTGTGATGGGTTCGATCTTGCCGTGTTCTTTCCCAGTGACAGAAGGGGCAACAAGGCACACATGTATCGTTGCCATTAAGGATAACAAGATGGGGTCTATTCCTACAAGAATAGATCTTGTCTATATCATGTCACTGTTCTTATTGCATTACCCCGTTTTCCCATGAACTTAATACACTTGATGCATGCTGGATAGCGGTCGATGTGTTGAGTAATAGAAGTAGATGCAAAATCATTTCGGTCTACTTATCTTTGACGTGATGCCTATATAATGATCATTGTCTGGATATCGTCATGATTATTTGATCTTATATCAATTTCCCAATTGTAATTTGTTCACCCACCGTGTGCTATACTCATGAGAGAAGCCACTAGTGAAACCTCCGCCCCCCGGGTCTACTATTCCAACGTATTGCTTTCCGATCTACCATTTTGCCTTTTTGTTTTCGGATCTATTAATCCAAAAACCCAAAAATTCCTTACTTCGCTTTTTGTTTACCAATTGTATTTTGTGTTCTTGTGAGATCTATTTGCCAAAACTATCATTACCTAACCTATCTTTTTATCATTGAGAGCTTGACAACCTCTCTTACACGTTGGGTTGCAAGTATTTGTTATTTGTGTGCAGATGTTGTTTACGTAGGTGCCTAATCTTCCTCTACGGATTGATACCTTGGTTTCATAACTGAGGGAAATACTTATAGTCGCTTTGCTGCATCATCCCTTCCTTTATGGGGAAATACCGACGCGGTATCAAGCCACGTGAAAGGAATTTTCGGTTCCTAATGGGAGGAAGCGATCTCATCTACCAGGTTCCTAATCACAAATCTCATCTCCTTGCAATTTACATCATTTGCCATTTGCCTCACTTTTTCCTCTCCCCCACTTCAGAAATTTGCCGTTTTATTCGCCCTCCCTTTTCTGTTTGCCTTTTACTCGTCAGATGCCTAGTTAGGGGCCTCTCTGATGGTGTCGTTGCTAGGGAGGAAGCGATCTCATCTAACACCATCACAGAGGGGTTCATCTTCCTCATAGGTGCCTCTCTGATGATAGATGAGTAGTCCACCATAGACCTATGGGTCCATAGGCAGTAGTTAGATGGCTTCCTCTCTCTATCTCTCCCACTCTTATGATTCTCAATACAATGGTCTCTCGGATATCTATTTGATGTATTAACTTTTTCGGTTTGTTTGTTGGGATCCAATGAATTTTGAGTTCATGATCAGTTTCTATGCACGAATATGATTTGAGTCTTCTTCAATCTCTTATTTGCATCATTACTTATAGCCTCATATTTCTTGTTTGAATCTTTGGTTTAGTTAGGCCAACTAGATCAATTTTCCTTAAAATGGGAAGAGGTGCTTTGTGATGGGTTTGATCTTGCGGTGTTCTTTCCTAGTAACAGAAGGGGCAGGAAGGCACACATGTATCGTTGCCATTAAGGATAACAAGATGGGGTCTATTCCTACATGGATATATCTTGTCTGCATCATGTCACATTTCATATTGCATTACTCCGTTTTCCCACGAACTTAATACACTTGATGCATGCTGGATAGCGGTCGATGTGTTGAGTAATATAAGTTGATGCAGAATCGTTTCGGTCTACTTATCTTGGACGTGATACCTATATAATGATCATTGCTTGGATATCGTCATGATTATTTGATCTTCTATCAATTGGCCAATTGTAATTTGTTCACCCACCATGCGCTATACTCATGAGAGAAGCCACTAGTGAAACCTCCGCCCCCCGGGTCTACTATTCCAACGTATTGCTTTCCGATCTACCATTTGCCTTTTTGTTTTCGGATCTATTAAATCAAAAACCCAAAAATTCCTTGCTGCGCTTTTTGTTTACCAATTATACTTTGTGTTCTTGCGAGATCTATTTTCCAAAACTATCATTACCTAACCTATCTTTTT
This sequence comes from Hordeum marinum, assembly GCA_022496015.1. Taxonomy (NCBI): domain Eukaryota; kingdom Viridiplantae; phylum Streptophyta; class Magnoliopsida; order Poales; family Poaceae; genus Hordeum; species Hordeum marinum. Next base: position 381,328,666 of record CM039677.1, on the reverse strand, counting down.
ATCGTTGAGAGCTTGACAACCTCTCTTACGCGTCAGGTTGCAAGTATTTGTTATTTGTGTGTAGATGTTGTTTACGTAGGTGCCTGATCTTCCTCTACGGATTGATACCTTGGTTTCATAACTGAGGGAAATACTTACGATCGTTGTGCTGCATCATCCCTTCCTCTTTGGGGAAATACCGACGCAGTCTCATGCCACGTCAATTAGTAAGTCATTTAAGACCCTGATCTTATTCTCAACAATTGATGTGGACATCACTCATGATGAGAATATTAGTCGGTGGACAATTTTTTGCCAATCATATCTTTATATGACTCTTTTTCATCTTTTGATGCTTTGTGCTCTGAGCTCAGAACAATTTTGCCAAAACTTCAAGATAACCTGGGTACTTTATTCTTGCTACATCTGAGCTAACCCGTCTGACACATAGCTGACCATTTGTACTCATGTGGACATGACGCACTTCAGAAAGTTATGTGTTATAGACGGTTTGCAACACTAGGAAGAGCACATTTTAACTTTACATCATATAACCATCTCATACATGAGTAAATTATCATGACGAAAGGTATACCAAATCACATGCAACCATGCAAACACCAAAGTAGACATCTTCTAATCAGTCTGGCAAATTTTAATTACATGGTTTCTAGGGTTTTGGGATAACACTAGCTACCTCTGTCCACCATTAAGGCGACAATCCTTCTTGCAAGATTAAATTTAGGGGTGCAAGGGAAGAGACTTAATTAAAAACTCTAGCCCCACGTTGAACTTTGTCAATACGCATGACCACCTAGAAGATCAATCATTTTCATCACCCTCTCACGTACCCAATAGTTCACTATTCTTGACTAGATTGTGGCCCAAAGAACTATTAGCAGATCGTCGATAGCCATAGTCGATCTATTGTCAAAATTTTGTACAAAGCCACATCATGCGTCAATGAATTGAACCGAATAAACACTCGAGGGAAGCATAGAAAGAACATCAAATCCTCACATCGACATGTGATCTAGATCACAACATGTATGTACTTATAGAACCGCTCGTAAAGCCACCATTGCGAAATGACGTGGCTTGAGACCTCGTCTGTATTTTCGCAAAGAGGAAGGGATGATGCAGCACAACTAGGGTAAGTATTTACCTTAGTTAAGAAACCAAGGTATCAATCCATGAAGGAAGATAAATCAACTATGTAAATGGCACCTGCACACAAAGAACAGATACTTGCAACCCGACACGTAAAAGAGGTTGTCAAGCTCTCAACGATAAAAGGATAGATTAGATTGTAATAGGTTGGGAAAATATATCTCGCTGGAACACAAAATAAAAGAAGTAAGAAAAAAGTGCAGCAAAGTATTTTTGGGTTTTTGGATTAATAGATCTTAAAACAAACACGACAAAAAGATAGATCGGAAAGCAATATGTTGGAAAAGTAGACCCGGGGGCCGTAGGTTTCACTAGTGGCTTCTCTCATGAGTATAGCACACGATGGGTGATCAAATTACTGTTGGGCAATTGATAGAAGATCAAATATTCATGATGATATCCAAGGCAATGATCATTATATAGGCATCACGTCCAAGATAAGTAGACTGAAGCGATTCTGCATCTACTACTATTACTCCACACATCGACCGCTATCCATCATGCATCTAGTGTATTAAGTTCATGGAAAAACGAAGTAATGCAATAAGAACAGTGACATGATGTAGACAAGATCTATTAATGTAGGAATAGACCCCATCTTGTTATCATTAATGGCAATGATACATGCATGCCTTGCTTCCCCTTTTGTCGCTAGGGAAGGATACCGCGAGATCGAACCCATCACAAAGCACCTCTTCCCATGGCAAGAAAAATAGATCTAGCTGGCCTAACTAAACCAAAGATTCGAATAAGGAATACGAGGCTATAATTAATCATGCATATAAGAGATCAAAGAAGACTCAAATAATATTCATGGATATAAACTGATCATGAACTCAAAATTCATCGGATCCCAACAAACTCACCGCAAAATGCCATTACATCAAATAGATCTCCAACAGACCATTGAATTGAGAATCAAGAGAGAGAGAGATATAGAGAGGAAGCCATCTAGCTACTGCCTACGGACCTGTAGGTCTATGCCACTCACACATCATCGGAGAGGCACCCATGAAGACGATGCACCCCTCTGTGATGGTGTTAGATTGGATCTCGTGGTTCTGGAACTTGCGGCGGGTGGAATTGTGTTTCGTCGACTCCCCTAGGGTTTATGAATATTTCGGTATTTATAGAGATGATAGGCAATGGAGAGGCATACCGAGGTGGTTACAACCCACCAGGGCGCGCCTGGAGCCTCTAGCGCGCCCTATTTACTTGTTCTCACCTCGTCCCTCCTCTCCATCACTTCTTTGGCCCACTGGATGTCTTCTGGCCAAAAAAAATCTCCCAAAAGTTTCATGGTGTTTGGGATTCATTTGGTACTGATTTTCTACGATGTAAAAAACAAGCAAAAAACACCAACTGGCACTTGGCATTATGTCAATTGATATAAACTTGCTATAAACTGATTGTAAAACATCCAAGATTGATAATATAACAGCATGGAACAATAAAAAATTATAGATACGTTGGAGACGTATCAGGAAACCTAGTAGAAAAAAATTGTCGTACAAACATTGAGGAACACTACAAAGATATGATAACGGTTGGGATCATGAACATTACCATCACAGAGTAGCAATGAAGAAGAGCGTGACGATGACGATCGAGCTTGGAGTCCCTTGAACCATAGATGAATGATCCCTCAAACTAGAGACCGAAAGCACAACCTCTATACTTGGTTGCAAGCGTACAATCTTCATGATCCGGCAACCTCAAACTAAAGAGCTAATCATTGCCAGAGAATTATAGGGAGGAGAGTAGAACCATAATGGGTTTCTAATTATGAGGATTAGAGGAACTAGGCCTAGCTCTAATTAGTTAACTAGGACCAACGAGAACTACAACTAGAGAACTAGAGGAGACTCCAGAACTTATGTATTGAAAAAGTCCCAATACCTCAATTAATATATAAGTGGGAGGGAGGAGAGGGCAGCTAAGAGGAGGAGAAGGAGTCCCATCCCCTTGCCGCCTAAGACGGGAAGGGGAGTCTACCTCCCCTTTTCCAATTCGGCCTCCTTCCTTATAGGAAGGGGCACCTCCCCACTTGGGCGCTTGCGGCCCAAGATGCTTCCCTCCACTTGGCTTTATTAGGACAGTTGATATTTTATTAAATATTAAATTCTTCTAAATACTTCTAGACAATTATATATACAATTTAAAATCCCCAGAAAGATTTTCCTCATATATATTTATCGGTAATTCGGTGTTACCCGATATCCACCAAAACCCTTCGGGTGACTTCGAAACGCTTCTCGGTCCTTTTAAAACTTTTTAAAATATTAATGAAACAATTTCACAAATGAATCCTGGATATCGTACTACTAACACTCGGAAAATCATGATTACCTTAATCTTGTGACCCTGGAGGTTCGATAACTCATAACATGAATGAAACTCCTTCGTCCAATGACTCATAGCGGAACCATGGATGTCCATATCGATCCCTATGAGTACACGAATGATATTTGGGTGAACCATGGGTTACCATGTGACATTAGCTTTGCTTCGTGATACTTTACAAGACCCAATAATCATCGATATCCTCTTGAGTCATCTGCATGCTTGTTACATCGTTATTCTCATTGCATGTTTTGTTCTTATTTCTCATTGATGTGTTCTGGCATCCCCGTGACATAGTAACCTATGTCTGGCCATACGATGGTGAATACCGTCACACCGAGAGGGCCCTAAGAATATATCTCCATCTATGGAGGAGCAAATCCCATTCTCGAGCTATGTAGTCCCTTGTCAAACTTTCTGATGAACCTGTAAGTTGCCGTTATGATCACCTAGTTACAGATGACATTTGATCAACCCAATGCTCATCGGACTACAAGAAGTGACTACTATACTCTCATGGTGTAAGGAACATAAAACACATGTTAACACTTCGTGTTACAATAATTGATTTCAGACAATATTATCTCAAAGTATAACAAAAAAGTTTGGGTCAATTCAATATGATCGATCTTTTAATGCTCGACTCTCAATGTTGTTTTAGGACTATCGTTACATCTAACGATATCCTAAGAGACGGAATACATGATCACTAACAAAACTTGAGAAAGTCTTATATACAAGACTAGGAATCTTTGTTTTCCTGTTTATCACTCCACACGTGCATATGAGTTTTCCACTGAATCACATATTCGAGGTTCATAGCAGTTATTGCATTGAATATAAACAGTTAATTGTGAATAAGGAAATATAATAATACAAAATTATTGTCTCTAGGGCATATTTCCAACATGTATATGCAAAATTGTTTCGATCTACTTGTCACGGATGTGATGCCTATATACATAATAATTGTCATGAACACATACTCATAACTATGTGTTTTCTATCAATTGCCCAACAGTAATTTGCATACTCACCGTTTTTATGTGCTTGAGAGAAACCTCTAGTTAACACTATGACCCTCAGGTGTACTTAATCATATTTGCTAAAAACCTAAAAATACCTTGGTGCAATTTTTTACTTTCTTTTTATTTTACGTTAATATTTATCTATCTATCACCATCGAAAGTAATCCTTGCAAGTAATGAGCTCAAGGGGCTTGACAATCCTCTTGCCCGTGTTGGGTGCAAGTGTTTGGTTATGTGTGTGCAGGTACTATTGATGCAAAGTTGTCGTGGTTTTCTTACTGGTTGAATAATGTTGGTTCTCACTGAGAGAAATACTTATCTCTGCTATATTGCTTCACCCTTCCTCTTTGGCGAAAAATCCAACACATCTCACTAGTAGCAATGATCTACCTCGAGATCGTATGTTTGTGCTCTCAACCCTAAGGTGAGTAATTGTGTCCATACAGACTAAAACCCTCGGCTTATACGGATGCCCGGGGTACCTAGGTTATACATTAGGCCTGTTTCCAACTAGATAAGCCTGTAGAATAAAAAGGTCACCCTTGGAGTGTACAATCTTTGGTGGTTTCTATCTTTCTCACGATCAAATCCTCCGCTTCGTTTATCCTCAAGGCGGTGGCTTAGTGGGACCTACTTCGGCTCTTAAGAACAAACACATCGGTCTAGCAAACCCTAGACTATGACATCCTCAATATCTCATGAACTAGTCTCCAACACCAAGGATGACCGTTCTCTTTTCCCACGTTTGACGTCTTCAGCTTGATAGGCAAGTTCCTGAACAGTTGCTTGTGTTCATATCCGAAGTCTCGACATCTTCCCAGGCTAGTCCGAGCATTAAACCACTTAGGAGGGCCGAGAAGGGCGTCAATATATAGCATGAATGTGTTGGGGTATTTTTCGTGTCAATTTTGAGAGAAGGCACACAAATTAACAACCAACCAATGCATTTTGAAACAAAAAGTTGTCACGTTACCAACAAAAACGGTTGTACTATTTATAAATTGTGGGCGTTCTACTTACCATTCACATGCTCCACACGTCAATCTTTATTGGCTAGGAGGTGCCGTATGGGCGGCCACTTGAGTAGACAGGAGGCGTGCAATCTGTCTCTACTGCGCAGGCTCATTGAGAGGCGTGCGAGCGGTCCTTCGGTGTGTAGGCTCACTAGGAGGCATGCGAGCAGTTCGCTGCATAGGCTCACCGGGAAGCGAGCCCTTTGACCTCCATCGTTTCCTGCCCCGCTTCCAACATTTTCGTTAATGGTGCCCGAGCCGTTGCATAATAGGCGGTCTTACTACACTCAATCACAATCCTCTCTCTTCGCCTCACATTCCCCTATAGCATCCACACCACCACCTACGCCATGCTGCACAGGAACATATGCCACTAATCTTCTAGTTTGATCAAGTCGACACCAAGCCGGAGGAGATAAAACATAAGGACGAATGGGACGTAATGAACATGGCCCTGAATGAGCTGGCCGTAGTGGATGTTCTGCCTGCGCACTCAGCGACAACCATCCCTACGCCTGCACCGGCAACCACCATGTGGCATTGACAGGCTGGTTGTCGAGCAACATCGCAGCGCTGGAAACCCCAGGCTTTAATGAGGTCCTCATGGACCAGCGCAAGCTCATGTACATTCAATCGCCAGCGCTTGCGTGGGCGCTCGTGCACGCCCTACGCCCGCCACGCCCGTCCCCGTGCGTGTGCCGCCACCCACCACCCTCGTGTGTGCACGTGCACCTGTCGCGCTCGTGACCATGCATGCTCGTGCACCCCTCATGGATCCCTCAACAGCATGGGACGCTGCCTTCGGCCGCTTCCTCGCAGTGTCGCTCGTCGATGTTCCCCTGCCCCCGCTCGTCAATTAATAGACAACCAACCCTTTCATTTGGTAGTCGAGAACATTCTCGGCTTATTTGAAGACTTGAACAACAGCATCTCAGAGGACGACAATGTCGATAAAAGACGTCGGTGTCCGCCGCAATTAGTTTTTATATATTATATCTCGATCCTAAGAATTTAAAGTTGTAGGACCGAATGAAATATATGGTTTGATCAATGCTACTTGTAAATTGCGTTGGGATTTTCCCCGAAGAGGAGGGGAGATGCAACACAGTAGAGATAATTATTCCCTCAGTGAGAACCAAGGTTATCGAACCAATAGGAGAACTATGCAAATTCCTGTCTTCAACGTCTACACATATAAGAGCACACACTTGCGCCCAATGCAGGCAAGAAGGTTCTCAATCCCCTTGAAGCCGTTACTTGCAAGCGATAAGTAGTGATAGATAGATAAATTGATAAATAGAAATTATAAATAAAAAGAACGTAAATAATGGTAGCAAGGTATTTAGATTTTTTGTATATTATTTATGAAGAGACTAGGGGGCATAGTGTGTGCTAGAGGCTTCTCTCTCGAACAAAGCATAGGGTGGGTAGACAAATTACTCTTGGGTAATTGATAGAAACGCACATAGTTATGTAATATTTACACATGGCAATGATCATGTATATAGGCACCACATCCATAAGTAGGTCGAACGACTCCTTCCTGCATCTACTACTATTACTCCATCCATCGACCACTATCCAGCATGCATCTAGAATATTAAGTACAATAGAGTAAAGCTTCGAAGATCATGACATGATGCAGACAAAGTAAATCCAATTAATATGAATGAACCCCATCGTTTTAACCTTAGTGGCAGCAATACAATACGTGTCATGTTCGTTTCTATCACAGGAATTGAGCACCGCAAGATTAAACCCACTACAACACACCACTCCCTCCGAAGATAAATCACTCTAGTTGGCCAAACCAAACCGATAGACCGGAGAGTATTACAAAGCTATAACAATCATGAATGTAAATAACCAGAAATGATTCAATATATTTTCATGAATAATATAAACATAAACCTAAAATTCATCGGATCCCAACAAACACACTGCAAAGATGATTACTGATAACCCACAAGTATAGGGGATCGCGATAGTCTTCATGGGAAGTATTTCACCCTACTTTATCTATTCTATAAATGAGAATCCAAAGAATATTTATTGGCCTTAACAGTTGAGTTGTCAATTCAACCGCACCTGGGATATCTCTCTACAACAAAGGTTTAGTAGCACATCAAATAATAATAGTAGTAGTAACAGTGATAGCAGCAATTTTGTAACAGTAGTGAAAGTGATAGTAGCATTAGTAACTTAGAAAGATTCAGTAAAGTGTAGGCCATGGTGTAGCGATGGAAAGATATGGTTGACATCAATCATGTAACAGTTACATACTAGAGCGACACAGAACTAGCTCCAATTCATCAATGTAATGTAGGCATGTATTTCGTATATAGTCATACATGCTTGCGATAAGAACTTGCATGCCATCTTTTATCCTACCCTCCCATGGCAGTGGGATCCTAATGGAAACTAAGGGATATTAAGGCCTCCTTTTAATATAGAACCGACACAAAGCATTAACACATGGTGAATACATGAACTCCTCAAACTACGACAATCATCAGAAAGGATCCCAATTATTGGCACCTTGGGGTATGAGGATCAAGACATGTAATATGTGCATACAACTTGCAAGATAGGATCCAAATAACTATTATATTCATGAAAACATAATAGGTTCAGATCTGAAATCATGGCACTCGGGTGCTAGTGACAAACATTAAGCATAGAAAAGTCATAGCAACATCAATCTCAAAACATAGTGGATACTAGGGATCAAGCCTTATCAAATTAACTCAATTACATGATCAATTCCATCCACACCCATCACCAATCAGCAAGCCTACAAAGTAATTGCTCACTCCCGGTGGTGAGCATCATGGAATAGTTGATGGAGAAGAGCTGGTGATGACGATGGCGACGAATCCCCCTCTCTAGAGCCCCAAACGGACTCCAGAATAGCCCTCCGGAGGAAGAACATGATGTGGCGGCGGCTCCGTGTCATAGATCACAATGCAAACTTCTCTGATTTTTCTCTCCAAATATCTGAATTTATAGGACCGGAGATAGAGTCGGGGGAGCCTCGTGGGCTCCACCACACACTAGGCATGACATAGGGGGTGGCCGTGCTCTGTTGCCTCATGGACCACAAGGACCCCCCTCTGGTGGATCTTTGCATTATAATTCATTATAATTACCAAAAACACAAAAGTTTTGTCCAATTCCAAGAACTTTTATTTATGCACCAAAATAACACCAAGGTAGTTCTGTTGAAAACAACGCCAGTCCGGGTTAGTTTCATTCAAATCATGCAAATTAGAGTCCAAAACAAGACCATAAGTGTTTGGAAAATTAGATACATTGGAGACGTATCAATTACAGAGGATAGATCACCATGGGAATCGAGGTGATCTTTGCATTGAAGAACATAGAGAGATATAGTAATCTAGGTACTAACTACGGACCCGTAGGTCTGTGGTGAACTACTCACACATCACCATGGGAGCAGCAAGGTTGATCTAGAGGTCCTCCGTGATCAATCCCCCCACTGGCAGGGCACCAGAACAGGGCTACAGATGGGCACATGACGGAATAGAAACTTGCGGTAGTGGAAAAAGTGTTCCGGGAGGCTCTCTAGGGATTTTAGAGTATTAGAGAATTCATAGGCCAGACATGATGGCCAGAGGCCATAGGAGGTGGCCCCAAGCCATCAGGGCATGACCAGTTGTCTTGGTGCCACGCCGTGTGGCCTCTGGTCTACCTCCGAAGCTTCCATGTCTTGTTTTTGTCCAGAAAAAATCATCAAAAAGTTTCGGGGTATTTGGATTTCGTTTGGCACATTATTCCCAAAAGACCAAAAACAAGCAGAAAACAGCAACTTGCACTGGCATTGGGTTAATAGGTTAGTGCTCAAAAATAATATAAATGTGTTCGCCGATGTGTAGTGAAACGAAACACATGTGCGGTGCTGAAGCATGCATTGGAATCCTCCGGGGACAACACGGTGACAAGATAAGAGAGAGGAGGAAGAAATGATAAGTACACCAATGATTAATAATAAAAAACTGTTTGTGTTTATTACATAGCAAACATCCGTTCTTTATGCACTGTCATGATTGATCATTGGCCCATAGGAGTGATGTGAAACACGCCGTTGTTTCCCCAGGACGGCATGTTCAACTGCTCTATACATGTGGTTGCTCGTGGTTGAGGCGGCCACGGCCCGCTCTGTTCTCATCTCTTCGCGTGCGCTCTGCCAGCTTCCCTCCGCACAGAGCCACCATGCATTTACGTGCACCATGACGCAGTTGCGCGCTTCAAAAACTGTCATGCGGACGTGCCAAAATTTTAGGCCATACGGCGCCCACCCATGTAGGCAGAGCATAGATTTTGTGCAGACAAAGCAATCACACCTCACATGATTAAACTACATGTTGGTGACGATTTGATCAATTGCTGACAATTGATCACCGAAAACCGTTTGCCCACAACATACACAACTTATTAGGAGGGATCATCTGTGTTATTATCAGTCTTCCAACACAATTCTGATTACTGACGTGTTGTCGGGTATCACACAAATATTGTTAAACTCAATCGCTTGTGTTCTGCTGGATCATCAAAAACATTCTATCCAAGTGAATTGTATGCCATCTATCGCACACATCTGGATCTGTATAGCCGTTTGTGTTGTTTTGGCTAAGCACAAATAGTTCATATGGAACAAATGTATGCCACATATCACACACGCAAGTATTATCTGCATTGTTATTGATGGATCAGCCATCGTACATACTTCATTTTTTGTGACGGTTCTAGAACTATACCGTTTGCGAGTCATGCATCGCTCACAGTTTGGTCGAAGGGGCTTCGATACATGTGTTGTCTTAGGACCTTCTTGCAATAGTGTGGCCTATATGGTGATGACCTCTAACCCGCGTCAGGCCATAAAACGCTGGCAGGCAACCCCGACGCCCCCGTCACATGCGAGGAGGCGGGAGAGAGGGGGCACGCGTGTGTCTTACCTTGAGGGTCCATCGGTCATGGACCCCCACCCCCAAGGTGAGTAACCCGGGTGCATGGTGTTCGACAAGATCGGAGGCACATAGAGCCCTAAGGGGACGCCCATTGCATGCACCACGAAATGGAAGGTGCGTAGGCCCTGCTTGCCTGTGGAGGCTCCTAGAAGTTGGGTACTCAAGTATCCATTATAAAAGTATTGTCACACACTCACACTGAAGTCAACTGCGAAACCAGTTCGTGATGACTTGTCTCAATACTTGAGCATTGTTGACTAAATCGCTAACTGGTAGCTGCTCGGTTGGCTGGCGAATAGGGGATTTTTAGGCTAATCGGTGAGTCAACAATCAAATAACTAATCATTTAATTGGACGATTTATCAGTCTATCGGCCACTCGATGACCCAATGAGTGGGATTAATCGGGAAGTTACCTGATTAATCGGATGAATTCTTGAAAACAGGAACTCAGATAATGTTGATGATGTTATAGTTCTCATGCATGATAATAGATTGATAGAGATAAGAGCATCTAGAGTCGCAATGCAAAAATAATGTCCCTCAAACGCTCGCGAACAAACCCAGTCAGTGTCCGGGCGTGTCCGTTTTGACCCATACTTACTTGCATTTATCCACACCCCCTACTTTGACCCCTTATTTTTTTAGACATTTCAGCGAGTAACTTGTGGGTGGCATGAGCATAGCACGCCTTCCTGCATCCCCGGAGCCGACATGCTTGCCCGCACACCGCCCACACACTTCCCCGCCCACCCCTGAAGCCAACATGCTTGCCCGAGCCCACCCGCGCATGCCCCAGCCACGCCCCACGCCCTGGCCCACTAGTAAAAAACAGGGCTTTGGACTAGGATGGGCCATCCGATTAGTCCCGGTTCACTCACGAACCGGGACCCATGGCGGCATTGGTCCCGGTTCGTGAAGCTAGGGCGTCGGTCGGGCCTCGTGGGCCATTAGTCCCGGTTCGTCTGACCCCTTTGGTCCCAGTTCCAGACACCAATCGGGACCAATGCCCTTGCTCCTGGCCCACAACCATTGGTCCTGGTTTGTGGCTGGAACGGGGACCAAATGGTTCCTTTAGTCTCGGTTCCAGTCACGAACCGGGACCAATGAGATGCCTATATATACCCCCTCGCCAGCGAGCAGAGCACTCCACATTGTTCTGTTTTTCTGGCTGGCGAGGGGAGAGCTTTGTGGTGTTCTAGCTCACCTCCTATGCACATGAGGTGTTCGATGAAATGCCCAAACCACACTTAAGCTTTCTACTCTCGAAGCTCCTTGTCCAAGCTCCATTTTCCTCAAGATTTGTCTAGGTTTGGCGGTCCGTCCTGTCCCGTCCCCGTCCTCACCGCCGTCGATCGCCCGCGCCCATCTCGGTGCCGGCACCACCGTGGTTAGCCTCTTCTTCTTATCTTCTTTCTAAAAGAAAAAAGTTTTTACTTGTATGATTTAGATAGATACTTGTGTAATTCTCTTACTTTTATTATTGTTTGTTATTATATAGTGCAATGGTTTTTGTATCTGCCTCCATCGGCCCTCGTCCTGTCTATGATCCGAATGTGGTATATATTATCTTGTACAACTATTTGTTTTATTTAGTGTTTATGACAATTATGTCGACCAACATGACATAGATTTTTTAATCTAGGAGGAGGTAGTTGAATCGGAAATTCCAACCCACATAGCAACTCTTGTCGAGAAGTTAAATTTGGTTGAAAAAGAAAACAATGACTTGAAAGAAATATTACAAATAGTTGAAGAGGAGAAGATGAAGTTGGAATTGCATGTTGCCGATGTCGTCGACGATCAAAAGACCAAGATGTATGCAATGCGCTTGAAGATGAGAAAGATTAGAAAATATGCCATTCATACTGAGGCTTGGTATCATTATGCCGTTGGGTTAGTTGGTACCTTAGTAGCGGTTATAATCGCATTTGTTGTTGCATTTAAATTTTTTACATAGTTTCGTTGTATGTTTTAATTAGAAGCTCTAGAGAGAGATATGTTGTTCAATAATGAGAACTATGTATGAACTGTATGTACTTATTATGGTCACTATTGTACTTTGGCTTTAATGTGATGATGAATTTCTATTAATTTGGTCACTTCTCTATTCATGATATGTTGTAATGGTTTTTTAATACACTTTATTTTATAACGCACGCAGATGAGCCGACAATGGATGTACCGTGACCGACGCACCTCCGAGTATATTAAGGGCCTACATAATTTTCTCGAAGCGGCTCAGGTAAACAAGCAGAATGGTTTTATTCATTGTCCATGTACTGTCTACGAGAATACGAACGCTTTCTCCAACTCTAAAACCCTTCACTTCCACCTGCTTGATAAGGGTTTTATGCCACACTATAATGTTTCGACCAAGCACGGAGAAAGAGGGGTTATGATGGAAGACAATGAAGAACAAGAGGATGATGACAAGTATGTGCCTCCGGAATATGGTGATGCTGCAACAGGGGAAGATGAAGATCAAGAGGAACCAGACGATGTGCCCGATGATGATCTTTGTCGTGTCATTGTTGATGCAAAGAGACAATGCAAAAGTGAAAAGGAGAAGTTGAAGTTCGATCGCATGCTAGAGGATCACAAAAAAGGGTTGTACCCCAATTGCGAAGATGGCAACACAAAGCTCGATACCACACTAGAATTGCTGCAGTGGAAGGCAAAGAATGGTGTACCTGACAAAGGATTTGAGAAGCTACTGAAAATATTGAAGAACAAGCTTCCAAAGGATAACGAATGGCCCGACAGTACGTACGCAGCAAAGAAGGTTGTATGCCCTCTAGGATTGGAGGTGAAGAAGATACATGCATGCCTAATGACTGCATCATCTATCGCGGTGCGTACGAGGATTTGAACACATACTCGGTATGCGGTGCATAGCGGTATAAGATCAGACGAGATGACCCTGGTGATGTTGATGGCGAGCGCCTCAGGAAGAGGGTTCCTGCCAAGGTGATGTGATATGCTCCTATAATATCACAGTTGAAACGTATGTTCAGAAACAAAGAGCATGCCAAGTCAATGCGACGGTACAAAGAGGACCGTAAGAAAGACGGGAAGTTGAGAGCACCCGCTGACGGGTCGCAGTGGAGAAAGATTGAGATAAAGTGGAGCGACTTTACATGTGACCCAAGGAACGTATGGTTTGGTTTAAGTGCAGATGGTGTTAATCCTTTTGGGGATTAGATCAGCAAGCATAGCACATGGCCTGTGACTCTATGTATGTATAACCTTCCTCCTTGGTTGTGCATGAAGCGGAAGTTCATTATGATGCCAGTGCTCATCCAGGGCCCTGAGCAAGCCGGCAATGACATTGATGTGTACCTAAGGCCATTAGTTGATGAAATTTTACAGCTATGGAATGGAAGAGGTGTACGTGTGTGGGATGAGAATGAACAGGAGGAATTTGACCTACATCCGTTGTTGTTTGTAACCATCAACAATTGGCCTGCTCTCAGTAACCTTTCAGGATAGACAAACAAGGGATACCACGCATGCACACACTGTTTAGATGACACCGACAGTATATATTTGGACAAATGCAGGAAGAATGTGTACATGGGGCATCATCGATTTCTTTCGACCAACCATTAATGTCGAAAGAAAGGAAAACATTTCAAAGGTGAGGAAGATCACCAGAAGAAGCCTACCCTCCGTACTGGTGATCACATACTTGCTATGGTCAATGATTTACAAGTAATCTTTGGAAAGGGTCTCGGTGGACTATCTGTTCCTAATGACGCTGAGGGACGCGCACCCATGTGGAAGAAGAAATCTATATTTTGGGACCTACCCTATTGGAAAGACCTAGAGGTCCGCTCTGCAATTGACATGATGCACGTGATGAAGAATCTTTGCGTGAACCTGCTAGGCTTCTTGGGATTGTATGGGAAGACAAAAGATACACTGGAGGCACGCGAGGAACAGCAACGTGTGCATGAAAAAGACGACATGCATCTAGAGCAATATGAAGGTCCTGCTAGCTACTCTCTTAACAAAGAAGAGTAGGAAATCTTCTTTGAATGCCTGCTCAGTATGAAGGTCCCTTCTGGCTTCTCGTCAAATATAAAGGGAATAATAAATATGGCAAAGAAAAAGTTCCAGAATGTAAAGTCTCATGACTGCCACGTGATTATGATGCAACTGCTTCCGGTTGCATTGAGGGGGCTTCTACCAGAAAATGTTTGATTAGATTATGTTACACTCGGTCGGCTCCTCCTTTGTACATGTGCTATTATGTTGGCATATGTTACATCGTGTGTCTACACCCATATTACATAATAGGCCTAGTATACAAGTGCTCTATTTGGACACGACTAGATATCTTGTCTACACTTCGTATGACTAACATTTCGAATGTAATCTACCTTGTACACAATATTCGACACAACTCCAATAAACTCCATCTTGGCGAATATTCTCCACTACTTTGAATTCATCAATGTGTCATATTCCCATGTACATCAAAGTTAAGTTTATCCCATGAGTACCGCTGCTACTCACAGACTCCATGTGACTCCCCGTGCAACTGTAGTCTCTTCTTTTCTTGAGAGTGAAAGTAAGTTCATTCTTACTCTACTTTGTGCTCTCAACTTCCTGAATATCTATTCAACGTCATCACACACTGATCACTGATCTACGTGAAAGTGAACAACTCACTTGTAAGGTGTCACACGTAAGAGTTACTTGAAAAAACTCAACATCTTCGCTCTTTCTTAACCGCTTGTCTGAAACTTGAAGAAATTTCATTTTTCCTATCATCTTGAGTCAAATTCACAGTTGTCTCGTCACATGTATGCCACGAGAGCCATATCCCGTCTCCATGTCCTGTGCTTACTACATGCTTTGCCACTATCATAGCGTCAATCATCATTTTTCCCGCACGAGTCTTTAGGGCCGCAAACCCGCACCATTCAACACCATTGCAAAGTATCCACAATAATCACCGACCAATGAAGAGTTACATATATCCCTCGTACCATTGAGCTTCAGCCCAAACAATGTGGTTCTCTCTTTTCCAACTCAAATAGGCTTTGATTCTCCGAATCCTTACACCATAGGCCCTCCATTAGCACGAGTGAAGTCTTCATCAGACTATAGTTACACCTTAAACATGGCTCCATGGTAGATGATCCATCCATCTTCACGTCTCGTTGACTTCAAGCTCCCATGTGCGCCATCTTGAACTAACCCCGCACCAATCTTTTCTAAGCCACAAAAGACCTCGAGCATGTGCCCCGTGTTTCCATACTTAGAAGTCGGTCACCATTACCATCACACTCATGTGTCATTGTTGATGATCTCACCACTATCTTTTGTTTCGGACGACGTCACATTGATCCGTCATACTGCCCAGTCCGACCAAACCGGACTTATACGAATGTAACCATGTTCCACCATGCGCCGTGTCAACTCAGCACTTCACTGTGCATTACTCGACGCGCCGTTAAACATGATCGTCATGGCATGCTTGTCTGTTCTGTTCATTGCATGTCAACAAGCTCCAAGCTATCTTAACAAACCAACATATCAAAACTTACATGCAAACTTGAACTGGACAAATCCCTTGTCTTCAAATTATCTTGCCAATGTATAATTTAGGGAATGTTATGTAGTTGACGTCAAATTTTTAGACAGTTCTAGTAAATGCCCATTCGGCCATTGAATGAAGAACACGGTTCTTGAAGCACTATAGGCCGCCACGTCATATGCAAGCACCTGTTCGTTGGGAGTGCGGAGCAAGGATACATGCAAAGCAATTAACGAGGGTTTTATGGAGTGCTTCAACTTGGCACGTAATGACTGGGTGTTAGTTGGGTTTACAGGCCCAACCCCTTGAAATTCAGGGTGGCAAGATTAGCTAGATGGAAATAGCCCGTAAAAGCCTGTAAAAGTCCGTGTGTCTAGCACTTTCGAGGAGTGAGTCCTCACGAGAACGATTTCATTGAACAAAAAATATCAATCCATCTTCTCGTCACTCCATAGCTCACCACTAGTCTCTCGCCCTCTCCCTCTCCCTCTCCCTTCACCCAACCACTTACGGTGCCCACAGATCGAGCAACCACTATCGAGGCCAAGATGTCGTAGATCAAAATACAGGATTGCGCCTGCTGCAGCCGCTAGCCTGCGTCGTATTGCGCGTAGAGGAGCACGGTCGGCCTAACACTGCTAGGGAAAAGCCTAACTGTAGCGCGGGTTTTCCCGTATCCGTAGTGCGGATACACTCACTGCTGATACATCGCTACAACTAACTGTTATCAGTTGTGCGTCTGAACCAGTGCTACTGCTACCCATATGTAGTGGTGGCGCGTGTGAACCAGCGATATAGCTATCCATATGTAGTTGTAGCACGTTTTACATAAACGCACTGCTACCCATAAACGCACTGCAGCGTTGTTATTTTGAGCGTGCTACTGCTAATGCCTCACTGCTATTTTACATAACCTACCCCGCGCTACTACTATTATTTTCTGATTTTTTTTAAAACATGTTTCCTCTGTATTTCTACATGTTTTATATAATAGTCTCTATCAAACATCATACACAAAATAGTCTCACCATATCATACACATACAAATAGTCTCATCAAATCATGTCATCATCATAATGACCATCGAACACAAATGATGTCTCTCGTCATCATCTCAAAACAGTCATACAAGTTATGACATATCTTGAATACATGCAACTACATCGTCATCCCTCTAAACGATGATATAAAAGGGAAGAGCTATCACGATGAGTCAGAGCGGAGTTCTGCAGGACATGAGGCGTCGGTTCTGTTTCCTCTCTCGCGCTAGCGTCCACCTCAAGTAACTAGCTTCCGCCTCTCTTCCGCCGTCAAACCCTTTGTGGTTGCTGCTTGAGAAGCGATACACTTGGGCCTGAGACTCTGGCCACTCATCATACACCCCTGGAACCCTCCCTATGTACACGGCAAATTATTGCTTCTTCGCCATCAAGGACCTATGTACCTATTAGAGATGCATCTTCATCAGGCGAATTCAACAATAATATGCAACATAATATACTTGAGCAGCACGAAAATAAAGAGTTAGCAAATAGATGCAACATATAGTAAACATAATTAATCAACGCGGGTTCATCGTAACCAAACTAGTTAACTAGATGTATGCATGGTCATTATACCCAAACTAACCAACTAGCGTTACGCAAGTTCAGTAGGACCGTTTAAATCACAGAGTTTCATTGATACAGAAAGTACAAAGTCAATCCACCCATCATCAGCAGCATCGTTAATCACTACATGTTCCATCGATTCAGATCCGAGAGGACGCAACCGATCTTCCTGAACAACGCCATGTCCAAACGTTGCATGGCTATGCCGGTTCAGACATCAGCTCGTGATATCGGGCTGTGGTGGAACATTTTGTTCTCTTCGATGACATCTTTCATGATGATCGCTGCAATGTCCCTATGGATGCAAAACAAGTCATCTCCGAGTTTATAATCCACTTCGGCTCCTAACGATCTGCCCATTTGCGGATATGGTCATCGTTTTTCTTTTCATGCGAAGTTGTTGGAAATCCCTTCTCAACTACATCAGGAGGTAGATGGCGTAAAATCCATATTTATTACTTGCTATCCATGTGTCAAAACAGAAGTTAGTTTTATGCCTGAAACCCGGCGCACCATTTCTTCTTTTTTTGATATCGATGTGGCCACCTCTCAGGCTAATCCTTGGAGAGCACTGACCAGAATTACCATTACAAGGGTGTAGTACGTCTTCTTGAACTTTCTTGACAATTTGAAATACACTACGTGGGAGACTAGTGGGAAAAGAACGGTAAGGACAGCGTTGTTATCGCTGCGCAATACAAATGCACCTCAAATTAGCCTTCATCTGAGCGAAAGCATGATTAAAACGTACAAAAGGGCTATCAGGCAATGACTTACGTAGGATGATAAGGTAGGAGAACCATTTCCTTGTGCCTATTAATTATCATGAACTCTTCGATGTAATTCCTATCAGTACCGCGTTCATAGTCGCCGGGACTCAAGAAGGACTCATGCATGTAGTATCGATTCGCCACCGAGATATGCGTGGTTTGGTCTCTCCTCATGACAAAGTTCATATGTAGCGCAAAAGGCGGATGAGCATAAAATTGAGCTGCCTTGTGAGAAACATCTCAAAGATGTGATCAAACCGCATCAAGAACACATCCGCGATGGGGTGTCCACGCATCACTTGCCTTGAGGCACATGAACCACGTAAAGCGAATATCGTGGATCTACCGAGGCAAGAAGGCTTTTCCCTGTCAACAAAACATGATCGTGCAGTCTCGTTAGATCCCCTGATATGCCCTCTAGCGGTTTCTATGGTAGGATCGGCTTGCCCGTGACATAGATTAACGCCGCACCTTTGAACGGTACATGGTTTTCAAAATTGATCGACGGAGCCTTCTGGATGATAGAAGCTTTGGCATCTTTGGTGGCAGCAGAGCATCTCTTCAGCGATTTATTCCTCTCCTTTATCTTGGATTCACCTTCCAGACCCTTCCTTACCCCCGACACCAGTGTTTTAGGGCTAAGCATTGTACGACTCTCGACTAGTTGACCCAGCATTGAGGCGGCATCTGGAGACATGTCCTCTAAGGATTGCATGAAGAGAGACTTCTTGTAATCAACCCTAGGATGTTCCTTCTAGGGAACATCATCCATCTCCTAATCCGCATGCTCATAGCCCGAGTTATATTGTTGATTCATCATATGTCCGTCGTCATAGGCATCGATATTGAGGAACTGAAGAGGGTCCTCCGGATCCTCCTCCATCTCATCATCCATTTGTTGTGCCACGAGGGCGACTACGTCATCCAGTATTGGACCCCCTTCCTTGCATCGTCCACCGCTCTCACCCGGCACGAGACCAGGCATAGGTAACTGCCTAGGTGGGGTGGTGTACATACCTTGCTGATGTGATGTTGTCTTTGGTGTGCTCCCGGCCGCCTCCACACGAAGAAGATTCTTCGGCCACATGAACATCCAACCCTTGCATTGTCAAAGAAACATTGAGGTCTGATAAGTCTGCAACGTATCTATAATTTTTGCTCGTTCCATGCTGTTATATTACCAATCTTGGATGTTTTACAATCATTTTATAGCAACTTTATAACGTTTTTTGGGACTGGCCTATTGACATAGTGTCAAAGTGCCAGTTGTTATTTTTGCTTGTTTTTTACTTTGTAGAAAATCAGTACCAAACGAAGCATAAACACCGTGAATTTTTTTGGAGAATGATTTTGGACCAGAAGTCACCAGATGGACCAGACATGTGCCAGAGAGGAGGCCCGAGGTGGGGAACACCCACCAGGGTGCTGGAGGCCCCTAGCACGGCCTGGTGGGTGGTGCCCACTTAGGGAGCCCCTCCACCGACAATCGCCCCTATAAATACACAAATATTCAGAAAAACCTAGAGGAGTCGACGAAACACAATTCCAGCCACCGCAAGGTCCAGAACTTCGAGATCCAATTTAACACCATCACGGAGGGGTTCATCTTCATCATAGGTGCCTCTTCCGATGATGCGTGAGTAGTCCACCCTAGACCTATAGGTCCGTAGGAAGTAGCTAGATGTCTTCCTCTCTCTCTTGTGATTCTCAGTAGAATGGTCTCTTGGAGATATATTTAATGGAATGACTTTTGCGGTGTGTTTGTTGGGATCTGGTGAACTTTGAGTTCATAACCAGTTTCTATCCATGAATATGATTTGAGTCTTCATTAATCTCTTATTTGCATGATTACTTATAGACTCGTATTTCTTCTTGGAATCTTTGGTTTAGTTAGGCCAACTAGATCGGCTTTTCTTGCCATGGGAAGAGGTGCTTTGTGATGGGTTCGATCTTGTGGTGTTCTTTCCTAGTGACAGAAGGGGCAGCAAGGCACGCATGTATCGTTGCCATTAAGTATAACAAGGTGGGATCTATTTCTACATGAATAGATCTTGTATACATCATGTCATCATTCTTATTGCATTACTATGTTTTCTCATGAACTTAATACACTAGATGCATGTTGGATAGCGGTCGATGTGTGGAGTAACAGAAGTAGATGCAGAATCATTTTGGTTTACTTAACTTGGACGGGATGCCTATATATTGATCATTGCATGGATATCGTCATTATTATTTGATCTTCTATCAATTGTCCAACAGTAATTTGTTCACCCATCGTGCGCTATATTCATGAGAGAAGCCACTAGTGAAACCTACGCCCCCGAGTCTACTTTTCCAACATATTGCTTTCCGATCTACTATTTTGCCATTTTGTTTTCAGATCTATTAATAAAAAAACCAAAAATACCTTGCTGCACTTTTTGTTTACTTATTTTATTTTCTGTTCTTGCGAGATCTATTTGCCAAAACTATCACTACCTAATCTATCTTTTTACCGTTGACAGCTTGATAACCTCTCTTACGGGTCGGGTTGCAAGTATTTGTCATTTGTGTGCAGGTGATGTTTACGTAGGTACATAATCCTCCTCTATGGATTGAAATAGTGGTTTCATAACTGAGGGAAATACTTGTAGTCGTTGTGCTGCATCATCCCTTCCTCATTGGGGAAATAACGAAGTAGTCTCCAGCCACGTCAAAGAAATTTCTGGCACCGTTGCCGGGGAGGAAGCGATCTCATCTACCAGGTTGCTAATCACAAATCTCATATCCTTGTAATTTACATTATTTGCCATTTGCCTCTCGTTTTCCTCTCCCCCACTTCACAAATTTTCTGTTTTATTCACCCTCTCTTTTTCGTTTGCCTTTTGCTCGTTAGATCATTTGTTTGCTTGCAATCTTGTTTGTGTAGTCACGATGAGTCAAGAAAACACCAAGTTGTGTGATTTTCCCAATACCAATAATAATGATTTTATTAGCACTCCTATTGCTCCTCCCGCCACTAATGTGGAGTCTTGTGATATTAATGTCTCTTTGCTGAATCTTGTCATGAATGATCAATTTTCCTGTACTCCTAATGGGGATGCCGTGTCCCATATAAACACGTTCGTAGAACTGTGTGATATGCAAAATAAAAAAGATGTGGACAATTATATTTTAATTTGAAATTATTTCCTTTCTCCTAGCGGGATCGTGCAAAAAAAAATTCTCCTTTGCCTCACAATAGTATCGATTCTTGGGATAAGTGCAAGGACGTTTTTATTCCTAAGTATTTTCCGCTCGTGAAAATTATTTCCCTTAGAACTCAAATCGTGAATTTTAAGCAACTTGAGCATGAAGATGTTGCATGATAATCCCCAAGTGCAAGGAATCATCATAGCAATTTCCAAACGTGGAAGTGATAAGTATGAAGTGTCGAACCCACAAGGAGCTAAAGGTAAGATCAATATTCTCTCAAGTCCTATCTGGCACCGATATGACTCTACGTGTCGGGACCCCAATCCTAAGCCATAAGAATCCAGTCTGTAACACATCACATCACTTTGCGGTCTCACGCACGGTTATCTCCATGGCTGCCTCTTACCTGGGCCAGGACCGTTTGCGTCTTTTGAATCACGTATGTGAATGTGTCGCTAGCATTCAAAGGTCAAAGAACCCGGGCAGACATTGTTGGGGAACATCGCATGGGAAACAAAAATTTTCCTACGCACACGCAAACCTATCAAGGGTGATGAGCATCTACGAGAGGGAGAGTGGATCTACATACCCTTGTAGATCGCTAAGCGGGAAGCGTTAAGAAACGCGGTTGGTGTAGTCGAACATCTTCGCGATCCAAATCGCCGAGCGTCCCGCGATCTCATCACGATCCGTCCCGCGATCCAATCACGATCCGTCCCGTGAACTCATCATGATCCGTCCCGCAATCTCATCACGATCTGTCTCATGATCTTGATCACGATCTGTCCCGTGAACTCATCACGATCCGTTTCGCGATCTCATCACGAACTGTCTCGCAATCTCAATCACGGTCCTTCCGATCTAGCGCCGAACGGACGGCACCTCCGCGTTCAGCACACGTGCAGCTTGATGACGATCTCCACCGTCTCGATCCAGCAAGAGGAGGTGGAGAGGAGAGAGAGTTCACCGGCAGCGTGACGGCGCTCCGGTGATGGTGGTGGAGTGATTCCGGCAGGGCTTCGCCTAAGCGCTGCGGAAAATCAATCTAGAGGAGAAACTGTGCACCGGTGAAACGGGTAGCACGTGGCCGGAAATTCTGTCCAAAAACCACCCAATCCACTAGTATATATAGGAGGAGAGGAGAGGAGAGGCAGCCAAGACCTTTGGGTCGGCCGAAATAGGAGGTGGGAGCAATCCTACTTCACCTCCAATCCTAGTTGGAGTAGGATTGCCTCCTATTGGCTGATTTTCCACTTTTTGCTTTAGGACTTTCTCTCCTGCGCCATGGGCCTTTGTGGCTGTTTTCCCAGCCCACTAAGGGCTGGTTATTATTCTCCCACAGCCCATGGACCTCTTGGGGTCGAAATACCCCTCCCGGAGGTCCTCCGGTACACTACCGGCACTCCCGGTACAATACCGATACTCCCGGTACACTACCGATGAGCCCGAAACTTTTCCGGAAACCAAACTGGGACTTCCTATATATGAATCTTTACCTCCGGACCATTCCGGAGCTCCTCGTGACGTCCGGGATCTCATCCGGGACTCTGAACAACCTTCGGTCACCACCATACATAACTCTACACTACCGAAACGTCACCGAACCTTAAGTGTGCAGACCCTACGGGTTCGAGAACTATGTAGACATGACCGAGACACCTCTACGGTCAATAACCAATGGCGGGACCTGGACGTCCACATTGGTTCCTACATATTCTATGAAGATCTTTATCGGTCGAACCTCTATGTCAAGGATTCAGTTAATCCCGTATAACGTTCCCTTTGTTCTTCGGTATGTTACTTGCCCGAGATTCGATCGTCGGTATCTCCATACCTAGTTCAACCTCGTTACTGGCAAGTCTCTTTACTCGTTCTGTAACACAAGATCCCGCAACTAAAAATTAGTCACATTGCTTGCAAGGCTTATTGTGATGTTGCATTACCGAGTGGGCCCCGAGATACCTCTCCGTCACACGGAGTAACAAATCCCAGTCTCGATCCATGCCAACTCAACAGACACCATCGGAGATACCTGTAGAGCACCTTTATAGACACCCAGTTACGTTGCGACGTTTGATACACACAAGGCACTCCTCCGATATCTGTGAGTTGCATGATCTCATGGTCATAGGAACATATACTTGACATGCAGAAATCAGTAGCAATAAACTGACACGATCATATGCTATGTTTGTAGTTTGGGTCTTATCCATCACATCATTCTCCTAATGATGTGATCCCGTTATCAAATGACATCTCATGTCCATGGCTAGGAAACCTTAACCATCCTTTGATCAACGAGCTAGTCCATTAGAGACATACTAGGGACATGGTTTTGTCTATGTATCCACACATGCATTTAAGTCTCCGATCAATACAATTATAGCATGGATAATAAACGATTATCATGAACAAGGAAATATGATAATAACTAATCTATTATTGCCTCTAGGGCATATTTCCAACAGACATGACTAGTCGTAGAACCCAAGTGGCACATCCGTACAAGGACAATCATACGTAACCCAACAGTGCAGGTGTCGATCTCTAGCGTTTGTAGATGAGTCATAGTAAGCTACAAGGACTCCATTACGCCGTGGGACATATATGTCATCACTGGACGTAGACGAGTCGTAGCAGGCTACAGTGACTCCATTACATTGCGAGACATTTCCCCAAAGGGACAGACACAGCAACAAAGAAGGATACACGCCGGTCAATCAATGTGTCCGGAGCAGTAGCAAGCTACCAAGCCTCGGTGGAAGCACAAAGAGGCATTTTCTCGTAAAGAGTACTACTAAAGGCACACAACTAGGTGTCGAATCCCATACATACCGTTGCACGTCACACATACGCACGACATGCCCCATACGCATAGATACAACTATGACATCACAACATAACCATACAACATTACAACGTTTATTTAGAAGGCTCGGAAGAGCCAACACAATAAGATGTTACAAGCAGAGGTCACAAGACCCAAAATTCAGAGCATTCAAACAAACAAGTGGAAGTTAAACATGTCTGGGTACAGACATCTACAAAAGTGGCTGGAGGAGCCTGAAAAGCTACAACGACCCTACCAAAGGAACCAGACCTTTGTCTGGGATTCCCATGTTAATCCGGTCAACATCGAACTTCACGTCGTAAATACCACTAATGAGACTGATGTCTTCTCTGCAAAAATATAAATTAAGCAAACGTGAGTACAAGGGTACTCAGCAAGACTTACATCAGAACTAACTACATATGCATCAGTATCAATGAAGGGGTTCGTGGAGTTTATTGTAGCAAGCCGGCTTTGACTCTTGGCTAATCCGTACTTCGACTACAAGTGCTTTCTTTGAGGTGGGATAGTGCACATGAGTCCACATATTCACCAATCAATACACCACTATGGATGCACTCTAGTGTCCCTACAAGAAGGCCATCCATAGCACTCACGCTTATCTTGCGTATTTTAGAAGTATCCATTTCACTTATCTATGAACCACATAAGTTCTCCAAGTAGTCCATATCCGAGGACGCGGCTATTCGAATAGATTCATAACCCTGAAGGGGTGTACTTCGTCACACATTCTCCCGCCACTTACCGCCATGTGCTCGTAAAAAGGCACCTCAGCAACCTTCAAGCGGAAGCCCAGCGAGGGAGTGGGCCACGACCTGACTAACCACACAAGACTCTAGTCCAGGTTTATCGCCTATTTGAGACTGAGCCCGCAAGGAAGTCCGGCCAAAGTTTCCTCAACGGCCCTAAACGATGTGTAGAGGGTTCCCAAGCCCACCTCGACGAATGGTACTATGCTTGGTACACCGGGCCACGATGCCTAGTCTGTCCCAAGCCCATCTATACAGGGGTGCCACTCGGTAGACTACTAGCATGTCCTACAAACACCAGAAACTAGTTGCAACTCCTGGACAAAGATCAAGTCGATTAATAAGTCGAGAGAGTCAATTAAGGATCCCAATGTGCGGTAGTAGCTAGTCTTGGCTAACATACACATAACTCAGTTCCTACGGACAGTCCCAATGAGACAACCCGCCATGTACTCCTACATGGCCTCTCATCGCTACCTTTACCAAATCGTGTTCACACACTTAGCTCTCACACAGTAGGACATGAACACATCCATTTCGATTCATCACTCAGATGGATCATACCCGACACAACTCTAAGCATAGCAGACACAGTAAGCAAGCATGGATGAGTAAGCACAACAAGGCTCAAGCAGTTGCTACTCATGCTAAGTTGTTTCAACTATTTATTGTGGCAAAGATAGGTCATGCAAAGGAATGGGTTCAACTATCGAGAACATGTAACAGTTGAATTGTTGTCGTCCTAATGCAGTAAAAGAGAGCAGGAGTGAGAGAGTGGGTTCATATCAATATGCTCAAGGGGGTTTGCTTGCCTGACATTCCTAAAGATAATGCTTCTCTTCATTAGTGTCAACGGTCACAACACCGGAACCATCATCTACCAAGAGGGAACAAACACCCGCAAACAGGAAAGGAACACATTCAATGCAATGCAACAACCATGATGCATGATATGATATGTTAAGGTACTGAACTAACCTAGAGGAATAATTAGACAAGTTAATTGAAGTGGAATTCAAACAAGTTTGAATTCCAATTCCAAATGATATTTCCTATATTGCCCTAATCATAAAATGTCCTACTTGGTGATGTTAACTTGTTCAAACATGCATGATCATGGCATAAATAGATTCATTGAATTTTTTTGATCATTTTTCATATATAAATTATTTTCATCTGACTTACAGATTATTTCTATGATTTTTTTGAAGTTTTAAATATTTTATGTAAATAAATAAATTCATAAAGAAATTACTACGTTAGCATTGCGTCAGCAGTCAACAGGGTCAGGTCTAGGTCAAACCTGACTAGTGGGGCCCACAGGTCAGTCTCTCAGGGCTGACTAGTGTCACTGGCAGGTGGGACCCTATGGTCAGTGACTTCGGGATTAATCCCTAGTTGACCCGGGGTTTGACTCGGGCTAGGGCCCACTGTCAGCCATGCCGGCGGCTAGCCGCCGGCGACCATAAACTACAGCGGTGACTCGCCGGACTTGCACTTTCGGTGGCCATCTGGTGCGCTAAGGGCACCGGGAGGTAGCCTGCGCACGAGCACATCCGGTGGGGCAACAGAGGGGCTCGGAGGCCACCGGAGTTACAGCCGGCGACGAGCTGAGCAGCGGTGGGATTCGGGCAGCAAGGGGGCAACGACTACGGTGAGGGGCAGGCCGCTGGGTTTGGGGGAATCAACTCAGGAGCTCACCGCGGGTCGGACGAGGCAGACGGCAAGCATGGGGAGGCAGCGAGGCGAACGCATGGTCACCGGCGATCTTCGGCATTCGGGGATGGAAATGGCAACACTGGCGAGGAGGGAGGCCGCCCGAGGTTGAATCCGCTGGTGAGGAGGATCAGGGCGGCACTGTGGAGGTCTTGGCCGGCTCTGGGCGAGAGGGAGCGGCAGCAGTTGTGGCAGCAAGCTAGTGGATGGTCGGCCATGGCGAGTAGAGGCAAGGGAGAGAGCAAGGGGGCGCGAGACGAGCGTCGGCTCGATCCATATGAGTCCCCAGGTTCCATCCACATGTCCACCTGCTCGGCAGCAAGCGTGCCCACGCGCGGTGATCATGCGCGCGCGTCCTTGTGGCGCGGGGAAGAGGACGACTAGCGTCGGCGTCGAGCTAGGCTAGGCCTTCTATAGGAACAGGCCAGGTAAGCTCCCTTTCTTTACTCATTTTGTTTTTTTCTTTTCTAATTTCTGGTCATTGTTGTTATTTGTTTGGGCAAAAATCCTAAAGTAATTAATCCTGAAATAATTTCTAGGGTTTATACATATTATTTTGAGGCCCCACAATAATTTCTAGAACTTTTGGAAAACAAAAATAGTTTAACATTTTAATGGTTAGTTTCAGCAGCATGTTTGGTTTATTAGATGTGTCAAATGGTTTGGTTAAATGTGCAACACATCTAGCATGTTGTTCCCAAAATTTATCAGACATGTTGGACATTTTTATGGGCATTTTGGAAACACCACAAATTTCAATTATTGGGATTGGTTTATTAAGGGCAGTGCTAAGGTTTACCAATCCCTATTTCAAGTTCATTTGAAGTTAAACATGATGCCATAAATGCTCAATGATGCAATGACAGGCAAGGCTAGCTAGGGTTGTGACACTACGTACACCGAACGTTTGCTTCCATCTAGAAACGAGAAATAAAACTACATTGTGGGTATGAAGAGGATAGCTTTGCATGATATAGGAGAACTAAAATATCAAAATAGGTGATGTTATAATAATATTACAAGAGCGGTGTTGTTATCGGTGTGGAATAATGATGGGTCGGTGTGCGGAATTATCCTAGGAAATTGTTAACAAGATCGGAAATCATTATTGCAATTTATATGAGGGAGAGGCATAAGCTAACATAGTTTCTCTACTTGGATCATATGCACTTATGATTGGAACTCTAGCAAGCATCCGCAACTACTAAAGATCATTAAGGTAAAACCCAACCATAGAATTAAAGCATCAAGTCCCCTTTATCCCATACGCAAACAACCTACTTACTCGGGTCTGTGCTTCTGTCACTCACTCCACCCACCATGAGCGAATCATAAACATATTGCAAACCCTACAGCGGGGATCCCTCATGTGTGTGCGGCACGGAAGGCACCATAGGACATCACTAATACTAAAACATGTAACTCAAACCAATCTAGATCATCAATCAACCGAAAGGACAAAAGTAATCTACTCAAAACATCATAGGATGGCAACACATCATTGGATAATAATATGTAGCATAAAGCACCATGTTCAAGTAGGTGATTACAGCGGGCTGCGGGAGAGTGGACCGCTAAAAAGAGATGAGGATGGTGATTTTGATGAAGACGGTCACCGCGGCGATGGTTCCCCCGATGGCACTCCGGCACCACCGAGAGAGAGGGGGAGAGGTTCTCCCCCTCGTGATTCCTCCTCCATGGCCTCCCCCTCTATGGGGAGAGGTTCTCCCTCTGGTCCATGGACTCCATGGTGTTGATGGCCCCTCCGGGACGATAAAGATGGCCTCCGGTGATGGTGACCCCCTTCGGCAGGGTGCCAGAGAGTACCAAGATTGGTTTTTCGTGGCTCTGGAGGTGTGCGGCGGTGGAAGTCCCGATCTAGGTTATTTTTCGGATGTTTTGGAATATTTTGAGGATTTATAGAGCTGAGAGGGAGGTCGGTGGACTCCCTAGGGGCCCACAAGCCTGGTGACCGTGGCCAGGGGGTTGTCGTGCCCCTGGGGCTAGTGGCCTCCTCGGCCTTCCTATCGGGTGGCTCTTCGCTCCAGTATTTTTTATATTTTCCAAAAATATTCTCCATAAATTTTTAGCTCATTCCCAAAACTTTTTTTCTGCACAAAAACAACACCACGGTAATTCTGCTGAAAACAGCATCAGTCCGGGTTAGTTCTAGTAAAATCATATCAAAATCATATAGAATTTTTGCAAACATGGCATGAATACTTCATAAAATATAGATACGTTGGAGACGTATCAGCATCCCCAAGCTTAATTCCTGCTCGTCCTCGAGTAGGTAAATGATAAAAGAAATAATTTATGAAATGTGAATGCTAGCAAGTGCACAAGTTTGATCATGACAATTCCAATCACTTTTTCTAGCATCAATATGTATCATAAATAGTAGCTCATCTCATAAAACTTCTCATGATCGAGTAACAAGCTATTCACATGTTAAAGTATAGACCAGAAAACTTCTTAAAAACTAAAAAACCATATTCCTAGTCATCGAACAATTGCAATTCATCTTATTTTCAGGAAGGGTATATGTAAGAGCTTCGATTTAGCAAATTCCACATACTCAACTATCATATAGTCTTCCATGATTGTTGGCACTCAAAGCATATTTTTAGAACAAATGGCATCCATCGAACACAGAGAAAGATAGGGGCTTAATAATAGATAATTGTCAACTTATTTATCGAATAGATAATTGTCAACAATAATAATTCATGATAAAATATATTTGTGTGGATATATATATGTCTAGATCATTCCCCAACACATGACGCTTGTCAAGAGATAAAGGTGAAATATAGGAAGTGGTGAAGATCACCATGACTCCTGCATAAAGGAAGTACTAGAAAATAAATGATCGGCCCTTCGCAGAGGGAAGCACAGGTTGTCATGCGCTTTTTATTTTTGGATGTGCAAACTCTTAATGCAAAGGAACGTCACGTTGTATTGCCCTTTGTGATAGCAACCTTTATTATGCAGTCCTTCACTTTTATTTCTTTGTCATCACAAATTCATACAATGCTTATTTTCCATTACAATAAAATATCTTACATATTTAGGAGCAATTTTTACTGCTTTTTGCACCGATAACAACTTACTCGAAGGATCTTGTTCAATCCATAGGTAGGTATAGTGGACTCTTATGGCGAAACTGGTTTAATGGTGTTTGCATGCACAAGTAGTATTTCTGCTTGGTGCGGAAGTTTTGGCTAGTATGGCGTGGAAGCAAGCATCACATGTTGGAGGATCCACAACAATATAACTTCTATACAAATATACCCAAACATAACTCATTAAGTCGTCTTCCTTGTCCAACTTCAACTAATTTGCTCAAGTTTGAAAATAGTTAATGGGTATTCACAATCATATAAGATGTCCAAGATAGTATATTTATATGTGGAATCTCTCTTCCTTCAATATTCTTTCATCAATTGTTCATGTGACCAATGCGGTGTTTGCTAACTTTCAATAAATTTCACCACCTATACCTATTATTTTTGAAGTCACTACTCCCCATGGGATAAGTATATGAAGCATTTTTAATTTCAGGTATTAAATTCATTCAACCATTTACTCATAGGATATAAGTGAAGCACGAGAGTGAATGACAAACTACTCCAAAAAGATATAAGTGAAGATCAACGCATAGTTAATTAGATAAATATCCATGTGGGGACTCTCTCTTATTCAAAATTTCAGATCCAATGATTTTATTGAAACAGCAAACAAAATAAAAATGGCACTCCAATAATAGCATGCATCATGTGAACGAATAAAATTTAGGCTCAAGATAGGCTAACCGATAATTCCTGATGAAGAGAGCTGGGACACATAGCATCCCCAAGCTTAGATACTTGAGAGTTCTTGAAATATTTTCTTGGGGTGCCTTGGGAATCCCCAATCTTGAGCTTTTGTATCTTGTTCAATCCTCTCATATCCCGGTTTCACCTATTCCCAAAAACTTCATCCACACAAAACTCAAAAAGAACTCGTGAGATAGGTTAGTACACATAAGAACAAATCAACACTTCATGTACTTCCAAGACAAGTTGCACAATAATTTTCAAACATTAGGTACTATATACTATCATTTCCAGCATTTATATCTACCAATATAGGCTGTGGAAACTATAGCATAAGTAGATAGCAAAACTATGACAGCAATCTGTCCAAACAGAATAGTCTATAGTAATTTTTAAACCAGTGTACCTATGGAACTCTATCAATTATGAAAATTTAGAACATGCTAAGTAATTTATATGAAAATAGTGTGTAAAAATTTCAGACACTTTCAATTTTCCAGTAAAATATGAAAGTTCAAAACTATAGCAAAAGTTTCTGTTTTTTACACAACACACATAAAACATGCAATGCAAGCATCCTAAGGCAATAATTGGAACCTTTTTATTGAAAACCAAGATTATGAATAACACCTCACGTAGAAAATAACATAATTTGACGCTCTAAGCAAAACTCATATTATGTGACGAATAAAAATATAGCTCCAAGTAAGATATACCGATAGTGTTGAAGACGAAAGAGGGATGCCTTCCGGGGCATCCCCAAGCATAGAAGCTTGAGTGTTCCTTTATTTTCACCTTGGGGGTGCCTTGGTCATACCCAAGCTTGTGTTCTTGTCACTTTTTATTCCTCTCGTATAGGTATCTCACCCAAAACTTGAAAACATCAATCACACAAAACTTAACGGAACTTCGTGAGAACGGTTAGTGTAATAAGGATAAATCATTCACTGAGGTAATGTAAAGACAAGGTTAATAAGTGTTCCCCCATGATACCTACTGTATTATATCATTCCCATAATTTATATTACTCAATATAAGCTATAGGAACACTTGAAACAAGCAAACTATGCATGCAAAACAGAATATGTCAAAAACAGAATAGTCTGTAAATATTTGAATGATCACCATACTTCCATGACTCTAAAAATTCTAAAAAATTAGTACATATCACAGAATTTTCATGTAAATGTTTTGTAAAATTTTCATAATTTTTTGACTCTCCAGTAAAATCAGACAATTCAAATACTGGACGCAAAACTTTCTGTTTTTCACAGAATCAAACAAGCAACTATCTGCACTATCCCAAAGGATTTACTTGACACTTTATTGAAATGAAAGGCACAAAACATGATTAATGCAGTATATTAATCATGTTAACACATCAACACGTAAAGTAAAAGTATTTGTTTGTCTCCCAACAAGCGCTTTTCTTTAATGCCTTTTTAGCTAGGCATGAAATTACAATGATACTCTTCCAAGCCAAATTCCGATGATCATTATATTCATACACTAAAAGATATAAGTGAAGTTCATAGATCATTCTTAATTAATATATGTTAACCAACATCCAATCTCAAAATATATAAGTGAAGCATACGAAGCATTCTATAAAGCTATACTCAAAAGATTTAAGTGAAGCACTAAAGAGCATTCTATAAAGCCATACTCACAAAATTTAAGTGAAGCACAAAGAGCATTCTACAAATCCATACTCAAAATATTTCAGTGAAGAACAAAGATCATTCTACAAATCCATCAAGGACTATCTCATAATAGAAGGGAGCATTAAAGACTCATATCATGTGGAGGAAACAAAAACCGAAGTATACCGATAATTGTTGAAGAATAAAGATGGGATGCCTTTCGGGGCATCCCCACGCTTAGGTTCTTGAGTCTCCTTTAAATATTTACTTGGGTTGCCTTGCGAATCCCAAGCTTTAAATCTTGTCTCATTGTATTCTTCTTATATCGATACCTCCGCGATCTTCGAACACTTCATTCATATAAAACTTAACAAAACCCTTGTGAGATCCGTTAGTATAATAAAGCAAATTACAACTTTAATTAATGTTGTGAACTCATTCCAAATTCATATTAGCATTATATCTACTGTATTCCCACTTCACCATGGTTCATAGCCCCCCAATACAAGCCATATATTCATCAAAAAGAGAACAATGCATAGAAAACAAAATGTGTTAAAAACAGGACATTCTTTAGTAATCTGAACACTTCGTATACTTCTGTAACTCAAAAATTCTGAAATTTTTGGAAAAATAAAAAAATACATTTAATTTATGTGTTAAATTTTTAGAAAATGTTGACATTTCAGTAAAAAAATGTAAATTCACGCACTACAGCCAAAGTTTCTGTCTTTGCACTCCACACACCAAACAAGCAATCTAATCATCCTAAAAGCAAATGTTGGCACATTACTTTTATAATACAATGGATATATACAAGGTGATAATTATTTTACAAAAGCTTCCATGAAAAATTCTACATTTTTTCCATGAGCATGAACACAAGTGTTCAAGGTCGACCCTTACTTCTCAAGTGCACAACCTTCCAATCACTTCTCTTTTTGAAAAACTTAGGCAAAAGGGGCAAGTAACTGTTTTTGCATTTTTTTTGTTTCACCCACAACTACAGAAAATAAAAAGGGAAAACAAAATCTATTTAGTGAAGAAAGCAAACAAGCATACACAAGAATATCAACCCCACGCTATTGCTCCCCGGCAACGGCGCCAGAAAAGAGCTTGATAATCCCCAAGTGCAAGGAATCATCATATCAATTTCCAAAGGTGGAAGTGATATGTATGAAGTGTAGAACTCACAAGGAGCTAAAGGTAGGATCAATCTTCTCTCAAGTCCTATCTGCCACCGATACAACTCTATGTACACCGAACGTTTGCTTCCATCTAGAAACGAGAAATAAAATTACGTTGTGGGTATGAAGAGGATAGCTTTGCATGATATCGAAGAAGTAAAATATAAAAATAGGCACTGTTATCATAATATTACAATATATTACAAATAGCGAGTGTGGAATAATTATGGGTCGGTGTGCGGAGTTATCCTAGGACATTATTAACAAGATCGGAAATCATTATTGCAATTTTATATGAGGGAGAGGCATAAGTTAACATACTTTCTCTACTTGGATCATATGCACTTATGATTGGAACTCTAGCAAGCATCCGCAACTACTAAAGATCATTAAGATAAAACCCAACCATAGCATTAAAGCATCAGGTCCCCTTTATCCCATACGCAAACAACCTACTTACTCGGGTTTGAGCTTCTGTCACTCATGCCACCCACCATAAGCAAATCATAAAAATATTGCAAACCCTACAACAGGGATCCCTCACGTGTGCGCGACACGGAAGGTGCCATAGGACAGCACCAACAATAAAACATGCAACTCAAACCAATCTAGATCATCAATCAACCCAAAGGACAAAAGTAATCTACTCAGAACATCATAGGATGGCAACACATCATTAGATCATAATATGTAGCATAAAGTACCATGTTCAAGTAGGTGATTACAGTGGGGTGCGGGAGAGTGTACCGCTAAAAAGAGATGAGGATGGTGATGAAGAAGGTGATTTTGATGAAGACGGTCACCGCGGCGATGGTTCCCCCGATGGCACTCCGACACCACCGGGAGAGAGGGGGAGAGGTTGTCCCCCTCGTGCTTCCTCCTCCATGGCCTCCCCCTCTATGGATAGAGGTTCTCCCTCTAGTCCATGGCCTCCATGGTGTTGATGGCCCCTCCGGGACGATGAAGATGGCCTTCGGTGATGGTGAACCCCTCCGGCAGGGTGCCGGAGAGGGCCAAAATTTGTTTTTCGTGGCTCTGGAGGTGTGCGGCGGCGGAACTCTCGATCTAGGTTATTTTTCAAAGGTTTTGGAATATTTGAGGATTTATAGAGCTGAGAGGGAGGTCGGTGGACTCCCGAGGGGCCCACAAGCCTGGTGGCCGCGGCCAGGGGGGTGGCACGCCCCTAGGCTTATGGCCTCCTCGGCCTTCCTCTCGGGTGACTCTTCGCTCCAGTATTTTTTATATTTTCCAAAAATATTCTCTATAAATTTTTATCTCGTTCTGAGAACTTTTATTTCTGCACAAAAACAACACTACGGCAATTCTGCTGAAAACAGCGTCAGACTGGGTTAGTTCTAGTAAAATCATATCAAAATCATATAGAATTATTGCAAACATGGCATGAATACTTCATAAATTATAGATACGTTGGAGACGTATCATTTCACAATCTTGGGAAAGAATGAAGTTGATGCTAAGAAATTGTCCCACTCATGGTTTAAATCTTTGGATGATCATACAATTTTTTATGCTGGATTGAATTTTGTCTATAGAAATCTTTTAGATTCTGCCGCAGGTGGTACTTTTATGGAAACTACTTTGGATAAGCTACTAAATTTTTAGATAATATTATGGCAAATTCCTAGTAAAAAAGTGAATTCGGTAGAAGAAATTAATACTTTGAGTCAAAAAGGCGATGTTCTTATGAAGTTGGTTGCTAGTAAAAATGCTCCTATAGATCTTAATGTTGTGCCTTTGTCTACTTTGATTGAGAAAAATAGTGATTCCGTAGATGTGAATTTCATCTCACGAAACAATTTTAATAACAATGCTTATAGAGGTAATTTTAATCCTAGGCCTTTTCCTGGAAGTTCCGCTAATAATTATGGTAATTCCTATGGTCATTATTATGATAATAATAATAATAGGAACACCTCTGATATTGAGAGTAATTTTAAAGAATTTGTCAATGCGCAAAAGTCTTTCAACACTACGATAGAAGAAAACTTGAATAAGATTGATGATATGTCTAGAAGCATTGATATAATTTCCCATGATGTAGAAAATCTTAAGTTGAATGCTTTTCCATAAAAGATTAATGAATCAATTGCTTTATATGTTTCTATGGATGAAACTAAGAAAAGAACCGCTATGCTTAGAGCTAAAAGTGAATTCTTAGAAAAAGTGTTTTCTAGCGATTACTTTCATAACAATGATGAAGATCTTAAAATGATTGGTGTTTGCCCTATTGATTCCTTCTTTAGTAATGTTAAAATTGGTGATAAAGGGACTAAAGAAGAGTCAAACTTTAGTTAGAGGGTGTCCTAATGATTTGGAGGGTGTAAATCTTGATGAAAATTTTGATAAAAGTTGGTTTCGTTAGGTCAAAACTTTAACTAGTGATGTGACCACTATTTTTTATTACAAAGACTTTAATTATGAGAGTTGATCCTTAGTTGAATGTCTTTGTTTGCTTCAATCCATGGTAAATTCACCCCATGCTTATGATCAAAATAAAGCTTTTACTAAACATATTGTTGATGCGATGATGAAATCCTTAGAAACAATAGTTGGAATTAGATATTTCAATTCCTAGAAAATAGCATGATGATTGGGAACCTACCATTAAAGTAAAGATTAAAAATTATGAATGCTTTGCTTTGTGTGATTTGGGTGCTAGTGTTTCCACAATTCGTAAATCTGTACATGATGTGCTTGGTCTTACCAATATTGAAGAATGTTCTCTTAATTTGCACTTGGCAGATTCTACTATTAAAAAGCCTTTACGAAGAACTAATGATGTTCTTATTATTGCACATGGAATCTATGTGTCCATTGATTTTATTGTTCTTGATATTGATTGTAATCCGTCTTGTCCCATCATACTTGGTAGACCGTTTTTACGCACTATAAGTGTCATGATTGATATGAAAGAAGGCAACATTAAATTTTAGTTTCCACTTAGAAAGGGTATGGAACACTTCCCTAGAACAATAATTAAGCCACCATATGAATCAATCACAAGGGCCATCTATGGAGTGAAAAGTAAGGATGACAATACTTGAATCTATGTGTTATGCCTAGCTAGGGGCGTAAAACTATAGCGCTTGTTGGGAGGCAACCCAATGAATAAAATATTTTTATCTTTTCCTTTATGTTTTTAGGTGTTTGCACAATTATGCATCTGTTAAGATTTTGTTTATTATGTTTTAATTAGTGTTGGTGCCAAGTAAAGCCTTTAGGATGATTCATAAGATGAGTAGAAACAATGATGAATGTGATACAGAAACTTTGTCTCCAGTGCACGAATTTTAATTTTTACTGGAACGTTATAATGTCTGAAATTTCAACAGAGTAGTTATCTACAAATTATTTTAGTTTTCCTAATTCTTAACAATTTTTAGAGTTACACAAGTATGGGTAGAGTACAGATTACTATAGACTATTCTGTCTGAAACAGATTATGTTGTCGTTGCATTGTGTCCTTGTTCTGATTAATCTATGGATTGTATTGGAGGGTATAAGTCATGGTAAAGTTAGAATAATGTAAATATAATGCAAGAATAAAATATGAATGGGTTTACAACATCACTTAAAGTTTTAATTTGCTTTATTATACTAACGGATCTCACGAGAATTTTGTCAAGTTTTGTGTGATCGAAGTTTTCATGTTTTGGGTGGGATCATGAGGAATGAAGGAATAAGGAGTAAGAAGAGACTAAAATTGGGGATTCTACAGAACCCCAAGATATTATCCAAAGAGTAATAGGCAACTAAGCTTGGGGATGCCCCAAGTGGAATCCCCTCTTTCTTCTAACAACCATCGGTATTTTACTTCAAACTATATTTTTATTCATCACACATCATGAGTTTTTCTTGTAGCGTCTTGTAGCTTTTATCTATTTGCTTTTTATCCTTGATGCACAAACCTATTTTAGAGAGCCAAAATTATTACATGATTTTCTATAATTGCTCTATATGCTTCACTTAAATCTATTGAGCTGTGAAATTGCTCTAGTGCTTCACTTATATCTTTTTGAGCACGACATGGTTTTACATGTTTGAAGAAATGCTCTGATGTTTCACTTATATTATTTTAAGAGTTAGTAATTTTGAAGAAATCCTCTCATGCTTCACTTATATTATTTTGAGAGATGAAACTTTTATGCTCATGTTCTTCATTTATATCCATGTGATCTTGTCAAAAACAATGGAAATATATGAAACTAATCCCAAAGTGATAGATATTCAAGAGGGATATAATAAAAACTTTCTTGAGGACCATTGGACAAATTAAACTTTCTTCTGTAATAGTTTTGAGACTTGACGATATTAATATGTAAGTTATGTTAATGAGTAATTATGCTTAGTATGAATATTGATGTTAGGTTTGTGATTCGCAATGCATGCACGAAAGTCAATAGTTGTGCTACGAAATTACATCCTACTTATGGTGCATTATTCGGTGTTAGTTATGCTTAATGCTCGCTTATGTGATTTTTCGTTTCTTTTTTGGATGCTTCTCAATCTATTTGCTAGCCTTCACATGTACTAAGTAGAAATACTACTTGTGCATCCAAAATCTTTAAACCCTGTTTTGCCATATGAGTCTATCATACCTACCTATATACGGTATTTCCATGCCGTTCTAAGAAAATTGGTATGTGTCATCTCTTAATTTTAAAATAAATTTTCCTTTTTCTGTGCTCGCACCGCTCATGAAACGGTAGGGGTGACTCATATTTTTCCATGCTTGATGTGTTATTCTCAAGATGAGTGTTTATTCACTTGTCATTGCATGACAGTATGGATGTAATAGGGATGCCCGTTCCCGAAATGAAAGAAAGAATGAATTTTTTACTTTATGTTGTCAAATAATAAATTACTTGGAAAGTGTTGGTACGGAAGGCAACCGTGGATTCGGCTAGCCATGGAAAGTGAAAGTATAGTTGAAAAAGGAATTAACTTTAGTTTTTGTTTGGGAACCGCTTATGATGTATCTAGCATGGAAAGATATTGAAATCTCTCGGTCATTTTCATTGACACGAAAGGCATGCCACCCAAAATATTTTTCTCTATCAATTTCAACCTTCAGCTCTGGCTCCTTTACAAATCCCTACTTGCCTCTGCAAAGGTCTTATCTATTTACTTTATGCAATTTTTTATTTTCAATTTGAGTCTCCATCCTCTCTTATAAATCACCAACTAGGAGGCACTATGATCGTACTTGAGCATGAGGTGTATCTAATATTTGAGTGTGTTTCATGAATGGATCAATGATTGAGCATGATGGGCTAGGGATAACTTGCTTTAGTGTTGATATTTTGAAAGACATGGTTGCTTGTTGATATGCTTGAGTATTAAAGTTTTTAGGTCAAAACTAGAATATTGCTTTTAACCATCTAAAAGTCCAAATGTCCATGCTACAAAGAAAAGAATATGTGATGAGCATCTTAGTTAGCATTCCACATCAAAAATTCTGTTTTTATCATTTACCTACTTGAGGACGAGTTGGAATTAAGCTTGGGGATGCTGATACGTCTCCAATGTATCTATATTTTTTGCTTGTTTCATGCGTTATATTATCATTTAGATGTTTTACAATCATTTTATAGCAAATTTATAGCATTTTTTGGGACTAACCTATTGACATAGTGCCAGAGTGTCAGTTGCTGTTTTTGCTTGTTTTTTCCTTTGCAAAAAATCAGTACCAAACGAAGCCCAAACACCGCGAAACTTTTGGAGATTTTTTTGGACCAGAAGACACCATAGGCCAGACATGTGCCAAAGAGGAGGCCCGAGGTGGGGAACACCCACCAGGGCGCGCCAGAGGCCCCCAGCGTGGCCTGGTGGGTGGTGCCCACCTTAGGACCCCCCCTCCACTAACTATCACCCTTATAAATTCACAAATATTCAGAAAACCATGGAGGAGTCAACGAAACAGAATTCCAGCCGCAACAAGTTCCAGAACCTCGAGATCCAATCTAACACCATCACAAAGGGGTTCATCTTCATCATAGGTGCCTCTCCCGATAATGCATGAGTAGTCTACCATAGACCTACGGGTCCGTAGGCAGTAGCTAGATGGCTTCCTCTCTCTCTTATGATTCTCAATAAAATGGTCTCTTGGAGATCTATTTGGTGTAATGACTTTTGCGGTGTGTTTGCTGGGATCTGATGAATTTTGAGTTCATGATCAGTTTCTATCCATGAATATGATTTGAGTCTTCTTTGATATCTTATTTGCATGATTACTTATAGCCTGGTATTTCATCTTCGAGTCTGTGGTTTAGTTAGGCCAACTAGATCGATTTTTCTTGCCATGGTAAGAGGTGGTTTGTGATGGGTTCGATCTGGCGGTGTTCTTTCCCAGTGACTGAAGGGGCAGCAAGGCACACATGTATCGTTGCCATTAAGGATAAAAAGATGGGATCTATTCCTACATGAGTAGATCTTGCCTACATCATGTCACCGTTCTTATTGCATTACTCCGTTTCCTCATGAACTTAATACACTAGATGCATGCTGGATATATAGCAGTCGATGTGTGGAGTAATAGAAGTATATGTAGAATCGTTTCAATCTAGTTATCTTGTTAGTGATGCCTATATAATGATCATTGCCTAGATATCATCATGATTATTTGATCTTCTATCAATTGTGCAACGGTAATTTGTTCACCCACCGTGTGCTATACTCATGAGAGAAGCAACTAGTGAAACCTACGGCCCTTGGGTGTACTTTTCCAACATATTGCTTTAAGATCTACTAGTTTGTTGTTTTTTCAGATCTATTAATATAAAAAATACCTTGCTTTACTTTTTGTTTACTTATTTTATTTTGTGTTCTTGCGATATCTATTTGCCAAAACTATCACTACCTAATCTATCTTTTTACCATTGAGAGCTTGACAACCTCTCTTACGCATCGGGTTGCAAGTTTTTGTTATTTGTCTGCAGGTGTTGTTTACATAGGTGCGTGATCTTCCTCTACGGATTGATACCTTGGTTTCACAACTAAGGGAAATACTTACCGTCGTTGTGTTGTATCATCCCTTGTCTTTGGGGAAATACCGACGCAATCTCAAGCCACGTGAAGGTCTCGTATTGCTCTCCCTCGAGGCGTAATGGAGGAGCCAAATCCTTGTGGCATACTTTGACACTCGCCAACAAAACCTTGAAGGTGCCACCGGGGGTCTGTCGGTCGTGCAACAAGCGTTCCTTGGGCTTCTTTATCATCGTGGTTCCCACGTCCACCTTCTAGCCGTTCATCATTTACATTATGGTGCACGGGGTTTCATCGGGCTGTAAAGACATGTCTGCGGCTTCATACATCCGAAAGGCAACGAAAGCACAAGATTATAGAGATGTTGGTTCAACACATAGTTACTGTGAGGGCGTCGATCTCAGCCAAAGTAGAAGTCCCACCTCGCGCGCTAGAGACGGAGGATGGGCTGCTATGAGTGGGTGAGAGACCTTGTGCGGTAGAAGCAAAAAGTGCTGGTGATGCAATGTTGACAGAGTTGCTCCTGACGACGCTTGGCATGGGAAAGTCTTGTGGCTCTTTGTTTGGGTGTTTCCTCAAAAACTTGAGAACAGACGGAACCAAGCCTTCAATCGAATATAGCAATTCAACTCTATAGGTAGCTAATGCTTCCTTGTCTGCCACTCTAACAACCTCGGATTTCATGACTTCTTGGGTCTCAGCTGCTCCTTTTGTCGACCGCAAGCGCCAGCTCTGATTGATGTTCACCTGAATAAACTTTCTTCTTTGCCTTCTGACCTCTGTTTCCTCATGGTAGTAGTACTTCCATGTGGCGCCGTATCCGACCCATTGCACACGTCCATACGAAGGATGCTTGACCAGAGGGAGTCCCTTCAGTATGTTCAAGGGCCGGTTGAGAGAGGTGTCCCACATGGGCCGTGCTGATGACTGAGACGAGGAGTCGCTTTCGGTAGCAAGCTTGTGTTGCTCTTTCTGCAAAAGGAATACTAATCGTTTACAAATGTTACTACAATGTGTAGTCGAATTGATTAGAAGCTAATATAAGGTGGTAATTACCAGTATTATTATCAACTCCCTCGTGTGCTCGTCTGTGTAGAAACCTTTTTTTATTTTCCCCACCTGTACCAAGCCCTAATGAATCCATGCTCCAGCTGGTCGGTGAACTCCATCAAGGTCTGGGATCCCAAGGGCTTCATGTTCTACGTCCTAGTTATGCTATATGGGTTTCTTGCCAATGTAACCATGGCTTCTGAGGCAGTGGTTCCTAGTGTTACTCTGCTGAAGCCCTTTGAATTTCTCGAATATACACTTGGCATGTTCGATAGCGCAAGTTTCCTTGGATTTTTCGTAGTCCTCTTCCGAAACTGTGGGATTTTTCACAAAAATCTTGGAGTAGGGTTCTTTCTTGTCAATCTATTGTTTCACCCTGACTTTCTCGGCAGACAATGCGCTTCTGAACTTCCCCATGGCGGTGTTGTTTATCTTCTTCATGGAAGCATCTTCCCACAGAAGTTTCCTTTCATCTCTGGTGCAACTTCCTTAGGAGGAGGTGCTCCATATTTTTTGGTTTGCCCCTTAAGTCCGTGGTGTTGATGCTAGTGACATCCAGTAGGATGCATGCGAGTTGGTTGTTGTAGTTCTTGCGAGCTTCCTCCGTCTCTCTTGGCTCAAATTTGCCGAGGTGTACCGTTGTGACCACCAGTCTGCCGGTGCCGAGCTTGTTAAGTTTTCTATCCTTGTACCCTTCTCCTTCGGCCATGTGGTGTCGGTGTCAGCGGAATTAGCACCATCCGTTGTGACATAAGGGCCCTCCAAACCGGCATCTGTCTGACTACACAAAAACTCGAGGCAATCTTGTTCATGGTATAAGGGATCGTCAACCTCATGATGATCAGAAGTCCTGGCTTTGTCATTGTTCATCATGTTTCCTATGTACAGTTAAGTTTGCTTGTTTAACTCTCAAACTATAATAAATAAATAATCAATGACATAAAAACAGCCCATGGTTTGCCAAAATGCCATTTCATTTTGTCCCGGCAATTCTCGGACACTCGATATGTCCTAATTCTAGCACAAGTCATGCCAAAATTCACAAAAAATTTCGGCATGACCTTTGCTAAAAAGTGGACATATTGAGAGTGTGAAATTTGCCGGAACGGAAATGAATCAACAATCCAGCAAAACATAGGCTACTCGCATAATTTTCCCTGCAAACAACAAAAGG
Source organism: Hordeum marinum (assembly GCA_022496015.1). Taxonomy (NCBI): domain Eukaryota; kingdom Viridiplantae; phylum Streptophyta; class Magnoliopsida; order Poales; family Poaceae; genus Hordeum; species Hordeum marinum. Next base: position 381,285,848 of record CM039677.1, on the reverse strand, counting down.
GCACTTGGGCACATTCATATATAAACCACTTGGTCATAATCGAGCATGTCAAATTTCCATATAAAGGGAGAGAATTACTTATTTGGTCCTTTCTTAAAGTTTGCTTTCCTATTTGGCCCAAAAAAATAATTTTCCTTATTTGACATCCAATGTCAAAATTGTTCCTTATATGACTCTTCCGTCTATTTTGACCAATAATGGTGTTGAGTGCTGCATGAAAAGACCATTCTATCCCTAATGTTATACATGGCTAAAAAACATCATTGGTTTCTTCAGCATGACAGACAGACAGACAGCCCTACAAAAATGTGTGACCTTGCACGCTCACAACCGCTTGGCATGGAGATGACAAATACTCCCTCCGTAAACTAATAGAATGGTTGTGCTAAAGTTCGCATACCGTGTTTATATTTGATGTATAGGTACAATAGTACTTTCACTGTAAACTAATATAAGAACGTTTAGATCACTAAAGAGCCAACGTATTGTTTCCTGCTGCATATGTAATACGTACGTACGTGTTATCAACCTCTTGTAAGTGCACGACGTGGTGCTGCTCCTAGCTAGCTTGCTAGCTCATCGACCTATGCCAATGCAAGTACATATGCACCAGCGACAGCTTGTTGGAGTTAATCACAATTAAATTGATTTAGTAGTTTAGTTCAACCGCTTTAGTGGAACAAATGAACGATCTTTTTTAGCCATGTATATAATTAGGAGCATAATGGTATTTTCACATTGCATTTAACACCGTTTGTGGTCACCCTAGACAAAAATGTCATATAGGGAACAAATTTTACATTGGCGGTTAAATAAGAATAAAAAACGTATTTCAGCCAAATAGGGAAGCAAATTTAAGAAAGGGCCAAATAAGGAATCCTCTACATAAAAGGACCACTTCAAGAAAATATAAAACTTGAAGAAAAATTCTTATAAAGCCTAGAGCATTGGGTCGTCAACAACTCTCTCATATTGTCCTAATTGTAACTCTCTCATGCTATCTAAAAATATATTTAGTTAACTACATTGGGTCTAAAGCAAGCTTATTTCTATATTGAATTTTTGCTCTAAACTATTTTTTTCCTCCAAAATGAATTAGATGAGCCCTAGAATTTAATGAACCCTAAACATTTGATGATCCCTAGCTAATTTGATGAACCCTAGGAATCATAGCTAGGCGAAGGTAAGGGAGGAGGAGGAGGAGGTGTAGACGTGGTAACCTTGGGTGTCGGTGGAGGTAGGGAGGAGGAGGACGTGGAAGCGGGTGAGGGCGCGTTCTTGGTGACGGGGCTCAAGCAATGGAGAGGGAGGAGGCGCGAAGACGAGGGAGGTGGCGCAGCATCAGGGTCAAGGCTCGAGAGACGGCTAGGGAGAGGGTGGAACAACGGCGATGGTGGAGCGTTGACAGGAACAGCAGCGGCACGATGACGGAAACGGCGACGGGAGGAGTGGGGATTTGGTGGAGAATTGGGGGGGAGGAGGGAAGCTCGCGCACGGGGGTGGGGGTTAGATTGAAATAGCAGTAGCGCTGGTTTCAAACCAGCGCTATAGCGAACTTAGCTATAGCACGAGTTAGAAACAATCACTACTCCTAAAGTAAGTAGCTATAGCGTGTGTAAGAAACCAGCGCTACCGCCATTCCTTTTCTTTTTTTCTTTCATTTTCTTTTTTCCTTTCTCTTTTTTCGTTTTCTTTTAATTTATTTTTCTACTCGTTTTTTATTCTATTTTCTTTCCTTTTTGTTTTACTTTTACTTTTTCTCCTTCAAAAGACGACCGAGCCGAAACCATATATATAGTGGGAAGGGGATACAATGCATATAACTAAGGCGATATATGTTACATCATTTGAACAATAACGGTTAAGTGCGTATACAACATAAATAGATAAATATAAATGATAGTTTCTCAGTGTTGACATTTTTGTTTCTGAGTGAGCTTCTTTTATTTCTTGTTCGGTGTCGAATAATTGAGCCCCCATTGTGACTTCTTGTTTTCCATGGAGTACGATATTTGTTCGGTAATGTAGCCTTCGTTCTTCTTTTGATGTATGCTTCATCGTCATCGTCATCTTCCTTCATTTGGCTGTCATATTGATTGTAGTCTTAGAAGTTGGTGACTCCATCCATTCCGGCGATACTCCTTTTGCCTCCCCTCATGACAGCACGACTCGGATTTCTTGGGTCGATTAGGAAGATGCATTGTGTCATGTGCTTAGCATGTACCCATGGCTCATTTTTGGCGATGACGTTCATAGTAGCGCTGTTGGCGTCGGGTATGGAGATGGTAGTGACAAACATGTTTTCCCTTTGTACGGACTTAGCCCATCTGACATGAAACATCGTTGCACTATGCAGTCCAGAGTAGTCAAGCTTCCAGATCTCTTCGACTCTTCCGTAGAATCTTTTAGTTGTGTTGTTGTCGGTCATGCATTCCATCGTCATCCCTGAGTTCTAGTAATCGCTCATTAAATCTTTGGCCTCCGTGTAGAACGTGTATCCCTTGATATCGTATGCCTAATAGGTCGCTAGGTTGGGTGTCGGTCCATGTGCTAAGGTGTATATGAGCAATTCGCTAGTAGAGCCCTCTTTCAAGGGATTAGCAATAACATGTTGTTTGAACCAAGGCAAGAAGCTGAGGTTGTGCTCTCTAATAACTTAGGCGCCTGTCTTGCGCAGCCCCTTGATACTTGTGATCTGCCTTGGGTTTTTCGTGAAGAGGAATGGGTTATCGCAACACAATGTGGGTAAGTATTTCCCTCAATTATGAAACCAAGGTTTATCGAACCAATAGGAATATAAATCCCCAACCATTTTAGAGGCTCCACACAAAAGAGCAAACAACTTGCACCCAACGATGGCAAGAGGGTTGTCAATCCCCTTGGTCTCATTATTTGTAAGCACGTGAGTTGTGTAGATAACTGTCGATAATCAAAAATTGCAAAATAAATAAAAGCAAATAAATGGCAGTAAGGTAATAGTAGCGTTTGTAAATATATAAGTGAATAGACTCGGGGGCATGATACATCTCCAACGTATCTATATTTTTTGCTTGTTCCATGCTGTTATATTATCAATCTTGGATGTTTTACAATCATTTTATAACAACTTTATATAATTTTATGGGACTAACCTATTGACATACTGCCAAAGTGCCAGTTGTTGTTTTTTGCTTGTTTTTTTACTTTGCAGAAACCAGTACCAAACGGAGCCCAAACTCCACATATATTTTTGGAGATTTTTTGTGGACGAGAAGAACCAGGATGGGGCAAACAACCACCAAAGAGGGGGCCAGGGTGGCCAACCTCCACCAGGGCGTGCTAGAGGCCCCTAGCATGGCCTAGTGGAGCGTTCCCACCTTAGGACTCTCCTTAACTGACTATTCGCCCTATAAATTCCCAAATATTCAGAAAACACTAGAGGAGTCGACGAAACACAATTCCAGCCGCCGCAAGTTCCAGAACCTTGATATCCAATCTAACACCATCATAGAGGGATCCACCGTCTTCATGGGTGCTTCTCCGATGATGCGTGAGTAGTCCACCATAGACCTACAGGTCCATAGGCAGTAGCTTGATGGCTTCCTCTCTCTCTCTCTCTATGATTCTCAATACAATGTTCTCTTGGAGATGTGTTTGATGTAATGACTTTTGCGGTGTGTTTGTTGGGATCCAATGAATTTTGAGTTCATGATCAGTTTCTATCCATGAATATGATTTGATTCTTCTTTGATCTCTTATTTGCATGATTTTTTTATAGCCTCGTATTTCTTCTTCGAATCTTTGGTTTAGTTAGGCCAACTAGATTGATTTTTCTTGCCATGGGAAGAGGTGCTTTGTGATGGGTTCGATCTTGCAGTGTTGTTTCCCATGGACAGAAGGGGTGGCAAGGCACGCATGTATCGCTGAAATTAAGTATAAAAATATGGGGTCTATTCCTACATGAATAGATCTTGTCTACATCATGTCACTGTTCTTATTGCATTACTCCGTTTTCCCATGAACTTAATACACTACATGCATGCTGGATAGCGATCGATGTGTGGAGTAATAGAAGTAGATGTAGAATCATTTTGGTCTACTTATCTTGGACGTGATGCCTATATAACGATCATTGCCTGGATATCGTCATGATTATTTGATCTTCTGTCAATTTCCCAACAGTAATTTGTTCACCCACCATGGGTTATACTCCTGAGAGAAGCCACTAGTGAAACCTACGACCCCCAGGTCTACTTTTCCAACATATTGCTTTCCGATCTACTATTTTGCCTTTTTGTTTTCAGATCTATTAATCCAAAAAAACCAAAAATACCTTGTTGCATTTTTTATTTACTTATTTTATTTTGTGTTCTTGCAAGATCTATTTGCTAAAACTATCATTACATAATCTATATTTTTACCGTAAAGTGCTTTACAACCTCTCTTTCACGTCAGGTTGCAAGTATTTGTTATTTGTGTGCAGGTGCTAGTTAAGTGGGCCCATTATCTTCCTCTACGGATTGATACCTTGGTTTCATAACTGAGGGGAATACTTACCGTCATTTGTGTTGCATCATCCCTTCTCTTTGGGGAAATACCGATGCAGTCTCAAGCCACGTCAAAGGAATTTCTGGCACCGTTGTCGGGGAGGAAGCGATCTCATCTACCAGGTTCCTAATCACAAATCTCATCTCCTTGCAGTTTACGTTATTTGCCATTTTCCTCTCATTTTGCACTCCCCGACTTCACAAATTTGCCATTTTATTTGCCCTCTCTTTTTCCTTTGCCTTTTTCTCGTTAGATCTCTTGTTTGCTTGCAATCTTGTTTGCGTAGCCACGATGAATCAAGAAAACACCAAGTTGTGTGATTTTTCCAATACCAATAATAATGTTTTTATTATCACTCCTATTGGTCCTCCCGCCACTAGTGCGGAGTCTTGTGATATTAATGTCGCTTTGTTGAATCTTGTGATGAAAGTCAATTTTCCGGTACTCCTACTGAGGATGTCGCATTCCATCTAAACACATTTGTAGAATTATGCGATATGCAAAATAAAGAAGATGTGGAGAATTATATTATGAAGTTGAAATTATTTCCTTTCTCCTTGAGGGATCGGGCAAAAATTTGGTTTCTTTCTTTGCTTTGCAATAGTATTGATTCTTGGGATAAGTGCAAGGACACTCTTATTACTAAGTATTTTCCGCCCGTGAACATTATTTCCCTTATAACTCAAATCATGAATTTTAAGAAGATTGAGCATGAACATATTGCAAAATCTTGGGAAATAATGAAATTGATACTAAGAAATTGTCCTACTCGTGGTTTAAAATCTTTGGATGATCATACAATTATTAATGCGGGATTGAATTTTGTCTCTAGAAATCTTTTAGATTCCGCTGCGGGAGGTACTTTTATGGAAATTACTTTCGGTGAAGATTCTAAATTTCTAGATAATATTATGCGAAATTATTCACAATGGCATGCTGAAAGAACACCTACTAGTAAAAAGGTTAATTCGGTATAAGAAATTAGTACTTTAATTGAAAAAGGTGATGCTCTTATGAAGTTAGTTGCTAGTAAGAATGCTCGTGTTGATGTTAATGATGTGACTTTGTTTACTTTGATTGAGCAAAATATTGATTCCCTAGATGTGAATTTCATCTCGCCAAGCAACTTCAATAACAATGCTTATAGAGGTAATTTTAACCCTAGGCCTTTTCCTCGATATTCCTCTGATAATTGTGGTAATTCCTATGGTAATTCTTATAATAATAATAGTAAAAACTCTGATCTTGACAATATTTTTAAAGAATTTATCAATGCTGAAAAGACTTTCAATACTTTGATAGAAGAAAAGTTGAATAAGATAAGCATTGATAGAATTTCCCATGATGTAGAAAATCTCAAGTTGAATGATTTTCCATCGAAGATTAATGAATCAATTGCATTATATCTTTCTATGTATGAAAGTAAGAAAGGAACCACTATGCTTAGAGCTAAAAGAGAATTCTTAGAAAAGGCGTTTTCTAGCGATTACTTTGATAACAATGATGAGGATCTTAAAATGATTGGTGTTTTCCCTATTGATTCCTTGTTTAGTAATGTTAAAATTGATAATAAAGGGACTGAAGAATATTCAAATTTAGTTATAAGGCTTCCTAATGATTTGGAGGGTGAAAATCTTCATGAGAATTTTGATAAAAGTGGGTTTGGATAGGTCAAAACTTTTACTAGTGATGTGACCGCTATTTTTGATTACAAAGACTTTAATTATGAGAGTTTCTCCTTGGTTGATATTTTTGTTTGCTACAATCCATGATAAATTCACCCCATGCTTATGAACAAAATAAAGCTTTTACTAAACATATTGTTGATGCCATGATGAAATCCTTAGAAGAAAAGTTGGAATTAGAGATTTCAATTCCTAGAAAATTGCATGACGAGTGGGAACCTGCCATTAAAGTCAAGATTAAAAATTATGAATGCTTTTATTTGTGTGATTTGGGTTCTAGTGTTTCCACAATTTCTAAATCTCTATGTGATGTGCTTGGTCTTACCAATATTGAAGAATGTTCTCTTAATTTGCACTTGGTTTATTCTACTATTAAAAAGCCTTTGGGAATAATTAATGATGTTCTTATTCTTGCAAATAGGAACTATGTGCCTATTAATTTTATTGTTCTTGATATTGATTGTGATCCATCTTGTCCCATCATACTTGGTAGACCGTTTTTACGCACTATAGGTGTCATGATTGATATGAAAGAAGGGAACATTAAATTTCAGTTTCCACTTAGAAAGGCTATGGAACACTTACCTAGAACAATACTTAAGCAACCATATGAATCAATCATGAGGGCCTTCTATGGAGTGAAAACTAAGTATGATGATACTTAAATCTATATGTTATGCCTAGCTAGGGGCGTAAAACGACAGCGCTTGTTGGGAGGCAACCCAATGAATAAAATATATTTATCTTTTCCTTTATGTTTTTCAGTATTTGCACAATTATGCTTATGTTATGATTGTGTTTTTTATATTTTCATTAGTGTTTGTTCCAATTAAAGCCTATAGGATGATTCATAAGATGAGTAGAAACAATGCTGGATCTGTAACAGAAACTTTGTCTCTAGTGCACGGAATTTATTTTTTTACAGGAACGTGATAATGATATGAAATTTTAACAAAATATTTCTGTAAAAATTATTTAATTTTTCCTAATTTTTAAGAATTTTTAGAGTTACACAAGTATGGGTAGAGTATGGATTACTACACACTATCATGTATGAAATAGATTCTGTTTTTGTTGCATTGTGTGCTTGTTTTGATGAATCTATAGCTTGTATTGGATGGTATAAGTCATGGTAAAGCTATAATACAGTAAATATAATGCAATAATAAAATTTTAATGTGTTTACAACAGCACTTAAAGTGGTAATTTTCTCTATTATACTAACGGATCTCACGAGAATTTTGTCAAGTTTTGTGTGATTGAAGTTTACAAGTTTTGGGTTAGATCACGATGGATGAAGGAATAAGGAGTAAGAAGAGCCTAAGCTTGGGGATGCTATATAACCCCAATATATTATCCAAATATTAATAAGCAACTAGGCTTGGGGATGCCCCGAGTGGCTTCCCCTATTTTTTCTAACAACCATCGGTATTTTACTTGGAACTATATTTTTATTCGTCACATATCATGAGTTTTGCTTGGAGCGTCTTGTCTCTTTGCTTTATTTGCTTTTTATCCTTGATGCACACACCTATTTGAGAGATCCAAAATTATGCTATGATTTTTTAGAATTGCTCTTTATTCTTCACTTATCTATTGAGCAAAGGAATTGCTCAAGTGCTTCACTTATATCTTTTTGAGCACGACGTGCTTTACATGTTTGAAGAAATGCTCTCATGCCTCACTTAGATTATTTTTAGAGTTAGTAATTTTGAAGAAATCCTCTCATGATTCACATATACTATTTTGAGAGATGAAACTTTTATGCTCATGATCTTCACGTATATCAATATGAGCTGGTCAAAAGCAATTGCAATATATGAAACTAGTCCCAAAGTGATAGATATTCCAGAGGGATATAATAAAAACTTTCATGAAGATCGTTCGAAAAATTAAACTTGATTCTTTGTAATATTTTTGAGACATGACGATAGTAATATGTGAGTTACGTTGGTGAGTAATTATGCTTAGTAAGAATATTCATGTTATGGTTTGTGATTCCCTATGCAAGCACGAAAGTCAATAGCTGTGCTACGAAATTACATCCTACTTATGGTGCATTATTTAGTGTTAGTTATGCTTAATTATCACTTATGTGATTTTTCGTTTCTTGGTTGGATGATTCTCAATCTATTTGCTAGCCTTGTGCATCCAAAATCTTTAAACCCAATTTTTCCATATGAGTCCACTATACCTACCTATATATGGTATTTCCATGTCGTTCCAAGGTAATTTGTATGTTCCATATCTAAATTTCAAAATAAATTTTCGTTTTTGTGTGCTCGTACCGCTCATGAAACAGTAAGGGGTGATGCTACCTCTTGAGCTTATGTTGGTTTTCCCTTGAAGAGGAAAGGGTGATGTAGGGAAGTAGATAAGTATTTCCCTCGGTTGTTGAGAACCAAGGTATCAATCCAGTAGGAGGAACAAGCAAGTCACCAATGGATGCACCTACACAAACAATCAAACTCTTGCACCCAACGCTATAAAGGGGTTGTCAATCCCTTCATGATTATTTGCAAGGATTAGATCCCATAGAGATAGATGTAAACAAGAACGGAAAGTAAAAGGTAAATAAATTGCAGCAAAGTATTTTTGGTATTTTTGGTTTATAGATCTGAAAGTATATTATGAAAAGTAGACCCTGGGGCCATAGGTTTCACTAGAGGCGTCTCTCTCGAAGGAAAATATCATGGTGGGTTGGAGGTGGGAGGAGAAGCGTTGGGAGCCTGTGGATGGGGAAAAGATGGATTGGGTCGGGGGTGGTTTGGGTGTTATTAGAGTAAGACTCTTAAGGGATTTATTAGAATAGACCCGCCATGTGTGAAAATATATATATATGTGGGTGTGGGTGGGTGGGTGTGTGGTGGGCTCATTTGGCTTCCCCCATATTTCAATTTTCGTCTAGAGTCTCATCCCGACTTGTGGGGTAATCATAGTTTCATCATCCTTCCCTCACTGGGACAATGCTCTAATAAGGATGATCATCACACTTTTATTTGCTTAGAACTCAATATGAAAAACTGATAGGACAATATGACTCTATATGAATGCCTCTAGCAGTGTAACAAGATGTGCAAGATCTAGCGTGACATGTATCAAAAATATGATGAATGGTGGTTTTGCCAAAAATACTATGTCAGATCTATATGATCATGCAAAGCAATATGATGATGAACGAACTAGTCATGTGAAGTGATGATGGAATTTGCATGAACATATATCTCGGAATGGCTATGGAAATGCCATGATAGGTAGGTATAGTGGATTTTTTGAGTAAGATAATAAAGAGGCTCATGTCCAACAGAGCGTATCATGTCACGGGGTTTGGATGCACCGGCGAAAGTTGCACTGATCCTCAAGGTGAGAATGAGTTATGCACTGTACCGAAGAGGCTAGCAAATATGAGGAGGTGAAAATGCGTATGTCCGTGGTTTCACATTGGTCATAAAGAACTCATATACTTATTGCAAAGTTTTATTAGTTTTATCATAAATCAGAGTACTACTCGCATGCCCCAAGGGAGGAGGTTGGTAGGAGTTAACCATCGTGCGCCCTCGAATCGAAACAACACTAGGATTTCAACGAGGAATAGAAATGCTGACACATCATCACCATGCCTATTTAATTTTTAGACAAACAAGAAGTTAACACCTCTTAGTATTGACACTTCTATGAATCAATAATTATGAACTTAGACCTTTTTCATATTACCACATCCATGCCAATAACCCTCAATTTCTTTATATGTGCTACATGATGCTTTTGATTATCACTCATTGAATACCTATTGTTTTTGAACTAGTTTTATGACCCATGCAAATTACCTTCACTATTCGTTAAATCGCAAACAAATATAAGTGAAGAGCGAGAGTGAAATTATTTCTATAAAATCTACAAGCCACCGTGCTCAAAAGGATATAAGTGAAGTACTAGAGCAACTACTAAGCTCAAAAAAATATAAGTGAAGCACATAGAATATTCTAACAAATTATGATGAAAGTGTGTCTCTATCAAATAGGTGTGTCCAGCACACAATGATTGTGAACTGAAAGTAAAAGCAAAAAAAAACAAATGACGCTCCAAGCAAAACTCATATCATGTGATGAATAAAAATGTAGCTCCAAGTGACATGCTCATGGATTGAGATGAAAGAGGGGATACCTTCCGTGGCATCCCCAAGCTTAGATGCTTGAGTGTTCCTTAGAATATTACCTTAGGGTGCCTTGGGAATCCCCAAGCTTAGGCTCTTTTTACTCCTTATTCCGTGGACCATCATGATAACACCAAAAACTTGAAAACTTCAAAGGCACAAAACTCAACAAAACTTCGTAGATCCGTTAGTATAAGCAACATATTGAATACTTTAGGTACTATTATAAATTTATTATTATTTCCTTTTTGCATAATAGGTACTTTATTCTAACTTCTCCATGGATTATACCCCCCGATACAATCCATAGCATAATCAAACAAGCAAACTATGCAAACAAATTAGAATCTGTCTAAAATAGAACAATCTATAGAAATCTATAGAGAGATGATACTTATGCAACTATAAAATTCTTAAAATGAGTAAACACTTATGAATTTTTATATAAAGAATGTGTAAAAATTTCAGATCATTCGCTCCAGTAAAAAATGAAAATTCATGTACTAGAGTCAAAAGTTTCTGTTTTGTTTCAGCATCGTTTCTACAAATCTTGTGAGTCATCCCAAAGGCTTTACTTGGCACAAACACTAATTAAAACATAAAAACATAATGGTTACAAATTAAGTAATCATCTTATCAGAAAAAATCATAAAGTAAAAATAAAAAGTAAAGATAACTATTGGCTTGTCGCCCAACAAGCGCTATTGTTTTATGCCCCTAGTTAGGCAGAATGCATAGTTTCAAGTGTTGTCATCTTTGACCCTCCAACCATAAGTAGATATCATGATTGATTCATAAGGTGGTTTAATTATCTTCCTAGGAAAGTGTTCCATTCCTTTCTCTATGCGAATTGGAACCTTATGTTTCCCTCTTTCATGTCAATAATTACACCTATAATTCGTAAGAAGGACCTTCCAAGTATTATGGGACAAGAAGGATTGCAATCAATATCAAGCACAATGAAGTCTATGGACACATCATTTTTATTTTCAACAATAAGCACATCATTAATTCTACCTACAGGTTTCTTAATGGTAGAATCCGCAAGATGCAAGTTGAGGGAACAATCTTCCATATTAGTGAGACCAAGCACATCACACAAAGATTTAGGTGTAGTTGAAACACTACCACCAAGGTCACACAAAGCATTACATTCATATTTATATATCTTTATTTTGATAGTAGGTTCCCACTCATCATGCAATTTTCTAAGAAAAGAAACTTCAACCTCAAGTTTTTCATCATAAGCTTTTATCATAGCTTCTACTATATGTTCAGCAAAAGCTTTGTTTTGTTCATAAGCATTGGGTGAGCTAATAATGGTTCGCAACACGGAAATAAATTCTAATAAAGAGAAATTATCATAATTTAAGTCCTTGTAATCCAAAATAGTGGGAACATCACTAGTTAAATTTTTGACTTCCCCAAACCCACCTTTTTCAGTTTTAGCATCAAAATCATCACCCTCAAAGCCAACGGGACGCTTCTCAACTAGAGTTGAATCATCTCCAGTCCCTTTATCATTTACATTCAGAGAAGTAAACAAAGATTCAATAGGAGAAATACCAACCATTTTATGATCTTCATCATGATGCCGGTAAAACCGGGTGGAAGAGCTTTTTCTAAGAATTCCCGCTTAGCTCTCAACTTAGCGGTCCTTTCCTTACTTTCATTAACAGATATTTGGATAGATTTAATAGTCTAATTAAAATGATGATTGGGTGGAAAAGCTTTACTTTTAATAGTTTCTACATCAAGAGCAATTATATCCATGTTTTTAGCCAAAGCATCAATCATATGCAAGTTTTCTTCTACCGTAGCATTTAAAACCTTTTGAGAATTAATAAATTCCTTAATTGTGTTGTCAACATTAGATGGTATCCTATTAGAATTTGTAGAAGAATTTCCATAGTTGTTAGAGGAATTACCGGGATATAGTCAAGTATTGAAATTTCCTCTATAAGTGACAAGTGGTTTCAGCAAGGTATTCTCTAAAAGTGATGTTAGTAGTGGTGATAGATAGTTTTTTAGCAAGATAATTCGTAACATGTAACAATTAATATTTGTAACAAAGGTGCAGCAAGTTAGCCCAATCCTTTTTTATAGCAAAGGACAAGTCGGAAGTACTTCTTATAATGAGTAAAGTGTTCTTGAGGACACATGGGAATTATTATCTAGTCAAGTTCATCATGATTAGTTGATTCACCTTCACTCCTTTGATAATTTGATATGTTGGTGGACCGGTGCTAGGGTGTTATACTTACCTGAACAAGTAACCCACTTATGATTACCCCCTCTCACAAGCATCCGCAACTACAAAAGAAGAATTAAGATAAATCTAAGCATAGCATGAAACTTATTGATCCAAATTATCCCCTTAAGGAATAACTCATGCACTGGGGTTTAAGTTTCTATCTTTCTCGCAATATATCATCTACTTATTACTCCCCAATGCATTCCCCTAGGCCAATATATCATGAAGTCTCATGTAGTCGATGTTCACATGACACCACTAGAGGAATAACAACATACATATCATCAAAATATTGAACGAATACCAACTTCAAATGATTTACTTTAACAAGACTTATCCCATGTCCTCAAAAACAAAAGTAACTACTCACATATCATATTTGTGTTGAAGATGAGAGGTGTATTGAATATGCTTAAGGACCTAAACATATAATATTCCACCAAATAAACCAACTAGCATCAACTACAAGATGTAATCAACACTACTAGTAACCACATGTACCAATCTGAGGTTTTGAGACAAGGATTAAATACAAGAAATGAACTAGGGTTTGACATGAGATGGTGCTGGTGAATATTTTAATGAAGATTGATCCTCCCATGATGGAGGAAGTGTTGGTGATGGTGAAGGCTTTGATTTCCCCCTCCCAGAGGGAGGTATCCCTGGCGGAATCGATCTGCTGGAGAGCAAAAGAGCTCCTGCCCACCTCGAGATGGCAGCGCTTCATCCCAAAAGACCTCCTTGACTTTTTCTAGATGATAAGACATCATATAGAGAAACGGGGCACCAGAGCCATGGTATGGGGCCCACAAGGCAACACGGTGGCATGTTGCCTTGTGGACAGTGGGTGGTCCCCCTCTAGTAGTTCTTTGTTCCAGCATTTTTTATATATTCAATAAAAAATCTTTATCAAATTTCAGGTTATTTGGAGCTCTGTAGAATAGCTATCTCTGTTGTAGCTTTTTTTAGTTCCACAATTCTCGCTAGCGGTAAATTCCTTCTTCATGTGGATCTTTCAAATTATGAGAGAAAAAGTATTATAACTGCATCATAATGTGAAATATGGCCATAAAATAATAAATAACAGTAGGAAAACATGATGAAAAATGGCCTTATCAAAGTACAGGGTGCGATTTGTATTTAAGGGCTACACTCATAAAGAGATGAAGATTACCTTGACATCTATTTACCCGTCGCTAGAATGACCACCATTCGGGTGCTGGAATTGTGGAACTGGCTGCTTCTTAAGGTCTTATCGTTCATTAAATGGACGTAAAGACAACTTTGTTTCTAGTAAAGGGTGAAGAGAGAAAGGTGTGCAAGTTGTTAGAATCTTTCTATAATCTGGAATAGGCACCTAAGCAATGGTATGAGAAGTTTGACACAACTTTAACTTCTGTAGGCTTCATCACTAATGAGGTTGATATGTGTGTTTACTGTTGCCATGGTCGAGGCGATGGTGTTATATTGTGTTTGTATGTAGATGACATACTTTCTTTTAGTCAAACATTGATGTGATCAATGAGGTCAAGTCTTTTCTACCAAAGAGCTTTGACATGAAAGCCTGGGAGAAGCCGGTGTGATTCTAAACATCAAACTGGTTAATGATGAGAATAGGATTACTCTAATGCAATCTCACCTTGTTGAGAAGGTCTTGATCTGGTTCGGCTTAATGGATAGTAAGTCTTCTTCAACACCTTATGATCTTAATGTGACACTCAGAATAAACAAGAATAAACAAGAGATCAATTAAGATACCCTCAAATAGACGGTTCACTCATGTAATTAGCTAGCGCAACAAGGTGAGATATCTCTTTTTCTATGAGCAAATTTAATAGGTTCATGTCCAACCAAGTAATGATCATTGGCATGCACTAGAAAGGGTGTTGTGTTATCTGAGATGAACTATGAACTATGAATATAGTTATTGGAACTAGATTGTTGATGTTGATGTGCTCTATGCCACAAGTGACTATGTATTTACTCATGGAGGTGGGGATGTGTAAACAGATCAGACCGACGAGATCAACTATGAAAGCAGAACTTACTGCTTGAGACACAACCACTGATGGGGAAGAATGGTTGTGTAATCTCTTGATGCAATTGCTGGTGGTTGAAAAACACGTATAAGGGATTCTTATTATTTTTCACAACCAAATGGCTATCACTAAACTGAACAATTCTAAGGATAATGTGAAACCATCAACACACACGAGGAGGCATATGAAATTCTGTCGGGAAGTTGAAAAACTTGAGAGTAATAACGGTTACATATATTCAAACAAAAACAAAAACAACATATCCCTTTATGAAATGTGATAGATAATGCATCGAGGGAAATGGGTAGGATACATGAATTAGGACATGGGATATCCATTTACGAAATGTGATAGAGAATGCATAGTAGTAACCTAACCTTTCTGATCGATGATTCCATGATACGGGACATGGTAAGAACAAGATATTGGTTAATAGAGATACAAAACATGCAATTGTAGGCACAGCCCATTGTCATGTTGTGGATGGATGTAGCTTAAAGTTTTAGGGCAAAGTTCATCTTAACAGTCTCTACTGAAACATGAGAAAAGGCAAATCTCTAAATGGGTAATGGATAATTGAGATATAGTGGAGGATGTTAGAATTAATGGGCTAGGCCATTTGTAAATTCTAAAATCTCAAATCTCAAGGCGTAACCCATACATAAATGTCAAGTGGTGGTGCTAAAGTTTAGTCACATATTTCTAGTGGAGAAAGTGTTTTGACCTTTATATATAGTGGGTTCTATCCACCACATAGGAGATGTGTTGAGGAGAGAAATAGAAAACCAACACGCACGCGCTCGCTTGCCTTGTCTGTTCGAGCTCGAGAATAGGCTCGGGGCGGCCCATACATGCGACATACGCGTGATTGGTCCGCTGAAATCCGGTCCATGACCCGCAACTTCCTTTTGTCATTATATTTTATGATGTCTTTGCAGACAGGTTGATTGTTTCTTGGCTGGTAAGTAAACGACCTGAAAACCAAGTCGGTTTGAGATTATGACCGCGACACGATACTATCGTTGGTACTCCTATATATACTTCTTATTGGCCGCAATCAGAGGCACCTAAAAAATATCAGAGTTTTGCCTCATCTTAGAACATGCATCGCCGAACACCGACGTGCATCGACGTGTGTAATAGAAGATCGTCGGAGTTGTTTGCCCTTGCGATCCTGCACAAGGAGAAATGAATTAGGTTTTTGGGAAGCATTCTATGCGACTGCTCAATTTCATCATCACGAGTCGTTCTTCGCAAGTCGGGCAACACTACTCATCGTCTTCTCCAATTCCGTCAGCAATAGATCGTCGCCAACATCGCCATCAACAACTTCGCTCCCATGGCGGCTAACAAACAATACATCCATCGTGATTTGTTCATGTCTCCATTATAGTTGTTGTTACATGTGTGATGTTGTTGGACATGTTTTTCGTCCATTTCGTATGCTAGATTTTGCATGCTACTTTCTGTTGTAGTCATGAATTATTGAGTGATATAATCTTGAATCCTACATATAGCGAAAAATAGTTCATTTGCACTATCTCAATTCTCTCAACATGCACACATGTCAACTCACCGTACATGCCACCTCATCATTTCACTAATTATTTTTCTTAACATGCACACATCCTAACTCATCACGCATGCCGCCTCATCAATCACACTAATTATATCTCTCTTAACATGCATGAGAAATAATATTTATTTCCTACATATATTTTCAATTATATAATGATCAAATACAATATATTATCTTCTTCAAATTTCATCAAGAAATATTGCAACCAATCTCGACAATATGTGCGGGGTATCATCTAGTTTGCCTAATATTCCAACACACACGGTTGGAGGCCGATCCTAGTGCTAAGCCATTTTTCTACTCCAAATCCAAATTTCGTAGTTTATGACTATCAAAAGATCACGTAGTGCAACGGGTGAAAGATACCACAGTCCCCTAACCCAATAACCATGACTCCATACCGTAATAGGTCCACGTCTTTTATATCAACACATGGCATCTCATCTGTGTTGCCACGTATCCTCCTTCCCACCTCACCGATGGTCATCTCGATGTTCACACAATCATAACACGTTTGAATCTTGTCAATTCTAAGGCGTCTCTCTATATCTCAAAACAAGATGAATATACTTTTCCTATGAGGTTTTGGCCAGGCGTGTATGCGTGGTTATAGATGTGTTTTTCATCTCCCATCCTAGTTTTGTCGAGGTCTTTATTTTCAATTCGGATCGGCAACAGTATAAAAAATAGATGGATCGTACGCTATTAATTAAGGTTGCAGCCTAAATAGTATTTTTAAAATGGTTAAAGAGTAAGATAAAATCATATTCGGATTCTACATATTTTTCTAATGAAATTTCATATATAACATATTAAATTTGAAGTTGGTGTATAAAAGATATGGATATTTTTCAAGGCATTTGATATATATTGCGGGTTGATTAAACCAAATATCAAGGGTTTCCTGTAAAAGCAAAAAATCTGAATTATACCTAGCCAACGGGTTGATTTTTAGAAATATCCGAGGGTTTCCTAAATACACAAAAATCTGACCTAAAAATGAACTATGGAAACACGAGGGAGTTTTCTATAAAATAGCATGACGGATCAAGAATACATATTTTCCTGCATGTCATAATTCTATAATAGATTGGAATTCAACGTTACCGAATTGGATTTATTTTTCTTCATGTCACAATTCTATCCTCCTGTCTACCACGGAGCATTCCTCCAGTTTCATCATGTGTCAGGAGCATGTGTACTGGTGATTGTTATGAAATTTCACAAGAAAAACACTTTCGTTGGCACAAGTAGTATCTGAAGATGTATTTTGCATTTGGCACGTCCCAGCTACAAACAGCTACAGTAACCATCAGTAAGATGATAGCCAGAGGACAAATGATAGAATTTACAGCAAAAACTTCTAGTTTCTGTCTTGGTCTGACGCTAACCAAGACAGACTTCCTCCTCTGGCCAAAAAAAAAGGAAAAAAAGCTGGTCAGACTACCATACGGATGACACATTTGATCAGTCAAAATTTCCCTGATCAGAGCTGCAAAAAACTCGGCCTGATCAAACCCGCGAATCACCCAACAACAAAATTCCTATGGAACAAGCATATTAATCTTGAATCCTTGATGCACCCCGATTACCCCTCAATTGCCATGAGCCTTCTCCTCTTGAACTTCTCCTTAAAGCACGCCTGCCTCAGCACCTTCGTCTCCTCATCCAGCTCAATATGCCCAGGACTCTCCTCGATCAGTTTCTTCTTCCGCTGCAGCATCTCCACTTCGATCATAGGCTTCCCTAGCTCCTGCAGCAAATGATCAATTCCTGGCTGCTCGCAATTCAAATGCTAGAATAAAAATAAATAAAGACCAGGCACCACTTGCGAAGAAATGGCTAAAATTTAGGAGACGGAAATTTCAGACAAAAAGGAAGGACATGGAAATTAGCAAGAACACCTGAGCATTCTTTATGAGCGTCTCCAGGCTCTTCACCTTACGGTGCGGCCACCGCGGGATCCCGAGCTCCCGGCACCGCTTCTTCAGGACCGTCAGCCCAACATTGAGCTCCTCCGCCGCCTGCTTGATCGGCATGCTGAAGTACTGCGACACCAGCTCGAACGTCAGCACCAGTGGCTTCTCCTCTGGTCCATTGCGCTTCTTCTCCCCGGCGTCGCGGCCCAGCTCGCCCTTCAGCTCCTTCTCCCCGCCGTGATGGTCTCCTTCCAAGGCTGCCAAGAAGTTCATGATATAAACTTCCAAGCGGGCGTCGTCAAGCTCGTGCTCGTCTACATTGACAAAAGAAAGAACGTGAGACCAACAAACTTTCTGTGCGCGATGGTGATGCTCTGTGGGAAGAATTGTTGCAAGTACTACCTTGTAAGAAGCGGCTCTGAGAAGTAGTGGTGCTAGTGCAGAGATGCTGGGTGGAGGTGGACGACAAGAGTGCTTCCTCCGTGCCCTCGCTCTTCTTCTCGTCGACGTCCTCGCCCGGCTCCTGCTTCACTTCCTTCACGCCCTTGTGATGAGCTGGTTCTTCCAAGTCAGACCAAAAGCTGGGGATATCGCCTTCCAACAGGGCGGCGTCAAGCTCGTCTGCAACCACACACAAGAACTTTGAAGTCTACAAACTTCGTAGTACTAGATGATGATGATGCTTTGTGCGAAGTTCTTTTTAGTACCTTGCAAGAGGCAGCTCTCAGTGGTAGTAGTAGTAGTACTACTAGTACCACAGAGATGCTCAGTGGGGTAGAAGAGTGCGTCCTCTAGTAGGTACTCGAAACTCCATTGTCGAAGCAGGTACATGCAAAAGATAGCACGATTACTGGATCAAAACCTTCAAGAAAGCTGTCTTCCTAGTGCACAAAAGTACTAGTTCATCGAACCTCCAAAAAAGAAGAGAAAAAAAGTTCATCTCGCAAACCAACACCATTGATCGGGCTTATGCCGAGGACTGTGATGCAGTAATGCAGCGACACAAGAGATTACAAGAACATTAAACATTGCAGAGCCGCAGATGAGGGGCGGAATAGTAATACCTACCTGAAATCCAGAAAGCAGTGATGCTCTTCATGAAGCTTCAAGTTCTGGAGGTAGCAGCCGTCCCCTTCTCCATAGGACCTGAAGTTTTCCATCGGTGTGGACGTGGATTGGAATGGCAGCCGCAAACTGGAGATGGCCTACTGATGATGCCTATGGATTTTAAAGGGGGACATTCATGAGGTACAAATGCACGCTTTGGTAACTGCAAATTTAATCGCTGGGACGTGTGCAAACGTGCTATGGGATGAATGAAAGTGGCCAATGATGCTCATTCTTTTGCACCGGTAAATCTTGCATGCAGATTGCGTACAGATTGATGTGGCCGGTACTCCTACTGGTCACTGTTCACATCTTGTCACCTCTTGTCACTTGGGAATTGTCATTATTGGCAAAATCTCGGTTGCTCGTAGCGTATCCATACTTCAAGCATGGCTCTTTCCTCGTGTCCTTTGACGTCATCCATATCTATCTGATACGATCGGGCACTTGCACATGACACTTTTTTGTTTTTAAGATAAGAGTGCTCGGTTGTACCCTCTTCGTTCCAAAATTCTTGTCTTACATTTACTAAATATGGATGCATCTAGATACTAAAACATGACTAGATACGTTCATATCTAGACAAATTCAAGATAATAATTTTGGGACGGAGGGAGTATCAGTGACGGACCGATATCACCGAAATCCTAATCATGGTGTTGGTTTCTTGCATTGCTCAGTCCAAGAGCATCTACAACAACGATTGGCAAATTGCGGCTCCCAAACATCTACGGGTGGACAACTATCACTTTGCCCTCCCCACAACCATGGATCTCAAATGTCTTATCCCTTTTTCATACAAACACATGCAAGTAGTTCATATTACGAACATAGAACATAGCATTTGGGTCATTGGGCATCAAAAAAATTCATCCACAAGGGTTGACGGAGTTCAAATTCAACCTAAATACGATATAAAAACAACAACAAAATATGAACATAGCAGTGTGGGGTAGCCGAAATTCATCACTTCCTAGCCGGGCCCATGCCCTTGCGGTCGACAGCATGACCATCCATCTCCTTTGTGTAGGCGTCCGCTGCTGGAGGATCGTCGTCATCGTCCTTGGTAGTGCCGCTCATCTCCGACGAGGAGATGTAGCCGGAGTGGCGGCGGAGGAGGCATTGTTGCTCCTTCACGTTTCTGGTCGCCTTCGCCTTGGTGGAGTACTTCTCCCTCATGAGGCACTCGGACGCCTCGATGCCGAGGCGGACCGATTTTGTGTTCTTGCGCAGGAGGCGTGGTGCATCGGTCTCCGCTGTTGCTGCAAGCTCCGAATGACCTCGCGTTGGAGGGCCTCCTCCTGGTCGACGGGAACAGACCATGCACGTTAGCCGGGTGGGACGGGATCCGCCGCTGCCGTCTACCGCTCGCATTGGGCCGTCTTCGCCTTTGACTTCGGCATGCGCATGCGCCCGGGAGTCGCACGCACGATCACCTGACACTACCCGGGTGTTATAGCCGTTGAGGGGAAGGGGACACGTTGGCCTGCTCCAGATCTGGAGCTGCACGGAGTGGGCCAAGCAGCCACGACCCGCATTACAACGACGGGGCACGAAGAAGTTGGCGGATGCGGCTAAGCTCAAGCTACCTCCGTTTTTGATGTGCAACTGCTTGTGGCGATGTGAAGCGCGAGCTGCTCATCGTCGGGCATGTTTCCTGCTAGCTCTGGTGTCCTCATCCTTGACGAGGTGCATCCCAGTGTATGGGACCTGTCTCGCTCCTGAATCGGGCTCTGGAGTTGGCCATGGTGGAGAGGAGGGGATGGAGATCGGGGGAGCGGAGAATACTAGTTGATTGACCAAAGTGAGGGGTTTGACTAGGGTTTGCCCGACTGGGAGGGGGTTTTGCGGAGAGATTAGTGGAGGCTGCGCGGCCCTAGCAGGCCGATCTTACGTGGTGGCTGCATTCAGACACATCTGGGCATCCCATATCAAGTCCAAATGATTGCATGTCAGCCCAAGCGTTTGGGCCAGATTTTGGGCGTCCGATTGGATGGTGTTTTGCGTCCGGACACTGATCGGGTAGCCTTTCCGGATGTTTGTCACGGGTATGGGGCCTGTCGTGGTTTTGTCACGGCAGATGTCCGAGGACTTAAGTTCGAGGCCATCGCTAAGGTGATAGACTCAAAGGGGTTGGTTGGGACGAAGGACACAGGTTTACCCAGGTTCAGCCCCTCCGGAGGAGGTAAAAGCCTACGTCCTGCTTGCGTTGTATTAATTGGAGTTTCGATTACAAGGGAGCGGATTCGCTTGACCTAGTTCTCGATTAGCTGGGTTCGTTCCAAGTCGCCCTGGGTCTCTGCCTTTATATAGGATACCGAGACCACGGGTTACAGGTCTCATACCGACTCTTACAACGTGTCTGACTCTATCTCTATGTCACCTTGCCTTCCTGGGCAAGTCGTCTCCGAGCGGCTTAATCGCCCGGGTCTTCATGCCTTCTCTCGTCTGGGCCTTGCCTTGGCCCATCTTGGTAAGCCGCCATATGTCTAGGCTCACGTCTCTAGGCCCATCTGCCTTGGTCTGGATTATGAGCCGCCAGATATGACCCGGCCCCACCTGGGCGGGTCTCACCACGGGGTATATCCCCAACATTAGGCCCAGGGTTGATTTGAGCTTGCTCATGTCAACAATCCATTTTACTTGGCGACGAGTCTCACTCTTCATCACCTGAAAGTAAGAAATGTAACCCGCCGTGACATCATACTGGATATGCCAAAAAGATTCCCTAACGTCTGCAACGGATCTTTCATCATTAAACTGGCGGCCCAAAAATCGAGGCGTCCATCTCGGTCGGTCAATTTCGGTCGCCTTGATTCCCGCGCCCATTTCCTTTTCTCCAACTTCTTAAATAGGACCGCGAAGGGTCCTTCTTCATTTCCTCTGCCTCCTATGCCTCTTCTTCTTCCTCCCGACTCTGTCACCCCCGAGCTCTCTCGCTCTAGTGAAGGTTCGTCACCGTCATTGCCCGAGGCTGCTGCATCAACCTGAGCGTACCAGAGCATTGCCCGCATCCGTCACCTTACTTCTGGTACGTCCTTTTGCATCCCCTAGATCTGTAGCTTAGGGTAATAAATCTATGGATTTCTTCAGTCTGTTAGAACGCGAGTTCTTCGTAATGCCAAATGACATAATACCCAATGAATCTTGTAATGATACTCTCCCTGGTGCGGTAAACCGTAGGAAATCACCAATAATTTAAGATAGATCAGTAGTTGCTTCCTTCTACTGTCCGTGAATATCGCCAGTTCCTTTGTTCGTCGTTAGGTTAAGAATAAATATGTTTTTCCCTCTGTCCGTAGATTTGTTGCTGCAAAGATAATATGTGAATCTTGTTTTGCACACTTAGTTGTATTTTGCTTCACTGCCCTGCAATGTGACCCGCCATTAAACTTCCGGCTCTCGCCAGGAACTGCACCGGCGGCTCAGCTTCATAGAACTTAGATTTCACCGGCCGCCCTTAGTTGTTTGTCACCTTCTAACTCACCGCGCAATGTTACTTTCCGCAGTTTTAAGATGCCATTATGCCTCGTGCGTCCTCTTCCTGTAACTGGGTCGGCTCTGCAGTCGATGAGGAGTTTTTGAAGGATTTCGTAGACGCATGGGACCTTACCATACAAAGATGTTATCCATTGGCGGGTTCTAGGCGATGAGAAGAAGCCCATCCCGCAAGAGGGCAGAGTAGTCATATTCGCGGACCACCTGGTACGCGGTTTCAGTCCACCCCGCTCTAAATTTTTCCGAGACGTCCTTCACTTCTTCAAACTGCTCCTCAAGATATCGCACCCAATTCCGTCTTGAATGTGTGCAACTTCCAAATTCTCTGTGAAGTTTACTTACAGGAAGAACCGTCGATTGACCTCTTTCGCGAGTTCTTTTATGCAAACCGCCACACAGAAGTGGCAGCTGGCCCAAGCTTGGAGCTTGGCGGGATCTCCATTCAAAGAAGACAGGACATGACCTTTTCGGCTTTTCGGATGCCAAGTCATCCCAAAGACTGGAACAAAACCTGGTTTTATTGCAAAGACACTTCTCGAGAAGGAGAACATCCATTGCCGGGTTATCACCCGTCCCGGCACAGGACCACAACTGAGCTCCCTGATCGGATGTCAGCTTCTAAACGGGCGAAGTATGCTCCGGCTTATGCCAAAATTAGAGCCCCCATGGCCAATGGTCTGACAGGGATTGATCTGACCCGCTGCTGGATTTCTTGGAGAATCATGCCTCTGAGCCGGAGAAACCATCTCATGTGTGAATATACGGGTGAGGCCAATGACCCCCTCTGCTTTAATCCTAGCACGTTGTCAGAAGACAACATCATTGCTGCCATCAAGAGCCTTGTCCATGAGTCTCAAGGATCATGCCACACCATTGGCCTGCCACCCTTCTGTGTCGCAAACCCGGCCCTAGACGTAAGGGCGATTCTCATGCTCCTTACTTCCATGTTGGCTATTCATGTACATTTACAATCTTTAACCTCCTTCGGCGGCTTATAATTTTACACTAATTCCAACTTCTGGAAGAAAAATACGTCCCTCCTCCGAAGAAATCGAAGGATAAGGTTGTTGGCCGAACGAAGAAACCTGCACCTCAAGTACAACCTAAGGCTGACAACTCAGAGGTAGAACTTGACTCTCTTGGTCGTCTCTTCGTATGCCTTATTGACAATAATAATTCACAGGACGAAACGGAGACAAGCCACGCCAACATTCCTAAGGTGACCTATGTTTCATCTGACTCAGAACATCTTCCACCAAAGAAGATACAACGGGTCGTCCGAAAAGTCCCATTTTCTCATCCTCTTGCTTATTTAGACCCCAACTTTCTTTTGAAAAAGCAACAACACCTCTCCCGACGCCAAACCCGGAGCATTGGCTCTGAAGACCTTATGGCTGGGTTGTCCAACTCCCCAGTTCAACGAAAATGGTCGGCTGAGGTATCTTGTTCAACTTAACTTAGTTTGGTCAATTTTGCCTTTATAACTTGACTCTGTCTTTATATTGCTTTAACTGCTTTCAGGAATCGCCCCCTTCATCAGGCGACTCTACGGCAACCAAGCCAGAGTATGTGCTTTCATGCTTCCATACTATCTTTGTTATCCTTGAACTTTATAAAATAACCTTTTATGCCTTCCAAGGCACAAGCAAAACGAAGGAAAATCGTCGGGTCTACCTCGGCCCCCACTGCTCAAGAACCGGAGGCTGCCAAGCCGGACTCTTCAGTTGCACATGCTGATCCTTCTGCTATCTCAAAAGATGTGCCTCAAGATGCCTGTCGTTCTGCCGAGCCGACGGCCCATGAGACGACAACTAAGAGTCCTCCGAAGACCAACTCTAGGCCACCGAGCCCTTCAACGGCCGTTGATGATACAATTATTCGGGACGTCATTATTACCGGTACCAGCTTTCAAACTCCCGAACCTCGTGTGCTGACAAAGCACACTAAGAAAACTGAAGCCTTTGACAAGCTGGATTTTGAGCTCCCCGTGTTGGAGAAGTTAACTGCTGAAGAGCTACATGCCGGTTATTTGAACCGCCTCTCCACAAGCAGGAACATGGAACTCAAGCTTGTCAATGTGATGAAGAAAAAATATGAGGTACTCCTTATGATTCCTTCTTTTCCTTATACCCTTATGTAGCCCCCCAAGAGCCGGTTTAACGTTTGTTGTTAATGGTAAACTAGGTCTTCCAATCCATGCCTTAAGTAGAACCACGTAGCCTATAGCCCCCAAGTATCGGCTTAATATGTAAATATTGAGCTAGTACTCAGTTTTAAGTAGTTGATCAAATGTAGCCCCCAAGTTCGGGTCAGTATAGAAATAATGGGCCGAACTTCCCTATGGAAAGAGCCAAATGTAACCCCCAAGTGTCGGCTTATCTTGGATAACTATGAGCCGGAACTTCATTGTAGATTTTAATAAAGAGCCAAATGCAGACCCCAAGTGCCGGCTTATCTTTGACAAATATGAGTCAGAACTTCATTGTAGATTTGAACAAAGAGCCAAATGCAGCCCCCAAGTGCCGGCTTATCTTTGACAAATATGGGACGGAACTTCATTGTAGTCTTGGAGAGCAAATACACATTAGCCCCCAAGTGTCGAGTGTATTGCTTGCAATCTGCTTCAGACTTGCATTTATATTTGATAACTTAACCATCTGGCTGTTGGAAATATGCCCTAGAGGCAATAAATAAAGTGTTTATTATTGTATTTCCTTGTTCATGATAATCGTTTATTATCCATGCTATAATTGTATTAATTGGAAACACATTACATGTGTGGGTAAATAAACAACACTCTGTCCCTAGTATGACTCTAGTGAACTAGCTCGTTGATCAAAGATGATCAAGGTTTCCTAGCAATTGACATGTGATGTCATTTGATAACAAGATCACATCATTAGTAGAATGATGTGATGGACAAGACCCAAACTACAAACATAGCATATGATTGTGTCAGTTTATTGCTACTGTTTTCTGCTTGTCAAGTATATGTTCCTATGACCATGACATCATGCAACTCACAGACATCGGAGGAGTGCCTTGTGTGTATCAAACGTCGCAACGTAACTAGGTGACTATAAAGTTGCTCTACAGGTATCTCCGAGGGTGTCTGTTGAGTTGGTATGGATCAAGACTGGGATTTGTTACTCCGTGTGACGGAGAGGTATCTCAGGGCCCACTCGGTAATACAACATCACAATAAGCCTTGCAAGCAATGTGACTAAGTTTTAGTTACGAGATCTTGTATTATGGAACGAGTAAAGAGACTTGCCAGTAACGAGGTTGAACTAGGTATGGAGATACCGACGATCGAATCTCGGGCAAGTAACATACCGAAGAACAAAGGGAACATCATACGAGATTAACTGAATCCTTGACATAAAGGTTCGAGTGATAAAGATCTTCACAGAATATGTAGGAACCAATGTGGGAATCCAGGTCCCGCCACTGGTTATTAACCGTAGAGGTGTCTCGGTCATGTCTACATACTTCTCGAACCCGCAAGGTCTGCACACTTAAGGTTTGGTGACGTTTCGGTAGTATGGAGTTATGTATGGTGGTGACCGAAGTTTGTTCGGAGTCCCGGATGAGATCCGGACATCATGAGGAGCTCCGGAATGGTCCGGAGGTAAAGATTCATATATAGGAAGTCCTGTTTTGGTCGCCGGAAAAGTTTCGGGCTCATCGGTAGTGTACCAGGAGTGCCGATAGTGTACCGGGAGGGGTATTTCGACCCAAGAGGCTACATGGGCTGTAGGAGGGTGTAAACAAGCCCTTAGTGGGCTGGTGGAACATCCACAAGAGGCCCATGCGGCTGGAGGAAAAAGGCCTAAGAGAAAAAGTGGAAAAAAGGCAAAATAGGGTGAATCCTAGTCCTACTAGGATTGGAGGTGGACTCCACCTCTCCCTCTCTCCTTCGGCCGAAACAAGGAGGCCTTGGCCCTTGTGACAAGGCCTTTCCTCCTCTCCTCTTATATATACTGGAGGTTTTAGGGTTTTTGCACTAGAATTTCAGCCACGTGCTGCCCGTTCCTCCAATGCATAGTTTCTCCTCTAGATTGCACTAGGGTTTTTGCACTAGGATTTCTGCAGTGCTTAGGCGAAGCCATGCCGGAATTGCTCCACCACCATCGCCGGAGCGCCGTCACGCTGCCGGAGAACTCTTCTTCCTCTCCACTCCTTCTTGCTGGCTCAAGACGATGGAGATCGTCATCAAGCTGTACGTGTGCTGAACGCGGAGGTGCCATCCATTCGGCGCTAGATCGGAAGGATCATGATCGAGTTCGTGGGACGGGTCGTGATCAAGTTCGCGGGAAGGATCGTGATT
Organism: Hordeum marinum; assembly: GCA_022496015.1. Lineage (NCBI taxonomy): Eukaryota > Viridiplantae > Streptophyta > Magnoliopsida > Poales > Poaceae > Hordeum > Hordeum marinum. Next base: position 381,258,757 of record CM039677.1, on the reverse strand, counting down.
GGATCACGAGACGCACGGCGATTTGGATCGCGAAGACGTTCGACTACACCAACCGCGTTTCTTAACGCTTCCCGCTTAGCGATCTACAAGGGTATGTAGATCCACTCTCCCTCTCGTAGATGCTCATCACTATGGATAGATCTGCGTGTGCGTAGGAAATTTTTGTTCCCCATGCAACGTTCCCCAACACTGGTGACATGTTACCCTAGTGACTTACCCTTCTTTGACCTTTTGTCTGTCACAGGAAGCTTTAAACAATGTCGTGTCTGAACTGAATGGCTTAAAGAGCAATCTGGCCTCCCAGCAAGCCGCCAGGAGTGCAACAGAGGAGAAGTGTCATCTTGCGGCCGAAGAGCTTGTCAAAGCTAAAGCTGATTTCGCCGCCTTCAAGAAAGCTACTGAGATGGAGCAAACTGCCCTGGCTCAACGTGCAGATGATGCTGACCAGCGGCTCATGGAGGTATCCGCTGAACTGCACACCCTGAAGCGCCATATTGCAAAGATGTCCGCTGCTATGTTTGGTAAGTACTAAAGACTTAGCCAATATCCTTGTGTGAAGAATTATACAGGTGGCTTATAACCAAAAAACTGTCTTATGCAGGTCCAAGGAGCCATCAACTCGCTACTGATAGCACGTTGTCGCTGAAAGCCGTCTACACACTATCAAAACAGCTGTACTGCGGAACGCTCTGCACCATTAGAGCGATGCTCGATAAAGAGAGTATCCCCCAGTCCATGAAGGGAGTCATAGAAGTGTTGTCCACCTTGCCCAAGAAAATCCACGTGCTCAAAAAATCAGCCGCCAGAAAGGGAGCCATTGCGGCAATAAGCCAGGCTTTAGCCTTCGCCATAGAGCTAACTCCTGAAGAGATGATGGACGGGTTTCCATCAAAGAAGGACGACGGCTCAGAATTCACGGAAGCCGACTATGCTCGTTGTATGAAGGCCTCCAGAGTCCTTGCATCAGTATTAGCGGAAGAAGTGAAACTGTCAACGTATCAGGCGGCTTAGAATGCCGAGAACAAGCGAGTGCATGGACCAACCTTTGAGGCCAAGGACTTAACTCCTACATGCCGTAAGCACTTCTTTGCTCCTGATCTTGACCCGTCTCCTCTCTTTGAAGAGAAAATCTCCAGATCGAGGAGGTCGAAGACTCGGCGCAGGGTGACCCGCCGTCTAGCTGATCAATTTGATAATGCCATGGATAATCCGGCTTTCGTGACCCGCCGAATTTTGGGGCGTGTAAAAAACTTTAAGTCATTGCTTTTGAGCTCTGTAGAGAGTATTGTAATAGGCCTTTAGTAAAAACTTTGTCTTGCTTGAAATGTGCCATCATGCACATAGGAAATCGCATGGCTTTAACATATTGTGTCCGCCTTGTGCTTCGATTCATACCAGATGTCGTGGCGGCTCTTCTTGAGATAACCAACCTATGGAAGCAGAATATGTTCCATACGTTTAGTAGGGCGGCTTAGAATAGCACAACCTGGAGATGTTATATCTTTCCTGATTTGATTTTGAAAAAAATTGAACTCGTGTGCCGGTTCTTCTGGGTGGATTCGCTAAGTAAAACTCCTAATCAGTACAGGGTCTCTATCAAGATTGGCCGTCGATTTCATAGAACGGCTCAGGGTCTCTAAGCGGGATTAACTGATAGGAAGTGTAGCATCCCAGAAAGAGACACGACAAGGCATGAGTACCCTAGTAGCTCATAAACTAACTCCCACGTGACATAAATCCGTCGTTTTAACCTTAAACAATGCAGGGTCTTTAAAATATTAACTGTCTAAGAGTACGAACGGGCCACATAGTGGAGAGTCGACAGTAGATGAGAGAGTTTATCCCCGCTTTCCGTAAACCAGCCCTCACGTGACAAGAATCACCGGTTTAACCTTAACCAGTACAGGGTCTCTAATGAGATTGACCGTCAATTTCTTTGAACCAGCTCAGGGTCTCTAAGCGAGATTATCTGGCAAGAGTTCGGCGGGTCACATAACGAAGCAACATCAACTTACAGGCAGGTTTAACCCTGGTGGCTTAAGAGCCGATCAAGAGGGTATGTAAGCTAAACCCGATGGGTTGGAAGCCCCCAAATGACCTTTGTTGATGGAGTCAACTGTTTGGCTTGAGAGCCGACCAATAGGGTCTGATAAGCTAAACCCGGCGGGTTAGAAGACCCCTAGATGGCCTTGTTGACAGAGTCAACAGTTTGGCTTAAGAGCCGATAGATAGGGTCTGATAAGCTAAACCCAACGGGTTAGAAGCCGCCTAGACGATGATGTTGATGGAGTCAACTATTTGGCTTAAAAGCCGATCAACAAGGTCTGATAAGCTAAACCGGTGGGTTGGAAGCCCCCTAGTTGACCTTGTTGACAGAGTCAACTGTTTGGCTTGAAAGTCAATCAATAGGGTCTGATAAGCTAAACCCGGTGGGTTAGAAGCCCCCTAGACGATCATGTTGACAAAGTCAACTATTTGGCTTAAAAGCCAATCAACAGGGTCTGATAAGCTAAACCCGACGGGTTGGAAGCCCCCTAGTTGACCTTTTTGCACAAACTGAGATATGCGAAACGGCAGCGGCCCCAGCTTGCAGGGATGCCAAATTTATTCATATATATATGATATGTGCAATGATGGTGTGCAATGTCAAGTCTCAACGACTCAGTTATAGTAAGGCCGCAGATACGCTATGTTCCACGGCCGGTGGGTCTCCTGCCCAGAAGTGCTTGACTCTTCTCGTATGTCAATTAGGTAATATGACCCGTTGTTGAGATTTCTGCTGACCACGAAAGGTCCTTCCCATGGAGGGGACAACTTGTGTGCATGTGTCTGATCTTGAATCAACCGCAACACTAAGTCGCCTTCTTGAAACGTTCGGGTCCTGACTCTGCGGCTATGATAGCGGCGCAGGTCTTGCTGATAAATTGCCGTCGAGCCGCCGCCACATCACGTTCTTCCTCCAAGGCATCCAACGCGTCTTGACGTGTTGTTTCATTATCGGCCTCAACGTAAGCCGCCACCCGTGGCGAGTCATGACGGATATCATTTGGTAACACGTCTTCTGCGCCATAAACCATGAAGAAAGGTGTATAACCTGTTGATCTATTGGGAGTGGTTCTGATGCTCCATAAGACGTACGGCAACTCCTCTACCCAACAACCCGGCGTGCGTTGCAAAGGAACCATAACCCGGGGTTTGATACGTCTCAAGATTTCCTGGTTAGCACGCTTTGCCTGACCATTTGGCTATGGATGAGCAACCACAGAAACATCAAGTCAAATGTGATCACTTTCACAGAACACTCGTATAGCCCCCTTGGATAAGTTCGTACCATTATCTGTGATGATACTGTGATGGTAACCAAAGCGGTAGATTAGCTTTTTAACAAACTGAACTGCCATAGCCGCGTCACACTTGCTGACCGGCTCAGCTTCTACCCACTTGGTAAATTTTTCCACTGCCACCAGGAGGTGGGTCTTCTTGTCCTTGGATCTCTTGAAAGGCCTGACCATATTAAGCCCCCAGACTGCAAACGGCCAAGTAATTGGAATCATGCGCAATTCTTGAGCTGGGATGTGAGCACGCCGACCGACTTTCTGACATCCATCGCACTTGCGAACCAAGTCCTCTTCATCTTTATGAGCCGTCAGCCAGAAGAAACCATGTCGAAAAGCCTTGTCCACCAGAGATTTTGAGCCGGCGTGATGACCACAATTGCCAGCATGAATTTCTTTCAAGATTTCCTTGCCATCTTCAGGTGAAACACAACGTTGAAAGATGCTAGTGACGTTGTACTTATGTAACTCATCATTGATTATTGTCATAGACTTAGACCGCCTGGTGATCTGTCTAGACAGATTTTCATCATCAGGTAACTCTCCACGAGTTAAGTATGCCAAGTAAGGCATGGTCCAGTCAGGAATAGCATGTAGAGCCGCCACCAGCTACCCCTCCGGGTCAGGTACGGCCAAGTCTTCCTCTGAAGGTAACTTAACTGACGGGTGATGTAATACATCTAAGAAAATGTTAGGCAGTACTGGCTTATGCTGAGAACCCAACCTTGACAGGGCGTCAGCCGCCTCATTCCTGCGATGATCAATATGATCCACCTGATAACCCTTGAAATCACCAGCGATGACATCCGCCGCCTCACGATAAGCCGCCATCCACGGGTCCTTGGAGTCCTAGGTGCCTGACACTTGCTGGGCTACTAGGTCTAAGTCGCTAAGACATCTAACCTAGCTCAGGTTCATCTCCTTAGCCACCCGGAGGCCATGAAGCAGGGCTTCATACACAGCTGCATTATTAGTACAAGGAAACAACGACCTTAACACGTAACAGAACTTTTCACCTTTGGGGGAAGTTAAGACAACCCCTGCCCCTGATCCTTCCAGTTGCCTGGATCCATCAAAGTGGATTGTCCAATACGTGTTATCCGGCCTTTCCTCGGGCGCTTGACACTCCGTCCAATCGTTTATGAAATCCACTAATGCTTGAGACTTGACCGCCGTGCGAGGCACGTATTTCAGATTAAGAGGTCCAAGCTCCAATGCCCACTTAGCAATCCTGCCGGTGGCCTCTTTGTTTTGAATTATGTCTCCCAACGGGGCAGAGTAACCACTGTGATCTAGTGCCTGAGGAAGTAATGCTTCAACTTATGATTGGCCATGAACACCCCATATACCAGTTTCTGCCAATGTGGATACCTCTGTTTGGACCCTGTCTGGACTTCAATGATATAATAAACCGGCCTTTGAACCGGATATTCCTTCCCTGCCTCCTTACGCTCAACAATGATCACGGCACTGACTTCCCTGTTATTATCCACCACGTATAAGCGCAAAGGTTCCTTCTCAGCCGGAGCCGCTAAGACTAGCGGCTCTGTGTGATGCCTCTTAAGAGCCACAAACGCTTCACCCGCCGCAACACTCCAGTCAAAGTTGTCTATCTTCTTGATCATCTAGTACAAAAGGATGGCCTTCTCACCAAGGCGACTGATGAACCGGCTTAACGCAGCGATCCGTCCCGCCAGGCGCTGAACATCATTGATGCATGCCGGCTTAGACAGGGAAATGATAGCCTTGATATTATTTGGATTAGCCTCAATGCCACGCTCAGAGACTAGAAATCCCAAGAACTTGCCTGCAGGAACACCGAAAACACACTTAGCCGGGTTAAGCATCATCTTGTAGACCCGTAAGTTGTCAAAAGTCTCCTTCGGGTCGTCAAGCAGACTCTCCTTCTTCCTGGACTTAATCACGATATCATCCTCGTATGCATGAACGTTGTGCCCAATTTGGTTGTGAAGATAGTTTTGCACACAACGCTAGTAAGTCGCCTGGGCACTCTTGAGCCCAAAAGGCATGGACACATAGCAAAAGGCACCACAAGGCATGATGAAAGCCGTCTTCTCTTGGTCCTTGACTGCCATCTTGATATGATGATAACCAGAATAAGCATCCAGGAAACATAAACTCTCACAACCCGCCGCTGCATCGATGATCTGGTCGATACGGGGGAGGGAAAACCGGTCAGCCGGACATGCTTTGTTAAGATCCGTGTAATCCACACACATACGCCACGTGCTGTTTTTCTTAAGCACTAGCACCGGGTTAGCAAGCCACTATGGATGAAATACTTCAACGATCAACCCGCCGCCAGGAGCCGGGCCACCTCTTCTCCAATGGCCTTGCATCTCTCTTCGTTGAACCACCGTAGAAACTATTTGACCGGCTTAAACTTAGGATCCACATTAAGGTAGTGCTCAGCGAACTCTCTCATTACACCCGGCATGTCAGAATGCTTCCATGCAAAGATGTCCCGATTCTCATGGATGAATTCGATGAGCGCGCTTTCCTATTTGGGGTCCATATTGGTCCCAATAGTAAACTGTTGCGATGAGTCGCAAGGAGTAAAATCCACCAGCTTGGTGTCATCCGCCGAAAACTTGAGGGGCGGCTCAGATTCTGTGGCGGGCTTTTTGAGCTGAGTCATGTCCTCCGGGTCAACATTTTCCTTATAGAACTTGAGCTCTGCTTCCGTGCAACTTGACTCTGCATAAGCCGCATCTCCTTCCTCGCACTCAATAGCCATCTCTCGATCATCATGCACCGTAATCATTCCTTTTAGACACGGCATCTTGAGCATCAAGTAAACATACCAAGTCCTAGCCATGAACTTGGCGTAAGCCAGACATCCAAACAGGGCATGGTATAGACTTTTGATCTTGACCACCTCAAAACACAAGGTCTTGACCCTGTAGTTCTCTTTGTCACCGAAGGGGACTTCCAAAGAGATCTTCCCTACTGGATAAGCTGACTTGCCAGACACCACACCATGAAAGACTGTCGAAAAAGGCCTAAGATCCTTATCAAGCAACTTCATCCGGCGGAAAGTATCATAGTACAAGATGTTAATGCTGCTACCACCATCCATAAGTACCTTAGTAAACACATATCCTCCCACTTGGGGGGCAACTACCAAAGCCAACCGACCCGGGTCATCAACGCGTGGCGGGTGATCCTCCCTGCTCCAAGTTATGTCATACTCTAACCACTTCCAGAATTGTGGGAGAGCCGGTGTGGTCGCGTTAACCGCTCACTTGCGCAACTTCTGATCTCGCCTATTAAGATTGGTTGTAAAGACATGATATTGAACCGAGATGAGCTGCTTTGGATTACTCTGATATCCCCGATTGGTTATTCTGCTGCTGACTATTGCTACCAAACTGTTGATGATGCCCTCTTTGGTTGCCCTGGCCCTGATAGCCGGATCCTGAACCGCCAGACCCAAGTCCGGCTCCAGACCTGCCTGGTCCTGAGCCGCCTGGCGGTCCACCACCATCGTTGTTATGTTGCCGCAAGCTGTAATCCCGAATTTTTTGCATAATATGGCAATTCCTCCACATGTGACCCACCACCCTATCGGGCCGGATGTGCTCTGGATAAGGTTTATTGAGCATCTCCTCTAAATTAAAAGGAGTTTTACCCTTATTAAAGGGCCTTCTGAAGTTTCCGTTGCCCTTAGCACGATTGTTCCCGGCGCTGGCGTTGGCCACCAATTCTGACCCACCATCTAGGTTCTTCCTCTTGCTCTAGTTGCCATTGCCTGCTGGACCCTTGCCGTTGTTATTCTTCTTGCTCTGATTGGGCTTCTCCTTGTCAAAGCCCGTATCTTTCGTACTGTCAGAGTCGGCGTACTTCGTGAGAGCCGCCATGAGCTCCCCCATGTCCTGACACGAGCGCTTGAGCCAGCCAAGCTTCTGCTTCAGAGGTGTGAAGTGGCAATTCTGCTCCAGAATCAAAACTGCTTGAGCCACCGTAATCTGTTCAGACAAGTGGATGATGGTTGAGACCCATCGGACCTAGTGATGAGCCGAATCATTCTCCTGCTGCACGCAATGATCCAAATCCACAATCGTCATGGGCTGCTTGCACGTCCCTCGGAAGTTTTTGATGAATTTCGCTTTTAACTTGGCCCAGGAATTAATGGTGTTGGGTGGCAAGGCCTTCAACCATGTGCGAGCCGGCCCTTCCAGCATCATAATAAAGTACTTGGCACATACTGCGTCGCTAACGTCCAACATCTCCATCACCAGCTCATAGCTCTCAATCCACGCCTCTGGAGGCAGGTCCGCGGTCTAATTTGGGACCTTGCGAGGGCCCTTGAAATCTTTCCACACACGCTAGTTCCACAAAGCTGGTACTAAGCATGGTACTCCCACGGCCCTGGTAAGTACCCCTGCACCTACCGAGATGGAAGGTGCCGGTTCTTGATGAGCGGCCGCCGCCGCCGCCAGAGCCGTCGCCTCGCGCTGTGCCCTCGCCCAGTCCACCAGCGCCTGAGCATCCAGAACCGCCTGATCGTCTCGTGGAGGGTCCCGTTGTCGATCACTGCTAGAAACCGCCACCGACTCATAACACTGGCTGAAGCTGCGACTGGGATGGGGGTTGAGTGCACACGACTCCGGCTATAAGTGTACTTCTCCTGCTGGGCCATCGCCATCTGCAGGTATCCAATAGCGTTCTGCACCTCTTCTGCGAAGGGCGCCTCGTTTGGGATAGGAATCATAACGAGCTGGGTTGCCGCCGCCACCATGTTCTCTAGCGGGTTTGAATAGTGATCCGCCAGCGTTGGGAAAGCCATTTGTGAGGGCGGGTTCCGTCGAGGTGGGTTAGGGGGCTGCTGTCGAGCCGCCGGCCGACTCTTTGGTGCTTCCACGGTCCGTCCCGTCCCCGGTGTGTGAAAAAAATTCCTGGCCTCGAACTGTTCCAGCAAGCGGGATCGATGCCTCATCCGCTGAACCACCGCTGCAGATTGCTGCTCCAGCTCAAGGCAAAAAGCATTCGCCCTAAGGTGCTCTGCCTGACGGGGGGATGACCCCGGGGTAGCCTCAAGCGCCTCCTTTCCCCAGCCTCCTAAACGCAATCAAAGGGCGGGCTGCCTCCCCCCGCGGTTCGGCTACAACCTGCCAGAAGCGGCCCGCCGGCTATGCCCTGCCGATTACGGCGTACCGGCTGGCTGGGGGCGTTGTCGCCTGCCCCCCCCTAGCCAGTTGCGCATCGGATATCGTCGTTAGGGTGTGCATGGCAACAGTGTCCCCCATCCCATCGGGGGTCAGCGCCGATATGGCCACAGCGAAGGCGTCAGGGTCTCTGACCCTGGCGGATGGTGACCGGGCTTCCAACAGTGTCGGCACGCCCCCAACCACTCCGCTACCTTCCCCGGCATGGCTACAGGGTGGCCGGCCATACCGCTGACCCCGGCCGGCCATCGCAAGACGACGCCACGAGGGGCGGCCCGTGCCGTGAAGTGACCGGCATCGGGGCCCACCGCACGGGCCCTGCCGTTTCCTGACGGGACCCTTCAGTCGGCGGGACCTACTGGCGACAAGACCCCACAGCCAACGGGCCCAGCAGCCGGCTAGAGAGGCTGCCGGCTGGGGCCCCTTTGACCTTCTATTTGTATTGTAATCCGGGAGGTGGCCTATAAAAAACCCCGGGCCACCCCCATGCAGGGGGGATCGATCGGTTGCTCTCTGAGTTCCCTCCACATCCACTCCACACACACGCACGCAGAGAGGCGAAAGAGCAGGCTGGCTCCTTCTTCCTCCTCGATCCATGCAGCTCAAGGAGCACCATTGTAACCCGACCATTGTCTCAACTAGACCGAGCAGGACTAGGGGTATTACCTCCCACGGAGGGCCCCGAAGCTGGGTACATCATGTGTCCGCCACCGCTTGTGCCTAATCCCGCTCCCGGAGCCCGCCGGCGTCCTTCGACCCCTCTCGATAAGCTTACCTATGGCATCTGCCGTGACGAAACCACGACAGTTAGCGGCCACCGTGGGGCCGTCCGCGGCGCCGGCCCGAGTCACGCTCCGGGCAGGACCCTTCACCACCTCCCCCGATCGCCTCGCGTCCGGGTAGAATCACGTGCTCACGGGGCTTGCTCCGGCGGGCCCTGCGGGTAGCACGGACGGCATCTCTAACGAGTGCCCTGGCCGCGACCTGGCGCTCGATGTCGCCGCGCTCGCCGGGTGGTTCAACAAGCTGAGCCTTGCCGAAGAACCAGAGGCCAACGAGTACCCTAGTTGGGTGTTCGACTGCACCGACCCTCCCTCGTCCGTGGGCACGATCGCCATGGGCGAGGCCATCGGCCCCCACAACCATGTGGGAGTGATGGTCACCGTATCCTCCACCACTTCGGGCTGTGTGCGGGCGGCCGGGGCCGCCGTAGCCGCCGCCCGCGCCGGCACCTCCAACCCGCTCGCCGCCACCCTCCGGGGTCTGGGCACTCCTATCACTTTGATGGCAGACCCGGCCACCGCCAGAGCCGAGCTGGAGGCGGCCCGTCACCTGTTGTTTGAAGACGCCAGCGCCCTCATTGCCGAGAGGCGCCGGATGGAGGCCGCACAGCAGGAATACAACTCCGTGCACGGTCTCACCCCGGCTGGCCCCGAGCCCAGCCGGCGTGGTGCTATGCGAGAACGCGGCCGCGTGGTCGTAGAAATCCTCGGCGACCGCTTTGCCGTCTACGACACCCCCATGGCCAACCTGCGCGCCGCCAAGGTTGCCTAGGAGGATTTCGCAACCTTGGAGGGAGAGGAGCGGGCCGCACGCGAGCGGCACATCAAGGACCTCATCGACACCGCCAACGCGCAACAGGTCGTCCTCACCCCCGATGGGGCCGTCTCCGAGTTTCCCCGTCCCGAGGGCGAGGACACTGGGGCTGCTGGCCGCCGGCTGGCTCAGCACTCCAGCACCCCTCGCCCCTCCGGCCGGAACGCCCGGGGGAGCAACGCTCAGCGCCCCAGTCACGTGGAAAGGAGCAGCCGGCTGTGAATAGCCGGCGCAGCAACAATCTGGCTGGCAGCCACCGCTGCGATGAGGCGCCGGCTCGCGGCAGCCGGCGCACCCGTGAGCATACTCCGCCTTCACGGCAGGAACATGCGCAGTCCGTCCTGCTGGCCGTCCGCCCCGAGCTTGCCGCCCGGCCCGGGCCCCGCGTCCCCCACAGTGACAACGACGCTCGGCTCCGTCTTGACCGGCTTGCGCAGTCAGCTCTCCTCGAGGAGGAGGGCTCGATTGGCCCAGCCTCTTTCGGTCCGCGAATCCGCAACGAGCCTTTTCTGCCTAGCTTCACGCTCCCCGTGACACCCCGAAGTATACCGGGGCCGCCAAGCCGGAGGACTGGCTGATCGACTACACCACCACCGGCGGCATCGCCAGGGGGAACAAGCGCGTAGCCGTCCGCTATGCCCTCCCTCATGCTGATCGGCTCGGCCCGCACCTGGCTGAACAGCCTGGCTGCCGACAACATCAACACCTGGACGGACTTCGAGGAGGCCTTCGTCCACAACTTCACCGGCACCTACAAACGCCCTGGCCGGCCTCGCAAGCTGGCCATGTGCGTCCAGGGGCCAGAAGAGCCCCTCCGCGACTACCTCACGCGCTAGACCGAGCTCCGCAACTACTGCGAAGGAGTACACGAGGTACAGGCCATCCAGTACTTCATCGAAGGCTGCTGCAACGACACCCCTCTCAAGCACAAGCTCTTGTGCTCCGAGCCAACCTCCCTGGTGGACCTGATGTCCAAAGCGGACAAATACGCCATGGCCGATTCCTCGATGAGGATGAAGGCTAAGGCACCGGCCAAGCCGGTTACGCCCTCCGCCACGCCGCGGGTGGCGGCCGACAACCGCCAGTAGCAGAACGGCAAGCGCAAAAACGACCAGCCCGACTCCCGCTACGGGAGCCGGCAGGTCGCCTCCATCGAGGAGGAGCCGCCGGCTGGCCAGGCCTCCGGTCAGCGCCAGCGCACCGGCAAGGCCGCCTGGCAGCCCGAGCTGACTTTCGAGCAAATGCTTGACCTTCCCTGCAAAAACCACTCCGGTGCCAAGCCGGCCACGCACACGCTCTGGCAGTGCAGCTTCTCATAGCGATTGGCCCGGGGGGATGGACTCCCGGCCCCCCCCCGCGCAGCCAGCCTGCGCTCCGGCGCGAGCCCTGGCTCGGGCTCCGGCTCCCGATCCGGGCCAGGCGGACCCGACCCCGGCGCGGTGCGATGGTCGGCTGCACGACCGGTTCCCGAACATGACGACTACTACGTCGTCTTCACCAGCGAAGAGATGGACAAGCATGCCCAGCGCCGACTCCATCGCGAGGTGAACGCCACCATGCCCGCAACTCCCCATTCGGAGTCCATCTTCGTACCGGCAAACGCGGCTGGCACCTCGGCGGAACCGGCTGCCCAACCGCCCCCGCCGGCTGTGGCAGCTCTACCGGCACCATCACCACCAGCTGCCGGTCCGGCGCCGTTCGCCACGGCAATTGAGCCGGCCACGTCTACGCACACCGGCACCGGTCTCGTCGCCGTCATGATGACGACCAACGCTCCCACCGCCATCTCGCTCCTGGGGGCTGGCGAGCCGGTCCCGGGGGCTGGGCCGGCCCCTGTCTCGGCTCCCTCGTGCGCCCATCCCACCCTAGCATTCCTCCAGCGCGGCGAGCTCCCCTCTAACGAGGCCACTGCAAGGCAAATTCAACACCGGGCCCCGGCCTAAAGCATCATCAACCACGAGTTGGTTCATCGCAGCACCACCGGCGTCTTCAAACACTGGGTCGAGCCAGAGAAAGGGCAAGAAATCCTCCTCGACATCCACCAACACGAGTGCGGGCATCATGCCGCCTCCAGGTGCCTGGTGGCCAAAGCATTCCGTCACGGTTTCTACTGGCCGACAGCTCTGGAGGCGGCCAAGGAACTGGTTGACAAGTGCGAGGGCTGCCAACACAGGGCCATCTTCCGGCTAGCGCTCTCCAAACCATTCCCCTTTCGTGGCCATTCGCTGTCTGGGGTCTGGACATGGTGGGACCTTTCAAGACCGCACGAGGTGGCATGACACATTTACTGGTAGCCGTCGACAAGTTCACCAAGTGGATTGAGGCCCGACCAATCAAGAAACTGGACGGCCCCACGGCCGTCCGGTTCATCGAAGACATCATGGTACACTACGACGTCCCCCACAACATCATCACCGACAATGGCACGAACTTCACCAAGGGTGCGCTAGCGCGTTTCTGCTCGAGGCGGGGCATCCGGCTCGACCTGGCGTCCATCACCCACCCGCAGTCAAACGGCCAGGTTGAGAGGGCGAACGGCCTGCTCCTGTCCGGCATCAAGCCCCGGCTCGTGACACCACTAGTCCGGTCGGCCGGCTGTTGGGTCAAGGAGCTGCCGGCTGTCCTTTGGAGCCTCCGGACCACACCCAACCGATCGACCAGCTACACTCCGTTCTTTCTCGTTTACGGGTCCGAGGCGATCATCCCCACCGACATCGAGTTCGATTAGCCTCGGGTCACCCTGTACACCGAGAAGGATGTGAGGGAGGCAAGGGAAGACGGGTCGACCTCCTCGAGGAGGCCCGCGAGTTGCCCTTGAGCCGGACGGCCATCTACCAGCAGAAGCTCCGGCATTACCACAGCAAGCGGATCTGGCTGCTCTCCTTCCGCGAAGGAGACTTGGTGCTGAGGCAGATCCAGCGAACCGCCGGCCGACAAAAGCTGTCCTCCCCATGGGAGGGCCCGTTCATCGTCAGCCGGGCGCTGCACAACAACGCGTACTATCTAATAGACGCCCAGAAGCCGCAGAAGCGCAAGAGAGACGCCTCGGGCGAGGAGACGGAGCGCCCGTGGAACGCGGCGCTCCTCCGTCCATTCTATTGCTGAAAACCATTGTATGTATCCTTCCCCTTTTGGGATTATGAATGCAATGGGGGCCCCAAGCCGGCACGGGGGGCACGCCCTTTTTTCGATTCCTCCAAAGTTCTCCTGTTATTTAAGGCATGTCAACCGGGTCCGGCTCCCGGGCCATGGGGCTCGCCCGACTCCCCGCCGAGGCAGACAAATAATGTGAGCTAGCAACCCTTCGCCTCCCCTTCCCTAACCATTTACAGACCGGCTCCCGGTTGTCCGGCTAAAGGGACCACGGGGTACGAAGGAACTTCTCACACGAAGGTCTGCCGACGCGCGGGGCAGCCGGACCGGCCCAGCCGAGCTATGTTAATCCTAGTAACCGGCCTCTGCCGGCTAAACCTAGCCCTAGCCGGTTGACTCTAGGAGCCCGCTATTTTTCCCCAAGGGTGAAGCCCCGTCCCTGTCCCAGACCGGCCCCCGCGTGGGATTCTAGTCTAAAACAAAAATGCAGGAAAGGAAGTCCTAAGTGATGGCAGCTTCGGGCCGGCCCTTCTCCAGTGCTGACACCTCTAGAGCCGGCGGTGTTCATGTCTCGGGAGCCGGCGGTGCTGGCGCCTCCGAGGCCGGCACCTCCGGGGCGGCCGAGGTAGAATCCCCCACAGCAGGAGCGGACTCGGACTCAGCATATTCGTCGGTGTTGGACTCTTCATCGGCCGTCTCGGCGGCACTCCCCTCTGGGTCGTCCAGGGCGAGCCCGTACCGGTCCTCCGGGACCTCCACGCCGTCCGCCCCGCGCTCCGGGACGTACTCGTCCCACGCGGCGATGGACACAAGGTCGCTCGCCCTCGCTAGCATCTCGTCGGCTACCGCCTCCAACTCCGTGTCGGCGCCAGCACGCTGGGCCGTGAGCAAACCCAAGTCCAGCTCGAGGTACCACGACTTGGCAATGCGGAGTGCCATGCCCGCCCCGGCTCGTGCCGCGGAGGCCCTCCAGGCGTTCACCCACGCGGTCCCCAACTCCAGCCACCTCGATAGCCGGTTCACGGAGCCCGGCTCTGCCGCGCCGGGCCAAAGCATGCGGACCAGCGTCATGCCGGCCGCTTGGAGCCGCCTCAGGGTGCCGACCACCTCCGACAGGCGCACCTCGGCGGCGATCCCCACCTCGTCCAGGGTCCAAGCGGGCAGCGGCCCGACAGCCTCTCCTCGCGCCCGCCGGGCCTCATGGTCGGCCTCCACAGCCGCCTCCACAACCTCCCGCGTGCCGGGGAAAAGCCCTCAGCAGAAGTCGAGGGTTGAGCGGGGAGGCAAGCCAGAAAACCCAGAAGGAAGGCGCAAGAAGAACAAGGCAACGGAAACTTACTATGCAGCATCCGATCCACCTTGTGCCCTTGCTTCTGCAGCCGCACCTCCCTGGCTGACCACTCCTGGCGCTATTGCTCGTGCTCATCCCGGGCCGCCTGCGCGTCCTCGACCGCCTTGGCTAGGGCGCCATCCTTGGCCTCCAGCTTCTCGAGGAGTGCCTTCTCCCACTCCTCTGCCTCCCGACGAAGGGCCGCCCCTTGGTCCGCCAACGCTTGACGGTGGGGCCGCCTCGCGGCCCTCCTGCTCTTCCTTCACCTGCTCCGCCTCCCCATGGAGCCGGTCACGCTCTGTCGTCAGGAGTTCCCGCTCCTCGTAAAGGCGCACCACCTGGCGCCGGAGGCAGACCGTCTCGGCATGGGTAGTTGCATGAGAAGCCACTGTTGTCAGAAAGGATTCATCCCGCCTCCGGGGCAGCCAACCTGATTTCTGGGGGCTACACCCAGTGGGTGCGCTTGCGCACTCCCACTGGAAGATCGCAAGACGCTAGGATCGCAAGAGCACATACCTCGCAAGTCCGCGGACACGACGGCGAGCCGACTCTTAGCTCCTCGGTACAACCCTAGCAAGGTGTTGTACGCGACCACCCGGCGGTCATGCGCTGCCTGCAAAACAATAAGAGCTTTAGGCTCGACCCGCCTGCGCCCCAGCCGGCTCGAGCCTCGGGGGCTACACCCAGTGGGTGCACTGGCGGAAAAACGCAAATCAAGAGAAGACGGAAAGAAGAAACTCACCGCGACCGCCTGCTCCAAGCTCACCAGCCGGTCGTTGGCGGCCCGAGCGTCTTGCGTCACCTGGGCGCAACACGTGGCAAACGCTCCGACGACGGCGGCCACCGCCGCCCCGAGGGCGCTCGACGGTCCGCCAGGGGCCGGACTCCCGGCCGCCGCCCAGGTCTGCAACGGCCGACCTCCGTCTGCGGGTCCTCCCTTGTTGGAGACCTCGATGGGACCGGCCCCTCCTGACGCCGCCTCGCCAGGGGCCGCCGTCGACGCGCTTGCGGCGACCGTTTCCCCGGCCGTCGCGGCTCCCACCTCCGGTACTCCGCCTCCGGCAGCTCCGGGCTGACTCGCCTTCGGTACTAGTGCCTCCGGAACCGGCGCCTCCGAAGCCGGCACGTCCGGGGCCGGTACCTCCGCCCCCGGTGGCACGTCGCCCGTCACCGGCTGGTCGGCGTCGCGGCCCATTTCCGCCTCGTCCTCTGCGGCCTTCGTGCTCGCCTCCGCCCGTCGCCCGGAGCCGTGGTGGCCCTTCGACCTCTTCTCCCGACCGCGGGGGAAAGGCTCCCATGCTCCGCCCGCGGACTCCCCGCTGGTCCCTCCGTGGAGGGGGGACGACTCCCACGCTTCGCCAGCAGCCTCCCCGCTGGCTCCTCCTCGCCTCTTCACCGCTTCCTCCCAGGGGCGGAGCTCCTGGACACGCCGCTCCCACTCGGCCGCCTTGAAGACGAGCCACGCCTGGTGCTCCCTCTCCTCAGCAGCCGTTGGCGGCGCTGTCCTCTCCGTCCCGCCACCCGGGGTCCTCCCCAGGGCGCGCGCCTCCCTGGTCATGACGAAGTAAGAGACTGGGGGAAGGCAGGACAGACCAAGGTGGAGGAGAAGACGAACTTACCCAACAACGATGGGGACCGCCCTCCTCACAGGTCCCACCTGGGCAACCTTCTGCTTCTTGCCTCCGCCTCCGCAGCTGCCGCCTGGCTGCACGGTCGCCGCACGCTTGGGCACCGTCTTGGTGGCAGCCGGCCCCTTCCCCTTGCTGTTCGCGACCGGGCCTCCACGGCTGGAGCCGCCGTCGGCTCGAGGTTGGCGCCTCCGCGGCGCCGTGACCTCGTCCTCCGAAGCCTCGGGCTTCTCCGGAGCCTCACCAACACGCATCTAGGGAGGAGACTCTCCCGTCGATTCGGCCTCTTTGGCCCCCTTCGTCTCTGTCTCTGCGTCACCGGCTCCAGACGCTCCGGCTCACTCGGAGTCAGCCGGCTCCACGTCGTCGGCATCCTCGACCTCCTCGGGGTTCGACTCTGCCGTGTCAGGGGCCGGCTCCCCGTAGTTCTGTAGCAACGGGAAAAGCTGCGGGCGGGCCGGGCGGCGCGCTGTCAGACTAAAGGGGGAGGGGTACTGCCTCTAAAAGAAGATGGAGCGGAGGAGCCGGCTTGACACTTACCCGCGGTGCTGGGCGGCTCTGGCTGTATGGGGTTTCCCCCCATTGCCATTCGCCCTCCGCCATCTTCGTCGTCGAGATGGCGTTCACCCTCCTCGCCATATAGGCCGGCTTCATCTCCTTGGTGGAGAGCCGGTAGGGGTCATGGCGTCCCCCCCATCTAGCAAATGAGGTGCGTCCGGCGCTATAGCGGCTGCACCCGGCGGGCCACCATCGTGGCCAGCAGATCTGTGGCCTTCATCCCCTCCAACCCGGTCATTGCGAGCAGGCGCTCGCAGAGCCGGTCCGCCGTCTCGGGCGCCGGAGATGCGGCCGCTCGCCAGTTCAGCATCACGATCGGCGGATGGTTGGCGAAGTCGGGGAGGTTGATGTAGTCCTCCTTCGGCTTCGTATTCTTCACGTAGAAGAACCCCTGCTGCCAGTGCTTCACCGACTCGTGTAGTGGGAGTTTTGGGAAGCCAGTCCCCTTGCGGATATGGATCAAGGTGCCTCCACAGGAGGTCATCACCATCTGCTTCATCGCCGGATCCTTCGCCGTCTGCCGCTTGAGGAAGAAGAGCCGGCACCAGAGGTCGAGCCTTGGTGCAACCCCAAGTACCCCTCGCAAAGGGTGATGAACGCCGCCGGCTGCAAGACGGCGTTGGGGGCAAGGTGGTGCGGCTGCAGGCCGAACCGCATTAGGACGCGGTGGAAGAAGGCGCTCGCCGGCAGCCCGAGCCCGCGGAGGAAGTGGTCGGCGAAGATGACCACCTCGCCCTCCCGCGGGGCCGGGGAGTTCTCCGGCCCGGCTGTGCGTGCCACCAAGTGCTCCTCCGCCGGGAGCTTGCGGCGGTGGCGGAGGTGCACGATGAAGGTCTCGTCCATGTCGCTGCCGTCCCAGGTGCCCTTGCCCGCCATGGTCGCCGAGGGGGCGCGCGGTCGCGACGTTGGCCGCGGGTGCTCGGCGGCGGCCCGTGCTCTCTTCGGCGGCGGACGGAGGCACGGCCTGCCCTCGTGCTCTGGTCTTTCTCTCTCTCTTGTGACGGGGGGAGGGAGGCGACGAAGGCGATGCGACGGTAGGGGGAGCGAACGGGCCGTTCTTCCTCCCCCTCTCGACATTTAAACCCCGCACGGGTGATCGTGGGGGCCAGATTCATTGCGCGCGACCCCCACGATTCCCACGGTGTGCGGGGAGGATATCGTGGCGCTCGGGAACGCCAACCGTCCGCCCCTCGCCGTAAAGGATCCCCGCGCACGGGCCGAGGTTGCGGTCGCGCGGGGGGGGGGGGGGGGGGCGCTGCCCGGTCTTTTCTGCCGCGTGGCGCGTCTCCTCTACCTGATGGGGAACCCGAGGCGGTGCGCGAAGCGTCGGCCAGCTGTGGAGCCGGCCGTCACTTGCCGGCTTTGCTTGACTCTCAAGGCAGCCTGCGGGGCAAGAACGATCTTCAAGCCAGCGAGGACAGCCACGGCTCGTCGGCGGGTCCTCCCGAGCTTTAGGGACTACTGACGGGGGGATGACCCCGGGGTGGCCTCAAGCGCCTCCCCCCGCGGTCCGGCTACGCCCTGCTAGAAGCGGCCCGCCGGCTACGCCCCGCCGGTTATGGCGTATCGGCCGGCTGCGGGCATTGCCGCCTGCCCCCCCAGCCGGCCACGCAACGGATACCATCGTCAGGGCGTGCGTGGCAACAGTGGCCCCCATCCCATCGGGGGTCAGCGCCGATATGGCCACAGCGAAGGCATCAGGGCCTCTGACCCTGGCGGATGGTGATCGGGCTTCCAACAGTGTCGGCACGCCCCCAACCACTCCGCTACCTTCCCCCGCATGGCTACAGGGTGGCCGGCCGTACCGTTGACCCCGGCCGTCCGCCGCAAGGCGCCACGAGGGGCGGACCGTGCCGTGATGTGACCGGCGTCGGGGCTCGCCGTGCGGGCCTCGCCGGTTCCTGACGGGACCCTTCAACCGGCGGGACCTACCGGCAACAAGAACCCACGGCCGGCGGGCCCCGTAGACGGCCAGAGAGGCTGCCGGCCGGGGCCCCCTTTGACCTTCTATTTGTATTGTAATCCGAGGGGTTTGCCTATAAAACCCCCCGGGCCACCCCCATGCAGGGGGGATCGATCTGCTGCTCTCTGAGTTCCCTCCAAATCCACTCCACACACATGCACGCAGAGAGGCGGAAGAGCAGGCTGGCTCCTTCTTCCTCCGCGATCCATACAGCTCAAGGAGTACCATTGTAACCCAACCATTGTCTCAACTAGACCGAGCAGGACTAGGGGTATTACCTCCCACGGAGGGCCCCGAACCTGGCTACATCGTGTGTCCTCCACAGCTTGTGCCTAATCCCGCTCCCAGAGCACGCCGGCGTCCTTCAACCCCTCTCGATAAACCTACCTATGGTATTTGTCGTGACGAAACCACGCCATTGCCTCTGCGTCCATCTGAGCCTTCAGCATGCTAATCCCTTGTTGGACTTGAGTTGTCTGATCCTTCAGCCTTGCGATATCTGCGTTACGGGCGGCTTGATTCTCTACCATGACCTGAGTTGCCATCATGGCTGTGAGCTCATTCATCACGGCTAGGAGTACTTGAGCCAGCAGCGGGTCAGCCCTCGACCCGGCTGCCCCAGCGGCTGTACTGCTCGTGCCTAGTGCTGAACCCACCATGAAGACGACTACATGCATCGGCGGCCCATGGTCCTCTGACTCATGATACTCCAACTCGGGGTAAAGCTCATCATAGCCCCCGAGCCTGCCATCGTGAAGTGGGTAGATTGATTCCGTCTCTCCACTCGAAAATTTGTCCTCCGAACAGACGAGAGTTTCCTATGACATCGACCCCTCAAGATCCGCTCCTTGAGTAAAACCGATGAAGACATGCTTCCTGCCCGGGTTAACACGAGCGGGTTGGGCGCGTCGAGCCGGCTCGACGATGTTGGTGAAGACATCCTGCCCGGGTGTAGATCCACCGACCTTGCCAATGAAAACGTGGATTCCACCGAAGGGGACTCAAAAATCGTACTCGACAGAGTCAGCCTCGGGGCCCCAGTCGGCATCGTCGATGTAGAGCCGACCGCGGCGACTCTTGTTCATCCTGCCGACAACATACCCCTCGATCCCTGGGAGAGAGCCCTTTGAGAACTCAACACCGCCGAGC
Organism: Hordeum marinum; assembly: GCA_022496015.1. Lineage (NCBI taxonomy): Eukaryota > Viridiplantae > Streptophyta > Magnoliopsida > Poales > Poaceae > Hordeum > Hordeum marinum. The sequence continues at coordinate 381,238,916 of CM039677.1, read as the reverse complement.
GCTAGCCCCACAATGGGCGCCAACTGTCGTGGTTTTGTCACGGCAGATGTTGGAGGTCTTAAGTCCAAGGCCATCGCTAAGGTGATGGACTCAAAGGGGTTGGTTGGGACGAAGGACACGGGTTTACCCAGGTTAAGACCCTCCAAAGGAGGTAAAAGCTTACATCCTTCTTGCGTTGTATTGATTGGAGTATCGATTACAAGGGAGCGGATTCGCTTGACCTAGTTCTCGATTAGTTGGGTTCTGTCCAAGTCACCCCGGGTCTCTAAATTTATATAGGAGACCGAGACCACGGGTTACAAGTCTCATACCGACTCTTACAACGTGTCTGACTCTATCTCTATGTTGCCTTGCCTTCCTAGGCAAGTCGTCTCCACGCGGCTTAATCGCCCGGGTCTTCATGCCTTCTCTCGTCCAGGCCTTGCCTTGGCCCATCTTGGTAAGCCGCCATATGTCTAGGCTCACGTCTCTAGGCCCATCTGCCTTGGTCTGGATTATGAGCTGCCAGATATGACCTGCCCCACCTGGGCGGGTCTCACCACAGGGTTATATCCCCAACAGGGCCCGTTGTAGATGCTAACCTAGAAAAGACCATGTGGTTAGTAGTACCACTTAGAACATCTACAGTTAGGCGCCCGAAACCGGCTTCAAACGCTCGGGCGGCCCGTCTGGTCACTGGTCGGTTATCAAAAAATTCGACGTAGACGAGCACCTCACACAGGCCCCAAATGCCTAGGCTGACCGGCACCCCTCATATCCAACCCAAATATGGGACGGGTATGGGGGCGCCCGGGCATGCCCGGCACATAGGACTAGCGATGGGGTCTCATGCGAAATCGCCCCAAAACCTGGCAGTCCGACGGATGCCTCCTCCATCGTTGTGGTGTGAACGTTGTGTGGCACCACTTTGTCTCACCGCCCGACACCAAATCCAGCTATTTAAGTAGGTCAGCGTCCCCCAACCCTACCTCATCCACCTCCTCCCTCTTTATGCCGCCACCTGAGCTAGTTTGCCTCCTATCCCTGACTTCATCATGCTCTCCGGCATCGTCATGGTCCGTCGGAAGATTGTATGATCGAAAGTAACTCTAGAGGAGGGTTATTAGACTACTTGACCAAATAAAAATTCTAACGTTTCCCAACTTTACATGTGGGCAGATTTTAGCAATGATAGCAAGTCAAGCACATCCTACACATGCATCTTTAAGAGTATCATGATAACCCACAAGTATAGGGGATTGCAACCGTTTTCGAGGGTAGAGTATTCAACCCAAATTTATTGATTCGACACAAGGGGATCCAAAGAATATTCTCGAGCATTCACAGCTGAGTTGTAAATTCAACGGCACATGAAAGACTTAATATCTACAGCAAAGTATTGAGTAGCAAAGTAATATGGAAGTAACAATAACTATGGCAAAAGTGGCAATAGGAGTTTTGTAGTGAAAGAAACAGTAACGATGGAAAAGTAACTTAGCAAGGATCAATATGTGGAAAGCTCGTAGGCAATGGATCGGTGATGGATAATTATGTCAGATGTCATTCATCATGCAACAGTTATAACCTAGGGTGACACAGAACTAGCTCCGATACATGAATGTAATGTAGGCATGTATTCCATATATAGTCATACGTGCTTATGGAAAAGAATATGCATGACATCTTTTCTCCTACCCTCCCGTGGCAGTAGGGTCCTATTGGAAACTAAGGGATATTAAGGCCTCCTTTTAATAGAGAACCGGACCAAAGCATTATCAATTAGTGAATACATGAACTCCCCAAACTACGGTAATCACCGGAAAGAATCCCAGTTATTGTCACCTTTGGGGATGTGGATCATCACTCATAATAGATGTCTACAATTTGCAAGATAGGGTCAAGAACACATATATATATTCATGAAAACATAATAGGTCCAGATCTGAAATCATGGCACTCGGGCCCTAGTGACAAGCATTAAGCATAGCAAAGTCATAGCAACATCAATCTCGGAACATAGTGGATACTAGGGATCAAACCCTAACAAAACTAACTCGATTATAGGACAAATCTCATCCAACCCATCACCATCCAGCAATCCTACGATGGGATTACTCACGAACGGCGGAGAGCATCATGGACTTGGTGATGAAGGATGGTTGGTGATGATGATGGCGTCGATTTCCCCTCTCCGAAGCCCAAAACGGACTCCAGATCTGGCCTCTCGATAAAGAACAGGAGGTGACGGCGGCTCCGTATTGTGAAACGCAATGAACTCTTCTCCTTGATTTTTTCTCCATGAATAGGAATAAATAGGAGTGGAATTGAGGTCGGTGGAGCAACAGGGGGCCCACAAGCCATCTAGGTGCGACCAAGGTGGTGGTCGCGCTTGGCAGGCTTGCCTCCTGTGGGTGCCCCCTCTAGTTGATTCTTTCGCCGGTATTTTTTATTAATTCCAAAAATATGCTTCGTAAATTTTTAGGTCAATCTGAGAACTTTTATTTTTGCACAAAAATAACACCAAGGCAATTCTACTGAAAACAACGTCAGTCTGGGTTAGTTCCACTAGTAGAAAATGGCCCATTTGTCCCGGTTCCAGAGGCCCATTAGCCCCGGTTCTTGAACCGGGACTAAAAGGTCAGGACTAAAGTGCCAAACCTTTAGTCCCAGTTCGCTTATGAACCGGGACAAAAGGGTCTCCACGTGTCCTCTACGGGGAGCCCAGGCAGGAGAACCTTTAGTCCCGGTTGGTAACACCACCCGGGACCAAAAGGCGTCCACGCGTCAGCATCTCGGAGGAGCTGTTTTTTTTTGAAAGGCGGGGGTTTAAGGGGTTTTGGAGGGTTAATTTAGGGGTTTCATATTGTGTTAGCTAGCTAATAGAGAGAAGTGTCCTTTCTTTCTCCGTGCTTGGTCGACGCTGGCTACGATAGAGAGAACTCGACACGCTAGCTAGTAAGGAAATGAAGGAACCATTAAGTACACAAGATCGCCATGAACATATATAGAGAGAAGTGATCGACCTCTCTTTCTCCGAGAGATTGGGCGAACAACAAGTTTTCGTATATCTATCCAGTGCTACTAGCTACATATATACAATATAAGATCTCATACAATCCCTAAGATCCAATCCACATAGTATTCTCCGTCTTTAGGTATGACGTGGTCAAGAAAGAATCCCGCCAATTCCTCTTGAATTGCTCGTATGTGATCATGTGGTAGGAGTTCAACCCGCATCTGCCATATCTAATTTAAAGAAGGGGGTCACTACATGCATATATATATGAATACAACTCAACACAATTGATGGTAATCTAATATATAAAATAAAATTGTGAATATTATTTACGTACTTAAAATTCTTTGTCAGAGAAGCCCCGCTCACAGGTCGAGTGACGAATCAACTCACATACGTAGTATCCACATAAAATAGTCCCTTCTTCCCGGTACAAGCACTTTACGAGAATAGAGTACAATCAAACTGATAAGGAAGCATGGTAACGATATATTGAAGAAATTTTGAATCAGTTAGGGATGCGCGGAACTAACTAGTACTACTTACTCTAGGTTGCGTAAATCGCAACTCTTCGTTTAGATCGGGAACCTTTCGGGTGAACTTCTTCCAAACCCTGTCAGGCAAACAAAATGATTACTTGATATCAGGAAATTAACGAAAGTTGCATGCCGATATGGTCCCGACATTGACTGAACGTACTTCTTGAGCATTGCAGTCATGTCCGCATAATTCTTGGGATCTTTACGTCTTGAGTCTAAGACAGTTACTAATGCCCCATCAAGCTTAATGGATAGCAGAATATAGTGGAAACTGCCCACGCATATATAACTCATCAATTACATTACTTAACCTTGAGTAAGCGAAACCAAGTATACAGAGAAAACAGCAACACTCACTTGAAGTTGTAAGGAAAGAGTATTTCCCTTTTGTTTTGATGTGTAAAGAATGACTTTAGCAAGTTCTTCTCAGTCGCTTTGGTTTCATGTCGTATCGACCATCCATTTACGGCATCTGGGCTAATGAACCCAACGTCAAAGATTCCTTTTTTGCATTCCCCGATCTTCAAACTGCATAATATAGTGATGATAATTATATATACATGCAATGAACGACCTGAGCTAGAGACTTAATTATAGAAGTAATACTTATAGATAGTAGGCAGTCATGAGTTGTTTGTCGAGGGCCCGTTGATTTAATAACTGAAATAACTCCACAAATTCAATAGGCATGACGCTGAGTCCAATGAATTCGTGCTCTGGTTTCACTACCACATAAATAGTGTCTCTCCCAGACTCCCAGCAGGTTTTCATGTACCACTCATGCAAATTGTACATCATCGTTGTTAGAGGAGGATGATCAGGTTTGACGAGAGGCTTCCCGTGCATGTATTCGTGTTCTTCTTTAGTTACCTCAACCGGTTCAAAATATACATCATCCCCCCAAGTAATCACCAAGTTTGGTACCGGGCAGTAGCACCGGATGATCAATATCGCTAGAAACGTTGAGCAGGGGGCACGATTGCTGCTCCTGTTCGCTGAGCTGGAGAATTGTTTTCCCACTTCTTCATTCTTTGACTCGGGCAGCACTAAAAGTACTTCGCGACCACTGTGCTTCATTATATGTCTTTATAATACAGCAGTCATAGTTTGATGGCAGCGGAGGCGGTGATGGTCGCTTCAGGGATTCCAGAGAGCACTTCGCTTTCACCGGATCTACCGTTTCCTTCGGAGGTGGTTGTTTCTATGCAAAATGGGCCTTCACTTCGGCTTTACTGATGTCAGCGCTTTCTTCGTTAGTCCTCTCGTATGGTAACTTTGTCACAAGCTTGAGGCTTGGACCAAAAAATTTGTATTTTTTCCCACCTAATGTACTACTAGCCGCCGGAGCAGCGGCGATGTCTCTCTTCCGTCGTGGAGGAGGCGGAGTGGCCTGACGCGCCAGAGGAGGAGGTCGAGTGGCCTCACGCACCATAGGAGGCGGAGTGGCCTCACACGCCAGAGGAGAAGGCGGAGTGGCCTCACGCGCCGTAGGAGGCGGAGTGGCCTCACGCGTCTGAGAAGGAGGCTGACTGGCCTCACACGTCGGAGGAGGCAGATTGCTCTGACGCGTCGGAGTAGGCGGAGTTGTAACAGCCCGAGACCGACGCTCCAGAAGATTTCCCCTTTTATTATGTTGTCATCGTGTGATTCCTCTAGTTGTCCCATTCATCATTGCACCATTCGCATCATCTGCATAGTATCGTCACTTGTTTTTGAAAACATGCATCCGTGAGTAGGTGCCAGTTCTCTTCGTTCGTGCCGTCAACCTTTTGAGGCCAACCACAAATGCACGCGCCCGTGGCATCAAAAATATTGTTTTTCAAGCACGCGAAAAATATTCTAGGATTGGGTCAAAAGTTGGCACGCGGTCTGGTTTTATTGTCGGTAGACCGCCGGCCAAATTCCGTCATAATCAGACGTCGTTTGATACCCCAACGGTCAGTCGTAGCATTGCGGTCATCGGTTTATTCATCGGACGTTTCAGTGTTTAAAAACCTCTGTCACGGGCCGCCATCCATCCCCTCTCATCCTCACCAAGCCCCTCCAGAGAGCCCACTAGCCCATCCTAGCCTATCCCGCGACCGGAGCCATCCGATCGTGACCGTAGGGTCCAAAAACGGGCTAAAACCCCTAACCTAGCCCCCCCATTCCCTATATAAACCCCCTAACCTGCCTATTTGGGATCCCTAAGCCACCCTGCCTCGAAACCGTGCCATCGCAAACCCTAGCTGTCACCCAGCCTCCTCCTCCTCTCTGGAGAAGCCCACAGTCGGTCGGACCTCGCCGGAGACCGCCGCGTCGCCCATCTCCACGCCAAGCGCCTCCCATGGCCATTCGTGAGGCGACCGACCTCGCCTCCATGTTGCACCACCCCACCGCCCCCTGATGCAGCCGCTGCCGGCTGGATCCGGTAGCCCCGCGACCGATCCGTCCATCCGCAGCCTCCTGCCGACCTTCCGTCGCCTCCATGGAGCCGCTCCGGCCCTGCCTTCCCCGATCCAGGCGGCATCGGGAGGAGGATGACGGCTCGCTCGCTTGCCCGAGCGCCTGCCTCGATCTCCGGGGCCAGACCCAGCAGCTGCATGACTGCCAAGGCCCATCTCAACGGCCTCCACCAGCCCGCTCCTCTGCCAGCTGCTCTAGCGCATGGGCCGAGGCCCACTAGGCGAGCTTCACCGCGCTATCCAGTGCCCCTGGTGCTCTGTTTTATCTTGCGCCCATGTGAAGTGTTGGGCCTCTGCTGAGATTCGGCCCGCGTAGTTCTTTTTCCCTGCTACGAATTTTGCTATTATCCACTGAATTACAGAATTGCAGAAAAGCCCCCAAGCATCATGCATATAATAATTTCTTAATCGTGCATCACGTGTAAAAACTTTATATATGTGAAATGACTAGAATTTCGTGTAGATTCGCAATATCCAGATCTCACATGTGTTTAAAATGTTTAACTTGCTGTTTTCATGCAATTTGCATAAATGCCATGTCAAATGATTTATTTAATAAAAAATTAATCGTAGCTCCGTTGTAAATGTTTTATGTATGTAACTTGACTAGAAAAATGTGTAGAATCTCATGGTGAAATTTATTTTGCTGTTTAACAAATATGACATATGGTTAGTTCAGATCGAGACCAAACTTAAAATATGCATATGAGATTGTTTTGGAAATGTTATATGTTGCTTCCGGCCTCATTTAAGATGCCTAGACATATAGCTTATTCATGCTTCACATCTTGACATGTTTATCAACATTTAACCTTGGTGAGTAAATAAACAGGAGAGAATTAAACAATTCGAATGTGAAGTTTCGTAAATATGCAAGTCGTTGCATATTGAGCTTCACTTAACGTGTAATATTTGATTGTTGTGATTGCCATGCCTTGCATATTTAAACCGGACGTGCATCATATTTGTTTGCGGATCATGTCATGCATATGTTGTGGTGTATCATGTGTTGATTATGGTTTCCAGATTGCTTCTTCTCGATAGAGTTCCAAAAGTGTTCGGAGAGTGAGGATCCGTTTGTCTACTTCACGGATCATCTTGTTCATGGACTCATTCATCTTCCAAGCGGGATCTCAGGCAAAATGACACATTTCCTTGGATACCACTACTATCATTGCCATGCTAGTTGTCTCGCTTTCTATCACTATGTCACGGTACCTACCACTTGTTTGACAAGCCTCCCAACATTGCCATGATAAGCCTCTAACCCCTCCACATCTCAACAAACCTTTGTTTCGCTATGGTACCGCTAGCTAAACCCTTCTTATAGCATTTCTAGCTGCAGGTGCAATTGATTCCATGTGACAACATGGACATTCTTTTGCTATATCACAATATTATTGCAATTTAACTTAATACACCTATATACTTGGTAAAAGGTGGAAGGCTTGGTCTTTTGCTTGGTGTTTTGTTCCACTTTTGCCGCCCCAAGTTACTTGTGTAACGGTGTTATGTTCCATATTGAGCGCTCCTAACATGCTCAGGGTTGTTATGGGGACCCCCTTGATTTTCGTTTTAGGATAAAGCTTGTCTGGAAAGGCCCAATCTTGGTACTACATTTGCCTAATAACTAATAAACCTGCATAGGAGTAATTAACCTGAGGATCTTTAATCAACAACCCGGGCCAGTGATCCTCATAAGTGTTGGTCCAAAATGGGCTGCCTGCGGGGCCGCCTCAAGGAAACTCGAGGATTGGTTTTCCCTGTATCTAGTCCCATCCGGTCGTGTCCTGAGAACGAGATACGCGGCTCTTATAGGATTCGTCGACACGTCGGGCGGCCTTGCTAGATTTGTTTTACCTTTCTCGAACGTCTTAAGTGAGGAATTCTGAAATACTTTGGGCTATCTCGAGGTTCCGGTTTTCCAATGGAATTGCCTAAGAAATCACGGGATACGTGGTTGAGGTTATTCCCGTTGCGTGTGGTTAATTTGTGATGGACGAGTTGGAGCACCCCTGCAGGGTTAAATCTTTCGAAAAGCTATGCCCGCGGTTATGTGGCAAACTTGGAAACTTTGTTTAACACCCGGTCATAGCAAACTTGAAGTAAACTCAAATAAAATACACCAACTGTGTGCGTAACCGCGACTGTCTCTTCTCGTGAGTCCTTCTCCGATAGGGAACATGGTGGGGTTATGTTTGACGTAAGTAGGTCTTCAGGATCACTTAGTGATCATTACTAGTTCAAGTCTGTTGTGCGTAGACCACCCACTTTACTTTCTGTATTCGTAAGTTAGACACTCAAATAAATGCTTAGTCTCTTATTACAGCCTAACCACTTAACCATACCTCATCCATCAAGCTTCAATAGTCTCGATACCCTTGGAAATGAGATTGTTGAGTCATTGTGGCTCATAGATTACTAAAACAACTGTTGCAGGTACAGGTAATGCGATGCCTTGACGTGAGCGCGATGTTTGTTTTGATTTGGAGTACTTCTTCTTCTTCGATCTAGGATGGGTTCTAGGCGGCAGCCTGGGATAGCAAGGATGGATGTCATTTTATCGTTTGATTTCGTCCATAGTCGGACCCTGCTCTTGTGTATGATGATTGAATATGTTGTTGTATTGTTGTGACTCTGATGTAGCTTGTGGTGAGTGTAAGCTAATTCCATATACTCATCTCTTCTGTAAATGTACTTGTAATGATATCCATTCTTGCAACACGACGAAATGCGCTTCTATCCCCGTCGAGGCCCTCATGCCAAAATAAGTATAGGATCACATCTTGGGCATGACAAGTTGGTATTAGAGCCTATACCGACCTAGGAGCCCCCTTGATTGATCGAACTTGGCCGAGTCGAGTCTAGAGAAAAACTATTTTGAGTCTAGTTATATTGGAGAGTAGGATTCCTTTTACTTCTATTCTATACTCTAGTGAGAAATTACGACTTAGTAATTTTGATTCTACCTCTTCTCGTTGAATTTTTTTTGGATCACGCGGGTATTTTCGAAACTATATGATGCTGATGTGACAGAGTTCTATCTTGGTGCCTCCTGTCTGACTTTATTTCTTCCGGGAGTTGAGCTCCAAGGGATTCTTGACACATCGTTATCGTTCAGTTTCCTTAGTATCTCAGGACGGAGGATGTTCGAAGTTGCTTCAATACTAGTAGTGGGGAGAGGAGTCCGGCATCCCCAGTACTGGTGGAGAGAGTTCGGATGTACTCCCATTTTTAGTATCATTGTGTTTTCGAGTGTGTGTGGTAGATGAGTTTCCGAGACCTCTGGTTATGTATTGACGGATGTGTTACATTGGAGTGTGGTATTACTATTAGGAGTTGAGTGATGGACTTTGATCCTTGTATCTGTGGACCCGATTGCATAACCGAAAGATTTCAGGAGTTCTCAGGTGGGAATTCAAGTAGTTACCTGGGCTATCTTCCAACAGATCATGATGTGAGATTGGGGTTCGACATCTAGTGGATTCGTTTGTTCACGGTCTTTCTTACAACAGTTGTCGTTGTGTCTTAAAGAGTCCTTGTAGCTTTCTACGACTCGAGCACGCTTCGTATGTCATGTGCACTGCCTTGTACATGATGGCTACTATAAGATCGAGCCCGTGCGAACCTTACCACGAAAATAGTGAGTGGAATCTCTGTCATGAATTTGTTCTGGCTTGTTTCATAAGCCTCATCCTTTGTTTTGTTTTGAATATGGTAATTCAAGTTGCCTTGATGTCAAGTGGTGATTTCATATCTTTCCTAAGTGTTCTCATATGTTTGTGGGATTGATAATTCTTTTTCTCAATCAAGTTTTCATATCAATTCTTTTCCTACCGGTGTGCATCCCTTCAAGATAATTCTATCCTCTTCAATATTTGCAAGGTCAATCCTCTTATTCTTTCCCGGAGTTCATTTCGTCCGTTCCATGTTGTCTTTGTTTTCCCCACCCTCCCCCCTCTTTCTTCAATGATTAACTATTGTCTAGGTGCCTTTCTGTTCATCAATGCTTCCGCTATCATTTTTTCCGTATTGTATCCGATGATTCCTTGTGGAGATTCTCAGGAGTTTCAATTTCAAGATCTATCCTCATATTCCTTGTTCTCATGGTTATTCTTCCCCAGTGGATTCTATTCAAGCTGTCGGTGTTCATCATATCCCTTTCATTCGTTCAATGGTTTCCATGTTGGAATTTCTTTTCCAAGCCTCCCTCGTTTATTACCTCTTTCTATTCTATCCAGAGTGCTTAAGATATCTCAGAAGATTCATGTTTCCGTTCAAAATCTTTTCAATTATTTCAAGGTTCTCACCTCATCAAGTTTTAGCTTGTAGCGGTGCAATCTCTCTTTCTAAGCAATCATTTCAACGGTGATTTCTTTTCTATGGGCCCATAGCCCACAGGGTTTTCCCCGGGATCTTACCTGGCTCTACTAATATTTCCGGAGATCTCAAGTTCTTTTCCAAAATGATATAAGAATGATTTCATCAGTAGTATTCCTTCTTGAAGATCGCTTCTAAATCATTTTCATTGTTGGCTCAACCTTCTTTATTCAATATTCCGGAGTGTCTCAATAATTCATGCTGTTGCTTCTCTTCATTATTCTCAATAGTGAAGACCGAAGGAGAGTTTCTCTTAATCTTAGTCCATTCTTTTGAGAATTTGTCATCTCATCTAGATGCTTTCCTCTTAAATTGTTTCCGTCCATGAGAAATTCCTCCCATATCTATCAGAAGCATTTCAGAGTGGTATTCATTTCTCGATCTTGTGAAGGACATCATTTCAGAAGATTCCTCGTTCTCATCTTTCAGCTTTCATTCTCAAATTCTTCTCAATTGTTGAACCTTCGTTCGTATCTCAATTATTCTGGTGCTTCGTTCAAGATTTCTCTTGGCGGATCATGATCACTTCGTTTTCATGTATCTCCAGTCATTCGATGTGTCTTCATTCGTTTCAAATTCGTACCGGTGTCTCGTTCAAGACCTCTTCAAATTTTTGCTGTATCTATTCCTATCTTTTCCAAAAGAATAAGTGGTATGCCAAATCTGTTGCTTGTCATCAATTTAACTTGATTAAGGATAAGCATAACATAATTTTTTTTCTTGCTGGTTAAGGTGATTTCAATCCTTTTCTAGAGTTCTTCATGATATCAAATTCCTTATCCCAAGTGATCATCGTTTCTTTTTCGGAGTTCCAAGTTTTCTCAAATATCTCTCCGCGAAGCTTCATCTAAAGCATAGCAAGGCCTCAATCTTGTTCTTTTTTTCAACCTTCAATCCTTTTATATCATCCGTTCATTCTGGAGTTCTTCCCGATGGTTCTTTATGGTGGTTCTTCAAGGATTTCTTTCATTCTCAAAGTGTTCTTCAAGATTTTGTTGGACGAACTCAAGCATTCTTTCTCTTGCATTCCTAAGTGCAATTTTGTCTTCCTTATCTTCGAGATGGTGGTATAATATCCTTGAGTTATGAGGAGTATTGAAGGGAATTTTCAAGAATGAAATATTTAAACCCATCATTCCTTCTCAGAGTTATGTTGGGTTGGATTTCACCTAAAGAATTTCCTAAGGATTGCTGCGATCGTGTTGCCGTTAATGATCCCAGTTTGCCCTCTTCTTCTTGGTGAAAGAAGTTTTTCATCCCTTTTGCTTCCAAGCAATCCTTGTTTTGTCAGTGGTTGGTTGTCACATCATTATTTTGAGATGTTGTCTATAAGCCCACATCAATCTTATTATTTTGTTGTTGGTTTTTCAACAACTCTGTTCATCCTATGCTTCTCAAGTTCAATGGTGGTAGAACTTGTCATTTTCTTCTCTGTTCTTTTCATTCAAATGATCTAGCTTCTATTCTTTTGTTCTGGAGGCATTGTATTGCTGCTCTCTTTGACTCATCATCTCGTTGTCAAGATCTTGCTCTTTCTTGCTTATCCATTTGACCAAAGTGTTGTGTTATCTTTTCAAGTTCTCCCATCTTGTCAAATTTTGCCCCTCTATCCTACCGAAGTGCTGCCGAAATTTATTTTGAATTCTTGCTTGTTTCCCATATCATTCTTTATCTCTTCCAATCCGTCAAGTTCATGTGGGTTCACCCGTTTGTCGAAAAAGCAACTAAGTTTCACCTCTTGCTATTTCTCTTCCCCTTCTCATTCTAGATCTCAGGACGAGATCCTCTTGTAGTGGAGAAGAGTTGTAACAGCCCAAGACCAACGCTCCAAAAGATTTTCCCTTTTATTCTGTCGTCATCATGTGATTCCTCTGGTTGTCCCATTCATCAGCGCATCATTCGCATCATCTTCATAGTATCGTTACTTTTTTTCGTAAACTTGCATCTATGAGTAGTTATTGGTTCTCTTCGTTCGTGTCGTCAACCTTTTGAGGCCAACCACATATGCACGCACCCGCGGCATAAAAAACTATTGTTTTTAAAGGGCGCGAAAAATATTCTTGGACTCGAAAGTTGGTGTGTGGTCTGGCTTTATTGTCAGTAGATCGGCTGCCAAATTCCATCATAATCAGAGATCGTTTGATATCCCCATGGTCAGTCGTAGCAGTGTGGTCATCGGTTTTTTCGTCTGACGTTTCGGTGATCAAAAACCTCTGTCACGGGCCGCCATACATCCCCTCTCATCCTCACCAAGACCCTCCACATAGCCCACTAGCCCATCCTAGCCTAACCCCACGATCGGAGCCGTCCGATCGCAATCGGAGGGTCCAAAAACGGGTTAAAACCCCTAACCTAGCCCCCATTCCCTATATAAACACCCTAACCTGCCTGTTCGGGATCCCTAAGCCACACCGCCTCAAAAACTGCGCCATCCCAAACCCTAGTTGTAACCTAGCCTCCTCCTCCTCTCTCCTGCACCGCCGGGCCCACAAAGCCCATCTCAGGCCCGGCTCGGCCCGGTTCCCACCGCCGCAAGCCACGAGCTCCTGCTCGTCCCCGCAGCACGCCGTCGTGCCCCTAGCTGCAGTCCTAGCCGTCCCTCGCCATAGAATCCCATCACCGGCCGGACCTTGCCGGAGACCGATGTGCCGCCCATCCCCGCGGCAAGCTCCTCCCATGGCCATCCGTGAGGCGCCCGACCTCGCCTCCATGTTGCGCCGCCCTGCTGCCCCCTGATGCAGCCGCCGCCGGCCGGATCCGGTTGCCCCACGATCGATCCGTCCATCCCCAGCCTCCTGCTGGCCTACTGCCGCCTCCATGGAGCCGCGCCGGCCCTGCCTTCCCCGATCCAGGCGGGATCGGGAGGAGGACGATAGCTCGCTCGCTTGCCCGAGCGCCTGCCTCGATCTCCAGGGCCAGGCCCAGCAGATGCGCGACCGCCAAGGCCTAGCTCAACGCCCTCCGCCGGCCCACTCCTCTACCAGCTGCTCTACCACATGAGCCGAGGCCCACTAGGTGAGCTTCACCGCGCTATCCAGTGCCCCTGGCGCTCTGTTTTATCTTGCATCCATGTAAAGTATTAAGCCTCTGCCGAGATTCGGCATGCGTAGTTTTTTTTCCAACTATGAATTTTGCTATTATCCACTGAATTACAGAATTGCACAACCCCCCCCCCCCAAGCATCATGCATATATTAACTTCTTAACCGTGCATTAAGTGTAAAAACTTTATATATGTAAAATGACTAGAATTTCATGTAGATTCACAATATCCAACTCTCACATGTGTTTAAAATGTTTAACTTTCTGTTTTCATGCAATTTGCATAAATGCCATGTCAAATGATTTATTTAATAAGAAATTAATCGTAGCTCCATTGCAAATGTTTTATGTATGTAACTTGACTAGAAAAATGTGTAGAATCTCATGGTGACATTTATTTTGCTGTTTAACAACTCTAAAACATGGTTAGTTCAGATCTGGACCAAACTTAAAATATGCATTTGAGGTCATTTCGGAAATGTTATGTCTTGCTTCTGGCCTCATTTAAGCTGCCTAGACATATAGTTTATTGATGCTTCACCTCTTGACATGTTTATCAACATTTAACCTTGGCAAGTACATAAACGAGAGTGAACTAAATAATTAGAATGTGAAGTTTCGTCAATATGCAACCTGTTGCATATTGAGCTTCACTTAACGTGTAGTATTTGATTGTTGTGATTGCCATGCCTTGCATATTTAAACCGGACATGCATGATATTTGTTCGCGCATCATGTCATGCATATGTTGTGGTGTATCTGTGTTGATTGTGGTTTCCGGATTGCTTCTTCTTGATAGAGTTCTGAAAGCGTTCGGAGTGTGAGGATTCGTTCGTCTACTTCACGGATAGTCTTCTTCATGGACTAGTTCTTCTTCCAAGCGGGATCTCAAGCAAGATGACACATTTTCCTGTATACCACTACTATCATTGCCATGCTAGTTGTCTCGATTTCTATTGCTATGTCACGCTACCTACCACTTGTTTGACAAGCCTCCCAACATTGCCATGATAAGCCTCTAACCCCTCCACATCTCAGCAAACCTTTGTTTGGCTATGTTACTGCTTGCTCAGCCCTTCTTATAGCATTCTAGCTGCAGGTGCAATTGCTTCCATGTGACAACATGGAGATTCTTTTGCTATATCACAATATTATTGCAATTTAACTTAATGCACATATATACTTGGTAAAAGGTGGAAGGCTTGGCCTTTTGCTCGGTGTTTTGTTCCAGTTTTGCCGCCCCTAGTTACTTGTGTACCGGTGTTATGTTCCGTATTGAGCGCTCCTAACATGCTCAGGGTTGTTATGGGGACCCCCTTGATTTTCATTTTAGGATAAAGCTTGTCTGGCAAGGCCCAACATTGGTACTACATTTGCATAATAACTAATAAACCTGCATAGGGAGTAATTAACCTAAGGATCTTTAATCAACAACCCGGGCCAGTGCTCCTCATGAGTGTTGGTCCAAAATGGGCTGCCTGCGGGGCCGCCTCGAGGAACTCAGGGATTGGTTTTCTTTGTACCTAGTCTCATCCGGTCATGCCATGAGAACGAGATACGCGACTCTTATCGGGTAAGTCGACACATCGGGCGGCCTTGCTAGATTTGTTTTACCTTTCTCGAACGTCTTGAGTGAGGAATTCCGAAATACTTTGGGCTATCTCGAGGTTGCGGTTTTCCATTGGAAATGCCTAAGAAATCACGGGATTCATGGTCAAGGTTACTCCCGCTGGTGTGGTTAATTTGTGATGGACGAGTTGGAGGACCCCTACAGGGTTAAATCTGTCGGACAGCCGTGCCCGCGGTTATGTGGAAAACTTGGAAACTTTGTTTAACACACGGTCATAGCAAACCTGAAGTAAACTCAAACAAAATACACCAACTATGTCCATAACCCTGACTGTCTCTTCTCGCGAGTCCTTTTTCGAGAGGGAACATGGTGGGGTTATGTTTGACGTAAGTAGGTGTTCAGGGTCACTTAGTGATCATTACTAGTTCACGTCCGCTATACGTAGACCACCTACTTTCCTTTCTGTATTCGTAAGTTAGCCACTCA
The DNA here is from genome assembly GCA_022496015.1 of Hordeum marinum. Classification (NCBI taxonomy): domain Eukaryota; kingdom Viridiplantae; phylum Streptophyta; class Magnoliopsida; order Poales; family Poaceae; genus Hordeum; species Hordeum marinum. Next base: position 381,223,461 of record CM039677.1, on the reverse strand, counting down.
AATAAATGCTTAGTCGCTTGCTGCAGCCTAACCACTTAACCATACCTCACCCATTAAGCTTTAATAGTCTTGATACCCTTGGAAATGAGATTGCAGAGTCCCTATGGCTCACAGATTACTACAACACCAGTTGCAGGTACAGGTAATGTGATGCCTTGACGTGAGCGCGATGTTTGTTTTGATTTGGAGTTCTTCTTCTTCTTTTTCTTCGATCTAGGATGGGTTCCAGGCGGCAACCTGGGATAGCAAGGATGGATGTCATTTTATTGTTTGATTTCGTCCGTAATCGGACCCTTCTCTTCTGTATGATGATTGAATATGTTGTTGTATTGATGTGACTCTGTTGTATTGAGTGTATGCCAATTCCATATACTCATCTCTTCTATAAATGTACTTGTAATGATATCCAGTCTTGCAACACGACGAGATGCGCTTCTATCCCTATCGAGGCCCTCATGCCAAAATAAGGATAGGATCGCATCTTGGGCGTGACAGGAGTGTCGTCATGCACCAAAGGAGGCGAAGTGGGCTCGCGTGTCGGAGGAGGCAGACTGCTCCGACACGTCGGAGTAGGCGGAGTGCCCTCACGCTCCGGAGGAGCCATAGAAGGAGGCGGAGTGTCCTAATCACTCACCGAAGGAGGAGGAGGAGGAGGCGAAGTGCCCTGACTCACTAGAGGGGGAGCAGGAGGCGGAGGCGTCTAGTTTGGATGCTTGATGTATTCCTTCCGCCATAGACATGTACTGCTCAGAGCATGAACTAGCTGGTTCTCCCCTTCACCTATACGGTGGTCAAGGTCGAGCTCCTCAAATCCCTCCATTACTTCATCCACCATCACAACAACATAGCCATGTGGAATCGGATTGCAATGAAAATTTCCGTTGGGTTGAGGAGGTGCAACAGAGCCGACAACCGCCTTGAAACTGAGGTTCCGGAATTTCGTCATAAGCTCGCAATGTTGAACCTTCGTGATAGTATCCAGGGCATAGCTAGGAGCCGTGAAGTCAGGCTAAACGAGCTCCGTGGAAGCCATGCTGCTTCTTCGCTGAGATGGCGGGGTAGCTTCGTGCCTCCGAGATGGTTGGTCGGTATCTCGTTGGCTCTCAAGTTCCTCTAGCTTTTCTAGTCTTGCATTAAGCTTGTGCATGTCACTCAGCTCCGCTTTCCTCTTTCTCCTCGCTCAGCTCCGCTTTCCACTTTCTCAGGCCACAAATTCAGGCGAGTAATCTCTAATCTTCTCAAATCGGTCGATGAATTCTGGAGTCTTCCCTTTGTCGACAAACTTTGTTTTCAACTCATTCTTAAACCTCCTGAATAGATCTGCCATCTTCTTAAGAGCACACACATTGACCAGTTGCTCTATAACTGGGTTATTCGGATCCTCCTCTAGAGGTAGGGTGAAATTTGCCTTCGGCGTGGTCCAACGATCATCTTTCTGTCTATCGGTGACATAAGAAATTTCAGGGTTGTTGTCCTTAGGCTTATTCCATTGGTTGATTTTGATCGGGATGCTGTCCCTAACAATAGCTCCGCACTGAGCAGCAAATGCATCCTTGGTCCGCTTTGATTCAATCGGTAGGCCATCATTCGCGAGTGATGTGATCGTGAACCTTTCTTCCTTGGCCAACCTTCTCTTCGGGCCTCGTATCGTACCGAAGTTTGGCTCGATTCGGATGGCTATAAAAGAAGAAATAAGAGTTAATATATGTACATACCAAAACAATTAATGCATCAATTAGCTAATCAGCACATGCTTAATTAATATACATACCTCGCCGGACTTTGCAACATCTCCCTCCTCCGGCATTCGGTGACCGGAGCCATCATGATCATATCCTTCCTCCTCCACTGTTCGATCACCGGAGGAGTAATCCTCCCCTTCAGTACCATCCCTGTTGTTGAGAAACAACAAGACAACATCAGGATCGCCTCGGATTATGTCCCCCAGCAACTGTTCTTGTTCCAAGTCTCTTTGATCCATAGTTTCTACAAATATTAAAACATGGCAATTAATAAACAAACATGAGAGATAGATATATTAGTGGCAAACATAGACCTAGCTAGCTAATCACAACAAGGAATCATATAACTGGCCTCGACGCTTCTATGGTTTGGGTGGCCTCGACAACGCTTCTAGGGTTAGGGGTGGCCTCGACGCTTCTAGTGTTTGGTCGGGCGAGAGGGTGTTGATCGACATCCCCCTCATGTTGAAGAGTTACCAGAGTTTTCTATGAAGAAAAAAACTACCTATCACATGACTGTCCGACGTCCGGATTGCCTATCTCATGAATGTCAAACAAGGGATTCTCTTAACCTTTAAGGGATTTACCTAAATGGCACCATTCTGGATGTGTAGAAAATGGTCCATATTTTTCCTGATCTCGTCTACCCTTATATATGTCACGTTGTCTAGTGTCAAAGGATTCAAGAAAACCATGGCTTCATCATTAGGTGGAAGTAACAAGCGCGTAATGCTACGAAGCTCTCCAAACTTGTTTTGGAACGGAGTACCGGATAGGATAAATCGCTTTTTGGTACGAAGTTCAGCAAGAGCCTTCCGAATATCACTATTTCGAAGGCCTTTGCTGAAATTCGTACCAAAAAGCAAATTATCCTATCCGGAACTCCGTTCCAAAACAACTTTGAAGAGCTTCGTAGCATCATACGCCTGTTACTTCTGAATAATGATGACGCCATGGATTTCTTCAATACTTTGACAAATAACATGACATATAGAAGAATATATATATATATGAGATATAAAAAATTGGATCAACTTGTGCACATCCATAATGGGGGCATTCTTGATAAATCTATGCTACCGAAGTTTTCTATATGAACAAGTTATTGAGGAGGGGGGTAGACGACAACGACACTCACCCCTCATGTCCGACGTCCGACTTCCCCCCTCATATCATGTCCGACGTCCCCCCTCATGTCGAAGTTATCGGGTAGGAGGTAGACGACAACGATGCTCACCCCTCATGGCATGTCCAACGTCCCCCTCATCTCTGACGTACGGACCGCCTCTCTCATGAATGTCCAACATCTGGACCGCTTATCGAAAAAACCTAAATAAATTTCTCTTCCATCTCATCTCATCTCCACAAAAACATCTATCTATCACATTGAGTTATTACATTTCATCCATCTATCTACTCATCTTAAAAATGTAGGGTAACGCAGCAGAAAACAAAAAAATTCCGACCTACGCACCAGCCCAGGACCACTATGGAGAGTGCATACAAGGTTTGATCTTTTTTGTTACCGATTCGTAGCATAGCGGAAGTAAAGTCGATGACGATCGGCGGTGCAGATCCCCGCAGCTAGGATTTACAACCTCCCAACCGTGAGGATGTATACCCTCATCTACCCCACGAACAGCCCTCCGGGAGGAGGTCAGACAGTCCCCCGGACGGTGTCATGGACAGCCCTTCGGGAGGACCATCGAAACTCGGACAGTCACTCGGATAGCCCTTCGGGAGGACCTTCAAAACTCGAACAGCCCTTCGGGAGATACTCACGAAATAAGACTGAAACTATGACTTCTCTACAGAGTTGCACACATATAGTGTCATCCAGAACTAGTTCCCACCGGAACCCAGACAACCTTTCGGCTCTACAAAACTATTTCCCTAGGAGGGAGAGAATAGCCAGATAACATCAGATGGCATGTGTATGTAAGAAAGAGTTAGTGTGGAGACTGCATCTCCACCTCTATTTATACGAAAACCCAAGGGGTAGGGTGACACTTGAAATACCCAAAATGCCCTTCACATGGGCACAAAGGTAAAAGCAACTGGGCAGCCCTTATCTTTCCATGTCATCCCTAGAGATATTTGTGAGTAAAGCCCCAAAAGGTGGCTTTCCATAAAGTAATCCAAAAAGAACTTTCACTATTCACGACAACATATCTCAGCGTCCATTCAAACTGAAAATATTTATGTGGGCTTAAAACATTTCTAGTACACACTAAATAATTTTCAACGTGTTCCGAAACAATTCCGGTTTAGTGATTTTCATGTGCGAAAAGCATTTGAAGCGGTTCCGGCAGCTCCGGAACATTTCCGGTTTTCATCCCGCAAAATTCCAAAAAGTTTCCAGAATCATTCTAGCACCCTCCAAGAATTATCAAGCATGTGCTGAAACCAATTTGACTTTATGGTGTACTCCGAAACAACTTTTTGGTTTAGTGATTTTCATCTGTGAAAAGCAACTAAAGCGGTTCCGGCAGTCCGGAACATTTCCGGTTTTTGTCTCTGAAAAATCTCAGAAGTTACCAGAACAATTCTGGTACCTTTCAATAATTTCCAAGCATGTGCCAAAACCAATTTGACTTAATGGTACACTCTGAAACAACTTTTCGGTTTTACCGGAACTCTTCCGGTGCTCTCTCTCCGGAACTCTTCTGTTGTCTCCGTAACTTGTTCGGTGAATTTCTCTCAGACTCCATGTCTAGTATTCAATAGATAGATGACCCTTAAGCATGTGACCCTATAGGTTCGGTGAAACATAGACATGACCCGAAACCCCTTCTGATCAATGATCAACATCGGAGCCGTGGACACCCATATTGACCCCTATACCCACACGAATGAATATTCGAGTGAACCTCCAGTTGTCGTGTGCTATTCCTGTTGCTTCGCGATATGTTACAAATACCGGAGGTGAGACATGTTGGCATCCCCATGGATCAACAACTTGTCCACTATGCCAGTTACCTTGTTACCGGTATTGTTCTCTTTTCTCGTTCCCATGTTCCGGCATCCCCACGATCAAATCACAAAGTGTCTGGCCAGACGATGATGGATACCGTAACACCGAGAGGGACCAGAGATATCTCTCCATCATCGGAGGAACAAATCCCAATCTTGAGCTATCAAGTTACTTGACATACTTTTCCATGAACCCATAAGCCGCCGTAATAGCCACCCATTTATGGATGACGTTTAACAAACCCCAAAGTTCATGAAGCAAGCATGAAGAAACTCGATACCCTCATGGTCTAAGGAATCATGCAAACGTAAAACATCTCTGTGTTATAAACCATTTAACTAGTGATGAATGTATCTCATAGCATAACATCAATTCGGGGCGATTCAACACAAATGTTCTTCAAACATTGTGCCTTCAAAATTGCCACCATAGCCATGCCCATGATCAGGAAAACATGATCATCATGCAATACTTGAGACAGTCTTAGAGGCCAGACTAGGTATACATTTTACCGTTTATTATTCCACACGTGCATATGAGTCTTCCTTCGAGCCTCGTGGTTATTGCAGACTCGAGAACCATAGCAGTTATAGCATGGAACATAAACCTAATTATGAACATGGGGATAATCAATAACATTTATTATTGCCTCTAGGGCATATCTCCTACATACTCCCACTTGCACTGGAGTTAATAATCTATTCAATGCTAATGCACTTTACACCTATAGCATACTAGTGTAAAATATGCTTCGCTTGTGATATAGCCTGATGTCCAACGGATCTGACAACTTTAGCTCCGTGTGTAACTTTGCATATCCTTGCGTTTTTCATGCTTTCACAAAATTCATATTTTGTGTGGACTTGGCTTTGCATATGTGTGAATCATTGGTCAAAACCTGATTCCTTAGACTAAGCTATGGGGCAACTATCTGTAATATAGTCCCATAGACCAAAACCATCTTGGAACCATACTAAGTTCATGAATGAACTGTATGATTCAACAACTTCTTTGTCGCTTCTAAAGCGTCAACATACTTAGCCTTTGTTATAGAATTTTCCATAGTATTTTTTTGGAACAATTTCCAACTACCGTGCCACCATGTTGTGTATTACACAAAACCCTTAACTTAAATTGAAAATCGCATGCAACATTGATGAAGAGTGTATCGATGAAACTAGACATATCTAGTTGTTTTTACAAACCATGGAATACATGATTAATCCAAACACAAGAGTGTGTGGAATCTTCATCATGTATTTTACTCATCAGTGTTTTGGGACACCGAGTCTTGGAAAAACTCTTTCCATGTGACTTAGGCAAGAATCACTCCTTGGTGTTTTAAATGCTAAAACGTCTTAGCATATTGTCAATATGTATTCATAGCTTAGCCCCATTAGGTAAATCTATCTCCATAGATCATCATGCCTAATATTGAGGCTCTTTAGCCTAAGCACTTCATCAAAAAACTATTGCGAATGAAGTCCTAATTTGTGTCAAGAAATTTATTTCCAATTAACAATGTGTCAAGTACATAATGTTTTTAGAAATATTATTATGCTCCCACTTACTTTCTTGAATCACATGCATCTTTGATACCCATTTGATGAAGTCAAACCCCTTTGACCATTCCATCAAAAACGAAGATTCCAACTCCACTTTGCTGTCTTCTATCCATCGCTAGAACTCTGAAGTTTGCATACTTACTAGCATCCTCTGGATCGAAAAATTACTTTGGACTGTATAACATACAAGTCCTAGGTTTCATTTCCAGATGGAAATCCTTTTGTCATCCATGTTTCATATCTCATGATTGAAATATGTATTAATTGCTAGTTCAACCCGAACTGACTTCAAACATCACTACGGTGAGATAATCTCATCGTAGTCAACTCTTTGAACTTGTTATTGAAACAAGTTGAGCTTTATGGATAAAACATTTTATCCGTATCAGTTTTTAGTTCCATAAATATTCGTTAGACTCTAAGTCTTCCGAAAGGTGTATCATGATTTTAATCTCGAATCACTTATATGGAAACTATCTCGGATTGTATTGGCATTTAGCCAATTCCAGAGTCAGGGCCCATCAATGCCTCCTTCTTGTAGGTATACTATTGTCTAACAACAATATCTCGTTTGCGCACCTAATAGGTTTGCATGAGCTTTGTCTACGTGGTTCAGCTGCAAGTCCGACCGAAGTCCATACATTTTATAGTAGAGACTTCCATATCAATCGCAGTAGGAAACTCCGGAATCACTTCGAAGGTTTATTTCCTTTGATCTGATGACGAAGATATTGGTTATCTCGTCGAGGTCCACTATCCTCCCTCTCACCTTTTGTAAGAACTATTCTGTTTAAAAGCATACCATTTTGTGGCAAAATCCTTTGCCTTGGTATAGTGGTGGGGGAATACCCAATGACTTGGGATAACCTACAAAGAAGCACTTGTCTAATTTGGAATAGGTTAGTAACCTTTTACACAAGCCCCATATTCCAAATGTTAAGAAAAGATATAACATGGTTGGGCGTACCATACCATAGCGTCATTTCAACAGGCCTGATGGATCTCTTTTCAGTGTAAAAGCCACAGTCTCTAAAGCATCACTCTTTAAAAGGGGTAATGGCAAAATTATTTATGTCATCTTTGATCTTACCATGTCATGAATGGCTCGATTACATCTACACGGACTCTCCACTTGCAGTGGTGTTCTGGGAGGTGCAAGTTATGAAGCCCCTTTCACAACTCATCAGACATTCGCTAAAATTGTAACTCAAATATTCCTTTCTGCAATCGAATTGTAGAAACATAATTTTCTTGTTACAACAACTTCTACTTAATTTTTGAAAACTTCAAAATATCCAGCTTACTCTCAACAAGTAAATATCCATATATCTACTTGAGTCATTTCTAAAGATAGATAAATCCACTACTTGCAACAACATTTATTGGACTACACACATCATAATGTATGATCACCCAATATGTTCTTTGCTCGTTCCTTATGGCATGTGAATGGTATTTCAGTCACTTCACCTTTCAGAGGAAAGTTGTAAGTGTCAGATGATTCAAAATCAAACGACTTCAAAATCCATCATGATGGAATTTTCCACGCGGGTTTCTCCAATGTGACCAAATGCAATGCCACACTTGTGTGGTATTCTTTTAGTCTTGTGACATTTAGCGTCAGTGTTATGGATGTATCATATTTCCATCAATAATCATAACATACATCCCATATTTGATGGAAGCATGGCCCTTCATGTTATTCATAACACCGAACATCAAAAGTTCTCTTATGAACAACCTTCTTGCAATATACCTTATGCAAAGGGCTAGAGAATTATGAAAGTACATACATAGAGAATACACTGATGGAAGGCATAGTAACATTTACTATGTTCCCTGCGTGTATCTAAACCTCATTCCTGGCTAGTCTTTCATGCTATAGTTGTTCTTACATCGAATTGCAATAGAATGCAATCGAGCGGGTATCTTTGTGATTAACTCACAATACCCAAGAATTAGTGATTAACATGTGTAGTCATAATTCCCAAGAACTATATCTTTGACCAGCCTTCTATACATCAAAAACTTGTATAACATTCATACATGAGCTGGATATTCCAGTCTTCTTTCCTTTTGCCTTTATACTTCTAACAGATTAACTTTTAGTATTTCTCCTACTCTCAGAAGAAGCATCCAACTTAAGAGTGGTGTTAGCCCCGGACTTCCTAGGCATGAAAGACTTACTAACACCCTTCGGACCCTTCCTTTCTCTTAAAGTTGTTGTCTTATTCACCTTTCATCATATGACAGGCGTTCTCCTGGGTCCCTCTCTTATCAGTCTAATGCATAGTAAACTCCCTTACTAATAGTTTCCAAACAAACATTGCTTTGGATATCTCAAATCATTTAGCCTTTGTCTGTCTCTGAAAATGATTTTCAGATTCCATGAATATCACATAACTATCCAAACTTTTGAAGTTCGGGTCTCATGGAAGCAAACATATTGCACTTTGACTGTGAATTCTAGATTTTGAGGACCTGAGTCACATGATCCATAGAATTAGCGGGAGAATACCGAAAGCATGCGATAGGACAAAGTCCTTCTCGACACTTTTGAGGACAATCCTCACATTACGTTACCAACCGTAAAGATTTAACGAGATAATTAATAGATATTCAATTTTCAAGAGGGAAGGTGGAAACATGAGCCATTATTCTACAACTATTTTGCAAATCACACTTAGACAGTGTTCAAAATTAATTGCACTGAGAATTAAAAGAATTAATTCTAAAGTGTTCTCCCACTCAAATCAATATCTCTCATAATTGATTGTGAGCGATTCAAGACCAGCATTTCAATTCAACGCCATTGACGGGTTCATCACTGATGACGTGAATTTTCATCGGTAGGCCAACTTGCCAATCACATCTCTATGTGACTCTTGTCCATCTTTCGATTTGTGTGTTCCGAGCTCAGGACTGTCCTGCCTGAACGTCAATACAACCAAGTGATCTCGCTGCAAGGTCTGACCTCACCCGCCTCATACATCCCTAATCGTTCGTACTCATGTGTACATGTCGTACCCCGAAAAGTTAGGTGCCGTGATGGTGCTACACTTGGGAGAAGACTAACTACTTGATATTTTAGTGAGAAATCACCCTAATAAAAAGCGACTACCATGCAATCAAGAAGGGTGCAACAAAAGGGATAAACATCTCAGGCAATTCATAATAGCATGATATGGTATAGCCCTTTCTGACGGAGAAGTCTTCTATTTCTTCATCTTCGGCATTCGCGTCGGTGTTTACCTTCACGAAGATTGCCACCACCTTTTCGATGCATCAGATAATATTGCTATCTCTATAGCTAACAAAATAAGTGCATTACTTAAGGTTGACACGCAGGTCATTAAAGTGACAATCATATGGCTCCAGCCATCATACCGAATCATGACACGCGGGTCATGTTAATATTACATCATATAGTCATCTCATACATAATCAAATTAATATGAGCACTAATATACCACATCATATGCGCATGCAAACCACCCTGCAAAACCAAGTTAGACGCCTCTAATCGATTCATGCAAAAACTTGTTTTACGTGGCTTCTAAGGTTTCGAAACAAACCCAAGCTACCAACGTCCATCATTAAGCATGATAATCCAAGTTGCTAGATTGACATTGCGGGGTGTATGAAACATGAGATAATAAAATCTCGAGCCCCATACTAAACTTCGTCATATGCATGACCCTCGTGCAGATCATATCTGTATTGCCCTTTCGTCTACAAAATTTTATCTTTCTTTTTAACTATGGTGGAATTCAATAAACTGTTAGCACTTCGTTGATCAATTAGGATTGCGGATTGCCAAAACAATGAAAATCCACCATGCTGTTATCAAGATCAGAAATATGCAAATACTAGGGAAGCAACAAGAACATCGGGTAACAGATTTCATCTGCTACCCGCACAAATAATTTTTAGCAATAGATCTCATCTACTACCTAATTATATTGTGGAACACCCATACATCTCTATGTATTCTAGATCACAACCTGCATCTACGCATAGCATGGCTCATGACCCCACTGTAGGGTAACGCAGCAGAAAAGAAAAAATTCTGACCTACGCACCAGCCCAGGACCACTATGGAGACTGCATATAAGGTTTGATCTTTTTCGTTACCGACTCGTAGCGCAGCAGAAGTAGAGTCGATGACGATCGGGGGTGCAGATCCCCGCAGCTAGGATTTCCAACCTCCCAACCGCGAGGATGTATACCCTCATCCGCCCCTTGAACAACCCTCTGGGAGGCGGTCGAACAGTCCCCTGGACGGTGTCATGGACAGACCTTCGGGAGGGCCGTCGAAACTTGGACAGTCACTCGGACAGCCCTTCGAGAGGACCATCGAAACTCGGATTGTCACTCGGAAAGCCCTTCGGGAGCACCTTCAAAACTCGTACAGTCACTCGGCCAGCCCTTCGGGAGGCACTCACGAACTAAGACCAAAACTACGATCTCTCTACAGAGTTGCACACATACAGTGTCATCTATCTGGCAGGGTCTTCGCTGTCCAGAACTAGTTCCCACCAGAACCCAGATAGCCTTTTGGCTCTACGAACCTATTTCGCTGGGAGGGAGAGAAAAGCCAGATAACATCAGATGGCATGTGTATGTGAGAAAGAGTTAGTGTGGAGAGTGCATCTCCACCTCTATTTATAGGAAAACCCAAGGGGTAGGGTGACACTTGAAATACCCAAATTGCCCTTCACAAGGGCACAAAGGTAAAAGCAAGTGGGCAGCCCTTATCCTTCCATGTCACCCCTAGAGATATTTGTAAGTAAAGCCTCAAAAGGTGGCTTTCCATAAAGTAATCCAAAAAGCACTTTCACTATTCACGATGACATATTCCAGCATCTGTTCGAACTGAAAATATTTATGTGGGATTAGAACATTTCCAGTACCCACTAAAATAACTTTTAACGCATTCCGAAACAATTCCGGTTTAGTCATTTTCATCTACAAAAAGCATCCGAAGCGGTTCCGGCAGCTCCAGAACATTTCTGGTTTTCATCTTGGAAAATTCTAGAAAGTTTCCAGAACGATTCTGGCACCCTTCAAGAATAATCAGGCATGTGCCGAAACCAATTTGACTTTATGGTGTACTCCAAAACAACTTTTTGGTTTAGTGATTTTCATCTGTGAAAAGCAACTAAAGTGGTTTCGGCAGTCCGGAACATTTCCGGTTTTTGTCTCTAAAAAATCACAGAAGTTACCGGAACAATTCTGGTACCTTTCAATAATTTCCAGGCATGTGCCTAAACCAATTTGACTTAATGGTACACTCCGAAACAACTTTTCAGTTTTACCAAAACTCTTCCGGTGCTCTCTCTTCGAAACTCTTCCGTTGTCTCCGAAACTTTTCGGTGAATTTCTCTCACACACCCTGTCTAGTATTCAACATATAGATGACCCTTAAGCGTGTGACCCTATAGGTTCGGTGAAGCATAGACATGACCCGGAACCCTTTCAGATCAATGATCAACATCGGTGCCGTGGACACCCATATTGACCCCTATACCCACACGAATGAATATTCGAGTGAACCTCCATTTGTCGTGTGCTATTCCTGTTGCTTCGCGATATGTTACAAATACCGGAGGTGAGACATGTTGGCATCCCCATGGATCAACAACTTGTCCACTATGTCAGTTACCTCGTTACCGGTATTGTTCTCTTTTCTCGTTCCAGTGTTCCGACATCCCCATGATCAAATCACAAAGTGTCTGGCCAGACGATGATGGATACCATAACACCAAGAGGGCCTAGAGATATCTCTCCATCATCGGAGGAGAAAATCCCAAACTTGAGCTATCAAGTTACTTGACATACTTTTCCATGAACCCGTAAGCCGCCGTAATAGCCACCCATTTACAGATGACGTTTAACAAACCCCAAAGTTCATGAAGTAAGCATGAAGAAACTCGATACTCTCATGTTCTAAGGAATCATGCAAACATAAATCATCTCTATGTTATAAGCCATTTAACTAGTGACGAATGTATCTCATAGCATAACATCAATTCAGGTCGATTCAACACAAATGTTCTTATAACATTGTGCCCTCAAAATTGCCAGCATAGCCATGCCCATGATCAGGAAAACAGGATCATCATGCAATACTTGAGCCAGTCTTAGAGGCGAGACTAGGAATACATTTTACCGTTTATTATATTATTCCACACGTGCACATGAGTCTTCCTTTGAGCCTCATGGTTATTGCAGACTTGAGAACCATATAAGTTATAGCATGGACCATAAACCTAATTATGAACAAGGAGATAATCAATAACATTTATTATTGCCTCTAGGGCATATATCCTACAAAAAACATCTCATACATGTAAAAACATTTCATACATCTAAAAAAACATCTCATACATCTAAAAAACATCTCATACATCTAAAAAAACATCCCATTCATCTAAAAAACATATCATACATCTAAAAACATCCCATTCATCTAATGGTCACCGGCGACCATGGCCGTGCTAACCACAAAATTGTGGCCGTGGGCCATGGCGCCTCCGCACTCGAGCATCCACGAGCACGGCAAGGGGGGGGTGGCAGAAGCGGCGACGGCTCACCGTGGGAGTGGCGAGGTCGAGGAGCGGCAACGGCGGCGTTGGGTTCGGAGACGGCGGGGGTGACGACGGGCTCGGAGAGAGGACCGAGGGAGGAGTGGAGACGGTAGGGGCGATGACGGGCAAAGGCGGGGTCGATGACGGGCAACGGCGGGGTCGACGATGGGCGACAGCAACGGTGACGGAGGGGGCAACCTCGGGGCAGCCAAGCGGCGTCGATGTCATCGGCGTCGTCGGGGGGCAGGGGCGAGATGAAACTGAAAATTTCTAAGTGCTGGCTTATATAGCCAGAGCATTGGTCCCGGTTGGTGGATACAATCGCGATGAAAGCCACCCTTTAGTCCCGGTTGGTTCCACCATCCAGGACCAAAGGTCCGTTTTCAGCAGCCCAAACGGCGGGAAAAAGTGACCTTTGGTCCCGGTTGGTGGCACCAACCGGGACTAAAGGGGTCATTAGTCCTGGTTGGAGCCACCAACCGGGACTAAATGGCTGTGCTTCCAGTACCAAAAGTTTAGTCCCACCTCGCTAGTCGAGAGGGCTCGGAGTGGTTTATAAGCGCTGCTGCCGCTTCCCTCTCGAGGTCCTCTGTAATGCAGGCAGTACATGCCTACCTAACGCCCTGCTGGGCCTCCTAGCACTACGGGCCTGCATCCTGGCCCATTTCTAGGGTTTATAGTCGTATGCAGGCCATGGTGCCTAGTAGCCGGGTCTTTTACATTTTTTCGCATATTTTATGCTTTAAAAAAATGTTTTTTATTGCATATGTTATTTTTAGTTATATACTTTTAGTTGCATAAATTTTATATAATTTTAGTTGATTCCTTTTGCTATTAGAGTTTTATAAAAGCTTTTTAGTTTCTATTAAAGCTTGTAACAAAATATAATTTATCGAAATTCTTTTGGCTATTAATATTTTGATAATTTTAGTTGCATAAATTTTATATCATTTTAGTTTAAACATACTATAGGTTTATAAAAGCTTTTTAGTTGATTCCTTTTGCTATTAGAGTTTTATAAAAGCTTTTTAGTTGATTCTTTTTGCTATTGAAGAATATTATAGTTTTGTTGTTGTTGATCATAACAGAATATTTTAATTGATTATTTTTAGTTCATTCTTTTTGCTATTAGAGTTTCATAAAAAAAATCAAGTTCGTTTGGTATTTTTCATGCATTTACTGATTTATTTGAGCCAAATGACCCTGAAATTGAAAAGCACTACAAATGAACTCTGAAAAGGTTAAAAGTTGGCATGGTATCATCATTTCACCCACATAGCATGTGCTAAAAAGTTGAGAGGGTAACGACAAAAACTGGATGCACTTCGTGTGCAAAATGGATAATCTCTTTCGAAGTATCAGGGTTTCGGACGAAAACTCATCTATTACAAAGGGATTTCATTTTTTGAACTTAGTTGAACTCCTCCCTTTTGTTTATGTTCAAAATGAACCATTCAGAGCCACATCATCAATTTTCAACTCTTTCTGACTTCATTTGGTATTTTTCGTGCATTTACTGATTTATTTGAGCTAAATGACCCTAAAATTGAAAAGCACTACACATGAGCTCTAAAGGTTAAAAGTTGGCATGGTATCATAATTTCACCCACATAGCATGCGCTAAAAGGTTGAGGGGGTTACGACAAAAACTTGATGCACTTCATGTGCAAAATGGATAATCTCTTTCAAAGTATGAGGGTTTCGGACGAAAACTCATCTATTACAAAGGGATTTCATTTTTTGAACTTAGTTGAACTCCTCTCTTTTTTGTGTGTTCAAAATGAACCTTTCAGAGCCACATCATCATTTTTCAACTCTTTCTGACTTCATTTGGTATTTTTCGTGCATTTACTGATTTATTTGAGCTAAATGACCCAGAAATTGAAAAGCACAACAAATGAACTCTGAAAAGGTTAAAAGTTGGCATGGTATCATCATTTCACCCACATAACATGTGCTAAAAAGTTGAGAGGGTTACGACAAAAATTGGATGCACTTCGTGTGCATAATGGACAATCTCTTTTGAAGTATCAGGGTTTCTAACGAAAACTCATCTGTTACAAAGGGATTTCATTTTTTTGAACTTATTTGAACTCCTGAATTTTTGTGTGCTCGAAATAAACCATTCAAATCCATATCATCAATTTTCAACCCTTTTTGACTTCATTTGGTATTTTCATGCATTTACTGATTTCATTTCGTATTCTCACACACAATACATGGACAATGCATAAAACCATTCTGCTTGTTTGCCTCAGCAGAAAGTATAGTCGTGATCAATATAAATACATAACGTTCATACATAGTTCTCATTATTTAACAACATAAGGCTCTCTAGAGCATCTAATTAAAACATACATTGAAACTATGTAAAAGATTTCAATAAAACAACAAATGCGATCATAACCGCTACTAAGGTACCAATTGATCCAACGACATAATGGTACCAAGGCTTAGTATGAATGTCATATTTTCTAATCTTTCTAATCTTCAAGCGTGTTGCATCCATCTTGATCTTGTGCTCGTGGACGACATCGGCAACATGCAACTCCAACTTCATCTTCTCCTCTTCAACTCTTTGTAATTTTTCTTTCAAGACATTGTTTTCTTTTTCAACCAAATTTAACTTCTCGACAAGAAATTCTATGTGGGTTGAAATTTCCGGTTCACATACCTCCGAGATTAAAAAATCTATGTCACATTGGTTGGCATAATTGTCATAAACACTAAATAAAACAAATAGTTATAAAATATAATATATACCACATCCGAATCATAGACAGGACGAGGGCCGACGGAGACGGATACCAAAACCATCGTACTATATAATAACAAACAATAACAAAATTAAGAAAAGTACACAAGTATCTATCTAAATCATACAAGTAAGAAGTTTTTTTTGTTAGAAAGAAGATAAGAAGAGGCTAACCATGGTGGTGTCGGCGACGAGATGGGCGCGGGAGACCGACGGTGGTGAGGACGGGGATGGGATAGGACGGACCGCCAAGCCTAGAAAAATCTTGAGAAAAATGGAGCTTGGACAAGGAGCTTCAAGAGGATAAAGCTTAAGTGTGTCTCAGGCATTTCATCGAACACCACATGTGCATAGGAGATGAGCTAGAGAACCACAAAGCTCTACCACGGCTGGCCAAAAAAACGGAGTAGTGCACTGCTCCGCTCGCGGGCAGGGGGTATATATAGACCAACAATTGGTCCCGGTTTGTGGACGGAACCAAGACTAACAGACCACATTTGGTCCCGGTTCCAGCCACAAACCGAGACCAATGATTGTGGGCCAGGATCGAGGCTCATTGGTCCCGGTTCGTGTCTGGAACCGGGATCATAGGGGTCAAACGAACAGGGACTAATGGCCCACGAGACCCGGGAGGCGCCCTGGCCTCATGAACCGGGACCGATGCCCCCATGGGTCCCGGTTCGTGAGTGAACCGGGATTAATGGCATTTCAGGCTTGGACCAAAGCCATGTTTTCTTCTAGTGTTCCATTCAAATCATGCAAATTAGAGTTCAGAGCAAGGGCAAAAGAGTTTGTAAAAGTAGATATGATGGAGATGTATCAACTCCCCCAAGCTTAACCCATTGCTTGTCCTCAAGAAATTCAGTTGATAAACTGAAAGTGATAAATAAAAACTTTTACAAACTCTGTTTGATCTTGTTCTTGTAAATATGTCTAACTGATGTTGAGATTTTCAACAAAGATCATGGACTAACCACGTTCACAATAACATTTAGATCTCACATTTACTCATATCAATGACATAATCAACTAGCGAGCAATCATAATAACTCTCGGATGACAACACTTTTATCAAAACAATCATGATACGGTATAATGAAATGATATCTCGCTAGCCCTTTCCGAGACTGCAAAACATAAATGCAGAGCACCTATAAAGAACAAGGGCTGACTAGACAATGTAATTCACGGTGAAAGAGATCCAGTCAAGCTCATACTCAATATCAATTAACAGCAAATCATACACATGATGGTGGTGCTCTCTAACTGGTGTATTTTTATAAGAGGAGGATGAGTCAACAATAAAGTAAAAGGAAAATCCCTTCGCAGAGGGAAGCATTGATTTGTAGAGGTGCCAGAGCTCGAGTTTTTTTAAAACAGAGATAAGTAATAATTTTTGAGCGGTATGCTTTCATTGCTCACATGACGACCAAGAGGTTTTCAACACCTTCCATGCTAGATACATTATAGGCGGTTCCCGAACAAAAAGTTTTTACACCCCTCCACGGCTAGCCGAATCCATGGGTATCGTCCATACAAACATAGTCCTCGGGGAGTTTTGTTTCATTATATTTTGATTTTATTTTGAGCATGGAACTGGGCAACCCGTTTACCAGACATTTCCTCATGAATGATAGTGAATCAACACATATCATGAGAATAATCCACCTAGCATGGTGGATATTGACAACGCCCAGTCGCCACATGAGCAATTTGGGCACACAAAATAGAATGTTTATTTGAAGGTTTAGAGTTTGGCACATGCAAATTTACTTGGAATGGTAGGTAAATACCGCATATAGGCATGTATGATGGACTCATATAGAACAACTTTGGGTTTGAGGAATTGGATGCACAAGCAGTATTCCCGCTTAGTATAAGTGAGGGCTAGCAAAAGACTAGAGAGCGACCAACTAGAGGGCGACACGATCATCAAAATACTTTGGGATTAACCAACATTGAATGCAAGCATGAGTAGTATATAAATCACCATGAACATAAATATCATAGAGGCTATGTTGATTTAGTTTCAACTACATGCGTGAACATGTGCCAAGTCAAACCAGTTGAATCGTTCAGAGGAGGATACCATCCCATCATACTACATCACAACCATTTTAATGTGCATGTTGGCACCCAAGACAAACCATTACCCACTCTTAGCTAATTAATCATGGATGAGTAATTATAATCTCTAACTGTCATTGCAAATATGTTTCACCCATGACGAACTGAACTTGGAATGATGAGCTAATCATATTTACAAAAGCAAGATAGGTTGAGTTCATACCAGCTTTTCTCCATCTCAATATTTTCATCAAATATCGTCATTATTGCATTTCACTTGCACGACCGAACGGCATGAATAATAATAAGAGTGCACGTGCATTGGACTAAGCTAGAATCTGCAAACACTAAATCAAAGGAGAAGGCAAAGTAATATGGGCTCTCTGATAGATAAACAATAATGCATATGCGAGCCACTCAACATTTTCATTGTGGTCTTCTCCCTATGACCCAAAGGAACAAAATTCAAAATGAGAACGAGAAAAACTATTTACACGGGAAGGTTCCTAACAAACAAAAGAAGAACGAAAAATCTTTTTGGGTTTTCTTTTAATGCTACAACTAAGCGACTAGAAGATAAAGCTAGAACTATTTTTTTCTCAAAGTTAATTGAACACACAAAGAAGAAAACGGAACAAGGAAATAAACTATCATGGACAGCACAATGAAAAAGTATGAACACTGATTGCTAAGATGAGTGATTGAACATGAATGTGAAGCCGGTGAGAAATACGTACTCCCCCAAGCTTAGGCTTTTGGCCTAAGTTGGTCTAGGGCCATGGCTGGAAATAACTCTCTCCCGAATACTCAGGAGCATCCTCAGAGTTCCATTGGTTGGCGAGCTCCTACGGCTACCACTCAAAGACTGGCTCATGACACGAATCAAGGGTTGACCCCAATATCTGTAAATGTCTTCGGGCATAATGGTGTACCTGCCTGAGTGAATATCGAACAAAGAAGAAGCAGGCTCAATAATAATCTCACAAGTACCCTGGCTAAAAACTAAGTTGTAAAGCAGCCTCCTATCATCATTTTTCTTAATAACATCATGTGCTACCATACAGTCATAATCTAAGAACTTCAAGGGTAGCAGCCTCTCCTCTTCCTTGTCAAGCCTAATGGGTAACTCAAAGTGTTTGGCCAGACGAGATGCATAGATACCTTTGAATATGGGCCCCCTCGAACGGTTGGAGTTCAACCGTTGGGCTACCATAGCGCCCAGACTAAAGGTTCTATCAGCAAGTAAAGCATGGCACAAAATGGCGAGGTCAGGGGCAGTAAGACCACCACTCTCCCAGTGACCAACTAAACATCTCCCCGCAAATAATTAATAATAGCAAAGCACAAGGAAATGTAAACTAGCTACTCTTGCCTCTGACACCCCTCTCTCTTCCCCTACGGTGACTGCGGCGATAAAATCTTCCATGTCTCTAGGACGTGGTTCCCTGATGCTGCCCTCATAGGGTATTTTGCAAAATTTGCAAAAATCATAAAGTTTCATTTTCTTAGGCACATCATATAAGTCAAATTCTATTATAGGAGGGTCTTGACTAACATGAAAATGAAAATTTTGCCCAAAGGTATTAGTGAGCAAGAGGTATTGGTCACACTTATCGTTGAGGAAGTCCGTGAGGCTTGCATTCTCAGCCAAATAATAAAAATCTTCATAAATGTCAGTTGCCCTCAAGAATGTGTAACATGGCCATTCATATGGTTGAACTTCTATGATGCGAGGAAGATTATACTTGGGTTTCTACCTCCTCTCATTTCACCTTCCTTAGAACTCCGGCTTGAAGAGCCTCTTAACGATCTCGTCAGCGTTTCTTTCTCTGAAAAATTCTGAAATTTTTAGTGACTCAAAATAAAGGTGAACAAAACTCAACAAAACTCATAGTAACTACTCCCACAAGTGCCTAGAGGCTATATCATGCATCAAAACTACTTGGGGCCATACAAATTTGACATGCAAGCTCAAGAACAAGGTCACGACAGTAGCAAAAATTTGCAATATATAAAGCACTAGAACAAAAACTAATTGGACCACTAGAGGAGTCACATACCGAAGAACAATCTCCCATAACAGTTTTGCGAATGAAGCTTTGCACAAGGAGATCAAAAATGGTAGCAAAATGAACTAGAACACGGGTTTGAGCAATGATGGGATTTTTTCTAGAGGAAGATTAAGTGGATAGGTGCTGGAATAAGTGAATGGGAGCCACGTGCGACCCACAAGCCTGCTAGGCGCGGCCAGGGGGTGACTGCGCCTTGTGGTGCTATGACCCACTAGTGCAGCCCCCTGCTGTTTGCTTAGCGCCAAATATTTTTAAATATTCTAGAAAAAATCATACTACATTTTCACGACATTTGAAGAACCTTTATTTTCAGGTCATTTTTCTATTGCACGAAAAACTCAGAAAACATAAAAAAAGCATTATGCTTAATTTAATCTAACTAACAGAAAGTAAAATTTGGGTACATAAAGTTGTGCTTTCTAAATTCAACCATCTCATGCTCATCAAAAGGAATCCATCAATAAGGTTGATCAAGTCTTATTAACGAACTTCTTTCGAGTAACATGAAACCAGAGAATTTTTGAATAATCACTAAGTTACCTGAATGGGGATATGCATGTCCCCAACAATAAGTATATCAAATTACTTCTTGACAGTAGGAAGAGGGAATTCAAAGTCTCCAAAAATAATCATTGGAATTTTTTCAATAGATTTGATACTATGAACTTGAGGTTGCTTCTTCAGAAAGTGTACCGTCTGCCCATTACCATTAATATGAAAAGTGACATTGCCCTTATTGCAATCAATAACAGCCCCTGCAGTATTCAAAAAGGGTCTACCAAGGATGATCGACATACTGTTATCCTTAGGAATCTCAAGAATAACAAAATCCGTTAAGATAGTAGCATTTGCAACTACGATAGGCACATCCTCACAAATACCGATGAGTAAAGCAGTTGATTTATCAGCCATTTGCAAAGGGATTTCAGTATGTGTCAACTTATTCAAATCAAGTCTATGATATAAAGAGAAAGGTATAACACTAACACCAGCTCCCAAATCACATAAAGCAGTTTAAGCATAATTCCCTTTAATAGAGCATGGTATAGTTGGTATTCCTGGATCTCCTAATTTCTTTGGTACTCTAGCCTTAAAAGTATAATTAGCAAGTATGGTGGAAATTTTAGCTTTCAGTATCTTTCTTTTTTTAGTCACAATATCTTTCATATACTTAGCATAAGGAGACATTTTTAGAATATCAGTCAAGCGCATACGCAAAAAGACAGGTCTAAGCATTTCAACAAAGCGCTCAAAATCCTCTTCATCTTTTTTCTTGGATGGTTTAGGAGGAAAGGGGTATGGGTTTCTGAACCCATGGTTCTCTCTCTTTACCATGCTTCCTAGTAATAAAATCTCTTGTCATATGTTAATAGGTTGTGGGTTATCAGGATCAACAGCAGGTTCAGTCTGCACATCATTATCATTACTAGGTTGAGTATCAACATGAACATCATCATTAATATTATCACTAAGCTCATGTTCATCACCAGATTGTGTCTCAGCATTAGAAACTAAAATATCATTGGGGTTTTCAGGTGTATCTTACTACTGGAACGACTAGGTGCATCAACATTACTCCTTTGAGAATCTTGCTCGATTCTCTTAGGATGGCCCTCGGGATACAAAGGTTCCCTAGTCTTTCTACCACCTCTAGTCACAACTTTCACAGAATGATCATTGTTCTTATATTCATCTCATTAAGCAAATCATTATGTGCCTTAACTACTTGTTCTACTTGAGTAGTTACCATGGAAGCATGTTTAGTAATCAGTTTAAGATCATTGATAGTTCTACTCATATAATCACCTAAGCGATCAAGCATGAAAGCATTATGTTTCAATTGTCTACTAACATAAGCATTAAAATTTTCCTTCTTAACAACAAAATTACCAAGCTCATCCAGGCATTGGCTAGCAGACCTATTATAAGGAATATCACCTTCATCAAATCTACGAAGAGAATTTACCTCTATTACCTGTTTCGGGTTATGAAGACCATGTATTTCTTTGATAGGTGGTACATTCTTAACATCTCCAGCTTTAATACCTTTTTGTTCATAGATTTCTTTGCCTCTTGCATATCTTCGGGACTTAGAAATAGAATACCTCTTTTCTCCAGAGTTGGCTTTGGAGGTGGTTCGGGAATAGTCCAATCATTATCATTGCTCAATATATTATTCAACAGTAATTCAGCTTGTTCAACAGTTCCTGAAAACACAACCAGCACAACTATCTTGGTGATCCCTAGAAGCATCGGTTAGTCCATTATAAAACATATCAAGTATTTCATTTTTCTTGAGGGGATGATCAGGCAAAGCATTTAGTAATTGGAGAAGCCTCCCACAAGCTTGTGGGATATTCTCTTCTTCAACTTGCACAAAGTTAAATATTTCCTGCAAGGCAGCTTGTTTCTTATGGGCAGGAAAATATTTTTCAGAGAAGTAATAAATCATATCATGGGGACTACGCACACAACCAGGAGCAAGAGAATTAAACCATATCTTAACATCACCTTTAACAAGAAAGGAAACAACTTAAGGATATAGTAATAAGGATTTTTTCCTCATGGGAAATAGGGTGGCTATATCATTCAATTTAGTAAGATGTGCCACAACAATTTCCGATTCATAACCATGGAAAGGATCAGATTCAAGCAACGTAATTAACTCAGGATCGACAGAGAAATCATAATCCTTATCAGTAACAAAGATAGGTGAAGTAGCAAACTTAGGATCATACTTCATTCTAGCATTCAAAGATTTTTCTTTCCACTTGCATAGTAATTTCTTAAGACCATCTCTATCCTTACAAGCAAGGAAGTCCCTCGCTACCTCTCCTTCCATAACATAACCCTCGGGAATATCAGACAATTCATATGTAGGGGGCTAGGGCTAGCAGGTGTCTCATAGTGCTCAGTTTCAGAAGTATCATAATTTTCAGCATTGACTCTAGCAATTTGTTCATCAAGAAATTCACCCAGTGGCACAGTATTATCAAGCAAAGTATCATCATAAGCATCATGCATAGAAGAAGTGGCATCATCAATTACTTCCGACATATCAGAATTACTAGCAGGTGGTGGTGTCACAAACTTACTCATAACAGAAGGTGAATCAAGTGCGGAGCTAGATGGCAGTTCCTTACCTCTCCTCGTAGTAGAGGGATAGATCTTGGTTTTTGGATCTTTCATATTCTTCATAGTGATCAATAGATATAAATCCAAGTGACTCAGAGAGTAGAGCTATGCTCCCTGGCAACAGCGTAAAAAGGTCTTGATAACCCACAAGTATAGGGGATGGCAACAGTTTTCGAGGGTAGAGTATTCAACCCAGATTTATTAATTCGACACAAGGAGAGCCAAGGAATATTCTCGAGTATTCGCAGCTAAGTTGTCAATTCAAGTGCACCTAAAAGACTTAATATCTGCAGCAAAGTATTCACTAGCAAAGTAGTATGGAAGTAACAATAACGGTGCCAAAAGTGACAGTAGCAATTTTGTAGTGAAAGTAACAGTAGCAACAGAAAATTAACTTAGCAAGGATCAATATGTGAAAAACTCGTAGGAAATGGATCGGTGATGGATAATTATGTGGGATGTTATTCATCATGAAACAGTTATAACCTAGGGTGACACGAAACTAGCTCCAATTCATCAATGTAATGTAGGCATGTATTCCATATATAGTCATACGTGCTTATGGAGAAGAACTTACATGACATCTTTTGTCCTACCCTCCCATGGCAGCGGGGTCCTATTGTAAACTAAGGGATAATAAGCCCTCCTTTTAATAGAGAACCAGACGAAAGTATTAGCAATTAGTGAATACATGAACTCCTCAAACTACGGTAATCACCGGAAAGAATCCTAGTTATTGTCACCCTGGGGGATGCGGATCATAACCGTAATAGGTGTCTACAATTTGCAAGATAGGATCAATAACACATATATACTCATGAAAACATAATAGGTTCAGATCTGAAATTATGGCACTCAGGCCCTAGTGACAAGCATTAAGCATAGCAAAGTCATAGAAACATCAATCTCATAACATGGATACTAGGGATAAAACCCTAACAAAACTAACTCGATTACATGATAAATCTCATCCAACCCATCACCGTCCAGCAAGCCTACGATGGGTGTCGTGGGAATGAGCTTGACAGTAGATGGTAGGGGTACGAATGGAGAGGACAGAGTCCTAGCTACGGTGAGGGTGTACACACAGATGTATGAGTTTAGGCCCATCTCGTGGAGGTAACAGCCCTACGTCTCAGTGCTCAGGAGCTTTATGTCGAGTGGAATATAGAGATTACAATAGTTTACTTAACCCTTGTGCAGGAGGGGAGGGGCGGCTTATATAGAGTTCGTTTCCCCTCATAATGGCCTCGCATCAATGGGTCTGGTCGTGGGGTGTAAAGTCTGCCGTTACAGGTAACGTACGTAGTAAAAGCTATTAAGGGCCATTAAGCTAGCGTCTGCCCATTGGGATCTTGATGATGGCTCCTGGTCTTCTGGCGTCGAGTGAAGCTAGGTCCGTCGAGTGACATGCGACTGCCGAGTGAGAGCGTGAGTCTCCGAGTGGATTACTGTCGAGTGACTTTGAATGTCTCCAGGGATCCACTCGGAAGTTCATGCTTGATCTTCATGTCCCCCCATGTGGTGTCCTTAGGTAGGGTATGTGGGCCTTGCCTAGGACCCTACCCTAGGTACATATCCTCGTCATTAGCCCCCGAATATATCGGGGTTTGAGTAGTGGAAGGAGGTATCAACGTACATATTGAGTTAGTATATCAAATCCTCCGAACGATATTTGGGATTTCCATGGAACTTGCGTTGATTGAACTCTGAGCCTTAGCATTCATTCAGGATTGACACGTAAAATCTTCCAAATGATATTCGGGTCATCAACAAATTTTACGTCGATTGAATTCTTCTCCGCTCGCCTGGATCCATTCAGTCTTAGAAGTGTCCGAGTGAATTGAGTGCATCTTGGGGAGGTGACGGGTCCGTCTGACGGGCCCGGATTCTCCGGGATACGAAAATTTGGGAAGCACGCGCACGCGCAGAGATGACGCCACGATCAGGGCAAGTGGAGGCACGACGCCTCGATTCTCGTGCCTGTGATCTCGCCACGCACTGGGTGCAGTCAGCGGTTGGCGTGTGCGGTTATCTCGTAGGCCCACTGGTCAGTGAGACACTCGGCAGCATATAAAGCACTCTGAGCTGCGGATTGCACAGTACCTTCCGCCGATTCTCCCTCTCTTCCTCTGCCTCCTCTACTCCCTAACACAGCACACCGCTCCCCTCCGACCAGAGCCGCCGCTCCGATGACGAAGAACGTGACGGAGAAGTTGGAGCGTGCAAAGAAGGGGACGTCGAAGCTCAAGGGCAAGAAGCCCTCGACCGCTCGGTTCACCGCGCCCGCGGGGTGGATGCAGGGGGATTTTCTCCCCTCTGTTGTCGCCCGTGCCGACCTCGAGGGCCTCATCTCCGACGGGCTGGTGGCGGACGGCGCCTGGAGGCTGCCGGGGGAGGAGTGTGAGCCGGAGCCGTGCGACGGAGAGCGGGTTCTTCTCCTTTCCCATGTAGAAAGAGGTTTCTCCATGCCACCCCACCCATTCTTCCAGGGATTTCTGAATTTCTTTGGTGCGCAGCTGCATCACTTTCCGCCGAACACCATGGCGTACTTGTCTGCATTCGTCACCTTGTGCGAGTGTTTCCTGGAGTGCTCTCCCCATTGGGGGTTGTTTAACCATCTCTTCACGGTCAGATCACAGACTGTGAAGAAAATCCTTGCCGCTGACGGGAAGACCCACGTGCTCCAGTTGTGTGGAGACTTAGGGGTCCAGAAAAGGCAACGTAGTTCCTTTCCTGCCATTACTCTTCCCGAGTCTGTCCGAGGCTGGCAGTCTACCTGGTTCTACTGAAAAGATGTAGCGCCACCCAACATGTCGACTAGTCTTCCCCCATTTTCACCTGACCGACCCGCTGCCCCCAAGTCCCTGAAGGTGACCGATGAGGAGCATGTCCAAGTAGGTATCCTAGTCGAGGCCATGGTTCAACTGATCTGGGGCTGGGTGACAGGCATGGATTTGCTTGAAACGTTCCTCGGTCGATGTATATAGCCACTCCAGGCCAGAGACCAAACCATGTGGCACTACTCAGGCCCGAGGGACTCGACCAGGATGCATCCAGAAGAAGTTACACAGGAGACTATCGAGCAGTGGCTTCGGAGCATCACTGGGGCTTGTGACAACCCCTCGGGATCCGGCCTTACTCGGCTGAAAACCCGCCGAAGAACCTGGTGAGATGTGTAATGTCGATTGATACATTTATACTGTCAAGTGATGCATTGACTTGTGGTCTGACTCTCTTGTTTGAATTATGCAGGAATGGACGAACATGCACTCGCTCGTTCCCAACGGGAACCATGTGCATGACGGCGTGGTGAGCGAGGGCGGCAGCGTGGATGGCGATGGACTTTCTGACTTTGAGGACGA
The DNA here is from genome assembly GCA_022496015.1 of Hordeum marinum. NCBI lineage: Eukaryota > Viridiplantae > Streptophyta > Magnoliopsida > Poales > Poaceae > Hordeum > Hordeum marinum. The sequence continues at coordinate 381,197,196 of CM039677.1, read as the reverse complement.
ATATGAAGATTCCGTCGAAGAGGAAGGAGTCAAGTCACCCCCTCATCGCGAAGGCCGCACTAAGGCCCTCCATTACCCGGCAGCTGCTGAGGACAAGGCCCCGGGCCCAAGCGAGAAGAACCCAAAGCGGAGCCGCCCCTCAACTGTCGAGTCGAACGAAAGACTGGCCAAGCAGCCCAAGCAAGCCACCTCCAAGCCGCGCAAAGCACTGCCCCATATGAGGGTGGTCGTACCTATCGTCTCCATGTAAGTGTTCATTTCTGAATTGTTCTGTCAACTGAAGTCTTGAGTTATATCTGAGTGAAAGCTGTCTAATCCATCAGAGCTGCAACATTGGTGACCTCGCCTCGTCGAGATGAACAGTACGCAATGGATGTTGATACCGCTGGTGCTGGCACTTCTCATAGAGGTAAGAAAGTTGTTAATTTTTCCGAATAGGACTCGACACATGCAGATGTTGATGTTGTCGATTGTTGCAGAGGTCATTCAAGTGGAGGACGACGAGGGGCTGCTGGACACTTCACGCGCTCGCACCCGAAGGGCGTCATCATCGCAAGCACCTCAGCGCTCAACTGCGGAGTCTTCCCAGAGGAGAGGTGACTTGACGTGACCCAGGGATGAGCCTGCAACGCCTCCGTCGCATGCTCCTCCAACCGTCTCGACCGTCGTGACGTCGGCTCCGACCGGACCTCTTTAGGCTCCCCCAGCTGCTCCAGCGACTGCGCCGACCCCACCTGCAACGGCCTTCCCTCTGCATCGCACCCCGGAAGACCAAATCGGAGCTGCAAAGGAAGCCATGATCCAGGTGGAGCAGCTCATGCTGAGGACCAAGGAGGCATACGAGGCCAGCAAACTGGCTTTTGACGTCAGTGCAGCCCTCCGCACCAATGTCCGAGTAAGTTTAATCGTAAGTCCATTGTCGATTGAATTATTGCCTTTACTTGGTTGCCGAACACCCACTGGGTGTTGTCATATAATGTTTGAACTTCCTCCAGTCGAATAGATCGGATCGTAGTCGAGTAGGACTAGGATTGGTAGTACATGCAGTACTGTTGTCGCTCGACATGTCGAGTGTGTTTCCTGACGAGTTAATCAACGGATCGAGAGTTAACCGTCTCAGTGGGGGAGCTCTTAGCGCCCACTGGGTGTAGTCCCCGAGACTGCTGTCAATTGCTTGCATCGACAGGGGTCTTAGACTCTATTGTATACATGATACACTTTGTCTTCGAATCACACCACTCCATAGATACCTTGTAGGTTTCATGGATATTATTATGAAACCATTATATGACGCTGCATAGGGATCGATTGCACTTCATAGAGTGGGGGAGGTGTGTCGCTCAACGGTTTGAGTGTCACGACAGGGCCGACCTTATCGAGTGTTTTTTTGACGAGTTACTCGACAGATCGAGAGTTAACTGTCTCAGTGGGGGCGCTCTTAGCGCAGCCACTAGGTGTAGTCCTCGAGACCACTGTCGATTGCTTGCATCGGCAGGGGTCTTAGAGTCTATTGTATACAGGATACACCATTCCGCATCTATCTTGCAGGTTTCATGGATATTATTTACCCATAGTTAGCAGGGATCTCCTTGTACATCTTAGCCAGGGAGTTTTGATTCATCTTGGCCTGAGAGTACATGCCCAAGTCAACATCTTGTACTTGTGGGGCTCCTAAGATGGTAGCCACTCTTCTACTGTTGATTCATACCTGACACCTTTTGTCATCCAAACTATTCTGCCATCACCATAAAAGTGAGCTATGGAGTAGAATTGCATGATCATGTCATCCTTCCAGGGGGGCATTGTGACATCCCAAGTGATGTCCCTACCTTTTATGGCATGTATCCCAATGTACGACCTTGTGTCATGAGAGTTGTGTTTGGGTTGCACCTTGATCTCCATGTGATTGTTGGCATTCATGCATCATATCATCATCATGTCATTCATTCTTGCCATGTTGCCTTCATGTGTTTTGTTTTATGACTTGTTGGGTGTGGATGTGAGAGTGTGCCTTGTGTGATGTTGAGGTTGAGTGTGTTGGTGGTGATGTGGTTCCTTCCCCTCTTCTCCCTATTTTCCTCTTCTCAAAGACCCACTATTTCATGCTTATTCCCATATGGTTCTTTGGCAGATTTTAATTGCTTGGAAAAAATAGTTTAAAAATGTTCAAGTGGTGGCCCCAAATTCCTTACGATTTATGGGGGTGGAGTTTTGTTATTTAAGGATGTGTGGGTTTTGAATCTTATTTAACAGGGGCTGCCTTAGTGAGTGTTTGAAAAATAATAACTTGTGAAATAAATCCATTTCAAATTTTTATAAAGTGTATATTGTTATTTCAACCACTAAAACATTTTTGGTTTTCTCCAAAATCTTTTTCTTTTTCTCTGGACATTTGTTTTTTCAAATCTGTTTTATGAAAAGAAAAAGGCTAAAGCCTTTTGGGTTTTCCAGAGAGAGAGACAGAGAGGAGCAGTGGAGCCGGCCCACTAGGCCCAGCCTGTGGGAATGGCTACCTGCCCCGTGTTCCTCCTCGCTGTCAGTTTCATCAAAGTGGGAGAGATGAGCGCGTGCCGCGTCTTCGCCATCGCCGTTAGCCATCACGGAAGTCGAGGCTGGCCCCCCCTTTTAAAGCGCGTGCCCCTAGGGTTCCCTCTCTCCCTCGTGACGCCGCCGCTTTCCCTTCTTCCTCCTCCTTCTTCTCCCTCTGCTTATTCTTCTCCTTCTGGGTTCAGAGAGGTAAGTGTCAGAGGTGAGGAGATCGATGGGCTCGTCGCCGGTGTCGCTTCCGGTGGAGCCCCGCCGCGTCAAGATGGGTTGCAGCTATCCGGAGCCGTCCGCGTCCCGTTCCTGGTGCTAGGAGCAGGGGACCTCCTCCTCTGCAGTGCCGAGCCGCCGTCGTCCGAGCGCCTGCTTCCCCTCCGTCGCCGCCGCATCCCCAAGCTTCTTCTTCCCCGTCGTCCCCTTCGACTCGCCGCGTTCGCGTCCCCAAGCCTCGGCGATCCCCTCGGTGAGCAGTCGGCCCCACCTTGCCCCCTCTCTTGTCGCGCGTAGCGTTGCATCACCGCCATAGCAAGGTCGCCGCCGATGGATTCGCGAGCACCTGCTGCTCCCATCCTTCCTCCTCTCCGCGAGGTCAGCCCGGGAATGGATTCCCTGTTCGTTCCCACGCGCGTAGGAGTAGCTAGTGTCGCCGGAGATGCCCTGTGTCGCCGGAGAATCACCGTAATCGCCACGCCGATGTTCTGTCACCGGGCTCTGCTTTTCTTCAGTTTCGACAGGCTCAGTGGTGTGTGTGTGTATTAGAGAACAGAGGCTTCTCCTCTATTAAGATTCGGCCGAGTAGCGCAGTGGTATGGGGTGCAGTGTGAGACCGAGAGGTCCGGGGTTTGATCCCCCTCTCCCCCCCTTTTCCTTATTTTCCTTTTCTGTTTTTCCTTTTGTTTTCTTTCTTTTGCAAAAGTATGTGTGTATGTATCATGTATGTATGTATGTTTTGTGTGTGTGTGCAGGAGTGTGTGTGCTATGTGCACACACACATGTGAGTGTGTGTGTTGGTGTATGTATGCCCTATGTGCACACACACATGTGAGTGTGTGTGTTGGTGTATGTATGCCCTATGTGCATATACACGCATATGTGTTGTGTGTGTTAGTGTGTGAGTGTGTGTGTGTGCATTGTTGGCAATGCCCTTGAACTATTGTAGTGTGGTGTGTGTGTGAGCACCATGCGCATATACCCCCATACATGTGTTTGTATGTAATGATGTATGTGTGGTGCTATGTGAGTGTATGTGTGTGTTTCACACACACATACATGTGTAGATGTGCTATGTATGTATGCATGTGTGTGTGTGTTATGTATGCTAGGTGGTGATGTGAGTGTGAGAGATGTGTGTATGATCTACATACACTCATCCATGTTCTTGGGTAGCTCCATGTGTAGGTTTCTCCCTGTATGACCATATGAGCATGTATTCCTCTCTAGTTAGTTTCATTCTTGTCTTTGATGATAGAATATGATTCATGTCCCTAGCATGTTAATTTATCACTTCTAACATGTATCTCGGGAGTACAAGTCAATTTGGGGCATTTCATTAAGTTTCTTAAGTGACATAAGTCACCCATGCCTAGTGTGGGTCAGATTTTGACCTAGCTTATCTCCATTTTGTTCCATGCAAGCATATAGGTATGAGTAATGATTTTGGGGTGTTTTCAACCCCTCTATGCATCTGTGAAGTCATATTTGACTTTGGGGCAACTTGACAAAAGTGCATTTTTTTGCTGTGATGCCCTTTTGTCTTTTTCATATGAATTAATCCATGCACGCTTTGGAGTTCTTGTCAACATGAGATTGCTAGTCAAACTTGCTGTGAACATCCAGGTATTTTTGTTATTTGAGCTAAGCCTCCAGATCAGTGGGAACCATGCTGTTTATCTAGCTACTTTCTGTTTCTGCCAACCTGCTCTAGAAATGACCAAGTCAAGGGAATCTGCTGTTATTGTTTTTCCTAGAAGATCAGGGCGGATCTAGTGTTGTGCTGGGTTTTTGACCATGCTCAATGTTAGGTATTGGTAGTAGATATTTTCATCTACCATCCTGTTAATTTTCGTGTCATTTGGAGCTCCCTAGCATATTTAACCAGTGCGGTGAACTTGCTACTTTATTAACCCAGATTCCAGAAAACTGGAATTTTCACGAAGTCCCTAAAAACCTGTTTCATCATGTCTACTTGCCAGCTCCATGCATAGTGATGTGTTGCTCTTTTGCTGATTGTATAGTTGGATGAATTGATGTGGGTGTTGAGTAGAACCTGTTCATGTCTTGTTTGTGGCTGTAGGATTCCTGTATCTCTTGTTGTGAGCTTTTCAAATTGCTAGGTTGCTGTTTTGTGGCAGAGTGAGTGCTATGTTGTTTTTTGTGTTGTGGGAGCTATACTCCATGGAATTGAGTGATTCTTGAGTCTATTGTCATTTTTTTTCATCACCTTTCCAGTGGCTACCTTGGAATGCCAAGAATTAGCCCAGGTATTTGATGGTCTTGAGTTTTGTCTTCGTACCTTGTCGTGAGCGTATCTCGAGAACCGTAGCTCCGTTTCTCGCGATCTTTATATGCATTTCCATAGATTTTTCATGATGCATCCATATTTTCCATGTTCATGCATGTATAAATAACTTAACATGTGATTCTGTCCAGATTCATTAATCAAACACCTTTGCATGTGAAACTTGACTGGAATTGGATTGCTGTGTTAAATTCTTCACTAAAATGATCATGCATCATATTGATTGTGCATTGCACCTTGTTTGGTTATTTATTTGATGTTTATCTTGGGTAGACGTGAGTGTCGAATCTGAGTTCGAGGAACCTGGAGAGTACCACTACGAGGATCCCGCTACTTGTTCCGCTGAAGAACCAACAGGCAAGATGATCGTACCCGGATCCCAATACTATCTTTGCTTGCTAGTTTCCCATTCTTATCATTACAATTGCGCTACCTACCACATGATATCAGCCTCCATTTTGCCATGTCAGCCTCTAACCTCCACGTCCCAGCCCATTGATTGGCTAAGTTACCACTGCTCAGCCCCTCTTATAGTGTTCTTAGTTGCAGGTTGTTCCATGTGATAACATGGATTGGATATCACAATAAATTCTTTTATTTAATTTAATGCACATATATATCTGGTATTGGTGGAAGGCTTGGCCTTTTGCTAAGTGATTTGTTCCGCTCGTACCGCCATTAGTTCCTTGTTACCGGTGTTATGTTTTCCATATTTTTTGCGCTCCTAACACGCTTGGGGTGTTATGGGGACCCCCTTGTTTATTCGGTGGAGATTAAAACTTGTCTGGCAAGACCCAACATTGGTACTACATTTGCTTAACAACTTAATTAATTGCATAGGGTCTTGCAAACCCGTGGATAATTTAATCAACCCCGAGCCAGTGCTCCGCATGAGTGTTGGTCCAACCCAGAGCAGCTTATTAACGCCGCCCGGAGCAACTCGGTGATTGGCGTGGTAACCATCGCTCATCCGTTGTGTCCTGAGACTGAGATACGCGGCTCTTATCGGGTTGTCGACACATCGGGTGGTCTTGCTGGATTGTTTTACCTTTATCGAATGTCTTGCGTGAGGAGTCCGACTTTCTTCGGGGTTTTACTCGAGGTGTTGGCCTCCTTTGGAATTGTCTATGATGATCGCGAGAACCGCGTTCGAGGCTATTCCCACGGAGTGTGGTTATTTGTGATGGACTAGTTGGAGCACCCCTGCAGGGATAAATCTTTTGGAAAGCCGTGCCCGCGGTTATGTGGCAACTTGGATATTTCTTTAACACCCGACTATAGAAAACTTGAAGTAAACTCTAATTAAAATACACCAACTGTGTGAGTAACCGTGACTGTCTCTGCTCGTCAACATGATCCAAGAGAGAACACGGTGGGGTTATGACTGACGTAAGCAGGTGTTCAGGATCTCTTAGAGATCATGTTAGTGTTTAGAACGATTGTCTTAGGCCACTCATATTTATTTCTTGTTGCGTAAGCTAGCCATCATAATAATGCTTAGTGCTGCTGCAAACTTAAACATCATCCCTTCCATCCTAAATCTTAAATAGTCTTGGTACCCGGGCACATGATACCTGAGTCCTCTATGGCTCACAGTTTACTACAACAATCCAGGTGCAGGTTCAGATGAGTTCGTGCAGGATGATCTTACTCAGCTCCAGTGGGAGTATGATGAAGAGAGAGGCAGGATGTACGTGACATATCCGGACGAGTAGAGAACCTGGTCGTGATCTTTGGGATAGCTTGATAGTATCATTTGCAACTTCTTTTATCGTTTGATTTCGTCCGTAGTCGGACCCTGTGTTCAAATTGATGCTATGATTCGAGTGACATTGTAAGTTAGCATGTGGCGAGTGTAAGCCAACTTGTATACTCTTCTCATTCAGTATTGTATGTTGTAATGATACTATTCTTGCTAACGGCAAGATGCACTTGTATCCCCTTGCGAGGCCCTCGTGCCTTACACGGATAGGCGCGCATCTTGGGCGTGACAAGTTGGTATCAGAGCCATACGACCCATAGGAGCCTTTGCTTGTTCGAACTTGGCCGAGTTGCGTCTGGTAAAACTATTTTGAGTCTAGTTATATCGGAGAGTAAGATTCTTTTTACTCCTCTTCTAAGCTCTGGTGAGGTTTCCGACTTAGGAATTTTAATTCTACTCCTCTCCTCGCTCAAAAATTTTTTTTAGGATCACGCGGGTATTTTGGAATATATATGATGCCGATGTGACAGGGTTCTGTCTTGGTGCCTCCTGTCTGACTTGATTTCTTCCGGGGAGTTGAGCTCCGAGGAATGTTGGCACATCGTTATCATTCGGCTTCCTTGATATCTCAGGACGGAGAATGTTCGGAATTGCTTCAATACTTATCGTGGTGAGATAAGGTCGGAGTCACCCAGTACTGGGGAGGCATTTGGGGTACCACCATGGTTTAGTATCGTGGTGAGTTCGAGGATTCGAGATTAGATGAGTTTGCGAAATGTCTTGAATTATGGTGTGGAAGGTTGCGGATGCAGTCGCAGCTGATTGCCTAGGGCAGGTTCCTGATTCCGCAACCCGAATCGCATAAACAAGAAAGTTTTCGGAAGTTCATAGGTGGGAAATCTTGTAGTCATCTAGGATCATCTTCTCCTGATGTATTGGGCATGTACATTTGTTCCGAGCGCTTAGCTCAATACTTGTTGTGTTATTGCAAGTAGCTTATTATGTCTAATGATGTATCATGATCCGAAGAAGCTTTCTTACTAATTTTTCAGTAGGAAAGCTATGCGTGTTGTTCAATTCTTTCAAGCATTTGATTCAGCTTAGGTTTCATCTTATCAATGAGGCTAATGTGTTTTGTCCATCTTCAGGATGGCTCCACCAACTCGCAGCAATCCGGGTCGTGGTGAGGAGTAGACTAATGTTCCACCACCACCCCGCCACCGCCTCCTCCGCCTCCTCCTCCAGAAGCTTGGCAAGCTGTGATGGCCATGACCAATGCAAATACCCAGATGTTGCTCAGGCTGTTGCAAGAAAGGGAGCAGGGCCAGCAAGGTTTTCAAGGCAATTTTCAGAATCAATTGCAGTTTGCGACTCTCAATCAGTTCCTTGCCAACCAGCCAAAGACTTTCACCTGTTGTGAGCAGCCTCTAGATGCTGATGATTGGCTTCGTGATATGAGCAAGCATTTTGAGTGCAGCAATGTCAGGCCAGAGGACTTTGTCAGACTTGCTTGGTTCCAGCTAAAGGGTCAAGCAGCTGATTGGTGGCAACAGTACAAGGATTCCAGGGGCGATCGTGTTGTTATTTGGGACGATTTCCGTCGTGACTTCAGGGCTCATTACATTCCGACAAGCTTTGTCGAGGAGATGCGTGAGAAGTTCAGGCACCTGAAGTAGGGAACCAAGTCAGTCTACCAGTACAACATTAAGTTCCAAAATCTAGCTCGTTATGCCAAGCAAGATGTTCCTGATGATAAGGCTATGATCTATCAGTTCAGAGGTGGTCTCAAGGATGAGCTTCTACCAGGCCTTGTTCTTCAAGAGCCTCGTGAGTTTGATCAGTTCTACAACATGGCTTTGAAGATTGAAGCAGCTCAGCTCAAGTTGGAGAGCTCCAAGAAGCGCTCAAGGGATTCATATTCTTCTTCTTCCGGCTCTCAGATGGTTCCTAAGCAGCAGAAGTATTGGGCACCAAATCCTCTTCCGTTTCGTCCTCCTCAGCAGCAGAAGCAGGTTGGTGGTCATGGTTCTTCCCACCCACCCAACCTAGGTTTCCAGCAGAAGAATCAGGCGTCCAAGGTAGTTCTTGTTCCTCCTCCAGGCAATGTTCGTCCGCTCTCTGAGGTGACTTGTCACAAGTGTGGCCAGAAGGGTCACTATGCCAACAAGTGCAACCAACGGTGTCTTCTGCCTCCTCCTCCTGTCAAGCCTCCAGGCAATGCTATTGTGAAGCATAATCCTAAGTCAGTCAGAGTGAATATGGTGAATGCAGTTGAAGCAGAGCAGGCCAATGATGTGATTATGGGTAATCTCTCAGTTAATGATTTTGCTGCTAAAGTATTGTTTGATTCTGGTGCATCGCATTCATTCATATCCAAGCCGTTTGTCGCTATACATGAGTTTTCTGTGGAGCATTTAGCTAGTCCGTTTCGTGTGGTTTCTCCGGGGATGCGCATGAGTTCGCATATGATTGTTTCAGATGCTTCTATCAAGATGGGCAATTATTCTTTTCTGGCTTCGCCAATTGTTCTCAGGAATTCTGATATTGATCTCATTCTAGGCATGGACTTCCTGGCTATGAATAAGGCTAATATTGATTGCAAAGCAAAAGAAGTCAAGCTAACTCATCCTTCAGAAGACGTGATTATTTTCGCAGCTCGCGATGACACAATCCGTCTCTTTTCTCTTAATGAGAAGGGTGAAATCTCGGCGATTTCTCAAAATCCGGTGGTTTGTGAGTATGAAGATGTCTTTCCAGAAGAATTGCCAGGAATGCCTCCGCACCGGCCAGTTGAGTTCGTGATTGATCTCGAGCCCGAAACTGAACCGGTATGCAAGCGCCCGTATAAACTTGGCCGTGAAGAGCTGAAAGAGTTGAAGAAGCAGCTAGATGAGCAAGAACGTCTGGGTCTGATCAGACCAAGTTCTTCTCCGTGGGGTTGTGGTGTTTTGTTTGTCAAGAAGAAAGATGGCACGGATCGTCTTTGTGTTGACTACCGGCCATTGAATAAGAAGACAATTAGAAACAAGTACCCACTTCCCAACAGCAATGAGTTGTTTGAGCAACTAAAAGGTGCCAAAGTTTTCTCCAAGTTGGATCTTCGAATGGGTTATCATCAAATCCGTATTCGTGAAGAAGACATTCCCAAGACCGCGTTCAGGACGAGTTTTGGCTCATATGAGTACACCGTGATGTCGTTTGGTCTTGCAAATGCTCCTCCAACCTTCTCAAGGATGATGAATTTCATCTTCTCTCCTTTCAAGAATGAGTTTGTCTTGGTTTATCTTGATGATATTCTAGTGTTCTCAGAGACAGAAGAAGATCATGCAGAGCATCTCCGCCTTGTGCTTGACAATCTAAGGGAACATCGGTTCTATGACAAGTTTTCCAAGTGTGAGTTTTGGCTCAACGAAGTGGTGTACCTCGGGCATGTCATCTCTGCCGAGGGAATTAAAGTGCACCCTGAGAAAGTCGAGGCAATCTTGAAGTGGGAGCCTCCTCAGAATGTGAAGCAGCTTCGGAGTTTCCTCGGGCTTGCTAGCTATTGCAGAAGATTCGTGGAGAACTTCTCTCAAATTGCTAAGCCTTTGTCCAGTCTCCTCCAGAAGAGTGTCAAGTATGTTTGGTCTCCTGAGTGTGATGCAGCTTTCAATACGCTCAAGCAGAGATTGACTTCAGCTCTAGTTCTTGTTCCTCCAGAGCAGTCCAAGCCTTTCCAAGTTTTCTGTGATGCTTCTCTCCAAGGCCTTGGTGGTGTTCTTATGCAAGACAAGAAGATTGTGGCCTATACCTCGTGCCAGTTGAAGCCTGCCGAGAAGAACTACCCCACTCATGATCTTGAGTTGGCGGCAGTTGTGCATGCTCTTATGACTTGGAGGCATTTGTTGTTGGGTAGACCAGTTGAGGTGTACACTGATCACAAAAGCCTGAAGTACATTTTCACTCAACCCAATCTCAATCTTCGGCAATCTCGTTGGGTGGAAATGCTTGAAGACTTCAATCCAAGCATTGAGTATACTCCTAGGAAAGCAAATGTCATTGCAGACGCGCTCAGCCGTAAGGCGTACTGCAATAGTCTGATCTTGAAGCCTTTTCAACCCGAGCTTTGTGAAGCCTTCTGCAAGCTCAACCTTCAGATGATTCCACAAGGATTTCTTGCAAATCTTCAAGTCGCTCCGACTCTGGAAGATCAGGTTCGCCAAGCGCAGCTGCTAGACGCTATGGTGAAGAAAGTGAAGAAAGGTGTGGCCAAGAGCATTCCGAAGTATAAGTGCTTTCGTGTCGATGACAAAGATACCTTGTTCTTTGAGGACCGTCTTGTTGTTCCAAAAGGTGATCTCAGAAAGGTCATCATGGACGAAGCACACAATTCTCTTCTATCCATTCATCCAGGCAGTTCCAAGATGTATCAGGACCTCAAGCAAACCTTCTGGTGGACTCGTATGAAACGTGAAATTGCTCAGTTTGTCCACGAGTGCGATGTTTGCCGCAGAGTGAAGGCGGAGCATCAGCGTCCAGCAGGTCTTTTGCAGCCTTTGCCAATCCCAGAGTGGAAATTCGATCATGTTGAGATGGATTTCGTAACTGGGTTTCCAAAGTCCAAGAAGGGCAACAATGCCATCTTTGTGGTTATCGACAAGTTGTCAAAAGTTGCTCATTTCCTGCCAGTCAAGGAGTCTATTTCGGCAGCTCAGCTTGCAGAGTTGTATATGTCAAGAATAGTATCCTTGCATGGCATTCCTCGACTCATCTCTTCTGACCATGGAAGTCTCTTCACTTCCAAGTTTTGGGAGTCCTTCCAGACTGCTATGGGTACTAAGATCCGTTTCAGCACGGCGTTCCATCCGCAGACAAGTGCTCAAGTTGAGAGAGTCAATCAAATACTTGAAGATATGCTCAGAGCCTGTGTGATATCGTTCGGCATGAAGTGGGAAGACTGTCTTCCATATGCTGAATTCTCATACAACAATAGCTTCCAAGCTAGTTCAGGCAAGGCCCCGTTCGAGATTCTCTACGGCACAAAGTGTCATACCCCGCTTAACTGGTCTGAAACCGGTGAGCGTCAGATATTGGGCAATGATATGATCACTGAAGCAGAAGAAATGTGCCATGTCATTCCTGAGAACCTCAAAGCAGCTCAGTTCCGTCAGAAGAGCTATTATGATAGCAAACATCGGGATGTTTCCTTCCAAGTGGATGATCTTGTCTATCTCAAAGTTTCTCCCATGAGAGGCACTCAGCGGTTTGGAATCAAAGGGAAGCTAGCTCCTCGTTTTGTTGGTCCTTTCAAAGTTGTTGGCAAGAGAGGTGATCTTGCTTACCAACTCGAGCTTCCTCCAAATTTCACGAATGTGCACGATGTTTTCCATGTGTCTCAGCTCCGGAAATGCTTCAAGTCTCCCGAGCGAACCATTAACCTTCAAGACATTGATCTTCAAGCTGATCTTTCTTATCGTGAGCACCCAATTGCAATTCTTGAAGAAACTGAGCGTAAGACTCGCAACAAGTCTATCAAGTTCCTCAAGGTGAAGTGGTCTCATCATTCCGACAAAGAAGCTACTTGGGAACGTGAGGACCTGCTCCGTTCTGAATTTCCAGATTTATTTCGTTCCTAGATCTTGGGTCGAGATCCTCTTGTAGTGTGGGAGAGTTGTGACATCCCAAGTGATGTCCCTACCTTTTATGGCATGTATCCCAATGTATGACCTTGTGTCATGAGAGTTGTGTTTGGGTTGCACCTTGATCTCCATGTGATTGTTGGCATTCATGCATCATATCATCATCATGTCATTCATTCTTGCCAGGTTGCCTTCATGTGTTTTGTTTTATGACTTGTTGGGTGTGGATGTGCGAGTGTGCCTTGTGTGATGTTGAGGTTGAGTGTGTTGGTGGTGATGTGGTTCCTTCCCCTCTTCTCCCTATTTTCCTCTTCTCAAAGACCCACTATTTCATGCTTATTCCCATATGGTTCTTTGGCAGATTTTAATTGCTTGGAAAAAATAGTTTAAAAATGTTCAAGTGGTGGCCCCAAATTCCTTATGATTTATGGGGGTGGAGTTTTGTTATTTAAGGATGTGTGGGTTTTGAATCTTATTTAACAGGGGCTGCCTTAGTGAGTGTTTGAAAAATAATAACTTGTGAAACAAATCCATTTAACATTTTTATAAAGTGTATATTGTTATTTCAACCACTAAAACATATTTGGTTTTCCCCAAAATCTTTTTCTTTTTCTCTGGACATTTGTTTTTTCAAATCTGTTTTATGAAAATAAAAAGGCTAAAGCCTTTTGGGTTTTCCAGAGAGAGAGAGAGAGGAGCAGTGGAGCCAGCCCACTAGGCCCAGCCCGTGGGAATGGCTACCTGCCCCGTGTTCCTCCTCGCCGTCAGTTTCGTCAGAGTGGGAGAGACGAGCGCGCGCCGCGTCTTCGCCGTCGCCGTTAGCCGTCACGGAAGTCAAGGCCGGGTCCCCCTTTTAAAGCGTGTGCCCCTAGGGTTCACTCTTCTTCCTTCTCCCTCGTGCCGCCACCGCTTTCCCTTCTTCCTCCTACTTCTTCTCCCTTTGCTTCTTCTTCTCCTTCTCGGTTCACAGAGGTAAGTGTCAGAGGTGAGGAGATCGACGGGCTCGTCACCGGTGTCGCTTCCGGTGGAGCTCCGCCGCGTCAAGATGGGTTGCAGCTATCCGGAGCCGTCCGCTTCCCGTTCCTGGTGCTAGGAGCAGGGGACCTCCTCCTCTGCGGTGCCGAGCCGCCGTCGTCCGAGCGCCTGCTTACCCTCCGTCGCCGCCGCATCCCCGAGCTTCTTCTTCCCCGTCGTCCCCTTCGACTCGCCGCGTTCGCGTCCCCAAGCCTCGGCGATCCCCTCGGTGAGCAGTCGGCCCTGCCTTGCCTCCTCTCTTGTCGCGCGTAGCGTTGCATCACCGCCATAGCAAGGTCGCCGCCGATGGATTCGCGAGCACCTGCTGCTCCCATCCTTCCTCCTCTCCGTGAGGTGAGCCCAGGAATGGATTCCCTGTTCGTTCCCGCGCGCTAGGAGTAGCTAGTGTCGCCGGAGATGCCCTGTGCCGCCGTAGATTCACCGTAGTCGCCGCGCCGATGTTCTGTCGCCGGGCTCTGCTTTTCTTCAGTTTTGACAGGCTCGGTGGTGTGTGTGTATTAGAGAACAGAGGCTTCTCCTCTGTTAAGATCCGGCCGAGTAGCGCAGTGGTATGGGGTGTAGTGTGAGACCGAGAGGTCCGGGGTTTGATCCCCCTCTCCCCCCCTTTTCCTTTTTTTCCTTTTCTGTTTTTCCTTTTGTTTTCTTTCTTTTGCAAAATAGAGTATGTGTGTATGTATCATGTATGTATGTATGTTTTGTGTGTGTGTGCTATGTGCACATACACATGTGAGTGTGTGTGTGTTGGTGTATGTATGCCCTATGTGCATATACACGCATATGTGTTGTGTGTGTTAGTGTGTGAGTGTGTGTGTGTGCATTGTTGGCAATGCCCTTGAAATATTGTAGTGTGGTGTGTGTGTGTGTAACCACCATGTGCATATACCCCCATACATGTGTTTGTATGTAATGATGTATGTGTGGTGCTATGTGAGTGTATGTGTGTGTTTCACACACACATACATGTGTAGATGTGCTATGTATGTATGCATGTGTGTGTATGTTATGTATGCTAGGTGGTGATGTGAGTGTGAGAGATGTGTGTATGATCTACATACACTCATCCATGTTCTTGGGTAGCTCCATGTGTAGGTTTCTCCCTGTATGACCATATGAGCATGTATTCCTCTCTAGTTAGTTTCATTCTTGTCTTTGATGCTAGAATATGATTCATGTCCCTAGCATGTTAATTTATCACTTCTAACATGTATCTCGGGAGTACAAGTCAATTTGGGGCATTTCATTAAGTTTCTTAAGTGACATAAGTCACCCATGCCTAATGTGGGTCAGATTTTGACCTAGCTTATCTCCATTTTGTTCCATGCAAGCATATAGGTATGAGTAATGATTTTGGGGTGTTTTCAACCCCTCTATGCATCTGTGAAATCAGATTTGACTTTGGGGCAACTTGACAAAAGTGCATTTTTTTGCTGTGATGCCCTTTTGTCTTTTTCATATGAATTAATCCATGTATGCTTTGGAGTTCTTGTCCACATGAGATTGCTAGTCAAACTTGCTGTGAACATCCATGTATTTTTTCATTTGAGCTAAGTCTCCATATCAGTGGGAACCATACTGTTTATCTAGCTACTTTCTGTTTCTGCCAACCTGCTCTAGAAATGACCAAGTCAAGGGAATCTGCTGTTATTGTTTTTCCTTGAAGATCAGGGTGGATCTAGTGTTGTGCTGGGTTTTTGACCATGCTCAGTGTTAGGTATTGGTATTACATATTGTCATCTACCATCCTGTTAATTTTCATGTCATTTGGAGCTCCCTAGCATATTTAACCAGTGCGGTGAACTTGCTACTTTATTAACCCAGATTCCAGAAAACTGAAATTTTCACTAAGTCCCTAAAAACCTATTTCATCATGTCTACTTGCCAGCTCCATGCATAGTGATGTGTTGCTCTTTTTCTGATTGTATAGTTGGATGAATTGATGTGGATGTTGAGTAGAACCTGTTCATGTCTTGTTTGTGGCTGTAGGATTCCTGTATCTCTTGTTGTGAGCTTTTCAAATTGCTATGTTGCTGTTTTGTGGCAGATTGAGTGCTATGTTGTTTTGTGTGTTGTGGGAGCTATACTCCATGGAATTGAGTGATTCTTGAGTCTATTGTGATTGTTTTTTCATCAACTTTCCAGTGGCTACCTTGGAATTGCAAGAATTAGCCCAGGTATTTGATGGTCTTGAGTTTTGTCTTCGTACCTTGTCGTGAGCGTATCTCGAGAACCGTAGCTCCGTTTCTCGCGATCTTTATAGGCATTTCCATCGATTTTTCATGATGCATCCATATTTGCCATGTTCATGCATGTCTAAATAACTTAACATGTGATTCTGTCCAGATTCATTAATCCACCACCTTTGCATGTGAAACTTGACTGGAATTGGATTGCCGTGTTAAATTCTTCACTAAAATGATCATGCATCATCTTGATTGTGCATTGCACCTTGTTTGGTTATTTATTTGCTGTTTATCCTGGGTAGACGTGAGTGTCGAATCTGAGTTCGAGGAACCTGGAGAGTACCACTACGAGGATCCCGCTACTTGTTCCGCTGAAGACCCGTGGATAATTTAATCAACCCCGGGCCAGTGCTCCGCATGAGTGTTGGTCCAACCTAGAGCAGCTTCTTAATGCCGCCCGGGGAAACTCGGTGATTGGCATGGTAACCATCGCTCATCCGTCGTGTCCTGAGACTGAGATACACGGCTCTTATCGGGTTGTCGACACGTCGGGTGGTCTTGCTGGATTTGTTTTACCTTTATCGAATGTCTTGCGTGAGGAGTCCGACTTTCTTCGGGGTTTTACTCGAGGTGTTGGCCTCCTTTGGAATTGTCTATGATGATCGCGAGAACCGCGTTCGAGGCTATTCCCACGGAGTGTGGTTATTTGTGATGGACTAGTTGGAGCACCCCTGTAGGGATAAATCTTTTGGAAAGCCATGCCCACGGTTATGTGGCAACTTGGATATTTGTTTAACACCCGGTTATAGAAAACTTGAAGTAAACTCTAATTAAAATACACCAACTATGTGAGTAACCATGACTGTCTCTGCTCGTGAACATGATCCGAGAGAGAACACGGTGGGGTTATGACTGACGTAAGCAGGTATTCAGGATCTCTTAGAGATCATGTTAGTATTTCGAACGATCGTCTTAGGACACTCATATTTATTTCTTGTTGCGTAAGCTAGCCACCATAATAATGCTTAGTGCTGCTGCAAACTTAAACATCATCCCTTCCATCCTAAAGCTTAAATAGTCTTGGTACCCGGGCACATGATACCTGAGTCCTCTATGGCTCATAGTTTACTACAACAATCCAGGTGCAGGTTCAGATGAGTTCGTGTAGGATGATCTTACTCAGCTCCAGTGGGAGTATGATGAAGAGAGAGGCAGGATGTACGTGACATATCCGGACGAGTAGAGAACCTGGTCGTGATCTTTGGGATAGCTTGATAGTATCATTTGCAACTTCTTTTATCGTTTGATTTCGTCCGTAGTCGGACCCCGTGTTCAACTTGATGCTATGATTCGAGTGACATTGTAAGTTAGCATGTGGCGAGTGTAAGCCAACTTGTATACTCTTCTCATTCAGTATTGTATGTTGTAATGATACAATTCTTGCTAACGGCAAGATGCGCTTGTATCCCCTTGTGAGGCCCTCGTGCCTTACACGGATAGGCACACATCTTTGGCGTGACAGGCATCTACCTACCAACAAATGCTTCAATATCAATAGCCTTGAAGTTTTCTTGCACATGGAGGAAGTAATCCTCATTCTCCTTAATGTATCCATAGTCTACATATCGCATGTCACTTACAGCAGGGCTCTTGTCTAGGAGAATGGTCTCATAGAAATCTTGCTGCTCTTTGGTGTAGAATTTGTAGTCCACAACAGTCTTTCTCCTCTGAGAATATGGTTCTATAGCTCTCCATTCCCTCAGCCCTGAATCCTTCCTCTTCTTCATGTCCTCAACAAGAGGATAGTTTTCATTGTGCTCTGGAAGCTAAGGTGTTAGCTTCCTCAAAACTATCATTTCATCCTCTTCAGCAGCACCTCTGGAGGAGGATCCCTTGTTCTTGGCTGTAGTTGGAACATCCTTAGTTTTCCTCTTAGACTTTGGTGATGTGTGCTTCTTGGGAGTAGATGCCTTGCTCTTGGATGGGACCCGACTTGTCATGGCATCAGCAAGCATCTTCTTCTTCAGAGGAGGAGGAGCCTTGTCAGCTAACTCTTCCTCTTCATCAGCTTCTTCTAGATCTTCATACATACAAGTTGGTCTTCCAAAAACATGTACAATCCTCTTCCTGCTCCTCTTCTTCTCAGTTGGCTTCTTGGGCATAGAGCTCCTGGGAGGCTCAATAGACATGGAAGCCCTAGCACTCTCTGGTGCTCTCATTGCCTCAATACTGGCATACTCCTTCCTTGCTGGCCTCCTAAATGAGGTGGCCTGAGTTGCAGACTTCTTGGTAGCTCTCTCTGCTTTGTCTTGCCTTCACTTGGCAAGAACTTCATCTGGCACAAAATCTAAATCTTCTTCATCAGAATTCAATTTCCTCCTGGCTCTTGTAGCAGCCTTGGGAAAATCATGAGAGCTAGGGGTGTGTGGATCTTCTGAAGAAGAGTTGGCCTCGGGACTAATGCTTGGATCTGCATCAACACTAGGCTCTCTGAAATCAGCTGTCACCTGAACCTAACATGCTAACCCTGTGAATAGAGCATAGAAGAGCAGAACGGTTGAGCATCACAAAAACAGAATTTTTCAAAATTTAAACTTAGAAACTTGGGTTTGAACTACTACAAAATGTATTTCGGTTGCACCGGGTTGAAATTTTCGGAGCCACCGAGACGTACCACTTGCATTAAAAGAGACTTGGGAATTATTTTCGGTGTAACCAAAAAGACCTGCTCGGTATCACCAAAGAGGTTCTTAGAAACCCTAAACACTAAATCGGTAGAACCGATTTTATCAACTCGGTGTCACCGAGACACATGTTGCGGGAGGTCAGATCCAAAATTTCTTCATTTTCTAATCTATGGAAGTATTCTCTGGGATAGGAAGCTTTCAATCTATGGCAAGAATTCGGGGAAACCCTAATACACTTGAATTAGACTTTGGAATGCATGAGGGGATCGAAACCATACCCTAACTTGGCGATGGTATGACTACGGCGATGACGGCGGTGATGATTTCCACTGACGGCGAGGATCCCAATAGCGAAGGCGCTCGGGGAGACAAGGGCGATGGCCAAGGTGTCCGGTGCGGCCGCTTAGGGTTGGAGACTCGAGAATTTGAAGATAAATTTCAAAACGTCGAGTCCACCTCGATTAATGTACCCTTTACTATCGATAACGCCGATACTAAAATTTCGATGACATCGAGTTCCACTGCTATCAGTGGACAGGGAAACTCGATGAAGCCGAGATTATGGTATTAGTGCTATCGAGGTGCAAAAACAGATCAACCCTGAGCATTCGGTGAAACCAAGAATTTCTAATTGGTTACACCGAGTTGCACTTTAGGGAGGTTTTGGAAGTCAGCCTTGACGAAACGGGACGCCGAGTGCTGCTCACACAGTGGGTTCAAGAAGTGCTTGTTCAAGTTTTCTGATGTAGCATGAATAAAACTTGAGATGAGAAAGCATAGATAGCTAGAGAGGGGTCCTAGGCATTCTTGTACCAATTGGAAAAAATAATCAAAAGCCAAATAGATACAATTGGATATCCTCGAATGAGCAAAGATATGCAGACCAACATGCACACACAATAAGATGTCAAATGAAATCATGGCAAACTTGCACAAACACACTAGCATCTATCAAGCACTTTGGCGATGGTGTAGTCATCTATATATGAGTATATTGACTTAGGAGCCAAGTAATAATACTTGATCATAGGTCATACTCATCGTTTAAGCACAGGTGGGGTTGCCACTTTTACATAAAGCTTGTTAATGTTGTCACATTCTAAGAGATGCTTTAACTCAAGTCTTAGAGTAAAGCTCACCATTGATGTGACATCCCCCTAAGAGGGATAAACTAACCTTTGGTTTGTCGTAGAAGACTTCATGTGGGTGATGTAGTGGTGGATGGTCATAGTTGATGAAGATCATCTTGATTTGGGAGCAATCCTGTTGTGCCTTACTCTCCTCACCTACATGGGTTAGTCCAATATATAAGAGACAAATATAAGGATATCTATGGACATGGAGTGCAAAGCATACATGATAATGTCCATGGATTCATTAATTACCTTGTCCCTTGCTTACCTTTGAGGGAATATGTGACTCCTTGAACTATTGCATAATGTTGATGTTGATTGCAACTAGTACTTGCCAATAATGAATGTGAATGAATATCATTGGCGGAGTCACCCCTGAAGAACTTCTCTAGTTCTTCTTCTTGGGGACCCACAACAAGTTTATGGGAATCCTTGGAGTTGAAGTAGCATTTGTAGAAGTTGAGCTTGTGGAAGCCTTGGGAACCCACTTGACCAAAGCTTGGGATTCATCTTCATATGCGTCGATCTCCTATTGAAGCTTGTCCTTGCCCTTGAGCTTGTGGTCTTGTGGTGTAAGATCATCTTGAGCTTTTGTTCCCTTGGGAAGAGTATGTTCATACTTCTCCCTTTGAGGAACAAACTTGGGCTTGGGGTATTGACCTTCTTCCCATTCAACTCCATTTGTGTTGAAGTAGCAAATGCCATGGTTCTTCCGGTATCCTCCATGCTTGCATACAATTTCCTAAAATTGCTTACATCCGGCAATACTTTTGTAGATACCTTTCTCTATAATCCCTTTCAACAGATCATTTTCTTTCTCAAGTGTAACTTGGCTAAGAGAGTCGTTAGTGTGATCAATAGAACTACTAGAAGAAATATCATTGGATTTATCATTTTTATTGCTAATAGTTGAAGAACCTTTCTTCCTTTGTTACTAGTTTGCTTAGACTTAACTTGTGGAATGAATGTAGACAAGAGAAGTCATTTGTCTATATAAGAGGAAGTCTTATTTTGAAGATTGTCATTGATAGATTTAAGGAATTCATGCTCTTGCTCCAAATTCAGCATCTTCAAGCGAAGCTTCTCATGAGTCCTTACAAGTTCTTTATGATCTTCCAGAGTAGACTCGTGGGATAACTTAAGAGTGTTTATTTCTTTAGTTAGTCACTCTATTTGCAACTTATCATTATCACATGACATATCTTGACTAGAGTGATTACTAACAAGTTCATTTTGACTAGTATCACTAGATTTTTCAAATAGCAAGTCATCATCTACTAGTAGGTCATCCTCATCACTATTAAAATCAAGATATTTGGGGTGTGATACCTTGGGGCATTTAGCCATGAAGCAACTTTCACTCCCTTCATTTGGTGAATCAAATATGTCGTAGGAGTTGGAGGAAACAAGTGCAAGTCTGGCAACACCTTCATCTTGACTATAGTCGGAGTCAGAGTGATAGCTTCTCTCAGAGTGGTGGTCGGATTTGGAGACGGAAACCCATTCACCAACATGAGCTTGATGTATTCTTCTTGAGTATCTCTTGGTGTACTTGTCCTTCTTCTCCATGTCCCTACTTCTCATTGAGGGTCTTTGTTCATAACGATCATCTCTACTCCTTCTCTCTCTTCGAGGTGACTCGTCTCTTGAGCTCTTTCTTCTAGGTGACTCTTCCCTTCTTTCGGGGGGGCATGCACTAATTTGAGTAGTGTCCGGGCCTTCGACAATTGTAACAATTTCGATCACGACTAGACGAACGCTTGTCTTCATATATTGAGTTGGAGTTCCTTTCTTTGCCTCTACTCTTGTAGAACTTGTTGAATTTCTTGACCACAAGGCTTATCTCTTGATTGGTAACAAGTTTGTCGCTTGAAGTACCGAGAGAATCACTTGTGGCTTTGTAAGCACTGCTCAACTAGTTGTGAAGTTCTTCCTTGTCTTTGAGTGACATCTCATGAGCAACAATCCTTCCAATTACTTCTGTAGGCTTGAGATCTTTGTAGTTTGGCATCATTTCGATTAATGTGCACACGGTGTCATACTTTCCATCCAAAGCTCAAAGTATCTTCTTGATGATGAATTTGTCGGTCATTTCTTCGCTTCCTAAGCTGACAGTCTCATTGGTAATGAGAGCTAGCCTAGAGTACATCTCTGCGACTCCTTCACCATCCTTCGTCTTGAACTTGTCAAGTTGACTTTGAAGCACATCCAACTTAGATTATCGAACGGAATCGGTACCTTCATGCATATCAACCAAAGTGTCCAAAATTTCCTTTGCATTCTCAAGACGACTGATTTTGTTGAATTATTCGGGGCATAGGCAGTTGAAAAGAATGTTACATGCTTGAGCATTGTATTGCAACATCTTCAATTCTTTCGCAGTTGCTTCACGATCCGGTTCCTTTCCATCACTAAGGAATTCACCTTGCAAGCCAACACAAACAACAACCCAAATGGCAAGGTTATGACCAAGAATATGCATTTTCATTTTATGCTTCCAACTAGCAAAATTTGTGTAGGGGAACGTTGCATGGGAAACAAAAAATTTCCTACACACACGCAGATCTATCCATGGTGATGAGCATCTACGAGAGGGAGAGTGGATCTACATACCCTTGTAGATCGCTAAGCGGGAAGCGTTAAGAAACGCGGTTGGTGTAGTCAAACGTCTTCGCGATCCAAATCGTCGTGCGTCCTGCGATCCAATAACGATCCGTCCCGCGATCCAATCACGATCCGTCCCACGATCCGATCACGATCCGTCCCACGAACTTGATCACGATCCGTCCCACGAACTTGATCACGATCCTTCCGATCTAGTATCGAACGGACGGCACCTCCGCGTTCAGCACACACATAGCTTGATGACGATCTCCACCGTCTTGATCCAACAAGAGGGAGTGGAGAGGAAGAAGAGTTCTCCGGCAGCCATACGGCACTCCAGCGATGGTGGTGGAGTAATTCCGGCAGGGCTTCGCCTAAGCACTGCAGAAATCCAATCTAGAGGAGAAACTATGCACTAGAGATTAGGGTTGCACGTGGCTGAAAAAACTAGTGCAAAACCCTAGAAATCCACTAGTATATATAGGAGGGAGGGAGGAGGAGAGGCAGCCTTGCCTCCAAGCCTTGGAGGCTTCGGCCGAAGTGGGAGATGGAGGAGGACTCTCCTCCTCCACTCCTGGTAGGACTAGGATTCCTCCTTTTTGCCTTTTTTTCCACCTATTTCCTTTGGGTTTCTTCTTCCAGCCACATGGGCCTATTGTGGTTGTTCCACCAGCACACTAAGGGCTGGTTATTACTTTCCCACAGCCCATGAAGCCTCTTCGGTCGAAATACCCCTCCCGGAGGTCTCTCGGTACACTACCGGCACTCCCGATACACTACCGATAAGCCCGGAACTTTTCCGGCGACCAAACCAGGACTTCTTATATATGAATATTTACCTCCGGACCATTTCGGAGCTCCTAGTTATGTCCAGGATCTCATCCGGGACTCCGAACAAACTTCGGTCAGCATCATACACAACTCTATACTACCGAAACATCACCAAACGTTAAGTGTGCAGACCCTGCGGGTTCGAGAACTATGTAGACATGACCGAGACACCTCTACGGTCAATAACCAATGGCGGGATCTGGATGTCCATATTGGTTCCTACATATTCTACAAAGATCTTTATCGGTCGAACCTCTATGTCAAGGATTCAGTTAATCCCGTATGATGTTCCCTTTGTTCTTCGGTATGTTACTTGCCCGAGATTCGATCGTCAGTATATCCATACCTAGTTCAACCTCGTTACTGGCAAGTCTCTTTACTCGTTCTGTAATACAAGATCCCATAACTAACACTTAGTCACATTGCTTGCAAGGCTTATTGTGATGTTGTATTACCAAGTGGGCCCTGAGATACCTCTCCGTCACACGGAGTAAAAAATCCCAGTCTTGATCCATGCCAACTCAACAGACACCCTCAGAGACACCTGTAGAGCACCTTTATAGTCACCCAGTTACGTTGCGACGTTTGATACACACAAGGTACTCCTCCGATATCTGTGAGTTGCATGATCTCATGGTCATAGGAACATATACTTGACATGCAGAAAATAGTAGCAATAAACTAAAACGATCATAAGCTACGTTTATAGTTTGGGTCTTGTCCATCACATCATTCTTGTAATGATGTGATCCCATTATCAAATGACATCTCATGTCCATGGTTAGGAAACTTTAACCATCTTTCGATCAACGAGCTAGTTCACTAGAGGCATACTAGGGACATTGTGTTTTTCTATGTATCCACACATGTATCCATGTTTCCAATTAATAAAATTATAGCATGGATAATAAACGATTATCATGAACAAGGAAATACAATAATAAACACTTTATTTATTGCCTCTAGGGCATATTTCCAACAGTCTCCCACTTGCACTAGAGTCAATAATCTAGTTCACATCACTATGTGATTTACATTGTAATGAATCGAACACCCATGCAGTTCTGGTGTTGATCATGTTTAGCCCTTGGAAGAGGTTTAGTCAATGGGTCTGCAACATTCAGATCCGTGTGCACTTTGCAAATATTTATGTCTTTCTCAATGATGTAATCGCGGATGGAGTTGAAGCGTCGCTTTATGTGTCTGGCCCTCTTGTGAAACCTTGGTTCCTTGGCCAAAGCAATGGCACCAGTGTTGTCACAGAACAGGTTCATTGGATTCAGTGCACCGGGCACTACTCCAAGATCTGTCATGAACTGCTTCATCCAGACACCTTCCTTCGCCGCCTCCGAGGCTGCGATGTATTCCGCTTCGCACGTAGAATCAGCTACCACGCTTTGCTTGGAACTGCACCAACTTACCACTCCCCCGTTAAGAATAAATACGTATCCGGTTTGCGAATTAGAGTCGTCCGGATCAGTGTCAAAGCTTGCATCGACGTAACCCTTTATGACGAGCTCTTCATCACCTCCATAAACGAGAAACATTTCCTTAGTCCTTTTCAGGTACTTAAGGACATCCTTGACTGATTGCCAGTGCTCCATTCCAGGATCACTTTGAAACCTTCCGGCCATACTTATGGAAAGGCTGACATCAGGTCTTTTGCACAGCATTGCATACATGATAGAGCCTATGGTTGAAGCATAGGGGATGACACTCATCTTTTCTCTATCTCTGCAGTTACTGGGCATTGAGTCTTACTCAACTTCACACCTTGTAACACAGGCAAGAACCCCTTCTTGGACTGTTCCATTTTGAACTTCTTCAAAACTTTGTCAAGGTATGTGCTCTATGAAAGTGCTATTAAGTGTCTCGATCTATCTCTATAGATCTTAATGCCTAATATGAAAGCAGCTTCTCCTAGGTCCTTCATTGAAGAACTCTTGTTCAAATATTCCTTCACGCTTTCCAGCATTTCTATATTGTTTCCAATCAGCAATATGTCATCCACATATAATACTAGAAACGCTATAGAGCTCCCACTCACTTTCTTGTAAATACAAGCTTCTCCGTAAACTTGTATAAACTCAAACGCTTTGATCACCTCATCAAAGCGCTTATTCCAACTCCGAGATGCTTGCACCAGTCCATAAATGGATCGCTGGAGTTTGCAAACTTTGTCAGCATTCTCTGGATCGACAAAACCTTTGGTTTGCATAATATACAACTCTTCCTCAACGAAACCGTTGAGGAACGTTGTTTTGACATACATCTGCCAAATTTCATAGTCGAAATAAGCAGCTATTGCTAACATGATTCTGACAGACTTAAGCATCGCTACGGGTGAGAATGTCTCATCGTAGTCAACTCCTTGAACTTGTGAAAAACCCTTTGCCACAAGTCGAGCTTTATAGACGCTGACATTACCGTCGGCGTCTGTCTTCTTCTTAAAGATCCATTTGTTCTGAATGGCCTTTCTCCCTTCAGGTAATACTTCCAAAGTCCATACTTTGTTTTCATACATGGATCCCATCTCGTTTTTCATGGCCTCTAACCATTTCTCGGAATCTGGGCCCATCACTACTCCTCCATAGCTCGTAGGTTCATTGTTGTCCAACAACATAACCTAAAAGACAGGGTTGTCGTACCACTCAGGGGTAGTACCCGGCCTTGTCGACCTACGAGGTTCAATAGCAGCTTGATCCGAAGCTTCATGATCATCATCATTAACTTCCTCTTCTACCGTCGTAGGTTCCACAGAAACATCTTTCTGCGCTGTGCTACTTTCTACTTGAAGTAAAGGTTCAATAACCTCATCAAGCTCTATTTTCCTCCCACTCAATTCTTTCGAGAGAAACTCTTTCTCAAGAAATGTTCCGTTCTTAGCGACAAACACTTCGCCTTCGGATCTGAGATAGAAGGTATACCCGACTGTCTCTTTCGGGTATCCTATGAAGACGCATTTTTCCGCTTTGGGTTCCAACTTTTCAGGCTGAAGCTTTTTGACATAAGCATCACATCCCCAAACTTTAAGAAATGACAACTTCGGCTTGTTGCCAAACCATAGTTCATATGGCGTCGTCTCAACGGATTTTGATGGTGCCCTATTTAAAGTGAATGCAGCTGTCTCTAATGCATAACCCCAAAACGATAGTGGCAAATCAGCAAGAGACATCATAGAACGCACCATATCTAATAAGGTTCGATTATGACGTTCGGACACACCATTACGCTGTGGTGTTCCGGGCGGTGTCAACTGTGAAAAAATTCCATACTGTCTTAAGTGAATGCCAAACTCATAACTCAGATATTCACCTCCTCGATCAGATCGCAGGAACTTAATCTTCTTGTTACGATGATTCTCAACTTCACTCTGAAATTGCTTGAACTTTTAAAACGTTTTAGACTTGTGTTTCATTAAGTAAATATACCCATATCTACTTAAGTCATCAGTGAAGGTGAGAAAATAACGATATCCACCACGCGCTGTAACATTCATTGGACCGCACACATCAGTATGTATGGTTTCCAATAAGTCACTCGCCCATTCCATTGTTCCAGAGAACGATGTTTTAGTCATCTTGCCCATGAGGCATGGTTCACATGTGTCAAGATATTCAAAATCAAGTGACTCCAAAATTCCATCAGCATGGAGCTTCCTCATGCGTTTTACACCAATATGACCTAAACGGCAGTGCCACAAGAAAGTGGTACTATCATTATCAACTCTACATCTTTTGGCATCAATATTATGAACATGTGTGTCATCACTATCAAGATTCAATATGAATAAACCCCTAACAATGGGTGCATGACCATAAATGATATTACTCATATAAATAGAACAACCTTTATTCTCTGATTTAAATGAGTAACCGTCTCCCAATAAACAAGATCCAGATATAATGTTCATGCTTAACGCAGGCACTAAATAACAATTATTCAGGTTCATCACTAATCCTGATGGTAATCGAAGAGAGAGCGTTCCGACGGCGATCACATCAACCTTGGAACCATTTCCCACGTGCATCGTCACTTCGTCCTTTGCCAGCCTTCGTTTATTCCGCAGTTCCTGCTCTGAGTTGCAAATGTGAGCAACCAAACCGGTATCAAATACACAGGCACTACTACGAGAGCTAGTAAGGTACACATCAATAACATGTATATCATATATACCTTGTTTGTCGTTGGCCGCCTTCTTGTCAGCTAGGTACTTGGGGCGGTTCCGCTTCGAGTGACCAGTTCCCTTGCAATGAAAGCACTCAGTTTCTAGCTTGGATCCATGCTTGGCCTTCTTTACAGGAGTAGCAACTACTTTGCCATCCTTCTTGGTTTTACCCTTCTTGACCTTGCCCTTGACTTTGCCATTTTTCTTGAAACTAGTGGTTTTATTGACCATCAACACTTGATGTTCTTTCTGGATTTCAGACTCAGTGACTTTTAGCATCGCAAACAGCTCGACGACTGACTTGTTCATCCCGTGCATGTTATAGTTCATCACAAAGCTCTTGTAACTAGCTGGCAGTGATTGAAGAACTCTGTCAATGATCGCCTCTGGTGGAAGGGCAATTCCCAACTCCACTAGACGAGTTGAATACCCAGACATTCTGAGTATATGTTCAGTGATAGACCCGTTCTCCTCCATCTTGCAAGCATAGAACTTATTGGAGGTTTCATACCTCTCGATCCGGGCGTCTTCTGAAAGATAAACTTCAACTCCTGGAACATCTCATATGCTCCATGACGTTCAAAACGTCTTTGAAGTCCCGGTTCTAAGCCATACAATAGTGCACACTGAACTATTGAGTAATCTCCAGTACGTGCCTCCCAAGCGTTCTTAACGTCTTCGGAGGTCATGTCTTCTGGTTGGTCACCAAGCGGTGCATCAAGGACATATGATTTCTGGGAAGCCGTGAGGATAATCCTCAGATTACAGGCCCAGTCAACAAAGTTACTTCCATCATCTTTCAACTTAGCTTTCTTTAGGAACGCATTAAAATTCAAGGGTGCTACTGCGCGAGCCATTAATCTACAACATAAATATGCAAAGTTTACTTAGACTATTGTTCAAGATAATGAGTTTAGTTAATCAAATTACTAAAGCTCCCACTCAAATTGACATCCCTCAGGTCATCTGAGTGTCACATGATCCAAAACTACCAACTCAAGTCCGATCATCACGTGAGTTGAGGTGGCTTCAATGGTGAACATCATTATGTTGATCATATCTACTATATGATTCATGTTCGACCTTTCGGTCTCTTGTGTTCCAAGGCCATGTCTGTACATGCTAGGCTCGTCAAGTTTAACCGGAGTGTTCTGCGCATGCAACACTGGCTTCCACCCGTTGTATGTGAACATAGAGCCTATCACACCCGATCATCACGTGGTGTTTCAACACGATGAACTTTCGCAACGGTGCACACTCGGGGAGAACACAATTTATCTTGAAATTTAAGTGAGGGATCACCTTATAATGCTACCGTCGTACTAAGCAAAACAAGGTGCATAAAAGTATTAACATCACATGCAATTCATAAGTGACATGATATGGTCATGAACTTGTGCTTTTGATCTCCATCATGAAAGCACCGGCATGATCTCCATCGTCACCAGCATGACACCATGATCTCCATCATCTTGATCTCCATCAACGTGTCGCCATCGGGGTTGTCGCGCCCACCATGCTTCTACTACTATTGCTACCGTTTAGCGATAAAGTAAAGCATTACATAGCGCTTAATGATTGACACGCAGGTCATACAATAATTAAAGACAACCCTATGGCTCCTGCCGGTTGTCGTACTCATCGACATGCAAGTCGTGAAATTATATACATCACATGATCATCTCATACATCACATATATCACATCATGTAATTGGCCATATCACATCACAACATACCCTGCAAAAACAAGTTAGACGTCCTCTAGTTGTTGTTGCATGTTTTATGTGGCTGCTATGGGTTTCTAGCAAGAACGATTCTCACCTATGCATAAACCACAACGGTTATACATAATTTGCTTTTCAACCTTCTCAAGGACCGCCTTTGTCGAATCCGATCCAACTAAAGTAAGAGAAACTACCACCCACAAGCCATCTAGGCAACAAGTTGCGTCGAGGGAACCGGTCTCTCGTAAGCGTATGAGTAATGTTGGTCCGGGCCGCTTCATCTCCCAATACCGCTGAACCAAAATCCGACCAAGGGAGGAAGCAATCTAAGCATCAACACCCACAAACCTTTTGTGTTCTACTCGAGATCTCATCTACACATAGACCTAGCTCTGATACCACTGTAGGGGAACGTTGCATGGGAAACAAAAAAATTCCTACGCACACATAGATCTATCCATGGTGATGAGCATCTACGAGAGGGAGAGTGGATCTACATACCCTTGTAGATCGCTAAGAGGGAAGCGTTAAGAAATGCGGTTGGTGTAGTCGAATGTCTTTGCGGTCCAAATCGTCGTGCGTCCCGCGATCCAATCACGATCTATCCCGCGATCCAATCATGATCCATCTCGCGATCCAATCACGATCCGTCCCACGAACTTGATCACGATCCGTCCCACGAACTTGATTACGATCCTTCCAATCTAGTACCAAACGGACGGCACCTCCGCGTTCAGCACATGTACAGCTTGATGACGATCTCCACCGTCTTGATCCAGCAAGAGGGAGTGGAGAGGAAGAAGAGTTCTCCAGCATCCTGACGGCGCTCCGGCGATGGTGGTGGAGCAATTCCGGTAGGGCTTCGCCTAAGCACTGCAGAAATCCAATCTAGAGAAGAAACTATGCACTAGAGATTAGGGTTGCACGTGGCTGAAAAAACTAGTGCAAAACCCTATAAATCCACTAGTATATATAGGAGGGAGGGAGGAGGAGAGGCAGCCTTGCCTCCAAGCCTTGGAGGCTTCGGCCGAAGTGGGAGGTGGAGGAGGACTCTCCACCTCCACTCCTGGTAGGACTAGGATTCCTCCTTCTTGCCTTTTTCCACCTTTTTTCTTTGGGTTTCTTTCTTCCAGCCACATGGGCCTATTGTGGTTGTTCCACCAGACCACTAAGGGCTGGTTATTACTTTCCCACAGCCCATGAAGCCTCTTGGGTCGAAATACCCCTCCCGGAGGTCTCCTGGTACACTACCGACACTCCCGGTACACTACCGATAAGCCCGGAACTTTTTCGGCGACCAAAACAGAACTTCCTATATATGAATCTTTACCTCCGGACCATTCCGGAGCTCCTCGTGACATCCAGGATCTCATATAGGACTCCAAACAAACTTCGGTCACCACCATACACAACTCTATACTACCGAAACGTCACCACACCTTAAGTGTGCAGACCCCGCGGGTTCGAGAACTATGTAGACATGACCGAGACACCTCTACGGTCAATAACCAATGGCGGGACCTGGATGTCCACATTGGTTCCTACATATTCTATGAAGATCTTTATCGGTCGAACCTCTATGTCAAGGATTCAGTTAATCCCGTATGATGTTCCCTTTGTTCTTCGGTATGTTACTTGCCCGAGATTCGATCGTCGGTATCTCCATACCTAGTTCAACCTTGTTACCTGCAAGTCTCTTTACTCGTTTCGTAATACAAGATCCCGTAAGTAACACTTAGTCACATTGCTTGCAAGGCTTATTGTGATGTTGTATTACCGAGTGAGCCCTGAAATACCTCTCCATCACACGGAGTAACAAATCCCAGTCTTGATCCATGCCAACTCAACAGACACCCTCGGAGACACCTGTAGAGCACCTTTCTAGTCACCCAGTTACGTTGCGACGTTTGATACACACAAGGTACTCCTCCGATATCTATAAGTTGCATGATCTCATGGTCATAGGAACATATACTTGACATGTAGAAAATAGTAGCAATAAACTGACACGATCATAAGCTACGTTTGTAGTTTGGGTCTTGTCCATCACATCATTCTTCTAATGATGTGATCCCGTTATCAAATGAAATCTCATGTCCATGGTTAGGAAACTTTAACCATCTTTCGATCAATGAGCTAGTTCACTAGAGGCATACTAGGGACATTGTGTTTGTCTATGTATCCACACATGTATCCATGTTTCCAATTAATACAATTATAGCATGGATAATAAACGATTATCATGAACAAGGAAATACAATAATAAACACTTTATTTATTGCCTATAGGGCATATTTCCAACAATTTGTACCATCAAAGTATGGACCTCTACGATGATAATTTCCCACACTAGATGCCATACTCTCCTAGGTTGTGAAACTAATGCAATGGAGACCAAAGCTCTGATAACATTTGTAGGATCAAAAGTAAGTCTAGAGTGGGGGTGATTAGACTACTTGACCAAACAAAAATTCTACCTTTTCCCAATTTTAGTTGTGGGCAGATTTTAGCAATGATAGAAAGTCAAGTACACCCTACACATGCATGTCTAAGAGTATAGAAGCAGAAAGTAAAGACAAACACATGTAGTAGAGGTTAGGGTTAGAAGATCAAGAGTAATTGTAGACACGAAGATTTTTCCCGTGGTTCCGATAGCTGGCGCTATCGTACATCCACGTTTACGGAGTCTTTAACCCACGGAGGGTAATGGTCGTGAGAGTCCAGGAATGGCTGCACCCATAAGGGTCCACGAAGTAGCAACCTTGACAATTTCATAACGGCTTTTGTCCACGAAGGACTAGCCTCACTATGGGTAAATCTTCATGAAGTAGGCAATCTCCTTGCTCGTCAAACTTCTTGGTTCAACTCCACAACACAAAGTAGGGGGCTCCCAAGCAACACCTAACCAATCTAGGAGGCACCACCTTCCAAAATGTAGTAGGCTTGATAGTGATGATGAACTCCTTGCTCTTGTGCTTCAAGATGGTAGACTCCTCAACACTCAGTCACTCTCTCACAAATTTGGCTTGGTAGAAGAGATTGATTGGGTGGAAAGCAACTTGGGGTGGCTAGAAATCAAGATCCATATGGTTGGAGTGGATGATCTTGATCACAACACAAAGGTAGGTGGTTCTCTCTCAAAAAATTGGATATGGGAAGCGGGGTACTGTTCTGAGTGCTTCTCTTGCAAGTGGGATGTCGTGGAAGGGCATATATAGGCATCTCCAAAAACCCAACCATTACAACATTATTGGCCAACTCAGTGAAATGGAAGCAAAACTCGGTTGTATCGATCTGTTCAAGATGTGGCAACTTTAGAAATCTTGGTGAGACCGATATAGCATTCTCGGTAGTACCGATATGACTGGCCAAGGGCAGTTTGCAAACTCGGTGAGACCGATCCACAAAACTCAGAAATTCCGATTCTATGAATTTAGTCACCCGAATCGTGGTCACCAAAACTCGGTTGCACCGATGTAGTACTTGGTTGTACCAAGAGGTTAGGGTTTGACTAGGGTTCTGTCTGGGGGAGAAATCGGTAGAGCCGAATGGGAAAACTTGGTGGCACCAATTTTGTTTGGAAAGGTTTGGAGAGAGTATTTTTGTGGGAGATCTTATGGGTGTTTTCGGTGTCTAGCACTTGTGCACATGGAGCAATTTGTTCACCAACATTACCTCATCCCCTTTTAATAGTATTGGCTTTCTTATGGACTCAAAGTTATTTCTCGCAAAGTAAAATGTAGAGTCTCATTGCTTGAAGCTTTGCCAATCCATTCCTTGCATCTTGGGGTCTCCTCCCAATCTATAGCCATCCCATCATTGGACTTTTCCTTAAATATACTTAGTGGAAACATGAGTCCAATGAGATATATGTTGTTATTAATTACCAAAACCACCAAGGATGGAAATGTGCTTTCAAATATCATTACCTATGCTATGCTCATGTCGGAGTGCCGGAGCCAGATTGCGAAGGACATAAAGGCTAGGCATGCTAGCCGCATTGCTATCAGGCTGCCTCCGGACTAGCTAGAGTCAGAGGAGGAGGAGGAGGATTAGCCGAAGGAGGAGGAGGGAGAGAAACTGTCAGAGATGATGGAGGTAAAGATAGAGGAGGAGGAGACCAAAGCGGAGCAGCCGGAGGTAGTGATGGAAGAGGAGGAGGCTAGAGCGGAGCACCCGAAGGCACCGGTGTTGCACCTGTCACCCGCGTGCCGGGAGCCGAACATAGAAATAGTCGACATCTTTCACGAGGAGTAGCTAGATGATCTATGTAGTACGTAGGTTTTTAATTTGCATGCTTGTGTATGGATTTTAGAATCTAGTATGAGTTATCCGGATGCAGTTGTGCAAGTATAAGGTATGCCCGGTCATTTCCCGCGGACGCGTCCGGGCGCATCCCCGGACGTTTGAGGGGTCATATTTTTCATACGCCGGGTTGAGACGCTCTTACTTCTTGGTATAGTAAGAACACACCCATGTACGTGTATCCTTCTGTAACACTTGCAACGAGTAATACCGACACTCCACTCGTATACCCTTCCATGCAGATAGAAATCCATTGATGTATGTTTTCTTTATTGGCCAATGCATTCTCGTCGCCCAGCCCAGGGCGACACTAGCGCACGTCCTACCCTAGCACCGCCAGAAGATCCACACACTCATCCTATCAGGGCGCAGTAGGAGGATGCCAGGGGGCGAAGCCCATGCGGCCGATGGCGACAGCGGGGCGTCTTCTCACGGCGGCTCTCACGGCGTTAAAACCGGTAGATCTAGGGTAGGGGGTCCCAAACTATGGGTCTTGAATCGATGAGTAACAGGACCCAAAGGAGACAGTATTTTGCTAGGTTTGGGCCCTCTTAATGGAGGTAAAACCCTACGTCCTGCTTTGTTTTGTACCGATGATGGAGTATTGAGTACATGGTTGATCTACCTCGAGATCGTATGATATGGTCTAAAACCCTAGGAGTAATGAGCTTACCATGTCCTACGGACTATGGCCCCCGGTTAATATAGACACCAGGGGTACCTAGGGTTGGACAATGTTGGTTGCACCAGAAGAACAATATGTCAAACAAATCATGGTACCCTTGGAGTACATGTCATGGTCTCAGGAGTTTCCATCGTGGTTGCGGCATCACAGTGTTCGGGCTTCTATCGACAATGACAAGGTAGCCCACAGTCCGGCCCATAGAAATAGGTTGGCAGCCCGAGGACCCCTTAATCGAAGACTCCCTCTATAGCCCCCGAACTAGCCTCCAATACTGCAGTCTTGATCTAGCACCTGTTCATCTAGAGCTTGCCGTCTTGCGTGGCATGTTCCCCTTTCTTTGTAGTTTGGCTGGGTCTAATCCAGCCGGCGACGTGCCCTCGAAGAGCTAAACGTCTTGTAGCCGACATCACTTATTATTTTGCGAATCCTTGATTCCCGTGCATCAAACAGAGGCCAGTAATTCCCTAAATGCCCTTTAATGATCGACAAGGCAATCATCCATTAAATAGAACCAGTATGCATTGAGCAATCCATCTGTCTCCCACCCACCAAGGAGAATATCTATAAGCCTCGTGGCCCTCGTGCCGAATGTTTTCAGATCTTCCTTGCACCCTCATGCTGAATGTTCCAGGATCTTCCTTGTCCCCTCATGGCCCCCTCCCGGGTGATTGGGCAAGCTGCTATGTTTCCCGTCTCCGACTGCGCGACCTAGAGGTGTAGGGATACCTTCCCTCCTCAGATCTAGCGCCCTTCCATTCTGGATTAACATCCACAAATGGTGAGGCTTTCGCGGAGAAATATCCCACTCCTCGCTAGGAAGAAAGGTTATGTTTCCCTTCCTTTCTCCTTCGAGGCATGGGTTTTCCTATTCATCCTTTTCTCAGGAGTTTACTAGAATTTTACGGGATCCAACTCCACCCCCTCACCCATGGATCGATTGTCCATATTTCGGGTTTTGTTGCCCTTTATGAAATGCTCCTAGGCTGCGAAGCCCACTTTGAACTATGGAGGAAGTTTTTCAGTCTTGTCCCCCATACTCAAGGGGTGTAAATTTTTGAAGTGGGCGGAGCCAAAGTGTGGCGTATAGCCAGATAGGGATAGCCCATGGAAACCCCAGAAAAAGACCCCAGAGAATGGACCTCTGAATAACCCGACAAAGGGTTTTGCTCTTCATGGGCAGTATTTTTGCAGTAAAACCAAGTCCTGTTCGAGCCCTTGGGGTGACTCGCTAGTTTTGACTTAGGAAAAGGGTTGTTATTCCTTCTCTGAATAGAAATTCCACCAAGCTCTACGTTGGGGCCATGCTTCGCTTCAATTTGATGGTTAATGTAAAAGAACTCCCTAAGAAGAATGACGGACGACTCAATTTGAAGATATGCTTCATAGAGGACCTGGAACTAGCAGATGTTGGTCATTGAGTTGGGGGCAATGTCTTGTGGCCTAAGGTTGAAAAAGTCCAAAAGATCCCAGAAGAATTTTGACCCGGACAGTCGAAACCTTCTATGTAGGTGGTCCGTGAAACAAACAATCTCCCCTTGATCGGTTTGAGGGGAGGACTCTTCTTCAGTTGCCCGCGAGCTTATTTTGGCCTGAGCCCGCAAAAGGCCTTGAGATACAAGGTTTTCCAATGTAAGCACATATTCTTATGACCTAACCCAGCCGCAAACCTTGTTGGTTTTTGAAGCCATCACGATTTCTACAGATTCGAGTGCAAAGGAAAAGATAAGAAAATAAGAATGGTATCTGATCGAGCAGTATCATGGGGAATAAACCTGCCAGAATTTTCAAGAGAAGCAAAATAGCATGATAAGCTGGCAAATGGGTTGGACTATCTTGATGGCTCAATATGCAAAAATGAGTCGGTATATATCAGTGAGCCGACTAAAGGCGGACGATGGGACTAAAAGACTTGGTGAAAATTTTACATATACACAAACTGCTTTCTACTAAGAGGGAAGGATGAACGGATCTAATAGCACAGAAGAAAGGAAAACAAAGTGCTTAAATTACGGCAAAAATATTGACATGAGACTGCTACGGGTTCTTTAGGGGATTAGAAGCAGATCTATTGCATTAGGAGAGAGGGGCAAAACTAAGAGTATGAACTGATAGTAGGAGTCTAATGACAAACTAGGCTTGCATTCAATATCTTGTTCGGTTTACGGTCATGCTCCGACAAACTTTCAAGAACAGAGGAAAGATCTAATGGTGGAGATGGTGCTTATCGGATATGAAGTGAGGAGGACCAAGAAGAATCTTGTTCTGGGACAAGATCGTGTTCGATGCAGGAGGTCAGCAATGGGAGCAGAGGCGGAAATGACTACGGTCCCGAGGAAGAACTTCGGCAAGCTTGGATAGAGCACAGAGGGTGAGAGGGAGAAGAAGAGGTAAAAAGTGAATCTGCGAGGGCCTCGGGTCTACTTATAATGAGATGGGAGCCCGAAGCGGCGCAGTAGGAAAATGGAACGGCTGCAGTAATTTGTGGCTGAGAGGACGCCTGGATTTTTGCACCTAATTGGATTTGACGACTATTCAAAAAAGATTTGACATAATGGCATGAAGGCATCGGTGGTCAACAAGGTGACATCATCGTAGTTGAGGCCGAAAAGACATGGAGTCTTGAACAAGGGAAGATAACCTGACAGAATGCTAACTGGATGAAAAACTCAATATCATATAGAAGAGAAATGTCGGCTCCCGAGCGAGACTTGTTTTAGTTTTCACGCTTGAGATTTTCTTCCATTTTTTAGGATGAAGTTTGACATGGATGAATCCAAATTAAACTGTGGGCTAATGTTGGGGATA
The DNA here is from genome assembly GCA_022496015.1 of Hordeum marinum. NCBI lineage: Eukaryota > Viridiplantae > Streptophyta > Magnoliopsida > Poales > Poaceae > Hordeum > Hordeum marinum. Next base: position 381,160,656 of record CM039677.1, on the reverse strand, counting down.
TTCCCCACAGATGACCCGCCCATGAGATAATCCAGTGAGTCATCAATGGCTCAGGGGAAGAGCTTTCTATTTGGGCCACGGAGGCCCTGAGACGCGAAGCCTAGGAGGTGGCTCATGAAGAAGGCCGGCTGAAGGAACAAGGTCATAGGGAGTTCTTCATACTTGGAACACAAGATGAGAAGGAGATAGGTTGAGTCACGGGTTATACTTTGACCCAGACTCTTTTGTAATATCGGGGTCTCAACCTATATATATAAAGGAGATCTCCCTATGTAAAGAGGACAGGTAAGAAAACTTCAAGATCTAGGTTATCAATTCCACACCCTTGTAATCAAGATCGTCATCAATACACAGAAAGTAGGACGCAAACTATTAACTCCATTGGAGCGGCCGAACCTGGGTAAACTCTCGTCTCTCGTTCCTGTTCAACCTCATCCAAGTCGCCGCCTAGTTGCGATGGCCTCAAACCTAAGTTCTCGCACGAGGACATCTATCGTGACAAAACCACGACAACTACTGATCTAGAGCCGCAGATTGGATTGAGCGTTACAAGTTGGCTTTGGATATGTTGGAGGTCATTGATGTCGTGTGTGCACGCTATCTAACCATGATGTTTAAGGGCACAACGTGTACTTGCTTGAAGAACTTGCCTGCAAATTCTATCAATTCATGGCAAGAGTTGAAAGAGCGGTTCATCAGAAATTTTCAAGGCACGTGCAAGCGTCTGACTACCATCGTTGATCTAGAGAATTATGTTCGGCAGGATGGTGAATCAGCTCATCACCGGGCAAGGAGAATTGTCGAGATAGTTCACTCACATGATAGCATTACAACACAGACGACTGTCCTTGTGCTGGAATGATACTGTCGTTTTCAGCCCTTGGTACAAAAACTTGGGCATAAGAAACGGAAGGTCAAGCAGCCGAGTGACCTCATGAACGTTTTGGCAAGGTATGATGAGTTTGATAACACCAAGGATCCGTCTTATAACGATGAGAAGTCTGGCAAGGGCAAAAGAGAACGGTAGCAAGGGTCATCAAAACATTGGCAATGGGAAAAAACAATCACAACAACAAGCGCAAGAATTTCGAGGGAGGATCATACCTCATGGCTAACACTAATACAATTTTTTTTAAAGCCGACGTTTCGACCCAACAATTATGAAGAGGCCCTCAAAGGTTCATGCCCAAAGCATAGTAAGGGGATAAGTCAGCTAACCACTCGTGGGAAACTGATATATTATGGCATCCCCAATGTCGGCATCCATGGAGGTAACCTCCCCGATGCGAGCAACTCAGGGCCCGGGTTTCAGGGGGAAGCAATGGCGCACATCGTCGGTGTAATGGGTTCAGCACCATAACCAGATAGGCGGTTCAGGTTTTCAAAGCAATCCAAAGCAGTTGAATAGTGGACAGCATCATGTTTTCACCATCAATACCACCAAGCGAGATAGGAAGGTTCAACGACAAGCGGTCAATGCGGACTTCCTGCTATTCCGTAATAACTTAATTGGTCTAAGTATCCTATCATTGGAGTCAAGTAGATCCTCCTCCCCAAGTAGATAATCTGGGGAGTCTTGCGCTGGTGGTGGTCCTCAGGTTGGTGGCTACAGGCTCACCAAAGTGTTGATGGATGGCAGTAGAAGTATCAATATCCTATATTATGTTACCTTCAAGCATTTGAACCTGGCAGAAAGCCAGTTGAAGCCTTCATCCACTGTTCTACATGGTGTTTTTCCAGGCAAGTCATTTTTCCCATTGGAAAAATTTCTCTCAAAGTTGCTTTCGACACTGAATTGAACTTTCGTTCTGAGTTTTTGACCTTTGAGGTTGTCAAGATCAAAAGTCCTTACCATGCACTGTTTGGGCGCCTGACATATGCGTGGTTCATGGCCAGACCATGCCACATTTATCTACAGTTAAAAATGCCTAGGCCCGATGGAACCATCACAGTACATGGGGATTGGAAGATCGCTATCGAGTGTGAAGAAGCAGATGCCGCTTACGCTGAGTCAGCTTGCGCAGCTCAAGAGCTAAAGTTTTATCAAGCCAATGTTGACCCTGCAGATATGACTTCGCTCAAGAAACCAACCACTGAGTACGAATCTATGCTCAAGTTCAAGTCAGCATGTGACACCAAATAAGTGGAGTTCACCCCTGGTGATTCATGGCAGCAGTTCACCATTGGGGAAAATATGGATCATAAATAGGAAAGCACGCTCATCGAGTTCATCCATGAGAATCATGAGATCTTTGCATGGAAGCACTCTAACATACCTGGTGTATCAAGAGAATTCGCTAAGCACTTCCTAAATGTCGATCCTAAGATGAAACATGTGTTGAAATATCTACGTCGTTTCTATAAAGAAGGACACAAAGCCATTAGAGAAGAAGTGTCCCGAATCCTAGTTGCCGGGTTTATTGTTGAAGTTTTTCACCCTAAATGGATGTGAGAGTCTGTGTTTTTTGATGCTTATTTTGGTTATCATCAAATCAAGATGGCCAAGGAGGACCAGGAGAAGACCACATTCATAACTCCTTTTGGAGCTTTCTATTATATTTCCATGCCCTTTGGATTAAAAAGTTGATGTCTACTATGCAACTTTATTCTTGTAGACTATGTTGGGCCAACAAGCGCATAGTTTTGTAGGACAGTAGCAATTTTCCCTCAAGTGGATGACCTAAGGTTTATCAATCTGTGGGAGGTGTAGGATGAATATGGTCTCTCTCAAACAACCCTACAATCAAATACAAGAAATCTCTTGTGTCCCCAACACACCCAATATAATGGTAAATTTTATAGGTGCACTTAGTTTGGCAAAGAGATGGTGATATAAGTGCAATATGGATGGTAGATATAGGTATGTGTAATCTGAAAATATAAAATAGCACGGTAGCAAGTGGCAAACATCACTAAAAATGTTGTATAAATGCTTGGAATAAGGCCTAGGGTTCATACTTTCAATAAAGCAAACTCTCAACAATGCTAACATAATAGAATCATATGATCATCCCTCAACGTGTGGCAAAGAATCACTCCATAGTTCATATCATGCAGAGAACATAAAATGAAATTGTTGTAGGTAGTAGAACCACCTCAAAGCTATTCTTTCCAATCAATCTATTGAGCTATTCCCATAAGTGTCACAAACAGCCCTAGAGTTCATACTAGAATAACACCTATGATACACATCAATCAAGCCTGTCACCTAGATACTCCAATGTCACCTCAAGTATCCATGGGTTAATTATTTGACATGCATCAAACAATTTCACATTCATCCTATTCAATCCAACACAAAGAACTTCAAAGAGTACCCCCAAGATTTCTATTAGAGAAAGTAGGAAAAGAAAGTGTATCAACCCCTATGCATAGATTACCCCATTGTCACCACGAGAATCCGCAAGTTGAGTACCAAAACATATATCAAGTGAATCAATAGAACACCTCATTGTCACCACGAGAATCCGCAAGTTGAGTACCAAAACATACAAGGCATACATCAAGTGATCTCAAATCCAATATTCAATCCGACATAAAATTATCTCAAAGGTAAACATTCAATTCATCACAACAAGGTAGCAAGGGAATAACATCATATGATCCAAATATATTAACAAAGCCCATGATATATCAAGATCATGACATCTCAGGAACACGAGAGAGAGAGAGAGAGGTACTAGGATGCCTCATACCCGAAGGTGAACTACTCCCTCCTCGTCATGAACACCGTCGGGATGATGAAGATGGCCTCCGGTGATGATTTCCCCCTCTGGCAGGGTGCCGGAACAGGGCTTTGGATGAGTTTTCTTCAGTATAGAGACTTGCGGCGACGAAGCAGAAGTTCTAGGTTAACTTTCGGGGGTTTCTGGATTTATAGGACCTATTAGTGTTGGAATCACATCAACCGGAGCGACGTGGGCCTCACAAGCTAACAGGGCACGCCCAGGGGGTGGGCATGCCTTGTTAGCTTCTGGCCCACAGGTGGCCCCCCTCCGGCGGTTCTTTGCTCTAGTATTTCTCATATTTTCCAGAAAAAATCATCAAAAAGTTTCGGGCGATTACGAGAACTTGTATTTTCTGCATAAAAACAACACCACGATAAATCTGTTGAACACATTCTTAGCCCAAGTTAGTTCTAACTAAATCATATAAAATGCATCAAAACCATATAAAAGTATTGTAAACATAGATAATATGGCATGAATACTTCATAAATTATCGATAAGTTGGAGATCTATCAGCATCCCCAAGCTTAATTCCTACTCGTCCTTGATCCGTGCCCTCCAGGGCGCGCCCTCCAAGCTCGTGGGGCCCTTTTGGGTCTTCTACCTCCTCCCAAAGCTTCTAGGGTCTCTTTATGTCCAAAAATAACTCTCGTACAGTTTCATCCAGTTTGGACACCGTTTGATATTGATTTTTTGAAAAGTCCCAAAACAGGCAAAAAATAGGAACTCGCGCTCGGTTAATAGGTTAATAATTTCATATAAAGTATCCGAGCTTGATAATATAATAGCATAAAACAATCAAAAATTATAGATACGTCACAGACGTATCAGTGACAGATGTCTGTCACGTGCACGTAAGGCCACGTCAACCGGTAGCCTCATCCCAGTAGCGCTGGCATGTCTCGACGTCGACGTAGATCCTCTATTGTGGTGTCGGTGGTGGAGAAGGGCAAAGCTTCCTGTGCGTGGATCCATCTCGATGATCCAGGTGATGAGCCGGCCTCATGGTCATGCTTCCGGGGCTTCCCAAGATCCATTTCCATGGCATTGTTGTTGGCCGGTGTTGCTGCGCGGTGGTGGCTAAGGTTTGTTGGTGGTCGAGAGAGGGCGGACAATTGAAGAAGACCGGGGAAGTGGACTGGTCAACTCCTTCATCTGCACGTGTGTCATTAAAAAGGATGCAGAGGGGGTTATGTGGCTGACATGCGAGACCCATCAACGCGCTTGGATTAAATAGGGCTGGTGAGAGGTGGTTGGCCAGTCAACACACGGGCCTGAGACGGATGACGAGGGGATGCACGACGCGATTGTCTGAATGCAAATCGAGCTCAAATTTACACCGGAAATGCATTTCAATACTTTCTACGTTTGCGGTCACATGTTGTGCCATGGATTTTGACCCCAAAGAATCAAACGGACAGCAATAGACGAAATGGGTTGTCACCTTGAAGTTGCCCTAAGGCCAACTCCAACGCATACCCTCAAATTATCAGGTCGTGTCTGTTTGCGTCAAACGGACAGAAAAGTTGATCCAACTATAGACCACATTCTCATTTTTTGTCCGGTCGGTGTCCTGCTCCATTTACAAACTAAATTTGCTTTGGATTTAGGGCCAAAGCGGACACAAACTCGACGTTTCCGGCCTCCCGTTGTCCGGCTACCCCACATGACATACACCCACCACCTCTCACCCTCCTGACGCACCACCTACCCCATCTCCACCCGCATCGCCTACGCCAGATGCAGTCGTATGCCGACCATGGATGCCTGACCACTGTCCACCGACCACCGCCGTGCCTCATCGCCGCGCTCACCCACAACAGCAGTAGCATGTCACGCTGGAGCTCACAGCAACAACAACAACGGCTCATGGTAGCATCCCCACGCAGCGGAGCCGCCGTTGCACCCGTCGCTCCTTCCTGTACCGCTCATGGCGGGCTCTGAGGAGCTGGCCAACGGCAAGGTGGTGCGCGCGCGTGGCCGCGCGCAGATGGGAAGGGCGGGTCTCGAGCAGTCGAGCGACTGTTGCTGCGGGCATGAGCGTGTCAGCTCGGGCGGACAGGCGGCTGCTTTGGGCGAGAGCGCGCCAGCTCAGGGAGCAAGAGGGCGTGCTGGCGACCAGCGGTGTAGGGGCGGTATGGCGAGGAGTGGCGCGTGCTGGCGAGCTGCAGCGCAGGGGCGGGCAGGCAAGTTATGGCGTCGGGACATGCTGGCGAGCGATGGCATGGGGTCGGGCAAGCTGCGGCGCGGGCGGGACAGGCGGTGGCAGGGCGACCACGACGCGGTGCAGGCGTTGGCGAGGCGAGCTAGAAAGGGTGCGGGCCGGGTGAGCTCGGCGGAGCGTGGGCGCAACAAGCTCCGCGGGCGCGTGCACGGTGCCGACACGACGGAAGCTGGCATCAGCCAGCGAGCAGGCGTGGCAGGCGCGCAGGCGGACGCGTGCGAGGAGGTGGCGAGGCACTGGCGGGGCGAGGCGGGCGTGCGAGCTCGCGGGCGAGGCGTAGACAGCCGCGACAAAGACATGGACGGACACTTTGCGATAGTCAGCTGAGTAGAATGCCTCGGACTAAAGCTGGACACGAACGTCCATTTTCTCGATGCATACGGATATAGATGGGACAAAACGGACGTCCGTTTATGGTCTAGCATTGGAGTTGGCATAAGGGAAGGCCACCTCAGCTAGGAGAAACGTTTGTGCATCAGGCCTGTTTCAATACAAAGGTGTTTACGTGAGGTGTTAAGCATATTAAAAACTTTAGCAACTAAAGTCTTCAATGCATTGGTGCTTAACTTGTTGTTGTTAAACGTCTTTCATTTAATGATTTTACAACTAAAATTGTTCATGCATTTGTGAGTTTTTTCATTTAAATATTTTGTTTAGATTCACGCGTTTAACATTGTTTTTTCCTGGATCAGCATATCCATCTCTCTTCTATTAATTAGTTTGTCACGTCAAATTTTTATCAGCACATGTACAAGGTGGTGGCAGAAGATACTTGCACACCCCTAAGCATGGAATGGAGCAGTGAGTAGTGCGCCGCCGTCATGCTCATGATGATGCACGGGTCTTTGAGGGTCAGTTCGTTCCTTGCCCTGTCTCAGATGGGTTGGGCAGGCAAACAAACACGAATAGCAACGCACTATAAGTATACTGACAGGACGGATAGGGTGCCTGTGCCCGTCAAAGCCACTTCACTGCCACTCTGCCAGTGCAACAATTGCCACCTCATCGACACCGCCTATTGGCTTTTCCGGTAAACAAGAGCCATGTCCAGGAGCATATGCAAGGTGGAACGCAGCCTCTTATGGCAAAGAATAGAAAAGGTCGAACGCAGCCGCTCTGTTGGCTTTCTGATGCTTTTCGCAAGGGGCAAAGGTCGAGTACAATCTTGCTCGTCATCGGTACCGTGCGAAATCTACGGGATCTAGCAGGAGATCTCCGGTGCTGGCTCCCGAGGTGGAATATTCATGATGCATGCCCGGCGCATATGCTGCGCAAAATCGAAGCCCAGGACAGGAGGCAGGAGCAGTTGCTGCTGCAGCCGCCAAGGTTTTGTCTCTACTGTCACAACTTATACATTATTAATAACAGAACACGGGAGTACTGTGTGTTCAGACTTCAGGCTAGTCCTGTGTTGCACCGGAGTGGTACATCAAATTGACGCTTCCTTGACGAGCGCACATCCATATTTAAATTTTAAGTAAATAGTTTCGAAGTTTCAATGTATGGCCTTATGACATCTTCAACGTCGGCCCTCAAACATTTCGTATATGTCACAAGTCATTCAACGCAGACCTGTATTGATCCGCGAAACGGTCCAAACGTGTTTTCTCTCATAATCGAAGACAAACTGTGTAGGGGGAGGAGATGCGGGAGTTCAAACAACAGACACGTAGGACTCCGACACCCCCGGCCCACCTAATCCCCCTCCCGGTCTCATTTCCTTCCACTTTGCCCCTTCACTTCCTTACTTTGCATCCGCATCCTCGACCTTCGCCGTCGTTGATGTACGTCTCCAGCCGTCGCAGAGGCATTGTCAGACATCTGCAACCAGCACCGACGCCGCAGCTCGCCTCTACGACTGCATTGTCCACCCTGAAGCCGTTTATAGCCAGGTACACTCCGCCCCGTGTAAACGACCTCCATGGCGGACACCGCACTCGACAGGTGTTCGGTCAAATGCCATTGAGCTTATTTTCAAATGCTATGTCATTTTTTAGAATACGAAGGATGACGAGCTACTCGGCCATGGAGGATGAGTCGTTTTGTGATGCATGGTTAACCGTATCCGCGGATTTCATAGGCAGGAGCAGAGGGGGGCCTTCTGACAGCAAGTGCATGGATCGTTTGACGCACGAAAACATATTACACCCTAAGAAATGTACATCATTCAAGAACACAATGTGAGATCATCATTGTATCGCTGGTACGTTATCCACACCGGCGTCACCAAGTTTTGTAACGTGGTTTGTCGGCTGGAGGCAAGGTGGCCATTGCACGCGGAAGAGGACGAGACTCTAAGTTTTGCTTTCTCTTGTTGGACTTGTTGATTGATTCGTTTACTCAATGTGGGTCTAGACATTATATAGCCTACACGCACTGTGTGATGTGCCAAGATGGAGAGACGATCATTTACATACACACATTTTTGGATGAAGGTGAGAAGGGGGAGTATGTGTGGGAGGGCATGGTTTGTTGATGAAAAATTTGTTGGACATCCGGTTATTCTAGTAGAATTTGAGACATTGTTGTACTAGACTTAATATGCGTACTATGTATGGATGATTTGTGCTATTTTCTATCGGAAATTTGATGAATGTTGGCTGGTTTGATGAATTTCGTCCGGTTAGTTCAAATGCGAGATGAAATGTATGCGGGAAGCACCGGATGGCGGCTCCCGCATCCGTGTCGGCGGACTCCCCCCCCCCTGTTCGCGGACGGATGCGGGAGGAAATTTGAAGGTGGCCGTTGGAGATGCCCTTATTTCTCTTTTGGTGTGTCCACACATACAATTTCTGTTTTTTCCTTCTAAGTCCCCCTTTGATTTAGAATGTAGAAAAATCATAGGAATAGAAAAGCCATAGGAAACGATGATATATATCTCAAATTCTATGAATAGAAATAGGTAAGGAGATGTCCTTTGGTTTATATTGTAGAATTGTTTCCATTGAGACTGCCTGATATGTATTTTCCTGTGAAGGGCTTTTTTCATTCAAAGGAATTCTATATGGTTTTTGAAGGATTGAAATCCTTCGAATTTTTTCTTACGTGTTTATTATTTAATTCATAGGATTGAATTCCATAGGAACTTTTCCTATGAAATCCATTGTATATATCTCATAGAAAACATAACATCCACTTCAACCTTACTTTCATAATTCTTTTGCTTTTTTTTCTTTGCCATCAAACACTCCTTACTAATTTTATAGAATTTAAGTGGGCATGTCGCTTCAATCATATACCTTTTCTATTCCTACGATTTGAAAATTGCACGAATTAAAGTGTCATCGTTTTATCACAACAGATGCCATGGGTAGGCTTATCGAAGGTGGTTGGGGGCGGAGGACGTCGATGGGCTCCGGGTGCGGGATTAGGCACAAGCGGTGATGACACACGATGTATCCAGGTTCAGGGCCCTCCATGGGAGGTAACACCCCTAGTCCTGCCTGATCTAGTTGATCGATGAGAAAGGTTACAATGTTGCTCCTGGAGCTGCTGTCTAGAGGTGGAAGAGGGAGCAGTCGGCTCCCCTTCCTTGGCTACGTTGGTGATTGAGTGGGCTCTGGTCTATCTGCTTTCTTGCTTGCCCTTTGCATGGGGGGCTCCGGGGTTTTTTTAGACCAGCCCCCCGGATTACAATATGAGTGGAAAGCCATGGGGGGCCCTAGCTGGCAGCCTCTATAGCCGGCCATGGGGCCCCCGGCTATAGGGTCTCGTCATCGGTAGGGCCCGTCGGCTGGGGGGTCGCGTCAAGAGCCGAAGGGGCCCACGTAGCAGGTCCTAGCAACGGTCACTTCTCAGCATGGGTCGTCCTTCGGGGCGTCGTCTTGCAGCAGCCGCCCGCGGTCAGCGGTATGGCCGGCTACACTGTAACCACGCCAGGGCAGGTCATGGAGTGGTTGGAGGCATGCCGGTACTGTTGGGAGTCTGATCATGGTCAGCCGAAGTCAGCGGCACTATCGCCTCCACTGTGGCCATACGGGCGTTGACCCCGACAGGATGGGGGCACTGTAGCCGCGCATGCCTGGGCAGTGAGATCCAAGGCGCGACCGGCTAGGGGCCACGAGTCCCTGCTTCCAGCCGGCAGCCCTTGGTGGAACCGTCCATGCGTAGCCGGCAATGCCCAGCCGACGCGGCACAGCCGGCCGGGCTCAATCTTGGCCGTAGGGGGAGGCGGCTCACCCTTAGGCCATTTCAGAGAGTTTTGGGGCAGTAGGTTGCTTTAGGGTACCCCGGGGTTATCCCCCCGATAGTAGTCCCCAAAGAGGGGGAGGCCCGCCGCCACGGCGCGGCGGACCTCGCCGGCTTGAGTATCGTCCTGGTGTTGCGGCCGGCCCCGGAGAGCGGTCGCCAATGGTCGTCTGGTCGCCAGCTCCGCAGCCGTCCTGAAGCATGAGCGTCGTTTGGGGGGCCTCGCTAGGCAGGACACCGGCGCCACGTGGTGGGCGCCACGGGCCGCGGTCCTGACAGGCCGCACGATAGACAAAACCGGACCGAGAGGGGGGGCACCCCATCCACGGCCTCGCCCCGCGTGCGCGGATCTCCTATGATTTGGGCGATCGGTTGGCATGCCCGAGGGTGGTAACCGCCGCCCCGCACGCAACGGGAATCGTGGGGATCGTGCGCAATGAATCCGCCCCCCACGACCGTCCGCGCGGGGCTTAAATGGAGGAGGGAGGGGAACAGAACAGCGCATTCGCTCCCCTCGCCTCCGTTGCTTCACACTCATCGCCCTCCTCCTCCCTCCCCGAGAAACCAGAGAGAAAGAGGGAGACTCGCGCCCATCTTCGTGCTCCCGCCATTGCCGCGGGTGACCGCCCCGCAGCAGGACTCCCGCGCCCGCAGCAGCACTCGCAAGCCCACCGAGAGGTCATGGCGAGCAAGGGGGGCATGGGATGGCAGCGTTGTTGACGAGAAGTTCATTACACACCTTCGCCACTGTCGCAAGCTACCGGCGGAGGAGTTCATGGAGGCACACGTGGCTGGGCCGGAGAACTCCCCGGCCCCGCGAGACGGCGAGGTGGTTGTCTTCACCGAGCACTTCCTTCGTGGGCTCGAACTTCCGGTGAGCACGTTCTTCCGGCGGTTCCTGACACGGTTCGGCCTGCAGCCGCATCATCTCGCCCCCAATGCCGTCCTGCAGCTAGCGGCCTACGTCACCCTTCGCAAGGGGTAACTGGGGGTGGAGCCGAGGCTTGACCTCTTGTTCCGCCTCTTCTTCCTCAAGCGGCAGACGACGAAGGACCCGGTCATGAAGAAGACGGTCATGACCGCCTGCGAGGGCGCCTTGATCCACATCCGCCAGGGAGACGGCTTCCCGAAACTCCCGCTGCAGGAGTCGGTGAAGAATTAGCAGCAGGAGTTCTTCTACGTGAAGAACATGAAGGTGGAGGAGGATTACATCAACCTCCCCGACTTTGTCAACACGTCGTCGGTGGCAATGCTGAACTAGCAGATCGCCCCACTTGTACCCTGGAGATAGCGGACCGGCTTTGTGAGCGGTTGGTTCTCATGACCGGGGTGGAGGGCCTGAAGGCAGCCGACCTGCTGAGGGCGATGGTGGCGCGCCTGGTGCAGCCACTGTAGAGCCGGCCGCACCTCATCTGCCAGATGGGGGGCTGGCATGACCCCTGCCGGCTCTCCACTAAGGAGCTGAAGTCGGTTCACGTGGCGCCGAGGGTGAACGCCATCTCCATGGCGAACCTGAAGGAGGGGAGTTGGTAGTGGGGCAAAACCCCATACGGCCGGAGCCACCCAGCACCAGTGGTAAGTGAGGCAGCCGGCTCGTCCTCCTTTATCCCCCCAAGTGTGATGCCTCGCCTTAACAGTGAAGAACGACTTCAGATATGCAGGTTTTTCCCTCACCACAGGTGTATGAGGAGCCGGCCACCGACTTGGCAGATTCGGACCCTGAAGAGGTGGAGGAAGTTGACGATGTGGAGCCGGCCAAACCAGATCGAGTCAGTGCATCCGAGGCCGGAGGGGAGGAGACGGAGACGAAGGCGACCGAGTCGATGGGTGAGTCCCCTCCCCGTCCAAATTTGCGGGATTGGACCGATGACGACGCCGAGTCAGAGGAATCGCACGATCAGAGCCTCCGTAGGACATCGAGGCCTCGGAGGACGAGGCCATGGAGCCTCCGAGGAGGCATCTTTGTCGGGTTGGCGATGAGCCCGGCTGGAACAACGCGGCGACCGGCGACAAGGGGAAGCAGTTTGCTGGCCCGGGTCCAGTGATAAAACGGGCCGCCACCGAGCAGCCCGGCAGCAGCCGCGGAGGCGGGCGCAAGAGGAGGCGGACCGTCCCGACGGGCCCCGCAAGGAGGGAGGTCCCTGTCGTCATCGGGTAAGACGGCATGCCCTAATCCCGCTCCCCTGAATCTTCCTTCTCCCCCTCCCCCCCTTATTCCATTTGCCCAGGGAAGCATGCGCCCTGGGGAGGACCTCGGCGAGCGAAACCGCGGGAACGGCGCCATCGAGCACTGCCGAGGATAGGGAGAGCGAGGCTTGGCACGCCATGGAGGCGGCCCAACAGGAGCTGCACATCGAGGGGGCACCTCCCGTGGGAGGCGGCGGCGAAGAAGAGGGCACCCCCAGGAGGGACCAGCAGCGAGGCGGCCGTCCAATCGTGGGAGACCTTCCCTGAGGATCGAGAGAGGCGGTCCAAGGACCGTCACGACCCCGAGCAACAGGCGGAAACGGCTACGGAGACAGCGGAGGACGTGCGGGCGGCGGCGAACGTGGGAGCGGACCGTGCCGCCGGTGAGGAGGGGGAGGCGGTGGGACGCGGCGTGGACCCGTCAGGGGCGGGCGACGCGCCGCCGGGGGTGGACCAGGATGCGGGCCCCCCGGATGCGGAGGCGAAAGTGGTGGGGACACCCGCTCCGGATGCATCGGCTCCGGAGGTGCCTCGTCCAGAGGCTCCGGTGCCAGAGGTGCCGACTCAGGATGAGCCGACTATGGGAGCGCCGGCTCCCGGGCTGAGCCGAATGGGAGAGGCCGACGGCGGAGGATCGAGGCGGGAGGTCGTGGCGCCTGAGGGGTCGAGTGGCACAGGCTCCTCGTCCAGAGCCACCGACACGATGGTGTCGGGGGGAGCCGGCCGCCTAGTGACCTCTGGCAAGGGCGGGCCGGCGGACGGAGGCCGTCCGCAGCAAAACTAGGCCACGGCCAGTCGCCCAGCATCCGGGGATCCGCTGAGCGCACTCGTGGCGACGGTGTCTGCCACGGTTGAGGCATTCGCCGCCTGTCGCGCCCAGACGGCACAAGATGCCCGGGCAGCAAATGACCGGCTGTGGTGTAGGCGGGTCAGGTCTAATGCCACGTGTTGTTTTGTTGTCCGCAGGCGGCGCACGACCGTCGGGTGACCGCGTACAACTCCTTGTTGAGATTGTATCGAGAAAATGAGGGTCGGCTGGCCACCCTGTCCCGGGATCCACGAGGTAAGGTCCTCACGATTTTCGAGGCGGGGGCGTAGCCCTTGGGATTCGAGCCGGTCGCCGCAGAGGCGGGCTGAATATCGTTCTCCTTTTATCTTCTGATTGTGGTTTTTTCCGTCTCGAGCAGACACCAACGCCGAGGCGTCAACCTCCGGCGCCAGGTCGTGGAGCTCGGCGATCAGCGGAGCTCCCTGACCACAGAGTGCGAGCGGCTCCGCAAGGAGGCGGCCCGGGCGCAGGCGGCAGCGACCGAGCATGAGGCGACCCACCGCCAGGAGCTGACGGACCACGAGGCAGCCATCCACTAGGTGTTATCAGGCCGCGAGGCGACCCTTCGTCAGCAGGCGGAGGAGCAGGAGTGCGCCCACCACCAGGAGCTGGAGGCCAAGGACGCCGTGTTGGCACAGGCGGCTAGCGAGGCACAGGCGGCTAGTGAGGCGCAGGCGGCTCAGAGCGAGTAGAAGCGCCGACTGTCGTGGATTTGTCATGGCAGATGTCCGGGTGAATGACCTTAGGTTCAGGGCGTAGCGCAACTATGTGGCGGCTTGAAGGGGTTGGTCGGAATCGAGAGATGCGGAGTTACCCAGGTTTGGCTCCTCCGATGGAGGTAAAAGCCTACGTCCTGCTTATCTGGTATTGATGATAAGGAAGATCTGTCGGTTACAAGGGTGATGTTTGCTACCTCTAATCATGAGAGCCTCTAATCTATCTATCTCTAATCTCTTGTATTGTCTAAACTTGTGGACTTGTGAATCTTCTCCCTCTAGGGGTGCTCTACCCCTTCTTATATAGGAGGAGAGGATAGGTTTACAAATAGAGTCCTACTAGGAGTAGGAGTGGGACTAGTCTCTCTAGAATCCTATTCCGGGTCTTGTAACCTTTGGCAGGGAGTCTTTCTCTCTTTGAGCCTTCTCTTGTGAGCCGCCTGGCGCCGGCTTACACACCGGGTCTTGGGCCTGGTCGTCCTGTGATCCGCCTGCCGGGTCATTAATAAAATGCCATGTCCTTTCTGGGTCTCCTGTGAGTCGCCAGGCCGGGTCATACCGCGGGGTATATCCCCGACATTAGCCCCCAGATTAGTTTTAATTTGTTCATGCTAAGCTCCTGAAATAAGAATAATAAATATGTTAATTAGCCGACTTGCTCCTTTGGCCGGCTTATGAAATGGCTCCTCAGAAATCCGGGTCTTTTCTGCATATGAAATAGTCGTCTTTGATAATCATCTTGCTTGTCAATGTCCTTTGAAAAATATTGAGAATAGAACACCCATATGCCATTGAGTCGGCGTCCAATACTCTTAGCGGGTCATTTCCGCCGGGTCATAATCATCGATGATGTCGGGTCATCTCCGCCATGTCATAATCATTGATGATGCCGGGTCATTTCCGCCGGGTCATAATCACTGATGATGTCAGGTCATTACCGTTGGTGACGCCGGGTCTAACAACTGAACTCCATAATTAACATCTTGAAAATTCTCCTCAAAGTTTTTGATATCTGCATATTACCTGTAGCCCCCAAGCTCCGAGATTATCCATGATAACTTGGTGCTTTGCAATAATATTTTGGACTGTGTAGCCCCCAAGTGCCAGGTTGTCCTGCCTGCACCAACCTGGGACTTATAACTGTCTTATACTTTATGAAACTTCAGTAGGTGTAGCCCCCAAGGGTCAGCTCATCATCATGTGATGGGCCGGGTCTTCAATTTGAATCTCTCAATCTGTTTGAACAGCTGAATACTCTAGCCCCCAAGTGCCGGGTCGCATGCCTGCGGCGACTTGGGACTTTTAGAAAATTTGATCTGAGCGGTGTAGCCCCCAAGTACCGGGTCAGTAAGAATTACTGAGCTAGGAAAAAATATAGAAAGACCGGCTCATCTCCTTGAGATAATGTGGTCTTGCTGACAATGTAATGATTTGAAAACCGGCTTGCATTAGCCCCCAAGTGTCGTGGTACATGCTTGCAGCAACATGGGACTTGCATATTTGATATAAACTGGACTTGAATAATGTAGCCCCCAAGCTCCGGGTTGTGTGCCTGCGGTGACTCGGGACTATGTGAGAATAATATGACTCACCACAACTTGTTGGATGAATCTTTGACCGTGGTTGTAATATAACCCGGAATGAATATCCTGGAATAATTCCTTTGTCTTTGACATGAAATCCCTGCTCGTGGTTGCGATGCAACCCGGCAAATATATATTTGGAGAAAGCCATGAGTGTTGTAGATTACTACAGAGTACGATTGAAGAAATCCGAGAACCGACCAATTAGACGACACGGCATTATATCTGATAGGGCGGCTCTTTGAAAAAAAAATCTCCGAGCTGGCTTGAAAACCCCAATCATTTATTACTGGTTATGATAAACCATGAAGATCTAGCTATGCTGGCTATTAAAAGGTCCATTTGCTCTTGCAGAACACTTAACGGCGGCTCATCTTAAGAGATAATACCTGCAAAAAATAAACAAGACAGAATATATTTTGCATTGTTGTGAGGGCGGCTTGAAGAAGCTCAACCCGGAGATGTTATATCTTTCATAACATCGCTCCTTCTTTCATAATCTTGCTCTGATCCGGCTTGATAAGCCGATATGTCATGTGAGTATGATGCAATGTATGATGCAATGTATGATGCAATGTTTGACTTGTCAACATTTTTCGCGTGAATGCTGGTTGTTAGGGTTAGATAAGCTACACTCGGAGGTGGGAAGCCCTCTTAGACAACCATGGCTAATCGTGTTAGCCGGAGACGGCATAAAGCCTGGCCGATAAGGCATTAGAAGCGATACCCGGAGGTAAGAAGCCGCCCTCCGCCAGTTGTTAGGGTGTTAGATACCCGTCGGTAAGAACCCCCTACAACCACGGCTAATCCTGTTAGCCGGAGATTTGGCATAAAGCCGGCCGATAGGGTGTTAGAAGCGATACCCATCGGTAAGAAGCCCCCTTCAGCAATTTGGCGTAAACGCCGGCCGATAAGGCATTAGAAGCGATACCCGAAGGTAAGAAGCCGCCCTCCGCCGCGGCTAATCATGTTATCCGAAGATTTGGCATAAAGACATCCGATAAGGCATTAGAAGCGATACCCGAAGGTAAGAAGCCGCCCTCCGGCGCGGCTAATCCTGTTAGCCAAAAATTTGGCATAAAGCCGGCCGATAAGGCATTAGAAGCGATACCAAAAGGTAAGAAGCCGCCCTCCGCCGTGGCTAATCGTGTTAGCCGGAAATTTGGCATAAAGCCGGCCGATAAGGCATTAGAAGCGATACCCGAAGGTAAGAAGCCGCCCTCCACCGCGGCTAATCGTGTTAGCCGGAGATTTGTCATAGAGCCGGTCAATAAGGCATTAGAAGCGATACCCGAAGGTAAGAAGCCACCCTCAGCAGTCGCAGTTGATATATCAACTGGAATGTTTATCAACTCTTCTTGTAAGTCGCCATCTTGTAAGCCGCCATCTTGTATGAAGAAACTGCAGAAGCTCCCAGTGATGAGCCAATAAATCCGAACACCTATGATTGAATGGTGCATCACGGCGGTTCGTCCTCTTGGGCAACTTTTAATCTTCCACCAAAAATGTAGTAGCCCCCAAGATCGGGTTAACTTTGCCATGACCTGGGGTTCTCGTTGAAAACGACCAAATGTGTCTTGCCATGTCTGTAGCCCCCGAGTCTTAAGTTGACTCGAAAAGGCGGCTTGAGAATCTCCACTGAAAGTTGAGGTTGCCCGTGGTGGGTTATAGATGATCCCGCATGATTTATTTCAACGATCTGGTCGAGGGTTCGTTCTGGCTGGTTGTTGAAGTGAACCAAACTGTAGTGGCGGCGACTTGTGCGCCTGTTCGTCGGGCGGCTCATACCGGCTAGCACTGTATTGATATGTCAATATTGATTGGACCACGGGGCAGAGATTCAGAACCGTTAGTTGGGTGACTTGTACTGTTGCATGCAGCCACTGTTGGGTTGATGTAGACGTAGCAAACACCTGCAACATTGTAAGCCGATACTGTTGTTAAAGATGCCACGGCGTTGTAAGCCGGCACGGATTGCAAGAGACGGCCACGGCGTTGTAAGCCGGAGCGGTGGCGAGAAACGGCCACGGCGTTGTAAGACGGCGCTGTGGCGAGAGACGGCCACGGCGTTGTAAGCCGGCGCTGTGGCGAGAGACAGCCACGGCGTTATAAGCCGGCGCAGCAGTGATAGACGGCCACAACGTTGTAAGCCGGTGCGGATGGCGAGAGACGGCCACGGCATTGTAAGTCGGAGTGGTGAAGAGAGACGGCCACGGCATTGTAAGCCAGCGTTGTGGCGAGAGACGGCCATGGCGTTGTAAGCTGGCGCTGTGGCGAGAGACAGCCACGGCGTTGTAAGCCGACGCAGCAGTGATAGACGGCCATGGCGTTGTAAGCCGGCGCGGATGTCGAGAGACGGCCACGACGTTGTAAGCCGGCGCGGATGGCAAGTCGGTCGTGGCGTTGTTGGTGAAAACCATACCGCGGGTACGGCGGCTTGCACATACAGTCGTTGAGCATTATGGCACGGTCAGATGCTAGTGCATGATAATGATGGCGCGAGCTATATATCCATGACGCGACCACCACTCTTGCAGTAAACAATTGTCCTGCATCAAAAAAAATCGCAAGCCAGAGTACTTATTCTTTAAAGAATAAAAAATGTATCAATAAAAATTGATTGGACAAATTTCATCTGATTCATCCGGACGACAGATGGTCCGTAAGTGGCATCCGTAGATATTTTTGCAATACGGCTGCTGAATTCCTTTGGATCCTTATATGCACGCTAAAGACATTTGTGCCTTATCCCCTTGAAGACTCTGCCATATGCTGGTTGATTTTTTAATCCATCTTCAACACGGGCAGCGGCAGGGCGGCTTGCTGTAGGGGCGGGTCAGCATGGCGCTTGGAGGCAGGGCAAGGCAAAGCCTGGCGCGGATGGTGACTTGCGGTGAAGCCTTTTCAGAATTGTTTTCCACTGCTTCAGAATTGTACTGGCAAAGCCAGCTAGCTTCTGAAGTAGCGACGATAGGACCGATTGATCTTCTCCTGATAGGAACTCTTCGTGTCTTGGCAAAACACTAGCGATCAAATAAACTAACAGAGCAAAAACCAACTGCGTTCCTTGAAAAAGCCAATGTCGGCGGAGGCCCGGGGCTCGAGGCTTGAAGACAGTCAATCACCTCGAAGGCAGAGGCGAGGCCATTTACGGAGAGCGGTTGTGGCCCTGGGAAAAACAAGCCAGCTTAGCAATGCGGCGGCTGAGGCAAAACGTGCGGCGGCTTACAGCGAACCACGGAGGCAACGGCTCAGAGGCGGCCACGGCGGCTCTCCCAATCCCTCTTTTCCTTCTTTTCTTCTCAGGGCTCTTTCCTGGCACGCAGGCGGCCGCCGAGGCGGCCGTGGCGGCCCACCGTGAGGGCCAGCGGGAACAAGGGGCCACCGTTGGGATGCATTCCCCCTAGACCCTGAACGAGGTGGGGATCGCTGCCAGGGCGAGGCTGAAGGTGGTGGTTCACACCTTGAAGGGGCTTTAGGCGGCCGACGAGGCACTGGTCCGCGTCCTCTGGCCGGGCGTCATGGTGTAGCGACCCGACTCAAAACGAGTCAAGCCTCTGTGTTTTCTGTGCCATCCCTGGATCAGTATGCTGGCACACACAGTACATCAATGTATATATCAAAGTGCAATCACATGTAAATAGCGTAAAACTGATATATACCTTAAAATAGCAGCGGATACAGTCAACGGGAGTGGAGTCCCAATAACACCAACGGCAAGTTGAGTGCGGACCGTAACCCTGAATCGTACTCTTACCCGTCGTAGAAGAGTATCTGCAACATAAGACGTTGCAGCCGTGTAGGTCAGCATTTTGAATATGCTGGCAAGATCACCATAGAAGAACAGAAGAATAAACCATACTATATGCAATAAGGCTTTATGGCACTCTGGCTAAGTTTTTGCATAAAAGCTGATTTTGTTTTCCTACAACAAAGGAATATCAGGAATTTCACTATGGAGTTGCCTACCATGACATGGTTCCGCCAACCAATGTCTCAATTCCCATAAGTACCATTAAGTTGCCCACAATTAGTTATCAGTCCAGTGTTGAGAGTTCAGAGATAGATCCAAGTCTAGAAGCTCAAATTGTCCGTAACCGGGGACACGGCTAATCGATTAGGTTTAACTCTGCAGAGTGTTGTGTACTTTACCCACAAGATTCTTTCCCTCCTGGTAAGTCCTCGCACTGCCTGGTGTTTGAGAACAGGATGAAAGAAACATGGTCTTTCAGAGTGCTTCCCTGACTGTCCGACAGTGCCCATCCCAATCCTAACGTCGACTACATCTCGTAGCACTGCCCAGCAGAGTCACAACAAAGATCAACCAAGCCAGAGCCCATAATGACTTGTGGTTACACAGGTAAGCTTCCGGGCATGAAGTATTCATCCTTCTCTTTGAGTCTGGGTGAAGCTTTCCGCAAGATGTCATGGCGCTTCTCCATGCATCCCGGCCACTCACTGGTTTCTCCAGGGTGCCCAATCAACCATCCTTCACCTAGTAGTGTGTATTGAAAACTTGTCTTCTCGAGTCTTGAAGTCTTGAGGTCTGGAAGATGCAGGACTTGAAGATGTCTTCATGAAGTCGTCGTTTTGACGTGGAGTCCTTCTTCACACCACTCACGAACACTCATACTAGACCCCGTCTACTTTAGCATAGCATTGCACTAATTAGCGTTCCCGGGGCTTTAGTAACCAGTGGTGGGTTCCTACCTCATGCATTCTACTCAACTACAAGAATTTCAATAACACTACGGGAGGGATATGTTGAATGATGTCACTACATGCAATAAAACATAGGTATGAAAAGATGGTCAAAGTGAACTTGCCTGTACTGTTGATGAAGATAAAGATCGCTCTCAGAAATAACTTGATAGACTATTCGTCACTCTCCGATGAGAAATCTATATAACAACCATTGCATTCATATAAGCAATCATACTAACAATCAGTTCTAACAATCAAAAGTAACACAAAACAAAAGCAACAAGGTTGATGGAAGAAATACTTAAGACAAAGTTGAAACACAAAACTCCAACAATTTCAAAAGTAACACAAAACCCAAAACAAAGTAAAATATAATAAAAGATTTTTGTAAATATTTTTCTAGAAAAAATGAATCACTTTTGAAAGACAACTAGAACTATAAAAACAACCTTCTAAACAATATAAGTGTTTGCCTAATGAACTTAACAACAAGCAAACATAAACTAAGATAAAACATATTGTAAAACAACTAAGTTAACAGAAAATAATTAAATAAAATCTATTTGTTACAAAACAGAATTAGATCATCTAAAACTTTGTGAAAATAATCTATACTAAAACTAAGTTGTTTTATAAAACATTACCTAATGATTAAGGATATAGTTTTCCTATCATAATAGAGCAAAACTAAATTATTTTATTAACAAAACATTACTTAACAGAAAGGTATTACTACAAATTTTATTTGAAAACAGAATCTAATTATATAAACTTTGTTGGAATAAGCTATTACTAACTAGTTTGTTTATCACAAATTAAACCTATTTGAAAATGTATAGTGTTCCTATAACAACATGGTAGTAAACTAAGCAAATTATTTTTATTTTAACAACAAGTAATTTCACCTAAAGTTTAACTAACAGAATATACTAAATCAAATATATAATTAACTCAGATTTAAACTAACAAAATAAAACTAATTAAACTATATTAACAAACTAAACAGATTCTGTTTCTAGTTAAAACCCTAATAAATTTTATTTTAAAAATTCTCAAACTCTGCCTAATGATAACTAAGATCACTAGTGACAAGTAGGAAAAAGAATCAATCAAAAATTCATTTTAGAACTCAAGATATTCAGAAAACAAAATTTAAATCAAATCTGTCCAAATTCAAATTGAATTATTCAAACGTAGTCAAATTTGGTATTCACAAAAACTAGACGAAATATGTGATCTAATGCAAAAGAAATCAATTGAAAACAATTAAAAACATAAAAGTTATAACCAAAACAAATCTGAAACTATTCTGGAAACAGAAATTAAATCAGAAATGAAAATACGTTTCTAACGGACAGGTGGGCTACGTGTCGCTCTCTGGTTGGCTACGGATATGAGCGTGCGGGCGAATACGAGCGGGTGACCGGTACTTAGCAGAAAACGTTTCGTGAATTTAAATGTTATGATCTGGATCGTTGGATCCAGATCCAACGCACACAGAGGGGGTTGAGCTCACAGGGGTGGTTTGCCGGCAATGAGCGTCTCCGGCGACGGCGACGGCGACGGTGTGATGCTGGCGAGCTCTCTGGTGGGTCTCCGACGACGGCGTTGGCACTGGTCGACGCGGCGATGAGTGGCGCGTCCAGTGGTGGCGTCGGACGAGCTTGGGGACGACGGAGATGAGAGGTACGAGCTCGAGGGCGGTTCGGACTCCGGCGAGGTCGACGGTGTGGCGGCTCTGGGGTCTCCGAGGCTCAGGCAGGGGATGGGGAGATGCGGGTGAGCGAGGGAAGCTCGGTGATGGGCTCGGGAGAGCTCAGGGAGGGCAGGGTGGAGCGGTGGCGTGGTAATGGCGCGGCGGCCGTGGTGATGTCCGGCGAGGAATCCCGGCGAGAGAGAGGCACGGGCAGAGGGGAGAAGGGGGGAATGGAGAGAGGAGAGGTGCCGGCTACTTATAGGGGTCTCAGGGGGTCGGGGGAGTAAGGAGGGAGGGGGTCCGCGTCGAGGGAAAACCGGCGACGGCGTCGGGCGCGGGAGGAGGGTGATGACCGGCGACGGTTTCGGTCGGGCGCGTGGGACCGGCCTGTCAGTGAGAGAGCGAGAGGGGGTGTTATTAGCGGTGACCGTTATGAAATAAAATCGGCTTTAAAGGCTGTGGGCCGGCCGTTTTATTATAAACCGTTACCGTTTCCTATTTATGATTTTACCAGAGCCATGAAACTTGATCAATGCATTCGAATAAATTCCAAATATAGTCAAATTTTATATCAAAATTAACACAATAATAAATTCCATTTAATGGACATTTTTATTCTGGCATTTGAATAATTAAAAAAAACATTTTTCAGAAAATGCCTTAATTGGCTTTATTTTCTTTTGCAAATATTTTTCAAATAACTTTTTGGGTTTGATGATTCAAGAACTTCAAAAATTACCCCCTGTCTTGGAGTGTCATGTTACTCCTCTCAAATTTTGTCAGGGTTTTGAATTCTTTGAAAATTTTGGATAGGGACCAATATGAAATGGATTTTCAAAATAATCCAGAGGTTTTCAAAAGCTCTTTCAATTCCTTCTTTTAAACTTCCAACTCATTTTTCTTAAAATTTGAGGAAGTCATATTATCCTCTCTCATGAAAATCATTGAGTTGCATAAAGTTTTCTGAATTTGAAATATTTTCAAAATGGAAATTCAAATCATTTTCAAATCCCTTTTCATTTCTTTAAATGGAAGAAGTCATGTCATCTTCACTCTAGGTTTTTTTTGATGAAATGAATTTGAATTCCTGGTGATCAAAATGCAGATTGAAAGTTTTGGGAAATTCATTTCATTCCCTCTCAATAAACTTTCAAAAGTTTCAAATTTCACTCACTTTCAATCATTCAAGCAAACAAACAATCATTCTATATTTATTATAACATTCCAAAGTTTGGGATGTTACAAATCTACCACACTTAAAATGAATCTCGTCCTCGAGATTCGGAGACGCTAGAAAGAAAAGGTTAGGGTTTGGGGTCTTCTAACAAATCCATTGACCAAGAAGGTGAGGGGTCTTCCAACAAGACTCCATTGACCTGGAAATGTGGGTCTACCACACTAAAAATGAGAGTTACTGGTCCTTCAAAAATCTTGACAGTCCTATGGTGCATCTGTCTGTTCACATTCTTCACAGCATCTTCCTTGGTGATGATCTTCGGTTATATCAAAATCTTGTGTCCTCACAACAAGGTGTACTTCCTCCAATACTGGGTCTTCTTAACTGACAGGTCTCGCGATCATTCTAAATAACTTATCGATGATCTCATGGTGGTCTACCATTAGTGGTTATCCTGCAGTGAAATGGGTCTTGGCTTTATCCTCACCGTAAAATTCCTACGTGTGACAGAAACTGTCATGTACAAGGGTTTTCTTCATACCATTCTAAGGCTTAAACAAAAGCTTCAAAGAACGTCGTCTCTTTACTATGGGTAAGTCACTCAGATTTACCAATCCGAATAGCAAGAGAATGATAAGAGTAAGTCGTCATGGTGGCCAAGCCATGCCGCACTGAAATCATTACCTTGTATAAGGTTTAGTAATCTCGTATTCTAGCACTTGGGCTCCCTCACAAGCATTGCAGAAATTTCTCTTGTCAACGAACAAAGTTCGGATAAATCCATTGATTCTGCAAGCTAAGCAAAAACATCTATCGTTTCTTCACAATTCTCAGGTTATCGTAAACTCCTAAGAAAAACGTTTGATAGTCAGTCGTAGCTTCTTCCAAGTTTGTTCCTTCACAAAGGTGGGGCTTGATCCTCATCAATCTTGAGGTCAGTGAGTTGTGGGTCCACTTGAATCCTTGAACAACTTTAACTCGCTCCTGGGGTTACTATCGTTCCATATACCAGCATTACCTTCAGTTCACTACACCATACCCTTGAGGTAACAATTTTACAGACCTATTATTGTCTGGATTCCACTCCATGGAATTCATTTTCCTTTCCATTGGTCTGTTTAACCTTGGGTATGGTTTCATCACAATCATTCCTTTTCTCGTCATTCCAACTTCAAAATCACTTTGTCACAAAGGTTATCATCCAGACAGTTTGCGGTGATTCCACATTCTCTTCATCCATATTCACAGATCCAAATTACTTAACTGGAAGGTACCTGTGGTCACTACCACACTTAAAATGAAATGCACTCAGGTCTGCTTAGACCGAATTTTTCTCATATCCTCGAAAATGGTAGGAGATCTTTGTTCATAGAGTAACAACTCACATATTTCAACATAAGATAAATCATGACACCATAATTTCCATTGACTCATGAATTTATTACAAACTTTGAGACTTCCGTTACAAGATAAGCTCATGAAATCAAAAGTGCTTCATGATACAGGTATTTCCATCTTTGAAACTATCCCATTCTTCTCATATTCAATCCTTGGTTACATTCTCAATCCCTTCTTAAAACTCCTAGAAAGTACTTTATTACAAATGCTGCCATCCACTTAGTTTGGTATGGTCTAGCATCAACTCCCAACTTTATTCATTCATCTCCCCTTGGAGATACTCTAGTACCACTGGAAATTTGCGATGTGCTCCTTGAAATCCTCCATCTTTTCCTTGATTAGGGTGGACATGAGCTTCATCTCCATCATCTCCGTATGCACCTCTTGCAGGTATTCCTGAGTATGACGGAGTCTTGCTTCAAGTATTTCTCCAATATGGAGTATGGCTTCCATGGTAGCTTCACGAACAACGTCAAAGAAAATAGCTTGTGGTACACGAGATATGTAAAAGTATCGTCCAGTAGTCTTTGGGCAAACTCCCTTTGCACGGTGAAGGTGTACCTCCACATACCAAAGTTTCACTCCATTATCCATGAATGGGTAGCCTTTGTAGACTGCATCTCCTTCAAGGTGGATGTGCTTCATCATATCCTTCAGGATCCTTGGGTAGTCATGATCACTGGTCAGGGTCATGATTGTTTCCGGGCCTTTGAGGAAAGACTCATAAAGGGTGGTCATCTGCGTGTGTCAGAAAAGGTACTCAGAATTGACATATGTCTCGACTTGGGTAAACATCCATGTTATTCAAAATCAAACTTCAATTTCACTTTCCAACATCTTTAGAGAGTGTTGTCATCCTTAAAACAAATGGATTATCCATTACATAACCTCAAAGGATAAGAGTGCTACCTATTACATTTATTACTTCCGAACTCAAACTACTCATGCTTAGCATTCTTCTCTGGACAGGTATAGGAGTAGTGTCATGTCTTCTTGCACCGAAAACAGATGATTTCTGACAAATCTCGGGCTTCTTGATGTTGGTGCTTGCTCCTTGGGTTCTTGATTTCTTTCTTGGGCACTTATCGGCATAGTGGCCCATATCCTTACACTTGTAACATCTAATATGACTCATGTCCTTCTGTTCAGGGGTTCGTCTCTTCCTAAGGTTCTTTGTTCTGATCAAAGCTTCAATTTCCTGTGGATCAAACTCCACTTCTTCTATCGGGAAGTTTCCCAGATACTCTTTTCTTTCCTTCGTACAGTCCTGTGAGAAATGTCCTTCTTCTCCACATGTATAGCAGACATTTGAGTAAAATCTGGTTAATCCTTCTCCATCAGGGTCTTCAATATCTTTCTTCATCACAAATTCTCCAAATTCTCCTCTGAAGGCTTCCTTCATGGCTTCCTTCTGTTGCTTGATGACTTCCTGTACCTTGGGGTACATTTGGCATTGAGCCGGGTAGTGGTTGGTTCCTTCACACAAGAAACATGTCACCTGCCCAGTTGGGCATTCCTCAGCAGGGTGATTTTCTTCACAATAAGGACATCCTTCCTTGTGTTCTTCTTGGGTGTGTCCTATTTCTCCATAGATTTTACATGCTCGGGTCTTCTCCATCGGGATAACACAATGCTTCTGAATGAGACGGGATCTTACCAGAGTCTTCTTGAGTTCTTCCCAATTCTTTGCTCCATTAAATCCTTGTATGGCATGATGCATTTTCCACCAAGTTGCGGCACTTTGGGTAAAGTGCTGGAGAGCATATTGAACCTTATACTTCTGTGCTATCGAGTTGCTCCTGAAGTGATTCTCCATGTTGTGAATCCATACTTCTGTCTCCAACCGAGTCATCGATCCAGAATACACAAGTCCAGCTTCATTCGTCATCTACTGGGGTCAAGGTTTTGGGATGAGATATGAGAGAGAGAGAAAAGGAGGGGATACACACAATACAAACAATGGTTTTGAAAATAGATTTTAGTTGTGGCCGTCGAAAATAAAACTTACACTCAAATGACAGCGCACAATTCATCGTATCTAACGTAAGTATACAACAAGGGTTTGGTCTTCTAGGGTCATAACATCTTGGAAAAATTCTTCATGGTCTTCCATTTCTTCAGGTCTTCATAGTCTTCAATCTTTGGTAGCTCCTTCCATAATGGAATACCTCTGGGTCTGAGTTGAGCATCAGTTGTCAGATATCTCGTCCTTCTTGGAGTGGCTTCAGTTGATCCTCCATGTGGTCAAAAGGGAAAAGGGTATAATCTAACTAGTTGAGGTAAGAGGGACTATTTGGTAAAAATCAGAGAAGACAAGAGGTAAAGAATCTTTTTGAAAATAAAGTTTTAGAGATTTCCTATCCTAGGGCTTTCCAGTTTCTAGGGTCACGTCCTACAGTCAACATGTGCTCTGATACCATTTCTGTAGCGACCCGACTCAAAACGAGTCAAGCCTCTGTGTTTTCTGTGCCATCCCTGGATCAGTATGCTGGCACACACAGTACATCAATGTATATATCAAAGTGCAATCACATGTAAATAGTGTAAAACTGATATATACCTTAAAATAGCAGCGGATACAGTCAACGGGAGTGGAGTCCCAATAACACCAACGACAAGTTGAGTGCGGACCGTAACCCTGAATCGTACTCTTACCCATCGTAGAAGAGTATCTGCAACATAAGACGTTGCAGCCGTGTAGGTCAGCATTTTGAATATGCTGGCAAGATCACCATAGAAGAACAGAAGAATAAACCATACTATATGCAATAAGGCTTTATGGCTCTGTGGCTAAGTTTTTGCATAAAAGCTGATTTTGTTTTCCTACAACAAAGGAATATCAGGAATTTCACTATGGAGTTGCCTATAATGACATGGTTCCGCCAACCAATGTCTCAATTCCCATAAGTACCATTAAGTTGCCCACAATTAGTTATTAGTCCAGTGTTGAGAGTTCAGAGATAGATCCAAGTCTAGAAGCTCAAATTGTCCGTAACCGGGGACACGGCTAATCGATTAGGTTTAACTCTGCAGAGTGTTGTGTACTTTACCCACAAGATTCTTTCCCTCCTGGTAAGTCCTCGCACTGCCTGGTGTTTGAGAACAGGATGAAAGAAACATGGTCTTTCAGAGTGCTTCCCTGACTGTCCGACAGTGCCCATCCCAATCCTAACGTCGACTACATCTCGTAGCACTGCCCAGCAGAGTCACAACAAAGATCAACCAAGCCAGAGACCATAATGACTTGTGGTTACACAGGTAAGCTTCCGGGCATGAAGTATTCATCCTTCTCTTTGAGTCTGGGTGAAGCTTTCCGCAAGATGTCATGGCGCTTCTCCATGCATCCCGGCCACTCACTGGTTTCTCCAGGGTGCCCAATCAACCATCCTTCACCCAGTAGTGTGTATTGCAAACTTGTCTTCTCGAGTCTTGTAGTCTTGAGGTCTTGAAGATGCAGGACTTGAAGATGTCTTCATGAAGTCGTCGTTTTGACGTGGAGTCCTTCTTCACACCACTCACGAACACTCATACCAGACCCTGTCTACTTTAGCATAGCATTGCACTAATTAGCGTTCCCGGGGCTTTAGTAACCAGTGGTGGGTTCCTACCTCATGCATTCTACTCAACTACAAGAATTTCAATAACACTATGGGAGGGATATGTTGAATGATGTCACTACATGCAATAAAACATAGGTATGAAAAGATGGTCAAAGTGAACTTGCCTGTACTGTTGATGAAGATAAAGATCGCTCTCAGAAATAACTTGATAGACTATTCGTCACTCTCCGATGAGAAATCTATATAACAACCATTGCATTCATATAAGCAATCATACTAACAATCAGTTCTAACAATCAAAAGTAACACAAAACAAAAGCAACAAGGTTGATGGAAGAAATACTTAAGACAAAGTTGAAACACAAAACTCCAACAATTTCAAAAGTAACACAAAACCCAAAACAAAGTAAAATATAATAAAAGATTTTTGTAAATATTTTTCTAGAAAAAATGAATCACTTTTGAAAGACAACTAGAACTATAAAAACAACCTTCTAAACAATATAAGTGTTTGCCTAATGAACTTAACAACAAGCAAACATAAACTAAGATAAAACATATTGTAAAACAACTAAGTTAACAGAAAATAATTAAATAAAATCTATTTGTTACAAAACAGAATTAGATCATCTAAAACTTTGTGAAAATAATCTATACTAAAACTAAGTTGTTTTATAAAACATTACCTAATGATTAAGGATATAGTTTTCCTATCATAATAGAGCAAAACTAAATTATTTTATTAACAAAACATTACTTAACAGAAAGGTATTACTACAAATTTTATTTGAAAACAGAATCTAATTATATAAACTTTGTTGGAATAAGCTATTACTAACTAGTTTGTTTATCACAAATTAAACCTATTTGAAAATGTATAGTGTTCCTATAACAACATGGTAGTAAACTAAGCAAATTATTTTTATTTTAACAACAAGTAATTTCACCTAAAGTTTAACTAACAGAATATACTAAATCAAATATATAATTAACTCAGATTTAAACTAACAAAATAAAACTAATTAAACTATATTAACAAACTAAACAGATTCTGTTTCTAGTTAAAACCCTAATAAATTTTATTTTAAAAATTCTCAAACTCTGCCTAATGATAACTAAGATCACTAGTGACAAGTAGGAAAAAGAATCAATCAAAAATTCATTTTAGAACTCAAGATATTCAGAAAACAAAATTTAAATCAAATCTGTCCAAATTCAAATTGAATTATTCAAACGTAGTCAAATTTGGTATTCACAAAAACTAGACGAAATATGTGATCTAATGCAAAAGAAATCAATTGAAAACAATTAAAAACATAAAAGTTATAACCAAAACAAATCTGAAACTATTCTGGAAACAGAAATTAAATCAGAAATGAAAATACGTTTCTAACGGACAGGTGGGCTACGTGTCGCTCTCTGGTTGGCTACGGATATGAGCGTGCGGGCGAATACGAGCGGGTGACCGGTACTTAGCAGAAAACGTTTCGCGAATTTAAATGTTATGATCTGGATCGTTGGATCCAGATCCAACGCACACAGAGGGGGGTGAGCTCACAGGGGTGGTTTGCCGGCAATGAGCGTCTCCGGCGACGGCGACGGCGACGGCGTGATGCAGGCGATCTCTCTGGCTGGTCTCCGACGACGGCGTTGGCACTGGTCGACGCGGCGATGAGTGGCGCGTCCAGTGGTGGCGTCGGACGAGCTTGGGGACGACGGAGATGAGAGGTACGAGCTCGGGGGCGGTTCGGACTCCGGCGAGGTCGACGGTCTGGCGGCTCTGGGGTCTCCGAGGCTCAGGCAGGGGATGGGGAGATGCGGGCGAGCGAGGGAAGCTCGGTGATGGGCTCGGGAGAGCTCAGGGAGGGCAGGGTGGAGCGGTGGCGTGGTAATGGCGCGGCGGCCGTGGTGATGTCCGGCGAGGAATCCCGGCGAGAGAGAGGCACGGGCAGAGGGGCGAAGGGGGGGAATGGAGATAGGAGAGGTGTCGGCTACTTATAGGGGTCTCAGGGGGTCGGGGGAGTAAGGAGGGAGGGGGTCCGCGTCGAGGGAAAACCGGCGACGGCGTCGGGCGCGGGAGGAGGGTGATGACCGGCGACGGTTTCGGTCGGGCGCGTGGGACCGGCCTGTCAGTGAGAGAGCGAGAGGGGGTGTTATTAGCGGTGACCGTTATGAAATAAAATCGGCTTTAAAGGCTGTGGGCCGGCCGTTTTATTATAAACCATTACCGTTTCCTATTTATGATTTTACCAGAGCCATAAAACTTGATCAATGCATTCGAATAAATTCCAAATATAGTCAAATTTTATATCAGAATTAACAGAATAATAAATGCCACTTAATGGACATTTTTATTCTGGCATTTGAATAATTTAAAAAAACCATTTTTCAGAAAATGCCTTAATTGGCTTTATTTACTTTTGCAAATATTTTTCAAATAAATTTTTGGGTTTGATGATTCAAGAACTTCAAAAATTACCCCCTGTCTTGGAGTGTCATGTTACTCCTCTCAAATTTTGTCAGGGTTTTGAATTCTTTGAAAATTTTGGATAGGGACCAATATGAAATGGATTTTCAAAATAATCCAGAGGTTTTCAAAAGCTCTTTCAATTCCTTCTTTTAAACTTCCAACTCATTTTTCTTAAAATTTGAGGAAGTCATATTATCCTCTCTCATGAAAATCATTGAGTTGCATAAAGTTTTCTGAATTTGAAATATTTTCAAAATGGAAATTCAAATCATTTTCAAATCCCTTTTCATTTCTTTAAATGGAAGAAGTCATGTCATCTTCACTCTAGGTTTTTTTTGATGAAATGAATTTGAATTCCTGGTGATCAAAATGCAGATTGAAAGTTTTGGGAAAGTCATTTCATTCCCTCTCAATAAACTTTCAAAAGTTTCAAAAAGTTTCAAATTTCACTCACTTTCAATCATTCAAGCAAACAAACAATCATTCTATATTTATTATAACATTCCAAAGTTTGGGATGTTACACATGGATCCGGCTTCGATGAGTCGGCTGTCGCGGTGGATCGAGTTCAGGACCGCGCGGGTGAACACCTGGAGGGCCTCCGCGGCATGCGCTGGTGTGGGCATGGCCCTCCGCATCGCGAGGTCATGGTACCCCGAGCTGAACCTGAGCTTGCTCATGGCCCAACGTGCCGGCACCAGCGCAGACCTGGAGGCTGGGGCAGACGAGCTGGCTGTGCGAGCCAGCGACCTCGCGTCCTTCGCCGCATGGAATGAGTACGTCCCCGAGCACCAGGCGGACGACACGGTGATCTCGGAGGACCAGTATGCACTCGCGTTGGACGATCCGGAGGGGAGCGGTGCCGAGACGGATGATGAGGACGCCGGCTCCAGCACCAACGACTACACCGACTCTAAGCCGGCTCGGGACCCAGAGGCGGGAGCTGCCGCGGGTGGTGACGGAGTGGACGGAGCGGCCGCCACTTAGAGCTCTTTCTGTTTTTCTTTTATTCCTGTGCTTTTGTTACATTTTCAAGTCCACCCACTAGGGGTATAGATGTAATGAACTGGTGGTCGTGGTCCTTTTTTAACTTAGTAAGTTTCTGGTTGTTGCAAAGTTTGTTTTTGTGTGTGCCGGCTTGCCCTTCCCTTTGTTTGCCCCTTTGGTTCCATTAGCTCAAGTTCTTTCCCGTTGGTTTTGACCCCGCCAGCCTGACAGCCGGGAGCCAGTCTGTAGCTGGGACGGGGCGTCCGCCTCGAGGGAGCCGGCTCCGAGTTTGGGAACCGCGAGGAATTTTTCGGTAAGGCAAGTGACAAAGGCCAAAAAAATGATCTGGCTAGACCTAGCCGGCGACCCCCTGGTAATCGGTTTTTCATGTGTGCCAAGCTTTGCTGCCCCTAGACCCCGTCAGCCGGATAGACGGGAGCCGGTCTATAGCTAGGAGGGGTGTGAGGACTTACTCAGCTAACACTACTTGATCTACCTCAAGGGAGGACGTTAGGACTAGCCGGCGAGCCCCTAGGACCAGGAGCCAGATCTAGGGGCTGGTGAATTGAATTGACAAGCTTTGAAGTGGAAAGGGACGTGTCCCAAGAGCCAGCTTGGGGCACCCATTGCATTCATAAGCCCAAAAGGGAAGGATACATACATACACAGGTTCTTAGCAATAAAACGGGCAGAGGAGCACCGCGTTCCATGGGCGCTCCGTCTCCTAGCCGAAGGCGTCTCCCTTACGCTTCTGCAGCTTCTGGGCGTCTATCAGGTAGTACGCATTATTGTGCAGGGCCTTGCTGACGATGAACGGTCCATACCATGGGGAGGACAGCTTGTGCTGGCCGGTAGTTCGCTGGATCCACCTAAGCACTAGGTCTCCTTCCCGGAAGGAGAGTGGCCGGATCCGCTTGATGTGGTGGTGCCGGAGCTTTTGTTGATAGATGGCCGTCCGGCTCAAGGCCAGCTCGCGTGCTTCTTCGAGTAGGTCGATGCCGTCTTCTCTTGCCTCCCTTTCACCCTTCTCCGTGTATAAGGCAACCCGAGGCAAGTTGAACTCGATGTCGGTGGGGATGATCGCCTCGGATCCGTACACGAGAAAGAAAGGAGTGAAGCCGGTCGGCCGGTTAGGCATGGTCCTGTGGCTCCAAAGGATAGCTGGCAGCTCGTCGACCTAGCAGTTGGCTAACCTTACGAGCGACGTTAAGAGCCGGGGCTTGATGACGGACAGGATTAGGCCGTTTGCCCTCTTGACCTGGCGTTTGATTGTGGATGAGAGACAGAAGCCAGGTCGAGCCGGATGCCCTGCTTGGAGCAGAAACACGCTAGCGCGCCCTTGGCGAAGTTCGTGCCATTGTCGGTGATGATGTTGTGGGGGACGCCCTAGCGAACCATGAAGTCATCGATAAACCGGACGACCGTGGGGCCGTCCAGTTTCTTTATTGGCCTGGCCTTGATCCACTTGGTGAATTTGTCGACGACCATCAGTAGATGCGTCATGCTGCCTCATGCGGTCTTGAAGGGACCCACCATGTCCAACCCCCAGACGGCAAAAGGCCACGAGAGGGGGATGGTCTGGAGGGCCGTAGCCGGCAGGTGACTCTACGTGCTGAAGCGCTGGCAGCCCTCACACTCGTCGACCAACTTCTTTGCTGCCTCCAAAGCGGTCGGCCAGTAGAATCCATGGCGGAAGGCCTTGGCCACCAGGGTCCTGGAGGCGGCGTGGTGCCAACACTCGCCCTGGTGGATGCCGAGGAGGATCTCCTGACCCTTCTCCGGCTCGACGCACCATTGGAAGACGCCAATGGTGCTGCGATGGACGAGCTTGCGATTGATGATGTTGTAGGCCGGGGCCTGGTGCTAGATTTGTCTTGTTGTGGACTCGTCCAGGGGGAGCTCTCCGTGCAGAAGGAACGCCAGGATGGGATGGGCCCATGAGGGAGCCGAGACAAGGGTCGGCTCGGGAGCCCTTGGGCCTGGGTGACCAGCCATCGGGACCAGCTCCCCAGCCCTCGGGGCCGGCTCGTCAGCCCCCGGGGCCGGCTCGTTAGCCCCTGAGTTGGGGACGGCAAGAGGGGCGTCGATCATTATCATGACCGCTGTGGCGTTGGAGCCGGCCGTCTCAGAGGCAGTCGGCTAGTCCAGCACCGGCAAGGCGGCCGAGGTTGATGAAGTCGGCGGTGAAGATGCTAAGGGAGTAGCTGATGCTACTGATGGGACAGCAGCATCAGCCGGTACGAAGATGGACTCTGACTTCGGGGAAGGCTTGATCGATGGTCTGAGCAGCCGCTCAAGGAGACGCCGCCTGGGATGGCCTGCCGGGTGGAGCCAATCTTCACCAGTGTATCGACCGCCTCGTTGTCCGCCTGCGGGATGTGGTGGAACTCGCAGCCCTCGAAGGAGCCGATGAGTTGATGTACGAGGAAGCGGTAGCTGGCCATGTTGGCGTCCCTGGCGTCCCATTTGCCAGACACCTGCTGCACAACAAGGTCGGAGTCACCGAAGCATAGGATGCGCCTGATGCCAATCTCCTTGGCGAGCCGGAGGCCATGGACGATGGCCTCGTACTTGGCCACGTTGTTGGAGGCAGTGAAGTGGATCTGGAGGGCGTATTTGAGCTGCTCACCATTTGGGGAGGAGAGGACTATGCCGGCACCCAGGCCAGTCCTCATTTTTTGAGCCGTCGAAATGCGTGCGTCAATGCGTGGAGTCTGAGGGAGGCGGCACGAATTCGGTCTCTGCCCACTCGACGAGGAAGTCGGACAACGCCTGCGACTTGATGTCGGTACGCGGCTCATACCGGATCTCGTGGCCGGCGAGGGTGATGACCCATTTGGCGATCCGGCCGGTGGAGTCCCGACCGCTCATGATCTCGCCAAGCGGGGCTGTGCTCACCACGGTGATGGTGTGCTCCTGGAAGTACTGCTTGACCTTCTTGGCGGAGAAGTAAATGTCGTAGCACATCTTCTAGTAGTGGGGGTAGTTTTGCTTGGAGGCGGAGAGGACCTCGCTAAGGTAGTAGACAGGGCGCTGGACCAGCAGGGATTTGCCCTCCTCTGGCCGCTCGACCACCAAGACAACGCTTATGACGCATGTGATCGCCATGATGTAGGCGAGCAAAGGCTCCTTCTTAGCCGGCGTGGCCAGGATGGGCGCGCGGGTGAGAGCCCGCTTGAGGCCGCGGAGGGCCCGCCCGCCTCGTCGGGCCAGTCGAACATGCCCGGCTTCTTCATGTGGCCTGGCTCGACTAGAGCCATCTTGCGAAGGAGCCCGTAGAGGGGCAGGGCCTTCTCCCCCAGCCGGCTGACGAACCGGCTGAGCGAGGCAAGGCAGCCGTTCAACTTCTGGATGTCGCGGAGCCGGGTCAGCGTGGGCATGCACTCGATCACGCAGATCTTCCCAGGGTTGGCTTCGATGCCATGAGCAGATACGAAGAAACCCAGGAGCTAGCCGATTGGGATGCCGAAGACACACTTCTCTGGGTTGAGCTTGATCTTGTACTCGCGCAGATTCACGAAGGTCTCCCAGAGATCATTGAGGAGGCTGAAGTGCTTCTTGGTCTTGACGACAATGTCGTCGATGTAGACGTGGACATTCCTGCCTATCTGAGGCAGGAGGCACTTCTACATGACCGTTGGAAGATGGCGCCTACGTTATTCAGGCCGAAGGACATGGTGATGTAGTAGTAGGCCCCGAAAGGCATTATGAAGGAGGTCTTGAGCCGGTCCTCTGGGTCCAGCTTGATCTGGTGGTAGCCGGAGTAGGCGTCCAAGAAGAACAGGAAACCGCAGCCGGCTGTGGAGTCGATGACCCGATCGATCTGTGGCAGGGAGAATGGGTCCTTGGGGCATGCCTTGTTCAGGCTGGTGTAGTCGATGCACATGCGCCAGGTCTTGTTCTTCTTCAGCACCAGGACTAAGTTGGCCAGCCAGTCCGGGTGAAAAACTTCCATGATGAAGCCAGCTGTGAGCAGCTGGGCGATCTCTTCTCCTATAGTGTGTTGCTTCTCCTCAGAGAAATGGCATAGGGGTTGCTTGGCCGTCTTAGCGTCTGGTCGAACGTGGAGCTTGTGCTCGGCAAACTTCCTCGGAACACCCGGCATGTCTTTGGGGGACCATGCAAAGATGTCTCGATTCTCACGGAGGAAGTCGACGAGCTCGCCTTCCTATTTGCTGTCGAGGCGGGAGCCGATGGTGACGCACTACGCGGGGTTGGCAGGGGTTGAGAAGGATCTGCTTGGTGTCCTTGGACGGCTGGAAGGAGGCCTCGTCGACCGACTGCGAGGGAGGAGCCGACACGGCCGGCCGACTGGTAGCAAGGACCATGAGCTGGTCTAGCTGGCGCCTTTCCTAGGCTATTTCCAGGGCCTCGGCTAGCCGACTATCATCTCAAGCATACTCGATGGACATCTTATAGTCACTAGCGATGGTGATGATTCCCTTGGGACCCGACATCTTGAGCTTGAGGTAGGCGTAGTGGGGGACCGCCATGAACTTGACAAGAGCCGGTGGGCCTAGCATCTCGTGGTAGGGACTCTCGAGGTCCACTACCTCGAACAGTACCGGCTTGTGGCAGAAGTGACCGGGGCCACCGAAAAGGACGTCGAGCTTGATCTTGCCGAAAGGGGAGCAGGACTTTCCTGGCACGATGCCGTGGAAGGTTGTCCGGCTCGCCTGAAGATCTTCTACTGTCAGCCCCAGCTTGCGCATCGTGTCGAGGTAGAGGATGTTGATGCTGCTGCCACCATCAATCAGCACCCGTGTGAAGCGGCAGGAGCGCTTCTCGGTGGTGATGGTGGGGTTGAGAACCAGGGCATAGCTGCCGGGATTCGGCATCACAGCCGGGTGGTCCGCCCGGCTCCAGGTGACCGGCTTCTCTGACCAGTGCATGAACTGGGGAGTAGCCGGCATGGTGGCATTCACCTCCCGGTGGAGCCGATGCTGAGCATGCTTGCCCATCTCTTCGCTGGTAAAGACGACAAAGAAACCGTCCTGGTTGGGGAACTGGTCGTGCAGGCGACCGTCGTTTTGCTCCGAAGCCGGAGCCGACGCCGGGGCGACAGCTTGGGCCGGGGCCGGCGCGCGGGCAGGCAGTGCGGGGGGAGCCAGAAGGCCGTTCCCCTGGGCCAGACGCTGTGAGAAGCTGCACTATAGGAGCGTTTGCATGGAGGGCTTGGCCCCTGAGTGGTTCTTGCAGGGGAGGTCGAGCATCTGCTCGAATGTGAGCTTGGGCTGCCAGGCAGCCTTGCTAGTGCGCTGATGCTGATTGGAAGTCTGGTCAGCCGGCTCTTGCTCCCCGATGGTGGCGACCTGCCGGCTCCCATAGCGGGAGTCGGGCTGGTCATTCTTGTGCTTGTTGTTCTGTGGCTGTTGGTTGTCGGCAGCCGGTCGGGATGACGCTAGCGTCGGCGTTGCCTTGGCAGGTGGGGTCGTCTTGACCCGAATGGCGGAGTCAGCTGTGGCGTACTTGTCCTCCTTGGTCATGAGCTCGGCGAGCATGGCCGGCTCGGAGCACAGGAGCTTGTGCTTGAGGGGGGTGCCATCACGACAGTCTTCGATGAAGTACTGTATGGCTTGCACCTCGTGCACCCCCTCGCAGGAGCTGCGGAGCTCGGTCCACCGGGTGAGGTAGTCGCGGAGGGACTCGTTTGTCACCTGAACGCACATGGCTAGTTCACGGTGATGGTCGGGCCACTTGTAGGTGTCGGTGAAGTTGCGGACAAAGGCTTCCTTGAAGTCTGTCTAGGTGTTGATGCTGCCGGCTGCCAGGTTGTTGAGCCAGGTGCGGGCCGAGCCGATCAGCATGAGGGGAGCGTAGCAGACAGCTACGCGCTTGTTCCCCCTGGCGATGCCGACCGCGGTGGTGTAGTCAATCAGCCAATCCTCGGGCTTGGTGGCCCTGTTGTACTTCAGGGTGTCCTGGGGGAGCGTGAAGCCGGTTGGGAACGGCTCGTTGTGGATCCTGGCACCGAAACACGTTGGGCCAATCGAGCCCTCCTCCTCGAGGAGGGCCGACTGCGCGAGCCGGTCGATGCAGAGGCAAGTGTCGTTCTCTCTATGGGGGACCCACGGCCCAAGCCGGGCCAAGAGTTCGGGGCGGATAACAAGAGGGACCGACCATTCCGGCTCGTGCCGCGGACGTGGCGTGTGCCCGTGGCTAAGCCAGTTGCCGGCAGCCGGCGCCTCGTTGCGGCGGTTGCTGTGAACCGGGTTGTTGGTGCGCCGGCTGTTCACAGCCGGCTGCTCGTTCCCCGGCAGCTGCGAGTGTTGGAAATATGCCCTAGAGGCAATAATAAATTAGTTATTATCATATTTCCTTGTTCATGATAATCTTTTATTATCCATGCTATAAGTGTATTGATCGGAGACTTAGATGCATGTGTGGATACATAGACAAAACCGTGTCCCTAGTATGCCTCTAATAGACTAGCTCGTTGATCAAAAGATGGTTGAGGTTTCCTAGCCATGGACATGAGATGTCATTTGATAACGGGATCACATCATTAGGAGAATAATGTGATGGACCAGACCCAAACTACAAACGTAGCATATGATCGTATCAGTTTATTACTACTGTTTTCTGCATGTCAAGTATATGTTCCTATGACCATGAGATCATGCAAATCACTGACACCGAAGGAGTGCCTTTTGTGTATCAAATGTCGCAACGTAACTGGGTGACTATAAAGGTACTCTACAGGTATCTCTGAGGGTGTCTGTTGAGTTGGCATGGATCAAGACTGGGATTTCTTACTCCGTGTGATGGAGAGGTATCTTAGGGCCCACTTGGTAATACAACATCACAACAAGCCTTGCAAGCAATGTGACTAAGTGTTAGTCATGGGATCTTATATTACGGAACGAGTAAAGAGACTTGCCGGTAACGAGGTTGAACTAGGTATGGAGATACCAACGATCGAATCTCGGGCAAGTAACATACCGAAGAACAAAGGGAACATCATACGGGATTAACTGAATCCTTGACATAGAGGTTCGACCGATAAAGATCTTCGTAGAATATGTAGGAACCAATATGGGCATCCAGGTCCCGCTATTGGTTATTGACCGTAGAGGTGTCTCGGTCATGTCTACATAGTTCTCGAACCCGCAGGGTCTGCACACTTAAGGTTTGGTGATGTTTCGGTAGTATAGAGTTATGTATGGTGGTGACCGAAGGTTGTTAGGAGTCCCGGATGAGATCCCGGACGTCACGAGGAGCTCCGAAATGGTCTGGAGGTAAAGATTCATATATAGGAAGTCCTATTTTGGTTGCCGGAAAAGTTTCGGGCTCATCGGTAGTGTACCGGGAGTGCCGGTAGTGTACCGGGAGACCATCGGGATGGGTATTTCGACCCAAGAGGCTACATGGTGTGTGGGAGAGTGAATACCAGCCCTTGGTGGGCTCTTTGAAGTCCCACAAAGGGCCCATGCGGTTGGGAAGAAAAGCCCAAGGAGAAAAAGGTGGAAAAATGAAAAAAGTCTAAATAAGGAAGGAGTCCTAGTCCTAATAGGATTGGAGTAGGACTCCTCCACCTCCAATTTCAGCCAGATCTTGAGGGTTTGAGGCTGCCTCCTCCCCTCCCTCCCTCCTATGTATACTAGAGGATTTAGAGGGAAAATCTAACCCTAATAGTCACGTGCTACCTCTCCTCTAGATCGCAGTTTCTCCTCTAGATCGGTTTTCAGCGGTGCTTAGGTGAAGCCCTGCTGGAATAGCTCCACCACCATCGCCGCAATGCCTCGCACTTCCGGAGAACTCATCTACCTCTCCGATCCCTCTTGCTGGATCAAAAAGGCGGAGATCGTCATCGAGTTGTACGTGTGTTGAACGCGGAGGTGTCGTCTGTTCGGCTCTAGATCGGAAGGACCGTGATCAAGATCACGAGACATTTCGTGATTGGATCGCGGGACGGATCGTGATGAGATCGCGGGACGGATCGTGATGAGATCGCGGGACGGATCGTGATGGGATCGCGGGATGCTCGGCGATTTGGATCGCGAAGACGTTCGACTACATCAACCACGTTTCTTAACGCTTCCCGCTTAGCGATCTACAAGGGTATGTAGATCCACTCTCCCTCTCGTAGATGCTCATCACCATGGATATATCTTGCGTGTGCATAGGAATTTTTTTGTTTCCCATGCAACATTCCCCAACAGTGGTATCAGAGCTAGGTCTATGTGTAGATGAGATCTCGAGTAGAACACAAAGAGTTTGTGGGCGTTGATGCTTAGATTGTTTCCTCCCTTGGTCGTGTTTTGGTTCAGCGGTATTGTAGGATGAAGTGGCACAGGCCAACCTTACTCGTACGCTTACGAGAGACCGGTTCCATCGACTGACGTGTAACTTCGTTGCACAAAGATGGCTGGCGGGTATCTGTTTCTCCTACATTAGTTGGATCGGATTCGACAAAGGCGGTCCTTGTGAAGGTTGAAAAGCAACTAGTGTATCACCGTTGTGGTTTTTGCGTAGATGAGAATTGTTCTTGCTAGATACCCATAGCAGCCACGTAAAACATGCAATAACAATTAGAGGACGTCTAACTTGTTTTTGTAGGGTATGTTGTGATGTGATATGGCCAATTACATGATGTGATATATGTGATGTATGAGATGATCATGTGTTGTATAGAATATCACGACTTGCATGTCGATGAGTACGGCAACTTGCATGTCGACTTTAATTATTGTATGACCTGCGTGTCAATCATTAAGCTCTATGTAATGCTTTACTTTATGGATAAACTGTAGCAATAGTAGTAGAAGCATGGTGGGTGCAACAACCCAGATGGCGACACGTTGATGGAGATCAAGATTATGGAGATCATGCTGTCATGCCGGTGACGATGGAGATCATGCCGATGCTTTCATGATGGAGATCAAAAGCACAAGTTCATGGCCATATCATGTCACTTATGATTTGCATGTGATGTTAATCCTTTTATGCACCTTGTTTTGCTTAGAACGACGGTAGCATTATAAGGTGATCCCTCACTTAATTTCAAGATAAATTGTGTTCTCCCCGAGTGTGCACCGTTGCGAAAGTTCGTCGTGTCAAGACACCACGTGATGATCAGGTGTGATAGACTCTACGTTCACATACAACGGGTGCAAGCCAGTGTTGCACATGCAGAACACTCGGGTTAAATTGACGAGCCTAGCATGTACAGACATGGCCTCGGAACACAAGAGACCGAAAGGTCGAACATGAGTCATATAGTAGATATGATCAACATGATGATGTTCATCATTGAAACCACCTCAACTCACGTGATGATCGGACTTGAGTTGGTGAATTTGGATCATGTGTCACTCGAATGAACGGAGGGATGTCAATTTGAGTGGGAGTTCTTAAGTAATATGATTAATTAAACTCATTATCTTGAACATAGTCAGTAGTATCTTTTCAAATTATGTTGTAGGTTACTTGCTCGCGCTGTAGATCCCTTGAATTTTTATATGTTCCTAGAGAAATAAAGTTGAAAGATGGTGGTTGCAATACTGCAGACTGGGTCCATGATATGAGGATTGGCCTCATTGCTGCACAAAAGGCTTATGTCCTTAATGCACCGCTCGGTGCGCCAACCCCTCTAGCATCGTTTGTAGATGTTGTGAACATCTGACAAGCACGTTCTGATGACTACTTTATAGTTTAGTGCATCATGCATTACGGCATGGAATTGAGGCTCCAATACGTTTTGAACGTCATGGAACATATGAGATGTTCTAAGAGCTGAAATTAGGATCTCAGTCTCATGCCCGTGTTGCGAGATATGAGATCTCCAACAAGATTCTTTGCCTGCAAGATGAAGGAGAATAGCTCAATCGTTGAGCATGTGCTCAGATTGTCTGGGTGCGACAATCGCTTGAATCGAGTGGGAGTTGATCTTCCAGATATGATAGTGATTGATATAGTTCTCCAAGTCACTGTCACTAAGCTACTAGAACTTGGTGATGAACTATAAAACGCTAGGGATAGAAATATTGATCCCTGAGCTGTTCACGATGTTTGACACCACGAAGGTAGAAATCAAGAAGGAGCGTCAAGTGTTGATGGTTAGTAAAAACCACTAGTTTAGAGAAGGGCAGGAGCAAGGAGGGAAACTTCATGGATAGCAAGTCAGTTGTTGCTCCAGTGAAGCAACCCAAAGTTGAACCCAAACCCGAGACTAAGTGCTTCAAATATGAGGAGAACGGTCGCTGAAGCAGAACAACCCTAGATACTTGGTAGATAAGAAGGCTGGCAACGTCAACAGAAGTATTTTTTATATACGTGTTATTGATATGTACCTTGCTAGTACTCCTAGTAGCACTTGGGTATTGGATACCGGTTCGGTTGCTAAATGTTAGTAACTCGAAATAAAAGCTACGGAATGAATGGAGAACTAGCTAAGGGTGAGGTGACGATGTGTGTTGGAAATATTTCCAAGGTTGATGTGATCAACATCGCACGCTCTCTCTACCTTCGGGATTAGAGACGAATCTAAATAAATGTTACTTGGTGTTTTGTGTTGAGCATGAACGTGATTAGATCGTGTTTGCCGCAACACGGTTATTCATTTAAGTAGAGAATAATAGTTATTCTGTTTACATGAATAATATCTTCAATGGTCATGCACCCAGTGAGAATGGTTTGTTGAATCTTGATCGTAGTAATACACATGTTCATAACATTGATGCCAAAAGATACAAAGTTAATAATGATAGTACCATATACTTGTGGCACTGCTGCTAAACGTCATATTGGTACAAAGCGCATGAAGAAACTCTATATTGATGGATCTTTGGACTCATTCGATTTCGAATCGGTTGAGACATGCGAACCATGCCTTTTGGGCAAGATGACTAAGGACCCCATTTTCTGGATTGATGGAGCGGGCAAGTGATTTATTGAAAATGTTACATGTTGATGTATGCAATCCAATGAGTCTTGTAGCGTGCGGTGGATATCATTATTTTCTTAACTTCACTGATGGTTTGAGTAGATATAGTGTATATTTACTTAATGAAACACAAGTCTGAATCGTTTGAAAGGTTCAAGCAAATTCAGAGTGAAGTTTAAGATCATCGTGACAAGAAGATAAAAATGTCTGCGATATGATCGTGGAGGTGAATATCTGAGTTACGAGTTTGGCATACAACTTTAGACAATGTGAAAGTCGTTTCACAACTCATGCCACCTGGAACACCATAGTGTGATGGTGTGTCTGAATGTCATAGTCATGCTCTATTGGATATGGTGCGGGCTATGATGTCTCTTATCGTTTTGCTACTATAATTTTGGGGTTATACATTAGAGACAATTGCATTCACTTTGAATAGGGCACCATCTAAATCCATTGAGATAACACCGTATGAATTATGGTTTGATAGAAACCTAACTGTCATTTCTTAATGTTTGGGGCTTCGACGCTTGTGTGGAAAATGTTTTCACCTAATGAGCTCGAACCCAAAGTGGACAAATGCATCTTCATAGAATACCATAAGAACAGTTGGGTGTACCTTCTATATCAGATCCAAGCATAAAATATTTGTTGCTAAAACTGGGTCCTTTCTCGAGAAAAAGTTTCTCTTGAAAGAATAGTGTGGGAGGAGGATGGAACTTGATGAGGTTATTGAACCTCTATTTCAACCAAAGAGTAGCGCAGCACAGGAAGTTGTTTCTATGAAGTCTACGTTAGTTGAATAGGAAGTTAATGATGATGATCATGAAGCTTCGGATCAAGTTACTATCGAACCTCGTAGGTCGACAAGGACGTGTACTGCTCCTGAGTGGTGCGGCAACCCTGTCTTAGAGGTCAAGTTGTCGGACAACGATGAACCTACAAACTATGGAGAAGCGATGATGGGCCTGGAAACCAACAAATGGTTAGGGGCCATGAAATCCGAGAAAGGAGCCATGTATGAAAACCAAGTACAAACTTTGGTGGACTTGCTCGTTGGACGGCAGGTCGTTAAGTAAAAATGGATCTTTGAAATGAAGACAGACGCTGATGGTAAATGTCACCATTTCTAAAGCTCGACTTGTTGCAAAGAAGTTTACAACAAGTTCAAGGAGTTGACTGCGATGAGACTTTCTCACTTGTAGATATGCTAAAGTCTGTCGAAATTA
Organism: Hordeum marinum; assembly: GCA_022496015.1. Classification (NCBI taxonomy): domain Eukaryota; kingdom Viridiplantae; phylum Streptophyta; class Magnoliopsida; order Poales; family Poaceae; genus Hordeum; species Hordeum marinum. The sequence goes on along the minus strand of CM039677.1, from coordinate 381,117,095 downwards.
TGTTAGCAGTTGCTGCACTTTCAATTATGAAATCCAGCAGATGGATGTCAAAACATCGTTTCCTTAATGGTTTACTTGAGCAAAGGTTGTATGTGATACAACCAGAAGGTTTTGTCAGTCCTAAGGATGCTAAAAGGTGTGCAAGCTTTAGTGATCCTTTTATAGACTGAAGCAAGCATCTCGGAGTTGGAATGTGCACTTTGATAAGGTGATCAAAGTTTTTGAGTCCATACAAAGTTTATGAGAAACTTGTATTTGCAATAAAGTGAGTGGGAGCACCATAGAGTTTCTGATAAGTATATGTGGATGACATATTGCTATTCGTAAATAATGTGGAATTTCTGGAAAGCATAAACGGTTGTTTGAAAAGTGATTTTCAAAGGAAGACCTGGATAAAGCTACCTAATTGTTGAACATCAAGATCTATAGAGATAGATCAAGATGCTAGATGAGACTTTTAATGAGTACATACCTTGACAAGTTTTTGAAAGAGATCAAAATGGATCAGTCAAAGAAAGAGTTCTCGCCTGATTTGTAAGGTGTGAAGTTGAGTGAGACTCAAAGCTCGACAATGGCAAAAGAAAGAGAAATGATGAACGTCGTCCCCTATGCCTTAGCCATAGGCTCTATATTATGCCATGTTGTGTACCGCACCTGGTGTGTGCCTTGCCATGATTCAGTCAAGGGGTACAAAAGTGATCCAGGAGTAGATCATTCGACAGCGGTCAAGACTATCCTTAGTGACCAAAAGACTAAGGAGATGTTTCTCGATTATGGAGGTGATAAAGAGTTCGTCGTAAAGAGTTACATCGATGCAAGCTTCAACACCAATCCAGATGACTCATAGTAGCAATCTGGATACATATAGTGGAGCAGCCATTTGGAATAGTACCAAGTGGAGTGTGGTAGCAGTGTTTACGGTTTGACATAGAGATTTGCAAAGTACACTCGGGTCTGAATGTCGCAGACCCGTTGACCATAATACCTCTCTCACATGCAAAGCATGATCGAGCCCCAGAACTCATTGGGTGTTAGATTCATAACAATTCATATCACATGGTGATGTGAACTAGATTATTGACTCTAGTGCAAGTGGGAGACTGTTGAAAACATGCCCTAGAGACAATAATAAATTAGTTATTATCATATTTCCTTGTTCATGATAATCGTTTATTATCCATGCTATAATTGTATTGATCGGAGACTTAGATGCATGTGTGGATACATAGACAAAACCGTGTCCCTAGTATGACTCTAATAGACTAGCTCGTTGATCAAAAGATGGTTGAGGTTTCCTAGCCATGGACATGAGATGTCATTTGATAACGGGATCACATCATTAGGAGAATAATGTGATGGACAAGACCCAAACTACAAACGTAGCATATGATCATATCAGTTTATTGCTACTGTTTTTTGCATGTCAAGTATATGTTCCTATGACCATGAGATCATGAAAATCACTGACACCGAAGGAGTGCCTTGTGTGTATCAAATGTCGCAACGTAACTGGGTGACTATAAAGGTACTCTATAGGTATCTTCGAGGGTGTCTATTGAGTTGGCATGGATCAAGACTGGGATTTGTTACTCCGTGTGACGGAGAGGTATCTCAGGGCCCACTCGGTAATACAACATCACAACAAGCCTTGCAAGCAATGTGACTAAGTGTTAGTCATGGGATCTTATATTACGGAACGAGTAAAGAGACTTGCCGGTAACGAGGTTGAACTAGGTATGGAGATACCAACGATCGAATCTTGGGCAAGTAACATAGTGAAGAACAAAGGGAACATCATACGGGATTAACTGAATCCTTGACATAGAGGTTCGACCGATAAAGATCTTCGTAGAATATGTAGGAACCAATATGGGCATCCAGGTCCCACTATTGGTTATTTACAGTAGAGGTGTCTCGGTCATGTCTACATAGTTCTCGAACCCGCAGGGTCTGCACACTTAAGGTTTGGTGACGTTTTGGTACTATAGAGTTATGTATGGTGGTGACTGAAGGTTGTTCGGAGTCCCGGATGAGATCCCGGACATCACGAGGAGCTCCAGAATGGTCTAGAGGTAAAGATTCATATATAGGAAGTCCTATTTTTGTCGCCGGAAAAGTTTCGGGCTCATCGGTAGTGTTCCGGGAGTGTCGGTAGTGTACCGGGAGACCATCGGGAGGGTTATTTCGACCCAAGAGGCTACATGGTCTGTGGGAGAGTGAATACCAGCCCTTGGTGGGCTGGTTGAAGTCCCACAAAGGGTCCGTGCGGCTAGGAAGAAAAGCCCAAGGAGAAAAAGGTGGAAAAATGAAAAAAGTCTAAATAAGGAAGGAGTCCTAATCCTAATAGGATTGGAGTAGGAGTCCTCCACCTCCAATTTCGGCCAGATCTTGAGGGTTTGAGTCTGCCTCCTCCCCTCCCTCCCTCCTATATATACTAGAGGATTTAGAGGGAAAAGCTAACCCTAATAGCCACGTGCTACCTCTCCCCTAGATCGTAGTTTCTCCTCTAGATAGGTTTTCAGCGGTGCTTAGGCGAAGCCCTGCTGGAATAGCTCCACCACCATCGCCGCAACACCGTCGCACTGCCGGAGAACTCATCTACCTCTCCGCTCGCTCTTGCTGGATTAAGAAGGCAGAGATTGTCATCGAGCTGTACGTGTGCTGAACGCGGAGGTGCCGTCCGTTCGGCTCTAGATCGGAAGGACCGTGATCAAGATCGCGAGACATGTCGTGATTGGATCGCAGGACGGATCGTGATGGGATCACGGGACGCTTGGCGATTTGGATCACGGAGACGTTCGACTACATCAACCGCGTTTCTTAACACTTCCCGCTTAGCGATCTACAAGGGTATGTAGATCCACTCTCCCTCTCGTAGATGCTCATCACCATGGATAGATCTTGCGTGTGCATAGGAAATTTTTTGTTTCCCATGCAACGTTCCCCAACAGGGAGCGCCGAGGGTTGCTTGCCTCGACCCGCTGACCGGAGATGCGAGGGGAGCACGAGTGCTGAGCCGGCTGACGGCTAGCAGTCCTAGTGCCCTCTCCCTCGGGCCGAGGGTCTACAGAGGCGGCTCCGCCCGTCGTGAGCTGGATCTACTACGCGTCGGCGGCGGCGATGAGGTCTTTGATGTGACGCTTGCGGGTGCCACACTCTTCGCCCTCCAAGGTAGCCAGATCCTCGTAGGCTACCTTGGCGGCCCGTAAGTTGGCCGTTGGGGTGTCGTAGATGGGCATGCTTCCACCCAAGATTTCGGCGACCACGCGACCGCGGTCGCGCACTGCCCCACGCCAGCTAGGCTTGGTGCCAGTCGGGGTGAGACCGTAGGCGGAGGCGTATTCTCACTGAGTAGCCTCCATGCGGCGCCGCGTGGCCACCAGGGCGCTGGCGTCCTCGAACAAGAGGCGGCAAGCCTCCTCCAGCTCGGCTTTGGCGATGTCAGGGTTCGCCGTCAGGGCGATGGGGGTGCTCAAGCCCTGAAGGGCCGCGCTGGCGTCGGTCGCGGCCCGTGCACGGCCAGAGGAGGTGGAGGAGACGATGGCCATCACTCCCATGCAGACGTGAGAGCTGTTGGACTGGGTCACAACGAGTGCACCCATAGCCGTGGGCGGGTCGGCGTAGTTGAGCACCTGGCTAGGGTACTCGTCGGCGACTGGGGCTTCGGCAAGGCTCAGCCTGTCGAAGCGCTCTGTGAGTGCGTCGATGTCAAGCATGAGGTCCACGATGCTGTCCGCAGGGCCTGCCGGAGCAAGCCCCATGAGCCTGCAGTTTCGCCTGGATGTGTGGCGGCAACGGGGAATGGTGAGGGGTCCCGCCCGGAGCATGAATCCGGCCGGCACCGCGTACGGCCCCACGGTGGGCGCCAACTGTCGTTGTTTTCTCTTGACAGATGCCATGGGTAGGCTTATCGAAGGTGGTTGGGGTCGAAGGACGCCGACGGGCTCCGGGTGCGGGATTAGGCACAAGCGGTGATGTAACACAATGTACCCAAGTTCAGGGCCCTCTGTGGGAGGTAATACCCCTAGTCCTGCCTGATCTAGTTGATCGATGAGGAAAGGTTACAATGTTGCTCCTGGAGCTGCTGTCTAGAGGTGGAAGAGGGAGCAGTCGGCTCCCCTTCCTTGGCTACGTGGGTGAGTGAGTGGGCTCTGGTCTATCTTCTTTCTTGCTTGCCCTTTGCATGGGGGGCTCCGGGGAGGTTTATAGACCAGCCCCCCAGATTACAATATGAGTGGAAAGCCACGGGGGGGGGGGGGGGCAGCTGGCAGCCTCTGTAGCCGGCTGTGGGCTCCTCGGCTGTAGGGTCTCGTCGTCGGTAGGGCCCGCTGGCTGGGGGGTCACGTCGAGAGCCGAAGGGGCCCGCGTAGCAGGTCCCAGCAATGGTCACTTCTCAGCACATGTCGTCCTTCGAGGCGTCGTCTTGCGGCAGCCGGCCGTAGTCAGCGGTACGGCTGGCTGCACTGTAGTCACGCTGGGGCAGGTCATGGAGTGGTTGGAGGCGTGCCGGCACTGTTGGGAGTCCGGTCACAGTCAGCCAAAGTCAGTGGCACTATCGCTTGCACTGTGGCCATATAGGTGCTGAACCCCGACGGGATGGGGGCCACTATAGCCGCGCATGCTTGGGCAATGGGATCCAAGGTGCGGCCGGCTAGGGGGCCACGAGTCCCTGCTTCTAGCCGGCAGCCCTTGATGGAACCGGCCATGCGTAGCCAGCAATGCCCAGCCGGCGCGGTGCAGCCGGCCGGGCTCAATCTTGGCCGTAGGGGGAGGCGACTCACCCTTCGGCCGTTTCAAAGAGTTTTGGGGCAGTAGGTTGCTTTAGGGTACCCCGAGGTTATCCCCCCGACACAAAGAGTCCTGAAATGTGGAGGATATGAAGAATTCCTCCACGGAAATATAATTCCATCCCTACAAACAAAGGGCTCTAAAGGATTCTTTTTCCTATAAAAATTATATCATTAGAAATTTCTATAAATTTCCTACAAACCAGTGAAAGCTTAGATCATGGTGAGTACAGTGTAGCAAATTGTTGGTCATTTGATGTTTTCATGTCATCTATAGTCAAGCTTATAGCCGACAAATATAACAGATAGACGCAAATAAATATTATTTTAATTACAAATGACCTGCCTCCCTGATGCGGAGCATCCCATGAGCACCCCCATGGACCCATCATCAACTCCTCATGCTCCAAGTGGTTGTTGGAAATATGCCCTAGAGGCAATAATAAATTAGTTATTATCATATTTCCTTGTTCATGATAATCGTTTATTATCCATGCTATAATTGTATTGATCGGAGACTTAGATACATGTGTGGATACATAGACAAAACCATGTCCCTAGTATGCCCCTAATAGACTAGCTCGTTGATCAAGGATGGTTAAGGTTTCCTAGCCATGGACATGAGATGTCATTTGATAAATGGGATCACATCATTAGGAGAATGGTGTGATGGACAAGATCCAAACTACAAATGTAGCATATGATCGTGTCAGTTTATTGCTATTGTTTTCTGCATGTCAAGTATATGTTCCTATGACCATGAGATCATGCAAATCACGGATACCGGAGGAGTGCCTTGTGTGTATCAAATGTCGCAATGTAACTGGGTGACTATAAAGGTGCTCTACAGGTATCTCCGAGGGTGTCTGTTGAGTTGGCATGGATCAAGACTGGAATTTGTTACTCCGTGTGACGGAGAGGTATCTCAGGGCCCACTCGGTAATACAACATCACAATAAGCCTTGAAAGCAATGTGACTAAGTGTTAGTCATGCGATCTTGTATTACGGAACGAGTAAAGAGACTTGCCAGTAACGAGGTTGAACTAGGTATGGGGATATCGACGATCGAATCTCGGGCAAGTAACATACCGAAGAACAAAGGGAACATCATACGGGATTAATTGAATCCTTGACATAGAGGTTCGACCAATAAAGATCTTAGTAGAATATGTAGGAACCAATATGGGCATCCAGGTCCCGCTATTGGTTATTGACCATAGAGGTGTCTCGGTCATGTCTACATAGTTCTCGAACCCGCAGGGTCTGCACACTTAAGGTTCGATGACGTTTCGGTAGTATAGAGTTATGCATAGTGGTGACTGAAGGTTGTCCGGAGTCCTGGATGAGATCGCGGACGTCAAGAGAAGCTCCGGAATGGTCCGGAGGTAAAGATTGGTATATAGGAAGTCCTATTTTGTTCGCCGGAAAAGTTTTGGGCTCATCGGTAATGTACCGGGAGTGCCGGTAATGTATCGGGAGACCATCGGGAGGGGTATTTCGACCCAAGAGGCTACATGGGCTGTGGGAGGATGAATACCAGCCCTTAGTGGGATAGTGTAAGTCCCACACAAGGCCAATGCGGCTGGGAAGAAAAGCCCAAAAGGAAAAAGGAGGAAAAAGGCAAAAAGGGCTAAATTAGGAAGGAGTCCTAATCCTACTAGGAGTGGAGGAGGAGGTCCTCCCTCCTGGTTCGGCCGACCCAAGGGCTGCCTCCTTGGGAGGAAAGCCTCCTCCTCCTCTCCTCCTATATATACTAGAGGGTTTTAGGGTTTTGGCAAAAGATTTTCAGCCACGTGCTACCCGTTCCTCTAGTGCATAGTTTCTCCTCTAGATCGGTTTTCTGCAGTGCTTAGGCGAAGCCCTGCCGGAATTGCTCCACCACCATCGCCGCGGAGCCGTCACGCTGCCGGAGAACTCTTCTACCTCTCTGCTCCCTCTTGCTAGATCAAGAAGGCGGAGATCGTCATCGAGTTGTACGTGTGCTGAACACGGAGGTGCCGTCCGTTCGGCGCTAGATCGGAAGGACCGTGATCAAGATCGCGAGACGGATCGTGATGAGTTCGCGGGACGGATCATGATGAGTTCGCGGGACGGATCGTGATGAGATCGCGGGACGGATCGTGATGAGTTCGTGGGACGGATCATGATTGGATCGCGGGACGGATTGTGATGAGATCGTGGGACACTCGGCGATTTGGATCGTGAAGACGTTCGACTACACCAACCGTGTTCCTTAACACTTCCCGCTTAGCGATCTACAAGGGTATGTAGATCCACTCTCCCTCTCATAGATGCTCATCACCATGGATAGATCTTACGTGTGCGTAGGAATTTTTTTGTTTCCCATGCAACGTTCCCCAACAGTGGCCCATTGACGAGAGCACGTGCACGAGCCTTTACAAACGAGGTGACCTCACTCCTTTATGATTCTCCCTTCGATACTTCCGAAATGTGGATGCTACCTCAAGCGAAGACACTTTGTGTGCTCAGGTATCAAGAAGGAGAAAGGGAGCAAGAGGAACTCCAAGAGCAAAGAGAAGGACAAGCCTCGGCCCAGGGATTAGTGGTTCAATCGGCGCACAACCGGCCAACCACCGTTGCACCGGTTCAACTGGCCAACCACCGCCAACAACCGCTACCACCGGGCCAAGTTTCTATTCTAGTGCGGTTCAAGACTGGTACCACCCCGGTTGTACCAGTTGATGCCTAATAGCTGGTACAACCGGCCTGCCTGCACGCATGGACGGGCCCAAGGCCCATGTATTCCCCTCTCACTTACCCTTTCGTGACTAGCACTATATATACTCCATCCCCTTAACGTTTCTAGGGATTAGCTAATGTTTTGATAAGAGCTTAGCCCCATTACTTGCCCTCTATTGAGGAGTTGACCTCCTTGTGGATAAGATCCAAGTGATGCCAAGGCCCCTCTAGAGGGAAGATCCCTAGTGGATTCAAGGCCCCTCCTTCTAGAGTGGGACAACTTATACCGTTACTTGTACCGTTGCTTGACTTGTGGATCACGTTCCTCGTGTGTTTTCGTGAATCTGTAATTGTGTATGTCCTTGTGTTCCTTCTTGTTCTTCCCTGTATTCTTCGTGTTCTCCATGAATTCCCCTCCAAATCATGAAAGATCGATAGACACGGGCTTGCCCCGTATCATATTGGTATCATGGGCCACGTTGATCACCATTTTGGAGTTCCCCCCACCGTTTTCTAGCCAATTTTTGTTTTGTTTGACCTAATTTCGAAAATCCCCACAAAAATAGCCATACCGATTTTTCTTGGATTCGTTGGATTTGAGAAGATTTATTTGTTTGTGATCCGTGATTTTAACAGTGAACAAGTGGATCTATCTTTGTCCCATCATCCCCACCGTTTTCCTCCCCAAAATCTCCCAAAATTTTCTTTTCACTCAATTTCAGATCTACAGTCTGGCCAGGAGTGGTACAACCGCCCGTGCGACCGGTACAACCGGTAATTAGTTGGGAACAGTACAGCCGCCGACGCGACCGGTTCAACCGCTAATTCCCAAGTTGCCCAGCAGCGGTACAACCCGTTACCCAAAGCGGTACAACCACAAACTCCTAGTTTTCAGCTTTGTTCATTTTCTCTTTCGCCCATTTTCTTCCGCAACCCATTTGCATTTGATATTTTGAGTCGCGAGCCTGCCACTTCCTAAGGTGTTTCGTCTAATTAGGAGTGGTTTTTCATCAACATGGCCACTCATCATCGCCTCGCAACGTCACCAACCAACTCTTCATTGACAACTCACCGCAAGCAAGGACGGTAATTGCGATGACACTCTTGACTTATATCCTTGCCATAGCATTGTCACCCCTAGTCTATTTGCGTTACTTACCTATCAAGACTAGCCATTAAGTATTGCCGGGCCACGCTACTTGTGCACTTTAGTGATACATATTCCGCATAGCTACCATTGCATGCATATACATCTTAGTATCATCTCTTGTGTTACAAAGTACCCGCATACATAATTTATATCTTAGTGTGCATGTCCCGCATAGTGACAATCCAAATATAATTGGAAAAGGTACGAAAAGTGAAGCTTTTAAGCAAGGTCAAAAGAACAATAACATCACACCATTTGCATATCGTACTTCATCCCTTTGGATCACTTGAGTGAGTGACTCGTGCCACATTCATAGCAAGTCAAGAATAGGAAAACGACACATTTTTGTCTCTTATAGGTTGTGCACAAGTTTGTATCACGCCCATTAGAGCAATCATGCTACCGTCTCTCTAGAGTTGTGCGACTTGAACGTTTTTCGTGATATCCACATTTTGAGCTCATTTCTGGTTGCACAACCCCACTTGTCTATTTGGTGTGTGTGTTTCCGAGTTCACCCACTGCTATTGATTCACATTGTCTTACTTGCAGATCTATCTCAACCCTATTGCATCATATTCACGAATTGCTTGAAATTTTGTGCCACAATCCTAACCAAGCTACTCCTTAAGCATTACCTTTGTAGGTGTGAGAAGGGCAAACTCGGTACCAATTCTACTATTTCCATGATTTCACACTGAGTGATTGATCCTCACCTCAAGCTTTGGAACGGTATTTGGTATTGTGTTTTCCCACTCTTCCACTTATATCTACTTGAGTATCATGGATAGGAACACTATGATGAACCCGGCATTCGAGGAGCAAGACGATGACGCGAACAACTACGTCACCAAACTACAATTCTTCGCCGCACAAAAGGGAATGCACCAAGCACATCGAGCACCTCGCCACCAACATACGTGAATCCGAGGAGCGAACGCGGGACTTCATGAATATGCAAATGGATGAGCTCCGTGCTTTGGTGGTGAATTGCGCATCATCCACTTCTACATCTACTCGACGGCGCACCGCTAGTCGAGACTCCTCCGAGGACTCATCCGGCGAAAGCCCTCCTCCTCGAGCTTGACCACAACAATGTGACACGCATCGCCTCTATCAAGACTCAATCAACCCCTTCCACGATGAGCCTCAAGGTCGACATTGCGAGCGTGACCATTATCGCCAACAAGAGCATGACAACTACGAGCAAGATCGCCTATGTCACCACCGTGAAGAAGACCGGCGCCGTGAAGAGCAAGCACGAGAGGCACAACGGGCCCTCCGCGATGCAACCTATGTCGTGCAAGAACGCAACCGTCTAGCACATGAGGAACAAGAAGCTCTACGTCGCGAACGCCAAGAAGAAGAAGCACACCAAGAGGAGCTCCAAGAACGCCAACAATGGGTGCGACCACGATGTCAACAACAACCAAGGCAAGGGGAGCAACACAATGATGAGCTCGCCCCTCGACAAGAGCACGACCAACATCACAACAATGCCCCTCCTCGACAAGATGCGCAACCTCAAGCAAATACCGTTGACCATGTGGAAGATCATGCGCCTAGGCAAGGCCAATGTCTCCAACACAACTATGCTCCTCCACGACAAGGACATCGCAATCACAACAACAATGAGGAAAATCGCTTTGGCAAGCTCAAGTTCACCATGCCTAAGTTCTCCGGAAGCAACGACCCCGAAGACTACCTCTCTTGGGCTCTCAAGGTCGACAAAATATTCCGGTTGCATAAGTATGAAGAAGATAAGAAGATTTCCATGGCCTCCCTCAAGTTCCAAGATTACGTGCTCATTTTGTGGGAACAAGTGATTGAGCGACGAAGAGAAAGAGGTGAACCTCCAATCAGAACTTGGGAACAAATGAAAGAACTCATGAGGGTGTGGTTAGTACCAACTCACTACAATCGTGACCTCTTCAAGAAACTCCAACTACTCAAGCAAGGCACCAAGTCCATGGAAGAATACTACCAAGAGATGGAGATGGCTATGATAAGAGCAAATGTGAAGGAGGACGATGAGCAAACTATGGCACAATTTTTGAACGGTCTCAATTACCAAGTCAAGAAAATTGCGGATTTCCAACCCTACTCCAACTTGCTAGAGTTAGTACATCAACACCAGATGACGTCATCCTCTACACCAACACTAGATGACGTCAAAACAAGCTCCATAAAGTGTTTCACGTGCCAAGGCCGCGGCCACAAGATGCACGAATGTCCCACTAGGCAAACCATGACACTCCAAGATGATGGCTCCTATGACTCCATGAGTGAAGATGAGATGGAAGCTTTGGAACACGTGGCCATGCACCGACAAGCCAATGAGGATGAAGACTCTCAAGTCTTTTGTGACAATGATCCGACCCCGCTCTCGTTGTCTCAAAGGTTTTGATGCTGCAACAACAACAAGACGAGGACCAATGTTGCCACATCTTTCACACCAAGGCCGATATCCAAGGGAGATTCGTCAAGGTCATCATCGACGGAGGAAGTTGCCATAATTTGGCAAGTGAAGAACTTTGCTCCAAGTTGCACTTGACCAAGAGAAAGCACCCTCGCCCCTACAAGGTCCAATGGCTAAGCGACTCCGGCACTATAAAAGTCGACCACAACGTTCAAGTTTCCTTCAAGATTGGAGCTTACGAAGACACCTTGGAGTGTGATGTGGTGCCCATGTCTGTTTTCCATCTCCTCCTTGGGAGACCATGGCAATTCGATCGTGGCATCATACACAACGGGCAAACAGATCAATATAGCTTCAAGATGAAGGGCACCGAATATGTGCTTCGCCCTATGTCTCCTAGTAAAGTGATCGCCAACAAGCAAACTTCATCCCATCATAGAGAGAAAAGTGAGGGAGTGATCCACCTCAAAGTTAGTGAGCGCCACAAGCCAAACTTGAGTGACCCCACGATGAGGGACATGAGTGACCTAGTTCTATTTGCCACCAAAAGAGATTTGAGGGATGTGAGTGAGAGCCCATCGACCGTCCTTCACTACGTGATAGTGTGCAAGGATGAGGTTATCCGGACTAACCCTTCACAACATCTTCAACTCCTCATGCTCCAAGTGGTTGTTGGAAATATGCCCTAGAGGCAATAATAAATTAGTTATTATCATATTTCCTTGTTCATGATAATAGTTTTTTATCCATGCTATAAATTGTATTGATCGGAGACTTAGATGCATGTGTGGATACATAGACAAAACCATGTCCCTAGTATGCCTCTAATGGACTAGCTCGTTGATCAAAGACGGTTAAGGTTTCCTAGCCATGGACATGAGATGTCATTTGATAATGGGATCACATCATTAGGAGAATGATGTGATGGACAAGACCCAAACTACAAACATAGCATATGATCGTGTCAGTTTATTGCTACTGTTTTCTGCATGTCAAGTATATGTTCCTATGACCATGAGATCATGCAACTCACGGACATAGGAGGAGTGCCTTGTGTGTATCAAACATCGCAACGTAACTGGGTGACTATAAAGGTGCTCTACAGGTATCTCCGAGGGTGTCTGTTGAGTTGGCATGGATCAAGACTGGGATTTGTTACTCTGTGTGACGGAGAGGTATCTCGGGGCCCACTCGATAATACAACATCACAATGAGCCTTGCAAGCAATGTGACTAATTTTTAGTTGTGGGATCTTGTATTACGGAACGAGTAAAGAGACTTGCCGGTAATGAGGTTGAACTAGGTATGGAGATACCGACGATCGAATCTGGGGCAAGTAACATACCGAAGAACAAAGGGAACATCATACGGGATTAACTGAATCCTTGACATAGAGGTTTGACTGATAAAGATATTCATAGAATATGTAGGAACCAATGTGGACATCCAGGTTCCGCCATTGGTTATTGACCGTAGAGGTGTCTCGGTCATGTCTACATAGTTCTCGAACCCGCAGGGTCTGCACACTTAAGGTTTGGTGACGTTTCGACAATATAGAGTTATGTATGGTGGTGACCAAAGGTTGTTAGGAGTCCTGGATGACATCCCGGATGTCACGAGGAGCTCCGGAATGGTCCGGAGGTAAAGATTCATATATAGGAAGTCCCAGTTTGGTCACCAGAAAAGTTTCGGGCTCATCGGTAGTGTACCGGGAGTGCCGGTAGTGTACCGGGAGACCACCGGGAGGGGATTTCGACCCAAGAGGATTTATGGGCTGTGGGAGAGTAAATACCAGCCTTTTGTGGGCTGGTGGAAGTCCCACATAAGCACCATGCGGCTGGGAGAAAAAACCCAAAGGTAAAAAGGTGGAAAAAGGCCAAAAAAGGAGGAATCCTAGTCCTACTAGGATTGGAGGAGTCCTCCTCTCCTCCCCACTTTTGTCAGCCCAAGGGCTGGTTTTTTGGCATCCAAGACTCCTCCTCCTCTCCTCCTATATATACTAGAGGATTTTAGGGTTTTGGCACAGAATTTTCAGCCACGTGCTACCCGTTCCTCTAGTGCATAGTTTCTCGTCTAGATCGGTTTTCTGCAGTGCTTAGGCGAAGCCCTGCCGGAATTGCTCCACCACCATCGCAGGAGCGCCGTCACGCTGCCGGTGAACTCTTCTTCCTCTCCACTTCCTCTTGCTGGATCAAGACGATGGAGATCGTCATCAAGCTGCACGTGTGCTGAACGCGGAGGTGTCGTCCGTTCGGCGCTAGATCGGAAGGACCGTGATCAAGATCGCGAGACGGTTCATGACGAGTTCGCGGGACGGATCGTGATGAGTTAGCGGGACGGATCGTGATCAAGATCACGAAATGGATCGTGATGAGTTCGCGGGACGGATCGTGATGAGTTCACGGGACGGATCATGATGAGATCGCGGGACGCTCGGCGATTTGGATCGCGAAGACGTTCGACTACACCAACCGTGTTTCCTAACGCTTCCCGCTTAGCGATCTACAAGGGTATGTAGATCCACTCTCCCTCTCGTGGATGATCATCACCATGGATAGATCTTGCGTGTGCGTAGAATTTTTTTTGTTTCCCATGCAACGTTCCCCAACAGTGGCATCATGAGCTAGGTCTATGTGTAGATGAGATCTCAAGTAGAACACAAAGAGTTTGTGGGTGTTGATGGTTAGATTGCTTCCTCCCTTTGTCAGATTTTGGTTCAGTGGTATTGTGAGATGAAGCGTCCCGGACCAACATTACTCGTACGCTTACGAGAGACCGGTTCCCTCAACTGCAACTTGTTGCATAGATGGCTTGCGGGTGCCAGTTTCTCTCACTTTAGTTGGATCGGATTCGACAAAGGCGGTCCTTGAGAAGGTTGAAAAGCAAATTATGTATCACCGTTGTGGTTTATGCGTAGGTGAGAATCATTCTTGCTAGAAACCCGTAGCATCCACGTAAAACATGCAAAAACAATTAGAGGACATCTAACTTGTTTTTGCAGGGTATGTTGTGATGTGATATGGCCAATTACATGATGTGATATATGTGATGTATGAGATGATCATGTGATTTATAGATTATCACGACTTGCATGTCGATGAGTACGGCAACCGGCAGGAGCCATAGGGTTATCTTTAATTATTGTATGACCTGTGTGTCAATCATTAAGAGCTATGTAATGCTTTACTTTATCGCTAAACGGTAGCAATAGTAGTAGAAGCATGGTGGGCGTGACAACCCCGATGGCGACACGTTGATGGAGATCAAGATGATGGAGATCATGGTGTCTTGCCGGTGACGATGGAGATCATGCCGGTGCTTTGAAGATGGAGATCAAAAGCACAAGTTCATGGCCATATCATGTCACTTGTGATTTGCATGTGATGTTAATCCTTTTATGCACCTTGTTTTGCTTAGGACAACGGTAGCATTATAAGGTGATCCCTCACTTAAATTTCAAGATGAATTGTGTTCTCCCCGAGTGTGCACCATTGCGAAAGTTCGTCGTGTTGTGACACCACGTGATGATCAGGTGTGATAGACTCTATGTTCACATACAACGGGCGCAAGCTAGTGTTGCACATGAGGAACACTCGGGTTAAACTTGACGAGCCTAGCATGTACAGACATGGCCTCGGAACACAAGAGACCGAAAGGTCGAACATGAGTCATATAGTATATATGATCAACATAATGATGTTCACCATTGTAACCACCTCAACTCACGTGATGCTCGGACTTGAGTTGGTGAATTTGGATCATGTATCACTCGAATGACCGGAGGGATGTCAATTTGAGTGTGAGTTCTTAAGTAATATGATTAATTGAACTCATTATCATGAACATAGTCACTAGTGTCTTTGCAAATTATGTTGTAGATTACTTGCTCGCGCTGTAGCTCCCTTGAATTTTTATATGTTCCTAGAGCAATAGAGTTGAAAGATGATGGTAGCAATATTATGGATTGGATCTGTGATCTGAGGATTGTCCTCGTTGCTGCACAGAAGGCTTATGTCCTTAATGCACCGCTCGGTGCGCCAACCCCTCTAGCGTCGTCTTTAGATGTTGTGAACATCTGACAGGTACGTGCTGATGACTACTTGATAGTTTAGTGTGTCATGCATTATGGCTTAGAATTGAGTCTTCAAAACGTTTTGAACGTCACGGAACATATGAGATGTTCTAAGAGCTGAAATTAGGATCTCAGGCTCGTGCCCGTGTTGCGAAATATGAGATCTCCAACAAGATTCTTTGCCTGCAAGATGAACGAGAATAGCTCAATCGTTGAGCATGTGCTCAGATTGTCTAGGTGCTACAATCGCTTGAATCGAGTGGGAGTTCATCTTCCAGATAATATAGTGATTCATATAGTTCTCCAAGTCACTTTCACTAAGCTACTAGAACTTGGTGATGAACTATTGAATGCCAGGGATAGAATTAATGATCCCTGAGCTGTTAGCGATGTTTGACACCGCGAAGGTAGAAATCAAGAAGGAGCATCAAGTGTTAATGGTTAGTATAATCACTAGTTTCTAGAAGGGCAGGGGTAAGGAGGGAAACTTCATGGATGGCAAGTCAGTTGCTGCTCCAGTGAAGCAACCCAAAGTTGAACCCAAACCCGAGACTATGTGCTTCAATTATGAGGAGAAAAGTCGCTGAAGCGGAACAACCCTAAATACTTGGTAGATAAGAAGGCTGGCAACGTCGACAGAAGTATATTTGATATATGTGTTATTTATGTGTACCTTGCTAGTACTCCAAGTAGCACCTGGGTATTGGATACCGGTTCGGTTGCTAAATGTTAGTAACTCGAAATAAAAGCTACGAAATAAATAGAGCACTAAGCTAAGGGTGAGGTGACGATGTGTGTTGGAAATGTTTCCAAGGTTGATGAGATCAAGATCGCACGCTCTTTCTACCTTCAGGATCAGTGACGAACCTAAATAAATGTTATTTGGTGTTTTGCGTTGAGCGTGAACATGATTAGATCATGTTTATTGCAATACGGTTATTCATTTAAGTTAGAGAATAATGGTTATTCTGTTTACCTGAATAATACCTTCAATGGTCATGCACCCAGTGAGAATGGTTTTTTGAAATCTTGATCATAGTAATACACATGTTCATAACATTGATGTCAAAAGATACAAAGTTTATAATGATAGTACCACATACTTGTGGCACTGCCGCTAAATGTCATATTGGAATAAAGCACATGAAGAAACTCCATGCTGATGGATCTTTGGACTCATTCGATTTCGAATCGGTTGAGACATGCGAACCATGCCTCTTGGGTAAGATGACTAAAAAACCCGTTGGATGGAGCGGGCAAGTGATTCATTGGAAATGATACATGTTGATGTATGCAATCCAGTGAGTCTTGTAGCATGCAGTGGATATCGTTATTTTCTTACCTTCACTGATGATTTAAGTAGATATAGTGTATATTTAATTAATGAAACACAAGTCTGAATCGTTTGAAAAGATCAAGCAAATTCAGAGTGAAGTTTAAGATCATCGTGACAAGAAGATAAAAGTATCTACGATATGATCGTGGAGGTGAATATCTGAGTTACGAGTTTGGCATACAACTTTAGATAATGTGAAAGTTGTTTCACAACACAAGCCACCTGGAACACCATAGTGTGATGGTATGTCCGAACGTTATAGTCATGCTCTATTGGATATGGTGCATGTTATGATGTCTCTTATCATTTTGCTACTATAATTTTGGGGGGGTGCATTAGAGACAACTACATTCACTTTAAATAGGGCACCATCTAAAGCTGTTGAGATGACACCGTGTGAACTATGGTTTGATAGAAACCCAAGCTGTCATTTCTTAATGTTTGGGGCTGTGATGCTTGTGTGGAAAAAGTTTTCACCTGATGAGCTCGAACCCAAAGCGAACAAATGCATCTTCATAGAATACCCTAAGAACAGTTGGGTGAACCTTCTATCTCAAATCCAAGCATAAAATGTTTGTTGCTAAAACTGGGTCCTTTCTCGAGAAAGGGTTTCTCTTGAAAGAGTTGAGTGGGAGGAGGATAGAACTTGATGAGGTTGTTGAAACCTCTGCTTCAACCAGAAAGTAGCGCAGCACAGAAAGATGTTTCTGTGAAGCCTACGTCAGTTGAAGAGGAAGTTAATGATGATGATCATCAAAGCTTCGGATCAAGTTACTATCGACCTACGAGGAAATTAGAGCTTGATGAGGTTATTGAACCTTTACTTCGACCAGAGAGTAGCGCAGCGCAGGAAGTTGTTTCTGTGAAGCCTACGTTAGTTGAAGAGGAAGTTAATGATGATGATCATGAAGCTTCGGATCAAGTTACTATCAAACCTCATAGGGCGACAAGGATGTATACTGCTACTAAGCGGTATGACAACCCTGTCTTGGAGGTCATGTTGTTGGACAGCGATGAGCCTACAAACTATGGAGAAGCGATGATGGGCCCGGAAACCAACAAATGGTTAGAGGCCATGAAATCCGAGAAAGGATCCATGTATGAAAACCAAGTATAGACTTTGGTGGACTTGCTCGTTGGACGGCAGGTCATTAATTACAAATGGATCTTTAAAATGAAGGCAGACGCTAATGGTAAATGTTACCATTTGTAAAGCTCGACTTGTTGCAAAGTAGTTTTTGACAAGTTCAAGGAGTTGACTACGATGAGACTTTCTCACTCGTAGCGATGCTAAAGTTTGTTGGAATTATGTTAGCAGTTGCTGCATTTTTCAATTATGAAATATGGCAGATGGATGCCAAAACATCGTTTCCTTCCTTAAGAAAGGTTGTATGAGATGCAACGAGGAGGTTTTGTCAGTCCTAAGGATGCTAAAAGGTGTGTGAGCTTCAGTGATTCTTCTATGAACTGAAGCAAGCATCTTGGAGTTGGAATATACACTTTGATGAGGTGATCAAAGTTTTGAGTCTATACAAAGTTTATGAGAAACTTGTATTTACAATAAAGTGAGTGGGAGCACTATGGAGTTTCTGGTAAGCATATGTGGTTGACATATTGTTGATAGGAAATGATGTAGAATTTCTGGAGAGCATAAACGGTTGTTTGAAAAGAGTTTTTCAAAGGAAGACCTGGATAAAGCTACCTAATTGTTGAGCATCAAGATCTATATAGATAGATCAAGATACTTGATGAGACTTTCAATGAGTACATACCTTGACAAGATTTTGAAAGAGTTCAAAATGGATTAGTCAGAGAAAGAGTTTTCACCTGATTTGTAAGGTATAAAGTTGAGTAAAACTCAATGACCAGTGACTGCAGAAGATAGAGAAAAGATGAGTGTCATCACCTATGCTTCAGCCATAGGCTCTATCATGTATGCAATGCAGTGCACAAGACCCGATGTCAGCCTTGCCATAAGTATGGCCAGTAGGTTTCAAAGTGATCCTGGAATGGAGCACTGGACGGTGGTCAAGATTGTCCTTAGTAACTAAAAGACTAAGGAGATGTTTCTCGATTATGGAGGTGATAAAGAGTTTGTCGTAAAGAGTTACGTCGATGCAAGTTTTAAATACCAATCCGGATGACTCGTAGTAGCAATCTGGATACGTATAGCAGAGCAGCCATTTGGAATAGTACCAAGTGGAGTGTGGTAGCAGTGTTTACGGTTTGACATAGAAATTTGCAAAGTACACACGGATCTGAATGTCGCAGACCCGTTGACTATAAGACCTCTCTCACATGCAAAGCATGATCGAGCCCCAGAACTCATTGGGTGTTAGATTCATAACAATGCGAATCACATGGTGATGTGAACTAGATTGTTGACTCTAGTGCAAGTGGGAGACTGTTGGAAATATGCCCTAGAGGCAATAATAAATTAGTTATTATCATATTTCCTTGTTCATGATAATCGTTTATTATCCATGCTATAAATTGTATTGATCAGAGACTTAGATGCATGTGTGGATACATAGACAAAACCATGTCCCTAGTATGCCTCTAATGGACTAGCTCGTTGATCAAAGACGGTTAAGGTTTCCTAGCCATGGACATGAGATGTCATTTGATAACGGGATCACATCATTAGGAGAATGATGTGATGGACAAGACCCAAACTACAAACGTAGCATATGATCGTGTCAGTTTATTGCTACTGCTTTCTACATGTCAAGTATATGTTCCTATGACCATGAGATCATGCAACTCACGGACATCGAAGGAGTGCCTTGTGTGTATCAAACGTCGCAACGTAACTGGGTGACTATAAAGGTGCTCTACAGGTATCTCCGAGGGTGTCTGTTGAGTTGGCATGGATCAAGACTGGGATTTGTTACTCCGTGTGACGGAGAGGTATCTCGGGGCCCACTCGGTAATACAACATCACAATGAGCCTTGCAAGCAATGTGACTAATTGTTAGTTGCGGGATCTTGTATTATGGTACGAGTAAAGAGACTTGCCGGTCACGAGGTTGAACTAGGTATGGAGATACCGACGATCGAATCTCGGGCAAGTAACATACCAAAGAACAAAGGGAACATCATACGAAATTAACTAAATCCTTGACATAGAGGTTCGACCGATAAAGATCTTCATAGAATATGTAGGAACCAATGTGGACATCTAGGTTCCGCCATTGGTTATTGACCGTAGAGGTGTCTCGGTCATGTCTACATAGTTCTCGAACCCGCAGGGTCTGCACACTTAAGGTTTGGTGACGTTTCGGTAGTATAGCGTTATGTATGGTGGTGACTGAAGGTTTTTCGGAGTCCCTGATGAGATCCCGGATGTCACGAGGAGCTCCGGAATGGTCCGGAGGTAAAGATTCATATATAGGAAGTCCCAGTTTGGTCACCGGAAAAGTTTCGGGCTCATCGGTAGTGTACCGGGAGTGTCGGTAGTGTACCGGGAGACCACCGGGAGGGGTATTTTTACCCAAGAGGCTTCATGGGCTGTGGGAGAGTAAATACCAGACTTTTGTAGGCTGGTTGAAGTCCCACACAAGGCCCATGCGGCTGGGAGAAAAAGCCCACAGGGAAAAAGGTGGAAAAAGGCCAAAAAAGGAGGAATCCTAGTCCTACTAGGATTGGAGGAGGAGTCCTCCTCTCCTCCCCACTTTGGTCGACCCAAGGGCTAGTTTTTTTGAAGCCAAGACTCCTCCTCCTCTCCTCCTATATATATACTAGAGGATTTTAGGGTTTTGGCACAGAATTTTTAGCCACGTGCTACCCGTTCCTCTAGTGCATAGTTTCTCCTCTAGATCGGTTTTCTGCAGTGCTTAGGCGAAGCCCTGCCGGAATTGCTCCACCACCATCGCCGGAGCGCCGTCACGCTGCTGGTGAACTCTTCTTCCTCTCCACTTCCTCTTGCTGGATCAAGACAGTGGAGATCGTCATCAAGTTGCACGTGTGCTGAACGCGGAGGTGTCGTCCGTTCGGTGCTAGATCGAAAGGACCATGATCAAGATTGCGAGACGGTTCATGACGAGTTCGCGGGACGGATCGTGATGAGTTAGCGGGACGGATCGTGATCAAGATCACGAAACAGATCGTGATGAGTTCGCGGGACGGATCGTGATGAGTTCACAGGACGGATCGTGATGAGATCGCGGGACGCTCGGCGATTTGGATCGCGAAGACGTTCGACTACACCAACCGCGTTTCTTAACGCTTCCCGCTTAGCGATCTACAAGGGTATGTAGATCCACTCTCCCTCTCTTAGATGCTCATCACCATGGATAGATCTTGCGTGTGCGTAGGAAATTTTTTGTTTTCCATGCAACGTTCCCCAACATTATCTTCAAGACTCATCTTCAGGGACTCATCTTCACGGACTCGTCTCCGGGACTTTAACTTTCAGTCGGGTCATAACTGTCACCGGGTTATAACTGTCTCCCGGGTCATACCGGCGGGTATATCCCTGGCATTAGCCCCCAGGTTAGCTTGAATTTATTCATGCCAACCTCCTAAAATAAGAGTAACAAATATGGTAAGTGGTCGGCTTGCTCTTTGGCCGGCTTATGAAGTGGCTCCTCAGAAATCCGAGTCTTTTCTGCATATGAATGAGTTGTCTTGAAAATCGTCTTGCTTGTCAGTGTCCTTTGAAAAATATTGGAAATAGAATACCCATATGCCACTGAGTTGGCTTCCAATACTTTGGATTAATGAAAATCTTTCAAAATAAGAAATCCTCATGACGTAGATCCGGACTTCCATTGTTGTGAAGTAGGGCGGCTTATATAAACTCTGGCGGATTATGATCTTTTGATAATGTCGGGTCATGAATATTGGTGATGCGGGGTCTAACAACTGAACTCCATAATTAACATCTTGAAAATTCTCCTCAAAGTTTTTGATATGTCCATATTAACTGTAGCCCCCAAGCTCCGAGATTATCCATGATAACTTGCTGCTTTGCAATAATATATTGGACTGTGTAGCCCCCAAGTACTAGGTTGTCTCGCCTGTGGCAACCTGGGACTTATAACTATTTTATACCTTTATGAAATTTTAGCGGGTGTAGCCCCCAATTGCCGGGTCGCACGCCTATGGCGACTTGGTACTTTAGAAAATTTGATCTGAGCGGTGTAGCCCCCAAGTGTCGGGTCAGTAAGAATTACTGGGTTGGGACATAGAAAAATATAGAAAAGTTGGCTCATCTCCTTGAGATAATAGGGTCTTGCTGACAATGTAATGATTTTAAAACCAACTTGCATTAGCCCCCAAGTGTCGTGATGCATGATTGCAGCGACATTGGACTTTGCATAACTGATATAAAACTGGACTTGAATAATGTAGCCCTCAAGTACCGGGTCGCGCGCCTACGGCGACTTGGGACAGTGTGATAATAACCCATCATAATGCACATCAGAAGTTCTCTTGTACTGATATTGATCTGATTTGAAAGAGTCCTTAACCGTGGATGTAATATAACCAGGAATGAATATCCTGGAATAATTCCTTTCTCTTTGACATGAAATCCCTGCTCATGGTTGCGGCGCAACCCGACAAATATATGTTTTGAGAAATCCATAAGTGTTGTAGATTACTACAGAGCATAGTTGAAGAAATCCGAGAACCGGTCAATTAGATGACACGGCATTATATCTGATAGGGCGGCTCTTCAAGAATAATCAACTTTCCAATCTGGCTTGATAAAACCCCAATCACTTAATACTGGTTATGATAAACCATGATAAAGATCCAGCCATGTTGGCTATTAAAGATCTATTTGTTCCTATAGAAGTTCTTTCATCACACTTAACGGCGGCTCATCTTAAAAGACGAGACCTGCAAAAATAAACAAGACAGAATATATTCTGCATTGTTGTAAGGGCGGCTTGAAAAAGCATAACCCGGAGATCTTAATATAGCCTTACTTCATCTTTCACAATCTTGCTCTGGCCCAACTTATAACATGAATGCAATGTATGCTGCAATATGTGTGATGCAGTATGTGATGTAATGCATGATGATCTTGCTTTCCCCTTGTTTTTTGTTCTTCGAAAACTCATATTCTGGCCCTTCTGAAGGGGGACTGTTGCTCTGAACCGCTTAACAGTGCAGGGTCTCTAACGAGAGTGACTGCCAATCTTGCACAACTCAGGGTCTCTAGGCGAGATTAACTGTTAAGGGCGCAACAGACCCGAATTTATAACTGAGTGAGTGCCCCGGGGCCCATAAGCTACTTCTCACGTGACATAAATCTGTCGTTTGAACCTTAAACAATGTCACTTGTTAAGAGTATGATGGGCCACTTGGCGGAGAGTACATAGTAGATGAGAGAGTTTCCCTCGCTGCTGTATGAGGCCCTCGCTGTTGGGGAACGTTGCATGGGAAACAAAAATTTTCCTACGTTCACGCAAGACCTATCCATGGTGATGAGCATCTACGAGAGGGAGAGTGGATCTACGTACCCTTGTAGATCGCTAAGCGGGAAGCGTTAAGAAATGCGGTTGGTGTAGTCGAACGTCTTCGCGGTCCAAATCGCCGAGCGTCCCGTGATTCAATCACGATCCATCCTGATCAAGCACCGAACGGACGGCACCTCCGTGTTCAGCACACGTACAACTTGATGACGATCTCCGCCTTCTTGATCCAGCAAGAGGGAGCGGAGAGGAAGAAAAGTTCTCCAGTAGCGTGATGGTGCTCCTGCGATGGTGGTGGAGCTATTCCGGCAGGGCTTCGCCTAAGCACTGCAAAAATCTGGTCTAGAGGAGAAACTATGCACTGAAGGAACGGGTAGCACGTGGCTGAAATTCAAGTGCGAAAACCCTAAAACCTCCAGTATATATAAGAGGGAGGGAGGAGAGGCCTTGGTGCAAGGGCCAAGCCTCCTTGGCTCGACCAAAGTGGGGAGGAGAGGAGGACTCCTCCTCCAATCCTAGTAGGACTAGGATTCCTCCTTTTTTGCCTTTTTCCACCTTTTTCTCTTTGGGCTTTTCTTCCCTAGCTGCATGGGCCTTGTGTGGGACTTACACCAGCCCACTAAGGTCTAGTATTCACTCTCCCACAGCCCATGAAGCCTCTTGGGTCGAAATACCCCTCCCGGTGGTCTCCCGGTACACTACCGGCACTTCCGGTACACTACCGATGAGCCCGAAACTTTTCCGACGACCAAAGCAGGACTTCCTATATATGAATCTTTACCTCTAGACCATTCCGGAGCTCCTCGTGACATCTGGGATCTCATCCAGGACTCCGAACAACCTTCGTTCACCACCATACATAACTCTATACTACCGAAATGTCACCAAACCTTAAGTGTGCAGACCCTGCGGGTTCGAGAACTATGTAGACATGACCGAGACACCTCTACGGTCAATAACCAATAGAGGGACCTAGATGCCCATATTGGTTCCTACATATTCTACGAAGATCTTTATCAGTCGAACCTCTATGTCAAGGATTCAGTTAATCTCGTATGATGTTCCCTTTGTTCTTCGGTATGTTACTTGCCCGAGATTCGATCGTCGGTATCTCCATACCTAGTTCAACCTTGTTACCGGCAAATCTCTTTACTCGTTTGGTAATACAAGATATCGTGACTAACACTTAGTCACATTGCTTGCAAGGCTTATTGTGATGTTGTATTACTGAGTGGGCCCTGAGATACCTCTCCATCACACGGAGTAACAAATCCCAGCTTGATCCATGCCAACTCAACAGACACCCTCGGAGATACCTGTAGAGCACCTTTATAGTCACCCAGTTACGTTCCGACGTTTGATACACACAAGGCACTCCTTTGGTGTCCGTGAGTTACATGATCTCATGGTCATAGGAACATATACTTGACATGCAGAAAACAGTAGCAATAAACTGACACGATCATATGCTACGTTTGTAGTTTGGGTCTTGTTCATTACATCATTCTCCTAATGATGTGATCCCGTTATCAAATGACATCACATGTCAATGGCTAGGAAACCTTGGCCATCTTTGATCGACGAGCAGGTTCACTAGAGGTATACTCGGGACAAAGTGTTGTCTATTTACCCACACATGTAATGTGTTTCCAATTAATACAATTATAGCATGGATAATAAACGATTATCATGAACAAGGAAATACAATAACAAAACACTTTATTTTTAGCCTCTAGGGCATATTTCCAATAGTCTCCCACATGCACTAGAGTCAATAATCTAGTTCACATCACTATGTGATTTACATTGTAATGAATCGAACACCCATGCAGTTCTGGTGTTGATCATGTTTAGCCCTTGGAAGAGGTTTAGTCAATGGGTCTGCAACATTCAGATCCGTGTGCACTTTGCAAATATTTATGTCCTTCTCCTCGATGTAATCGCGGATGGAGTTGAAGCGTCGCTTTATGTGTCTGGTCCTCTTGTGAAACCTTGGTTCCTTGGCCAGAGCAATGGCACCAGTGTTGTCACAGAACAGGCTCATTGGATTCAGTGCACTTGGCACTACTCCAAGATCTGTCATGAACTGCTTCATCCAGACACCTTCCTTCGCCGCCTCCGAGGCTGTGATGTACTCCGCTTCGCATGTAGAATCGGCTACCACGCTTTGCTTGGAACTGCACCAGCTTACCGCTCCCCCATTGAGAATAAATACGTACCCGGTTTGTGACTTAGAGTCATCCGGATCAGTGTCAAAGCTTGCATCGACGTAACCCTTTACGACGAGCTCTTCATCACCTCCATAAATGAGAAACATTTCCTTAGTTTCAGATACTTAAGGATATTCTTGACCACTGCCCAGTGTTCCATTCTAGGATCACTTTGAAACCTTCTGGCCATACTTATGGCAAGGCTGACATCGGGTCCTGTGCACAGCATTGCATACATGATAGAGCCTATGGCTGAAGCATAGGGCATGACACTCATATTTTCTCTATCTTCTGCAGTCACTGGGCATTGAGTCTTACTCAACTTCACACCTTGTAACACAGGCAAGAACCCCTTCTTGGACTGATCCATTCTGAACTTCTTGAAAACTTTATCAAGGTATGTCCTCTGTGAAAGTGCTATTAAGCATGTCGATCTATCTCTATAGATCTTAATGCCTAATATGAAAGCAGCTTCTCCTAGGTCCTTCATTGAAAAACTCTCGTTCAAATATTCCTTCACACTTTCCAGTATTTCTATATTGTTTCCAATCAGCAATATGTCATCCACATATAATATTAGAAATGTTGTAGAGCTCCCACTCACTTTCTTGTAAATACAAGCTTCTCCACAAACTTGTGTATCAAACGCTTTGATCACCTCATCAAAGCGCTTATTCCAACTCCGAGATGCTTGCGCCAGCCCATAAATGGATCACTGGAGTTTGCAAACTTTGTCAGGATTCTCTGGATCGACAAAACCTTCCGGTTGCATCATATACAACTCTTCCTCAAGGAAATTGTTGAGGAACGTCGTTTTGACATACATCTGCCAAATTTCATAATCGAAATAAGAAGCCATTGCCAACATGATTCTGACAGACTTAAGCATCACTACGGGTGAGAATGTCTCATCGTAGTCAACTCCTTGAACTTGTGAAAAACCCTTTGCCACAAGTCGAGCTTTATAGACGGTGGCATTACCGTCTGCGTCTGTCTTCTTCTTAAAGATCCATTTGTTCTGAATGGCCTTTCGCCCTTTAGGTAATACTTCCAAAGTCCATACTTTGTTTTCATACATGGATCCCATCTTGGATTTCATGGCCTCTAACCATTTCTCTGAATCCTGGCCCATCATCGCTCCTCCATAGCTCGTAGGTTCATTGTTGTCCAACAACATGACCTCCAAGACAGGGTTGCCGTACCACTTAGGAGTAGTACGCGCCCTTGTCGACCTACGAGGTTCAATAGTAGCTTGATCTGAAGCTTCATGATCATCATCATTAACTTCTTCTTCTACCGTCGTAGGTTCCACAGAAACATCTTTTTGTGTTGCGCTACTTTCTGGTTGAAGTAAAGGTTCAATAACCTCATCAAGCACTATTTTCCTCCCACTCAATTATTTCGAGAGAAACTCTTTCTCAAGAAATGTGCCGTTCTTAGCGACAAACACTTTGCCTTCGGATCTGAGATAGAAGGGATACCCGACTGTCTCCTTCGGGTATCCTATGAAGACGCATTTCTCCACTTTGGGTTCCACCTTTTGAGGCTGAAGCTTTTTGACATAAGCATCACATCCCCAAAATTTAAGAAATGACAATTTTGGCCTCTTGCCAAACCATAGTTCATATGGCGTCATCTCAACGGATTTTGATGGTGCCCTATTTAAAGTGAATGCAGCTGTCTCTAATGCATAACCCCAAAACGATAGTGGCAAATCACCAAGAGACGTCATAGAACGCACCATATATAATAAGGTTCGATTACGACGTTCGAACACACCATTACGCTATGGTGTTCCCGGCGGTGTCAACTGTGAAACAATTCCACACTGTCTTAAGTGACTGCCAAACTCATAACTCAAATATTCACCTCCTCGATCAGATCGCAGGAATTTAATCTTCTTGTTACGATGATTCCCAACTTCACTCTGAAATTGCTTGAACTTTTCAAATGTTTCAGACTTGTGTTTCATTAAGTAAATATATCCATATCGACTTAAGTCGTCAGTGAAGGTGAGAAAATAACGATATCCACCACGCGCTGTAACATTCATTGGACCGCACACATTAGTATGTATGATTTCCAATAAGTCACTCGCCCGTTCCATTGTTCCAGAGAACGGCGTTTTAGTCATCTTACCCATGAGGCATGGTTCACATGTGTCAAGTGATTCAAAATCAAGTGACTCCAAAAGTCCATCAGCATGGAGCTTCCTCATGCGTTTTGCACCAATATGACCTAAATGGCAGTGCCACAAGAAAGTGGTACTATCATTATCAACTCTACATCTTTTGGCATCAATGTTATGAACATATGTGTCATCACTATCAAGATTCAATATGAATAAACCCCTCACATTGGGTGCATGACTGTAAAAGATATTACTCATATAAATAGAACAACATTTATTCTCTAATTTAAATGAGTAACCATCTTGCAATAAACAAGATCCAGATATAATGTTCATGCTTAACGCAGGCACTAAATAACAATTATTCAGGTTCATCACTAATCCCGATGGTAATCGAAGAGAGAGCGTGCCGACGGCGATCACATCAACCTTGGAGCCATTTCCCACGCGCATCGTCACTTCATACTTTGCTAGCCTTCGTCTATTCCGTAGTTCCTGCTTTGAGTTGCAAATGTCAGCAACCGAACCGGTATCAAATACCCAGGCACTACAACGAGAGCTAGTAAGGTACACATCAATAACATGTATATCATATATACCTTGTTTGTCGTTGGCCGCCTTCTTGTCAGCCAGGTACTTGGGGCAGTTCCGCTTCTAGTGACCAGTTCCCTTGCAATGAAAGCACTCAGTTTCTGGCTTAGGTCCATGCTTGGGCTTCTTTATAGGAGTAGCAACTGCTTTGCCATCCTTCTTGGTTTTACCCTTCTTGCCCTTGCCCTTGCCATTCTTCTTGAAACTGGTGATTTTATTGACCATCAACACTTGATGTTCTTTCTGGATTTCAGACTCAGCGACTTTTAGCATCGCAAACAGCTCGGCGACTGACTTGTTCATCCCGTGCATGTTATAGTTCATCACAAAGCTCTTGTAACTAGGTGGCAGTGATTGAAGAACTCTGTCAGCAATCGCCTCTGGCGGAAGGGCAACTCCTAACTCCGCTAGATGAGTCGAATACCCAGACATTCTGAGTATATGTTCACTGATAGACCCGTTCTCCTCCATCTTGCAAGAATAGAACTTATCGGAGGTCTCATACCTATCAATTCGGGCATTCTTCTGAAAGATAAACTTCAACTCCTGGAACATCTCATATGCTCCATGACGTTCACAACGTCTTTGAAGTCCCGGTTCTAAGCCATACAACATTGCACATTGAACTATTGAGTAATCTCCAGAACGTGCCTCCCAAGCGTTCTTAACGTCTTCGGAGGTCATGTCTTCTGGTTGGTCACCAAGCGGTGCATCAAGGACATATGATTTTTGGGAAGCCGTGAGGATAATCCTCAGATTACGAGCCCAGTCAACAAAGTTCTTCCATCATCTTTCAACTTAGCTTTCTCTAGGAACGCATTAAAATTCAGGGGTGCTACTGCGCGATCCATTGATCTACCGCATAAATATGCAAAGGTTACTTAGACTATTGTTCAAGATAATGAGTTTAGTTAATCAAATTACTAAAGCTCCCACTCAAATTGACATCCCTCAGGTCATCTGAGTGTCACATGATCCAAATTCACCAACTCAAGTCCGATCATCACGTGAGTTGAGGTGGTTTCAATGGTGAACATCATTATGTTGATCATATCTACTATATGACTCATGTTCGACCTTTCGGTCTCTTGTGTTCTGAGGACATGTCTGTACATGCTAGGCTCGTCAAGTTTAACCGGAGTGTTCTGCACGTGCAACACTGGCTTGCACCTGTTGTATGTGAATGTAGAGTCTATCACGCCCGATCATCATGTGGTGTCTTGACACGACGAACTTTCGCAACGGTGCACACTCGGGGAGAGCACAATTCAAATTGAAATTTAAGTGAGGGATCACCTTATAATGCTACCGTCGTCCTAAGCAAAACAAGGTGCATAAAAGGATTAACATCACATGCAATTCATAAGTGACATGATATGGCCATGAACTTGTGCTTTTGATCTCCATCTGGAAAGCACCGGCATGATCTCCATCGTCACCGGCATGACACCATGATCTTCATCATCTTGATCTCCATCAACGTGTCGCCAACGGGTTTGTCGCGCCCAACTTGCTTCTACTACTATTGCTACCATTTAGCGATAAATTAAAGCATTACATAGTGCTTAATGATTGACACGCATGTCATACAATAATTAAAGACAACCCTATGGCTCCTACCGGTTGCCGTACTCATCGACATGCAAGTCGTGATAATCTATACATCACATGATCATCTCATACATCACATATATCACATCATGCAATTGGCCATATCACATCACAACATACCCTGCAAAAACAAGTTAGACGTCCTCTAATTGTTGTTGCATGTTTTATGTGGCTGCTACGGGTATTTAGCAAGAACAATTCTCATCTATGCAAAAACCACAACGGCGATACACTAGTTGGTTTTCAACCTTCTCAAGGACCAGATTTGTCGAATCCGATCCAACTAAAGTGAGAGAAACTGGCACCCGCAAGCCATCTATGCAACAAGTTGCGGTTGAGGGAACCGGTCTCTCGTAAGCGTACGAGTAATGTTGGTCCGGGCCGCTTCATCTCACAATACCGCTGAACCAAAACACGACCAAGGGAGGAAGAAATCTAAGCATCAACGCCCACAAACTCTTCGTGTTCTACTCGAGATCTCATCTACAGATAGACCTAGCTCATGATGCCACTGTTGGGGAACGTTGCATGGGAAACAAAAAAAATCCCTACGTTCATGCAAGACCTATCCATGGTGATGAGCATCTACGAGAGGGAGAGTGGATCTACGTACCCTTGTAGATCGCTAAGCGGGAAGCGTTAAGAAACGTGGTTGCTGTAGTCGAACATCTTTGCGATCCAAATCGCTGAGCGTCCCGTGATCCAATCACGATCCGTCCCGATCAAGCACCGAACGGACGGCACCTCCGCGTTCAGCACACGTATAGCTTGATGACGATCTCCGCCTTATTGATCTAGCAAGAGGGAGCGGAGAGGAAGAATATTTCTCTAGCAGCATGACGGCGCTCTAGCGATGGCGGTGGAGCTATTCCGGCAGGGCTTCGCCTAAGCACGGCAGAAATCCGATCTAGAGGAGAAACTATGCATTGGAGGAAC
This sequence comes from Hordeum marinum, assembly GCA_022496015.1. NCBI lineage: Eukaryota > Viridiplantae > Streptophyta > Magnoliopsida > Poales > Poaceae > Hordeum > Hordeum marinum. The sequence goes on along the minus strand of CM039677.1, from coordinate 381,086,729 downwards.
GGGTAGCACCTGGTTGAAATTCTAGTGGAAAAACCCTAAAACCTCTAGTATATGTAAGAGGGAGGGAGGAGAGGCCTTGGCGCAAGGGCCAAGACTCCTTGGTTCGACCGAAATGGGGAGGAGAGGAGGACTCCTCCTCCAATCCTAGTAGGACTAGGATTCCTCGTTTTTTGCCTTTTTCCACCTTTTTCCCTTTGGGATTTTCTTCCCTAGCCGCATGGGCCTTCTGTGGGACTTCCACGAGCCCACTAAGGGCTGGTGTTCACTCTCCCACAGCCCATGAAGCCTCTTGGGTCAAAATACCCCTCCCGGTGGTCTCCCGGTACACTACCGGCACTCCCGGTACACCACCGATGAGCCCGAAACTTTTCCCGCGACCAAAGCAGGACTTCCTATATATGAATATTTACCTCCGGACCATTCCATATCTCCTCGTGACGTCTGGGATCTCATCCGGGACTCCAAACAACCTACGGTCACCACCATACATAACTCTATACTACCAAAATGTCACCAAACCTTAAGTGTGCAGACCCTAGGGGTTTGAGAACTATGTAGACATGACCGAGACACCTCTACGGTCAATAACCAATAGCGGGACCTGGATGCCCATATTGGTTCCTACATATTCTACGAAGATCTTTATCGGTCGAACCTCTATGTCAAGGATTCGGTTAATCCCGTATGATGTTCCCTTTGTTCTTTGGTATGTTACTTGCCCGAGATTCGATTGTTGGTATCTCCATACCTAGTTCAACCTTGTTACCGGCAAGTCTCTTTACTCGTTCCATAATACAAGATCCCGTGACTGAAACTTTGTCACATTGCTTGCAAGGCTTATTGTGATGTTGTTTTACCGAGTGGGCCCTAAGATACCTCTTCGTCACACGGAGTAACAAATCCCGGTCTTGATCCATGCCAACTCAACAGACACCCTCGGAGATACTTGTAGAGCACCTTTATAGTCACCCAGTTATGTTGCGACGTTTGATATGCACAAGGCACTCCTTCGGTGTCCGTGAGTTACATGATCTCATGGTCATAGGAACATATACTTGACATGCAGAAAACAGTAGCAATAAACTGACACGATCATATGCTACGTTTGTAGTTTGGGTCTTGTCCATCACATCATTCTCCTAATGATGTGATCCCATTATCAAATGACATCACATGTCAATGGCTAGGAAACCTTGACCATCTTTGATCAACGAGCTAGTTCACTAGAGGTATGCCAGGGACAAAGTGTTGTCTATTTACCCACACATGTAATGTGTTTACAATTAATACAATTATAGCATGGATAATAAATGATTATCATGAACAAGGAAATACAATAATAAACACTTTATTTATTGCCTCTAGGGCATATTTCCAACACTCGCATGGGGTGAGTTGACAGCTCGCTGCACCCCTAGTAGAGCGGCAGTCTGCATATAGGCAGGTATAACTCGGCCTTGCAGTGGCTGAAGAGCCTATCAAGAGGGTGTGTAACCTAAACCCGGTGGGTTGGAAGCCCCCAAATGACCTTGTTGACGGAGTCAACTTTTGGGTATATAACCCGCCTGACTTTGGTTTAAGAGCCGATCAATAGGGTCTGATAAGCTAAACCCGCGGGTTGGAAGCCCCCTAGATGACCTTGTTGGCGGAGTCAACTTTTGGGTACCATCTTTTAAGTCACCATCTTGTAAGCCGCCATCTTGTATGAAGAAACAGTAGAAGCCTCCAAGTGACATTATGATGATCCAATAAATCCGGGCACCCATGTTTGAACGGTGTATCTTGGCGGTTCATCCTCTTGGGCAACTTTTTAATTCTTCCCCTAATAATGTGGTAGCCCACAAGATTGGGTTAACTTTTGCAACAACCCAGGGTTCTCATTGAAAACGACCAAATATGTCGAACCATGTATGTAGCCCCCGAGTCTTAAGTTGACTCGAAGAGGCAGCTTGAGAATCTCCACTGAAGGTTGAGGTTGACCGTGACAGGTTATAGATGATCCCGTATGAGTTGTTTCAATAATTCGGCTAATGGTTCGTTCCGGCTAATTTGTTGAAGTGAACCAAACTATAGGGGCAGCGACTTATGTGCCTGTTCGTTGGGCGGCTCGTACCGACGACCACCGCACTAATATGTTGATGTAGATCATACTATGGGTGGCGTTTTGCGCGTGTCCGTTGGGCGGCTCATACCGACGAGCACTGCACCGATTGTTGATGTAGATCAGAATGTGGGCGGCGTCTTGCGCTTGCCCATTGGGCGGCTCATATAGGTGAGCCCGGCACTATTATGCCAATATAGATTGGACCGCAGGATGGTGATTTAGAACCGTCTGTTGGGCGGCCTGTACTGGTGTATGCAGCCACTGCCGTGTTGATGTAGACATAGAAACTAGCCACGGCATTGTAAGCCGGTGTTGTTGTGAAAGACGCCACGACATTGTAAGCCGGCACGGATGGTGAGAGACGGCCACGACATTGTAAGCTGGCACGGATGGCGAGTTGGCCGTGGCGTTGTTGGTGAAAACCATATCGCGGATTCGGTGGCTTGCCGTACCCATTGGGCGGCTCCTACTGGCGGGTGAATGCGCACGGTATCGGCGAGTTGATGTAGACCATCTGCGGGGGCGGCGACTCACGCGCATCCAGCGAGCAACACGCCTCCGATGAGCACCAGTACAAAACGATGTTTTCGTGTGCTCCATCTCTACGGTACAATGCCACTTGAATAAATGTCCTATGTAAAAAAATATTACAGTCCAAAGCGATGTCTTCAAAGAAATTAACATGTACTCAAAATAAGTAAAAAAGATAGGACCTGATTTATTTTTTGTTTCCGGATGGATACGGATATGGGTAATCTTTTGAAAATCTGCCATCACTTCATGCCACTGTAAATATGAAGTCATGGGTGCAGAGAAAATATGCATCCCAAATACGGGTACCAATACTTAGGTATTATCCATCCGTCGTCATGCACAGAGCTTTTTGTACACCATTGCGGTTCACACAATATCCGTACGTGTCTGCTGATAGCATGAAGGAGAATACACATCGAGGGCAGGTCGACCACGGCGGCGACCACTCCGCGCCCGGGGCGAGTCTGGCTTGAACACACAATAGTGCGGCGGTCACGGCGGCTCGAGGCATGGGCGGAGTCGGCGGATGCGGGCTGGCAGAGAGGTGTGTGGTGGCAAAAGCAGGCGTAGCCAATGCGGAGAGGCGGCCACGATGCAGCGGCTGGGCGTGGGAGAGCCGGAGGCCGTTGCGGCTCGGAGGCGACGAGCGTGGCAAGCCGGTGGACTGGCAGGCGGGTCGGCGGCAGGCTAGCAAGAGCAGCGGCGCGGTGGAGCCGGTAGAAGTTACGGCGCGCGGCGGCACGACGGGTGCGGCCAGGCAGTGGCCGGCGGGTGCGCTAAGCCGGCAGGGGGCTCATTCGCATGTAAGTAGTAGCCGGCCGGAGGCCAGGCAGGGCCAGCGCGGACTGGCTCAAAGAGTTGATGGCGGAGGAGACTTGGAGATGAGGTCACAAGGGCCGGTTCAAGGAGGCCGATGACGGCTCGTGGCCTACGCTGGCAAAGGCGGCTCAAGGCTGAGGTGGCTCGGAAGCGATCCGAAGGCACGACGACCACTGCAGCGGCGGAGTCCGGACCGGCGGTTGACGCGTTTGAAAGGGCAGCATCGGAGCCGCAACGGGAGGCTCAGGTGCGAGGTGGGCCGGTTGGGCCCGGGCACGCGCAAGGCCAAGGCAGAGGCAGGTGAGCCAGAGGGCGTGGCAGCGGAGGCAGGCCAGCACAGAGGCTGATGCGGTGAAGGCGGCCGGCGCGTGAAGGCGAGCTGGCGAGGCGCGGATGTGGTGCAGCGGTGTGGTGGCTTAGCAGCAGCAAGGGTGACGCCATGCTGGAAAGGTGAGCCACGGGGGCGGGCGCAGGCAGGAGCAGCGGCTTAGTGATGGCCGGCTCGAGACAAGGGTGAGGTGAAGTGGCCACATACACGAGGCGGCCGGTGCGGCAGGTCAAATAGGCGAGGCGGATGATGACGCTGGGGATAACCATGCGGGGTCTGGAGAGCAGCAGGGGCATGGAGGTCGACCGATGTTTTTCTATCTTCCCATGAGGTGGAGTTGAACCAGCCATGGCGAGGTAGAGCGGCCGGCTCACGGCAGAGGCTGAAGCCTTGGCATCGGCTTGGCCACGGTGACGATGTGGCACGACACAGATGTCGCAGTGGTGAGGCGCAGCAGCTATGGCGATGTGGAGCAGCACGTGTGAGCGGAGACGGGAGCTGCCCGACGTGCGGGGGCAAGGCACGGCGACGGCCGAGCCGGTCGGTACACGATCGCGGGCGAGTGGAGTTGGCGGGCGGTTGCTACAGAGGTGGAGACGAAGTCGTGTGCGCGGATAGGTGAGGCGAGGTGAGGTCAACTCGGCGCAAGCCAAATCCGTTGGAGTCGGTAGTGTGGAGTCCGGGTCTGTATCTTCTTTTGGGTCATGGATTCTTCCTCTCTCTCTCTTTTTCTTTGACTGATACAACCACAGCGTGCTCACGCATGTCCTCTTGGTGACATGCAAACTTCGGCCTCTGGCCATGTCGGCGGCTTCGTCTTATGCTTGGTGATGCGGAGTAGTACTAGCAGATATGGTTGACGGACCTTGGCGACTTGCTATGATTTTGACTGCTTGCCAGGAGCACATCATGCCGCAAAAAACTTTGTCATACTCCTATCAGTTTTTGTGACTTGATCTCTTGGCTGACTGGTCTCGAGGCTCATGCAGATCCTCTCAAAACGGCTCTTCTTCATCCAGAAAATTGCGAACTTGTCGATCCCTAGGAGAGATCCCTTCAAGAACACAACATCACCATGTGCGGCCCCATGGTGGGCGCCAACTGTCGTGGATTCGTCACGGCAGATGTCCGGGTGAACAGACTTAGGTTCGGGGTGGAAGCGCAACTATGTGGCGGCTTGAAGGGGTTGGTCAAAATCGAGAGACACGAGTTTACCCAGGTTCGGCCCCTCGAGATGAGGTAAAAGCCTACGTCCTACTTGTCTTGTATTGATGATGATGACGATGATCCCGGTTACAAGGGTGTTGTCTTGCTACCTCTAATCTTGAGTGTCTCTAATCTGTCTATCTCTCATGACTTGTCTCTCTAAGACCTGTCTATTGAGACGTCTAAAAACCTGACCCTCGCGGGGTGACCCGCTCCTCCTTATATAAGTTGAAGGGGCGGCTTACATGTAGAGTCTAAGTCGGATTGAGACTTAACTTATTACGACTTCCTATTGTGGGCTTCTTGTCATGGGCTTCTAAGTCCTGGGCTTCTTATCTCAGACGGGCGGCTTACACGGGGTGGCTTACAACCGGACAGCTTAGAACCAGGCAGCTTAGAAACGGGCGGCTTACACTGGACAGCTTAGAACCGGGCAGCTTAGAACTAGGTGGCTTAGAACCAGGCAGCTTAGAACCGGGCGACTTACACCGGACAACTTAGAACCGGGCGGCTTACACCATACGGCTTACAAGCAGGGCTTATCTTCAAGACTCATCTTTAGGGACTCATCTTCAGGGACTCGTCTCTGGGACTTTAACTTTCAGCCGGATCATAACTGTCACCGGGTTATAACTGTCTCCCGGGTCATACCGCGGGGTATATCCCCGACAGTGTTCAAACCCGGCGACCTTGTATGGATACATCTCCGGAAGGAACACTTTCCAAATGAGCGCAAGTCCAAGATCCCACCTCGTGACGATGGCACATTCAAGGTGCTGGAGCGCTATAACAACAATGCCTACAAGATCGACATCCCGCACGACAAGTACAACATGAGGGACACCTTCAACGTCGCGGACCTCTCCCATTTCCATGGTGATGAAGATCTTGATCCGAAGTCAGATCCCTCTCAAGGGGGGAGATGATGCGGAGCATCCCATGAGCACCACCATGGACCCGTCATCAACTCCTCACGCTCCAAGTGGCCCATTGACGAGAGCACGTGCACGATCCATTACAAACGAGGTGACCTCACTACTTTATGATTCTCCCTTCGATACTTCCGGAACGTGGATGCTACCTCAAGCGGAGACACTTTGTGTGCTCTGGTATCAAGAAGGAGGAAGGGAGCAAGAAGAACTCCAAGAGAAAAGAGAAGGACAAGCCCTGGCCCAGGAATTAGGGGTTCAACCGGCGCACAACCAGCCAACCACCGCTACAACGGTTCAACCGGCCAACCACCGCCAACAACCGCTACCACCGGGCCAAAATTTTCTTCCCGTGCGGTTCAAGACCGGTACCACCCCGGTTGTACCAGTTCATGCCTAATAACCGGTACAACCGGTCCTACCTCCGGTACAACCGGCCTGCCTGCGCGCATGCACGGGCCCAAGGCTCATGTATTCCCCTCTCACTTACCCTTTCGTGACTAGTACTATATATACTCCATCCCCTCAACGTTTCTAGGGTTAGCTAATGTTTTGAGAAGAGCTTAGCACCATTACTTGCCCTCTCTTGAGGAGATGACCTCCTTGTGGAGAAGATCCAAGTGATGCCAAGGCCCCTCTAGAGGGAAGATCCCTAGTGAATTCAAGGCCCCTCCTTCCAGAGTGGGAGATATCGTACCGTTACTTGTACCGTTGCTTGACTTGTGGATCTCGTTCCTTGTGTGTTTTCGTGAATCTAGTGGATGTGTAGTCGTGTATGCCCTTGTGTTCCTTCTTGTTCTTCCCCGTATTCTTCGTGTTCTCCGTGAATTCCCCTCCAAATCGTGAAAGATCGACACACACGGGCTTGCCCCGTATCACTCCCTCTCAAACGAAGTCTTTAAGAGCACATGCTAAAACTTCTTGTTAGTTTGTAACTTTCTTCTCTCTCTTTCAACTTAGCAAAAAATAATATTTAAAGTCTTACATTCCACCTGTGTCACCTTATCGTAATTGCTCTAATATCCTCATGCACATGTTTGTGCTGCATTGTGTTGCATCTTTCTGATGCATGTTTTATAATGCATTGCATTGCATCTTTTTTATGCATGTTTTATAATGCATTGCATTGTATCTTTTTGTACCGAGCTGCATTATCAGAGCATCCCCAACAACAACCCTAAAATAGAATAGTTGTCTCAAAATGTTTTTAGGGCATTTGCACCACAAAACCTTGCTCCCAGTATTGTTATATATGTAAATTTATGTACTTCCGTTTTGAGGCAAACAAAAAACCACCCCTGGTGCTGCAAAATTGCAGCACGTGCACGACAGCTGCAAAACCAAAACCACAGTCCTACGCATGCCAACCACCATTCGGAAACTCCACATGTGCATCCACTTCCCCTCCCGCATTACCGCCTCCAAGAATCTAGCTGCTTCCTGCCACCACAACCACTAATGCACCACCCCTTCGGCCCTTTGGCCATCTGCACCGCCACACCCTAACGCAACCGCATGCAACCACCTTCCCTCTGGTGCCCTCACCACCATTGAATCTGGACACCATCAACTACATAGCCTCCTTCCGCCCATCCGGTTGTCGGCATCGTCGCCTCCCTCAAGCGTGTTCACCTCCATCAAATCCGGTCACCATCGTACCTCTCACAACCAAATCAACTAGCAGTCAACCCGCCACACCACCTCCTCATATAAATCGGCTGCAACCATGTAGTGAACCTATTTATGCCGCCATGCTGCAAGCCAAGGAGGAAGGTCGGCTTCCACGGCGTTCAACTACGGAAGTTCGGTCAATACGCTACCGAGCTCACCTATGACAGGCAACGCCATTGGCTCGGGATCTCCAACAACACGGACATTGCTGGGCATGCATTCGACGTCATCCGTTGGTGGCTTGGGCGGCTGAAACGTGAGATGAAATTTCCAAAAGTTGAATCCAAGGAGGTGTTAGAGTTCATTGGTCATGATGTGGAGATTGTGACCCATGCGGATAAGAGGGGTGCTCGTATCATCTTGGAGTAGTGTGACAACTATGAGATCGCCAATGCCGCTATGGAGAGGTTTGTCGTGGAAAACCCACACCTCATGCAGATGGAGTACCGAGTTCTCGACGCAGCTCAACAAGCCGGTGAAGGAGATGAAGCAGGTGGACAAGGTCCCCTCGTCAAGGGTGGTCAAGGTCGAGTTGAACAACAAGGTGAACGATGATAGTGATGACGACAGCGAGGAGGAGGACTTTGATTGGGACAATCTTAGTTAACAAGTAGTTCTCTATAGTTTAACTCTGCATGCTTGTAGTCAAACTACATTAAGTTTGCATTTTTTTGAAAATAATGTTGAACCCCGGCCTCTGCATCGAGTAATGCACACAGTCATATTATGAATTTATTTAATAATGTCATAAAAGATAAAACATCAATCCTTCTGAATCCACCTTCTAGGCGACAAAAGTCACTCCACCAACAAACTTGATGATAATGGTAATCATGATCAGGGCCGCTTGGCATGACCTCACCCCTACACATGTCATCTAAAATCGGAGCATTGGTCCAACAGTAGCACATATCGCATATGAACACTCTAGAACTTCCCTCCACTATCTTTCACGAACCCATCTTTTGTGCGCAGATCAATGAATGACCTTGTCCAGACTGTCGTCGACGCCAAACATCGCCATCGCCCTGCGCTCTTCCATCATCAAGAGTCCACCACTGAGACTAGGCTACACCATGCTGCCAAGACATGCAGCCTTTGACTTAGAAGAACACGTCGCACCACCTCAAAACCCCTCTAGCCAGCACATGATCAAAAAATGATGCCCTGGGAGGGAAAATAGCACCACACATATCCATCATTAGACTAGGGAGACCTAGATCTAGGGTGTCCCCATAGTAGCGTGGGCAGGGAGACGACAGCTGCAAAAACAATGCCTCCTACCTAGATCTAGTGAAACCACCATCGCCGGCCATGATCGAAGTTGTCACGGTTTTCACCGGCAACCGCACCTCCCTGACCCCACAAATAGGCTCTGATCCAAAATCCCCCAAGGGTTGCGGATCTCCCGTGCCAAGCACTGTCAATGTCAGAGAAAGCTACGGGGGACACACGCCTCCAACAATGAATACATGTATGGGAACCCTTGATCCATCGCCTCCAGGCACCACCACATGAAGCCACCTCCCGGAAAATCATCCGTCAGAGGGGACGCCACCGCCACCTTGTCAAGAGAGGTTGCTCAGGGGGTCTTGCGTCATAGATCTCCGTCGAGTCCGCTATCCCATGCTGTCACCAGATCAACTTTGTGCATCCGGGTGTACCAACCGTAGTAGGAAGATCTCACGTTGTCGTACACCACCCCTGTAGGCAGCTGCACCACGCCCGCGACACGCGAGATCACCACCGCCCCCTTCACTAGCGGCACACGGGCTTTCCTGACAGCCACCTCTAGGGCGACTGTTGGAAATATGTCCTAGAGGCAATAATAAATTATTTATTATCATATTTCCTTGTTCATGATAATCGTTTATTATCCATGCTATAATTGTATCGATCGGAGACTTAGCTACATGTGTGGATACATAGACAACACCATGTCCCTAGTATGCCTCTAAATAGACTAGCTCGTTGATCAAAGATGGCTATGGTTTCCTAGTCATGGACATGAGATGTCATTTGGTAATGGGATCACATCATTAGGAGAATGATGTGATGGACAAGACCCAAACTACAAACATAGCATATGATCGTGTCAGTTTATTGCTACTGTTTTCTGCATGTCAAGTATATGTTCCTATGACCATGAGATCATGTAACTCACGGACACCGAAGGAGTGCCTTGTGCGTATCAAACGTCGCAACATAACTGGGTGATTATAAAGGTGCTCTACAAGTATCTCCGAGGGTGTCTTTTGAGTTGGCATGGATCAAGACCGGGATTTGTTACTCCGTGTGACGAAGAGGTATCTTAGGGCCCACTCAGTAAAACAACATCACAATAAGCCTTGCAAGCAATGTGACAAAGTTTCAGTCACGGGATCTTGTATTATGGAACGAGTAAAGAGACTTGCCGGTAACAAGGTTGAACTAGGTATGGAGATACCAACAATCGAATCTCGGGCAAGTAACATACCAAAGAACAAAGGGAACATCATACGGGATTAACTGAATCCTTGACATAGAGGTTCGACCGATAAAGATCTTCGTAGAATATGTAGGAACCAATATGGGCATCCAGGTCCCGCTATTGTTTATTGGCCGTAGAGGTGTCTCGGTCATGTCTACATAGTTCTCGAACCCGCAGGGTCTGCACACTTAAGGTTCGATGACGTTTCGGTAGTATAGAGTTATGTGTGGTGGTGACCAAAGGTTGTTCAGAGTCCCGGATGAGATCCCGGATGTCATGAGGAGCTCCGGAATGGTCCGGAGGTAAAGATTCATATATAGGATGTCCTGTTTTGGTCGCCGGAAAAGTTTTGGGCTAATCGGTAGTGTACCGGGAGTGTCGGTAGTGTACCGGGAGACCACCGGGAGGGGTATTTCGACCCAAGAGGCTTCATGGGCTGTGGGAGAATAAATACCAGCCTTTTGTGGGCTGGTGGAAGTCCCACACAAGGCCCATGCAGCAAGGGAAGAAAAGCCCAAAGGGAAAAAGGTGGAAAAAGGCCAAAAAGGAGGAATCCTAGTCCTACTAGGATTGGAAGAGTCCTCCTCTCCTCCCCACTTTGGATGAACCAAGGAGGCTTGGCCCTTGCGCCAAGTCCTCCCCTCCCTCCCTATTATATATACTGGAGGTTTTAGGGTTTTTGCACAGAATTTTTAGCCACGTGCTGCCCTTTCCTCGAGTGCAAAGTTTCTCCTCTAGATCGGATTTCTGCAGTGCTTAGGCGAAGCCCTACCGGAATAGCTCCACCACCATCGCCAAAGCATCGTCATGCTGCCGGAGAACTCTTCTACCTCTCCGCTCCCTCTTGCTGGATCAAGAAGGCAGAGATCGTCATCAAGCTGTACGTGTGCTGAACGCGGAGGTGCCGTTCGTTCGGCGCTAGATCGGAAGGACCGTGATCAAGATCGCAAGACAGATCGTGATGAGATCGCGGGACAGATCGTGATGAGTTCGCGGGACAGATCGTGATGAGTTCACCGGACGGATCGTGATGAGATCATGGGACGGATCGTGATGAGTTCGCGGGACGGATCGTGATTGGATCGCGGGACGGATCGTGATGAGATCGCGAGATGCTCGGTGATTTGGATCGCGAAGACGTTCGACTACACCAACCGTGTTTCTTAATGCTTCCCGCTTAGCGATCTACAAGGGTATGTAGATCCACTCTCCCTCTCGTAGCTGCTCATCACCATGGATAGGTCTTGCGTGAACGTAGGAATTTTTTTGTTTCCCATGCAACGTTCCCCAACAGTGGTATCAGAGCTAGGTCTATGTGTAGATGAGATCTCCAGTAGAACACAAAGAGTTTGTGGGTGTTGATGCTTAGATTGCTTCCTCCCATGGTCGTGTTTTGGTTCAGCAGTATTGTGAGATGAAGTGGCCCGGACCAACATTACTCGTACGCTTACGAGAGACCGGTTCCCTCAACCGCAACTTGTTGCATAGATAGCTTGCGGGTGCCAGTTTCTCTCACTTTAGTTGGATCGGATTCGACAAAGGCGGTCCTTGAGAAGGTTTAAAAGCAACTAGTGTATCACCGTTGTGGTTTTTGCGTAGATGAGAATTGTTCTTGCTAGATACCCGTAGCATCCACGTAAAACATGCAACAAAAATTAGAGGACGTCTTGTTTTTGCAGGGTATGTTGTGATGTGATATGGCCAATTACATGATGTGATATATGTGATGTATGAGATGATCATGTGTTGTATAGATTAGCACGACTTGCATGTTGATGAGTACGGCAACCGGTAGGAGCCATAGGGTTGTCTTTAATTATTGTATGACCTACGTGTCAATCATTAAGCGTTATGTAATGCTTTACTTTATCGGTAAACGGTCGCAATAGTAGTAGAAGCATGATGGGCGCGACAACCCCGATGGCGACACGTTGATGGAGATCAAGATGATTGAGATCATGGTGTCGTGCCGGTGACGATGGAGATCATGCCGGTGCTTTCAAGATGGAGATCAAAAGCACAAGTTCATGGCCATATCATGTCACTTATGATTTGCATGTGATGTTAATCCTTTTATGCACCTTGTTTTTCTTAGGACGACGGTAGCATTATAAGGTGATCCCTCACTTAAATTTCAAGATGAATTGTGTTCTCCCTGACTATGCACCGTTGCGAAAGTTTGTCATGTTGAGACACCACGTGATGATCGGGTGTGATAGACTCTACGTTCACATACAACGGGTGCAAGCCAGTGTTGCGCATGCAGAACACTGGGGTTAAACTTGACGAGCCTAGCATGTACAGACATGGCCTCGGAACACAAGAGACCAAAAGGTCAAACATGAGTCATATAGCAGATATGATCAACATGATGATGTTCACCATTGAAACCACCTCAACTCACGTGATGATCGGACTTGAGTTGGTGAATTTGGATCATGTATCACTCGAATGACCGGAGGGATGTCAATTTGAGTGGGAGTTCTTAAGTAATATTATTAATTGAACTCATTATCATGAACATAGTCAGTAGTGTCTTTGCAAACTGTGTTGTAGATTACTAGCTCACGCTGTAGCTCCCTTGAGTTTTTATATGTTCCTAGAGAAATAGAGTTGAAAGATGATGGTAGTAATATTGTGGATTGGTTCCGTGATCTGAGGATTGTCCTCATTGCTGCATAGAAGGCTTATTCCTTAATGCACCACTCGGTGCGCCAACCCCTCTAGCGTCGTCTGTAGATGTTGTGAACATCTGACAGGCACGTTCTGATGACTACTTGATAGTTTAGTGCGTCATGCATTACGGCTTAGAATTGAGGCTCCGAAACTTTTTGAATGTCACGGAACATATGAGATGTTCTAAGAGCTGAAATTAGGATCTCAGGATCGTGCCCGTGTTGTGAGATATGAGATATCCAACAAGATTCTTTGCCTGCAAGATGAAAGAGAATAGCTCAATCATTGAGCATGTGCTTAGATTGTCTAGGTGCTACAATCGCTTGAATCGAGTGGGAGTTGATCTTCCAGATAAGATAGTGATTGATATAGTTCTCCAAATCACTATCACTAAAGCTACTAGAACTTGGTGATGAACTATAAAATGCCAGGGATAGAAATAATGATCCCTGAGCTATTCGCGATGTTTGACACCGCGAAGGTAGAAATCAAGAAGGAGCGTCAAGTGTTGATGGTTAGTCAAACCACTAGTTTCGAGAAGGGCAATAGCAAGGAGGGAAACTTGATGGATAGCAAGTCAGTTGCTGCTCCAGTGCAACAACCCAAAGTTGAACCCAAACCCGAGACTAAGTGCTTCGATTATGAGGAGAGCGGTCGCTGAAGCGGAACAACCCTAGATACTTGGTAGATAAGAAGGCTGGCAACGTTGACAGAAGTATATTTGATATACGTGTTAATGATGTGTACCTTGCGAGTACTCCTAGTAGCACCTGGGTATTGGATACCGGTTCGGTTGCTAAATGTTAGTAACTCGAAATAAAAGCTACGGAATAAACGGAGAACTAGCTAAGGGCTAAGGGTAAGGTGACGACGTGTGTTGGAAATGTTTCCAAGGTTGATGTGATCAACATCGCAAGCTCTCTCTACCTTCGGGATTAGTGACAAACCTAAATAAATGTTATTTGGTGTTTTGCGTTGAGCATGAAGATGATTACATCGTGTTTATTGCAACATGGTTATTCATTTAAGTTAGAGAATAATGGTTATTTTGTTTACATGAATAATACCTTCAATGGTCATGCACCCAGTGAGAATGGTTTGTTGAATCTTGATCGTAGTAATACACATGTTCATAACATTGATGCCAAAAGATACGAAGTTAATAATGATAGTACCACATACTTGTGGCACTGCCGCTAAATGACATATTGGTATAAAGCGCATGAAGAAACTCCATGCTGATGGATCTTTGGACTCATTCGATTTCGAATCGGTTGAGACATGCGAGCCATGCCTCTTGGGCAAGATGACTAAGGACCCTGTTTCCAGATGGATGGAGCGGACAAGTGATTTATTGGAAATGATACATGTTGATGTATGCAATCCAATGAGTCTTGTAGCGTGCGGTGGATATCGTTATTTTCTTACCTTCACTGATGATTTGAGTAGATATAGTGTATATTTACTTAATGAAACACAAGTCTGAATCATTTGAAAGGTTCAAGCAAATTCAGAGTGAAGTTTAAGATCATCGTGACAAGAAGATAAAAATGTCTATGATATGATCGTGGAGGTAAATATCTGAGTTACGAGTTTGGCATACAACTTTAGACAATGTGAAAGTTGTTTCACAACTCACGCCACCTGGAACACCATAGTGTGATGGTGTGTTCGAAATTCATAGTCGTGCTGTATTGAAAATGGTGCTTGCTATGATGTCTCTTATCGTTTTGCTACTATAATTTGGGGTTATGCATTAGAGACAACTACATTCACTTTAGATAGGGCACCATCTAAATCCGTTGAGATGACACCGTGTGAATTATGGTTTGATAGAAACCTAAGCTGTCATTTCTTAATGTTTGGGGCTGCAACACTTATGTGAAAAAGGTTTTCACCTAATGTGCTCGACCCCAAAGCGGAGAAATGCATCTTCATAGAATACCCTAAAGACAGTTGGGTAAACCTTCTATCTCAGATCCAAGCATAAAGTGTTTGTTGCTAAAACTGGGTCCTTTCTCGAGAAAGAGTTTCTCTCGAAAGAATTGAGTGGGAGGAAGATAGAACTTGATGAGGTTGTTGAACCTTTGTTTCAACGAGAGACTAGCGCAGCACAGGAAGATGTTTCTATGAAGCCTACGTTAGTTGAAGAGGAAGTTAATGATGATGATCATGAAGCTTCGAATCAAGTTACTATCGAACCTCATAGGCCGACAAGGACGTGTACTGCTCCTGAGTGGTATGACAACCCTGTCTTAGAAGTCATGTTATTGGACAACGATGAACCTACGAGCTGTGGAGAAGCGATGATGGGCCGGATTCCGACAAATGGTTAGAGGCCATGAAATCCGAGAAAGGATCCATGTATGAAAACCAAGTATAGACTTTGGTAGACTTGATCGTTGGACGGCAGGTCGTTGAGTACAAATGGATGTTTAAAATGAAGACAGACGCTCATGGTAAATGTCACAATTTGTAAAGCTCGACTTGTTGGAAAGAAGTTTACGACAAGTTCAAGGAGTTGACTGCGATGAGACTTTCTCACTCGTAGCGATGCTAAAGTTTGTTGGAATTATGTTAGCAATCGCTGCATTTTTCAATTATGAAATCTGGCAGATGGATATCAAAACATCGTTTCCTTAACGGTTTACTTGAGGAAAGGTTGTATGTGATACAACCAGAAGGTTTTGTCAGTCCTAAGGATGCTAAAAGGTGTGCAAGCTTCAGTGATTCTTCTATGAACTGAAGCAAGCATCTCGGAGTTGGAATATACATTTTGATGAGGTGATCAAAGTTTTTGAGTCTATACAAAGTTTACGAGAAACTTGTATTTACAATAAAGTGAGTGGGAGCACTATAGAATTTCTGATAAGTATATGTGGATGACATATTGTTGATCGGAAATGATGTAGAATTTCTGGAAAGCATAAACGGTTGTTTGAAAAGAGTTTTTCAAAGGAAGACCTGGATAAAGCTACCAAATTGTTGAGCATCAAGATCTATAGAGATAGATCAAGATTCTTGATGAGACTTTCAATGAGTACATACCTTGACAAGATTTTGAAAGAGTTCAAAATGGATCAGTCAGAGAAAGAGTTCTCGCCTGATTTGTAAGGTATGAAGTTGAGTGAGACTCATAGCTCGACCACGGCAGAAGAAACAGAAAGGACGAATGTTGTCCCCTATGCCTCTATATAGTATGCCATGATGTGTACCACACATGTGTGTGCCTTGCCATGAGTCTGTCAAGGGGTACAAGAGTGATCTAGGAGTGGATCACTAGACAGCGGTCAAGATTATCCTTAGTAACTAAAATTCTAAGGGTATGTTTCTCGATTATGGAGGTGATAAAGAGTTCGTCGTAAGAGTTACGTCGATGCAAGCTTTAGCACCAATCCGGATGACTCGTAGTAGCAATCTGGATACGTGTAGTGCAGCAGCCATTTGGAATAGTACCAAGTGGAGTGTGGTAGCAATGTTTACAGTTTGACATAGAGATTTGCAAAGTACACACGGATCTGAATGTCGCAGACCCGTTGATTATAAGATCTCTCTCACGTGCAAAGCATGATCGAGCCCCAGAACTCATTGGGTGTTAGATTCATAACACCGCGAATCACATGGTGATGTGAACTAGATTATTGACTCTAGTGCAAGTGGGAGACTGTTGGAAATATGCCCTAGAGGCAATAATAAATTAGTTATTATCATATTTCCTTGTTCATGATAATCATTTATTATCCATGCTATAATTGTTTGATCGGAGACTTAGATACATGTGTGGATACATAGACAACACCATGTCCCTAGTATGCCTCTAAATAGACTAGCTCGTTGATCAAAGATGGCTATGGTTTCCTAGTCATGGACATGAGATGTCATTTGGCAACGATATCATATCATTAGGAGAATGATGTGATGGACAAGACCCAAACTACAAAGCTAGCATATGATCGTGTCAGTTTATTGCTATTGTTTTCTGCATGTCAAGGATTTGTTCCTATGACCATGAGATCATGCAACTCACTGACACCGGAGGAGTGCCTTGTGTGTATGAAACGTCGCAACATAACTGGGTGACTATAAAGGTGCTCTACATGTATCTCCGAGGGTGTCTGTTGAGTTGGCATGGATCAAGACTGGGATTTGTTACTCCGTGTGACGGAGAGGTATCTTAGGGCCCACTCGATAATACAACATCACAATAAGCCTTGCAAGCAATGTGACTAAGTGTTGGTCATGGGATCTTGTACTACGCAACGAGTAAAGAGACTTGCCGGTAACGAGGTTGAACTAGGTATGGAGATACTGACGATCGAATCTCGGGCAAGTAACATACCGAAGAACAAAGGGAACATCATACGGGATTAACTGAATCCTTGACATAGAGGTTCGACCGATAAAGATCTTCGTAGAATATGTAGGAACCAATATGGGCATCCATGTCCTGCTATTAGTTATTGACCGTAGAGGTGTCTCGGTCATGTCTACATAGTTCTCGAACCCGCAAGGTCTGCACACTTAAGGTTCGGTGACGTTTTGGTAGTATAGAATGGTGGTGACTGAAGGTTGTTCGGAGTCCTGGATGAGATCCTGGACGTCATGAGGAGATCCGGAATGGTCCGGAGGTAAAGATTCATATATAGGAAGTCCTGTTTTGGTCGCCGGAAAGGTTTTGGGCTAATCGGTAGTGTACCGAGAGTGCCGGTAGCGTACCGGGAGACCACCGGGAGGGGTATTTCGACCCAAGAGGCTTCATGGGCTATGGGAGAATAAATACCAGTCTTTTGTGGGCTGGTGGAAGTCCCACACAAGGCCCATGCGACTAGGGAAGAAAAGCCCAAAGGGGAAAAGGTGGAAAAGGCCAAAAAGGAGGAATCCTAGTCCTACTAGGATTGGAGGAGGAGTCCTCCTCTCCTCCCCACTTCGGCCAAACCAAGGAGGCTTGGCCCTTGCGCCAAGTCCTCTCCTCCCTCCCTCTTATATATACTGGAGGTTTTAGGGTTTTTGCACAGAATTTTTAGCCACGTGTTGCCCGCTCCTCCAGTGCATAGTTTCTCGTCTAGATCGGATTTCTGCGGTGCTTAGGCAAAGCCCTGCCGGTATAGCTCCACCACCATCGCCGGAGCGCCGTCATGCTGCCGGAGAACTCTTCTACCTCTCCGCTCCCTCTTGCTGGATCGAGAAGGCGGAGATCGTCATCAAGTTGTACGTGTGCTGAACGCGGAGGTGTCGTCCGTGGCGCTAGATCGGAAGGACCGTGATCAAGATCGCGAGACGGATCATGATGAGATCGCGGGACAGATCATGATGAGTTCGCGGGACAGATCTTGATGAGTTCGCGGGACGGATCGTGATGAGATCACGGACGGATCATGATGAGTTCGCGGGACGGATCGTGATTGGATCGCAGGATGGATCGTGATGCTCGGCGATTTGGATCGCGAAGACGTTCAACTACACCAACCGCATTTCTTAACGCTTCCAGCTTAGCGATCTACAAGGGTATGTAGATCCACTCTCCCTCTCGTAGATGCTCATCACCATGGATAGGTCTTGCGTGAACGTAGGAAATTTTTTGTTTCCCATGCAACATTCCCCAACAACGACGAGCGGAAAGGGAGGGAGGAGGGGCGACGGCAATGGGGTCTAGGGGTTAGCGCCCATGGTCACCTTGGAGAGGCGAAACGAGGGACACGAGAGACTCGCACGTTCTATTTCCTAACTTTGCATGTTTGTAGTCGAAGTATGTTAGTTTATGTTTAAAACTTTGGATGTTTGGATTGAATTTGCAATGATCCAGTTATTTTGGATGTTTTGAATGCTCCATATTAGAGCAGCTGTTGGAAAACTTTTAGGGCAGTTGTTGAAGAAGAAAAATACTGGTGCCCTAAGAGCATCTACAAGTGTGCTCACTAAATTTGGCCCCTAAAACGCCCTCGGACGTGCTTGCGCATGTCCGCGGGCACTGACCGGTCACTCCTTAATTTGTGTCCTCTAAATCTGTGTATCTCATATACTATACCATATATCTATACTAAGCATGCAACACAAATAGAAAGTACGTAAATCATCGCACTAATTATGAAACGGACATAGTTTCTCGTCGGGCCTTTGCACATTTCGATCACCAAAAGATGACCAACGGATCACCAAAATCTAGTCTAAATAATCCACATACACGACAGACATATTCTAACTAGAGTACTAAATTACTAAAAATTAACTATGGATATGGTGGAGATTCATCACTTCCTCGTCGGGCCTTCACTCTTCCAGTCACCGGCGCAACTGTAGGCGTCCGCGGTAGGTGATGGATTGTCAAAATCGTCATAGGTGGAGTTGTGGTCGTTGCAGTCGCCGTACAAGGAGTCGGAGATGACAATGAGCCCCTTCATCTGATGGACCGCCATGTCCTCCTGCCGCATCAACTTTGCCACTGAGTCGCCTCCGTCGTCTCGAGCCGTGACTGCTTAATGGCAAGCTAGAGCGCCTTCACGTTGTTCCTCCAAGTCGACGAGCGAATGTCTTGGCTGGCGAGAGTGCGTCTCCGACGATAGACCCAAGTCAGGATTCACTCATCCTTGTCGGGCATCACCGGCAACCCACGGCGATGGCGCACAGATTACACTATCACGTCCCTTTCCCTTGCCCGTTGCCTCTCGCGGCGGACGACACACGCCTTTGATTCCGATGTGTGCGTCCGGGCCGGCAGAGGGGGCACTAGCACCCACCGCTGCCCTAACAAAGCAGTGGTCGACGAGGGAGGGGCGGCGTGCACAGCCGTAGGTGCCCGACGTTCGCACTGCACCGGTGCGGGAGCGGCGATGGAGCAGATCCGGAGCTGCCCGCGTGTCCACTAGCACCGCTACAACACAATGAGGAGGGCCAACTCCTCGTCAATGTCAAGGTCAAAGTTCAAGCGGCTGCCAAAGCTCGACATCTCGAAGTCATGTGATTCGATCCAAAGAAGATAGGAGAGAGTTGGGGACGGAGCGAGAGAGAGAAGAGTGAAGTGAGGTACGGTTCGGATTGGGATTTTTTGTGGGAACGAAGTAGGGTCAGTAATGGGCCGCGCTGACGTTGCGGACGCTTCAGGCCGCCCCATATCCGCCCTACATTTGGGCTAGATATGAGAGGCCCTGAACAGACCGGACGTTTAAGGCGAAATCACTAGTTAGCGAGTACACCTTCTAACGATTACTCTCATCCCCCAGGTTGCGACAAGCGGCGCACTGCATGCGTGCCACTTGTCGCGACCTGAGAGTTTTTCCTTTTTTCGTAGATTCGTATTTTCAAAATGTTTTATCTCCTAAACCGTGCGTTCAAATCTTGAACCGTTTTCACCGTTGGCTTTGTCACGTTGAGATCTACAAAACTAGATACCATGTTGATAGGTTTTGACGAACTTTTTTTCACGAAAAAAACCGGACGAAAAAACCGTGCCTCGCGCGATAGGAAAAAAACAGAAAATTTGTTTTTTCCCTTTTCGAGAGGCACGGGCCGTGCCTCTCGCGAAAAAAAGAGCAGAAAATGTGTTTTTCTTTTTCTTTGGAGAGACGCACGACCGTGCCTCTCACGATAGCAAAACCGTGTCTCTCGCGATAGCGAAACCGTGCCTCTTGCGATAACAAAACCGTGCCTCTCGCGATAGCGA
This sequence comes from Hordeum marinum, assembly GCA_022496015.1. Classification (NCBI taxonomy): domain Eukaryota; kingdom Viridiplantae; phylum Streptophyta; class Magnoliopsida; order Poales; family Poaceae; genus Hordeum; species Hordeum marinum. Next base: position 381,066,335 of record CM039677.1, on the reverse strand, counting down.
AACCGTGCCTCTCGTGGGAAAAAGGAGAGAGAGATAGCAGAAAACGCGTTTTTTTCCTTTTGGGAGAGGCATGGTCGTGCCCCTCGCGATAGCAAAACCGTGCCTCTCGCGGAAAAGAAAAAAGAGAACAGAAAACGCGTTTTTTTACCTTTCGAGAAAGGCACGGCCGTGTCCCTCGCGATAGCAAAACCGTGCCTCTCGCGAAAAAAAAAAGAGTAAAAAACGCGTTTTTCTCCCTTTCGGGATAGGCACGGCCATGTACCAAAATCATGCCTCTAAAGAAAAGAGAGCAAAAAATGTGTTATTTTCCTTTCCGAGAGGCACGGACCCGAAGGCAAAACCGTACCTTTCGCAGAAGCAAAACCGTGTCTCTCGTAAAAAAAACACGTTTTTTCGCGTAAAAAAACAGAAAGCGCGTTTTTTCATTATTTTTTTGAAATTTGTTTTTTTTTCGTCCAAAAGCTACGAAAGACCGGTAAAAAACCGTAACACCAAAAAAATCCGAAAAAACCACTCCAAAAAAGCAAAAACACATGCGAAAAAATAAAAATAAAAAACAAAATCCAAAGGAAACGCTCAGAACACGACACTTGGCGACGACAAAGAACACGTCAAGCGACGACACATGGAAACGATCGATGGAACGCTTGCTAACTAATTGCTTCCCGTTTAAGGCCAGTTTGAGACTCCCGAATGGGTCGTGTTCGTTTTTGACCGACCAATGACCAGGCGGACGTTTTTGACCGACCAATGACCAGTCCGTCCGCCTGAACGTTTGAGATTGGTCCGAGGCATCAACCCGGCTGTAGATGCTTTAGAACACTTATTAATTTTCCTTTCCTTGAAAAACTATTTTTCAGTGTTTTGTTTTAGGGCAGCTGTTGAAGATGCTTTTAAGTGTGTTCCCAGTTAAGAAACTACTGTAAATAAATATTTACAGGGAAGCCTAAAGTCATCACATTAGATCCGTTTAGTCCAATAATTTATGAAAGCGGAATTTAGCACCCTACTTGGCAGAGTGGTGCATATTTGACACAAGACCAGCAAGCGTTGATTTTCCATAAAGTATGCCCAGTGCCGCCGACTTGTGCCACTTCATCCCACGTGGATTACTTGTGAACGGATAGCCAAGTTTGATTTACCTCTATGCTTTCCCAGCTGCCACACGAGCGATTTTGACAAAAACTCATTGCTATTAACATTTACATGTCGCAAATAGTAAAATAAAATTTACAAAGTTTTGGATCTGAAATCCCACAGGTGATCCTATAAGGACAAACAAGCAGAACACTTACGGTAACTGGGCTGCATTGGCAGGATAATGCAACTGTGTAACCAATCTTGTATTACTGTCAAGTATAGCAAATTGCAGATGCTAGCTCAGTGAAACCCTCTGGTTTTATGTGCTATTTACTCAGGTTAGGAATGTGCATCTGCCAAGCTGGATTCTACCCAGTAGCTCTGAAGAACTTGGATTGGATAAACAGTTGTATCAACCAAGTAGTTCCACTAAGTTATCACATTTTTCTGCAAACTAAGGTCACTTCCATACTATATCACCCAAAAACTTGAGAGCAGGAACTCCTCTAATTTCCATGTCCACAAGAGGTGCTTGCATTATATTCAACCCCATCAACTCTGGATCACTCTTTATCATATCCAAAGCACGTGTTTGATCCTGCATGAAACAAAATGCATAAGCTGCCCTTGCACATTGGTGGTTTCTACAAGCACATCATTAGTTGAAGTCTTGAAGATCTAAATTATCAGTAGTGTCAATTCTCAATTGTACCTTTCTTTTTATAGCACAGAATTTACAGTCTGATGATGAAGGTGGTAGGACTTGGTTAACAATGAGTCTCCTTACAGGAACACTTTCCTTTTGCAAGGAAGAATGCAATCTGGCTGATTCACTGATTGCCATGACCTGAAAATGAAAAAAAAAGGTAACTACTATTACCGAGACATATAAAGTCAGAAGGGACTGTGGAGGTGAGGAGAAAATGTACCGTTGGGATCGTCACTATTATAAATTCAGTCGATTCTGTGTCACGGAAAAGCTCTCGCACCTTGACCATCCTTTCTCTGAGTTGCTCCAATTTGTTCGCCTTGAGAGGAAAAATAATGAGTTCAAAGTTTTAAACACCTACCTGGTGAAGAAATAATATGTTCCAGTTTTACAGAGAACTGAACAAGGAACTTACTGCATCCTGCTGTTGAACTTCTTGTCCAAATACTGATTTAATAGCAGATGTTGCTGAAGCAATCTTGCTCCTAAGCTGGACGACAGAGCAAATCAAATTAGTATCAAAATCATCAGCTAGATGGAATATAGCTATTTGTCACGGGATTTAAAGAACTTCAAGTGAAATACTTGTTACTTAAGTTCCAAAGGAATTGGATGGAATAGACCAAACACTATATTAATACTTAATATTCATGTTATTTGGACATATGAAGCAGGTGAAGGGGGAATTTATGAGCTCGTGTAACCACAACTGACAAAATAGTAGACCTCACTGAACACTGTGCAAACAGCTGAAACATAGTACTAATAGATGAATACTCCCTGTGTCCCTAATATAAGACGTTTTTGCAGTTCAAATATAAGACGTTTTTGCAGTTCAACGTCTTATTTATGGACAGATGAAGTACTTAATAGGGTATATGTCCTCCCCGTTTCACAAGTTAACACAAATAAGCAAAGGATACAGCAGCAGCAATGCATTGGTGCCTACTATTGTTTATTGAGCAAAATAACAGAAGAGATATCGCAAGCAATTTTGGCAGTACAAAATCAATCATTTTTTTCATTCAGCCATTTAATCTGCGGTCTGGGCCTTGCATCTTAACATGACAGCACATCACACTAAACAGTAAAGACAATAGTACCTTCAAGATCTTCCCAATGGATGCATCAAGGAAGTCTGGCAAAGATAATAACCGGAGTGTATGGCCCTGTTAATGGGTGAGGCAGATCATAATGTGATTGTCGAGAGTCAACTTTAGATTCACAGAGATATGGTCATTACCGTAGGAGCAGTGTCAAATACAATGCGGCTAAACATGCTATACTCCGGTGCTTCAAGGAATTGTATAACCTGGTGTGGTATGTAAATAGGAAATCATAAGCTAGAGCTGGAAGAAACAGGTGAAGTAGGGAGATATAAGCCCGGAGCCATCTCTTTTTACCTTTGAAATTGCTATTGCTTCATCCAGTCCTGGTGGTGGTGTGTCCAATAACTCCCCCAGTTTTAACTCCCCAAGCTGTATTTAATAAAGAATAAAGATGATAATTAGAAAACAGAAGCAGGACAGAGCAATTCAGGGAAACAACAAACAAGAGAATAGTTATGACTGCACGTAATGGATGATGTATTGGTAGCAAAAGAACAAAAAAATGCCATGTACCTGCTCAGCAAGAATCCCTAGGCCCATGCCATCCATGAAATCTTTTACTCCGGTCCCACCATTCTTTTGATTTATTGTCCGAAACTCTTCTCGAGACTTCTCAGGATTTATCTGTGCCAGAGTTGCAAAATGCCACATTAAAACAACTCAATTTGATATTCTAGAGTCTATACCAAGCGATACACACGATTAACCAGCCCTCCACTACTTGTGAATCCACAGAACTTAACCCTTGTGATCTCTGAATCTTTTCCCAAATTTAACAGTTGAGTTTTCCATGTTACTAAATTTGAAATGGTTTTACAGAAGTAGTCCTATTAACATTGCATCAATAGAAAAAAGGTACCAGTATGCAGACTTTTCAGGCGAAATCAATGATAGAAGTAGGCTGAATTATCAGAGTATACTTGAACTATCGACACAACACAAAACATTAGCACTCCAATGTATTAGCATAGGCTGGCTTCGGAGTTTCACTGTCGACATAGCAATGTTACTCACCTCAAGCGCAAACAATGGCGAATCAGTACCTTCGACAGGCGCGAGAGCCCCGCCAGTCAAATCCTAAAACACGCAGGCATGGGCAATGTTACAAATACATCAGGAGAACGAACCCAGAGCGAACTCAACGGAATTGCTGGATGCTGGTGGTCGACCTGCGCAAACGAATCGCTGAGGGAGTGCGCGGGGTCGGTGGAGACGACGAGGGTGGGGTGGCCGCTGTTGGCGAAGCGCACGGCCAGCGACGCCGCGCAGCTTGTCTTCCCGACGCCCCCCTTCCCGCCGAGCATGTAGTACCGCCGCGTCGTGCGGGCCGCCATCTCCTCGAAGCCCAGCGCCTCGGCCCCCTCCTTCGCGGACGGGGCGGCCTCCGCCGCGGCCGAGGCGCGCAGGCGCAGCGGCGCGTAGCGGTGGGGGCGCCTTAACGGGAGGCGGGCGGCGCGCGCGGGCGCCGCCAGGGAGAGGCGGTGCGCCGCGGCGTGGAGGCGCGGGGAGGCGGTCGCGAGCATCGTGGATGAGGGGGCGAGATGGGCTCGTCTATTCGGGTTTCTCTTCTCCGCTTCTGGTTAATTTCTCTGGCGAGTGAGGACGACGAGGCCGGCGGTCTCTCGCACCAGCGCGGTGCCACCGTCTGCCACGCCGCCTCCGGCCGCGAGGCAGCCCAACTTCTCTCGGCCCGTTCGTGCTTGCCAACCCAACCCAACAGCTTCACGTCGTCAACGAGCCGGCGATTCCTATTTATTAACAGAAATAGCCAGCAAAAGCCTTCCAGCGATCATTTTCACGGATCGTCACTTGGCATGTTTTCATCTGTTATCACGTGTCGCGTTTTAAGCGTTTTTTTATTTCTTTTTTTATTTTTCCACACATGTTTTTGGCCTTTTTGATTGGTTTTTCGGATTTTTTGGGTGTTCCGATTTTTCATTGTTCTTTCTGAGCTTTGGAACAAATTGCATGGAAAAACGCATTTTTTCGCAAAAGGCAGGATTTTGCTTTTGCGAGAGGCACGGTTATGCCTCTTAGAAAGAGAAAAAACGTGTTTTTTACGAAAGGCACGATTTTATTTTCGTGAGAGGCGCGGTTTTGCTTTTGCGAGAGGCATGGCCGTGCCTCTCGGAAAGGAAAAAAACATGGGATTTTTTTCTCGCAAGAGGCACGGTCTTTCCTTCTCGAAAGTCACGGTCATGCCTCTCAAAAAGGGACAAAGAGCATTTGTTTTCTCTTGCGAGAGGCACGGTCGCGCGCCTCTCGGAAAGGAAAAACGTTTTTTTTTCTGTTTTTTTCTATCTTGAGAGGCACGGTTTTCTCCATCCAGTTTTTTCGATCGTTTTTTTATAAAAAACTTCGTCAAAACCTATCAATATGGGATCTAGTTTTTAAGATCTTGACGCGAGAAATCCAATGATAAAAACAGTTTGAGATTTGGACGCACGGTTTAAAAGATAAAACGTTTTAAAAATACGGATTGACGAAAAAAGGCAAAACTCTCATGTTGAGACAGGTGACACATATGCATTGCACCATTTTCGTAACCTGAGGTGGGAATGATCTTTCAAAAGTGTACTCGTTAATTAGTGATTTAGTTATTTAATGCTCGTGTGCGTCAGAATTGTGTCGCTTCGCTCGCGACGTCCTTTTGGGCCGGTCCAGTGTTGTTGTTTTTTACTCTCTGTTTCTTTTCTGTTCTTTTCGTTTTATTTTTTGTTTTATTTTTATTTTTTATGTTCTATTAATTTTCTTCTCCTTTTTATTTTTCTATTTTATTTTTTCCTATATTATACAAAGTATTCTGTGTTATAAAAATGCTCATAGTATGGTAAGTAAACGTTCATGGTATTTTACAAAATTCCATCATGCATTATAAAAATGTTCATCATATAACAGAAGTTGTTCGATGAATATCTAATCACTGTGTTTTTGATATTTGTTAAGTGTATATAACAAAAATAATTAATATTTATTTGAAATTGTTCAACGCATATTACAAAATGTTCAACGTGTATTAAAAAATGTCAACGCATATATTCATATATTTTTTCAAATTTCTCATCGTATATTACAAAAGTGTTCAATATGTTGTATATTTAGTTTAGTGTATATTACAAAAATGTTCATTGTGTAGTTTAAAATTGTTCATCATATATCTCAAAAGTGTTCAATGTATATTTGAAAATCGTTCATCGTATGTATAAAATCAATAATTTGTTTCTCATGTCTCTATTCATGTTTTAACAGGTTGTTTGAGTTTTGAAATTTGTTCAAGAACACATTAGTCGTATTTATGAAGGAACATTAAAAATTGGTCTGGTTTTGTACATAGTTATTCCAAGTCAACGACGTTCTTAAAACGAATCCCAGTCGTTGGCTGCAGTGATTGGCGATGCGAGTATTTAGTGCAAGGTCACAGATTGGAATCCAACTACCATTCTTTTTCGTTAGTCACATTTTTCTCCTACGTTCCTCATGGCCTGGCAATGGGCCAGCCCGTTTGCGCGAGCCCTGCACGAAAGCTCTTTTGTTTGACGCTAACGGGCGTCAAACAGGAGCTCTCCGACGAGCCAGCTGGCCCGTCTAAACCAAACCATGATGCGAACTATGTCGGGAAACGTGCTGGGGACCCAACCCAAACCAAACCACAAACCATTCGACCATGTAACATAGTTCATGAACGTAGGAGATTGCACAAAAAAAAGGAGCTCAAATTATGAAGTTTACAATTTAACGAAGCATGCATTTATCATGTTTGGTTAGGTCACCGAGGAAATTTTTCATCCGTCCCTGTAAACATTGTCACGAGTTAATAAAGCTTCGCGAAATTGTCTAAAAAAATGTGTTGTATAAAGCCAGCTGTTTAATCTTGCCGCGTATCACAGAATGTTCCATTTTCCTCGTCGACACCAAGAGAAGAAAACGGTCGATAGGGTGCAAAACACACAATCCCGAAAGGCAGTAAAAAGGATCATGACTCATGAGACGCATGCAAGCTCGAAAAAGAAAGCGTACAGGTGCGTGAATCCTCCCATCGCTCACTAGAGTCCGACTAGCGACACTCGTATCGACAGGCCGGTCGATCGGTAGCGGCTAAGAACGATCCTCCAGTCCTTCTCGGCAAATTGGTAAAAAAAAATATCCACCGCCGGGTGACGCCATTCCGAGCACAGCACGCATGCCCGCTGTCCGCCGTAAAACTACCGCGATCCTTTCACCCATCGTCGCGTCCGATGAGGGTTGGCCAGGCCGGCGGTGGCTTGAGCCCCGGAGCTTCCCCTCTCCATCATCAGCTGCATGCCCGGCCCGCCGACGCGCGAATTCCACGGCGGGGACGGGGTCCACTTGTCCGCCCGGCGGGCTACTCAATCCACTTGCGTCCCATTCCGCAAGAGGAAGAAACGAGGCCGACGGCGGGCCGTGACTGACGTGCCCGGCGCCATCCGAGCCCCGAAATTCTATTGGTCGCCGGGGCCAGAAAACAAGTGTTGATGTCGATTCTCTGCGCGTGGGATGGCTCGTTTAGTCAGCCGGTAGATTCCCTGAAGATAATCTGGTTTATGGCTCACGAGCGACCTCGCTTGGCTTCGGGCCATTGTGTATTGGCCAATGCGATAATCTCTACACGCAAGCATGCGTTTTTTTTTTACGACGGTGACCCGCCAGTGTGCATGTGCATGACAACACATTGACTAAATTAAGTACCATGTATCAACACACTGACTTAATTAACACCGCCTTTTAGCGCAAGATTGACCTGTCAGATGGTAGACTGTTCCGGCCGGTACTGTCCTGGTGTACTGTGGAATGTCTCGTGCAGCTGATGCAAGCAGGGAACTAAAATACCAGCAAGTCTGCAATTGATCACATGTACTTGATGGGGTAGAGTAATGGCTGGCAACTTGGCATTCCTGAAGAATTAACACTGTCCTTGGGGATCAGTTTTTCTGTGTAAATGATGTAGGACAAGATCAGTAATCGATCAATGCGGCTAGCTTTTTCCAAAAGTTTTTTTTTTTGACAAAGGTGCATTCTACTTAACTTAAGATAAAGCATCAAGAGATAGAAGCATAATGACCACATAATCAGGATGCAGACAACTAATACCAACATGGATACACAAAGAGTCATAACAGCTAATAGCAAAGTCATACATGACCAAGGATATGCCTTGGTGGAGTAAAAAGAAAAGTATTCCAAAATATAAGAGCATATAGATCATTACTTTTATGATCTAAACGTTTTTATATTTCTTTATCGAGGGACTAACTCTGAAACCATTAAAACAATGATCAACAACCTACAACAATAATCATATCCACGGAAACTATCTCTTGACATCACATGTATAACGGGAAAGGTTCTTCAATCACAACGCCTTCAGAAAAGAAACAACGCTCAAGGGACGCTGTCGTCATACCAAACCACCTAAGGCCGGATCATGAGCCCCCCTCCCCTGCCCCCTAAAGATCAAGTCCGAACAATGCATTCAACCAGGTCATATGATACAAAAAACACTATCATTGCCAGATATAACCAATTAGGATCAGATCTTGAGTTTTCACCCTAGAGCTCGAGAATGGTACTTGAGAAGCAACATAAAAGTGAAAGTCATCGTGTGTAGTCGTCAAAACTCTTCGCGGTCGCAGCGGTGAGACGCCACACTAGTGAAGATCATGCTCACATAAGCAGGCAATCAAGCCGCGACCAAAAGGCTTCGAACAACAAAGTTCGTCATCACACGCTGCGACGGAGACTGAGGAAAGAAGGTCACTGGCATTGCCAAATCCTAATTCTGGATGTTCGGGCAATCCCGCACCGTCCTCATGTTCCTGTGTTAATGACAAAACATACCATCGTTGTCGTTAGATTTCAAGATCAAGGATCCCCGCTCCGTCGCGAAAAAACACCTAGCAACCAAGGACAAAACCGGGGCCGTGCACCCGAGCATAGAACTGCCATATTAGCATGCAACGGATCGACAATGTCGCCCTTGTAATGCAGGTGTGATCATGGTCACCGATGTTTCACCACGTTGACCCGGCCAGACGATCTGTCGTCACTGTAGCACATCATGCCCTCTAACTCTAGTCATCGTCCATAGATCGTACCTCCGGAGCAACACCATCAATCACTGGATCAGGCCCGATCCGCACCTGCTGATCCTGATTGGTCGCCACACTAGTCTGCCGCAAACGGGGTCCCCGACCACCCCTAGACTAGCAACCTGGAGAGACACAACACCTAGCGTGATATCTCGTGGATCGGCGGCAGATCCCAAGAGATGAGGGGAGGCTAGCCTTTTTCGATAAATGACATTTTCATCCGACAATTATATATACTTGATACGATTGGCTAGCCTTTTCGATAAATGACATTTTGATCCGACAATTATATATACTTGATACGACTGCACAGAGCGAATGACCTTCATCTGCGTACATACAATTATATATACGACTGCATAGATCGTATGCATCATGCTGATGCAGAGGCTGGAGGTCACACAACTTTTCTAAAAAAAATCTGCGTACATAGCAAGATGCACACAACCACTACGTTCAAAAGTAAAAAAAAAACCGTGAAGAATATACCGGCATCCATAGTGACTGAACAACCTAGAACAGTGTGCAAAAATGTCGAAGGCCACTGAAAATGAGGCGATTGAAAGTCAGGCCTGACTACCCATTCAGGAAGCCATGGCTTTTCTGAATCTGAAACGAACAATGGTTCCAAAGAGCTACACATCTGAATGGTTGGTCTGACCTGACCTGACAGTAGGTGCCAAGGTTAGGTACTTAGCCAATAGGGTTGGACTCGTGCTCCTCAGAGCGTTCCGGTATGAAGATAGATGCAAAACTGCTCACAAGACGCCAATAACTGAAACACATCAGCAGCTTTGCAGGAAACAGTTATCTCCTACCTGGACAAGAACATTACTAGTAATCTTCTGTATCGTCATCGGAGCGCAATAATTTGCAGAGGTTATGATTAGAGATCTCTTATGATTATGGGCGTCAGATCAATCAGTCATGGATCTATGACGACGGATTGGTATTTCTTGTTGTGGTATCATGCTAATGGCACTAATTTCAACAGCAGCTGTCTTTTCAGCCTGCAATCACTCGTTCTCCACGCGTATGCATAGCTGAAAGTGTGTGATTTCTGGTCGGTTGCTTGCCCCGACTCCTAAAATAAGTGCTCCTGCTGCTGCAAGCAACAAACAAAAGTATGAGCGCGTAGCTGATCGAAACATTCAGTGAGCTGCAGCAGAATAGACCTGCCTAGCAAGGCTGGCCAGAAGCCCAGAACTCAGGAGCGTTAGGGTTTTGCTGGCCGATCCGCAGCGAGTGGTAGCAAACACAAACATGTACAGTTTTTTTTGCTTGTTCTCTTCTGATCGGATTTATGAAAACGAACACCGTAATCCACAATTAACTGACAGTAAGCAGGCAGATTAATAGTAGCAGCCTCAGTCCAAAACCTCGAAACTTCCATGAGTTCAGACGGGTAGAAAGAAATAACTGGGGCATAGAATGGTTGGCACGTCGGTGTCTGGCATTGCTCAATTCAGGCATCGCTGAGGGATCCCAGGCAACAGAAGAAGACGATGAGCCTCCACATGCCTGGATTGGCGATTTCTGAACCCTGAAGCCTGCAGGTGGTTGCTGGCACATGATCCCCCGCCGATGCGGCGCGCACCCGACGGGGCCAAAAGGGAGCCGAAGATCGACCACAACTCGATCCGGACTGCAGATAGCTCGGCTGAGCGAGTGTCAAAACGGCAGGAGAAGATTTTTTTTTTCAACAGTGGCAGGTGAGGTCGGTTCTGACGACGAACACCGACCAAAGTGGACTGTGGTGTGCAGTGTGCAGCGGCGCCTCCCGTTCGACAGCGCTGACGGGCAGTGCACTGTGAGTGGTTAAGACAGCCCCTTATTGTAACATGGCATCTTAGCAAATCCGCAACTACTCCTCGTTCGAATCTATTTGGTCGTTCGTGTTTCGACGTGAGCCTTTTTCTTTTTCGAAAGGGGATGACCCGGGCCTCTGCATCACTGTGATGCACAGAGTCATGGGGTCTCGACATGAGCTAGCCTGCATTTGAAATTGAAAACTGGCCAGTCAGTTGATCCGGCTCCGGCGTTGATCTGGCAATGGCGGCAGCGGGTGACAGCGACAATGCCCCTCTGGCCAATGACAAATTCGGTGCGGCCGTCCTAGTTGGCTCTGGTTCCGCTCATCACATGCCCGCACTGCTTCCCTGCGTGTCTTCTACGGGCAGTAGACTAGAATATGCCCATGTAACTTGAACACATGGGGACGGACGTAGATCTGGAAGGCGCCGAAGTATATATTTGTGTCGATTTGAGGGAAGAAGGCCTAGAAATATCCATCCCTTACAGTAGAATTCTTTATATCTGGAACAACCCGAGCTTAAAAGAACCAGTTCATCGCCCTACACCGGCGTCACGACCCCGACGTTGCGCCTTTACGCCGGCATATTATAGGCACTTGCGAATTTACAACTGCAATCATTTCTTTTATCGGCGGATTGTTGCGTCCTTTCTGCACTGGGGAGGTGGACTTAAACACGTTTATGCATGCCCTTAAGCAGAAGGAAACAAGCCTGGGATTTGGATTTATCTCTGATCCAATGTCCGTCCGACAACGTGTTCGAGGAAGTTTTAAAAAGAGAAAACTCAGGACCCCAATAGTCAGCGAACGTTCGCTCTGAAGGGTGGCATTTGCGATAGTTTTTGCTGGCAATTTCTTCAGAGATGCATGGCGGTTCCTGAAAAGAAAGGAATTTTAAAACAAAAAAAAAGGAACATAAAATTGTCATCTACTACCACCTAAAAATGCTATCAAAAAGCGTTCGCTTGCCTTACCCCTCTCAGAGAGCGTTCACCGGTTAGTATTTTTGAAATACTAACAATCGAAACGGTTATGATATGACAACTGGTCCCAGCTGGGAGGGGGTAGCAAGCGTATGTTTTTTGTTGGCAACTTTACTAGCAGAAGATGGCAAATCCTGTTGGTTTTTTGTCACAGAATTTCTCTTCTTTAAGAAATTGCCATGCGTTTTTGAAAAAACTGCCAACCCCATAGAAATTCAACTCGGCTCCTGGCCCCCTAATATTTTTTTGGAAGAAATCAAAACAAGAAATTTATGTTTCTTAGTCACATCCAAATGCCACCTGCAAATTTTGAGTCAAAAGGGTTGAGCATTTTGACCTGTGCAAAACAGAAAAACAAATTGAACATCAAATATTACCCCTAAATGTCACTTTAAAATTGTTTTTTCACAGACAAAACAATACCACTCCGTTTCGCATGAAAATTATCAAACATGCTTGCGACACTAACACGAACATTCACAAAATATTCAAAAAATTTATAAACATTTACTATTTCTTTTCCGCATTACCGTTCACCCGGGAGCATGTGCTTCCGAGAGCCAAAACACCCCTCCCCCAACCCCATACAAGTAAACTTGTCATCTAAAATGTTTGCAAATACGAACCCATTCCAGCAAACATTCGTCAAATATTGCGGTCCATGTAAAAAGAAAGAACATGAGAAGCAGAGGCACGATGGGTGCCCAGTGTCAACCCGACAAAAGTTTTTTCAGGGAAAACAACCAGGCATATTTTTTAACACGATACAGACGCAAGCGCACATATACATGCGCATACACTCATCCCTATGAATGCACATACATACATCGTATCCATATGAACTCCGAAAGACTGCCGTCATATCATCTTGAACGCGCATCATCAGAAATCCTAAAATAAATTTAAAAATAAATGTGAACGTCAAAATTTGAACCTTAATGAGCTAAGGATATCATAGTCCCTCTAACCATCCAATCATAGGTTGGTTCGTACAACCAGGCCTAATTAAAAGGTAAGTGTGGACTTCTAGTATCTGCAACCTGTCATCTGCTCGAGGCTTTCCTCTCCCTATAAATACCCCGTTGGGATCGCATCAAAGAGCAAGCGAGCTTTCCATCCAAAAGAAAAAGAGGGCGAGCGAGCTAAGGCTACTTCATGTAGAGCTTCTCCTCCCCCCCTACCAAGGAAGAAGAACTCTCACGTGCAGGGATAGCTCTGGTACGTAGTCCGTGTTGGGAAATGGCAACCAGCTCGAGAGCAAACTCCAGGGCGACCTTCTCCGGCGACATCCACGACATCGTCACCGTGCACAACTCCACCACGCCCAACATGGTGTACTACACCGAGCGACCGATCGCCGACTACTTCCCTCCTCACCTCCTCAAGAAGGTGAGCCAGATCGATCGAGCTATCTATCGATCATGCAACCGCGCCGGCCGTGTGATTGATGCTGATCAATTGGGTAAATGACACGCACCGTTCTTGACATCTACAGGTGGTGTCGGAGGTGGTGTCTACGTTCCTGCTGGTGTTCGTGACGTGCGGGGCGGCGGCGATCAGCGCCAGCGACGTCACGCGCATATCGCAGCTCGGCCAGTCGGTCGCCGGCGGGCTCATCGTCGTCGTGATGATCTATGCCGTCGGCCACATCTCCGGCGCGCACATGAACCCCGCCGTCACCCTCACCTTCGCCATCTTCCGGCATTTCCCCTGGATTCAGGTACGTACGCAAACAGCACACAGATTCTGCCTGCGCAATCGAGCAGTAGCGCTGCATGCATATGCGCTAGCTGCTCATGCCTTAACCATTCCATCCACAAAAAGTCATCCTACTGATAATCTTCTTTCGCTTTCTTTTCTAATCACTTATCGAGCATGGATTGCATGGACAAAAGTCGCATAGGAATAGCCGTCGATCCTTGAGTAGCTACCATATATGCTAAGGACCTCCTGCTAGAGTATTTGGTACCTAAAACCGTTTTCAGATTAGAAAACTAGCAAGATCGTCATGGGCTGATTTAGTCATGGCTAGAAATCCAGTTTGCTCGCGCATACTTTTCAGGATGTTGTCATGGATGTGATGCTGCCAAATTCAATCGCTTCTTTAAGCGTAGTCGGCAAATTATTGGGTCTATAAAGCATCTAGCTTGTGCGCTTGGTTATAAGCTACACGCAGAGTCAAAACGAACGGGGTTTTGGGTATGTGCTCGTGTAGCTTGTTGTCCGAACCAACCAATCGGGTGCCTTTCATGAGGGTTTCATTATACAACCAAACGATGCCCACAAGGAATTAAGTACATATATATCGCATTATCGATGGCCTAGTACAATTAGTAGTAGTAGTTACTTAACTTCTTCTCCTCGCGCGTCCCTTTCCCTGTCCTATTTGTCTAGTTGGAGTTCTTTTTTTCTTCGGGAATCTTGTTGGAGTTGTTGGAAGCAATTACTTAGCATTAGCATGGAGCACAAAAACAGTTCTATAGGGGTCGATCGGGCACCAAACAAAAGCGCGATCGCATCAGATAAATGGAAAGCTTTCTTCCTCATCGGAATAGCCGAGTGGCAGCAAAGCATGTGGATGGATCACTAGCTGGTACTAACGTTACCGACCGGTTTAACACTGACATAAGTAGCTAGCAAGTGGCATTTTCACCGTGCTAATTTGTCTTCCGACTCGATCTAGAAGACGACCGCGTGCTGGCCTCTACAAGTGTCGTGGCCACATGAGTTCTCCTGCCTGGGGCGAGGCTGAGTGCGCGAGGCACTGAGGCTGGTCCTATGTTTGTGTGGGGCTTGCAGGTTGGGTTGGTTCGTCCACCAGGACATACGTACGATATGGGGTGTGTGCCATATATTCGAGATCCGGAGCTGCCGGAGATCGCAGCGCCGCCTTTTGATCGGCACCCTATTCCGGCCAGCCGACCAAGTTGCTATGCTATGCTATGCTAGCTGCGTAGTAGTACAGTACTACACATATTCACTGTGATGTGCACCCCCGGCGAGGCTGTCAGGAACCGATTCGATGTACTTTCTGAATTCTGATCGATGGTTGTGGTTGTGCATGCATGCAGGTCCCGTTCTACTGGGCGGCGCAGTTCACGGGGGCGATCTGCTCTTCGTTCGTGCTCAAGGCGGTGCTCCACCCCATCACCAACATCGGCACCACCACGCCGGTGGGGCCGCATTGGCACGCGCTGGTCATCGAGACCGTGGTCACCTTCAACATGATGTTCGTCACCCTCGCCGTCGCCACGGACACCAGAGCGGTAATTAAGTCGCCCGCCGTGACAACTTCATCACCATCATCATCGTCATACGCTTGAGGGATAGCCATTTGCCGATCGACCCTGACGTTGTTTTTGTTGCGGTGTTGGTGCAGGTGGGTGAGTTGGCTGGGTTGGCTGTCGGTTCCTCCGTTTGCATTACCTCCATCTTCGCAGGGTAAATATATTACGTACTATTCGTTTTAGAGATTAATTAACGCCTCCCTCCCCTCGACGGCTAGTTAAGCACGTCCGAAACGAGGGCTTACTTAATTAGGTCCAAGTCAGGGCCTGGTCCAAGTATAATCACCACTTGGCTCTGTCAAACAAGGGAAGGGACAAGCCGGATAACATTCTTAATTTTGGCAACCTTGACCTGGTTAGTTAGCTTGATTGATTCTATTCCCCGTGGCTTAATACGGAACGATGGGACACGCTAAGCACAATGTCATGATTAGTAAGCAGAATTAACGAATAAAACTGAGAAGCGACGGCGACCAATCGAGTGCAGGGCGGTGTCAGGTGGATCCATGAACCCGGCGAGGACGCTGGGCCCGGCGCTGGCGAGCAACATCTACACCGGCCTCTGGGTCTACTTCCTGGGCCCCGTCCTCGGCACGCTCGGCGGGGCCTGGACCTACACCTACATCCGCTTCGAGGATCCGCCCAAGGACAAGGACGCGCCCCAGAAGCTCTCCTCCTTCAAGCTCCGGCGGCTGCAGAGCCAGTCCGTGGCCGCCGACGACAACGACGAGCTCGACCACATCCCCATCTGATCCGGCCGCCGGACCGGATCGGTTTCCGAGTGTGCGTCGTTGGTTGTAGTTGTCATGTATGTGCGTGTGTGTCACTTGTATCTCAGTTAGGGGTTTGGTCGATGCATGCAGGGAGGAAGTACGTGCGTGGGTGCGTACATGCCGTAGTAGATTGCTCTCTCTGCCTCGCTCGCTCGCTCTGTTGATGTGTGCAAACGTATGAGCTTGTGGGTGCCAATTGGGGGGGACGCATGAGTGCATATCAGTCAGCACTCTGCAGTCGCACGCGTAGTGTATCTCTCCTGCAGTTTGCAATACATAAAGAACATCTGTGGCTTTGGTTCTGAAAAGAACATGTGTTGCTTTTCACACTAGTCTTCGCTTTGAGCAATCTTTGGAGGAGCTCTACCGTAAAGAAATGACGGATCTAACAGCTTTGTCTCAATATGTCATGTTGTTGAAAAATCCTATGGTAGCATAGGATGATCGACACTTTAGTTTTACTCGCACATATATCCATGCGTTGCAATGGAAAATACAGTTGACATATTTATATCTAGTGATAATTGTATATGCAAGCACAACGGCTCATGCTGCATTTTGAAGAAAAGGCTAGTTGTCCCGTTCACAAAGTGATACGGGGCCAATCCCTAGATGTCGATCTTTCACAAATTGGAAGGATGGAAGGGGATGAACGGCGAGAAATCACAAGAGAAACACTCAAGAACAAGTCCAATCACATATCCACTAGACTCACATCCACACAAGATGCATAAAGATATAAGAACAACAAAGAGAAAAAGGATACATGATAAAGTTCATTCCAAATCCCATGGGGAGATGGGGCCTTGAAATCCCGGAGGATCTTTCCTATGATAGGGGCCTTGACATCCACTTGGATCTTTTTACATAGAGGTCATCTCCATAACGAAGATAAATGGAAGGAGCAATGCTCAACTAACTAAAGAGCTAAACCATTGCTAACCCTAGAAAGGAGGAGAAGGGTCCTATTAATGGTCCAAGGCGGGATGGCTCGCGTCTGCCCGCACAGGGGTCGGATGTCCGGGCCTTCATGAAGTGTCGGATGTCTGGGATGGGTATGTGATACGTATCCAACGTATCTATAATTTTGCTTATTCCATGTTGTTATATTATCAATCTTGGATGTTTTACAATCATTTTATAGCAACTTTATATCATTTTTAGGAGATATAAAGTTTCTATCCATGTTTATAGCAACGTATCTATAAAGTTTCTATGCCCGCACAGGTAGTAGCTAGATGACTTCCTCTCTCTCTATGTTTCTCAATACAATGGTCTTTTGGAGATCTATTTGATGTAATGACTTTTGTGGTGTGTTTGTTGGGATCCGATGAATTTTGAGTTCATGGTCAGTTTTTATCCATGAATATGATTTGAGTCTTCTTTGATCTCTTATTTGCATGATTACTTATAGCGTCGTATTTCTTCTTCGAATCTTTGGTTTAGTTAGGCCAACTAGATCGATTTTTCTTGCCATGGGAAGAGGTGCTTTGTGATGGGTTCGATCTTGCGATGTTCTTTCCCAGTGACGGAAAGGACTGCAAGACACGCATGTATCGTTGCCATTAAGAATAACAAGATGGGGTCTATTCCTACATAAATAGATCTTGTCTACATCATGTCACCATTCTTATTGCATTACTCCATTTTCCCATGAACTTAATACACTAGATGCATGCTGAATAGCGGTCGATGTGTGGAGAATAGAACTAGATGAAGAATTGCTTCGATCTACTTAACTTGGACGTGATGCCTATATAATGATCATTGCCTGGATATCGTCATGATTATTTGATCTTCTATCAATTTCTCAACAATAATTTGTTTACCCATTGCGTGCTATACTCATGAGAGAAGCCACTAGTGAAACCTACGGCCCCGGGTCTACTTTTCCAACATATTGCTTTCCGATCTACTATTTGCAACTTTTGTTTTTAGATCTATTATTCCAAAAAAACCAAAAATACCTTGCTGCAATTTTTGTTTATTTATTTTACTTCGTGTTCTTGTGAGATCTATTTGCCAAAACTATCATTACCTAATCTATCTTATTACCGTAGAGAGCATGACAACCTCTCTTTCGCGTCGGATTGCAAGTATTTGTTGTTTGTGTGCAGGTGCTGTTTTACGTGGGTGCATGATCTTCCTCTACAGATTGATACATTGGTTTCATAACTGAGAGAAATACTTACCTTCGCTATGCTGCATCATTTCTTCCTCTTTGGGGAAATACTGACGTAGTCTCAAGCCATGTCAAAGGAATTTCTGGCGACGTTGCCGGGGAGGAAGCAATCTCATCTACCAGGTTCCTAATCACAAATATCATCTCCTTGCAATTTATATATTTGCCATTTGCCCCTCGTTTTTCTCTCCCACACTTCACAAATTTGCCATTTTATCCGTCCTCTCTTTTTTGTTTGTCTTTTTCTCGTAAGGTCTCTTGTTTGCTTGCAATCTTGTTTGCGTAGTCATGATGACTCAAAAAACACCAAGTTGTGTGATTTTCCAATATCAATAATATTTATTTTATTAGCACTCCTATTGCTCCTCCCACCATTAGTGTGGAATCTTGTGATATTAATGTCGCTTTGTTGAATTTTGTCATGAAAGATCAATTTTTCGGTACTCCTAATGAGGATATCGCGTCCCAATTAAAAACCTTCGTGGAATTATGCGACATGCAAAAAAAACTTTTGGACAATGATATTGTGAAGTTGAAATTGTTTCCTTTCTCTTTGCGAGATCATGCAAAATTTTGGTTTTTCTCTTTGCCTCGCAATAGTATCGATTCTTAGGATAAGTGCAAGGACGCTTTTATTACTAAGTATTTTCTGCCCCCGAAAATTATTTCCCTTAGAACTCAAATCATGAATTTTAAGCAACCTGAGCATGAACATGCTGCACAATCTTGGGAAAGAATGAAATAGATGCTAAGAAATTGCCCTACTCATGGTTTAAATCTTTGGATGATCATACAATTTTTTTATGCGGGATTGAATTTTGTCTCTAGGGATCTTTTAGATTCCACCACGGGTGCTGCTTTTATGTAAATTACTTTGGGTGAAGCTACCAAAGTGCTAGATAATATCATGTCAAATTATTCACAATGGCATACCGAAAGAGCACCTACTAGTAAAAAGGTTAATTCGGTAGAAGAAATTAGTACTTTGAGTTAAAAAGTTGATGCTCTTATGAAGTTGGTTGCTAGTAAAAAGGCTCCTCTTGATCTTATTGATGTGCGTTTGTCTACTTTGACTGAGCAAAATAGTGATTACGTAGATGTGAATTTCATCTCGTGAAACAACTTTAATAACAATGCTTATAGAGATAATTTTAATCCTAGGCCTTTTACTAGAAATTCCTCTAATAATTATGGTAATTCCTATTGTAATTCTTATAATAATAATAGTAGGAACACCTCTTACCTTGAATTTTTTTTAAAGAATTTGTTAATGCTCAAAAGTCTTTCAATACCACGATAGAAGAAAAGTTGAATACAATTGATGATATGTCTAGAAGCATTGATAGAATTTCCAATGATATTGAAAATATCAATTGCATTTTTTTCCACCTAATATCAATGAATAAATTAAGGCTTTATATGTTTCTATGGATGAAAGTAAGAAAAGAACCGCTATGTTTAGAGCTAAAAGAGAATTTTTAGAAAAAGCGTTTTCTAGCGATTACTTTCATAACAATGATGAAGATCTTAAAATGATTGGTGTTTGCTCTATTGATTCCTTGTTTAGTAATATTAAAATTAATGATAAAGGGACTGAAGAAGAGTCAACTTTAGCTAGAGGGTGTCCCAATGGTTTGGAGGGTAAAAATCTTGATGAAAATTTTGCTAAAAATGGGTTTGGAGAGGTCAAAACTTTAACTAGTGATGTGCCCACTATCTTTGATTACAAAGACTTTAATTATGAGAGAAAATTACATGATGAGTGGGAACCTACCATTAAAGTCAAGATTAAAAATTATGAATGCTTTGATTTGTGTGATTTGGGTGCTAGTGTTTCCACAATTCTGAAATCTTCATGTGATGTGCTTGGTCTTACCAATATTGAAGAATGCTCTCTTAATTTGCACTTAGCGGATTCTACTATTAAAAAGCCTTTGAGAAGAGTTAATGATGTTCTTATCCTTTCAAATAGGAATTATGTTCTCATTGATTTTATTGTTCTTGATATTGATTGCAATCCGTCTTGTCTTATCATACTTGGTAGACCGTTTTTACGTACTATAGGTGCCATGATTGATATAAAAAAAGCCAATATTAAGTTTCAGTTTCCCCTTAGAAAGGGTATGGAACACTTCCCTAGAACAAGAATTAAGCCACCATATGAATCAATCATGAGGGCCTTCTATGGAGTGCAAACTAAGGATGACAATACTTGAATTTATCTATTATGCCTAGCTAGGAGCGTAAAACGATAGCGCTTGTTGGGAGGCAACCTAATGAATAAATTATTTTGATCTTTTGCTTTATGTTTTTGAGTGTTTTTTCACAATTATGATTCTGTTATGATTGTGTTTTTATATTTTATTTAGTGTTTGTGCCAAGTAATGCCTTTAGGATGATCAATAAGATGAGTAAAAACAATGCTGAATCCGAAACAGAAACTATGTTCCAAGGGCACAAATTTTCATTTTTTACTGGAACGTGATATTAAGCTGAAATTTAACACAATATTGCTATACAAATTATTTATGTTATCCTAATTTTCCAGAAATTTTAGAGTTTCAAAAGTATGGGTAGAGTACAGATTACGACACATTGTCTTGTCTGAAAAAGATTTTGTTTTCATTGCATTGTGCGCTTGTTTTGATGAATTTATGACTTGAATCGGGGGCTACAAGTCATGGTAAAGTTAGAATACAGTAGGTATAATGCAATAATAAAATATGAATGGATTTATAACAGTACCTAAAGTGATAATTTGCTTTATTATACTAACGGATCTCCCAAATGCGTCAACGCCTTAGGCCTAGTTTGCCAGCGCAGTTTTTAAAATACCATAGTATTTCAAAACTTCAGTATTGCAATCCGTGGGCAATGAATACTATGGTTTAAAAAAAAAACTGCAATTTTCTCAGTTTTAGGAAAACTACCGATATGTTTGGCTGGTGTTGGTTTACCGCAGTTTTGACCGGTAGTTACACAACTTAATCTAACTTATACTACACCTACGGAGCTACATGACCAGATCAATCAATGTGTGCTAATGACCGCCCGGCTGCATGCAACACTGTACGGCCTTCTGATCGCTGAGCTAGGAAGTTACTTACGTGATCGGTTGTAGCTAACTATGAAGAATATGAATCAGTATCCTATGTAATTAGTGTGGTGCATGCCATAGAGAAGAATGAATCAATACTATGAAAAGATACTGTCATGTGGTTACTTATGCTTACAAACCAAGCTGCACGGTTGGTAACTTGCAGATGACATGGGCATCTTTTCCTCAGTTTGAGAAAAAAGAGGTCTAGACCTTTTTTTTAATACTTTGAAAAAACCACAGTATCAAGAATACCACCGTTTAGGAAACTACAGTTTTTGGTAAAGCCAAACGCCTCAAAGTATTCAAAACTACTGTTTTTCAATAAACTGTGGTGTTCTAGTAATACTTTGAAAATACTTTGCATCCAAACGAGGCCTTAGGTGCAAATACCCTGTTCGCTGTTCGTTTTTTGCGAACATAACGAGTTAAAATCTGGATAAGACGGACGTCCGTTTGGAATCATGTATTGGAGTTGGTCTAAGTCACATGTGTATATGTTTATATATACATATGTGTCTACGTCCACTTGCAAATTATTAAAATTTAACTTCCAATCACACATTCTTAGTTTGCGATAATGAGATGTCTAATAATTATTTTCACGTGATGTCGTCTTTTAGAAGAAAGGCTTAAAAGAAGTAAAATGAAACTAGCATGATTACCTCAAATAGGAACCAGATTCCAGTGAGTAGATCCACATTAGGATTTAGAACCAATCTTCTTGGTCATCGCTATCTGAATTTTCAGTGCATGATTACTTCTGCATTTAAATTTTGCTGTCATATAGCATCTTCACTGGCATCAACAACTGTATTTAAATTATGCTGTCATATAGCATCTTCACTGGCATGGACAGCTGTATTTAAATTATGATCATGTTCAGGTTCCTACCCTTGTCCTATATTGACATCAACACTACTTGAGAATGCAAGGAAATCATTTAAAGTACCCCTTTGTGATTTGATCCTCTCGTTTTCCCTCTTTTTCGACAGCTTGGCAAATGCTTCTCATGCGACATTCTAACATCTAAAACTGTGAATGAGACTAAATAGTTGGCAATGGTAATTTATACAAATTAGAACCCTAACGATCTATCTAGCACAAGCAATACCTAACGGAGCTAGCGAATTGCCAAAGTCCGAGCACGTTATAAGCTAAAATTTCTCTGGTCTATCAAACCGCCAACGCACTAGTCTCAGTGAAGACTTTGTCTAAACTTTTTTTTAATTAATGAAATGAGACAAAACTTTTATCTCCGTTTTAAAAAAAGTCTCAATGAAGAATGTGCTCAATTATGTAATTAAACAAACATATTAGGAGTCAGATAACTCACGTGGCTGTCGTTTGCCGCTGCCGCCCATGGCCCTCACCGTTGGCGGTTTGCTGCCACTTGCTGCCTCATGGGCACTTGCCCGTGCTGCATGCCTGATTAGTGCTCGCTGAAGTACCAACGGTGATGAGGAGGAGCCACCATGCATCCGCAGGAGTGGAACTCCCACCACAGGGGACGCAGCTCCGACTCTCGCGCTTCCTCTTCCGATCCCGATCGTTGCTCGCTGGAATCGTAGCCTAATTGAAGGCACGGCCGTGCACTCTTGCCCGTTGTCAGTGCTCCGCCAGTCTACCTCGCCGGTGACGCCTAACGCCGGAGTTGCTAGGGTGAACATGCGGCGCTGCGCACAGCCGAACAGCCAGCAGCCTGCGAGGCAGCCAAACAGGGGAGGCAGAGCCATGCAGCCTTTTTGAGGGGCAGCCAGCAGCCTGGTGATCGATTGATTCACATGCACGAGGTAACCTAGCGTGGCCCATGTCAAGAAATTAATGGATGGGCCTTAGGCGTCCTGGTTTGGCGCGAGTAAGCCCAAAAGGAAAAGCAACGCCCAAAGTAGCCCAACTCACTAAGCTGTTCTACTGTGTCTCAAAAAAAAAACTAAGCTGTTCTACTTTCACTCAAAAGAAAAAAGAACTAAGCTGTTCTACTTTTTCCCGTATAAATTGCATGTATTCATCGAATGTGGCTCCGGCAACTCGAAAAATCTGCAGCGCTCGAGTCTGGGCACGTGCCCGGGTGCCCGTACGGTGAAAGTGAAATCGCCCATGAGCAATACCGATGATAACTTTTTGAAACTAATACCGATGATAACTTGATAAGATGAGGATGGAACGCACCTGTACGCACGCAGGCCTAATTAACAACCTGGACGACGAGGGCAGCTAGGCAGGCATGCAGCCGACGAGCTTGCGCCGGGCGATCTGCGACGCGACCTGGGAGCCCCAGCCCCGGCTCCCTGCAGTCTGGACTCTGGAGTCTTGAGATATCATCATGGGCCTGCCTATGTGCCTGAACGTAGGATCCTGGGGCCCGAGCCGGCCCTCCTAACTGCTGCAAACGTCGGCTGAGTAACAAACGGCCGCATACACAAGGATTTTTTCAACAGTGGCAGGTTGGTCCTGACAGCGACCATCGATCAAAGTACAGCGTGCAACGCGCAAACGCCCCCCCCCCCCCCCATTCGACAGCGCTGACGGCGGTGCAGACAGAGTGGTTAAGATAACCCCCATATTGTAATGGCATCTTAGCAAGCCCGCAACTGCTCGCTATTTGAAATTGGTAGTTCGGGTTTCGAAATGAGCAAGCCCCGCACTTGAAAAACATCCAGTTGATCCGGCTCCATCGTTGATCTGGCAATGGCGGCAACTGCTGACAGGGACACTCTCCCCCCTCCGCCCAATGATAAACTCTTGGTACGGCCGTCCTAGTTGGCCTGGGCTCATCACGCCTGCGCTGCGTGTCTTCTGCGGGCAGTAGAATATGCCAATGTCAACTTAAACTCGAGCTGCAAACATAAGCCATGGGGACGGACGTAGAGCACGCAGAAATATCCATCCTCTAGAGCGCAATTTCTTTCTCAGGAGTCTGGAGCAACCCTAGCTTAAAAGAATCGGTTCGTCGCCGTACATCGGCGTCACCACGCCGACGTCGCGGCTTTATCCTCGCATATTATAGGCACTTGCGAATTTAGAACTGCAATCATTTCTTCTATCGGCGGATTGAAATATCATTAGCGCACTTTTCGCTCTCGGGGTGGACTTAACCCGTTTATACATGCCCTTAAGCAGAAGAAAACAAGCCTGGGATTTGGTCTGTTTCGTCCAAAGCCCATGCGACAACGTGTTCGAGGGGATTATAAAACTAAAGACCAATGGAAAAAACACGGAGGAGTGGAGATTGTTTAGAGCAAAGCAGCGTAGGCGCGATAGATACCCAGTGATAGAGCATCTAAGTAAGACTCGTGAATATGGGCCCTAAACATACACGGACAGGTCCGGACAAGACCACGGTATCACCGGACCGTCCCTCGTCTCACCTATCGGGCAACCATATTCTTCAAATTGAAACCCTCGTATTTGTATAACTTCATGTGTGTCCATCATACACGTAAATAACAGATTGTTGGTAGCGAAAATATAATAATATAATAATAATTTTTTTAAGTGCATAGTTAATTTGTTTTCATTGTGGGTCCACATCACAAGATCAATGAGTACTGCGTGTGTATCTGATGATCTCAAATATTCTGATGCATCTACAGAAAATTAATAATCTGGTATGCTTCTATTATTACGAGGTGTGAACTTGTTCATTATGCTTGTCAAAATTATGTGTTTGGGTTGACCCTTAACCCTCGTTCTCGAGAATCATACTATGCAAATGACACTATGAAAGACCACTATGAAAGGTCTAAAAAAATTCATGGCTTGATTCAGATTTAGCAGAGAGCAACGGAAGAGCAACATGGTGAAGATCTGAAGATCAAAGAAAAAGAAAAATAGCAGCCCTAATAGCTACCGAACGACCCTACACTCACAAGGCGGAACGCCATCCATCCACCACAAGACAACGCAGCTCCAACTCCGACAGAGAACTACGAAGAAACTAGGTATGGTAGGCATCACGAAAGATCGCCGAACAGACCACTTGTTGAGTGTCATCATACGCCACACGGGGACTTACCAGCGCAACTTCGACTTCCTAGCAACAAGGTAGTCGAGGCAATCACACAGACACGCCGGAAAAGTGCTGACTACCATTACCAATGCCATGCCTCTGACCTTGCTCACCCTCGTCATTGTTGCCACAGAAGCCGCCATGCATGTCCAGCCCGTAGGAAGTACCAATGGGATCCATATTTTTAAGACGGTGCCCTAAAGAGGGGAAACGATGTTGAAGACGACGGCACCGCCCAACCTTGCAACATGGTCTTGGCTTTCCACCGGAGATCTTGATCAGGGAGTCGAGGTTGTGTGGATCCCCGATGACGCCTCCAAGAAGGATAATAACACCCACGGGTGTTGTCGTCGCCGGCTGAGAAGCACCGGCCAGGGCTCTCACCCGGAGCAATGTGCTCTACCTCATCCTCACCATCTCACCAACGACTTCAACGTCAGTATCAAGCGCAAGCATCCTCATAGCAATCATACATTTCTGATTACCAGAGAATGACAGTTGTCCGCAACAGTTGTGCCTCCACTCCCTTCACCATGCACAAGCTTTGTGCATACGAAAACATCGACGGAACCACTCATTACAGAATGTTGGTACGTGATCAAAGTAGTCCTTGTAGAGCAGCCGCGCTCTAGAGACCCTATCTCGGTTAAGAACTCTTCTCCAATCTTTGAAGTTCTGAATGTGCTCCACTTCCCGGTCCATTTCCTATTGGATGCTAATGGTTATCATCATCTCCACTTGTTTGTCCAAATTTGATGAATCCAAGACCTCCATTTGAATTAATTCATCAATCTTCGTGGGTCCATACTCCTCATCTGACAAACCATCCGAACTCATCATATTTCCTACAAAATAGTCACAAAAAACTGGTTGGACAATGTTTCGAACAAGTAGAAGGAAAATGCAGTCCGAGAGGAGCCAGACGTACAACCGTGGCATTCATAGCTGCAACAATGTTCGTGGAAACGAGACTGGATTGAAGAAGTGTTGTGGCAGTGCTAACAACACCGAGGACTCGGTACTATGGCGGAGCTAAGGAGGGCGGGCACAAAAGAGGGAGAAGAGAGGTGAAGAAAATAGCTTGTCCGACAGTTCCAAATTCCAGCCCCCAAATACTAGCGGACAAGCCAAGGCTCGTCCGTTGGCAGTGACCAGCAACACACAAAAATTGATTTCACAACTTTTTACCTCATTTTCAAATCATCAAATTCATATTATTACATGCAACGTGAAACTTAACCTAAGCGGAGCTCGTTCGGTTCCGCCGTGCCCATGTCCGGCGGTTAGTTGCGTCCCTCGAAGTATTGCTCCGATAGTTGGTGAGGTAGAGTAGGACATGGGACACCTGCCGGCTCACGGGACTCAAGTATCCGCCGTCTATCATGCCCTACTCTTTCTCGTCGGAGTCCTTTACGTGCACATTGATTTTAGACGTGAGATCGATGATAGATCCCTCATGGGAGGAGCCGGTGACATCCAACACTACGCATTTGCGATGCCGGGGTGACTGTGCATCATATGCTGGGCTGGAGAGTGCGATTCTGCCGTCCGAACGCGTCGTCCATATCCGCTTCAGATTTAAACTGGATATAGGGAGTAAAAATTAGTCCAGACGTTTGGACTTATGAGATGTTCGTTGGATGATGTTGAACAGCTCGCCTGGACGTTTGGGGGCGGATATGCGTCCGGTTGTAGATGCTCCTTAAAGGTAAAATGTGGACTGCTAATATCTGCCACCTCTCATCCGCTCCAGCCTTTCCTCTCCCTATAAATACCCCCCATTTCCCCGCCTACGAAGCAAGAACTCTCACGCGGTGTGATACCTCTCATAGCTCGTCTAGGAAAATGGCCACCAACTCGAGATCAAACTCCAGGGCGACCTTCTCCAGCGAGATCCACGACATCGCCACGGTGCAGAACTCCACCACTCCCAGCATGATGTACTACACCGAGAGATCGATCGCGGACTACTTCCCTCCTCACCTCCTCAAGAAGGTGAGCCAGATCGATCACGGAACCTGCGCCGGCCGTGTGATCCTTCACTCTTGGTGATCAATTGGGATCATCGCATAACTGACAAGCACCCTTCTCGATCTACAGGTGGTGTCGGAGGTGGTGTCGACGTTCCTGCTGGTGTTCGTGACGTGCGGGGCGGCGGCGATCAGCGCCAGCGACGTCACGCGCATATCGCAGCTCGGCCAGTCGGTCGCCGGCGGGCTCATCGTCGTCGTGATGATCTATGCCGTCGGCCACATCTCCGGCGCGCACATGAACCCCGCCGTCACCCTCGCCTTCGCCATCTTCCGGCATTTCCCCTGGATTCAGGTACGTACGCAGCACACAACTCTGGGCATGCAATCGAGCGCCATATGCACTACCTTGCTGGACTTGACTAAAAGCCATGGGCAGAGGCCAAAGGAACTGGGTTTTGGGTATAAGCTCGTGGAACTTGTTCTCCGAACCAACCAATCGTGTACCTTTCACGGGGTATTTATGCACCAAAACGATGCCCAGAAGGAATTAATACACATCGGCTAGTTACTTTAGCTTCTTCTCCTCGCACGCCCTTTCCCTGTCGATCTGTCCACTTGTAGTTTGTTGGAAGCAATTACTAGGATTAGCATGGAGCAAAAACAGTACTGTTTTTTTTGTTTGTTTGTCGCAAAAACAGTAGTATTAGGCAGGCAATGCGTACGTGTGATCGATCGGGCACCAAACTAAAGCTCGATCGCATCATCAGACATGTAAAGCAATCCATTCATTTTTCAAGTCGAAAATTGAAAAGCTTTGTTTCTCACCGCGATAGTTCAGTTAGTGGCAGCAAAGGATACGCATCGATCACAGGAGATACACGGCGTGGGGGGCACTGACGCTGCCACACCAACCGACCGGCTTAACACTGACATCGCATGTATTTTCACCGTGCTAAATTGCCTTCCGACTCGACCTAGAACTAGAAGACGACCGCGTGCCGGCCTTTCCATGTGTCGTGGCCACAGGAGTTGGCCTGCGTGCGTGCGTACGTACCCAAGGCGGGTGCGGAGTGCGTGAGGCACCATGTCTCTGGTTGGCCATGCGGTTCGTCAAGGACACGCGCAGCGTGGGTGCTTGAGATTTGAGGCATGTGCCACGTATATTCGATCGGCACCCTATTCACGGTGATGTGCACCACCGGCGAGGCCGTCAGGAACCGATTCGATGTGCATCTGTTCGATCTACTTCTGATCGACGGTTGTGGTTGTGCATATGCAGGTCCCGTTCTACTGGGCGGCGCAGTTCACGGGCGCGATCTGCGCGTCCTTCGTGCTCAAGGCGGTGCTCCACCCCATCACCGTGCTCGGCACCACCGAGCCCGTGGGGCCGCACTGGCACGCGCTGGTCATCGAGATCGTGGTCACCTTCAACATGATGTTCGTCACCCTCGCCGTCGCCACGGACAGTAGAGCGGTAAGTCGGTCGGCGAATACCGGTACCACATACGCTTGGATGATTGCCATCTGTTGATCTCTGTAAATTCATGGATTCTGACGTTGTGTTTTTCCCCGTGTTGTTCATGCAGGTGGGTGAGTTGGCTGGGTTGGCTGTCGGTTCCTCCGTTTGCATTACGTCCATCTTTGCAGGGTAAATATATATACTACGTTTAGAGATTAACACCTCCCCTTGCCGGCTAATTAAGAAATCACTACTTGGAGTAGTATCTAATTCATTCCCAGTCACGTCCAAAATGAGAACTTTCTTAATTTGGTGCAATATAATCACCACTTGGCTCTTGGCAACCAAGGGAAGAGCCAAGCCGGAGTCACTTATTAAGATTCTTAATTTTGGAAACCTTAATACCTTGCCATATCCTCCATGGCCTAAGCTGCTTCTACAATTACATGATTGATAGTGCCCGCGTCAGACGATGAATATATGTAATTGGTAGCATGCGCTAGTAGAGAAACCGGATTACTGGTGAAAAATAAAACTGAGACGCGACGGCGACCAATCGAGTGCAGGGCGGTGTCAGGTGGATCCATGAACCCGGCGAGGACGCTGGGCCCGGCGCTGGCGAGCAACCGCTACCCCGGCCTCTGGCTCTACTTCCTGGGCCCCGTCCTCGGCACGCTCAGCGGGGCCTGGACCTACACCTACATCCGCTTCGAGGACCCGCCCAAGGACGCGCCCCAGAAGCTCTCCTCCTTCAAGCTCCGGCGGCTGCAGAGCCAGTCCGTCGCCGCCGCCGACGACGAGCTCGACCACATCCCCCTCTGATCCTGCCGGCCGGGCAGTATGGATTTCCCAGTGTGCGTCGTGGGTACTTGCTATGTGCGTGTGTGTGTGTGTGTCACCTGTACTCAGTGGTTGGTCGATGCATGCAGGGGAGTACGCGCGTGCGCGCATGTCGCAGTAGATTGCTCTCTCGCTCTGTTCATCTGTGCAAACGACTCAACTTCGGGGCGCGTCAGTCCGAACCTTGCAGTCGCACGCGTACGCGCGCACGTGCCAAGTATATCTCTCCTGCAATTGCAGTACATAAAACATCCGTGGCTTTGATTATGAAAAGAACATGTGTGGCTTTTCACACTTCTGTTCCTTTGATTTTGAGTTTGGACCATGAACTAAGCTTGTGATTCATCATCAGACTGCTATACTCTGATCTTGAAACACTAGTAGTCGTGCACGTGCATCGTGAAACCACACGAAGAATTGTTCTCATTCATTATAGCTATGAAGAAATTGTCCAAAGAGTTTGAACACATAACAAAAATAATGAGCAAAAAATCACTTGCTCGTGTCGCTCCTGGGGGCGGCTCGGGCGATAACCTAGCCGTCGCCGCCCCCGTTCTCCTCTCCTCCCTCGCTCCACCTGCTGTCGTCGGAGGATGCCGACAAGCAAAGCCCACTCGGCGGACAGCGGTGACGGGAGTCCCTTGTCACGCGTTGCGTGCCATGGGCCCCGGATGGAGGCTCGCATCCAGCGGGGGCTGCGTCTCGACCGACGCGGGCAAGCCGAGACGGCATCTCTTAATCCTCTCCCTTGGCCGGGGGCATGCATGGCGGCGTTGAGGATGACCATCATCGATCTGGCACAGAGCGTCTAGATCTCTCGGTGGAGGCGCTCCGGCGTGCTGCGGGGGCGACGCTCCGGTGTTTGGCGGTTGTGGGTGCGCACAGGGTGCCTGGTGTCCCTTCCCTTGACTGGGCGAGCTGCAATGGTGACGCGGCGGCGCTGTGACGGTGGGAGTTCCTGCTGGTGCCCATGGATCTATGGTGTGGCATCGACCCACGGATCAAGGACAGTGACGCAGAGGCGTCGCTTGTGGTGGCGGGGTGTGGGCAGCAGCTCAGCGTGAGGGGTTGTCCTACGGTTGGCTGTTCTGGGCGGATGTCGGCGGTGTTCTTTGACTTGGCGGTGGCTCGGCTTGGACGTGGGTACTGTCCGGCTTAGGCTGGCATGTTTTGGATGCGGGATTGTTTGGTGTTCATTGGCTTGTTCCGTGTGAAAACCTAGTGCCGAGCTTGGTTGGTGCCGACGGTGGTGGCGTCTTTGGACATCGTTTTCCTCCTTGGAGGCGTCACCGGAGAACTCCAACCTCCTCGTTGCCCCAAACCTTTGGGCTGGTGAAAATCTATCTCTGGCTTGTCCGAAGCGGGCAAAGGCGGCGTCTTCTTTGTTTTTCCCTTGGGGGTGTCACGTTTCGAGACCCAACCTTTTATGTTGGCTTTGCTCATGCCATGTGGCTTGGCCTCATCGGCGGGATGGAGGAGGTTGAGACGGCGATCTCGAGTTTGCTGGTTGGATGCCTGGGCGGCGACCTTGAGCTATGGTGCGGCGATGGCCCTCTGTGGTGGGGCTATGGCTTTGCTCCATGTTGGTGGCTAGTGACATTCTGTTGCTTCGAGGTTGGTGAAGTTTGTCGTGGGTTTTTGCATGATTGTCCCTTTATAAATTATGTGGTCGGGGTCTTTGCACGATTGTAAACAATCGTGTGGTCGAGGTTTTCTCACGGTTGTCCTTATCAATAGAGTGGTGTGTGTGTGTGTGTGTGTGTGTGTGTGTGTCGGGTTTTCACCTGGTTATCCTCGATTGACCGGGCAATTCTCTTCTTATTAATGAAATGTAGGACCCCTGCCCCTCTTGAGTTGTCCTAAAAAATAATGATTCTATGAGTCCCACCACTAAAAAAATATGCATTAAAAATATATATTCTTATGTATTTTTAGTTCATGTTATTAAAAAGGATGATATATCAAAGAATTTGTACAACAAAAAGGGTCATCACCTTTCAGAACTACAAAAATTAGAAACAGTCATTAGACATTCCAGGACACAAACGTCAGGAGAACATAATGCCACCCAATTGATTATAGTAAAGCTTAAACTATAGTAATTGTTGGGAATATACCCCACGAGTATAATCCGTCCAAGAAATGACCGACTATTACTTGGCGGCCCATAAGGATTCTTTCCTGAAGCGCAAGACCCAGGAGGCAGTTCGTGTTAACGGTCGGCTCAGGACCATGGCCCGACGAGCCGGCTCGAAGAAGGGGGTCATAAGGATTCTCCCTCGCCCAAGTAAACAAGATTAATAGTAAGTACATTCGGACACGGGTCATACTATGACCCGAACTCTATTGTAATCTGAGGGCCTCAACCTATATATAAAGGATAGCAGATCAAGTAAGAAACCCTCGAGAGCTAGGTTAACTATTCTGCACCCTTGTAATCGATATCGTCATCAATACACACAAAGCAGGACGTAGGCTTTTACCTCCATCGGAGGGGCTGAACCTAGGTAAACTTTTGTCTCTCGTTCCCGATCAACCCCGTCCAAGTTGCCACCTAGTTGCAATGCCCTCACACTAAGTTCTCACACGAGGACATTTGCTGTGACAAAACCACGACAGTTGGTACCCACCATGGGGCCAGCACACGATGGAGTTGAGTTCTTGGAGGGAGCTCTCCCAGGGTTCGGGATATACGCTGTTGGTCAGATGACCAAGAACCGCCGTGGCAAACTCTACATCGATGACTCAGGTTGGGGCCCCGAGATGACTCAATCGAGTATGGGTATCGGGTCCCCTTTGGCAAGATTCATGTCTTCATGAGTAAGATAAACGCATCAGGTTCCGAGCCAGACACCTGCACCGACATCGTTGAGCTGGCTCGGCATGCTCAACCCGACGGAGACAAGCCGGTCGGCATCACGTCTTTGTCGACTTCACCCAAGGAGTCGATCTTGCGAATGACGCGACAGATAGCCGACATACTCTCGTTAATTATGATAGGGGGTCTTTGATGGGAGATAACGAGTCGATTTTCCCACCTTTTGATGACAGGCTTGGGGGCTATTCAAGGGATGAGATCGCTCAAGAGTCGTGCGAGCCGCCTCACCAAGCCGCCGTCTTCATGCTAGGAATAGCGGCAACCCATGCTTCTGCAACGGCTGGCGTGATGATTGGAACCAGCGCAACTCCACGCGCTGGTGGGTCAGGAAAACCGCTGGCTCAATCCATGGCTGACTTCATGACCGAGATAACGAAGCTCATGGAGACACCAGTGACCGTGGAGAATTAGGAAGAGCGCAACACAGAGCTAACGAAGCTTCGTGGGTAGATGGCTAGGGTTCAGGAGAAAATTGACGCCAAGAGTGCTTGGATGGCAGAGTTACAGTCCCATATCCATATAAGGTAGAGTGTTTGAAGACTGAAGCCTGGCAGTTAAGCCTTCGTCGGGACGCGTCAGATGCGGTCCACCGGAGGATGCATATAAGTCGGTTTCCCCTGGTTTGGAGCCTACACGACCGTTCGATACACCTCAACCTACGCCGACGGCTGGACAACCGCGCCTGGGTCAGCAGCATGACGACCACCTATGGGCCCTCAGTCTGCCCCCCGGACTAGCCTTCCCATCGTTGCTTTGTCCTGACATCTTGATTTTCATCCTATTGTTCTTCTATCCCCTTTCATGAAATTTTGGCACAAAAAACATATATTGCCAAGTTGTATTCTCAAAGCCATGAGCAGGATTAGTCCTAAAGCTAATAAATTTTCATCTATATAATTAAACTTTAATATAAATAAATATATTTTTAGGAAATCACACAACCTGGTAAAAGAGCGATGGAGATGTGACAAGAAATGAGGAAGAAAAAGAGGTGCCCGTCACGGTAACAATCGACAAAAGGCTAGCACTAGCAACAAAATTGTCCAGTGAGGTCTAGTTCTCCTTTTATTTTATTTTCTTTCGAGAAAATCATGTAATTTCTAAGTCAGCATGGAACTGTTCTTTGTATTTAATGCAATTGCTCGCAAACTAAGCTTTAATCTGTACAAAAGGAACTCACAAATAGCCCACATCTCGACATGTCTGAACTTTGATTCATTTGGACTCATGAATCCACTAAAATAACCCGCATCTTGAGGAATCCACTAAGAGTGCTGCAGAAAATAAATGTATAAAGAAAAGTATTTTTCTCCCCTCACTACCGAAATCCACACATATGCCGAGTGCCAAAAACACTCAGCAAAGGGCACAAAACCTTCATCAAAGACTTTACAGAGAGTTGAACTCGGTGAAGTTCACCCGATGTACACCTCTCCGACAAACAGGAATTTGTTGAGAGCCAGAACACGGACACTCGGCAAACACTTTGCCGAGGGACAAACATTAGCTCTCTGCAAACAAAAGTAACTTCACATCTGCTGGTTCCGTATGTTCTTTGCCGAGACCCACTCTAGGCATAACTGTCGCATCCAAGTGCTAGGACCTCCTATCTCATGCTTGTTTACCGAGAGCAGCTCTCGGTAAAGTTCAGTGTCCTTGATCAGTTTCTACATCTTTTCCCTCTAGATCAAACATGCACATATATCTCCATCAAGTTGAAAACATGAATACATATCCAACAATATATAGATACTATACATTAAGTTCACACATGCATATATATCTCCGTCAAGTTGAAAACATGAATACATATACACCAATATATAGATATTATACATCAAGTTCACACATGCACATATATATATATATATATATATATATATATATATATCCATAAAGTGCATACATATCCAACAAATACAAAGCCAAAAGCAAGTTCACGAGTGCAATAGGTAACATCAGCTCAGTGAGCTCCACCGCTATGAACATAGCAGTATGTCCATCAAGATCGCACCCATGAGCTCCATCATTCACACTTTATCAAAACATCCGCAAAATAATCACGAAATATATTTCATCAGTTATAGAAAAAGAATAACAAAGTGAGACTGCAGTAGAAAAGAAGTATCATTTGCCCCCAAATTATTCAAACCGTGCACACGATATCATCAACACAAAAATAACGAAGAACTGGACGAATATTATTAGGTTCTTCATGCCACCAAACCAGGTCTCACAAACACCCTTGCCTAATCCATCATCATGCTTTGCTGTTGGTAGGAACTGGGAGCAATGATCCTCCCATGAATCATACACTCCAGGATGCCTCCCCTTGAGCAGGAACTCAGAGTAATGAACCTCAGCCTGCTTCCTAGTTGGAAACCCTTTATAGGAGCTATTGATGCCACCGTTCACCTATTCACGACATTCCCCCCTCCCACAAATTGTACACTTCAGGAGACCTCCCTCTACACACCACATACCACCTCATCTACCAATAGAAGAATATTATTTGAACAAGAAAAATGGGAGAAGCAATAGAAGTTTAGAAGAGCACGAGCAAGACATAGCCAACATAAGCATTAATGATCCACATGTCCAAAAGCAACATCACAAGTTCTAACAAGTTATACTCCGAGCCTACATCAGCAACTACATTCACTACACCACTCTTAAAATGGACCTCTAATCAGACTGGTAGTCTGTGAAGCCGGTAAGCGCAGAGTCGGCCGACAGGGTGAGGCTACCGATGGGGTGGACGAGGGCGTTGGCCGGTGGGGTAAGGCCACCGATGGGGTGGAGGAGGGCGCTAACCAATGGGGGATGGGGGCACCGGTGGGGGAGGGTGCCGGTCGATCGAGGAATCTGAGGTGTAGTTGGTGAAACTAGTGATCATGGAGTCAGAGCAGGTGGGGGCATCCCCCATAGTGGATGACCAAGCATCGTCGGGACTGATGGTCCGTGGACTCAATGGCACCGAGTCGTCACTCTCCTTATATGGTGGGGACTTGCTCTCCTTACATGGTGGGGACTTGCAGTCCTTACGCGGTGGGGTCTTGCGGTCCTCGACGCACTTCTCCTTGACTACGGAGTCAACCCTAATGGAAGCTGCATCGACGGAGGAAGCCATAGACGCGAAATTGACTCTCGGTGTTAACACCTTGCATCACACAATGAAAAATAATATAAGAATCAAATATCAAAGATTACTTGTAAGCAAAAGTCGATTTTCGATGGACACTCTATCATGGGTATTTCGACTTTCGGTAATGGTCAAGCTGGACGAGTCCATCGTGCGTGACAAATATATATCACAACACGAACTTACGTAGATTGACCGTCATCGACAAAAGTCGATTTTCTTCCTCCAAGAATAACTCACGTCGACATCCTCTCACGTATATATGGTGCACACACTCTCTGGTGATGGTATATATGGTGAGCACTCTCTCACAGGTATTTTGACTTTCGGTGATGGTCAAGTAGGGCGAGTCCATCATGTAATATAAATGTATATCGCACGACGAACTCGCCCAAATCGACCGGCATCGACAAAATTCGATTTTCTTCCTGCAAGACGAACTTTTATCCATTGTTGATGATGGTCGCTCTACTTATGCTCCTCCTGCTTTACAAAGATCACAGAGGAGGAGCAGACGAAGAGCGCCCCCCACGACACCAATTGGAAGCATTCCTCTTAAAAAAAAGTGCACAAGAAGTTTCGAGGCCAAAGGAGCAATAGGGCCCGCACTTTCCTCACAAACTGGACACGTCCTCTCGATATCCAAAGACTAGCTCAGAGATGGTGCAGTTTACAAGTGGACTCACAGGAGACTTATTCGAAACGCTTCCAAACTTTTACCATACCCTACAGGGGCCTTGTGATGTCACTGTGCCAGCTCTCGAGAAAATTTTGCATCGTATGAATTTTCGAGGATTAAAATGGCTGCATTAGACATGCCATCGAACTACTTTCGCCCCCCCGGTGGAAGGGCATTGATACGTATCCAATGTATCTATAATTTATGAAGTATTCATGCCATGTTTACAACAATTTTATATGGTTTTTGTATGATTTGATTAGAACTAACCCGGACTGACGCTGTTTTCAGCAGAACTACCGTGGTGTCGTTTTTTTGTGCACAAAAAAGTCATCGGAATGGGCTTAAAATTTACGGTGATTTTTTATGGACCAAATGAGACCCCCGAAGCACAAGAGCCGGTCCAGGAAGTGGATGAGGAGGCCACAAGCCCTCTAGGCGCGCCCTACCCCCAAGGAGGGTGCTTCGGGCTTGTGGGCCCCTCGGGCACCCCCTTGACGTGAGATCGATGCCAAAAATTCTTATAAATACCCAAACATCCGAAAAGAACCCTAGATGGGGAGTTCCGCCGCCACAAGCTTCTATAGCCACGAAAAAACAATCGGGAGCCCGTTGCGGCACCCTGCCGGAGGGGGATACCATCACCGGAGGCCATCTTCATCATCCTGACAATCTCCATGACGAGAAGGGAGTACTTCACCCTCGGGCTGAGGGTATGTACCAGTAGCTATGTGTTTGATCTCTCTCTCTCTCTCTCGTGTTCTTGAGATGACACGATCTTGATCTACCGCGAGCTTTATTTATATAGATGAATCATATGGAGTTTTCCCCTCTCTATCTTCTTGTGATGAATTGAGTTTTCCCTATGAAGTTTTCTTATCGGATTAAGTCTTTAAAGGATTTGAGAACACAGGATGTATGTCTTGCGATGGGATATCCATGGTGACAATGGGATGTTCTATTGATCCACTTGATGTATATTTTGGTAATCAACTTGCGGGTTCCGTGACCTTGGGAATCTATGCATAGGGGTTGGCACACCCTTTCATCTTGACTCTCCGATAGAAACTTTGGGGGACTCTTTGAAGTTCTTTGTGTTGGATTGAACATAATGAATCTAAAATTGTGTGATGCATATCGTATAATAAAACCCATGGGTACTCGTGGTGACATTGGATTATCTAGGTGACATTAGGGTTTTGGTTGATGTGTATCTTAAGGTGTTATTTTAGTACGAACTCTAGGGCTGTTCGTGATGCTTATAGGGATAGCTCATACGATTGATCGGAAAAGATAACTTTATGGTGGATTCGTACCATACAATAATTTCTTCGTTTGTTCTCTGCTATTTCTGACTTTGGAGTGAACTCTTTGTCGCACGTAAGGAATTTACATACGATTCAACTATGTTAGTATTGTTGAGAGACCTTGCACTAGTGAAATTATGAACCGTATGCCTTGTTTTCAAGCATTGCAATACCGTTTGTGCTCACTTTTGTTACTTTCTACCTTGCTGTTTTTATATTTTCATATTACAAAAATAAATATCTACTATCATTATTGCACTCGTATCAACATCTCTTCGCCGAACTAGTGCACCTATACAATTTGCCATTGTATTGGGTGTGTTGGGGACACAAGAGATTTCTTGTATTTGATTGCAGGGTTGCTTGAGAGAGACCATCTTCATACTACACATTCATGGGTTGATAAACCTTAGGTCATACACTTGAGGGAAAATTGCTCCCGTCGTACAAAACTCTGCGCTTGGAGGCCCAACATAGTCTACAAGAATAAAGTTGCGTAGTAGACATCAAGCTCTTTTCTGGCGCCGTTGCCTGGGAGGTGAGTGCTTGAAGGTATATCTTTAGATCTTGCAATCAAATCTTTTAGTTTCTTGTTTTCCACTAGTTTGGTTTTATAAAAGAAAACTACATAAAAATGGAGTTTAGGTTGCATCAATTGTTTCATCTCTTTAATGTCTTTCGTGAAAATGATGGTTCGGAAAATTGTGCTCAATTGGTGGAGGAAGAATTTATGAAAATACTTGATGAGAATTCCTTGAATGATGAGCATGATAGAAATAATGTTAGTATGAATTATCTGAATATCCATGATGCTAATGATATGCGAAGCCACAAGCTTGGGGATGCTATATTTGAGGAATATGATATTTTTCGTCCCCCAAGTTTTGATGAGTAAAACTATTATGACGATTGCATGCCTCCTACCTATGATGATTATGATGATGAAATGTATGATATAAAGGGTGATAGTAACCATGAAACTTGATATCATGATTTTAATATTCAAAGTGGTTATGTCTATCAAGTACCTCATGATAATTATTTTGCTGAGTTTGCTCCCACTATCATGAATGAGAAGAAATTTGCTTATGTGTAGAGTGATAAAAATTATATGCTTGTGCATCATGAAAAGAATGTTGTATGTGATAGTTATATTTTTGAATTCCTTCATGATGCTACTGAAATCATTATGAGGGTGGAACTTATGCTTGTAAGAATTGCAACAATATCAATTTTCCTCTCTATGTGT
The DNA here is from genome assembly GCA_022496015.1 of Hordeum marinum. Taxonomy (NCBI): domain Eukaryota; kingdom Viridiplantae; phylum Streptophyta; class Magnoliopsida; order Poales; family Poaceae; genus Hordeum; species Hordeum marinum. The sequence continues at coordinate 381,027,656 of CM039677.1, read as the reverse complement.
TCAAATTTTCGAAGATATTCTTGTTTTGCCTTCCTATGCAAGTTGATTCTTGTTCTCGTGAATTGTTTTATCACAAAATCCATATGCATAGGAGGTGTGTTAGACTTAAATGTGCTTGTCATGTGATTCATGATGCTCTTTTGCATGTCTTAAATACTATTTCCTACACGAGCATCATTGAAATCATTATGCCTAGCTAGGACCGTTAAACAAGAGCGCTTGTTGGGAGGCAACCCAATTTTATTTTATGTTTTTTGTTTTGTTTCTGTTCTTTAATAAATTACACATTATTACCTTGGCAGTAATTGTGTTTTAGTGTTTTAATTAGTGTTTTTTCGAAGTAAGTCCTTTGGGATGGTCTACGATGATAGCTGATTTGATCTTGCTGAAAAATAGAAACTTTGGCGCCCAGTCCAAGAACTTTATAAATTCACAGAAGCGTCAATTGGATCTTAATTTTTACACAAGATTGATATACAAATTTTAGAGATGGTCCTAATTTTTCAGAATTTTTAGAGTCAAATAAGTATTCAAAGTTTACAGATTGCTACAGATAGTTCCATTTTAGACAGATTCTGTTTTCTATGTGTTGTTTGCTTATTTTGATAAAACAATGGGTAGTATCGGGGGGTATGAACCATGGAGAAATTGGAATACAATAGATATTAAACCAATATAAATAAAGAATGAGTTAACAATAGTACCTAAAGTGGTGATTTTATTTTCTTATACTAACGGACCTCACGAGTTTTCTGTTGAGTTTTGTGTTGTGATGTTTTCAAGTTTTGGGTAAAGATTTGATGGACTATGGAATAAGGAGTGGCAAGAGACTAAGATTGTGGATTTCCAAGGCACCCCACGGTAATATTCAAGGACAGCCAAGAGCCTAAGCTTGGGAATGCCATGGAAGGCATCCCCTCTTTCATCTTCAATCCATCGGTAAATTTACTTGAGGCTATATTTTTATTCACCACATGATATGTGTTTTGCTTGGAGCGTCTTGTATGATATGAGTCTTTGCTTTTTAGTTTGACACAATCATCCTTGTTGTACACACTTTTTGAGAGGGAAACATAGGAATCGTGAATTTATTAGAATACTCTATGTGCTTCACTTATATCTTTTGAGCTAGGCAATATGCTCTAGTGCTTCACTTATATCTTTATAGAGCACGGCGGTGGCTTTATTTTATAGAAATTATTGAACTCTCTTGCTTCACTTTTATTATTTTGAGAGTCTCTAAACATCAGGGTAATTTGTTTAGGTTATGAATTTAGTCCTAATATGATGGGCATCCAAGAGAGATATAATGAAAACTTTCTTATAAAAGTGCATTGAATACTATGAGAAGTTTGATTCCTTATGATTGTTTTGAGATATAAAGATTGTAATATTAGAGACATGCTAGTGAGTAATTGTGGATTGGTAGAAATACTTGTGTTAAAATTTATGATTCCCGTAGCATGCACGTATGGTGAACCATTATGTGACGAAGTCGGAGCATGATTTATTGATTGATTGCCTTCCTTTGTGTGGATGTTGGGATCGCGCGATGGTTAACTCCTACCAACCCTTCCCCTAGGAGAATGCATGTAGTACTTTTTTTGATAACTAATAGACTTTTGCAATAAGTATGCGAGTTCTTTATGAATAATGTTGAGTCCATGCATTATACGCACTCTCACCCTTCCACCCTTGCTAGCCTCTCTAGTACCGTGCAACTTTCGCCGCTGCATTAAACCGACCATGTACCTTCCTCAAAACAACCACCATACCTACCTATTATGGAATTTCCATAGCCATTCTGAGATATATTGCCATGCAACTTCCAGCGTTCAGTTTATGACACGCATCATCATTGTTATATTGCTTTGCATGATCATTTAGTTGACATCGTATTTGTGGAAAAGCCACCATTCATATTTTTTATACATGTCACTCTTGAGTCATTGCACATCCCGGTACACCGTTGGAGGCATTCATATAGAGTCATATTTTGTTCTAAGTATCGAGTTGTAATTCTTGGGTTGTAAATAAATAAAAGTGTGATGATCATCATTATTAAAGCATTGTCCCATGTGAGGAAAGGATGATGGAAGCTATGATTCCCTTGCAAGTTGGGATGAGTCTCCGGACTTTACAAAAAAGAGAGGCCAAGGAAGCCCACCAAAAAAACAAAAAAATGAGAGAAAAGAGAGAAGGGCAATGCTACTATTCCTTTTCCACACTTGTGCTTCAAAGTAGCACAAGGATCTTCATGATAGAGAGTCTCCTATTTTGTCACTTTCATATACTAGTGGGAACTTTTCAATATAGAACTTGGCTTATATATTCCAATGATGGGCTTCCTCAAATTTCCCTAGGTTTAGTGAGCAAGCGAGTTGGATGCACACCCACTTAGGCCCTGTTTGTTTGGGCTTTAGCTTCGGCTTTTATAGCTTTTCTACTTTAGCCAAAAAGCCACAAAAGCTCCTAAATAGGTGCTTTTGAAGTTTTTATGGATTTTGATGTATCAATATAACAATATTGGGCTCCAAAAGCCATAAAATTTCCAAAATCACCTATTTAGGAGCTTTTGTGGCTTTTGGGCCAAAGTGGAAAAGCTGCAAAAGCCGAAGCTAAAGCCCAAACAAACATGGCCTTAGTTTCTTTTTGAGCTTTCATACACTCATAACTCTAGTGCATCCGTTGCATGGAAATCCCTACTCACGTTGATATCTATTGATGGGCATCTCCATAGCTCGTTGATACGCCTAGTTGATGTGAGACCATCTCCTTCTTTTTGTCTTCTCCACAACCACCATATTCTATTCCACCTATAGTGCTATATCCATGGCTCACGCTCATGTATTGCGTGAGAGTTGAAAACGTTTGAGAATACTAAAGTATGAAACAATTGCTTGGCTAAAACCGGGGTTGTGGATGATTTAATACCTTGTTTGATGAAGATGGAGCATAGCTAGACTATATGATTTTCTAGGGATAACTTTCTTTGGCCATGATTATTTTGAAAAGACATGATTGCTTTATTAGTATGCTTGATGTATTATTCTTTTTATGTCAATATTAAAGTCTTGTTTTGAATCTTATGGATCTGAATATTCTTGCCACAATAAAAAATATTACATCGATAAAAATGTAGCTAGTATTCACACTTCATAAATTATTTCTTTTATCATTTACCTACTCGAGGACGAGGAGGAATTACGCTTGGGGATGCTGATACGTCTCCAACGTATCTATAATTTATTATGAAGTATTCATGCCATGTTTACAACAATTTTATATGAATTTTGTATGATTTGATTAGAACTAACCCAGACTGACGTTGTTTTCAGGAGAACTACCGTGGTGTCGTTTTTTTTGTGCAGAAATAAAAGTTCTCGGAATGGGCTGAAAATTTATGGTGATTTTTTATGGACAAAAAGAGACCCCCGAAGCACAAGAGCCAGGCAAGGAAGTGGACGAGGAGGCCACAAACCCTCTAGGAGCGCCCTACCCCCAGGGAGGGTGCTTCGGGCTTGTGGACCCCTCGGGCACCCCCTTGACGTGAGACCGATGCCAAAAATTCTTATAAATACCCAAACCTCCGAAAAGAACCCTAGATGGGGAGTTCCGCCGCCGCAAGCCTCTATAGCCACGAAAAACCAATCGGGAGACACTTCCGGCACCCTTTCGGAGGGGGAAACCATCACCGGAGGCCATCTCCATCACCCCGACGGTTTCCATGACGAGGAGGGAGTAGTTTACCCTCGGGGCTGAGGGTATGTACCAGTAGCTATGTGATTCATCTCTCTCTCTCTCTCGTGTTCTTGAGATGACACGATCCTGACGTACCGCGAGCTTTATTAATATAGATGAGTCATATGGAGTTTCCCCCCCCTCTCTCTCTCTCTCTTCTTGTGATGAATTGAGTTTTCCCTTTGAAGTTTTCTTATCGGATTGAGTCTTTAAAGGATTTGAGAACACTTGATGTATGTCTTGCAATGGGATATCCGTGGTGACAATGGAATGTTCTATTGATCCACTTGATGTATGTTTTGGTGATCAACTTGCGGGTTCCGTGACCTTGGGAATCTATGCATAGGGGTTGGCACACATTTTCGTCTTGACTCTCCCATAGAAACTTTGGGGCACTCTTTGAAGTTCTTTGTGTTGGTTTGAACCCGATGAATCTGAAATTGTGTGATGCATATCGTATAATCAAACCCATGGGTACTCGTGGTGACATTGGAGTATCTAGGTGACATTAGGGTTTTGGTTGACGTATATCTTAAGGTGTTATTTTAGTATGAATTCTAGGGCTGTTCGTGACGCTTATAGGGATAGCTCATACAATTGATCGGAAAAGATAACTTTCAGGTGGTTTCGTACCCTACAATAATTCCTTCGTTTGTTCTCCGCTATTTGTTACTTTGGAGTGAACTCTTTGTCGCACGCAAGGAATTTAGATATGATTCAACTATGGCAGTATTGTTGAGAGAACCTGCACTAGTGTATGAGCCGTAGGCCTTGTTTTCAAGCATTGCAATACCGTTTGTGCTCACTTTTGTTACTTTCTACCTTTATGTTTTTATATTTTCAGATTACAAAAATAAATATCTACTATCATTATTGCACTTGTATCACCATCTCTTCGCCGAACTAGTGCACCTATACAATTTGCCATTGTATTGGGTGTGTTGGGGACACAAGAGATTTCTTGTATTTGATTGCAGGGTTGCTTGAGAGAGACCATCTTCATCCTACACCTCCACGGGTTGATAAACCTTAGGTCATCCACTTGAGGGAAAATTGCTACTGTCCGACAAAACTCTATGCTTGGAGGCCCAACATAGTCTACAAGAATAAAGTTGCGTAGTTGACATCAAGCTCTTTTCTTGCGCCGTTGCCGGGGAGGTGAGTGCTTGTAGGTATATCTTTAGATCTTGCAATCAAATCTTTTAGTTTCTTTTTTTTCACTAGTTCGTTTTTATAAAATAAAACTACAAAAAATGGAGTTTAGGTTGCATCAATTGTTTCGTCTCTTTAATGTCTTTCATGAAAATGATGGTTCGGAAAATTGTGCTCAATTGGTAGAGGAAGAATTTATGAAAATAATTAATGAGAATTCATTGAATTATGAGCATGATAGAAATTTTGTTAGTATGAATTCTCTTAATATACATGATGCTAATGATATGCAAAGCCACAAGCTTGGGGATGCTATGTTTGAGGAATATGATATTTTTAGCTCCCCAAGTTTTGATGAGCAAAACTATTATAATGATTGCATGCCTCCTACCTATGATGATTATGATGATGAAATGTATGATATAAATAGTGATAGTAACCATGAAACTTGATATCATGATTTTAATATTCAAAGTGGTTATGTCTATCAAGTACCTCATGATAATTATTTTGTTGAGTTTGCTCCCACTATTATGAATGAGAAGAAATTTGCTTATGTGGAGAGTGATAAAAATTCTATGCTTGTGCATCATGAAAATAATGTTGTATGTGATAATTATATTGTTGAATTCCTTCATGATGCTACTGAAAATCATTATGAGGGAGGAACTTACGCTTGTAGGAATTGCAATAATATCAATTTTCCTCTCTATGTGTTCAATTTTTCGAAGATATTCTTGTTTTGCCTTCCTATGTAAGTTGATTCTTGTTCTCATGAATTGTTTGATAACAAAATACCTATGCATAGGAGGTGTGTTAGACTTAAATGTGCTTGTCATGTGATTCATGATGCTCTTTTGCATGTCTCAAATACTATTTCCTATACGAGCATCATTGAAATTATTATTCCTAGCTAGGGGCGTTAAACAAGAGCGCTTGTTGGGAGGCAACCCAATTTTATTTTTATGTTTTTGTTTTGTTTCTATTATTAATTAAATTACACATTATTACATCTATAATAATTGTGTTTTAGTATTTAATTAGTGTTTGTGCTAAGTAAGACCTTTGGTATGGTCTACGGTTATAGTTGATTTGATCTTGCTGAAATACAGAAACTTTAAGGCCCGGTCCAAGAATTTTATAAATTCACAGAAGCGTCGATTGGATCTTAATTTTTACAAAATATTGATATACAAATTTCCCAGATTTTCCTAATTTTTCAAAAAAATTGGAGTTACAGAAGTTTTCAAAGTTTACAGATTGCTACAAACTGTTCTGTTTTAGACAGATTCTGTTTTATGTGTGTTGTTTGCTTATTTTGATGAAACTATGGGTAGTATCGGGGGTATGAAACATGGAGAAATTGGAATACAGTATAAATTACACCAATATAAATAAAGAATGATTTAACAATAGTGCCTAAGGTGGTGATTTTATTGTCTTATACTAACGGATCTCACGAGTTTTCTGTTGAGTTTTGTGTTGTGAAGTTTTCAAGTTTTGGGTAAAGATTTGATGGACTATGGAATAAGGAGTGGCAAGACCCTAAGCTTGTGGATACCCAAGGAACCCCAAGGTAATATTCAAGGACAGCCAAGATCCTAAGCTTGGGGATGCGCCGGAAGGCATCCCCTCTTTCGTCTACAATCCATCGGTAAATTTACTTGAGGCTATATTTTTATTCACCACATGATATGTGTTTTGCTTGGATTGTATTGTATGATATGAGTCTTTGATTTTTAGTTTTCCACAATCATCCTTTCTGTACACACTTTTTCGAGAGGGGCACGCATGAATCGTTAATTTATTATAATACTCTATGTGCTTCACTTATATCTTTTGAGCTAGGCAATATGCTCTAGTGCTTCATTTATATCTTTCCAGAGCATGGCGGTGGCTTTATTTTATAGAAATTATTGAACTCTATTGCTTGACTTATATTATTTTGAGAGTCTCTAAACAGCATGGTAATTTGTTCAGGTTATGAATTTAGTCCTAATATGATGGGCATCCAAGATTGATATAATAAAAACTTTCATATAAAAGTGCATTGAATACTATGAGAAGTTTGATTCCTTATGATTGTTTTGAGATATAAAGATTGTAATATTAGAGACATGCTAGTGAGTAATTGTGGATCGGTAGAAATACTTGTGTTAAAGTTTGTGATTCCCGTAGAATGCACGTATGGTGAACCGTTATGTGACGAAGTCAGAGCATGATTTATTGATTTATTGCCTTCCTTCGTGTGGAGGTCGGGATCGCGCGATGGTTAGCTCCTACCAACCCTTCCCCTAGGAGAATGCATGTAGTACTTTTTTGATAACTAATAGGCTTTTGCAATAGTATGTGAGTTCTTTATGACTAATGTTGAGTCCATGGATTATACGCACTCTCACCCTACCACCCTTGCTAGCCTCTCTAGTACCGCACAACTTTCGCCGGTGCATTAAACCCACCATGTACCTTACTCAAAAAAGCCACCATACCTATCTATTATGGCATTTCCATAGCCATTCCGAGATATATTGCCCTGAACTTCCAGCGTTCCGTTTATGACACGCATCATCATTGTCATATTGCTTTGCATGATCATGTAGTTGACATCCTATTTGTGGAAAAGGCACCGTTCATATTTTTTATACATGTCACTCTTGAGTCATTGCACATCCGGGTACACCATGGGAGGCATTCATATAGAGCCATATTTTGTTCTAAGTATCGAGTTGTAAATAAATAAAAGTGTGATGATCATCATTATTAGAGCATTGTCCCATGTGAGGAAAGGATGATGGAAGCTATGATTCCCTCACAAGTTGGGATGAGTCTCCAGACTTTACAAAAAAGAGGCCAAAGAATCCCACCAAAAAAACAAAAAAATGAGAGAAAAGAGAGAAGGGGAAATGCTACTATTCCTTTTCCACACTTGTGCTTCAAAGTAGCACCAAGATCTTCATGATAGAGGGTCTCCTATTTTGTCACTTTCATATACTAGTGGGAATTTTTCATTATAGAAGTTGGCTTCTATATTCCAATGATGGGATGATGACCCACAAGTATAGGGGATCTATCATAGTCATTTCGATAAGTAATAGTGTCGAACCGAAGGAGGAGCAAAAGGAAATTATAAGCAGTTTCCAGTAAGGTATTCTCCGCAAGCACTGAAATTATCGGTAATGGATAGTTTTGCGATAAGATAATTTGTAACGAGTAACAAGTAACAAGTGTAGAAAAGGTACATCAAGGTATCCAATCATTTTCGTACCAAAGGACGGGCCTGGACAAACTCGTATATAAAGCAAAGCTCTCCCGAGGACACATGGGAATTTCTGTCAAGCTAGTTTTCATCATGCTCATTTGATTCGCGTTCGTTACTTTGATAATTTGATATGTGGGTGGACCAGTGCTTGGGTGCTGACCTTACTTAGAAAAACCTACCACTTATGATTAACCCCTCTCGCAAGCATCCGCAACTACGAAAGAAGAATTAAGGTAAACCTAACCATAGCATGAAACATATGGATCCAAATCAGTCCCTTACGAAGCAACACATAAAATAGGGTTTAAGCTTCTGTCACTCTAGCAACCCATAATCTACTTATTATTTCCCAATGCCTTCCCCTAGGCCCAAATAATGGTGAAGTGTTATGTAGTCGACGTTCACATAACACCACTAGAGGAGAGACAACATACATCTCATCAAAATATCGAACAAATACCAAATTCACATGATTCCTTATAACAAGACTTATCCCATGTCCTTAGGAACAAACATAACTACTCACAAAACATGTTCATGTTCATAATCAGAGGAGTATTAATTATCGTAAAGGATCTGAACATATGATCTTTCACCAAGTAAACCAACTAGCATGAACTACAAGGAGTAATCAACACTACTAGCAACCCACATGTACCAATCTGAGGTTTGAGAAAAAGATCGGATACAAGAGATGAACTAGGGTTTGGTGAGGACATGGTGCTGGTGAAGATGTTGATGGAGATTGACCCCCTCTTGATGAGAGGATCGTTGGTGATGATGATGGCTTCGATTCCCCCTCCGTGAGGGGAGTTTCCCCGGCAGAACAGCCCTGCCAGAGCTCTAGATTGGTTCTGCCCAAGTTCCGCCTCGAGACGGCGGCGCTTCATCTCGAAAGCTCTCTCTTTAATTTTTCCAGGTCAAAACCCAACATATAGGAGAAGATGGGCACCGGGGGCCAGCCAGGTGGGCCACAAGCCTGCTAGGCGCGACCAGGGGGGTGGCCGCTCCTGGCAGGCTTGTCACCTCCTGGTGGCCCCCCTCGGGTATTTGTTTCGCCCAGTTTTTTATATATTCCAAAATAATTCTCCGTAAATTTTCATGACTTTTGGAGTTGTGGAGAATAGGTATCTCAGATTTGCTCCTTTCCTAGTCCAGAATTCCAGCTGCCAGCATTCTCCCTCTTCATGTAAACCTTGTAAAATAAGAGAGAAAAGGCATAATGATTGTACCATAACATGTAATAACAGCCCATAATGCAATAAATATCAATATAAAATCATGATGCAAAATGAACGTATCAACTCCCCCAAGCTTAGACCTCGCTTGTGATGGGGAACGTCGCATGGGAAACAAAAATTTTCCTACGCACACGCAAACCTATCCATGGTGATGAGCATCTACGAGAGGCAGAGTGGATCTACGTACCCTTGTAGATCGCTAAGCGGGAAGCGTTAAGAAACGCGGTTGGTGTAGTCGAACGTCTTCACGATCCAAATCGCTGAGCGTCCCGCGATCTAATCACGAACAGTCCCGCGATCTCGTCACGATCCGTCCCGCGATCCAATCACGAAGTCCCGTGGCCTTGATCACGATCCTTCCGATCTAGTACCGAACGGACGACACCTCCGCGTTCAGCACACGTGCAACTTGATGACGATCTCCACCGTCTTGATCCAGCAAGAGGAGGGGGAGAGGAGGAAAAGTTCACCGGCAGCGTGACGGCGCTCCGGCGATGGTGGTGGAGTGATTCCGGCAGGGCTTCGCCTAAGCACTGCGGAAAACCGATCTAGAGGAGCACCGGTGGAACGGGTAGCGCGAGGCCGTAAATTCTGTCCAAAACCCTTCTATTCCACCAGTATATATAGGAGGAGAGGAGGAGGAGGGCTGGCGCAGGGCTTAGCCCCTCTTGGAGTCGGCCGAAGCCAAGGGGGAGGAGTCCTACTCCTCCTCCACTCCTAGTAGGAGTAGGATTCTCCCTTTTTGCCTTTTTTCCACTCTTTTTCCTTTGGGACTCTCCCCCCAGCCGCATGGGCCTGTTGTGGCTATTCCACCAGCCCACTAAGGGCTGGTTAATACTCTCCCACAGCCCATGAAGCCTCTTCGGTCGAAATACCCCTCCCGGAGGTCTCCCGGTACACTACCGGCACTCCCGGTACACTACCGATGAGCCCGGAACTTTTCCGGCGACCAAACTGGGACTTCCTATATATGAATCTTTACCTCCGGACCATTCCGGAGCTCCTCATGACGTCCAGGATCTCATTCGGGACACCGAACAAACTTCGGTCACCACCATACATAACTCTACACTACCGAAAGGTCACCAAACCTTAAGTGTGCAGACCCTGCGGGTTCGAGAACTATGTAGACATGACCGAGACACCTCTATGGTCAATAACCAATGGCGGGACCTGGATGTCCACATTGGTTCCTACATATTATACGAAGATCTTTATTGGTCGAACCTCCATGTCAAGGATTCAGTTAATCCCGTATGATGTTCCCTTTGTTCTTCGGTATGTTACTTGCCCGAGATTCGATCGTCGGTATCTCCATACCTAGTTCAATCTCATTACTGGCAAGTGTCTTTACTCGTTCCATAATACAAGATCCCGCAACTAACAATTAGTCACATTGCTTGCAAGGCTCATTGTGATGTTGTATTACTGAGTGGGCCCTGAGATACCTCTCCGTCACACGGAGTAACAAATCCCAGTCTTGATCCATGCCAACTCAACAGACACCCTCGGAGACACCTGTAGAGCACGTTTATAGTCACCCAGTTACGTTGCAATGTTTGATACACACAAGGTACTCTTCCGATATCTGTGAGTTGCATGATCTCATGGTCATAGGAACATATACTTGACATGCAGAAAACAGTAGCAATAAACTGACACGATCATAAGCTACGTTTGTAGTTTGGGTCTTGTCCATCACATCATTCTCCTAATGATGTGATCCCGTTATCAAATGACATCTCATGTCCATGGCTAGGAAACTTAACCATCTTTCAATCAACGAGCTAGTTGACTAGAGGCATACTAGGGACATTGTGTTTGTCTATGTATCCACACATGTATCCATGTTTCCAATTAATACAATTATAGCATGGATAATAAACGATTATCATGAACAAGGAAATAAAATAATAAACACTTTATTTATTGCCTCTAGGGCATATTTCCAACAGTCTCCCACTTGCACTAGAGTCAATAATCTAGTTCACATCACTATGTGATTTACATTGTAATGAATCGAACACCCATGCAGTTCTGGTGTTGATCATGTTTAGCCCTTGGAAGAGGTTTAGTCAATGGGTCTGCAACATTCAGATCCGTGTGCACTTTGCAAATATTTATGTCTTTCTCCAAGATGTAATCGCGGATGGAGTTGAAGAGTCGCTTTATGTGTCTGGTCCTCTTGTGAAACCTTGGTTCCTTGGCCAGAGCAATGGCACCAGTGTTATCATAGAACAGGTTCATTGGATTCAGTGCACTAGGCACTACTCCAAGATCTGTCATGAACTGCTTCATCCAGACACCTTCCTTTGCCGCCTCTGAGGCTGCGATGTATTCTGCTTCGCACGTAGAATCAGCTACCACGCTTTGCTTGGAACTGCACCAGCTTACCACTCCCCCATTGAGAATAAATACATACCCGGTTTGCGACTTAGAGTCATCCGGATCAGTGTCAAAGCTTGCATCGACGTAACCCTTTACGACGAGCTCTTCATCACCTCCATAAACGAGAAAAATTTCCTTAGTCCTTTTCAGGTACTTAAGGATATTCTTGACCGCTTGCTAGTGCTCCATTCCAGGATCACTTTGAAACCTTCCGGCCATACTTATGGCAAGGCTGACATCGGGTCTTGTGCACAGCATTGCATACATGATAGAGCCTATGGCTGAAGCATAGGGGATGACACTCATCTTTTCTCTATCTTCTGCAGTTACTGGGCATTGAGTCTTACTCAACTTCACACCTTGTAATACAGGCAAAAACCCCTTGTTGGACCGTTCCATTTTGAACTTCTTCGAAACTTTATCAAGGTATGTGCTCTGTGAAAGTGCTATTAAGCATCTCGATCTATCTCTATAGATCTTAATGCCTAATATGAAAGCAACTTCTCCTAGGTCCTTCATTGAAAAACTCTTGTTCAAATATTCCTTCACGCTTTCCAGCATTTCTATATTGTTTCCAATCAGCAATATGTCATCCACATATAATACTAGAAACGCTATAGAGCTCCCACTCACTTTCTTGTAAATACAAGCTTCTCCGTAAACTTGTATAAACTCAAACGCTTTGATCACCTCATCAAAGCGCTTATTCCAACTCCGAGATGCTTGCACCAGTCCATAAATGGATCGCTGGAGTTTGCAAACTTTGTCAGCATTCTCTGGATCGACAAAACCTTCGGGTTGCATCATATACAACTCTTCCTCAAGGAAACCGTTGAGGAACGCTGTTTTTACATCCATCTGCCAAATTTCATAGTCGAAATAGGAATCTATAGCTAACATGATTCTGACAGACTTAAGCATCGCTACGGGTGAGAAAGTCTCATCGTAGTCAACTCCTTGATCTTGTGAAAAACCCTTTGCCACAAGTCGAGCTTTATAGACGATGACATTACCGTCCGCGTCTGTTTTCTTCTTAAAGATCCGTTTGTTCTGAATGACCTTTCGCCCTTCAGGTAATACTTCCAAAGTCCATACTTTGTTTTCATACATGGATCCCATCTCGGATTTCGTGGCCTCTAACCATTTCTCGGAATCCGGGCCCATCATTGCTCCTCCATAGCTCGTAGGTTCATTGTTGTCAAACAACATAACCTCCAAGACAGGGTTGACGTACCACTCAGGGGTAGTACGCGGCCTGGTCGACCTACGAGGTTCAATAGCTTCTTGATCCGAAGCTTCATGATCATCATCATTAACTTCCTCTTCTATCGTCGTAGGTTCCACAGAAACATCTTTCTGCGCTGCGCTACTTTCTGGTTGAAGTAAAGGTTCAATAACCTCATCAAGCTCTATTTTCCTCCCACTCAATTCTTTCGAGAGAAACTCTTTCTCAAGAAATGTTCCGTTTTTAGAGACAAACACTTTGCCTTCGGATCTGAGATAGAAGGTATACCCGACTGTCTCTTTCGGGTATCCTATGAAGATGCATTTCTCCGCTTTGGGTTCCAGCTTTTCAGGCTGAAGCTTTTTGACATAAGCATCACATCACCAAATTTTAAGAAACGACAACTTTGGCTTCTTGCCAAACCACAGTTCATATGGCGTCGTCTCAATGGATTTTGATGGTGCCCTATTTAAAGTGAATGTAGCTGTCTCGAATGCATAACCCCAAAACGATAGTGGAAAATCAGCAAGAGACTTCATAGAATGCACCATATCCAATAAGGTTCGATTACGACGTTCGGACACACCATTACGCTGTGGTGTTCCGGGCGGTGTCAACTGTGAAACAATTCCACATTGTCTTAAGTGACTGCCAAACTCATAACTCAGATATTCACCTCCTCGATCAGATCGTAGGAACTTAATCTTCTTGTTACGATGATTCTCAACTTCACTCTGAAATTGCTTGAACTTTTCAAACGTTTCAGACTTGTGTTTCATTATGTAAATATACCCATATCTACTTAAGTCATCTGTGAAGGTGAGAAAATAACAATATCCACCACGCGCTGTAACATTCATTGGACCGCACACATCAATGTGTATGATTTCCAATTAGTCACTCGCCCATTCCATTGTTCCAGAGAACGATGTTTTAGTCATCTTGCCCATGAGGCATGGTTCACATGTGTCAAGTGATTCAAAATCAAGTGACTCCAAAAGTCCATCAGCATGGAGCTTCCTCATGCGTTTTACACCAATATGACCTAAACGGCAGTGCCACAAGAAAGTGGTACTATCATTATCAATTCTACATCTTTTGGCATCAATGTTATGAACATGTGTGTCATCACTATCAAGATTCAATATGAATAAACCCCTAACATTGGGTGCATGACTATAAAAGATATTACTCATATAAATAGAACAACCTTTATTGTCTGATTTAAATGAGTAACCGTCTCGCAATAAACAAGATCCAGATATAATGTTCATGCTTAACGCAGGCACTAAATAACAATTATTCAGGTTCATCACTAATCCCGATGGTAATCGAAGAGAGAGCGTGCCGACGGCGATCACATCAACCTTGGAACCATTTCCCACGCGCATCGTCACTTCATCCTTTGCCAGCCTTCGTTTATTCCGTAGTTCCTGTTTTGAGTTGCAAATGTGAGCAACCGAACCGGTATCAAATACCCAGGCACTACTACGAGAGCTAGTAAGGTACACATCAATAACATGTATATCATATATATACCTTGTTTTCGTTGGCCGCCTTCTTGTCAGCCAGGTACTTGGGGCAGTTCCGCTTCCAGTGACCAGTTCCTTTGCAATGAAAGCACTCCGTTTCTCGCTTGGGTCCATGCTTGGGCTTCTTTGCAGGAGTAGCAACTGCTTTGCCATCCTTCTTGGTTTTACCCTTCTTGCCCTTGCCCTTGACTTTGCCATTTTTCTTGAAACTAGTGGTTTTATTGACCATCAACACTTGATGTTCTTTCTGGATTTCAAACTCAGCGACTTTTAGCATCGCAAACAGCTCGGCGACTGACTTGTTCATCCCGTGCGTGTTATAGTTCATCACAAAGCTCTTGTAACTAGGTGGCAGTGATTGAAGAACTCTGTCAGTGATCGCCTCTGGCGGAAGGGCAATTCCCAACTCTGCTAGACGAGTTGAATACCCACACATTCTGAGTATATGTTCACTGATAGACCCGTTCTCCTCCATCTTGCAAGCATAGGACTTATCGGAGGTTTCATACCTCTCGATCCGGGCGTTCTTCTGAAATATAAACTTCAACTCCTGGAACATCTCATATGCTCCATGACGTTCAAAACGTCTTTGAAGTCCCGGTTCTAAGCCATACAATATTGCACACCGAACTATTGAGTAATCTCCAGTACATGCCTCCCAAGCGTTCTTAACGTCTTCGGAGGTCATGTCTTCTGGTTGGTCACCAAGAGGTGCATCAAGGACATATGATTTCTGGGAAGCTGTGAGGATAATCCTCAGATTACGGGCCCAGTCAACAAAGATACTTCCATCATCTTTCAGTTTAGCTTTCTCTAGGAACGCATTAAAATTTAGGGGTGCTACTGCGCGACCCATTGATCTACAACATAAATATGCAAAGTTCACTTAGAATATTGTTCAAGATAATGAGTTTAGTTAATCAAATTACTAAAGCTCCCACTCAAATTGACATCCCTCAGGTCATCTGAGTGTCGCATGATCCAAGTCCACCAACTCAAGTCTGATCATCACGTGAGTTGAGGTGGCTTCAATGGTGAACATCATTATGTTGATCATATCTACTATATGACTCATGTTCGACCTTTTGGTCTCTTGTGTTCCGAGGCCATGTCTATACATGCTAGGCTCGTCAAGTTTAACCCGAGTGTTCTGTGTGTGCAACACTGGCTTGCACCCGTTGTATGTGAACGTAGAGTCTATCACACCCGATCATCACGTGGTGTCTCAACACGATGAACTTTCGCAACGGTGCACACTCGGGGAGAACACAATTTTATCTTGAAATTTAAGTGAGGGATCACCTTATAATGCTACCGTCGTACTAAGCATAACAAGGTGCATAAAAGGATTAACATGACATGCAATTCATAAGTGACATGATATGGCCATGAACTTGTGCTTTTGATCTCCATCTTGAAAGCACCGGCATGATCTCCATCATCACCGGCATGACACCATGATCTTCATCAATGTGTCGCCATCGCGGTTGTCGCGCCCACCATGCTTCTACTACTATTGCTACCGTTTAGCGATAAAGTAAAGCATTAAATAGCGCTTAATGATTGACACGCAGGTCATACAATAATTAAAGACAACCCTATGGCTCCTGCCGGTTGCCGTACTCATCGACATGCAAGTCGTGATATTCTATACATCACATGATCATCTCATACATCACATATATCACATCATGTAATTGGCCATATCACATCACAACATACCCTGCAAAAACAAGTTAGACGTCCTCTAATTGTTGTTGCATGTTTTACGTGGCTGCTATGGGTTTCTAGCAAGAACGATTCTCACCTACGCATAAACCACAACGGTGATACATAATTTGCTTTTCAACCTTCTCAAGGACCGCCTTTGTCGAATCCGATCCAACTAAAGTGAGAGAAACTGCCACCCGCAAGCCATCTAGGCAACAAGTTGCGTTGAGGGAACCGGTCTCTTGTAAGTGTACGAGTAATGTTGGTCCGGGCCGCTTCATCTCACAATATCGCTGAACCAAAATCCGACCAAGGAAGGAAGCAATCTAAGAATCAACGCCCACAAACCTTTTGTGTTCTACTCAAGATCTCATCGAACCATCAACCTAGCTCATGATGCCACTCATGGGGAACGTCGCATGGGAAACAAAAAAAATTCCTACGCACACGCAAACCTATCCATGGTGATGAGCATCTACGAGAGGGAGAGTGGATCTACGTACCCTTGTAGATCGCTAAGCGGGAAGCGTTAAGAAACGCGGTTGGTGTAGTCGAACGTCTTCACGATCCAAATCGCCGAGCGTCCCGCGATCTAATCACGAACAGTCCCGCGATCTTGTCACGATCCGTCCCACGATCCAATCACGAACGTCCCGTGGCCTTGATCACGATCCTTCCGATCTAGTACCGAACGGACGACACCTTCGCGTTCAGCACACGTGCAACTTGATGACGATCTCCACCGTCTTGATCCAGCAAGAGGAGGGGGAGAGGAGGAAAAGTTCACCGGCAGTGTGACGGCGCTCCGGCGATGGTGGTGGAGTGATTCCGGCAGGGCTTCGCCTAAGCACTTCAGAAAACCGATCTAGAGGAGCACCGGTGGAACGGGTAGCACGAGGCCGTAAATTCTGTCCAAAACCCTTCTATTCCACCAGTATATATAGGAGGAGAGGAGGAGGAGGGCTGGCGCAGGGCTGAGCCCCTCTTGGAGTCGGCCGAAGCCAAGGGGGAGGAGTCCTACTCCTCCTCCACTCCTAGTAGGGGTAGGACTCTCCCTTTTTGCCTTTTTTCCACTCTTTTTTCCTTTCGGACTCTCCCCCCAGCCACATGAGCCTGTTGTGGCTATTCCACCAGCCCACTAAGGGCTGGTTAATACTCTCCCACAGCCCATGAAGCCTCTTGGGTCCAAATACCCCTCCCGGAGGTCTCCCGGTACACTATCGGCACTCCCGGTACACTACCGATGAGCCCGAAACTTTTCTGGCGACCAAACTGGGACTTCCTATATATGAATATTTACCTCCGAACCATTTTGGAGCTCCTCATGACGTCCGGGATCTCATCCGGGACACCGAAAAAACTTCGGTCACCACCATACATAACTCTACACTACCGAAACGTCACCAAACCCTAAGAGTGCACACCTTGCGGGTTCGAGAACTATGTAGACATGACCGAGACACCTCTACGGTCAATAACCAATGGCGGGACCTGGATGTCCACATTGGTTCCTACATATTCTACGAAGATCTTTATCGGTCGAACCTCCATGTCAAGGATTCAGTTAATCCCGTATGATGTTCCCTTTGTTCTTCGGTATGTTACTTGCCCGAGATTCGATCGTCAGTATCTCCATACCTAGTTCAATCTCATTACCGGCAAGTCTCTTTACTCGTTCCGTAATACAAGATCCTACAACTAACAATTAATCACATTTCTTGCAAGGCTCATTGTGATGTTGTATTACCGAGTGGGCCCTGAGATACCTCTCCGTCACACGGAGTAACAAATCCCAGTCTCGATCCATGCCAACTCAACAGACACCCTCGGAGACACCTGTAGAGCACCTTTATAGTCACCCAGTTATGTTGCGATGTTTGATACACACAAGGTACTCCTCCGATATCTGTGAGTTGCATGATCTCATGGTCATAGGAACATATACTTGACATGCAGAAAACAGTAGCAATAAACTAACACGATCATAAGCTACGTTTGTAGTTTGGGTCTTGTCCATCACATCATTCTCCTAATGATGTGATCCCGTTATCAAATGACATCTCATGTCCATGGCTAGGAAACCTTAACCATCGTTCAATCAACGAGCTAGTTGACTAGAGGCATACTAGGGACATTGTGTTTGTCTATGTATCCACACATGTATCCATGTTTCCAATTAATACAATTATAGCATGGATAATAAACGATTATCATGAACAAGGAAATACAATAATAAACACTTTATTTATTGCCTCTAGGGCATATTTCCAACAGCTTTCCCTCAAGCGAAAGCCGAGATCGATAAATATGACCACGTGTTTAGAGATAGAGGTGTCGATAAAATAAAATACAGACATGAGGGCATCATGAACATCTTTAGAACAACAATACTTATTGTGTAAGCTCTCTTATGCTACAGTAACAATTCATTCACAAGATAAAGTATGAACCAAGAACTCTATTGACAACCAACAAACTATGATCTTAGTCATTGAAGCAATTGGCAATTAATCATAACATCAGAAAGAGTCAATATAAGAGCTTGTAAAGCAAATTCACATACTCAATCATCTTCTAGTATTTCACAATTGCTAACACTCACGCGGTACCCACGAGATCAAAGCTTCAACCAGACACAAAGAAAGATAGGGGCTTATAGTTTTGCCTCCCAACTATTCACCTCAAGGGTGATGTCAACAATAATAACTCATGATCACCCACATCCGAGTGGATATATTCGTCTAGATCATTCCGCAACACATAATGCTTGTCAAGAGAGAGGAGAAATATAGGAAGTAGTGAGGATCACCATGACTTTTGCATAAAGGTAAGTACTTAAAAAGTAGAAGTAACAGATAGACCCTTCGCAGAGGGAAGGAGAGGTTGTCATGCACTTTTTGTTTTTCGATGCACAAACCCTTAGTGCAAAGGAACGCCGTGTTGTATTGCTCTTTTGTGATAGAAACCTTTATTATGCAGTCTGTTGCTTTTATTTCTTTTCTATCACAAGTTCGTACAATTCTGGTTTACCTAGCAATAAAAGATCACACATATTTAGGAGCAATTTTCATTGCCTTTTGCACCAATGACAACTTACTTGAAGGATCTTATTCAATCCATAGGTAGGTATGGTGGACTCTCATGGCAAAATTGGGTTGAGGTGTTTGGATGCACAAGTAGTATCTCTACTTGGTGCGAAAGTTTTGGCTAATATGAGGTGGAAGCAAGCACTACATGTTGAAGGATCTAAAACCATATAACTTCTATCCGGAGGCAAGCAAACATAACCCATTATGTTGTCTTCCTTGTCCAACATTAACTTCTTGGCATGTAATATTTTAATGAGTGGTCACAATCGTAAAAGATGTCCAAGATAATGTATTTATATGCGGATCTCTCTTTCTTTATCACTTCCTTTCCAATTGCACCAATGACCAATTACTATGTTTGTTAACTCCCAAAAAATTTCAATCGACATACTTTTTATATGTGAAGTCATGAATTCCCATAAGATCCTTATGCATACTCTTTGCTTTGATTCTATTATTATTTATTCATTACTCTCAAGAGCATAGTAATCTAGTAAAGACCTCCCATCAAAACTACTTTTTATTATATAATTCTCGGACTTGCTTACATAAGGGGAGCAAAAGCAAAAACTAAAATGTAGATCATACTAAAACTTTTATTCTACTAGATCAAAACAAAATAAAAAAGGATCGACCAAGAAAAACAAGAAAAACAAAAAGGAAGAAAGGTGTGATGGTGATACGATACCGGGGCGCCTCCCCTAAGCTTGGCACAAGCCAAGGGGAGTGCCCATACCCATGTGCTCAGGTCTCCTTTGGAGGTGATGGTGGTGGAATTGTTGATGAGGCTGGAAGCTTGTTCCATTTCCTCTTAAGCATGAAATTTTGTTCCCTCAGGTCATCTACTTTGTGCTCAAACTTCAATATCCTTTGACATAACTCTTCTTTACTCTCCTGCAGGAAACGAGAAGGGATAAATAGAACTTTGGGTTTTCTTCTTACGTTTGGGAGGCTGGATTTCCTGAACTCCACGTGCATGTCTCCCAGTTGAGCCATAGGAGTCTCCTCTTCATCCGAGCTTTCTTCTCGGTACTTGTCTTCTTGTTCCTCCTCTGAGAATAGTCCATAAGGATCTAGGTCCCCATAGAGCTTGGGATTGGCAAGATAGTGCGATATGTAGCTCTCCCCATCAGACTCTTGGGATGACATCTTGCTCTAAATCTGCTGTAGAAATAGCTCAAACGAAAACAGGAGGTATTCTCGTGATACGAAGATCGAAACCTTCAGGAGATTATATAATGATTTTTTTCTGACCCGAAGGAGTGTTCCACAAGAAAACGGAGTCCGAGGGGGCGCACGGGGTGGTGACAAGCCCCCTAGGCGTGACCAGGGGGGTGGCCGCGCCTAGCAGGCTTGTCGCCTCCCCATGCGTCCTTTGGACTACTTTTTATTTTCCTAATTTTTTAAATATTCCAAAAGTGAGTAAAATTGCTATTGGGAAATTTTTGGAGTTGATTTACTTACCGTACCACGTACCTATTCCTTTTCGGTGTGTGAAACATTCCGGTAGGTCTCCCTAATATGCTCTTTTGGAGTTATGGTATTAATAACATTGATCTCAACATTAATAAGAGCACTTGAAATATAATGTTTGATTCTTTGCCCGTCTACCACCTTCGGATTTGTGCCTTTGGCGTTGTTGATCTTGATGGCACCGGAATGATATACTTCCTCGACGATATAAGGCCCTTCCCATTTGGAGAGAAGCTTTCCCGCAAAAAATCTTAAACGAGAATTGCATAGCAAGACAAGGTCACCTACATTAAATTCACTCTTTTGTATCCTTTTATCATGCCATCTCTTAAATTTTTCTTTAAACAACTTGGTATTCTCATAGGCCTGGGTTCTCCATTCACCAAGTGAGCTAATGTCAAATAACCTCTTCTCACCAGCAAGTTTGAAATCATCGTCGATCTCTTTGATTGCCAAATAAGCTTTGTGCTCTAGCTCTAGAGGTAAGTGACATGCTTTACCATAAACCATTTTATACGGAGACATAGCCATAGGATTCTTGTAAGCAGTTCTATAAGCCCATAATGCATCTTCAAGTTTCTTAGACCAATTCTTCCTAGATCTATTAACCGTCTTTTGCAAGATCAATTTAATTTCTCTATTGCTTAATTCTACTTGACCACTACACTGAGGATGATAAGGGGATGCAATTCTATGGTTAACATCATACTTAGCAAGCAATTTACGGAAAGCACCATGAATAAATTGTGAACCACCATCAGTCATTAAATATCTTGGAACTCCAAATGTAGGGAAAATAACTTCTTTAAGCATCCTAATAGAGGTGTTATGATCAACACTACTAGTTGGAATAGCCTCTACCCACTTAGTAACATAATCAATAGCAACTAAAATATGGGTATACTCGTTGGCCGTCGGAAAAGGGCCCATATAATCAAAACCCCAAACATCAAATGGTTCAATAACAAGAGAGTAATTCATAGGCATTTCCTGATGTATTCTAATATTGCCAATTCTTTGACATTCATCACATGACAAGACAAACTTACAAGCATCCTTGAAGAGAGTAGGCCAACAAAATACAGATTGTAATACCTTATGTGCAGTTCTATCTCCAGCGTGGTGTCTGCTACTTATCGAGCATGCGTTGATTTCCGTGAGGAGGAACGGTTGATGCAGCAAAGTAGATAAGTATTTCCCGCAGTTATTGAGAACCAAGGTATCAATCCAGTAGGAGATACAAGCAAGCCCCCAATAGGTGTACCTACACAAAGAATCAAACTCTTGCACCCAACGCTATAAACGGGTTGTCAATCCCTTTAAGGTTACTTGCAAGGATGAGATCTGATAGAAATAGATTGCTTAAACGGAAAGTAAAACAATAGGTAAAAATAATGCAGCAAAGTATTTTTGGTATCTTTGGTTTTAGATCTGAAAGTATAAGATGGAAAAAAGACCCGGGGGCCATAGGTTTCACTAGAGGCTTCTCTCATGATAGCAAGTATTACGGTGGGTGAACAAATTCTGTCGAGCAATTGATAGAAATGCGAATAATTATGAAGATATCCAAGGCAATTATTATGCATATAGGCATCACGTCCATGTCAAGTAGACCGAAACGGTTCTGCATCTACTACTATTACTCCACACATCGACCGACTCCTGCCTGCATCTAGAGTATTAAGTTCATGAAGAACAGAGTAACACATTAGGTAAGATGACCTGATGTAGAGGGATAAACTCAAGCAATATGATTAAAACCCCATCTTGTTATCCTTGATGGAAACAATACAATACGTTCCTCACTACCCCTACTTTGTCACTGGATGAGGACACCGCAAGATTGAACCCAAAACTAAGCACTTCTCTCATTGCAAGAACTACCAATCTAGTTGGCCAAACCAAACCAATAACTCGAAGAGACTTGCAAAAATATGAAATCATCCATATAAGAATTCAGAAAAGACTCAAATAATATTCATGGATAATCTGAACATAAACCCACAATTCATCGGATCTCGACAAACACACCGCAAAAGAGTATTACATCGGATAGATCTCCATGAAGATCATGAAGAACATGGTATTGAAGAGCAAAGAGAGAGAAGAAGCCATCTAGATACTAGCTATGGACCCGAAGTTCTGTGGTGAACTACTCATGCATCATCGGAGGGGCAATGGAGTTGATGTAGATGCCCTCCGTGATTCAATCCCCCTTCGGCAGATTACCAAAAAAGGCTCCAAGATTGGATCTCTCGGGAACGGTCGATTCTGGCGGAGGAAAAGTGTTTTCGTGGCTCGATATGATAATGATGGCATATTTTGGAATTTATAGGCTGAAGATTAGGGTTAGGGGAGCTGCCATGGGCCCACAAGCCTGCTCGACGCGCCCTACCCCCTGGGCACGGCCCTAGGGCTTGTGGCCCCACGGTGGCTCCTCTGCCTTGGTTCTCAAGTCTCGTAGTTTCGTTTTGTTCTAGAAAAAATCCTTCCAAAGGTTTTATTCCATTTGGACTCCGTTTAATATTCCTTATGTGCAAATCTCAAAAACAAGGAAAAACAGAAAGTGGCACTAGGCTCTAGATTAATAGGTTAGTCCCAAAAATAATATAAAATAACATATTAATGCATATAAAACATCCAAAACAGATAATATAATAGCATGGAACAATAAAAAATTATAGATACATTGGAGACATATCAGTGTCCTCCGTAGGCCTCAGAATGATACTTCCGTAGGATCTGTTCCTGTTCATGCTCTGGTACACAACGTCTAATAACACCATCTACTCCTTCTTTATAAATGTGTGGGTCATCCCAGAAGTAATGTCTTAAATCATAGAAGAACTTTTTATTTTGTTGGTACGTGAAACTAGGCGGTATAAATTTAGCGACAATGTAATTAGCATAATCAGCAAAGCAAGGAGCATTACACGAAGTATTTATGACAACTAATTGTTCATCAGGAAAGCTATCATCAATAGGTAGTGGGTCATCAAGAACATTCTCTAACCTAGACAAGTTATCTGCAATGAGGGTTATCAACACCCTTTCTATCAACAATATGCAAATCAAATTCTTGTAGCAGAAGAACCCATCTGATAAGTCCAGGTTCAGCATCCTTATTTTCCATAAGATATTTAATAGCAGCATGATCAGTGCGAACAGTTACTTTAGAATCAATAATATAAGGTCTAAACTTATCACAAGCGAACACAACTGCTAAAAATTCTTTTTCAGTGGTAGCATAGTTTCTTTGAGCACTGTCTAGAGTTTTGCTAGCATAATGAATAACATTTAATTTCTTATAAACTCTTTGTCCTAGGACAACACCAACGACATAATCACTAGCATCACACATAATTTCAAGGGGCAGGTTCCAATCAGGTGGTTGAACAACATGTGCAGAAATCCAAGCATTCTTAAGAATATCGAAAGCTTCTACACAATCATCATCAAAAACGAATGGAACATATTTTTGCAAAAGATTAGTGAGAGGCCTAGAAATCGTAGAGAAGTCTTTAATAAATCTCCTATAGAAACCAACATGACCAAGGAAACTTCTTATACCTCTGATATTCATAGGGCAAGGCATTTTTTCAACAGCATCAACTTTAGCCTTGTCAACTTCAATACCTCTTTTGGAAGTTTTATGTCCCAAGACAATGCCTTCATTCACCATAAAGTGGCACTTCTCCTAATTCAAGACAAGATTAGTTTCTTCACATCTCTGCAAAACTCGATCAAGGTTACTCAAACAATCATCAAAAGAAGTTTCGTAAACGGAAAAATCATCCATGAAAACCTCAACAATCCTTTCACAAAAAACAGAGAATATAGCAGTCATGCATCTTTGAAACGTAGCAAGTGCATTGCATAAACCAAAAGGCATACATCTATAAGCAAAGGTACCAGAAGGGCAGGTAAAGGTGGTCTTCTCTTGGTCCTCTTTTGACACAGGTATTTGAGAGAAACCAGAATAACCATCTAGAAAGCAGAAATGTGTATGTTTGGATAGTCTTTCTAGCATTTGATCAATAGAAGTTAGAGGATAATGATCTTTTCTAGTAGCTTTATTCAATTTCCTAAAATCATTTACCATTCTATATCATGTAAGAAGTCTTTGTGGGATCAATTCATTTTTATCATTAGGAACTACGGTAATACCTCCTTTCTTAGGGACACAATGAACGAGACTAACCCATCTACTATCAGCAATAGGGTATACGATACCTGCCTCCAGAAGCTTTAATATTTCATTTCTTACCACTTCCTTCATTTTAGGATTCAACCGTCGTTGGTGATCAACGACTGGTTTAGCATCAGGCTCCATTTTAATTTTGTGCTGACATAGAGTGGGACTAATGCCCTTAAGATCATCAAGAGTGTATCCAATAGCAGCACAATGCTTCCTCGAAGTTTTCAATAATCTCTGTTCTTCATGCTTTGAAAGGTTAACACTAATAATAACATGATATATCTTCTTTTCATCAAGATAAGCATATTTTGGAGTATCTGGTAATTCTTTAAGCTCAAACAAGGGATCACCTTTGGGTGGAGGAGGATCCCCAAGTATTTCAACGGGCAAGTTGTGTTTCAGAATAGGATGCTGATCAAAGAAAATCATATCTATTTCATTCCTTTCATTCATATGCATGTCATTTTCATGGTCTAGCAAATATTGCTCTAAAGGATCGGTAGGAGGAACATCAATAGAAGCAAGACCAATAATTTCACCCTTACTAGGCAATTCTTTATGATGGGGTTGTCTACGAAATTTAGAGAAATTAAACTCATGAGAGCTATCCCCAAAACTTACAGTAACTGTTACCTTCTCACAATCTATCCTGGCATTAACGGTATTCAAGAAGGGTCTACCAAATATAATGGGACAAAAATCATCTTGTGGGGGAACCAAGAACAAGAAAATTAGTAGGATATTTTATTTTTCCACACAAGACTTCAACATCTCTAATAATCCAACTGGTGATATAGTATCTCTATTAGCAATTTTAATTGTAACATCATTTTCCTCTAACTCAGCTTGTGCAATATCATTCATAATCTCTTTATATAAGGAAAAGGGAACAGCACTCACACTAGCACCCATATCACATTAGCCATGATAACAATGATCTCCTATTTTAACAGAAACAACATGCATGCCAAGAATGGGTCTATGCTTATCTTTAGCATCAGGTTTAGCAATTCTAGGGGCTTCATCACAAAATTGAATAACATGCCCATCAATATTATCAACCAAGAGATCCTTAAACATAGCAATACTTGGCTCAACTTTAATTTGCTCAGGGGTGTAGGTGTTCTAGCACAGCTCTTACGAACCACAGTTGAAGCTTTAGCACGTTCCTTTATTCTAACAAGGAAAGGTGGTATCTCAATATAAGCAGTGGGAATAATAGGATCAACATTATAAGTAATAGTTTTCTCTTCAACTTTAATAGGTTCAACCACTTTCACTTCAATGGGAGAATGATATTTAAACCACTTCTCCTTAGGGAGATCAACATGAGTAGCAAAAGATTCACAAAAATAAGCTACTATCTTAGATTCAAGTCCATATTTAGTGCTAAATTCACGAAAAGCATCGGTGTCTATGAAGGATTTAACACAATCATACTTAAGGTTCATACTTGACTCCTTACCTTAGTCGAGTTCCCAATCTTCAGATTTGCGTTTAATTATTTCCAATAAATCCCATTTGAAATCAATATCTTTCTTCATATAGGAACCAGCACAAGAAGTATCGAGCATGGATTGATCATTACGAGAAAGCAGAGCATAAAAATTCTAAATAATAATTTCTCTCGAGAGCTCATGATTGAGGCATGAATATAACATTGAATTAAGCCTCCCCCAAGCTTGAGCGATTATTTCTCCTTCACAAGGCCAAAAGTTATAAATATAATTCTGATCATGATGAACTAGATGCATTGGGTAGAACTTCTGATGAAATTCCATTTTCAATCGGTTGTAGCTCCATGATCCAATATCATCACATAGTCTATACCATGTCAATGCCTTCTCCTTCAAAGATAAAGGAAAGACCTTCTTGTTAACGTAAGCCTCGAGTAGACCTATAGGCTTAAATAATCCAGAAACTTCATCCACATAGATTAGATGTAAATCAGGATGTAGTGTTCCATCTCCTGCATAAGGATTAGCCAGCAGTTTCTCTATCATACCCGAAGGAATTTCATAATAAACATTTTCAGCAGGTTCAGTAGGTTGAGGGACAACTCTTTGTGTTTCCGGTCGAGGTTAAGATACCCCGAACAAGCCCCTCAAAGGATTAATTTCCATAGTAACAAGTGGCAATAAATTTCAGCGCACTATATAAATTTGTCCTTACCAGAATCCACTTACCAAAGGTGCTTCCTTCCCCGGCAACGGTGCTAGAAAAGAGTCTTGATGACCCACAAGTATAGGGGATCTATCGTAGTACTTTTGATAAGTAAGAGTGTCGAACCCAACGAGGAGCATAAGGAAATGACAAGAGGTTTCCAGTAAGGTATTCTCTACAAGCACTGAAATTGTTGGTAACACATAGTTTTGCGATAAGATAATTTGTAACGAGTAACAAGTAACAAGTGTAGCAAAGGTGCAGAAAGGTAGCCCAATCCTTTTTGTAGCAAAGTATAGGCCTGGATAAACTCGTATATAAAGCAAAGCGCTCCTGAGGACACATGGAAATTTCTGTCAAGCTAGTTTTCATCATGCTCATTTGATTCGCGTTCGTTACTTTGATAATTTGATATGTGGATGAACCAGTGCTTGGGTGCTGCCCTTACTAGGAAAAACCTCCCACTTATGATTAACCCCTACCGCAAGCATCCGCAACTACGAAAGAAGAATTAAGGTAAACCTAACCATAGCATGAAACATATGGATCCAAATCATCCCCTTACGAAGCAAGGCATAAACTAGGGTTTAAGCTTCTGTCACTCTAGCAACCCATCATCTACTTATTACTTCCCAATGCCTTCCCATAGGCCCAACTAATGGTGAAGTCTTATGTAGTCGATGTTCACATAACACCACTAGAGGAGAGACAACATACATCTCATCAAAATATCGAACGAATACCAAATTCACATGATTACTTATAACAAGACTTATCCCATGTCCTCAGGAACAAACGTAACTACTCACAAAACATGTTCATGTTCATAATCAGAGGAGTATTAATTATCATAAATGATCTGAACATATGATCTTCCACGAACTAAACCAACTAGCATCAACTATAAGGAGTAATCAACACTACTAGCAACCCATAGGTACCAATCTGAGGTTTGAGACAAAGATCGGATACAAGAGATGAACTAGGGTTTGGAGAAGAGATGGTGCTGGTGAATATGTTGATGGAGATTGACCCCCTCTCGATGAGAGGATCGTTGGTGATGACGATGACTTTGATTTCCCCCTCCGGGAGGGAAAGTTTCCCCAGCAGAACAGCCCTGCTAGAGCTCTAGACTGGTTCTGCCCAAGTTCCGCCTCGAGACGGCGGCGCTTAATCCCGAAAGCTCTCTCTTTATTTTTTCCAGGTCAAAACCCAACATAGACGAGAATATGGGCGTCGGGGGCCAGCCAGGTGGGCCACAAGCCTGCTAGGCACGGCCACGGGGGTGGCCACGCCTGGCAGGCTTGTCACCTCCTGGTGGCCCCATCTGGTATCTGTTTCGCCGAGTATTTTTTATATATTCCAAAATAATTCTCTGTAAATTTTCAGTACTTTTGGAGTTGTGCAGAATAGATATCTCAGATTTGCTCCTTTCCCAGTCCGGAATTCCAGCTGCCGGCATTCTCCATCTTCATATAAACCTTGTAAAATAAGAGAGAAAATCCATAAGGATTGTACCATAACGTGTAATAACAGCCCATAATGCAATAAATATCAATATAAAAGCATGATGCAAAATGGACGTATCATGGGCTTCCTCAAATTGCCCTAGGTCTTAGTGAGCAAGCGAGTTGGATGCACACCCACTTAGTTTCTTTTTGAGCTTTCATACACTCATAGCTCTAGTTCATTCGTTGCATGGCAATCCCTACTCACATTGATATCTATTGATGG
Source organism: Hordeum marinum (assembly GCA_022496015.1). Taxonomy (NCBI): domain Eukaryota; kingdom Viridiplantae; phylum Streptophyta; class Magnoliopsida; order Poales; family Poaceae; genus Hordeum; species Hordeum marinum. Next base: position 380,998,751 of record CM039677.1, on the reverse strand, counting down.
CATCTCCATAGCTCGTTGGTACACCTAGTTGATGTGAGACTATCTTCTTCTTTTTGTCTTCTCCACAACCACCATATTCTATTCCACCTATAGTGTTATATCCATGGCTCATGCTCAGGTATTGCATGAGAGTTGAAAATGTTTGAGAATACTAAAGTATGAAACAATTGCTTGGCTAAAACCGGGGTTGTGCATGATTTAATACCTTGTGCGATGAAGATGGAGCATAGCCAGACTATATGATTTTGTAGGGATAACTTTCTTTAGCCATGGTTATTTTGAGAAGACATGATTGCTTTGTTAGTATGCTTGAAGCATTATTGTTTTTATGTCAATATTAAACTCTTGTTTTGAATCTTATGGATCTAAATATTCATGCCACAATAAAAAAGATTACACTGGTAAAAATGTAGCTAGAATTAACACTTCATAAAATACTTCTTTTATCATTTACCTACTCGAGGACGAGCAGGAATTAAGCTTGGGGATGCTGATACTTCTCCAATGTATCTATAATTTATGAAGTATTCATGCCATGTTTGCAACAATTTTATATGGTTTTTATATGATTTGATTAGAACTAACCTAGACTGACGCTGTTTTCAGCAGAACTACCCTGGTGTTGTTTTGTTGTGCAGAAATAAAAGTTCTCGGAATGAGCTGAAAATTTATGGTCATTTTTTATGGACAAAATAGACCTCCAAAGCACAAGAATCGGGGAATTAAGTGGACGAGGAGGCCACAAGCCCTCTAGACGCGCCCTACCCCCAGGGAGGGTGCTTCGGGTTTGTGGGGCCCTCGGGCACCCCCTTGACGTGAGACCGACGCCAAAAATTCTTATAAATACCCAAACCTCCGAAATGAACCCTAAATGGGGAGTTCCGCCGCCGCAAGCCTCTGTAGCCATGAAAACCCAACCGGGAGCCCGTTGAGGCAGCATGCCGGAGTGGGAAACCATCACCGGAGGCCATCTTCATCATCCCCGTGGTCTCCATGACGAGGAGGGAGTAGTTCACCCTCGGGGCTGAGGGAATGTACCAGTAGCTATGTGTTTGATCCCTATCTCTCTCTCTCTCTCTCTCGTGTTCTTGAGCTTACACGATCTTGATGTACTGCGAGCTTTATTAATATAGATGAATCATATGGAGTCCCCCCTGTCTCTCTCTCTCTTCTTGTGATGAATTGAGTTTTCCCTTTGAAGTTTTCTTATCGGATTGAGTCTGTAAATGGTTTGAGAACACTTAATGTATGTATTGCGATGGGAGTTCCGTGGTAATAATGGGATGTTCTATTGATCAACTTGATGTATGTTTTGGTGATCAACTTGCGGGTTCCGTGACCTTGGGAATGTATGCATAGGGGTTGGCACACCCTTTCATCTTGACTCCCCGGTAGAAACTTTGGAGCACTCTTTGAAGTTCTTTGTGTTTGATTGAACTTGATGAATCTGAAAATTGCGTGATGCATATCGTATAATCAAGCCCATGGGTACTCGTGGTGACATTGGGGTATCTAGGTGATATTAGGGTTTTGGTTGATGTGTATTTTAAGGTGTTATTTTAGTACGAACTCTATGGCTGTTCGTGACACTTATAGGGATAGCTCATACGATTGATCGGAAAAGATAACTTTGAGGTGGTTTTGTACCCTACAATAATTTCTTCGTTTGTTCTCCGCTATTTGTGACTTTGGAGTGAATTCTTTGTCGCACGTGAGGAATTTACATATGATTCAACTATGTCATTATTGTTGTGAGAACTTGCACTAGTGAAAGTATGAACCGTAGGCCTTGTTTTCAAGCATTGCAATACCGTTTGTGCTCACTTTTGTTACTTGCTACCTTGCTATTTTTATATTTTCAGATTACAAAAATCAATATCTACTATCATTATTGCACGTGTATCACCATCTCTTCGCCGAACTAATGCCCCTATACAATTTGCCATTGTATTGGGTGTGTTGGGGACACAAGAGATTTCTTGTATTTGATTGCAGGGTTGCTTGAGAGAGACCATCTTCATCCTACACCTCCCATGGATTGATAAACCTTAGGTCATCCACTTGAGGGAAAATTGCTACTGTCCTACAAAACTCTGTGTTTGGAGGCTCAACATAGTCTACAAGAATAAAGTTGCGCAGTAGACATCAGGCATGCCCCTGCATCGTCTCCACAAGGCATATGCATGTCACAAGGACATCACAAAGTATTTTCCATGCCGCTTCCTGGCATGATTTCATGCGCCACCTTGCAGATCTGCATTTCCGGCGTTGAAACCCTAGCAGAGCAATAAACGACTCAAATATTGCACGCGAGTCTGAAAATTGCAGGGGGCCTGGCATGTGTCATGCGATGGCCTCCTTTGAGAGCACAAGAAGTTTTGAGTCCAATGGAGCAACAGGACCGACAATTTCCTCACAAACCAGACATGTTCCCCTTCGATATCCAAAGACTAGCTTGAAGATGGTGTGGTTTACAAGCAGCCTCAGGGGAGACTTATTTGAAACGTGTCAAAACTTTTACCACACCCTAGAGGGACCATGTGATGTCACCATGCCAGCTCTCGAGAAATTCCGACATTGTATTATTTTTTAAGGATTTAAACGGTTGCATCAACCATGCCATCGAAGTACAATAAATGACTCAAAATAATAATAATTGAATTAATTAAAATAAAAATCGCTGGCATCCATTGTTGGGAAGATGGCCTATCACTTTGAATCTTTTCTACCACAAGTGAAGATTCAAAGTCACAGTCCATCTTCTTAACACGAGTGTAATGAATACCGAAGTCTACGACATCTGGATTGTCTTACTATTTAAACAAGTCATTTTACTTGTCTTTGGGCGAGGTGGGACTAAAGTTTGATGGGAGCCTTGTCTCTACTGAGAGCTACACTTGGCAAGAGTTCCGTTTCCACGAGCTGCGCTCGGTAAAGGTACGTTTGGATCATATTCTTAATAATGAACATCGAAGATTAATGCAACTGGACTATCGGACAGTTTAAACATGTCTTTCTGTTTGTCAGTAGACGAGATGGTACAAAATCTATGCCAAATCTTTTCCGAGTGGCCCTCTCGGTACATAAGCTAAACCATGACCGTCCCGTTATCTACCGCCGGATGTGCCACGCGGCAAAACATTGCCGAGTGTTGCCGTTTTGCTGAGACCTACTTTTGGTAACATCCTGTGTTTGCCGAGATGCTCCTCTTGCCGAGGGTCCCTCTCGGCGTATGTTTCTTTCCCGAGTATTCGTGAGTTGATTCTCGACGACGAGCCTGGGACCCAACGTATGGGGAAATTTTAGTAGTGCCTTAACTTCGGGGTGGTCCTTAGGTGTACATGTGTCGTTTGGTGGCGATGATATGATGGTCACAAACAAACATCAAATGAACAATTGGTAGCCCGCAAAAAGAAGTGGCAATTGGTGGTGTTATCTCCTGCTCCTATCTAATCGAAACGGCCTAAAGTACATGCTTATTCGTATACTGCTATCCGTATATAACAGATAGAAGAAGCATATAGTCTGTCTCATTTGTCTCTTTATTATGACCTTTTGGCTTTTGACTTCATTTAGCCCGTGCAGCGGAGTATCAGTTGGCTACCTAATGATTGTGTAATCATTGGTCTGTCATTATTGTGGCATGATAACTCAACATGTAGATTTAAGTGGCAATACGTATGAACTCTTGTGTCTGCACCGTGATAAAAAAAAGAATTCGCTTCTAAGAGAGATGGATTTATCACTAGGTTACAACCCAGTTCTCTTGAATGTGGCAATATCAATCTGGTGTCGTTATATGCTAGCAATTCCTTTCTTTGTAGGCAGCCAAATGTTTTTTTAGAAAAGGAGGATGTATCCCCGTCTTCTGCATCTGAGCGATACATGCAGTCATTTTATTAATTATTCATAAAGACCTTACAAAGTAATACATTAGTATGCCTGAAGCCATCATCTTGGCAACACCCGTCGCTACTCCTATCCCCTCATGAAGGGGTGCCGAATGTCTGAGCCGAATACCAAACAGACATCACACCAAAACCTAACATCTAAAGCCGGATGCCCCAGCCCAGCCACATACCGGGACTGTGTTACACACCGGTCCGACGCATTCTCAGAAGCCGCCGCCGCCGTCTTCCACCGATCCATCTCCATAGCAGGTACTGACGCACCGACCTTGCCAGGCCTACCGTCAATACCACCACGGTGCCAGACAGCGCCACCATCCTGCACGTATCCATCCACACGCGCCCATCGCCGAAACACCGCAGCGCCATGCCGCCGGATCCGCCGTCGGCCTTGCGGTAGATGTAATACCGCTCCTCCTCTAGTCTCCTCCAGTTAGCACTTGCTCCAAAACGATGCCCCCAGGAGGGAGAGCAACACCGAAGGCGCCATCATCGTCTGATCCGGGAGACCCAGATCTAGGGTTTCCCACGGAGCATCCTGAGCGTGATGACGCAAACTGCAATGACGATGCCTTAACATGGAAACAACATCGAAGACGTCGCCATCGTCTGCCATGACCGAAGTCGGCGCGATTTTCATCGGCAGTTGCGCCACCAGGCCGTGCGCCGCCGGTGTTGCTGGTCCCTTCAACCTGAGCAAACTCCAAAAAATGATGCCCTCAAGAGGGACTACGACGCAAAAGCATCACCATCGCTCGATCCCAATGAGATCTAGGGTTTTCCCCGGAGTTGCCCATGGTGCCAAGGACCCAGACCAGGGTCAAACCCCAACGTGATCAGAAGCCCGTCAAGATCCGCCCAGTCGCCGATGTGCCGCACCCTCCACCGCGCCGTACGGCACCCGGTGACCATGGCCAGTAGCCAGTCACCGGTCATTACGAACGCGTCCAGCCACCAGCCATGGCCAGATCTGGCCGAGGCCAGCGACCCCATCCAACGATCCCGCGCCGCCGCAGCCCTCGTCGCCATTCGTCAAGGAGGCGACCAGATCCACCACGCCGCCTCACACCCCCGACACAGCCCCGTAGCCATGCCGCCGGTCACCGCTGCTGCGCCCAAGCGAGGACGCCGAGAACAGTCATCGGTCGCCGAAACCCTAGACGAGTCTCGACGCTCGTCGACGCGCCGTCCGAAACTGCCGTCCTACAGACCGGAGACCGCCACGGGAAGACGCCCCGCCGCCATCGTCGGCCATTTGGGCTTCGCCCGGTGGCAGCGCGGCGACGAGAGGAGAAAAGGAGCGGCGGCGGCGCTAGGTCTACGGCCGCGTCCGAGTCGCCCTGGCCCGGCGACGCGGGGCGTAGTTAAAACAAGTCGTACCATAGGCAGCCAAATGTAGAATGGGGTTTGAAACCTACGGACTTTTGAAAGAGCACTCACACCGTGGCTCCAAAGGAGTAGCAATAATATCCACGCAAGAAACCATTGGTGCTAACAAAATAATCAATCGCCAACTTTTGTTCTCGAAAGAGGAATTATCTTTTTGCACTTACTTGACCCATGCTTTCAACAGGGACCAGGACCAGGACCAGGACCAAGCACCTGATTCTGGGTCGGGATTCCTCACAAAAATGGATCGACCCTATGAGCTCCACTGTTCATTTTCTACCGCTGTTAATATCAGCATGGAATCAGAGACCAAGATGACCACATAACACACAACCTAGAAAAACATTCTTCACGCCAGTCGACCCCAAAGGATCCATTCCCATGGTCGCACCCACTGGAGACAAGAACTCAACGACGGCCACTCGCCGGGAATGCCGTCACGTATTATTGGATTCGCAGTCGGCCTCCCTGTCATGGCCTCATGACTTCATGAGTTGCACAGCTGCGGGAGTCGCTATTGGCGAAAGCCATGCATGACGAGGTCTCGATCGAGCATCTTTTGTCGCTGCATGGCATTCTTTACTGTTCGTGGTGATGTTCGTGGAGGGCCTCCGGCCATCAGCGTTGGTTGTGGCCGTCAATCGTCGTCTATATTGGGGACGGTGTTTGTACATAACTGAGTACGCACTAACTAGAGGGCTTGGTCTCTAATGTATTTCCATATAAGAAATTTTGAAAAAAATAATAATTTGAAAACGGAGGCACGGAACTCACGGTAAATATGAAAATCAGTTGTAAGTATTGATAATAGTAGAAATTTTTTGACCTACACCACCAAAGTCAACTCCTCATGCACGGGTCGAATTTTGGACCACATTTCCGTGTCATGATACATGCATGTAAAGCAAATCGTCACACAAAAATGAATTTATCTTTATTTAAAAAATGATTTTATCTTGACATAGCTTTTGACCTTAAAACAAAGTGCACGAGTGCATCCAATTCTCTCCCATATGGCCATGTCGAGGACAACAGAGCATCTTAGACCTGATATCTTATTTTGATTGTTCAGAGGGCGACTGCACAGTCACTTAGAGGCTGTCCCACAAGATCTCCTTCTTCTACTCGCACCTAGAGGCTGTCTCACGAGGCTTTGGCGCTCGAGAACATGTCGGTTGTGATGCACGAAGAAGAAGATCGGGAGCGCAACAATGCGGTTGTTGTCGGGTGCCTGCCACATTTAAATAGCAGTTTGGATGACGAGCGCCAAGCGAGGGGTGTTTAATGACAGTCGGCGGGCGAACGAACCTGGCTCGCATGCGGGTGTCGGAGTAGGTTTCTCAGCAACCACATTGGTTTAACGGAGGGAGGCGGACGGAAGGGTGCGGTTTGAATGCGAAGAGAAGACACGTGCACCGGGACATGACGCAGACGGCACTCTCGGCCCGCATGCCGCTTCAATGCCGGCTCCAGTGAAAGGTCACATCCGATTTGGGTCGACATGAATGCAACACCAACGATCTAGAGCGGCGCTGACCGCTTCGAACGAGAAAGGACACGGGCGATGGAGAGAGTTTGGGGTGGACCAGGGTTGACGGACGTGTGTGTGGTAGCGGTCCAGACGCCCACAAAATTGATGTCCGGACCAGTCGATTGACAGATGTGGGACTGTGTCGAATGGCAAAACACGTCCGAAACATGTTGTGCGGACGGATGCGTGCGATTTGAGGGTCCGCGTTGAAGATGTACTAATTGGCTAAAAAATGTTAATCACTTGCATTCAATATACAATGCTATTGTATAGCGCAAATAGTACGAAGAAAAATACTCCCTCTGTCCCATAATGTAAAATCGTTTTAACTGCCTGAAAAGATGTTGATGCAGAAGCCAGGGTAATTCTCATTTAAAAAAGAGAACTGATTGAAAAAATGCTAGGTATTCGTATTTTCTAATGACTGAAAAAGAGCTAAAAACTGTTGTTTCTTTCGGTTGTGTTGCGTTGGATGTACCGATCGTAAGTATGTGGGTCTTTTTGATTTGGGTGGCTGGTCAGTTGGATGGCATTTGAATGGCTGATGCATAGCCTCAAGTTGTTGTGTGACTTGCCATGGACAGGTCACCTGATCTCTATCCCTAAATGAAGCCCCCATTCCTCTCTTTTGGAGGTGGTGACCAGCAGCAAGGTTGATATGACGCTTAGATTCTCAATGTTTAAATTGTTGTATAAACTGTGGTTTTCGTGGAATGCATATTTTACTGCTTTGAATTTTAAAACCAAGCAAATTAAACTTTCAACTCTCAAAACCACATGAATTAATAGTAAAACAATATTATGTGATGTGCCATCCCGATTCGCGAGGTCCCTTCTGTGCTCATTGAACAAGTTCATTCTTTACCTACATATCCTTGCTGCTTTGCCCACACACGGTCATTGATGTTTGGCTTATTCTTTGGATCACAGCCACTCAGCCCCATCACAATAGTTGCCGCCTAAACGCAGCAGCCAAAACTACTCTAATGCGCGTGGCCGAGTGGGATCCTTGATAATGCCTTCTCGACTCATCTGTATCTATGGTGATCTGAAGTGCCCATCCTCCGCATCGCCACCAAGCCCCTGTGTCGCCATAGGCACTGAATGCGACCAACTTTCTTTATGAAATAGCCTAATAGGTGTACATCATTTTTATCCCATCATCTTCGCCAAAATTATGGGGTCACAATAGATCTCTTTTCTTGAAGAATTGTAACTTCACTTCTTAGCTACTTGAATGCTAGTAGTTGTGCAACTAGAAGTTATTTCATTTTTAATGGAAGTTGGATCATCCAAGTTGGAAGAGTTTTGTTGTGGCGGAAGGTTGTGATTAAGGAAAGTCAAAGGTTGTGATTTTTGAAAATTGTCAGTTGTGTTTAACGAAGTCAAAAGTTGTATTTTTTGTTTCCTTTTTTCGCTTTAGCGATAAGCTTGTGCATTCCGAACAACCAAATGTTGCCTAACTAACGATTGGAAGGACTATGAAGTTATGGATTCTACTTTGAACGTTGCCAGCTACCGTGGGGTTTTGTGCGTATGCATGATTATGTAAATGGCCAGCTATAATTACCCCGCAACCTTGTTGGGGAACGTTGTATCGGAAATAAAAAAAATTCCTACGCTTCATCAAGATCAATCTAGGAGATGAGCATCTACGAGAGGAGAGATCAGATCCACATACCCTTGTAGATTATTAAGTGGAAGCGTTAAGAAACGCGGATGATGTAGTCGAACGTCTTCGCGATCCAAATCGCAAGTCGTCCCGCGAACTCCCGATCAAGTGCCGAACGGATGGCACCTCCGCGTTCAACACACGTGCATCATGATGACGCCTTCACCTCCTCAATCCAGCGAGCATGGTGAAGTAGTAGCTCGAGTCCTTCCGGCTACACGATGGCATGGTGGAGGTGGTGGAGGGACTGATCCGGCAGGGCTTCACCGTGCACTGCCAAACCAATCTAGAGGAGAAGAACGAGGTGTGAGGGAGGGAGAGGCTGCGCCTTGGCTTCGGTGCGACAGCCCTCCCTCCCCTCACATATATATAGGGGGAGAGGAGGAGGGGGCGAGCGCCCTAGGGTTCCCACCCCTAGGGGGCGGCCAAGGGGGGGTGCCTTGGCCCCCAAGGCAAGTGGTGCGACCCCCTTCCCTTGCGCCAACGCTAGCCCAGCCACAAGGGCCCTCCGGGGCATGTGGACCCCCCGATGGACTCCCGGAATCCTTCCCGCATCTCCGTTATAAAACGGGTAAGTCCCGAAACTTTTTGGGATTCCGATTCCCTCCATCCTATATATCATTCTTCACCTCTAGACCATTCCGGAGTTCCTCGTTACGTCCGGGACTCAGAACAACCTTCCGTCACCTACATAATAACTCGACTATACTTGTATTGTCACCAAACATTAAGTGTGTAGACCCTGTGGGTTCGAGAACTATGCAGACATGACCGAGACACCTCTATGGTAAATAACCAATAGCGGGACCTGGATGTCCATATTGTTTCCTGCATATTCTACGATGATCTTTATCGGTTGAACCTCTATGTCAAGGATTCAGTTAATCCCGTACGTAGTTCCCTTTGTTCTTCGGTATGTTATTTGCCCAAGATTCGATCGTCGGTATCTCTATACCTAGTTCAACCTCGTTACCGGCAAGTCTCTTTACTCGTTTCGTAATACAAGATCTCATGGCTAACTCTTTAGTCAATTTGCTTGCAATCTCATTATGATGTTGTATTACCGAGTGGGCCCTGAGATACCTCTCCGTCACACGGAGTAACAAATCCCAGTCTTCATCGATGCCAACCCAATAGACACCCTCGAAGATACCTGTAGAGCACCTTTATATTCACCCAGTTACATTGCGACGTTTGATACACACAAGGTACTCCTCCGATGTGAGTGAGTTGCATGATCTCATGGTCATAGGAATAGATACTTGAGATGTAGAAAACTATAGCAACAAACTAACACGATCATATGCTATGTTCATAGCTTGGGTCTTGTCCATCACATCATTCCCCTAATGATTTGATCCCGTTATCAAATGACATCTCATGTCTATGGCCAGGAAACCTTGACCATCTTTGATCAACGAGCTAGTCTACTAGAGGCATGCTAGGGACATAGTGTTGTCTATGTACCCACACATGTATTTGAGTTTCCAATCAATACAATTATAGCATGGATAATAAACAATTATCATGAATAAGGAAATATAATAATAATGATTTTATTATTGCCTCTAGGGTATATTTCCAACAAACCTTTCATTCTCTGGGTTGAAACCTTTCATCTTGTTTTGGATAAGAATGGACAAATGGCGTTGTACGCCTTCATGGATGCGTCTCTGTAATCCACTAGCTAGGGTGGTAGTTGAGATGCGGTGTAATTGGTGGTTCCTTGTGACAGCTTCACTGTTGTCAAGCTTCGTCTAGGATTTGTGGCAAATCCGATAGTTTTGGATATCGATATTCTTTTCTACTCGAGGTCCTGCAATACAACAGCTCATCGCCTTAGGATTGTTTATTATGTGTACAGGGGGAATAGACAACAAGCAAAGGATAGAAGGCACTAAAGGTGTCCTGGGCTAGGGGGTCCTAGCCGAGTTGGTCAAATCCGAGGGCCGGGTTGGTGGCCCGTCATGAAGGAAGGACTTCAGAGGCCCTCAACCCATAACGTGAGTACATTAGACTTCAACCGAAGACCTTGTGTGTGCTCCAAGGATGGATGTTTTATTTGGTATGTAATCTCTAGATGACAACCGACCTTTATGTAACCCTAGATACCCCATGTGCCCATATAAGCCGGAGGCTTTAGCCCGTACAGGACACACAGAAATTCGTCATCACTCCTAGGGTTTAGACCACAACTTACGTTAGTATATCAATTGTGTACTTTGATACACCCATATACAACAAGAGCAGGACATAGGGTTTTACCTCCATCGCGAGAGCGCAGACCAAGGTAAAAGCTTCGCTTCCTTTCTCTCTCGTAACCCATCGATCCCATCTCACAGCTCGCCCCCCTACCTGAGGTCTGCCGGTTTTGACACCAACTGGCACGTTCTTGATTTTTATGTTATCAGTTTTAAGCTTTTCGATTGGTTGAAGACACCATAGACATGCAAGTCTACAAGGTGTAAGAAAAGGAAATAAAAAAACTTGCATAGGTTAGATGCAAGGTTGGGAGGATGAAAACATGAGGTTGCTTGATGCAGATTTTTTTTCCATCTTTGTGATAGTTTATGCTATCGTGCTCCACTTTGATGGAGGGTTCAAATCATAGAGATTTTGGTTGCAAGGTCCCTACAGGAAAATGCCTGCAAAGGGTTTATGAAGGAGCAACCTACTTATTTCGACCAAGAAGGTCTAGCCTCACTCTGGGTAGATCTTCATGAAGTAGGCGATCTCCTTGTCTTTACATAACTCTTGGTTCTTTCACACCTTGAAAGCTCGCAAGCACGCCTAGACGATCTAGGATGTGCCAACTTTCCAAAAGTGGCAAGATAAAGTTGTTCGGTAGTGAATCCTTTTCTCTTGTGCTTCAAAATATAATATCATCAAAACTCAAAACTCTCTCAAGACAAGGATATTTGGATGGGATAAAAAGGAGTGGAAGGCAAGGAGGAAGATAAATTGGGTGGGTTAAAAGTTTGTGTAGAAAGCCCTTTGAACCCATCCCAAGAAGTGGTAGTTCTCTCTCAAAAAATGTGAATTGAAAGTACTTTGAATGAATTGGTGTCACGGGTGGGGGTATATATAGGATGGACACAAAATTGTAAGTGCAAGCCTTTTTTGCATGGCTCAGAGCCTCAGAATGATCAGCTCGAAATCGCAAACCAAAACAAAGGAGGCAAGTTTCCAATGGATCGAAGGTGGTCAACAAATGTCATCCAAGGCTCTAAATAGCCTTTCACTAATTTGTGCACCCTACTAGACTCGTTCAGAAATTTTTGACATGAAAATATTTGGAGGCTCCGAGCCATGTACATAGGAGTGCACAAGTGTTTTGGTGGCTTTGAAGGGAAATGACTTGGAGGCTCTGTCCGACTTATCATTTCTTAATGACTATCTCTTACATTGATCGGAGGGTCCTAATAAATGTGGTTCGAAGGATCCATGTAGAAATGTGGAGAGATGGTTGCAAAGTGAAAAGCTTTTGATAAGTGTTGGAATTTGATCTATAAGCATATTTGAGAACGGAACTCAGGTTAGTAAGCTCGATGCCCCTTTTATAGTATCGTCATACCTATGGACTAAGTCCGATCTTGGATCACTAAAACTACATCCAATTCATGAATCTTCTGAACACTTGTCATTCAAGAACTAGGGGGAGGGGCAATCATTTTCCATGTTGCATATTTTGCAACATAAACAAAAATACACTTGATAAACCATTAGTCTCTTGAGATATCTTGACATTAATAACAAAATCCACCTAGAGCCTAGGATTTTCTTCCAGCCCCCTGCATTTTTGGTAGTTGGTGACAACATAGATCAAATCTTCACATAGGGTATAAACTATGAGAATGAGGGTTTCAAAAACATGTGATCTACTAGATCTCCCCCTAAATTTGTGCATTATTGAGAATTTTGTTTTGGAATGCAAATGCACAATCATTCAGGTGTATGAGAAACTCTTTTATGTCACATGGATTCGGTGAGTGCATAGATAATAAAAGTATTTTAATACGCTCTCTACAAATGCAAAAATAACGGAGAAACACATGGCAATGACCTCAAATGATGTCCTAAAGCATACACATGAAACATAAGTGCGTGAAGTAGCAACATGTTTAGGTCGTCACATGAAGCTTAGAGTTTACAAGCCAACCAAATTAAATAAACTATCAAGGCTTGTAACTCAACAAGCACAACTATATCATGTGAATCTAGTCTAGAAATATTGGTTTCCCCATTTGGCGTCAAGGTACCAAAAAGTGAGAGGACTATTGTTGCTCAATACTAGACACAATTGTCGAGCGACAGTGAAGAATATTTGGCAGCGTAGTGTCACTGTCGACGGTCACAAAGGGACACCTCATGAAGCCTACGGATTCGACTACGGTCATGGCTCACGAGGTAAAAGGAACACTCTAAGCTGGGGGAGTTGCAACTTACCCTTGAGATGATGTGATAGTTGGAGTGGTTGAAGGTTAATGAGTTCTTTGAGCACGCTCAAATTTGTAGGCATTGATAGGTCTTTCACCATGTTCACTAGTACAAAAATTGTAGTCTCGGTCAACCTCTATTTTGATAGCGGTAACATCCACAATCATGTTGGTGATTCTCACATCAACATAAAAAACTTGGACATCACCACTTCCTTGAGGCTCTCCTGGCAGGAAGAAAGGGTATATATGCCTTGCCTAATTCATGCAAGAGATGCACAAGCAAATGAGAGTGTGGAGCTTAAATGGAGGTATCATCCTTCGAGTTGGCTACCAACTATTCTAAGTTTGCTCAAGCTCAAGCACAACTATATTGTATTCTAGAGGAGGATAATACGTAATTTGCTTGCTCTCTAGAAAGAAGACCTTCTCTCTGTCATTCGAGTTGATCATAATCTGAATGAAAGGGGAATAGAAACATGATTTCTTTAATTCAACTCTCGTCCTGTTGATCATCTAAACGATGAAATCCACCATGTTGAACTTGGTATTGTGATCAAGATGAGCCAAAAGATTGATAGCATAGGATTATATCATCTTCACATATCCTAACTTGGCATAGAATGTGAACTGAAGAATGATATTGATCGTGGAGGGACCTAGTTTTCATATAGTATGCAGAACCCATCACAAGTTGTTAATTTTAATCACCAGTAAAGTCATACTATACATGCCAACCAAAGCATCCAAATAGAATCTTCCTTCTTGTAGACATTAAGTAAATCGTCATTGCATTGAGGAAGTCCAAGTAGAGCTTACTACTTATTGACTGGAAATTTGTACTTGGTACCTTTGGTCATTTAGGTAACTCTCCAATCTATGTAGAATTGGATGGTGGCATAGAAGTCTAGAATGAATTAGCGCACCAATCTTGTTGCATATCGATAACTAGCTTGTCTAGACTACATGAACTAAAACTTTGATTGACTAGTCAATAGTAAAAGCTCAAGGGGTTATCAATTTTTTTATTTCCATTCAATCCATTTCCTCTTGATGACTTCAAGGTCTTTCTCCAACAGGATAGTATCATGGTAGTCTTATTGTTGTAGAGTGAAGAAATGATCATCTGTGATTGTATTTCTTCCTTCATAAGGATCTTAGCTCTCTAGGCTAATAAACCTTTGTTTGTTTGCTTCTTCTTTCCTTTAGCCTCGGGATGCCTATTTTTCTTTTCTAGCAACTGAGGGTGAAGCCTCATAAGTCTTGAAAGCATTGGAGTCTGCAAGTTATAATTGATTCCAAGCTAAAGCAATGTGATGGTAGAAATAAAGGTTATAAGCGTGTTTGTTAGAAATATCTAAAGTGTTTAGTAATTGTAACACAAAACAACACAATAATGGAAATGATGGAAATTGCACAAGGGCTAAAAGGTGTTTTCATGAGTTTAAGATTCACCACTAGTATGTTAAATAATAATTAAGTATGAATATATAGTTACTTGAATACGTGGTATGTGATGTCAAATCTAATATTTAGTACAATACCATGAACAACCACCTTTACCCCATACTAGCTGCTGCCGAAATACGATGATGATTAAGGGTTTCCCTATGGATAAGTAATAAAGTATGTGTGTCTTCGTTATTCCCTTATGAGTTGGAATGGTAACATTATCCTTCATATCCACATAAGGCATATATTATGGCATTCACACAATATCCTAAAGATATTACCACAACCATACCACCTAGATCAAATGTATTATTGCATTTCATTCATATAAGGTTGGTCACAGTGGACATATACTAATATCATGCATATGATACTAGCATATGATACTACTTCCACAATGCATACTATCATAACTTGGTATCATAGAAACCTCATTTGTTGTTATGCATGACACATACTAGTACACCATTTAATATGATACAATATCGTATCATGATACTCAACCCTCTCTTTCCTCATTTAATTGGGTGCCACCTAAGCTAAAATGCCTAGTTGTCATGCATGATACTACGTATGATACCCCCATTATGACCAGCCAAAATACTAGGGTTCCTCCATAGCACAAGAACTAGATAAACTACTCAAACATGGGATACATCATTGAGGTAATCATGTGAATAACAGATGGATGATTCAGGTGTTACACGTGCGAAACAATAATATGTTTTGGGATTACAACTAGGTGGACGAGAGGGTTGATGGCATGATGGTGATGGAGAGGATGAAAATCAATATCGTGACCTCTATGATCGAAGCTATGTCGAGGTGGATGCCCTTCTACAGATTCCCCTCTAAATCCCATTCAGAGGAGGATTTTCATAATATTTCGTATGCACATGGTGGGAGTCTTTGATCAATAGAAAGTGGGAGCATGCAATACGAGCGGGCGTTTCGTACCACCCGATGTCTTATATACAACATGACTTTTCCTCATGTGTTTATCCCTTCGTAAGGAAGTTTTTATGATGTCCAATCAATATATTTTTGACCAAAAGTAGGCTTTTATAATGAATTATCCAAATCTCCTAATTGTGGATATCCTGGTGAAATTAGATAAAAAAGGGTAAGCGGTTGCGGTAAAATGCAAAATCACTAAGTAAAACATGTTGGGGAACGTTGCATGGGAAACAAAAAATTTCCTACGCGCACGCAAGATCTATCCATGGTGATGAGCATTTACGAGAGGGACAGTGGATCTACATACCCTTTTAGATCGCTAAGCGGGAAGCGTTAAGAAATGCGGTTGGTGTAGTCAAACGTCTTCGCGATCCAAATCGCCGAGTGTCCCACGATCTCATCACGATCCGTCCCGCGATCCAATCATGATCCGTCCTGCGATCTCATCACGATCTGTCTCGCGATCTTGATCACGGTCCTTCCGATCTAGCACAGAACAGACGACACCTCCGCGTTCAGCACACGTACAGCTTAATGATGATCTCCGCCTTCTTGATCCAGCAAGAGGGAGCAGAGAGGTAGATGAGTTCTCTGGCATCATGACAGCGCTGCGGTGATGGTGGTGGAGCTATTCCGGCAGGGCTTCGCCTAAGCACTACAGAAAACCGATCTAGAGGAGAAACTATGCACTAGAGGAACGGGTAGCACGTCGCTGAAAAACTAGTGCAAAACCCCTAAAACCACTAGTATATATATAAGGGTAAGAGAGGAGGAGGCTTTGTGCAAGGGACAAGCCCTCTAGGATTTGGCCGAAGTGGGAGGAGAGGAAGAATCCTCCTCCAATCCTAGTAGGACTAGGACTCCTTATTTTGGTCTTTTTGCCTTTTTCCACCTTTTTCTCTTTGGGCTTTTCTTCCCAGCCGCATGGGCCTTGTGTGGGACTTCCACCAGCCCACTAAGGGCTGTTATTCACTCTCCCACAGCCCATGTAGCCTCTTGTGTCGAAATACCCCTCCTGATGGTCTCCCGGTACACTACCGGCACTCCCGGTACACTATCGATGAGCCCAAAACTTTTCCGGCGACCAAAATAGGACTTTCTATATATCAATATTTACCTCCGGACCATTTCGGAGCTCCTCGTCACATCCGGATCTCATCCGGGACTCCGAACAACCTTCGGTCACCACCATACATAACTCTATACTACCGAAACGTCACCGAACCTTAAGTGTGCAGACCCTGCGGGTTCGAGAACTATGTAGACATGACCGAGACACCTCTAGGATCAATAAAAAATAGCGGGACCTGGATGCCCATATTGGTTCCTACATATTCTACGAAGATCTTTATTGGTCGAACCTCTATGTCAAGGATTCAGTTAATCCCGTATGATGTTCCCTTTGTTCTTCGGTATGTTACTTGCCCGAGATTCGATCGTTGGTATCTCCATACCTAGTTCAATCTCATTACCGGCAAGTCTCTTTACTCGTTCCGTAATACAAGATCCCGTGATTAACACTTAGTCACATTGCTTGCAAGGCTTGTTGTGATGTTGTATTGCCGAGTGGGCCCTGAGATACCTCCCCGTCACACGGAGTAACAAATCCCAGTCTTGATCCATGCCAACCCAACAGACACCCTCGAAGATACCTGTAGAGTACCTTTATAGTCACCCAGTTATGTTGCGACGTTTGATACACACAAGGCACTCCTCTGGTGTCAGTGAGTTGCGTGATCTCATGGTCATAGGAACAAATACTTGACATGCAGAAACAGAGGCAATAAACTGACACGATCATATGCTACGTTTGTAGTTTGGGTCTTGTCCATCACATCATTCTCCTAATGATGTGATCCCGTTACCAAATGACATCTCATGTCCATCACTAGGAAACCATAGCCATCTTTGATCAACGAGCTAGTCTATTAGAGGCATACTACGGACATGGTGTTGTCTATGTATCCACAAATGTATCTGAGTTTCTGATCAACACAATTAGAGCATGGATAATAAACGATTATCATGTAGAAGGAAATATGATAATAAATAATTTATTATTTTCTCTAGGGCATATTTCCAACAGTCTCCCACTTGCACTAGAGTCAATAATCTTGTTCACATCACCATGTGATTCGCATTGTTATGAATCTAACACCCAATGAGTTCTGGGGCTCGATCATGCTTTGCACGTGAGAGAGGTCTTATAGTCAATGGGTCTGAAACATTTAGATCCGTGTATACTTTGCAAATCTCTATGTCAAACTGTAAACACTGCTACCACACTCCACTTGGTACTATTCCAAATGGCTGCTCCACTATACATATCCAGATTGCTACTACGAGTCATCCGGATTGGTGTTAAAGCTTTCATCGACGTAACTCTTTACGACGAACTCTTTATCACCTCCATAATCGAGAAACATATCCTTAGTCTTTTAGTTTCTAAGGATAATCTTGACCGTTGTCCAGTGATCCACTCCTGGATCACTCTTGTACCCCTTGATGGACTCATGGCAAGGCACACACAGGTGCAGTACACAACATGGAATACTATACAGAGCCTATGGCTAAGGCATAGGGCACGATGTTCGTTCTTTCTCTTTCTTCTGCCGTGGTCGAGCTTTGAGTCTCACTCAACTTCACACCTTACAAATCAGGCGAGAACTCTTTCTCTGACTGATCCATTTTCAACTCTTTCAAAATCTTGTCAAGGTATGTACTCATTTAAAGTCTCAGCAAACATCTTGATCTATCTCTATAGATCTTGATGCTCAACAATTAGGTAGCTTTATCCAGGTCTTCCTTTGAAAATCACTTTTCAAACAACCTTTTATGCTTTTCAGAAATTCTACATTATTTCCGATCAACAATATGTCATCCACATATACTTATGAGAAACTCTATAATGCTCCCACTCACTTTATTGCAAATACAAGTTTCTCATAAACTTTGTATAGGCTCAAAAACTTTGATCACCTCATCAAAGTGTATATTCCAACTCCGAGATGCTTGCTTCAGTCCATACAAGGATCACTGAAGCTTGCTCACCTTTTAGCATCCTTAGGACTGACAAAACCTTCTGGTTGTATCACATAAAACCTTTCCTCAAGTAAACCATTAAGGAAACGATGTTTTGACATCCATCTACCAGATTTCATAATTTAAAAATGCAGCAACTGCTAACATAATTCCAATAGACTTTAGCATCGCTACGAGTGAGAAATTCTCATCGCAGTCAACTCATTTAACTTGTCGTAAACTTCTTTGCAACAAGTCGAGATTTATAAATGGTGACATTTACCATCAGCGTCTGTCCTCATCTTAAAGGTCCATTTGTACTCGACGACCTGCCGTCCAATGAGCAATTCTAACAAAGTCTATACTTGGTTTTCATACATGGATCCTTTCTTGGATTTCATGGCCTCTAACCATTTGTGAGAATCCGGGCCCATCATCGCTTCTCGATTCCTCGTAGGTTCATCGTTGTCCAACAACATGACCTCCAAGACAGGGTTGTCGTACCACTTAGGAGCAGTATGTATCCTTGTCGACATACGAGGTTCGATAGTAACTTGATCCGAAGCTTCATGATCATCATCATTAACTTCCTCTTCAACTAACGTAGGCTTCACAGAAACATCTTCCTGCGTTGCGCTACTCTCTCGCTGAAATAAAGGTTCAATAACCTCATCAAGTTCTATCTTCCTCCCACTCAATTCTTTCAAGAGAAACTTTTTCTCGAGAAAGGACCCAGTTTTAGCAACAAGCATTTTATGCTTGGATCTGAGATAGAAGGTTCACCCAACTGTTCTTAGGGTATTCTATGAAGATGCATTTGTCCGCTTTGGGTTTGAGCTCATTAGGTGAAAACATTTTCCACACAAGCGTCGCAGCCCCAAACATTAAGAAATGAAAGCTTAGGCTTCTATCAAACCATAATTCACACTGTGTCATCTCAACGGATTTAGATGGTGCCCTATTTAAAGTGAATGTAGTTGTCTCTAATGCATAACCCCAAAATTATAGTAACAAAACGATAAGAGACATCATAGCACGCACCATATCCAATAGAGCACGACTATGACGTTCGGACACACCATCACACTATGGTGTTCCAGGTGGCATGAGTTGTGAAACAACGTTCACATTGTCTAAAGTTGTATGCCAAAACTCGTAACTCAGATATTCACCTCTACGATCATATCGCAAACATTTTTATCTTCTTGTCACGATGATCTTAAACTTCACTCTGAATTTGCTTGAACCTTTCAAACGATTCAGACTTGTGTTTCATTAAGTAAATATACACTATATCTACTCAAATCATCGGTGAAGGTAAGAAAATAACGATACCCACCGCACGCTACAAGACTAATTGGGTTGCATACATCAACATGTATCATTTCCAATAAATCACTTGCCCGCTCCATCAATCCAAAAAACGGGCTCCTTAGTCATCTTGCCTAAGAGGCATGGTTCGCATGTCTCAACCGATTCGAAGTCGAATGAGTCCAAAGATCCATCAGCATGGAATTTCTTCATGCGCTTTATACTAATATGACATTTAGCGACAATGCCAGTATGTGGTACTATCATTATTAACTTTGTATCTTTTGGCATCAATGTTATGAACATGTGTATTACTACGATCAAGATTCAACAAACCATTCTCACTGGGTGCATGACCATTGAAGGTATTATTCATGTAAACAGAATAACCATTATTCTCTAACTTAAATGAAAAACCGTGTTGCAATAAACACGATCTAATCACGTTCATGCTCAATGCAAAACACCAAATAATATTTATTTAGGTTCATCACTAATCTCGAAGGTAGAGAGAGCATGCCGAACCGGTAGCTTTTATTTCGAGTTACTAACATCACATCAACCTTGGAAATATTTCCAACACACATTGTCACCTCACCCTTAGCTAGTTCTCTGTTTATTCCGTAGCTTTTATTTCGAGTTACTAACATTTAGCAACTGAACCGGTATCCAATACCCAGGTGCTACTAGGAGTATTAGAAAGGTACACATCAATAACACGTATATCAAATATACTTCTGTCGATGTTCCCAGCCTTCTTATCTACCAAGTACCTAGGGTTGTTCCGCTTCAGCGACCGCTCTCCTCATAATCGAAGCACTTAGTCTCGGGTTTGGGTTCAACTTTGGGTTGCTTCACTGGAGCAGCAACTGACTTGCCATCCATGAAGTTTCCCTCCTTGCCCTTGCCCTTCTCGAAACTAGTGGTTTTTACTAACCATGAACACTTGACGCTCCTTCTTGATTTCTACCTTTGCGGTGTCAAACATTGCGAACAGCTCAGGGATCATTATTTCTATCCCTGGCCTTCTATAGTTCATCACCAAGTTCTAGTAGCTTAGTGTCAGTGATTTGGAGAACTATATCAATCACTATCTTATCTGGAAGATCAACTCCCACTCGATTCAAGCGATTGTAGCACCGAGACAATCTGAGCACATGCTCAACGATTGAGCTATTCTCTTTCATCTTGCAGGCAAAGAATCTTGTTGGAGATCTCATATCTCGCAACATGGACACGAGTCTGAGATCCGAATTTCAGCTCATAGAACATCTCATATGTTCCGTGATGTTCAAAACGTTTCGAAGCCTCAATTCTAAGCCGTAATGCATGACGCACTAAACTATCAAGTAGTCATCAGAACGTGCCTGTCAGATGTTCACAACATCTACAGACGACACTAGAGGGGTTGGCGCACCGAGCGGTGCATTATGGACATAAGCCTTCTGTGCAGCAATGAGGACAATCCTCAGATCACGGACCCAGTCCGCAATATTGCTACCATCATCTTTCAACTCTATTTCTCTAGGAACATATAAAAAACTCAAGGGAGCTACAGCGGGAGCAAGTAATCTACAACATAATTTGCAAAGACACTACTGACTATGTTCATGATAATGTGTTCAATTAATCATATTACTGAAGAACTCCCACTCAAATTGACATCCCTCCGGTCATTCGAGTGATACATTATCCAAATTCACCAACTCAAGTCCGATCACCACGTGAGTTGAGGTGGTTTCAATGGTGAACATAATCATGTTGATCATATCTACTATATGACTCATGTTCGACCTTTGGGTCTCTTGCGTTCTTCGGCCATGTCTGTACATGCTAGGCTCGTCAAGTTTAACCCGAGTGTTCTCCATGTGCAGCACTGGCTTGCATCCGTTGTATGTGAACATAGAGTCTATCACACCCGTGTTGGAAATATGCCCTAGAGGCAATAAATAAAGTGTTTATTATTATATTTCCTTGTTCATGATAATCGTTTATTATCCATGCTATAATTGTATTGATTGGAAACACATTACATGTGTGGGTAAATAGACAACACTATGTCCCTAGTATGCCTCTAGTGAACTAGCTCGTTGATCAAAGATGGTCAAGGTTTCCTAGCCATTGACATGTGATGTCATTTGATAACGGGATCACATCATTAGTAGAATGATGTGATGGACAAGACCCAAACTACAAACGTAGCATATGATCGTGTTAGTTTATTGCTACTGTTTTCTGCATGTCAAGTATATGTTCCTATGACCATGAGATCATGCAACTCACGGACATCGGAGGAGTGCCTTGTGTGTATCAAACGTCGCAACGTAACTAGGTGACTATAAAGGTGCTCTATAGGTATCTCCGAGGGTGTTTGTTGGGTTGGCATGGATCAAGACTGGGATTTGTTACTCCATGTGACGGAGAGGTATCTGAGGGCCCACTCGGTAATACAACATCACAATAAGCCTTGCAAGCAATGTGACTAAGTGTTAGTCACGGGATTTTGTATTACGGAATGAGTAAAGATACATGCCGGTGACGAGGTTGAACTAGGTATGGAGGTACCGACGATCGAATCTCGAGCAAGTAACATACCGAAGAACAACGGGAACATCATACGGGATTAACTGAATCCTTGACATAGAGGTTCGACCGATAAAGATCTTCGTAGAATATGTAGGAACCAATGTGGGCATCCAGGTCTCACTATTGGTTATTGACCGTAGAGGTGTCTCGGTCATGTCTACATAGTTCTCGAACCCGCAGGGTCTGCACACTTAAGGTTTGGTGACGTTTCGGTAGTATAGAGTTATGTATGGTGGTGACCGAAGGTTGTTCGGAATCCTGGATGAGATCCCAGACATCATGAGGAGCTCCGGAATGGTCCGAGGTAAAGATTCATATATAGGAAGTCCTGTTTTGGTTGCCGGAAAAGTTTTGGGCTAATCGGTAGTGTACCGGGCGTGCCGGTAGTGTACCGGGAGACCACCGGGAGGGGTATTTCGACCCAAGAGGCTTCATGGGCTGTGGGAGAATAAATACCAGCCTTTTGTGGGCTGGTGGAAGTCCCACACAAGGCCCATGCGGCTAGGGAAGAAAAGCCCAAAGGGAAAAAGGTGGAAAAGGCCAAAAAGGAGGAATCCTAGTCCTACTAGGATTGGAGGAGGAGTCCTCCTCTCCTCCCCACTTCGGCCGAACCAAGGAGGCTTGGCCCTTGCGCCAAGTCCTATCCTCCCTCCCTCTTATATATACTGGTGGTTTTAGGGTTTTTGCACAGAATTTTTAGCCACGTGCTGCCCGTTCCTGCAGTGCATAGTTTCTCCTCTAGATCGTATTTCTGCAGTGCTTAGGCGAAGCCCTACCGGTATAGCTCCACCACCATCGCCGGAGCGCCGTCATGCTTCCGTAGAACTCTTCTTCCTCTCTGCTCCCTCTTGCTGGATCAAGACGGCGGAGATCGTCATCAAGCCGTCCGTTCGGCGCTAGATCGAAAGGACCGTGATCGAGTTCGCGGGACGGATCGTGATCAAGTTTGCAGGACGGATCATGATTGGATCACGGGACGGATCGTGATTGGATCGTGGGATGCTCGGCGATTTGGATCGCGAAGATGTTCGACTACACCAACCGTGTTTCTTAACGCTTCCCGCTTAGCGATCTACAAGGGTATGTAGATCCACTCTCCCTCTCGTAGATGCTCATCACCATGGATAGGTCTTGCGTGAACGTAGGAATTTTTTTGTTTCCCATGCAACGTTCCCCAACAGTGGTATCATGAGCTATGTCTATGTGTAGATGAGATCTTGAGTAGAACAGAAAGAGTTTGTGGGCGTTGATGCTTAGATTGCTTCCTTCCTTGGTCATTTTTTGGTTAAGCGGTATTGTGAGATGAAGCGGCCCGGACCAACATTACTCGTACGCTTACGAGAGACCGGTTCCCTCAACTGCAACTTGTTGCATAGATGGCTTGCGGGTGCCAGTTTCTCTCACTTTAGTTGGATCGGATTCGACAAAGGCGGTCCTTGAGAAGGTTGAAAAGCAACTAGTGTATCACCGTTGTGGTTTTTGCGTAGATGAGAATTGTTCTTGCTAGATACCCATAGCAGCCACGTAAAACATGCAACAACAATTAGAGGACGTCTAACTTATTTTTGCAGGGTATGTTGTGATGTGATATGGCCAATTACACGATGTGATGTATGAGATGATCATGTGATGTATAGATTATCACGACTTGCATGTCGATGAGTACAACAACCGGCAGGAGCCATAGGTTGTCTTTAATTATTGTATGACTTGTGTGTCAATCATTAAGCGCTATGTAGTGCTTTACTTTATCGCTAAACGGTAGCAATAGCGGTAGAAGCATGTTGGGCGCGACAACCCCGATGGCGACACGTTGATGGAGATCAAGATGATGGAGATCATGGTGTCATGCCGGTGACGATGGAGATCATGCCGGTGCTTTCTAGATGGAGATCAAAAGCACAAGTTCATGGCCATATCATGTCACTTATAATTTGCATGTGATGTTAATATTTTTATGCACCTTGTTTTGCTTAGGACGACGGTAGCATTACAAGGTGATCCCTCACTTAAATTTCAATATGAATTGTGTTCTCCCCGAGTGTTCACCGTTGCAAAAGTTCGTCCTGTCGAGATACCATGTGATGATCGGGTGTGATAGACTCTACGTTCACATACAATGGGCGCAAGCCAGTGTTGCACATGCAGAACACTCGGGTTAAACTTGACGAGCCTAGCATGTACAGACATGGCCTCGGAACACAAGAGACCGAAAGGTCAAACATGAGTCATATAGTAGATATGATCAACATGATGATGTTCACCATTGAAGCCACCTCAACTCACATGATGATCGGACTTGAGTTGGTGAATTTGGATCATGTGACACTCAGATGACCTGAGGGATGTCAATTTGAGTGGGAGCTTTAGTAATTTGATTAACTAAACTCATTATCTTGAACAATAGTCTAAGTAACCTTTGCATATTTATGTTGTAGATCAATGGCTCGCGCAGTAGCACCCCTGAATTTTAATGCGTTCCTAGAGAAAGCTAAGTTGAAAGATGATGGAAGTAACTTTCTTGTGGCACTGCCGTTTAGGTTCGACCGATAAAGATCTTCGTAGAATATGTAGGAACCAATATGGGCATCCAGGTCCCACTATTGGTTTTTGATCGTAGAGGTGTCTCGGTCATGTCTACATAGTTCTCGAACCCACAGGGTCTGCACACTTAAGGTTTGGTGACGTTTCGGTAGTATAGAGTTATGTATGGTGGTGACCGAAGGTTGTTCGGAGTCTTGGATGAGATCCCGGACGTCACGAGGAGCTCCGTAATGGTCCGTAGGTAAAGATTCATATATAGGAAGTCCTGTTTTGGTTGCCGGAAAAGTTTTGGGCTAATCGGTAGTGTACCAGAAGTGCTGGTAGTGTACCGGGAGACCACCGGGAGGGGTATTTCGATCCAAGAGGCTTCATGGGATGTGGGAGAATAAATACCAGCCTTTTGTGGGCTGGTGGAAGTCCCACACAAGGCCCATGTGGCTTGGGAAGAAAATCCCAAAGGGAAAAAGGTGGGGAAATGCCAAAAAGGAGGAATCCTAGTCCTACTAGGATTGGAGGAGGAGTCCTCCTCTCCTCCCCACTTTGGCCGAACCAAGGAGGCTTGGACCTTGCGCCAAGTCCTCTCCTCCGTCCCACTTATATATAATGTAGGTTTTAGGGTTTTTGCACAGAATTTTTAGCCATGTGCTCCCCATTCCTCCAGTGCATAGTTTCTCCTCTAGATCGGATTTCTGCAGTGCTTAGGCGAAGCCCTGCCGAAATAGCTCCACCACCATCGCCGGAGCGCCGTCGTGATGCCGGAGAACTCTTATTCCTCTCCACTCCCTCTTGCTGGATCAATATGGCGGAGATCGTCATCAAGCCGTATGTGTGCTGAATGCGGAGGTGTCGTCCGTTCGGTGCCAGATCAGAAGGATCGTGATCGATTTCGCGGGACGATCGTGATCAAGTTCGCAGGACGGATCATGATTGGATCGCGGGATGGATCGTGAATGGATCGTGGGACGCTCGGCGATTTGGATCGCGAAGACGTTTGACTACACCAACCGCGTTTCTTAATGCTTCCCGCTTAGCGATCTACAAGGGTATGTAGGTCCACTCTCCCTCTCGTAGATGCTCATCACCATGGATAGGTCTTGCGTGAACGTAGGAATTTTTTTGCTTCCCATGCAATGTTCCCCAACATCCCGATCATCACGTGGTGTCTTGACACGACGAACTTTCGCAACGGTGCACACTCGGGGAGAACACAATTCATCTTGAAATTTAAGTGAGGGATCACCTTATAATTCTACCGTCGTCCTAAGCAAAACAAGGTGCATAAAAGGCTTAACATCACATGCAAATCATAAGTGACATGATATGGCCATGAACTTGTGCTTTTGATCTCCATCTTGAAAGCACCAGCATGATCTCCATCATCACCGGCATGACACCATGATCTTCATCAATGTGTCGCCATCGGGGTTGTCGCGCCCACCATGCTTCTACTACTATTGCTACCGTTTAGCGATAAAGTAAAGCATTACATAGCGCTTAATGATTCACACACAGGTCATACAATAATTAAAGACAACCCTATGGCTCCTGCCGGTTGCCGTACTCATCGACATGCAAGTCGTGATATTCTATACAAAACATGATCATCTCATACATCACATATATCTCATCATGTAATTGGCCATATCACATCACAACATACCCTGCAAAAACAAGTTAGACGTCCTCTAATCGTTGTTGCATGTTTTACGTGGATGCTACGGGTATTTAGCAAGAACAATTCTCACCTACGCAAAAACCACAATGGTGATACATAAGTTGCTTTTCAACCTTCTCAAGGACCACCTTTGTCGAATCCGATCCAACTAAAGTAGGAGAAACAGACACCCACCAGCCATCTTTGTGCAACGAGGTTACACGTCAGTCGATGGAACCAGTCTCTCATAAGCGTACGAGTAAGGTTGGTCCAGACCGCTTCATACCACAATACCGCTGAACCGAAACACGACCAAGGGAGGAAGCAATCTAAGCATCAACGCCCACAAACTCTTTGTGTTCTACTCGAGATCTCATCTACACATAGACCTAGCTCATGATGCCACTATTGGGAAACGTTGCATGGGAAACAAAAAATTTCCTACCGCATGCAAGATCTATCCATGGTGATGAGCATCTACGAGAGGGAGAGTGGATCTACATACCCTTGTAGATCGCTAAGCGGGAAGCGTTAAGAAACCCGGTTGGTGTAGTCAAACGTCTTCGCGATCCAAATCGCCGAGCGTCCCGCGATCTCATCACGATCCGTCCCGCAATCCAATCATGATCCATCCCGCGAACTCATCATGATCCGTCCCGCGATCTCATCACGATCTGTCTCGCGATCTTGATCATGGTCCTTTCGATCTAGCGCCGAACGGACGGCACCTCCGCGTTCAGCACACGTATAGCTTGATGATGATCTCCGCCTTCTTGATCCAGCAAGAGGGAGTGGAGAGGTAGACGAGTTCTCTGGCAGCGTGACGGTGCTGCGGCGATGGTGGTGGAGCTATTTCGACAGGGCTTCGCCTAAGCACTGCAGAAAACCGATCTAGAGGAGAAACTATGCAGTAGAGGAACGGGTAGCACGTGGTTGAAAAACTAGTGCAAAAACCCTAAAACCTCTAGTATATATAATAGGAAGAGAGGAGGAGGCTTGGCGCAAGGGACAAGCCCTCTAGGCTTCGGCCGAAGTGGGAGGAGATGAGGAATCCTCCTCCAATCCTAGTAGGACTAGGACTCCTCCTTATTTTGGTCTTTTTGCCTTTTTCCGCCTTTTTCTCTTTGGGCTTTTCTTCCCAGCCGCATGGGCCTTGTGTGGGACTTCCACCAGCCCACTAAGGGCTGGTATTCACTCTCCCACAGCCCATGTAGCCTCTTGGGTCGAAATACCCCTCCCGATGGTCTCCCGGTGCACTACCGACACTCCCGGTACACTACCGATGAGCCCGAAACTTTTCCGGCGACCAAAATAGAACTTCCTATATATCAATCTTTACCTTCGGACCATTACGGAGCTCCTCGTGACATCCGGGATCTCATCCGGGACTCCGAACGACCTTCGGTCACCATCATACATAACTCTATACTACCGAAACGTCACCGAACCTTAAGTGTGTAGACCCTGCGGGTTCGAGAACTATGTAGACATGATCAATACACCTATATGGTCAATAACCAATAGCGGGACCTGGATGCCCATATTGGTTCCTACATATTCTACAAAGATCTTTATCGGTCGAACCTCTATGTCAAGGATTCAGTTAATCATGTATGATATTCCCTTTGTTCTTCGGTATGTTACTTGCCCGAGATTCGATCGTTGGTATCTCCATACCTAGTTCAATCTCGTTACCGGCAAGTCTCTTTACTCGTTCTGTAATACAAGATCCCGTGATTAACACTTAGTCACATTGCTTGCAAGGCTTTTTGTGATGTTGTATTACCGAGTGGGCCCTGAGATACCTCTCCGTCACACGGAGTAACAAATCCCAGTCTTGATCCATGCCAACCCAACAGACACCCTCGGAGATACCTGTAGAGTACCTTTATAGTCACCCAGTTATGTTGCGACGTTTGATACACACAAGGCACTCCTCCAGTGTCAGTGAGTTGCATGATCTCATGGTCATAGGAACATATACTTGACATGTAGAAAACAGCAGCAATAAACTGACACGATCATATGCTACGTTTGTAGTTTGGATCTTGTCCATCACATCATTCTCCTAATGATGTGATCCCATTATCAAATGACATCTCATGTCCATCACTAGGAAACCACAGCCATCTTTGATCAACGAGCTAGTCTATTAGAGGCATACTAGGGACATGGTGTTGTCTATGTATCCACACATGTATCTGATTTTCGATCAACACAATTATAGCATGGATAATAAACGATTATCATGAACAAGGAAATATGATAATAACTAATTTATTATTGCCTCTAGGGCATATTTCCAACAAAACATGATACAAAAAACACTAATCAATAAACCATTAGTCCCTTGGGATATCTTGACATTAATTACTAAAATCCACATAGTGGGGTAGGATGCACTTTCACCTTTGTTCCTAGGCGAGAGGGTAAAGGCTTCCCCTCTACAACTGCAGTGGTACATTAGGGCTGGCAAGAGTCGGATGTTCGAGCATGTCCAGTTCTTCCATGATGGTGTGGTCTGCTTTTTTTGTTGTGCCTTATTAGTTTGCAAGTTCTTTGTTGTGCCTTATTAGTTGTGTCTTCTGTTTTGTTGTGCCATGGGCATTGATGGGTCTCTTTTGAAGTTCAATCTGTGACATGGGTGGTTTACGTCATCCCTCCTAGGCAACCTAGTTGTTAATGGCTCATTTGACTTATAGGGCAAACTAATTTGCGATTCAACAATGCGTCATCCTTTCCTTCGATCCTGGATGAACAGGCATGCACTACTGGGAAAAGGCTTATAACTCAACTCACATTAGTGGTGGCCACTGCCTAGCATCCGACATAGGTAATATAAAAAATTACCAATGGCGAGTGCAAAAACTTGCCCGCCTGTGTTATCGTCTTGATTGCACCCGTCACTAGTAACAACTATCCATATTTATTGTGGGACAAATGTTAACATAGGTGAGTTCAAACTAGAGCCCGCAACTAGTAGATGAGTTACTAGTGGCGGGTGGCAATACGTGTCCGCCACGGGTATTTTTTTGACCCGCGAAATCAATCCAAAAATACCAGTGGCAGGTCGGAGTACAAGCCCACCACTAGTAACGAAATTAGCAGTGTCGAGCGGCAATACGTGTCGGTCATTGGTGTTTTTTGGTCACACGGCAAATCTATCCAAACAATACTGGTGGCCTGGAGCAGTACATGCCCGCCACTAGTAGCAAATATAGTAGTGGTGTGCACATTTGGTGCACACCACTAGTACCTTTTGTGTCATCTTTCCATACTATTAAGACTTTAGTATTTTATGTTTTGTCTTATAGGCCAAAAAAAATCTACACTAAAGGTACATTATTTGAGGTTTCATGCAAGAATTTGCCCTCTTTTTGTGTCAATTAACTATTTTTTGAACATTAAATATGTTTCTAGGTATCTAATCGAGGTAAATCCACTTGAAGAGTTAAATATAGCAGACAGACACGAAATAATGTCAAATTTTGGCATGTCAGATGTAATGGTGTATGTTGAGTGTGAAAACTTTTGAACCCTAACCGAGGAGGGCGCAACCGCTTCGCATGAAAAATGGTCTTTCAAATGTCTAGAAATGCATTTAATTGCTTAAATATAGCAAACGGATCCCAAAAATGCAAATTTTTTACGTGATACATGTAATGGTGTGTGTTGAGTGTGAAAAGAAAGAAACAAGGTCAACCGACAAAGTAGCGCTAGATTCACATGCAAACTTGACTCATTCCCTATTGAAACCTAGTTTCTTTCTCGAAGATGGTCCGGTTTGTAAGCACTCAACGTGACAACTTTCATGAAATATTCCCAAATTTTTACCACAACCTCTATTGGTGATATCATAACACCATGCAAATTTTGTAATTTTGAGGCATTGTCTTAATTTTTCTGAGTTAAAATGCCACCAACCATCATGTTGGTTCTCCTATCGGTTCTCCGATCTCGGGCAATTGGTGTATGAGACTCTTTATTTTGTCCTTACACAAGTACTAAACATATATTAAAGACCACTAATAAGATTTTCCAACCCATTTGTTGTTATTTTTTACCGTACCTGCATTTCAAATTTCAGTTATATCCATTAAATGCCTAAAAATGTATTTAATGGCTTAAATACAGTAAATAGACCCCGAAAATGCCAAATTTTGACATATTACATGTAATGTTGTTTATTAAGTGTGGCAAAAGTTTTAAACCCAAAGTGTAAAGCAGTGGTCGATTCACGTGCAAACCTAGCCCATTCCCTCTCGAACCCTAGTTCTTTCTTTAGAGATGATTCGGTTTGTAAGTAGTCCGAGGGAAAACTTTTGCAAGACATACCTCAACTTTTTACCACAGCCTCTATAGTTCATATCGAGATACCATGCCAAATTTTTGATTTCCTGGCTTTGATAGAAATTTTGAGAATTAAAATACAAAGAACCATCAAGTTTCTGCCCGAGTCTTATTGTTTCCTTACACGAGGCTTAAACATTCTTACTGTTTAGTACATAAAACAAAAATATTATGTACTCTATGACTTTATCACTATTACCACTTATCATATAACCCTAAAAATTACTTACTCTATGACCCAGCATTATAAGACGAACCCTCAAATCTTCACTATATGTCCAGATTAGTTGGAAAGAGAGAGGAAAGGGTTTCATGCATGTGTGGTTGGAGAAGAGAGAGAAAAAAGAAACCATGCATTTGATTGGTGAAGCCTATGTTCGAACTTCGACAAAGCCCTCACGTTCGTCTCTTGAATACCAAGCAGACATATATAGGTGTCCAAAATTCATACGTTCGGACTTCTAAGCGGTCTTATACATGTTTTCGTTGAATGCTAAAAATGATCCAAACATATAGTGAATGTTTAAGGATCCATCTTGGAGATGCCTTTACCATGTGCTCTGTACTCTCGTATAGGATGCGACGGCAGCTACGCGTATAAAAAAAAAAAACAGGCCATGGCTAAAGCTTCGCCTTCTTTACAAAACTAGCTTCGCCTCCGCCTCCATGGACAAAAGCTAAAAAAGGAAGTCATGCTAAAATATAGCACGCACGCTCGCGGAATCAAACTGTATCACGAGACCAGCACGCACGCGTTCTAGAGCCTAGCTGGAAAACTTGATCCTGATCATCTCATCCCATCTCATCGCACGCGGTCACCACCAAGCCGCTCCCGCGCACACGACAGACGTGGAAAAGGCGGCGGCTCTCCTGAATCTTCTGCATGTTCGTGTGGCCAACGTCAATTCGTTGATACATCGACGTCAAGACAAAAATCTCCAGGAGCCATGACTAGGAGGAGACCGAGCACGCTTCTTGGACGTCGCCTACATGCTTTCCCGTGGCCGGTCTCGGTCGATCGACGGTCCTTTGCACCGGCCACCGTGGCGGGCTTTACCTTCCATATACGCACATCCGTGTGATCCACTACCCCGCCCCGCGCCACCTCACCGGCGCCGACCTACCGATGAATATCCCTGCTGCCCTCTGCCCGCCACTACGCCGAAAGCCGGCGAGCCACCTCGCGCGCCAGCGACCCGGCTGCGTCCCCGTCACGGCCATGCATGCACTTCGACCTCGTGCGCGTACGTGTTGAACTCGCCGGCTGCGGGTCGAGGTAATAGGCGGGCGACACCTGAGCGCCGGAAAAACGCCAGCGCGCGCCGGCCGCCATGCATGATTGGTCCATCATTCGATCTCGCCGTCACCTTTTGATCGGTCCGTGGGATCTTTTCGGCGGATCCGTGGCCAACTTTTGACGGATCCGTCTCCGGAGACGGAAGGATACATGGGATTTCACCGGCGCGCGCACTAGGGGGCGATCGGTGTGTGCCTCTGTGGCCGCGCTCGTGTGGATGGATGGAGATATTGCTTGTTTATGCGGGAATTGGCAGGCACATATATCAAACGTCGATCGCTAGCTTTCTTCTAAAGCAGGATACCGTGTACAGTCACATTATATAATTGGGCCCATGAAAGTGGTGGGATATTATCGCTCACCCTGGCCCCTGGTGTGGTAGTACGTACTAATATAATATTCACTGATATAATCTTCAATGGAAAGCAGGGGACATGGTTTCCTCTCCTTTACCAGTGGCCATTGGTAAAGGTCACAAAGGTGGGCATGAAAAGAGGATTCAGACCTAGAATGTTGGAAGAGTTTTATTTTGGGGGTAAAACGTTGGAAGAGTTGCATTGCAGGCAGGGGTGGGCCCAAGATTTTTGAGATGGATATTAAAAATATATTTGAATGAAGGATAGAAAAATGATTAAAGAGTGGGTTTGGCACCACAGTCCAGCTTTGTCAAAAATGTGAAATACTTGCGCCAAATCTGTAAAGAACATACGTCTACACATTTTCCACTGTGTACAAACTTCCTTGTTGAGAAAATTTATATGTAATTGTTCGGAAAGTTTTTTGGGCAGGTGTGTGTGCACTTTACAATAGAAATGATCTTACAATCCAGAAATACATAACAAATTGATCAAAATAAATTACTCCCACGGATCAAGTTGAACTCATTTGAACAATACGGATTGGAGGGAGTACCAAACAAAATTGTTAATAGGAGGTATTGAACGCATGATCTCTTGTCTCTTTTCCTTAGGGCATCTTCAGTGGTAACCTGCAAATTTTGTTCCGCATATGTCCGCGGATAGAGGAACTAGTCCATGGACACGAATGTGGGAGGACGCCATCCAACACTAGTTGCATACATTTTGACAACAATTCAAACCAACCGGACGAAACTCGTGCGAACATAGTTTGATTTCATGCAAACACGATGAATTTCAGACAAATGCGACGAATTTCAATACATTTCAAACATCTAGAACATAAAAAAGACCGACCCCTACACCTATCCTACGACGGCGGCGCACGGTATTCAAGCTCGTGTCGTCCTCCATCCGCCGTCTTCATGAGCACCGGCGCTAAGACTGATGGAGTGAAGGTGCGATCTTTGACGAGAAAGAGTAGAACACGGGAGATGGAACGGGCTACATGGGACACAAGGCCCTGCCGCCTCCCTTGCTTTACTCATCCTCGGAGGAGTCCACATCCTGTCTGTTTCCGGTGGGCACGAGGTCCAAGAGGGAAATGGTGGCGCCTTGGCTGTCGTCATCCCACGGGGCCGCCCGATGGTTCGTCGGTTGCGCGTAGGAGTCGCATCTTGCATTGTTCTCGTCCGCGATCGCCTGGAACTTCGCCTCCGCGGTGGTTTGGCGAGTGACGGCTTGAGCACGGATGGCATCATAGATGGCACGTTTCTCTGCGACGAGGTTCAGGTTCATCGCGGCCATGGCCGCTAGGGCCTCTTGGCTCGCGTGCTTGCCGTCGATCTGACCAACGCTAGCCGATGTTGCTCGAGCGCCCGCTCTAACGCCGACGTATGCGCCGGCACAGGCTGTAACTCTACCATGGCAGTGTTGTAGTGCGTATGTGCCTTGGTGTAGCCGGAGTGCACATGAGATGCATGATCTGGGGCGATGTCATCGGTGCCCGTCTCCATCATGGTGTTGTCCTCGTCGTCGTCGGAGACCTCAGGCGAGCAGGCCGGCAAGCCAGCCTCGATCCGCTTGGTATGGCGGCTCTGCCAGCGGTGGCAAGGGCAGACACCTTCCCGTCCCATCCCGCCCCGTCACGCCTCTCCGACATTGTAAATGCATGGATACTGGAGACGCTTTGCGGGGGGCACCCTCGATCGACGAGCCTCTTCAATGCCGACGCTAAGTGAAAGGTCGTGTCCGCTCTTCAATGGAGAGCGGCCGCTTTACAACGGCATGAATGCGATCTGGCGTGAAGGGGTTTTTGTGGGTTCAGGGCTGTCAGAATTGGACGAAGTAGCGGTCCAGACTCCCGCAAACCTCCCTCATGTTTGTTTCCGGTTTGCAGGGTCCGGACCGCTCAGCGGATCGATACAAGAAAGCGTTGGATGACTTCCATGATCCGGACCGTTGCAGGAGGTTTGTGGGTCCGCCTTGAAGATGCGCTTACGTGAGTCTCAACCAACAGGTACAACTAGATAAGATTGAAGTATCAAATAGAACAGTGTGTTCTAATATCTTCCATAAAATTTGGGTATTCATTTGAATACCCATGAATTGTGGTGGGACTGCCCATGGCGTCAGGCCTATCTAAAACATGTATTCTCACCATCTCCACGGATATCTTAAACAATAATAACCACCTGATCAGCTGCTTGATGCTTGATATGATGCGTATCAGTCATGCAGCCTTTTTACCTTTTTGTGGTTAATTATTGTCCTCTAGTTCTTCAAATCAAAGTATCGGCCGATGTGCGTTTTGGATGGTCACCTCAGGTGACGATAAATCATGCAACTACATCAATCTTATGTTACCAGATCCATGTGAAAATACAGCATGGTACACGCACTGCCCAAGTGGGCAGATTAAAAGTTACCAATATAGTAGTAAAGTAATTGGGTATTATCTTATCGATCACCCTGTTGTCTGGAATCTGGATTTATCCTAGTCGGCTATGTAGTAGTAATCTGATCTTCACTGCAGAGCAAGGTTTCGGGATACGGTTTCCTGTCCTCTCTCACTGGCCACTGGTGGCATGTCAAGTGGATATTCAAACGATGAACGTTGATTATTTTCCTTTTCTCTCCTTGATACAAAACACATGCAATTCTCTTACGCATTCTTGGAAAAAAACATGAGTATTCGAAAAATAAAAAGAGTGCAGTGCATGAACGTGACTCGGAAATGAATAACTCGGGCAAGGTTATTTTTCCGACTAATCTTTTCCTCTTTCTGCTATTTTGCAATGAAATTTACCATGTTCGACATTTATCGCGAAGAACCGAGCTGTTTACCCAGATGATTAGTGGAGTTGTTCCCATCATCTGCGCGGAACTTTCGTACCTCAGTGCGATACGGACAATTAGTGTACAGCTTTTTTCTGTCACACCTATCTAAAACATACCTAAAACATGGATGTATTTCCACCATCTCTACGGATATCGTAAGAAATGACAGCTACCAGATCAACTGCTTGCTTGGCGCTTGATATACCTTTTTAGGAATGGAAACAAGTATTCCCACCATCTCCACGGATATCTTAAAAATAACAATAATTACCAGATCATCTGTGGGAATATGGCTTTAGTTGTTAATTAGTGTTCTTCTATAGTACTTTTATACAAATCAAAGTATCGACGGCCGTGCGTTTTGGGTGGTCACATCAGGTGACTCAACATCGATCCTATGCTAGGAGTTCGCTGTACAAATATCCCATGGTACGCGCACCTCCCAAGTGGGAGAAAAAAAAAGTTACCACGGTACTATAGTAAAGTAACTGAAGTGCATGGTAATCATACATAATGTGGCGAGAGATATTTCATATGGTAAAAAGGCGTTAGATTCATATGATCATGGCACCTTTTGTGTTGGAATATAGTAGTACTAGCTAATCCATAGTATCTTGCATCATCCCTTTGGGTTCCGAAACTTTACAGATATTGTTTCAAACAGAAAAGGTGGGTTCACATATGCGGACAAGAATGCAGACGAGTCATCTTGTTAACACTTAACAGTGACTGCTGGCTACTACAGAACATGCATACATTTTTCGAAAAAGGACGCTTTATTATTTAAAAGATTCAAGTATTACATTGGATCTTTACATAACTGAGATGCACACAGTCAAACAAGAACATGCATACATGACCCTTTTCTTTGATTTGTTTATTTATTAGCGCACGAGACAACTATTTTGAGGAAGTGCACGGAAGACCTTTGGTTATATGTACAAATATCCCATGAAAGGCAGGCTCGCACTGATTCAGACATTATTCTTTGTTTTCTTAGTCTACATTCAGACATTATTCAGTGACTACATTTCTACAATCTTTTTTTAAGGGGTATTTCAACAATCTTTCAATTTTAGGCCCAGGGTCATGAGGTTGACACGGCCCAGTAGGTATGTGATCTTCGGATATATGCGGCCTTTTGCAGAATATAATCTCCCTTCCTCTTCTTTTGGATTTCAATAGTAGCAAAAAAATATCGAAGACTATAGATATCGCTTATAGCCAGTATATCTTGAGGGTGAAGTTTTGGATGCCGAGCTCCAGGAAGCTCCATATGTTAATATATATATATATGACAAATGTTTCGTACGACCGGATGTAGTTACTTCCACTTTTGTTTCATATGTTCTAGATAGTATCTATCATATCGGAGTATATGCACGCGTAGTATGTAGTATATAACAATGTTTAGGTAGTATATATACTAATTTTTACGTAGTATGAAGGTAGTATGTACCATATTTTGAGAATATTTTTTTTACGTATAAATATGTACGTATTTCATATATCTAATAAAAACTATGGGCACCCTTGCAATTTTTTTAGATAATTCACTTTGAACTATCTTAGATGTAATATATGAACATACTAAAAATAATAGGATAGTATATATACTACAACAAGGTGGTATATGACACATGGGAGTAACTATACCCGATCGTAGGATATATTTTCCATATATATATATATATATATATATATATATATATATATATATATATATAATATATGTGTTCCGCACGAATAGGTTAAATTTCTTCTAAAAATGTTATGATTCTCAGGCTTTACAAAAAATAAAATCCGGCCCGATAAAAAATAATAAAAGGCTGTTAAAAATGTGTATTTCTCTTTTTTCTGTACACCACATGTGAAACTAAAATGCTGTGAAATTTTGCACATATGCAGTATACATGTGTGTGCGTGTGTGTCCACAAATAAATTCGGAAGTTTTCGCACTAGGGAAATATGATTTTTGAAAACGAGCTTCCTGTAGCTCGGGTTCCATTTGCATTTTTCGGTATATCTTCAGTCTCGCTTAAGCATTTCCACCCCCGCTGTAAACTGGGCGACCTGTTTCTTTTCTTTTTTCGATCGCTGGATCACCTTTTGGTCACTCGCTCTCTCGCTGTAGCTGTAGGTATGTTAATAAAGTTTTTTTCTTTCCTTTTCAGTTTTTTCTTACGGTTTTCTTTGTTTCTTCCCCGTGGGTTTTTTATTTTCTGTTTCAATTCATTGGTGTTTCCCTTTTTCATGATTTTTACTGCTTTATCTTTTATTTCATTTTTTTGTTTCTTTCTCGTTTTTCTTGTTTTTTATGTTTATTTCTCGGTTGTCATCATTTGTTTCTTTAACACATGCCTAATGTTTCTTCTGATTTTCTTTCTACATTTTTAATATCGGTCAAGAACATTTTTCCAATACATGTTTAACATTTTTAATACATGATCAATATTTTTCTAAACGCATTTTCAACGTTTTTTAAACGCTTGATTAAAAAAAATACAAGAGCCATATTTTTAATACATGATCCACATGTTTTATATACACATTGAACATTATTTTTTCAAATGCTTGAGTAACATTCAAGTATGAGATTAACAGTTTTTAATACATGGTCAATGAATTTTTTATACACATTTAACATTTATCAAATGCTTGATGAAGATTTTTTTTAATGCAAGATTAGAAAATGGTCAAAAAATTTCTATACATATTTAAATTTGATCAAATGCTTGATCAATATTTTTTAAATGCAAGATTAAAATTTCTTAATACATGGTAAACATTTTTCCTATACACATTTAATATTTTTCAGATGCTTGATTAACATTTTTCAAATACTTGTTTAATATGTTTTAAATTCATGATTAATATTTTTAAATACATGATCAACTTTTTTCACACACATCATTCATTTTTCGTATACATGGTCACCATTTTTTCTATACCCGTTTTTCAAATGCATGATTGACATGTTTTAAAACATTGTGTAACATTTATTGTAACATATATGTTTTGAATATTTGGAATTGTAAAAAAAATACAAAAAGAAATCAAAGAACAAAAGTATGAAAAAAAACAGAAAAAAACGAGGGGCGTGACCTCCAGCGTACGTGGACGGGTCCATCTTGCGTTGCCTTGATATGAGGGTTCCTTTGTCTCACTATAAGCTCATTAGAGAAGAGAACCGAACATTTACAACTGGTGCATGCGTGCATGAAAATCAAGTGAAGTTGCACGCAGACTACTATCCCTACATTATTCATTTGTCTCACAGGTTGAGAAAGACTAAAGATGTTTGGGGAGGCTAGGAGTGCATATACAGTACAATAAAATTATGCATATTACATTCTTTCCACACATTCCATATGACACATAGTAGATGACCACTTCAGGATTTGCAGGTTAGGTCTCTTTGAGACGTCATGGATCATCTCGTTTGCCATGCGTTGGTCGACTCATGATTATGCGGTTGAAGTTTGTTGGGGTACGGGAAAAACTTCCATGGGACCCCACACCTCATCGCCAAGACTATCGAAGTAAATAGGCAACCCTTGCAAAGGTAGGTCGTAACTTCCAAATTTTCAAAACATAATTGACATACAGGAATTCACCAATCAATCACAAAATTACACTTCAGCAGCATACCGGATGCGTCGTGTTAGTAAAATAAGCTGCTTGAGTAATAAAGAAATCTAAGAGAATACTCACAATGTCGCCCGGATTACTGCTTGACAGGCCATCTATATTTTCTTTTGGCAGATCCATCGTCCTCTCCTTTTTATGTGCCGGCTAAAGCCAGCCCAAAGGCAGCGGCGTCTTTAAATTCCCTTTCAATTTACCAAGTGGCGTCATCGGAACCGTCGTATAAACACAACGGGTGCTGACGTTGCCGAAGTGGTTGAACTCTTCGGATAATAGCAGTTGCCATTACGTCTATGCTTGATAGACCGGTGTTGGTCAGGCACTTTACCTTGTTTGCAAGGTAGGCCACGTCAAAGTTGTCATTTTGGGCCGTGCTCCGAGGCCTCCAACTGAAACGTTTCTTCAGAAATTCTAAGGAAAAGGCTGGAAGGTCGGGCTTTACCGAGACGTGCAGAGGAATGGTGGTCATGTAAAATGATTCGGATGCCAACGTGTCATCTTCTCATGAGTCCCGACTAGATAGCCGCTCCCGGCTATTCTGCATACCTCGGCCGCGCCAACTTCAACAAGTTTTTCGTCACGAGAGCCTAGAATAACGCAAAAATACTTTCTCCACAGTCCAAAGTGTGCTTCGTAGCCAAGATGCATCTCGCAAAGGTTGATATGTCTCCAACGCATGTATAATTTTTGATTGTTTCATGATATAGTATTATCATTCTTGGATACTTTATATGTTGTTTTAAATCATTTTTGGAAAGTAACCTATTAACCCAGTGTCTAGTGTCAGTTGCTCTTTTCTGCGTGTTTTTGACTTTTTAGGAAATCAATACCAAACGAACTCCAAATGCAACAAAACTTGTTGACGAATTTTTCTAGACAAAAATAAGACCTGGAAGCTTCGGAGGGAGACTAGACGCCACACGAGGTGGTGCCAAGCCAATAGGGTACGCCCCAGGGGTGGGCGCGTCCTGATTGCTTGGACCACCCCCTCGCGCTTCCTTACCTAACTCCACCTTTATAAATCTTCTTAAATTTGGAAAACACTAGAGAGCCACCCAAAACATTTTTTCCGCTGCGCAAGTTTGTGTTACGCCGTATGCCCATATGGAGCCTTGTTTCGGTGCCCTGACAGAGGGCCTCTACATCAACCTTGTTGCTCCCATGGTGATGTGTGAGTAGTTCACCACAAACCTATGGGTCCATAGCTAGCACCTAGATGGTTTTCTCTCTTCCTCTTTGATCTTCAATATAAAGTTCACCGTGATTCCCACGGTGCTCTATTTGATGCAATCTTCTTTGCAATGTGTTTGTTGGGATCCGATGAATTGTGGGTTTATGATCAGAGTATTCATGAATAATATTTGAGTCACCTCTTAATTCTTTTACGCATGATTTTTATAGCTTTGTATTTCTCTCTGATCTATCATTTGGTTTGGCCAACTAGACTGATTTATCTTCAGTGGGAGTGGTGAGTTGTGATGGGTTCAATCTTGCGGTGCTCAACCCCAGTGACAGAAGGGGACATGGCATGTATTGTATTGCTCCCATTAAGGGATAAAACAATGGGGTTTATTCATATTGATTGGGTTTATTTTGTCTACATCATGTCATGTTGCTCCAAGCATTACTTTGTTTTTTACTTGATACTCTGGATACATGGTGGATAGCGGTCGATGGGTGGAGTAGTAGTGATAGATGTAGGCAGGAGTCGGTCTACTTGCTTATGGAAGTGATTCCAATATACATGTTCATTGCCGTTAATAAATATTTCATAACTATGCACTTTTCTATCAATTGCCCAACAGTAATTTGTCTACCCACCGTATGCTTTCTTCGAGAGTGAAGCCTCTAGCAAAAACTATGGCCCCTAGATATTCACAAATATCATTACTAAAACCCTGAAAATATTGCTTCCATTATTTGCTTTTATTTTATTTTCTATTTATATCTATCCAACTATCAACATTTAATCCTTGCAAATAACAAGTTCAAGGGGTTTGGCAACCCTGTTGCCCGCGTTGGGTGCAAGTGTTTGATTATGTGTGTGTAGGTGCTGACGACGGGAATTTGCGTGATTCTCCAATTGGTTCGATAAACTTGGTTCTCATCGAGGTAAATACTTATCTATGCGGTGTTGCATCTCCTCTCCTCTTCGGAGAAAAACTCAACGCAGTTTACAAGTAGCGGGAAGAATATCTGGCGCCGTTGCTGGGGAGACACCATCAAATTCTTATGAGGTACCTGCACACATATTATCATTCATGTGTTTTAATCTCTAGTTGCCTAGCAATGCTATATTCATCTTCGTCACACAAAAACAGAAACTAAAACAAAAGTTTAATATAAATGGATCCTCATCCACTTGCTAATCTTTTCAAAAGACATGATTATGTTGAACTAATTGCTAGTGAGAGTGCACTAGATTATTTATATGAGGTCTTGCTTCAAAATCGTGAATCTTAAAATTGTGATGAAGTGTTACAAGAAATTTAGAAAGTGATTCATGATAGTTCTTGACTGAAAAGCATGACTGCAATTTTGCTAGAATGAATTCTATGAAGATCAATTGTTCTAATGATCATCATTGGGGTGATAATCATGATAATTCTTGTGATCTTGAGAATTCTGAGCTTCATGTTGAATCTACTATTGATAATTAAATTTGCAATGCTACTAAAATTGGGTTTGGAGAGGTCATGACTTTAGTTGATGTTAATCCTAGTGTCTTGGAAGATTATAAAACTTGCATGCACCATGGAGAAAACATTTTATGTGATGGATATATTATTGAATTTTCTTATAATCCTACATGTAATTACTTTGATAGAGGCAAACATGGTTATAAAAATCTTCATGTCACTAAATTACTTCTCTTTGTATTGAACCTATTAATGCTTCAACCATCCTATTTGCATATGCTAGGTATTACTTGTGTTGATAATTTGTTTTCTTATAAAATGCCTATGCATAGGAAGTATGTTAGACTTACATGTGTTTTTCACATGCTATATGATGCTCTCTTTGTGCTTCAATTCTTATCTTTTATGTGAGCATCATTAATATCCCAGGCCTATCTTAATGACTATAAAGAAAGAGCTTGTTGGGAAGCAACCCAATTGTTATCTTTAAATTTTTGTTTTACTTTCTGTCTTGGTGTGTTAACATGATTATTGTTGATGTAATGATTATGTTCTTATGTTTTAATTAGTGTCTGTGCCAAGTAAAGCCTTTGGGATTGATTTGGATGATAGTAGAATGAATGTTGTGCAAAAACAGAAACTTTTGTGCCAAGTAAACCTTTGGAGGAGGGGTTAGGGTTGGCGCAACCCCTCGCCCTTGCCTCCTATATATAGTGGAAGGGAGGGAGGGGTTATTACACCAATATATCTCCCTTTGGGCATGCCTCCCTCTCCCATCTCTCTCGTTCTTCCTTGTTCGTCGTTCCGGGGGCGCTTGGCAAAGCATTGCCGACACTGCACCACCACCATCTCCACCACATTGTTGTGCAGGTTGAGATCCCATCTACTTCTCCTCTCACTCGCTTTATGGATCAAGAAGGAGGAGATGTCACTGAGCCGCACGTGTGTTGAACGCGGAGGTGACGTCCATTCTGTGCAGGATCACGATTGGATCATGAAGAGTACGACTATATCAACTATGTGATATACGCTTCCGATTAGTGGTCTACGAGGGTACGTAGACACACTCTCCCCTCTAATTGCTATGCATCTCCTAGATTATATCTTGGGTGTTTTGTAGACATTTTTTTATTTCCATGCTACGTTCCCAACACCTATGTATTTGTTGGAGGGGTCGATGGAAGTACTTTGAATTAATGTATGTTATGTGAACATAAAATTGCTTCGTAGTTGTCTCTTTGTCTCATCTATGTTCTTCGTCCATGCAGGTGCCCAGGACCATGGAGTGCAAGCCACAGATAGGCTAAGGGCAAGGAGACCGTGAAGTGCTATTTTGAACAACCAATGATAGAAAGATTTAGTACGGTAACACGGATCCTATCCTTGGAGATACATGAGGTGTAGTCATTAAACGCCCAATTACTTAGGCAACCCCGTATGACAGGTAGGTCAATTCAATTGGACAACTGACTCTTGATGCAGGATGCGCTATGGTCAAGACATAATTTGAACAAATCCCCCACTTTGACATGTTGCAAGCACATCACTATGGATGCCTTTGAGGGCACAAATTAATATCCTGATGACCTTGTTTATAAATATATGGTTGTAAGAACAAGTCCTAATACACATGCCTATTTTTTATAAATGTTTTTAGTTTCAACTTGATTCCAATCCGATCAAAAGCTAGAATTAATACACTTGCAAAAGCTTGGTAGAAACCTTTGTCTTTAAGGGTGCCTTCCTCTAGTGGGTTTGATAACTCAGGTTCACCTCTAGGGAAAAAAGTGAGAATCCTTTCTACTCGTTTACTGAATCACTAAAGGGACTAATCATTGGGCAGATCCACCGTCCATTCGAGCTCCTCCACGATTGCGACCATCAGTTGTTTCGTCCTCTAGATTCTTATTTTTCTGACTATCCTTGTCCCGAGCAGTAGTCGGCTCACCAATGCTAGACGGCCCGTTAAGGGGCCCATCTGCCATGAGAACTTCTGCCATCGGCAAAAGGCTCCCACAACTACATTTTGTTGGAAATATGCCCTAGAGGCAATAATAAATTGGTTATTATCATATTTCCTTGTTCATGATAATCGTTTATTATCCATGCTATAATTGTGTTGATCGGAAACTCAGATACATGTGTGGATACATAAACAACACCATGACCCTAGTATGCCTCTAATAGACTAGCTCGTTGATCAAAGATGGCTATGGTTTCCTAGTCATGGACATGAGATGTCATTTGATAACGGGATCACGTCATTAGGAGAATGATGTGATGGACAAGACCCAAACTACAAACGTAGCATATGATCGTGTCAGTTTATTGCTACTATTTTCTGCATGTCAAGTATCTGTTCCTATGACCATGAGATCATGCAACTCAC
Source organism: Hordeum marinum (assembly GCA_022496015.1). Lineage (NCBI taxonomy): Eukaryota > Viridiplantae > Streptophyta > Magnoliopsida > Poales > Poaceae > Hordeum > Hordeum marinum. The sequence goes on along the minus strand of CM039677.1, from coordinate 380,954,770 downwards.
TGACACCGGAGGAGTACCTTGTGTGTATCAAACGTCGCAATGTAACTGGGTGGCTATAAAGGTGATCTACAAGTATCTCCGAGGGTGTCTGTTGGGTTGGCATGGATCAAGACTAGGGTTTGTTACTCCGTGTGACGGAGAGGTATCTCAGGGCCCATACGGTAATACAACATCACAATAAGCCTTGTAAGCAATGTGACTAAGTGTTAGTCACGGGATCTTGTATTATGGAACGAGTAAAGAGACTTTCCTATAACGAGGTTGAACTAGGTATGGAGATATCAACGATCGAATCTCGGGAAAATAACATACCAAAGAACAAAGGGAACATCATACGGGATTAACTGAATCCTTGACGTAGAGGTTCGACCGTTAAAGATCTTCGTAGAATATGTAGGAACTAATATGGGCATCTAGGTCCCGCTATTGGTTATTGACCGTAGAAGTATCTCGGTCAGGTCTACATAGTTCTCAAACCCGCAGGGTCTGCACACTTAAGGTTCGGTGACGTTTCGGTAGTATAGAGTTATGTATGGTGGTGACCGAAGGTTGTTTGGAGTCCCGGATGAGATCCCGGACGTCACGAGGAGCTCCGGAATGGTCCGAAGGTAAAGATTGATATATAGGAAGTCTTGTTTTGGTCGCCGAAAAAGTTTCGGACTCATCGGTAGTGTACCAGGAGTGCCGGTAGTGTACCGGGGGACCATCGGGAGAGGTATTTCGACCCAAGAGACTACATGGGCTGTGGGAGGAGGTAAACCGGCCCCTGGTGGGCTGGCTGAAGCCTCCTCTAAGGGCCCATGCGGCTTGAGTGGTTTGAGAAGGAAAAAAAATCCAAAGGTGGAGAGGTGGAAAGAGTTTCCAAGTGGAAAGGAGGAATCCTACTCCTAATAGGATTGGAGTAGGACTCCTCCACCTCCAATTTCGACCAAACCTTGAGGGTTTGAGGCTGCCTCCTCCCCTCCCTCCCTCCTATATATACTATAGGATTTAGAGGAAAAAGCTAACCCTAATAGCCACGTGCTACCTCTCCTCTAGATCGCAGTTTCTCCTCTAGATCGTTTTTTAGTGGTGCTTAGGCGAAGCCCTGCTGGAATAGCTCCACCACCATCGCCTCAACGCCGTCGCGCTGCCGGAGAACTCATCTACCTCTCCACTCCCTCTTGCTGGATCAAGAAGGCGGAGATCGTCATCGAGCTGTACGTGTGCTGAACGCGGAGGTGCCGTCCGTTCGGCGCTAGATCGGAAGGACCGTGATCAAGATCGCGAGACGGATCGTGATGAGATCGCGGGACGGATCGTGATGAGTTCGCGGGACGGATCGTGATTAGATCGCGGGACGGATCGTGATGAGATCGTGGGATCCTCAGCGATTTGGATCGCGAAGACGTTCGACTACACCAACCGCGTTTCTTAACGCTTCCCGCTTAGCGATCTACAAGGGTATGTAGATCCACTCTCCCTCTCGTAGATGCTCATCACCATGGATAGATCTTACGTGTGCGTAGGAAATTTTTTGTTTCCCATGCAACGTTTCCCAACATATTTATCCTCATGGACGGATGCAAACAAGTCATGGAAGGATTCATCGGGCTGAAGCATAGCTAAATGCTCGGTTATTGCCTGCCAAAAAGCGGCTTATTGAACCCATCGCTAGACACGTGACTTTCCCGAGTTGTGGTGGCGCTGGAACAAATTGAGGTAGAACTTGATACGACAAAGAGGGCTGACAAAGAATAATGTCAATGATGCTTGAGCGGAAGTGTGTCGCGCCACGCACGGGCAATGACTAAACATCTAACAGGGGTTTCTGGAGCCACGTTGAGTCGTCGGCGACGGAGCAGATCGAACAAAAGAAAACTTTATTTCTGAAAACTAATTTCATGCCGGTGCCGAGGGTCGATGAAAACACCACTTGTGCCATTGTTGTGAGATGTGCTACCCCAAGGTCGGCACCAATTGTTATGGGGATGATTCCAACAATGAGAGAGAGGGTTAGAAGCGACGCAGTATCTAGCTTGGCACAAGGGTGACAAAGGGGATTTATGAGTTTCCGCCCCTCTCGGAGGAGTTAACAACCCTACATCTTGATCCCTAGGACCTTTCTTCTTTCTCTACATCTGGAAATGATTACAAGGAACGTGAACCCCTTCTTATGAGCTAGGGATCGACTTATATAGAGTACGCCGAGCTCTTCGCCATCGTTGTTACAGGGGAATTAAAGAGTTACATTGATTTAACCCACTACAAACAGCAACTGAAGGGGCAAACACTAATAACGGATGTTCTATTAACTTATGGATGCCTCAGATATGTTCGGTGAGTTTTCAGCTCCTTTGATCCGGGTAGCTTACTTGTTTGAGTAACCTCGTCTGTCCCTAGTACCTGGTACACTGCTGCGTCCGAGTAACAAGAACCTTGAGGCTGGTCGAGTGACTCTATAGATTTCCTTGTTGATCGTATGTTTGGATCCTAAGGTTCGCGATATTTCAGATTCATGGGCCTATCCTTAATAGGTAACCCCGTCACTACCTGCTCAGGACCCCCTACCCGAGATCCGTTGGATTTGACTCCCATCAATCAGGACTACTGAACAAAAGACAATGCATACTACAACTGAACTATTTTTCAAGCTCAACACGCTAGCCCATCTAGAAAACTTGCATGGACAGATCATGAAGTTCAACACACCACCACATCTACCTATCTAACATATTGGCATACTACCATACTACACATGGTGTGATCATCCAACTCAACATACTATCACATCTACCACAACAATATTATCATTAATGCCGAGAAGTAAAACCTAGCATGCTATCAAACAACACCACTAGTATCTGATCTACCACATCATCACATGCTCATAGATCTACGGTGTACCATGCTACCAAAACGACATAACCTACCGTACTACTTGCAGATCTACTCCTACCACATGCTCACATATCTAAGGTACAACAAGTAGGAATGATTGAACTTACAACCATTAGTGAAGCAAGGAGGAGGCTCGGAACATCTCTAGAAAGAGGAGGAAGAAGAATGGGCACTGCCGACCACTGTCAAGTGGAGAAGATGCGACGCTTACCTGCTTGTCGATGAAGAATCCACTCAGAACGAAGATCTCGAAGGGGAGGAAGGTGGTTTCGGCGGTGAGCAGAAGGGAGTAAATATGACGATCAAAACCGCGAGAGATGACCTAATTCTTCCTGCCATTTTTTCGGTGTCGCGTTCCCCTCTCCTGCATGCCGAGAGCATGGCTGAGAGAAAACTGTCGATTCAGTCGTTCCTAACAGACCTAGCTGGGAGGTGTTTTAAGTTTCGTGCGGGACAAAATTTCGATACAGGCGAGGCATCCAAACAAGCTAAAATTGCATCCCCAGAGTCTATGTGAGGCTAATGCAGACACGGCCTTGGTGTTTGTTCTATCAAACATTTGGATACTCCGTTTATCCTAAGTTTTGTTTTTCTTTCGGGGTGTAATTGTTAAACTGGTGGATTCAGTGCATGCGCTGGGGTGTTTGTATGGTCTGGATGATGGCAGATAGGGCCATGGAGCCATCCATGAAATGCAAGACGGTTTTGTGTTAAAGTTTTTGCTATGGATGACGGGCCAGGAGAAGAGCTTGCACTTGGGCTCAGCCATGTCTCCTCGGATCCTATCGGCATCAAAATTCGGGTGGCATCCGTGGAAATGAATGTTGTAGGCCGAACTTAGAATAGTTTCAATACTCCACCTGATACGGTATACAAGACCACATACAGTACCTGCTGCAGTGGACTGCACGTGAGCCCTCTTTGTTTGTGTAGATATGAACAGATCAACAAATTTCAAGGCCTGGACTCCGGTGCACGTAGCGGTGGTGCGACCAAGAAGAGTCGAGTAATACGGAGGTTTGACCGCATGAAACTCTGCAAGGAAAGTACAGCGCCTCGCCTAGAAGTCATGAACAGATCGCACAGACATATCGAGCAGTAATGTGAATCAGGGCCTCCCTCCAGGACACTCGCTTCGTTTGCACGTAACATGCATTATGGAGTCCTAGCCCGAGCGTACGTCCCAGTGCACCGCGCATCCATGCATGCACGCACGGCTGGCCTAATCGGGATGGCTCCGCAGCTGGCTCTGTGAACCTGTGATCGCTGCTCTCTCGTTCTCTGCTGCCCGCCTCGTTCCGATCGAGCTGCTGCACGGTTGTTTTCGTCCCGTGTTTCCGTCGGCGACGTCCAACGAGTGCGGTGGAGTGAGAGCTACTCATACCGTTTTGGGGGTTCTCCGGGCCGGTCTGGGAACCGGAGAGCTCGGCATGCATTATGATGGCTATTACTGTATTAGTGTAGCGTCCCATGTTTGACACGTACGCACGGTACATTTGGAGGACTAAATAATCCTGGCTTAAGTCATGGACTACATACATACAGTCAAAGACGTGTGGGGCGAAACAAGGACCGGAATCATAAAAGCGCTGGCTAAACATAAACTGTACATCTCGAAGCTGAAAACCATGAGGCGACCACGACTAGATCACCCAAAATTGTGAGTCTCTCTTGCAAACTCATTCTCATTGTCCATCTCAGAACTGGCAATATTCAAACAGAAAATGCATTTATATTTATGCCTGCACTCTGTCCAGGCAATCTATGCTCAATGTCTCAAAGAAGGAAAAGGTGCGCGTAAGGTCATCTCCCTCAAACCGCCCGCAATCGTTTAGACCGTGCGGTTCAAACATGTTATGTTATCCAACATGGTTCTGCATCGGTCCGCAGGACGGTTCGGACACATTTTCTTTGACAAACCGAAGGCAAACCTGGGGGCCTTTGCGGCCATTCTGACCGTCGTCGCGCCCGCTTCTAACCACCCCGGCCGACCAAAAACATCTCCCTCGTCCACGCGCGCTTAACATCCGAAATGGTCAGTCGCTTTAGAGTGCCAGTGCCGCATTCATTGGCCAGCATGGCAGCATTGAAGTGGCGCGTCAGCCGAGAGAGCGTCATCCGCGCCGCTTCCCTGTGCATGCGAGTGCTCCGTGTTCAAATGATACAATGGCCGTACATACGTCTCTCTGCCGCCCATATTAATGCTAAAAAAATTTAAATATTATTTTTTTTATTTTTTTACAAATATTGTGTCAAGGAAAAAATTTCAAATATGTTTTCGCATCGGCCGCACGCAGGCCGATTAGTTCCAGTCGGCGGCGCTCAGACCGACCAGATCCTGTCGGCTACGGCGTAGCCGATTAGTATCCAGTCGGCCACATGGCAGCCGATTAGTGGCCGGGCCACGTCGCCCCCGTCCAGTCGGGCCAGCCTGGCGTGCTGTCGGCCGCGCCGCAGCCGAATGGGCTTTCGGCCACGCCGAAGCTGATTAGAGGCTGGCAGCCGCCCCACGGGCTCTCCTCTTCCTCCCTCTTCTCTCCTCCTCCCTTCGTTTCCTTCCTTCTCTCCCTCTTCTTCCCCTTCCATTCTTCTCCTCTTCTTTGCTTCTCCCCCAGCCCCCTTTTTCCCTCGCCGTAGTTCTAGATGGTTAGGTGAGCGAGAAGAACCGTCGATCTCGCGATGGGGTAGTTCGTGGTGGTGCTTTTGACCATTTTTGTGGAGGTGGAGGAGGTGGTGGTGGTGGTGGAGGAGGAGGTGGTGGTGGAGGAGGAGGAGGAGCTGGAGGTGCTGGTGGAGGAGGTGGAGGTGCTGGTGGTGGTGCTACAGGCTACGGCGCTCGTCGTATCTCCACACGATTTAAGGGTAAGATTTCATATTTAGGTGCTTCGGTAGCTTTGTAAGATATATTTCGGTGTTAGGATATTTTTAGGTGCTCCGGTAGCCTCGGAAAATATATTTAGTTGTGCATATACACAGTATGACCAGGACGGGTCTGAGATTCCTCCTCGTAACATTAGGCCCCCCATAGGTTTGGCTGGAGTACGCCTAGCACACCCCCTGAGCGCCTTCCCAGACGTCTTCAGTGACACATCTATCTATCAGTAGAGAAACCTCTATCTAATTATGTATCAGACATATATTTATTCTATGTGTGAGACGTATACATGTTCTATTTCAATGCAGAAGACATTCAGACATACCACGGGGGTTTTATAGGTGCTGAAATTAAGATACAATTTGCTGAAATTAAGATACAACTTGATAAAATTAAGATACAACTTGCTAAAATTAAGATACAACTTGCTGAAATTGAGTTACAAGAATATAAATCTACTGAGTCCAACGTGGATATTTTCCTTTTCCATCTCCAGCTTGTTCTGCTGCCTGGGCTACACGAGCCCTTTCTTTCTTTCTCTGCCTCTCAGCCTCACGGGCCTCCTCTCACTGCCGGTAGACCTCCGCCAGTCGAAGTTGGTTTTTTTGGTTTTTCTTCTTCATCTCAGCAAGAAAAGCCCTCTGCTCCACACAGTACTCTTGCCACGCTCTTTCCTGCTTTGCTTTCTCCTCTGCTACCGCCTTCTCGTGGCGCTCCTCCAAGTCCAAACTTTCCCATGCACGACGACCTCTTTCACGAATCTCAGTCACCGCCCAGTCCGGCATTTTCATGTCTATCCAGCGATAGTACTGGCACAGGGACGGAGAAGACTACAAAAGAAACAAAATATAAAAATTAAATCAACAATGTGTTTTTTCTGGGTGACTGAAACATACCGGAGGCGTGATGTACGGTGAAGGAGCAATAGGTGGATCTTCCTCATAATTAGAGCACATGAAAAAAATTCATGCCCAACCAATCTGAAAAATTCGTCACCTCCTTCACCTTGCAGAGATCTCCGCACCAACAACGAACTGCTTCCACCCCCTGAGGCAACTTCGCACTCTTCCATTTGCTAGGCCTAATGCTTTGATCTGAGCAAGGCAAACTCATAATGACTACCGCACTGGTTTTTTCGAGTGTTGCTGGCCGATGGAGGAAGGCAGTTACAATGCCTCCTTTTATAAGCAGACGACAACAGCAATGGCAGGAAATCGGGCGGGAAAATTTGGCGGGAAAAAGTGGCGGGAAAATGGGCAGGAAAAATTGGCGGGAACACTTGGCGGGAAATCGGGCGGAAAAACATGGCCGGGAACATTTGGCGGGAACACTTGGTGGGAAATCGGGCGGGAAAACATGGCCGGGAACATTTGGTGGGAAAAAAATAGGGGGCATGCACCAGATGGTGCAGCTGTGGCTGATTAGTACTAATTGGCCACGAGTAGGCCGATTAGTACTAATTGGCCACGAGTAGGCCGATTAGTACTAATCGGCTACACCTAGGCCGATTAGTACTAATTGGCCACGAGTAGGCCGATTAGTACTAATTGGCCACGAGTAGGCCGATTAGTACTAATCGGCTACACCTAGGCCGATTAGTATTAATCGGCTTACTGGTGGCCGATTAGTGCTCAGCACTAGGGGCCGACAAGCCTATCGGCTTCGCCACAGCCGACTGGGATTAATCGATTTGCAAAACATTTACTTGGCATAATATTTGTAAAAAAAATAAAAATTAATATTTTTAAAAAATAGCCATATTAATGACACGCGGTTGCCAAGAAACCTATTCCGACGTCACTCGTATGTCTGTCTGTCGTCCACCATTTACATTGGCTCGCTATATAAAATCCTGCCTCGGTCATATCCGGCAGTCATCGTCCTCCGATCCCTTTATCCTCTCCGCACCATTCCCACCATGGCCTCCTCGTGATCCTAAGTTCTCTGGTACAGACTATCGCCGAGCAGAAGAAGGAGATGACCACCATTGCTGTCGATCGACAGTCCGGTAGACAGCCGGAGACAGACGACATTCCAATGGAGAACATGGTCGAGGACGAGTCGGCACCACCCTCTCTGGTGCATCGAAGTGTGACCAGCGGTGAGGCTCGTGCCCGTTACATGGACATGGTGCGTGATAAGCAAGAGGAACAGTTCAGGGAGGCGCAGGCCAACGTGGCCTACAACATCCAGCTTCTCGAGGAGCACCAGCAGGAAGAGGGGCAACTCCAGGTTGGAGGGGCGATCGCGCCAGATGCGAATGTGGCAGAGCAAGCATCATTGGTCGAGTCCTACCACTCCGCACGCGAGATCCGCCTCGACACGCGGATCGCCGGCGTTAGGCGGAACTGAAGGCTGCCTATAAGGAGTTTGAGGAGGCAGCGGACGAGGTATGAGGAAAGAGCGATAACGAGGAGGACATCATCGGCTCCGCCAAGGCCTGGCCCCGCTGCCATGACCACGAAGCTGACACGTCTGCGTGGTCGTCGGTAGCGAGCAAGAGTAGTGCATGGTAGTTTGCCACCGCTTGGGTCCCAGGAAGGCCATCGCTCTTCCCCTCCGCTTGAAGCCAAGCTTGGCAGGCAGATAATCATTGGTCGATTAGTCGCTCAAGCTGCAGTGGCGGAGGCTACGGAGGCAGACCTGGAGAGCACCGAGGCAGAACTGGAAAGGCGAAGGGAAGTGTTGGAGCTTCAATTCTCTAGGCTCATGGCAGGACATGGGGAACGGGTGTCGGCAATTATTTTTATTAGGTGATTAGTTGAAGTATGTCCAAAATTAAACCTTCAGAGTCGGACAAGCTTCGCTTTTAGTTGAAGTATGCCCATAATGTAATGAATTTCGTCCGGTTTATATGAAATCATTTGTGTTTACATGAATCTCTCCAATTTATATGAAAATCCATCGTGTTTGCATGAATTTCATTCATTTTGTTGAAAATGTGTTTGAAATGTATGTGAATAGCGTTGAATGGCAGCCCGGCATCAGAGGCAGTGGACTGGTCCCTTGTCCGTGGACAAATGTCGGAGCAAGTTTGCAGGTCAGCGTTGGAGCTTCCCTAATGATACATATCTAGTCATGCCCATGGAGATGTTGGAATATTAGGCAAACTCATGATTAATTTCAGTAAATAATTCATGATTATAACATAAAATAGCATGCAACAATCTAGCATACCAGGTGAACAGTAAAACATGCACACAACATCACACATGAAACAATAACTACAAATAGAGACACGAACAAATCATAATGGATGTACTGTTCGTTAGCTACTGCAGGAGGGACAATATTGATGACGATGTTGGCGATGATCTTTTGTTGACGGCAATGAAGACGATGATGAGTAGCACCACCCAACTTGGATGGAAGACGACCCATGATGATGAACTTCAACATTCGTGCAGAGCGCTTCTAAAAATCCTAATTCGTCCTCTCACGGTGCAGGATTGCAAGGACAAACAGTTCTGGAGACCTGCTCTCCCACAAGCCAATACACGTCGGCGTTCGGTGTAGAGTAGACTACGGTAGCGGCACAAGTTGCAAGATGAGGCAAAATTGTAGGTATTTTTGATGTGTATTTGCACAAAGACAGTAAGTAGTATATATAGGAGAACCAGAGGCGGTATCGTGTCACGATCACGATCTCAAACTGACTTGGTTTCCAAGTCAAACTTACCGGACAAGGAAACAATTGATAAATCTTACGTGTACGTAGGAATTTTTTTTGGTTTCCCATGCAACATTCCCCAACAGTGGTATCAGAGCCAGGTTTATGTGTAGATGAGATCACGAGTAGAACACAAAGGAGTTTGTAAGCGTTGATGCTCAGATTGCTTCCTCCCTTGATCGTGTTTTGATTCAGCGGTATTGCGAGATGAAGCGGTCGGTACCAACCTTACTCGTACGCTTATGGGAGACCAGTTCTATCGACTGGCGTGTAACTTTGTTTCACAAAGATGGTTGGTGGGTGTGTGTCTCTCCTACTCTAGTTGGATCAGATTCGACAAAGGCGGTCCTTGAGAAGGTTGAATAGCAATTTGTGTATCACCGTTGTGGTTTTTGCGTATGTAAGAATTGTTCTTGCTACATTCCCGTAGCAGCCACATAGAACATGCAACAACAATTAGAGGACGTCTAACTTGTTTTTGCAGGGGTATGTTGTGATGTGATATGGCCAATTACATGTTGATATATATGTGATGTATGAGATGATCATGTTTTGTATAGAATATCACGACTTGCATGTCAATGAGTACAACAACCGGCAGGAGCCATATGGTCGGCTTTAATTATTTTTGTCATTTTTGCTTTACTTTATCACTATAAGTTGGCAATAGTCGTGGAAGCAACAGTCGGCATGATAACCCCGATGACGACACGTTGATGGATATTAAGATGATGGAGATCATGGTTTCATGCCCGTGATGATGGAGATCATGCCAGTGCTTTGAAGATGGAGATCAAAAGCACAAGTTCATGGCCATATCATGTCACTTATGATTTGCATGTGATGTTAATCCATTTATGCACCTTGTTTTTCTTAGGACGACGGTAGCATTATAAGGTGATCCCTCACTGAGATTTCAAGATAAAATTTGTGTTCTCCCCAAGTGTGCACCATTGCGAAAGTTCGTGGTGTCGAGATACCACGTGATGATCGGGTGTGATAGACTCTACGTTCACATACGACGGGTGCAAGCTAGTGTTGCACGTGAAGAACACTCGGGTTAAACTTGACGAGCCTAGCATGTATAGACATGGCCTCGGAACACAAGATACCGAAAGGTCGAACATGAGTCATATAGTAGATATGATCAACATGATAATGTTCACCATTTAAACCACCTCAACTCACATGATGATCGGACTTGAGTTGGTGAATTTGGATCATGTATCACTTGGAGACCAGAGGGATGTCAATTTAAGTGGGCATTTTTAAGTAATTTGATTAACTAAACTCATTATATTGAACAATAGTCTTAGTAACCTTTGCATATTTATGTTATATATCAATGGCTCGCGTAGTAGTTCCCCTGAATTTTAATGCATTCGTAGAGAAAGCCAAGTTGAAAGATGATGGAAGTAACTTTGTAGAAAAGGCCTGAAATGTGAGGATTATCCTCACAGCTTCCTAGAAGGCTTATGTCCTTGATGCATCGCTTGGTGAGCCACCCTCTCCCGTGTCGTCCGAAGACGTTAAGAACGCTTGGGAGGCACGTTCTGGATATTACTCAATAGTTCAATGTGCAATGTTGTATGGCTTAGCACTGGGACTTTCAAAGACGTTTTGAAGGTCATGGAGCATATGAGATGTTCCAGGAGGTGAAGTTTATCTTTGAGAAGAATGCCCGGATCGAGAGGTATGGGACCTCTGATAAGTTCTATGCTTGCAAGATGGAGGAGAACGGGTCTGTCAGTGAACATAAACTCAGAATGTCTGGGTATTCGAACAGTCTGGCTGAGTTAGGGATGCCCCTTCCGTCGGAGACGATCATTGACAGAGTGCTTCAATCGTTGCCACCTAGCTACAAGAGCTTCGTGATGAACTATAACATGTAAGGGATGAACAAGTCAGACACCGAGTTGTTTGCGATGCTGAAAGTCGCTGGGTCTGAAATCCAGAAGAAGCATCAAGTGTTGATGGTCAATAAAACCACTAGTTTCAAGAACAATGGCAAGGGCAAGAAGGGTAACTCCAAGAAGAGTGGCAAACCAGTTGCCCCTCCCATGAAGAAACACAAGGTTGGACCCAAGCTAGAAACTAAGTGCTTTCATTGCAAGGGAACTGGTCACTGGAAGCGGAACTGCCCCAAGTATCTGGCCGACAAGAAGGCGGCCAACACCAAACAAGTTATATATGATATACATGTTATTGATGTGTACCTTACAAACTCTCGTTGTAGTGCGTGGATAATTGATACCGGTTCGGTTGCTCACATTTGCAACTCAAAATTGGAGCTGCGGAATAGACGAAGGCTAGCAAAGGACAAATTGACGATGCGCGTGGGAAATGGTTCCAAGGTTGATGTGATCACTGTCGGCACGCTTTCTCTTTGATTGCCATCGGAATTAGTGATGAACCTGAATAATTGTTATTTAGTGCCTGCGTTAAGCATGAACATTTTATCTGGATCTTGTTTATTGCAAGACGGTTACTCATTTAAATCAGAGAATAATGGTTGTTCTATTTATATTAGTAATATCTTTTATGGTCATGCACCCAATGTGAGGGGTTTATTCATATTGAATCTCGATAGTGATGATATACATGTTCATAACATTGATGCCAAAAGATGTAGAGTTGATAACGATAGTACCACTTTCTTGTGGCACTGCCGCTTAGGTCATATTGGTGTAAACGCATGAATAAGCTCCATGATGATGAACTTTTGGAGTCACTCTATTTTGAGTCACTTGACACATGTGAACCATGCCTCATGGGCAAGATGACTAAAACCCAGTTCTCTGGAACAATGGAACGGGCAAGTGACTTGTTGGAAATCGTACATACTGATGTGTGTGGTCCGATGAGCATTGAGGCGCGCATTGGATATTGTCATTTCTCACCTTCACTGATGACTTAAGTAGATATGGGTATATTTATTTAATGAAACACAAGTCTGAAACGTTTGAAAAGTTCAAGAAAATTCAGAGTGAAGTTGAGAATCATCATAACAAGAAGATTAAATTCCTACGATCTGATCGAGGAGGTGAATATCTAAGTTATGAGTTTGGCAGTCACTTAAGACAGTGTGGAATTGTTTCACAATTGACACCGCCTGGAACACCACAGCATAATGGTGTCTCCGAACGTCGTAATCGAACCTTATTAGATATGGTGCGTTCTATGATGTCTCTTGCCTATTTGCCACTATCATTTTGGGGTTATGCATTAGAGATATCTGCATTCACTTTAAATACGGCATCATCAAAATCCATTGAGACGATGCAATATGAATCGTGGTTTGGCTAGAAGCCAAAGTTGCCGTTTCTTAAAATTTGCGGATGTGATGCTTATGTCAAAAAGCTTCAGCCTGAAAAGCTGGAACCCAAAGAGAAGAAATGTGTCTTCATAGGATACCCAAAAGAGTCAGTTGGGTATACCTTCTATCTTAGATCCGAAGGCAAAGTGTTTGTCTCTAAAAACGGAACATTTCTTGAGAAAGAGTTTCTCTCGAAAGAATTGAGTGGGAGTAAAATAGAATTTGATGAGGTTATTGAACCTTTACTTCAACCAGAGAGTAGCACAGCGTAGCAAGATGTTTCTCTAGAGCCTACATCAGTTGAACAGGAAGTTAATGATGATGATCATGAATCTTCGGATCAAGTTACTATCGAACCTCGTAGGTCAACAAGGGCGCGTACTACTCCTGAGTGATACGGCAACCCTGTCTTAGGGGTCATGTTGTTAGACAATGATGGACCTACAACTATGGAGAAGCGATGATGGGACCGAATTTCGAGAAATGGTTATAGGCCATAAAATCCGAGATGGGATCCATGTATGAAAACAAAGTATGGACTTTGGAAGTATTACCTGAAGCGCGAAAGGCTATTCAGGACAAATGGATCTTTAAGAGAAAGACGGACACAGATGGTAATATCTCCGTCAATAAAGCTCGACTTGTGGCAAAGGGTTTTTCACAAGTTTAAGGAGTTGACTACGATGAGACCTTCTCACCCGTAGCGATGCTTAAGTCCGTCAGAATCATGTTAGCAATAGTTGCGTATTTCGACTATGAAATTTGGCAGATGGATGTCAAAACAACGTTTCTTAACGGTTTCCTTAAGGAAGAGTTGTATATGATACAACCGGAAGGTTTTGTCAATCCAAAGAATGCTCACAAAGTTTGCAAACTCCAGCGATCCATTTATGGACTAGTGCAAGCATCTCGGAGTTGGAATCTACGCTTTGATGAGGTGATGAAAGCGTTTGGGTTTATACAAGTTGACGGAGAAGCTTGTATTTACAACAAAGTGAGGTGGGCTCTATAGCGTTTCTAATATTATATGTGGATGACATATTGTTGATTGGAAACAATATAGAAATGCTGGAAAGCACGAAGGAATATTTGAAAAAGAGTTTTTCAATGAAGGACCTAGGAGAAGCTGCTTTCATATTAGGCATCAAGACCTATAGAGATAGATCGAGATGCTTAATAGGACTTTCACAGAGCACATACCTTGATAAAGTTTTGAAGAAGTTCAAAATGGATCAATCCAAGAAGGGGTTCTTGCCTGTGTTACAAGGTGTGAAGTTGAGTAAGACTCAATTCCCGGTAACTGCAGAAGATAGAGAAAAAATGAGTGTCATCCCATATGCTTCAGCCATATGCTCTATCACGTTTGCGATGATGTGCCCAAGACCCGATGTCATCCTTGCCATAAGTATGGCCGGAAGGTTTCAAAGTGATCGAGGAATGGAGCACTGGACGGCGGTCAAGAATATCCTCAATTACCTGAAAAGGACTAAGGAAATGTTTCTCATTTATGGAGGTGATCAAGAGCTCGTCGTAAAGGGTTACGTCGATGCAAGCTTCGACACTAATCCGGATGACTCTAAGTATCAAACTAGATACGTATTTATTCTTAATGGGGAGCGGTAAGCTGGTGTAGTTCCAAGTAGAGCGTGGTAGCTGATTCTACATGTGAAGCAGAGTATATTGCTGCCTCGGAGGCGGTGAAGGAAGGTGTCTGTATGAAGGAGTTCATGACAGATCTTTGAGTAGTACCTAGTGCACTGAACCCAATGACTCTATTGTGTGACAACACTGGTGCCATTGCTCTGGCCAAGGAACCAAGATTTCACAAGAGGACCAGACACATAAAGAGACCCTTCAATTCCATCCACGATTACATCAAGGTGGAAGACATAAATATTTGCAAAGTGCACACGGATCTGAATGTCGCACACCAGTTGCCTCTTCCAAGGGCTAAACATGATCAACACCAAAATTGTATGGGTGTTAGATTCATTACAATGTAAATCACATAGTGATCTGAACTAGATTACTGACTCTAGTACAAGTGGGAGACTGTTGGAAATATGCCCTAGAGGCTATAATAAAGTGGTTATTATTATATTTCCTTGTTCACGATAATCGCTTATTATCCATGCTATAATTGTATTGATTGGAAACACAAATACATGTGTGGATACATAGACAATACGGTGTCCCTAGTATGCCTCTAGTAGACTAGTTCGTTGATCAAAGATGGTGAAGGTTTCCTAGCCATAGACATGAGATGTCATTTGATAACGGGATCACATCATTAGGAGAATGATGTGATGGAAAAGAACCAAACTATGAACATAGCATATGATCGTGTCAGTTTATTGTTATAGTTTTCTCCATGTCAAGTATCTGTTCCTATGACCATGAGATCATGCAACTCACTGACACTGGAGGAATGCCTTGTGTGTGTCAAACATCACAACGTAACTGGGTGACTATAAAGATGCTCTACAGGTATCTCCAAGGTTGTCTATTGAGTGGGCATGGATCAAGATTGGGATTTGTTACTCCGTGTGACGGAGAGGTATCTCAGGGCCCACTCGGTAATACAACATCACTATGAGCCTTGCAAGCAATGTGACTAAAGTGTTAGCTACGGGATCTTGTATTGCGGAACGAGTAAAGAGAGTTGCCGGTAACGAGATTGAACTAGGTATAGATATACCAACGATCGAATCTCGGGCAAGTAACATACTGAAGAACAAAGGGAACAACATACAGTATTAACTGAATCCTTGACATAGAGGTTCAACCGATAAAGATCTTCGTAGAATATGTAGGAACCAATATGGGCATCCAGGTCCCGCTATTGGTTATTAACCGTAGAGGTGTCTCGGTCATGTCTACATAGTTCTCGAACCCGAGGGTCTGCACACTTAACGTTCAGTGAGGTTTCGGTAGTATTAAGTTATGTATGGTGGTGACCGAAGGTTGTTCGGAGTCCCGGATGAGATCTCGGATTTCACAAGGAGCTCTGGAATGGTACATAGGTAAATATTGATATATAGGAAGTCCCGTTTTGGTCATCAGGAAAGTTTTGGGTACTTCGTTAGTGTATTGGGAGTGCCGGGAGGGTTCCAGGGGACCACCGAGAGGGGCCACCCACGCCGAGAGGCCACATGGGCCATAGGAGTGGCTCACCAGCCCATTAGTGGGCTGGGCAAGCCATCCCCTAAGGTACCATGTGGCTAGTGTTGGAAGTATGCCCTAGAGGCAACAATAAATTAGTTATTATCATATTTCCTTGTTCATGATAATCGTTTATTATCCATGCTATAATTGTATTGATCGGAGACATAGATGCATGTGTGGATACATAGACAAAACCATGTCCCTAGTATGCCTCTAATAGACTAGCTCGTTGATCAAAGATGGTTAAGATTTCCTAGCCATGGACATGAGATGTCATTTGATAACGGGATCACGTCATTGGGAGAATGGTGTGATGGACAAGACCCAAACTACAAACGTAGCATATGATCGTGTCAGTTTATTGCTACTGTTTTCTACATGATGCCAAGTATATGTTCCTATGACCATGATATCATGTAACTCACGGATATCGGAAGAGTGCCTTATGTGTATCAAACGTCGCAACGTAATTGGGTGAATATAAAGGTGCTCTACAGGTATCTCCGAAGGTGACTATTGAGTTGGCATGGATCAAGACTAGGATTTGTTACTCCGTGTGACGGAGAGGTATCTCAAGGCCCACTCGGTAATACAACATCACAATAAGCCTTGCAAGCAATGTGACTAAGTGTTAGTCATGGGATCTTGTATTACGGAACGAGTAAAGAGACTTGCCGGTAACGAGGTTGAACTAGGTATGGAGATACCGACGATCGAATCTCGGGCAAGTAACATACCGAAGAACAAAGGGAACATCATACGGGATTAACTCAATCCTTGGCATAGAGGTTCGACTGGTAAAGATCTTCGTAGAATATGTAGGAACCAATATGGACATCTAGGTCCCGCTATTGGTTATTGACCGTAGAGGTGTCTCGGTCATGTCTACATAGTTCTCGAACCCGCAGGGTCTGCACTTAAGGTTTGGTGATGTTTCGGTAGTATAGTGTTATTCATGGTGGTGACCGGAGGTTGTTCGGAGTCTCGGATGAGATCCCGGACGTCACAAGGAGCTCCGGAATGGTCCGGAGGTAAAGATTGATATATAGTAAGTCCTATTTTGGTTGCCGGAAAAGTTTCGGGCTCATGGGTAGTGTACCGGGAGACCATCGGGAGGGGTATTTCGACCCAAGAGGCTACATGGGCTGTGGGAGAGTGAGTACCAGCCCTTAGTGGGCTGGTTAAAGTCCCACATAAGGCCCATGCGGATGGGAGAGAAAACCCAAAGAGATAAGGTGGAAAAAAGGCAAAATAGGGAGGAATCCTAGTCCTACTAGGATTGGAGGAGGATTCCTCCTCTCCCACTTGGTTCGGCCGACCCAAGGGCTGGCTCCTTGGGATCCAAGCCTCCTCCTCCTCTCCTCCTATATATACTAGAGGATTTTAGGGTTTTGGCACAGAATTTTCAGCCACGTGCCACCCGTTCCTCCAGTGCATAGTTTCTCCTCTAGATCGGATTTCTGCAGTGCTTAGGCGAAGCCCTACCGGAATAGCTCCACCACCATCGTCGGAGCACCGTTACGCTGCCAGAGAACTCATCTACCTCTCCGCTCCCCCTTGTTGGATCAAGAAGGCAGAGATCGTCATCAAGCTGTACGTGTGCTGAACGCGGAGGTGTCGTCCGTTCGGTGCTAGATCGGAAGGACCGTAATCAAGACTGCGAGACGGATCGTTATGAGATCGCGGGACAGATCTTGATGAGATCGTGGGACAGATCGTGATTGGATCGCAGGATGGATCGTGATGAGATCGCGGGACGCTCGGCGATTTGGATCACGAAGACATTCGACTACACCAACCGCGTTTCTTAACGCTTTCCGCTTAGCGATCTACAAGGGTATGTAGATCCACTCTCCCTCTCATAGATGCTCATCACCATGGATAGATCTTCCGTGTGCATAGGAATTTTTTTGTTTCCCGTGCAATGTTCCCCAACAGTGGCATCATGATCTAGGTCTATGTGTAGATGAGATCTCGAGTAGAACACAAAGAGTTTGTAGGCGTTGATGCTTAGATTGCTTCCTCCCTTGGTCGTGTTTTGGTTCAACGGTATTGTGGGATGAAGCGTACCGGACCAACCTTACTCGTACGCTTACGAGAGACCAGTTTCATCGACTGACATGTAACTTCGTTGCACAAAGATGGCTGGCAGGTGTCTGTTTCTCCTACTTTAGTTGGATCGGATTCGACTAAGCCGGTCCTTGAGAAGGTTGAAAAGCAACTTATGTATCACCGTTGTGGTTTATGCATAGGTGAGAATTGTTCTTGCTAGATACCCGTAGCAGCCACGTAAAACATGCAACAACAATTAGAGGATGCCTAACTTGTTTTTGGAGGGTATGTTGTGATGTGATATGACCAATTACATGATGTGATTTATGTGATGCATGTTTGACCTTTCGGTCTCTTGTGTTCCGAGCCCATGTCTGTACATGCTAGGCTCGTCAAGTTTAACTCAAGTGTTCTGCATGTGCAACACTGGCTTGCACCCGTTGTATGCGAACATAGAGTCTATCACACCCGATCATCACGTGGTGTCTCGACACGATGAACTTTCGCAACGGTGCACACTCGGGGAGAACAAAATTTGTCTTGAAATTAAGTGAGGGATCACCTTATAATGCTACCGTCGTCCTAAGCAAAACAAGGTGCATAAAAGGATTAACATCACATGCAAATCATAAGTGACATGATATGGCCATGAACTTGTGCTTTTGATCTCCATCTTGAAAGCACCGGCATGATCTCCATCATCACCGACATGACACCATGATCTCCATCATCTTGATCTCCATCAACGTGTCGCCATCGGGGTTGTCGCACCCACCATGCTTCTACTACCATTGCTACCGTTTAGCGATAAAGTAAATCATTACATAGCGCTTAATGATTGACATGCAGGTCATACAATAATTAAAGACAACCCCATGGCTCCTGCCGGTTGCCGTACTCATCGACATGCAAGTCGTGATATTCTATAGAACACATGATCATGTCATACATCATATCGTAGATATGATCAACATGATGATGTTCACCACTGAAACCACCTCAACTCACGTGATGATCGGACTTGAGTTGGTGAATTTGGCTCATGTATCACTCGAATGACTGGAGGGATGTCAATTTGAGTGGGAGTTCTTAAGTAATATGATTAATTGAACTCATTATCATGAACATAGTCAGTAGTGTCTTTTCAAAATTATGTTGTAGATTACTAGCTCACGCTGTAGCTCCCTTGAATTTTTATATGTTCCTAGAGAAATAGAGTTGAAAGATGATGGTAGCAATATTGCGGATTGGCTCCGTGATCTGAGGATTGTCCTTGTTGCTGCATAGAAGGCTTATGTCCTTAATGCACTGCTCGGTGCACCAACCCTTCTAGCGTCGTCTGTGGAAGTTGTGAACATCTGACATGCACGTTCTGATGACTACTTAATAGTTTAGTGTGTCATGCATTACGGTTTAGAATTGAGGCTCCGAAACGTTTTGAACGTCACGGAACATATGAGATGTTCTAAGAGCTGAAATTAGGATCTCAGGCTCGTGCCCGTGTTGCGAGATATGAGATCTCCAACAAGATTCTTTGCCTGCAAGATGAAGGAGAATAGCTCAATCATTGAGCATGTGCTCAGATTGTTTGGGTGCTACAACCGCTTGAATCGAGTGGGAGTTGATCTTACAGATAAGATAGTGATTGATATAGTTCTCCAAGTCACTATCACTAAGCTACTAGAACTTGGTGATGAACTATAAAACGCCAGGGATAGAAATAATGATCCCTGAGCTGTTCGCGATGTTTGACACCACGAAGGTAGAAATCAAGAACGAGCATCAAGTGTTGATGGTGAGTAAAACCACTAGTTTCGAGAAGGGCAAGGGCAAGGAGGGAAACTTCATGGATGGCAAGTCAGTTGCTGCTCTAGTGAAGCAACCCAAAGTTGAACCCAAACCCAAGACTAAGTGCTTCTATTATGAGGTGAGCGGTCGCTAAAGCGGAACAACCCTAGATACTTGGTAGATAAGAAGGCTGGCAACGTCGACACAAGTGTATTTGATATACATGTTATTGATGTGTACCTTGCTAGTACTCCTAATAGCACCTGGGTATTGGATACCCGTTCGGTTGCTAAATGTTAGTAACTCGAAGTAAAAGCTACGGAATAAACGGAGACTAGCTATGGGTGAGGTGACGATGTGTGTTGGAAATGTTTCCAAGGTTGATGTGATCAACATCACACGCTCTCTCTATCTTCAGGATTAGTGACAAACCTAAATAAATGTTATTTGGTGTTTTGCGTTGAGCATGAACGTGATTAGATCGTGTTTACAGCAACACGGTTATTCATTTAAGTTAGAGAATAATGGTTATTCTGTTTACATGAATAATACCTTAAATGGTCATGCACCCAGTGAGAATGGTTTGTTGAATCTTGATCGCAGTAATACACATGTTCATAACATTGATGCCAAAAGGTACAAAGTTAATAATGATAGTACCACATACTTGTGGCACTGCCGCTAAATGTCATATTGGTATAAAGCGCATGAAGAAACTCCATGCTAATGGATCTTTGGACTCATTCGATTTCGAATCGGTTGAGACATGCGAACCATGCCTCTTGGGCGAGATGACTAAGGACCCCGTTTTCCGGATGGATGAAGCGGGCAAGTGATTTATTGGAAATGATACATGTTGATGTATGCAATCCAATGAGTCTGATAGCGTGCGGTGGATATCGTTATTTTCTTACCTTCACCGATGATTTGAGTAGATATAGTGTATATTTACTTAATGAAACACAAGTCTGAATCGTTTGAAAGGTTCAAATAAAATTCAGAGTGAAGTTTAAGATCGTCATGACAAGAAGAAATGTCTGCGATATGATCGTGGAGGTGAATATCGGAGTTGCGAGTTTGGCATACTACTTTAGACAATGTGAAAGTTGTTTCACAACTCACGCCACCTGGAACACCATAGTTTGATGGTGTGTCCGAACATCATAATCATGCTCTATTGGATATGGTGCGTGCTATGATGTCTCTTATCGTTTTGCTACTATAGTTTTGGGGTTATGCATTAGAGACAACTACATTCACTTTAAATAGGGCACCTTCTAAATCCGTTGAGATAACACCGTGTGAATTAGGGTTTGATAGAAACCCAAGCTGTCATTTCTTAATGTTTGGGGCTGCGACGCTTGTGTGGAAAATGTTTTCACCGAATGAGATCAAACCCAAAGCAGACAAATGCATCTTCATAGAATACCCTAAGAATAGTTGGGTGAACCTTCTATCTTAGATCCAAGCATAAAGTGTTTGTTGCTAAAACTGGGTCCTTTCTCGAGGAAAAGTTTATCTCGAAATAATTGAGTGGGAGGAAGATATAACTTGATGAGGTTGTTGAACCTTTGTTTCAACCAGAGAGTAGTGCAGCACAGAAAGATGTTTCTGTGGAACCTACGTCAGTTGAAGAGGAAGTAAATGATGATGATCATGGAGCTTCGGATCAAGTTAATATCGAACCTCGTATGTCGACAAGGATGTGTACTACTCACGAGCGGTACGACAACCCTGTCTTGGAGGTCATGTTGTTGGACAACGATGAACGTACGAGCTGTGGAGAAGCGATGATGGGCCCGGATTCCGACAAATGGTTAGAGGCCATGAAATCCGAGAAAGGATCCATGTATGAAAACCAAGCATAGACTTTGGTAGACTTGCTCGTTGGACGGCAGGTCGTTGAGTACAAATGGACTTTTAAGATGAAGACAGACGCTGATGGTGATTGTCACCATTTATAAAGCTCGACTTGTCGCAAAGAAGTTTCTGCCAAGTTCAAGGAGTTGACTGCGATGAGACTTTCTCACTCGTAG
Source organism: Hordeum marinum (assembly GCA_022496015.1). Lineage (NCBI taxonomy): Eukaryota > Viridiplantae > Streptophyta > Magnoliopsida > Poales > Poaceae > Hordeum > Hordeum marinum. Next base: position 380,932,988 of record CM039677.1, on the reverse strand, counting down.
CGATGCTAAAGTCTGTTGGAATTATGTTAGCAGTTGCTACATTTTTCAATTATGAAATCTGGTAGATGGATGCCAAAACATCGTTTCCTTCCTTAAGGAAAGGTTGTATGAGATACAACCAGAAGGTTTTGTCAGTCCTGAGGATGCTAAAAGGTGTGCAAGCTTCAGTGATCCTTCTATGAACTGAAGCGAGCATCTTGGAGTTGGAATATACACTTTGATGAGGTGATCAAAGTTTTTGAGTCTATACAAAGTTTATGAGAAACTTTTATTTACAATAAAGTGAGTGGGAGCACTATAGAGTTTCTGGTAAGCATACGTGGTTGGCATATTGTTGAACGAAAATGATGTAAAATTTCTGGAAAGCATAAATGGTTGTTTGAAAAGAGTTTTTCAAAGGAAGACCTGGATAAAGCTACCTAATTGTTGAACATCAAGATTAGAGATAGATCAAGATGCTTGATGAGACTTTCAATGAGTGCATACCTTGACAAGATTTTGAAAGAGTTCAAAATGGATCAGTCAGAGAAAGAGTTCTCGCTTGATTTGTAAGGTGTGAAGTTGAGTAAGACTCAATGCCCAGTGACTGCAGAAGATAGAGAAAAGATGAGTGTCGTCCCCTATGCTTCAGCCATAGGTTCTATCATGTATGCAATGCTATGCACAAGACCCGATGTCAGCCTTGCCATAGGTATGGCCGGAAGGTTTGAAAGTGATCCTGGAATGGAGCACTGGACAACGGTCAAGATTATCCTTGGTAACTAAAAGACTAAGGACATGTTTCTTGGTTATGGAGGTGATAAAGAGTTACGTCGATGCAAGCTTTAACACCAATCCGGATGACTCGTAGTAGCAATCTAGATACGTATAGTGGAGCAGCCATTTGGAATAGTACCAAGTGGAGTGTCGTAGCAGTGTTTACGGTTTGACATAGAAATTTGCAAACTACACACGGATCTAAATGTCGTAGACCCGTTGACTATAAGACCTCTCTCACATGCAAAGCATGATCGAGCCCCAGAACTCATTGGGTGTTAGATTCATAATAATGCGAATCACATGGTGATGTGAACTAGATTATTGACTCTAGTGCAAGTGGGAGACTGTTGGAAATATGCCCTAGAGGCAATAATAAATTATTTGTTATCATATTTACTTGTTCATGATAATCGTTTATTATCCATGCTATAATTGTATTGATCAGAGACATAGATGCATGTGTGGATACATAGACAAAACCATGTCCCTAGTATGCCTCTAATAGACTAGCTCGTTGATCAAAGATGGTTAAGGTTTCCTAGCCATGGACATGAGATGTCATTTGATAACGGGATCACATCATTGGGAGAATGGTGTGATGGACAAGACCCAAACTACAAACGTAGCATATGATCGTGTCAGTTTATTGCTACTGTTTTCTGCATTTCAAGTATATGTTCCTATCACCATGAGATCATGTAACTCACGGATACCGGAAGAGTGCCTTGTGTGTATCAAATGTAGCAACGTAACTGGGTGACTATAAAGGTGCTCTACAGGTATCTCCGAAGGTGTCTAATGAGTTGGCATGGATCAAGACTAGGATTTGTTACTCCGTGTGACGGAGAGGTATCTCAGGGCCCACTCGGTAATACAACATCACAATAAGCCTTGCAAGCAATGTGACTAAGTGTTAGTCACGGTATCTTGTATTACGAAACGAGTAAAGAGACTTGCCGGTAACGAGGTTGAACTAGGTATGGAGATACCGATGATCGAATCTCGGACAAGTAACATACCGAAGAACAAAGGGAACATCATACGGGATTAACTGAATCCTTGGCATAGAGGTTCGACCAATAAAGATCTTCGTAGAATATGTAGGAACCAATATGGACATCCAGGTCCCGCTATTTTTTATTGACCGTAGAGGTGTCTCGGTCATGTCTACATAGTTCTCGAACCCGCAGGGTCTGCACACTTAAGGTTTGGTGACGTTTCGGTAGTATAGAGTTATTCATGGTGGTGACCGAAGGTTGTTCGGAGTCCGAGATGAGATCCTGGATGTCACGAGGAGCTCCAGAATGGTTCGGAGGTAAAGATTTATATATAGGAAGTCCTATTTGGTCGCTGGAAAAGCTTCGGGCTCATCGGTAGGGTACCGGGAGTGTCGGTAGTGTACCGGGAGACCATCGGGAGGGGTATTTCGACCCAAGAGGCTACATGGGCTGTGGAAGAGTGAATACCAGCCCTTAGTGGGCTGGTGGAAGTCCCACATAAGGCCCATGCGGCTGGGAGAGAAAACCCAAAGAGATAAGGTGGAAAAAAAGGCAAAATAGGGACGAATCCTAGTCCTACTAGGATTGGAGGAGGATTCCTCCTCTCCCACTTGGTTCGGCCGACCCAAGGGTTGGCTCCTTGGGAGCCAAGCCTCCTCCTCCTCTCCTCCTATATATACTAGAGGATTTTAGGGTTTTGGCACAGAATTTTCAGCCACGTGCCAACCGTTCCTCCAGTGCATAGTTTCTCCTCTAGATCGGATTTCTGCAGTGCTTAGGCGAAGCCCTGCCGGAATAGCTCCACCACCATCGTCGGAGCGCCGTCACGCTGCTGGATAACTCATGTACCTTTCTGCTCCCTCTTGCTGGATCAAGAAGGCGGAGATCGTCATCAAGTTGTACGTGTGCTGAAACCGGAGGTGCTGTCCGTTCGGCGCTAGATCGGAAGGACCGTGATCAAGACTGCGAGACGGATCGTGATGAGATCGCGGGACGGATCGTGATGAGTTCGTGGGACGGGTCGTGATTGGATCATGGGACGGATCGTGATGAGATCGCAGGATGCTCGGCAATTTGGATCGCGAAGACATTCGACTACACTAACTGCGTTTCTTAACGCTTCCCGCTTAGCGATCTACAAGGGTATGTAGATCCACTCTCCCTCTCGTAGATGCTCATCACCATGGATAGATCTTGCGTGTGCGTATGAAATTTTTTGTTTCTCATGCAACGTTCCCCAACAGCTAGGAGGTGGGAGAAGGAAAAAACCCAAGAGGGGGAAGGATTCCAAGTGGAATCCTACTAGGAGTAGGATTGGAGGTGGACCCTCCCACCTTCCCCACTTCGGCCGATTCCTAGGGGGATCCTAGGGGCGCCGACCCCCTCCCCTCCCTCATATATATATTTTAGCGGTATAGGGCAGCCGCACCAAACCCTAAGGCCACGGTGCAGCCCTCTCTCCCTGGTAGATCATATCCTCTAGTTTTTCAGCGGCGCTTAGGCGAAGCCCTGCCGGAATAGTTCCACCATCATCGCCACCGCGTCATTGCGCTATCGGAGAAATCATCTACCTCTCCGCTCCCTCTTGCTGGATCAAGAAGGCGGAGATCGTCATTGAGCTGTACGTGTGCTGAATGCGGAGGTGTCATTCGTTTGGCGCTAGATCGTGATTGGATCGCGGGACAGCTAGCGATTTGGATCGTGAAGACGTTTGACTACATCAACCGCGTTTCTTAATACTTCCCGATTAGCGATCTACAAGGGTATGTAGATCCACTCTCCCTCTCGTAGATGCTCATCATCATGGATAGATCTTGCGTGTGTGTACGAAAATTGTTATTTCCCATGCAACATTTCCCAACAGGCTGGTCTCTCTCCCCTCCACTATATATATGGGGGGAAGGGAGGAGGGGTGTCACCCTAGGGTTTCCCCTAGGGTTGGCCGATGGTCAAGGGGAAGTGTCCACCTCCCACAAGGGAGGTGGGGTGCCTAGGGAGGTGTCCCTCCCCTCTTGGACTCCTCCCACCTACCACCAAGAGCTCATGAGCCCCTAGTTGGTCGGCTGCCCAGCCCACCAGGGGCTGGTGCGCCACCTACTAGGCCCATGTGGCCCTCCGGGATGGGTGGGCCCCTCCCGGTGGACCCCCGGAACCCTTTTGGTCTCCCGGTACAATACCAAAAACGCCCGAAACCTTTCCGGAGCTCTAACACCACTTTTCTATATATATAACCCTTTCGGTACTCCCGGTACAATACGAAAAATGCTTGAAACCTTTTCGGAGCTCTAATACCACTTTCCTATATATATATATATATATATGATATATGATATATATATATATAGACACACACACATATATATATATAAATGTTTATCTCCAGACCATTCCGGAACTCCTCGTGACGTCCGGGATCTCATTCAGGACTCCGGACAACCTTCGGTCACCAACATACATAACTCAACAATACCAAATCGTCACCGAACTTTAAGTGTGCAGACCCTGCGGGTTCGAAAACTATGTAGACATGACCGAGACAAGCTCTACGGTCAATAACCAATAGCAGGACCTAGATGCCCATATTGATTCCTACATATTCTACTAAGATCTTTATCGGTCGAACCTCGATGCCAAGGATTTAGTCAATCCCGTATGTAGTTCCCTTTGTTCAACGGTATGTTACTTGCCCGAGATCCGATCGTCAGTATCTCCATACCTAGTTCAATCTCGTTACTGGCAAGTCTCTTTACTCGTTCCGTAATAGAAGATCCTGTGGCTAACTCTTTAGTCACTTTGCTTGCAAGCTCATTATGATGTTATATTACCGAGTGGGCCCTGAGATACCAATCCATCACACGGAGTAACAAATCTCAATGTTGATCCATGCCAACTCAACAACCACCCTCGGAGATACTTGTAGAGTACCTTTATAGTCACCCAGTTACGTTGCGACGTTTGATACACACAAGGTACTCCTCTGGTATCAGTGAGTTGGATGATCTCATGGTCATAGGAACATATACTTGACATGCAGAAAACAATAGCAATAAACTAAGACGATCATATGTTGTGTTCATTGTTTGGGTCTTGTCCATCACATCATTCTCTCAATGATGTGATCCCGTTATCAAATGACATCTCATGTCTATTGCAAGGAAACCTTGACCACCTTTGATTAACGAGCTAGTCTATTAGAGGCTCACTAGGGACACAATGTTGTCTATGTACCCACACACGTATTTGAGTTTCCAATTAATACAATTATAGCATGCATAATAAATGATTATCGTGAACAAGAAAATATAATTATAACTATTTCATTATTGCCTCTAGGGCATCTTTCCAACAGGAGAGGGCGTCGGCGTCAGGCCGAGCACTCTAGGTAGGCTCGGCGCATGCCGACGCGTCGCGTGGGGCGGCTATAAGTACGGCCGGCAAAGTAAGTTTGTAAATGCATGTTGTGCTGGTCTTGGAACCACATTTCCCAGAGCGGTGAGTCGATGTCGTACTGTTGGTCGGCAGGGTATTGGCACGGGATGCTGGCACGGCCGCGGGTGATCTCCTCGAGGCGGGTATGGTCGCTCGCCGAGAAGGGGGGTATGCACCCGATCCAGGCTCAGATGCCACCCATTGGGAGGTGGGCATCGGACCACGACAACAAGGTGCTAGTCTCCAGTACCGACGACATATTTCCACCTTCACGTACGTTAGATCGCGCACCAGAGCCGCCGAAGGGGAGATGAAGAATGCGTCCGACGACCGGCGAGGTGGAGCGGTTGGCCGCACTTTCGGACGAGGTGGTCGACGAGTCGGCCTCATGGTCCTGACGGCCCTTCGTCACAAAATGGACGCTACCGGGGGCCGATGGGTGGCTGACCGGCGGGCCTGCCCATTCCTGTGGATTAAATGGGGTCGGTGGGAGGTAGTTGGGCAGCCCACACGTGGGCCTGAGATGGACGATGAGAGGATGCATGTGTGTTTGTTTGATCGCAAAGCTAAAACAAAAATTCGTCCACTATGCGTCCAGATGAACTGTACATTGGGTCGTGTCATCTGTCTGCTTGAACCAAAACGAACAGACCAGATTTGGGAGTTTGCGATAGAGCCCATTTATTTCTAACAGGATAAACGTTGGGACCAGTTGTGAACCAACCCGTGGTTGGATGGTTATAGGGACTGTGATATCCTCGTACCAACAGGGTTCAAATACTGGTGCTCGCATTATTTCTAAATTTATTTCAGGATTTTCGACGATGCACATTCAATGAGAGAAGACATTCCCGTTGACGAGGAGGCGCATACGGTAGCTTCGTAAATTTCAAGATAATATGTCGGCTTAGTCTCTCGAAGATGTTCATAAGGATAGAATTTGCGTGTGTGCCTTCGTAAGGATGAGTGTATGTGCGTGTATATAAACGCTTACCATTTTACTGTGTTTAAAAAACGCTAGGACCAGTTCGAGCCGTTTTCCGGGGATGCTCGTAAGGATAGAATTTTGCCAAAAACGCCAAGTTTACCTTGGCCCAAGGGAGCCACTGTCCCAGGCCACACGTGCACGGGGGCAACGGACGAGGTGCCAAGCTCGGCGCGCCACACGCACAAGCACGGGCTCGGCGCATCGATTGGCCGCGTAGGAAGGAAGAGTACAAAGGGATTAAATTGGGAGTCTGCACCCTGGAAACATGGGATCCTGGATGCTAACAAGCTTATTACAGGGGCCACGAATACCAAGGGGCATGCGACGGAGGAGACTTGAACCGGAAGGGTTTGACCCCAGCCGCCCGCGCGCGTAGGTAACATCAAACGAGAGGCCGCACGAGTGGGTTGATGCACACCACCCGATCAACGGACAAGCACCAGTGAGCAGCACTAGCCTGGAGAGAGCCAGCTGCATCTGGCCCGCCGGTCAGTGACTTACTCGCACCATCGCCCGACCATCTCAAGACGCCATGATGTAGAACAGTTGATGTTTTTTTCGTCGAGGAACCGGCGGGAGTGTCGCCTTTTTAAGGGAACTACCTTTTCATTTAGACAAAAACGATGGGTTACGTACAGAGGTGACAGGTTTTTGAAGGAATCTGCCTTTTTATTTAGACAAAAAAGACGGTTTATATACAGAGGTGATAAGTTTTTGGTGGAATCTGCCTTTTCATTTCAACGAAGGTGATGGTTATCTATGAAGGGAGCTTGATAAAACCCCGCAAGAATAGTAGAAGTGACCAGCATACTGATGCAGTGTATCATTGCAAATTTGTAGAATAAGTGTACAGATGCATTTCATCAGCAGTAAGTCTTTAGAAGTTAGTCACCGACAAGCTTCTATTGTTCATTGTACGCTTTACTTTTGTATTTTATTCTTTCTTTATGTACAAAGGTGATAGGTTTTGTCATTATTAGAGAATGGACGGTTTCTTTCGTATTGTATTCTTTCTTTTATCAGTTTATGTACAGAGGTGATGGGTTTTCAAAGGGAACTGCCTTTTCATTTCGACGAAAAAGATGGTTATCCATGAAGAGAGCTTTGACAAAACCCCGAAAGATGCGTATAAGTGACCAGCGTACTGTTTCTTTTTAGAGAAGGAGGATCGTCCCCGGCCTTTGTATCTGCACGATGCATGCAGCCATTTTATTAATTATTCATAAAAGATCGTACAAAGAAATACAACCATAAGTCTGAAGCCACCGTCTAGGCGACAACTGTCGCTACTCCTATTCAACTGATGAAGGGATGCTGATAGTTCAGGCGTAATACCACAGACTTTGCAAACAAGCCTAACATCTAAGACCTGAGGCCCCAACCAAGCCACTTGTCGGGTATGGGGCACCCACCGGTCTGGCGCGCTCTCAAGGGCCGCCGCCGCCAAATGCCACTGCTCCATCTTCAGAGCTGTACTGACGCATCATCCTTGCCTGGTTTAGCTGTCGTCAACGCCACCACGGGGCCCAACGGCACCACCACCCTGCACGCGAACTGTTGAGCACGTCGCGGTCGCCACCGGGTACACCTCAGCCCCATGCCGCCAAGTACCACCAACCGACACAGCTTGAAGTCTCTGGAAGATCTGTCTTACGTAGCACCTGCCGACCAGGCATGACAAAGCGTAGCACCTGTCGGTCAGGCATGACTTGACATCTCCACCGAAGCTCCGTGCAAGCCGAAGCCGCTCCACCTCCTGCCTCTGACCACCATCACTGCTCCACAAACGATGCTCCCAAGAGAGAAACGTCACCGTAGTGCCGTCATCGTCCGATCTGGAAGACCAGATCCTAGGGTTTCCCCGAGAGCAGTACGAGTGGGTCGACATAAGTCACACAACGATGCCTTCATCAAGGTAACAACATAGAACGCCGCCATTGCTCGCCGTCAACTCGGTTTTCACCGGGAACTATGTCTCCCCGACTCGCAGCCAGTACTGGATCACGGATCCGAAGATCCGAACACCCAGCCTCAGGGCAACCACCTCTGACAGAAGAGATGACCACCATCGCCGGTCGCATCGGTCAGAACATATCTGACCGGATGTGCTGCCGACGAGATCACCAGGCCCTCCACGCCACCGCTACCGATCTGAAGGCAGTTTGCACGTCATCGCAGCCTAGTCGGCCACCGACGCCGCCGACGCTCGAAAAGGCCGGCCGCTGCGCCCGCAGCCCACGTTGCCGTCCGTGATTGGGCCGCCCGCCGCTCCTAGCCGCCGTCGTCCGAGGACGGGCCGGCCACCCGCCACTTGCCGCAACCATCCGCCGTGCTGCAGAATCTAGATCGACTGCGTCACCACGCACCTAGGGGTCCCGTCCCAACCTGGAGACGCGTGAGAGAGGAGATCCCCCGTCACCGTCGTCGGCCCCCGGGCTTAGCCCGGCGGCGTCCCGCGACAGCGGCGGAGGAAGAGGAGGAGGGAGTGCTTGGCGGTGGCGGCTAGGTTTCTGGGAGCCGCCCGAATCGCCCTAGGGGGAGGGCGACACGAGAGGAGTTTGTCTATAGATCTATTTTTCGACCAACGTCCTGATACAGTATACCATTGCAAATCTGTAGAACAAATGTACAGTACAGATGCATCCGTCAGTAAGGTCTTCAGTAGTTAGTCACCGACAAGAGGCCAGTGAGTAGTTCTCATCGAAGGATGCAGCATCACCCCTAGTACAGGAACGAGTATGAACTCTCAAACCTCAATAGAAAAACTGCATGCGTGGGTATCCGTGAACCGACTCATTTAGCACTCGGCCACAGAGGTTTGACCCTAAGACCATCTATAATCCCCTATTAGCACTGACCTCCCATCATCATTTAATGCGAAGGTCCTTGCACTGTTGGGTGCTCGGAGGACATGGTTTGCAAAACTTGGGTCCATGGGATTTTGGGTCTCATACTTCCTTTTCTTCTCTCTTTGGTTGGTGGTGAAGAATGAGGAGGCTACACTTGGATCCATGCAGGATTTTCGCATCAATGTCTGTAGAAGTTCCCTGTGATGCGCCCAATGCTGCACGAGTGGGCAGGTCTGGATTTTTCTGGTAAACTATGGTGGCATGTGACTATGATGGTAGCCTAGTGACTGTGAGGCATCTTCATTTTTCCCATACTTGGCTTCTTTCACCTTAGCAGCTGTAGCCTATCCATGCATGATGCGTCCATGGTGCAAACATCAGATGATTTCTCGGGAAATATGATACAAATTATACAAAACAAAAAAAACATAATGTACAAAGGATGACAACTAACCTATGCTTGAAGCTGGAATTGGTTGGGCAGGTAAATAGTCAAGAGAGGTGTGCATCTAGTCCATATCAATAGATGTGCTGTTACAGACAAATGTAGGACTTTCAGAGTAGTGACAACCGAATGCGTACAAAGGTAGTTAACCCCCCTTGGCCGTAACACATCAGCAACTATTACATCACTATCCATAGAGTAAAATAATAACTGATGCAAGATTTAACTCAGGTTTGACCATTCACAAGCTTACAACAGCCAGAGACATTAGCATCTTTTCAATAGGACAGATCAGTAATTTTGCACTCTTGTCTTTTCGGCTCTATTCTAAGAGTGAGAAACGTGTAACTACCAAGGTGACTGATCGGTATTTCCCTTGTTGGTTTTCATTGATTACTGAAAATACAAGTTCATAAGAATATGCTTCCCATTCAGAACTTTTTTATTCTGCTATTTTCTATCAGGGGCAATGTTCAAGTTAGGAGCACGCAAAGTGAGCAAATAATGCATTCAGATTCCTAAGCAATATTCTTTGACTCCCATTTTTTGCTACTGTTTAACGGCTATCCTTAAAACACAAATTATAAAGGTGAGAGAAAAAGATAATAATGAAGGGAAAAGGCGTGATTTGACAGGAATTTTTGGATCAGGAGCGGGGATCAAACGTGGGGAGGGGATACAGATGTTGATACCAATGTAAAATATAGATGTTGTCAGAGAGAATTACACTCCCAGTGTTCCAATATAAAACTGTACTTACTTGGAATTTGCAAGTCTCTTGATGTCTTGGGAATTGTTACTTACACATCAACTATGGACAAGGAAGCCATAATAAAAAATATTAAGCTAGCAATCTAGTGAGCTATAGTAGATTATTCTCTCAGAAGACATAATTATAAGCCGTAACACGTATGTCTGAAGTCTGAACCATGTTAGATGCAAAGCAACGTTAATTAATTTATTGCTAATATAAGTAATCTAACGAATGCTAATCCCAAAATGGCAGCCATTTTTGTACAGTTCATTGAGATCCTCGTCATGGAGTAAAGACCAAAGAGACCCTATAACAAGAGTTCAACGACAGGTGTATTCTAAAGATCTGCTATGATAGCCTGTTCTTGCGTGTGTGCAAAGGTGTGAACAACAAGCCGAATAGCGGGAAGGAAGACCCTACAAAGGGAGCAGCTATGAGAGCTAAGCGCAAGTCTGGAACTTAAGCTCGACCTTCCCTTTCTCTTTAAGTAGCTGCATGCCATAGTTCCCTCATAGTTTTCTTGCTCGCTTTGGTTGATAAGGAACAGGCAGTGCTTACAGCTAGGTTGTTTAGATTAGGTCAATCTTACGTTCGAGTCGTCGAGCGCGATCCCTCTTCCACCTCCAGTAATTATTAGAAACCCAAATCCTTAGCTAGTTCCTGCCCAGTAAAGTCTGACCTAACACATCAGTCATTAGGGTTTGGAACGCTCCTGATAATTAGAGCTAAGGTTAGCTTTGCTTCCTCTATTTACTTAGCATCCAGCCACGGGTTTGTTTTACGGTGGTAAAGATATGGAGGAGATCAGGAGTGATGAGATGGAGAAGCAAGATGAGGTTATGTTACCTGGCTTCAGGTTTCATCCAACTGATGAAGAGCTCGTCAGGTTCTACCTCAAGAGGAAAATCCAGCAGAAGTCTCTTCCGATTGAGCTTATCAGGCAGCTGGATATCTACAAGTTTGATCCATGGGATCTCCCAAGTAAGCTTCTATACAAAAACCTTGTGAACTATCTTTTGCTTCTCTGCACAGACCAATAAAGAGCTATGAAGCCTTTCTATTCTTCAATAAGAACATTACTTGCTCATATATCTTCTCTCCGCATGACCGGGATGAAGCATACATGTCTTGTTGGTATCTCGTATTTGAGTACATATTTTCTTTTGCCACTAGTTTAATAAGAGAAAATCTGACAATTTTAGATGCATCTTTTGGTTAGTTCTCTCTTTGAGGTTGTGCTACTACATAGGGTTTTTCCCACCTTTTTTCTAATGTCAACGAGTAGACGGCACCTATATATGATGAAGCCAAAGAACTTTTGGGGTTAAACCTCGGAAAAAAGCTTACTCGTGTAATTATCAGGATTGGAGTAACTACTAACTGTAGTAAACAATTGCATGCACCTTGATCCATATGATGTTGAGTGACTTGGTATATGCTATTCCATCTTTGAGTTTACAAATGATCCTACTACTGTAGTGCTTACAGAATATGTCTTCTAGTGGATCATCATGTTAAGGCTGAAAAGTTGATTTATAAGTTTCAAAGTTGGGTTCTTCATGGTTAAAAAGCACTCTTGCAGGCATGATTCATGTGTATTTCTCACTATCATTTCTTTGACAACGACTATGCAAAATGAGGCGTTGAATTGAGTTAATCGATCTTTGGTTATAAATGGAGTTGCATAATAGACGCCATGAAACTTCTTTTTGCTCACGCTTACTTACCAAAACCTTTTATATCTTCTATGAAGAACTAGCAAGCACCGGAGAGAAGGAGTGGTATTTCTACTGCCCAAGGGATAGGAAGTACCGGAACAGCACAAGGCCTAACAGGGTGACCGGAGCAGGCTTCTGGAAGGCCACCGGAACCGACAGACCAATCTACTCATCCGATGGAAGCAAGTGTATAGGCTTGAAGAAGTCTCTCGTCTTTTACAAGGGTAGAGCGGCCAAAGGTGTCAAAACTGATTGGATGATGCATGAGTTTCGGCTGCCATCACTCACCGATCCTTCGTTGCCGCAGAAGAAGCCACTGGAGAAGACTATTCCACCAAATGTAAGCAATTTGCATGCTGCAACTTTGAGAGAAAATAGGTCTGAATTTTTCACTGAACATGTGACTTGAATGCAACTTATGTAGGATGCCCTCTAAACCTTGAAGAACATTGCTGTTACTTTAAAAATACATGTCTTCCAAATATTACACTAAAATAACTTGCAATATATTTCCTTTGGAAAAAGATACGGACTGTAAGCTGCAAATGCTTAGCAGATATATAGAACACAATGCAAATGTTCAGAACATAGTAAATTTTATTATGTCAGACATTGATTCCCTTAATCTTTCCTCTATGTTATAAGTGTAAGATATTGTTTACCTTTCACAAGAAAATCACTAACCAACACTTTTTCTTTCTATTTTCCCCTCATGAGCAGGATTCCTGGGCAATCTGCAGGATTTTCAAGAAAACCAATGCCACAGCGCAGAGGGCGCTCTCACACTCATGGGTCTCTCCTCCATTACCAAGCACAAATGGGACCTACATTCCTCCACACTTGCAGACTACACACAGAAGTCGACACAGCTCAGAAAACATGTCGTCTGCAATGACCAACATCATCTCCTCCAACATCCAGTTCACTGGCAGTGGCTACTTTCCTTCAATAGTTTCCTCCTGTCAGAGCACTCTCAACATCATTGACAGCATAAGCAGGCCAGCTACATCCATAGTTCTCCCCACATCAGATGCAGAGCACCAGGCCATGAGTATCCTCTCAGCAATCCCGCTTGATCTTCCGGCTGGGATGGACATCGCGTCGATGGTTCTGAATGCGTCACCCGTCACACTCTCCAACATGGACAGATCAGCCCCCATGAACATTGAGTTTGCGCAGCCGCAACAGTGCAACAACAACAACAACAATAACATGATCAGCAGATGCATGGTCGATTTACCTGATATCGGCAACAACATCAACGGAGCTCAGCGGTCCATCAATTTCCCATTCAACAATCTGCAAGGGCCGCTTTCTGATGACTGGAGAGCGACCGTGCCTTGGGACTCGCTCCCTTGCACAACCGAGGCCTCGACGAATTACCAGCCGACCAAATGCTACACTTAGTTTGCACTCTGCAGCAACGTAGATTTGGTTTTAGAGTGAAGTAGAGAGTAGTGTCTACCTCCATCTGCTAGTATTATGTTAGCATGAAGAGGTATTAGAGTTTCGTTCTGTTCACAGTGAAGCTAACAGAACTGATGTGTGCCACTATGTAGCTTGAATCCGTGCAACTAATCACCCTTCTGTGCAACGTAGGAGCTGTTGTAGGTTGTAGCCGTGTCATGTGCAAACATAGCTCAGCTCCAATTTTGTCCATAGTTGCATGTGCTGCAGAATTGTGCTATGTATGATTTCTCAAGGAACTGACTACTCTGGTCGTCTCCGCTTCTTTTTCACCTGGTTTTGAGAACATGGGGAGTTGTCGGTTGACGTACCTTGTGTAAGAGGATCGCTAGTGTCAGAAGAAACAGCTCGCTTGCATGACATCGAGGAGAAGAAACAGTCGCTTGCCTGACAACAGGGTCGCGGCAGGACTTGGCTCTGAACTGGCGGCGAATCGTACGGACTGATCAGTTCACGAAGCCTCGCACCGTGCGGCGCCGTGGCTGGTGCGTGCGATCCGCCGCGGCGGAGGTGCCGACGGCGAGTCCCGCGATGCGCATCGGCGCCAGGCAGTCTCGGTGGTGCATTTCGCCGAACGGGCGGTGCGCGCTCCCCAAGCATGGCTTGCGGCCTGCTATGTATCCATAGCAGTTCGCGCAATGGCAGCCGCCCCCGCCTGTCTCTTGCTCGCATCGAACCTGCGGTCTTGACGGAGCACACCAGAATTCTTGACGTTTGCGGCGGCCGGCAGATGATGGAAGAGAAGTTGCCGCCCCTGCTGCCAGAAGATCCGGAGAATTTGACGTTTCAGAATTCAGATTATAGCCTGGCCGCCGCGATGCTATTTCTAGCTCGCTGCAACTCGTAATAGATCTCGCCTGCAGCGCGGCACTACAGCGCCGGCCCAATAATGCTTCAGCGCGCGTGTCTTTCTTTTGTGGTTTTCTTTATCGGGGTTTCCACCGTGTTGCATCGGTTTTATTTAGTTTTTCTCTGGTTTTCTTTGGTTTTCGCCTTTTCCTTGTATTTTCTAAAAAAAATTGTTTCTTTCTTCGGTTTCATCGATTTGTTCTGTTTCTGTGTTTGGGTTCTTTATTTTAATTTTCTTTTCTGTCTAAAAAGCAGCACAATTCAATTTTTTTAATACGTGTTGTATATTTTCTATACATCAAGAACATTTTTATACAGATTTCACATTTTACAAATTTACATAACTAATTTTTTTTGATCTACATGTTTTGGTGTTTTTTTTTCATACACATTATACATTTTACATATAGATCTAAACCGTTTCTATCCCTGTTTAGAATTTTTAAAATACATGCTTTCCCATTTTATGCATACGTGTTCAAAAAAACTACACATTGAAAAATATATTTTTAAATGATTTCAAACATTTGTTTACAGTATGTGAACAATTTTACATTATATTAAACATTTTTTAACAAATAGTACAAATATATTATATAAAAACATGCACATGTTAAAAATGCAATGTGATTTTTTTATTAATGGTCGAAACATTCTTTAATTAAACATATGTATTTACACTGTATAAAAATTCTGGTCATGTACATTTTTCTAAAACATGTGAACATTTGGAATGTCACATACAAATATTTCCTGAAAGTTGAGAGAACTATTTTAACACTGCATGAACATTGTTTTAATGCTAATGAACACTTCAACAAATAACTAAAACTTCTTTTTTGTAATATACTATGTACATGGTATTTTTTAACATATATAAACAAAAAAAGGACGTGAGTGACACTTGCATGACGAAAGTACATGGCTACTGGGCGGCCTCATACCGACTCCCTGGAGGGGAGCTGAGCTATTGTATGGGAGGTCCTATCTGCCACTCTCTGCGGCAGGTTGTCGCTCGCACGCACAGGGGCAATGCAATGCTGGGCCGGCCCATCAACCCGCTGGTTGTTTCGTTCTCCGTCGTGCGAAACGAAAAATGGTGGAAAATAACAGCACCCCTCCGGAACCAAACCCTCGACCTCTTAATTCAACCACCATTGGCCACTCCGCAACACAGCACCTACTAAACATCTTAGTTCAAAACACCATAAGAACACACAATACCGTGGAGATTTGAAAACAAATTCATTAAAATTGTAAACAATGTTGAATTCGTGAATAAAATTAAAAAGCGAACGTCTTCTGAATTTGTGAATAATTTTTATGAAAACTGGAATAAATTTTTAACGTGTGAGCAGAAGTTTTTGAAAAACAAGAACATTGTTTTGAAAAACAATAACATATTTTGAAATTCATGAATAAAATTATATAATTGTGAACATTTTTTGAATTATGAACAAATTTGAAAACGTAAACATTTTTCGAATTGTGAACAAACTTAGAAACACAAATAAATTCCAAATTCGTGAAAAAATTATAAAATTGTCAACATTTTTCTTATCTGTGAACAAATTTTGAAACCACGAACATTATTGGAATTGTGGACAAATTTTGACACATGATCAAATTTCAAATTCGTGAACAAAATAAAATTGTGATCATTTTTCAGATTGTGAACAAAATATAAAACCGCAAACATTTTTCGAATTGCGAACAATTTTTGAAAATGTAAACATATTTCGAATTGTGAACAAATTTTGAAACATGAATAATTAAAAATTTGTGAATAAAATTATAAAATTGTGAATAATTTTCGAATCTGCAAATAAATTTTGAAATTGCAAACATTTTTCGAATTGTGAACAAATTGTGAAACATGAACAAATTTAAAATTCATGAACAAAATTGTGAACACTTTTAGAATTGTGAACTAATTTTGAAACCATGAACATTTTTCGAATTTGAACAAATTTTGAAACATAATCAAATCTCAAATTCGTGAACAAAATTATAAAATGGTGAACATTTTTTGAACTGTGAACAAATTGGGAAACCACAAACATTTTTCAAATTGTTAAAAAATTGAAACATGTACAAATTTCAAATTCGTGAACGAAATTAAAATATTGTGAACATGTTTCGAACTGTGAACAAATTTTGAAACTGTAAACATTTTTCGAATTTTGAACAAATTTTGAAACCATGAACATTTTTCGAGGTGTGCAAAAATTTCAAAACCATGAACGTTTTTGAAATTGTCCAAAAAAATTAAAATTGAATAAGAAAAGACTTAGAAACAAAAGAAAAAACACAGAAAAAGGAAAAATGAGAGGAAAAAAAGAAAAAAAAAAGAGGAAATTGAAAAAACAGAACAAAGAAAAAAATCGGTTCAGGGAACCTTCTAGAAGTTTCCCAAAACCAAAACCGGGGCGCGTTGGAACTGTTAAACAGGTCGGCCCGTTCTATCGCTCCTTGGTCGCTTGCCTGTGCGAAGCGCCGACAGTTCGACGCAACGAGCGGCAAATATGGTATTCCCTATTGTCTGGCAGAAAGCAAGATATAGCCATGCCCACGGGCTGCCAGGAATTTACCGCTCAGTTTGGTTATTGGGCCGAAGTCTACAATTGGATGACTTTATCTAGCATTGGGACTAGATCAAGCCCATGTGAGAATATTCAACCTAGTGATGAATGTGTTAAAGGGAAATCACTAGTTAAGCATTTCCCTTTTCAAAGATCATTCCCATCCTCTTAGGCGCTGGCAAGTGGCGTACTGCATGTGCGCCACTTGTCACAGCCATGGAGATTTCATTTTTCTGTTGATTTGTGTATTCAAAACATTTTATCTCTAAATCCCAAACCTTGTTCACCGTGAGATTTCTTGCGTTGAGATCTTCGAAACTAGATTCTACGTGAATAGGTTTTGACCTTTTTTTTTTATGAAAACCCAGGAACCAAAAAAAATATTTACAACGAAAAAACAAAAAGGACAAAATAGGAATGAAGAAAAAACCCGGAGCGGGAAGCATGATATCTTTTTACTTTTCGAGAAACATAGTTGTGCTTATTGCGAAAGCAAATATGTGTCTTCCTGACAAGCAAATTTGTGCTTCTTGTGGAAGCACAATTATTTTTGTCGAGAAGGACGGTTGTGCTTCTCGCGGAAGTAAATATATACCTTCACAAGATGTAAATTTGTCTTTCTCATGAAAACACAAAATTAGTTTTGCCTTTCTAAGAAGCACGGTTGTGCTTCTCTACGACGCAAATATGTGAAAGCATAAAAAATTTGCAACGAAAAAAATCTATGAATTTCTCTCTTCCCCATTCGAAATAGGGTTTCCACCGTTATATATTTTAAAGCAACTTCCATCGAACACAGGACAACTACTAGGGCGCACATCACATCAGCCCAAAAGAGAAACATAAAAAGAAATAAATGGCAACAATGACAGCTCGACAAAAGCAAGGATGATCCGTCATCGTTGCGCCCTCCGGATTCGTTCGACCACACTCCCAGGCTTTGAACCGCTGCGTACAAAGCAACACCTCCAAAAAGGGATACGACGTCAACGACGCTGCTGCCCGGACATGTCCTAGGGTTTCCCCAGGCACACGGAGGGGGTGAGGGATGGGGGACACCGACACCTTTCAGGAAGAAAAGACGACACCCACAGGCGACACAACGTCGGAGCCAGATGAACCGGCAGGGATTTCTCCCGCACCCCAACTACCACTACCCGCCCTTATCTGGATCCAATTAGCCAGCTTGCCACCTGCTAACATGCGCCACCACGGTCTTGAGGTCATCTGTGCCGCCTCACTGAGATCGCCATCACGAGACCTAGAGGAATGAGAGAGGAGCACTAAGAATCGGGCGCGGCAGCACAGAGGTCGCGCGGGAGGGGCCTACCTCCATCGCCATCGCGTGAGAGGCATGTGCCTCCAGCGTCGTCGTGGTAGTTAGCCGGACGCGGCAGCAGTGGCACACCAGGCCTCCCGGACCCGGTTGGGCATAGATCGGGCCCGCAAAGCCGCTACCACCAAGCTGCAGCAAGACGGCTTCAGCGCTGCTGCCACCCAGCCTCCATATGCCCCGTTGTAAGAGAATATGCTTACCCTAGTAGTTTTGGTGATTGATGACAATGTTGTTGCGGACTAATCATGTGCACTAAGTCTTTCAGATAATTCTTCATCTAGCACAAGACGATTCAAGTCCCTCAGTGGATAAAGTAAAGATGGTTACTTTCATGCGTTTCTTTCTCAGTGGAGTTGAGTCGTAGGAGAACCGTACTATCAAGAGGGGGTCTGCAGTGGAATGGTGTGGGTGGAATCATCACGTACACGGTCTTATGCATCCGCTCTTTTCCTCACTCCAATGGTGCTGCCTTCCTTCCTAATTTTGTGCCAGAATGTTAGCTAACGGTAGTACCGCTCGTGGGCGGTAGTACCGCCCTGTACTACTGTTTAAGTCTCTCTTCCCTTATTGGTCCAGGTAATGTTCCGAAGATGCATCCTCCCCTGCCAGTGCCAAGACACTCCCATGTGGGCTCGGAAACTCGACACCGAGCCCACAGTCCGAAAACTCTTCCACACTATGCGGGAGAAGCTATGGAAGGCATTCTTCAAATCAATGAAGAGTTAGCCAGCCGAGGAGGAGGACAAGGGTATACACACTGCCAAGCCGGACTCCGAGGTACGACTCGTCCTAGCCTGATTGGCTCTATACATAGAAGGTCCATAACCCTGTGTCCGATATGTTTATACAGAGATGGCTGAAGAAAGCCATCAACATCAACAGTCCGGCTCCTCAGCCCGAAGACGAGAGGACCGGGATGTTAGCCAAGATGCTCATGGAGAAGCCCTACGAGGCTCCCACGAAGGAGAAGAAGAACAAACCAGGTTAGGCTGTCCTTCGCATCAAGGATCAGCCTGATGTTGCTTCCAAAAACACGCCTGCCTCCTTGAATCAGGAGGAGGCCGAAGAGGAGGAAGAAGAGGAGGAGGAGGTCAAGAGCGAGGGGGAGACGATCTCCTCGCCTCAAGAAGAGAGCGGCGACTTCGGACACCCAGGGGCAGGCAGCCTCTCCGGCCCCGAAGAGGGCGCGGCAAGTGCGGATGATCTTGTCCGACGATAGCTCGGACTTGAGCTCCGGGTCCGAAGATGCCGAGGAGGTTCCCCAAAGGAGCCTCAGGGTCAAGCCCCCTCCATCCAGGTTAGGATCCGAAGACCCTCCTTCCTATAACCAGTAAATTTGGAGTTTGCTGACACGCGGGCTATTGGTCCTACACCCCCCACGCGTCATTCCCACCGAGGTGGTATCGGATGGGGAGACCCCGTCCGCCGAACTAGCGGAGAGCGGGGATGCCTTGCACCCCCCCACTCCAGGCGCTACGATGGACGCCGGGGAGGTTTCGTCCCAGCCTACTCCAATGAAGGCGGATACAGAGGGCGAGGGAGATATTCCTGTGTTCGAGGCTAACGCTTCGGCCATCGAAGACCAGGGGACAATCCCCCGTCCAGACACCAAGGAGGCCGGCCAGACGGGCCATCAGTCCCCTGCAAGGACATCTCCAGAGCACACTATGCCTCAGGAGGCACTGGTCCAATCCCCGGTGGGTGATCGGGAAATCCGATCATCCCCGGTACCGCCGACCACTGGGTGGTCGGCCATGGGGGAGGTTCTATCAAGCGCCTTCATCCCTTATGGGTGCGGTACTACATAGCATCCATTCCGTTGATAACGGACTGAAGGAGGCCTGCAAAGGTCTCCTTGCGGGCTTTCAAGTAAGTCACCCGGAATTTTGCTAAGTATTTTTATTTATCCGTATTGTAGACATGGCAGCCCCTGAGCCCTAGGTGAGATGAACAAGCTCACCTAGGGGTCATAACTTTAATTTCGGGAAGTGAGTGCAGATGTGATGTATGAATTGTGTAATCTAGACTTCATCATCAACAGCGGCCGAAAATGGTGCTGAGTTGGACGAGCTACATCAGAAGCTCAAGCGTTCCGAGGATGAGGTGGAAGCCCTCAACAAGAGGTTTGACAAGGCGCAAGGTAAGTCCGAACTACATTTAGATGCTTTCTCCCGAATACCGTCAGTGTAGATTCCTAATGAAGTCACATCGTGATGTAGCCTCGTCGAAAGAGATTGAAAAACTCAAGGCCGAGCTTCAACGTGCCAAAGATGAAGTGGCCATGGAGAAGGCGGCGACAAAGGAAGCAGCCACCGCACTCTCTGCCTTACGAGCCACCAGTGATAAGCACTAGGCTCATGTGACGGAGATACATCATGAGCTCAAGGATGCCAGCAACAAATGTGAGTCCTTGGAGCAAAGGAATACGGCGATCTCAGTCGAACTGTCCACCATGAAGTCCGATTTCCAGAAGGAGCAGGTGGACAGATGGTTCTTCGAGGAACAAGTTCGCCAGGCCAAAGAGATAGCTGATGGTAAGCTGTACTCCCTAAAGTGCGTGTTCAGAGATAGAAAATTCGAATTGCTGACCTGGGTGTGGTGATCCTCTGGCGTGGCCGCCGATCTCCAAAAGAGCATGGCGGACGCCAATCAGCTGCTTGCCTCGCGGGGAGAGGAATACGAAGCTCGGATGTTCTGGGCACAATTCGGAGCCCCCGGACGTCCTCCTGTTCTGGTGGAGCAGCTGAAACTGCTGATGGAGATGCACTGGATGGCGGAGCCGGCCATCAAGGACCTCTGCATCCGCCTATGGCCCGACGAGCCACTCCCAGGCAGCTACTTCGGCCTGGTGAAACGGTTGATTGAGGCGATGCCCTGCCTCGACGCCGTCAAGCATTCCTCCTGCATCAAAGGAGTCTGGATGGCCCTTGCCAAGGCTAAAGTGCACTGGCCGGGGCTCAATCTAATGAAGGTCGCCACCGATCCACCGCCGCCCGAAAAGGAGCACCGATGCCCCGAGCTTTACTTCAATGGAGTGATGGAGAGTGCGTGGGTGATCGCGTCGCAGTGTTCGGGCAAAAAGATATTTGAATGAGCTTGTACTATGTCTAAAGACTTGTTTATAACTTTCAATGATATTAGTATCTGCTCTTATATTGGTTTTGCATTCCTTTATAACTCTTGTATGGTTGTTTGATACTGAAAGATGCGAGTCGTCGGCTTCAACCCCCACGTAGATACTAAATGGGGTGTCTATGCCAATGCACTCTATTCCTTAGCCAAATTATAGGAAACCAAAGGCGATTTAGTGTGGCAGACTAGGCAATCAGACTATTGTGCTTTATTTCTTTCACTTAACCGAAGGGGCGCGAAAAGGACTACGGGAAGCGTACGATTAGCTACCGGAGTTTTTGTGATGTTCGGATGAGCTGAGGACAAAGCCGACATCGTAGTGTTTGCGCAAAGGGAAAATTCCTCATATAATACGGAATAACCGCTTACGAGGGTCGAAGTGTAATACTTCTAACTTGGGGTTCACATATCGGGTCGCGCATACTATGACAGTCCGTTTTCGGCTTTCTCCACTGAAGTGCTTGACCGGACTATTCGGAAGCACAATCGCAGTGGTGCTCCCTTTGCCCTTTAGCCAAACAAGCAAAACATAAAGGGGCAAGCACAGGAGCCGGGCAACCCAACTTAATGACCAAAGACATAGTTCGGAACTGATGCATATAAAGCGAATGCCAAGACGTCAAACACACAATGGTGAAGGCGATTTGTGTTTGAAATCGAGCCCCCGGTCTATTAGCCGGTGACCTCGAGTCATACCAAACAGGTTCACGAGAAGAGGGAGGGAAGAAAAAAGTATGTGCCAAAAACAGGACAAATAAGGCACACGTGCGTCATGAAATTTCGCATTTCCTCAACAACTCTTATAACTCGGATTGCCGAAGCAGATGTGTACAGTATGTGATAAGAAATAAAGTCCTGCAGGAGCTGTTGTACCAGGGGTCTTCAATTGGTGACCCTCCGCCTTCTATATGCCTTGTTGCTAGTTGACTCCTGCTTTGGATGTACCTTGATGGGTGTTGGTGCGGGCAGACTTTGCGAACAAAATCTTGAAAGGCCGCAATGTCAAAGGTGAGATTTACGCCATGAGAAGGCTCTTTTAGGGGCGCCTGCAGTCTGTTCGAAGATGTGTTGGTGATAACAGTCCGGAACAACCGAACGCCTATCATAAGTTGCCCATCGCTACCCATGTAATTTTAACTGCGAAGTTGTGCCTTCTCGGCACATATTTTGCTGGTCCTGAGGTTGTGCGGTGGGGGGAGAGTCCCTATTGAGGGGAGGAAGGAGGGACGAAGTGTTCGGCCTGAATCCGAACTCTCTTCCCGGCCTTCCGTGCCTTTGCGGCGAATGCCGAGGCTTGTCGGTCGTCTTGGTAGCTGAATTCGGCCGCCAGTGCCAGTGCATGATCCTCCGTTCTAAGGGACCGCTCTGTATTGCCGTTGACAGTGATGACCCCCTTAGGGCCCGGCATCTTGAGCTTGAGGTATGTGTAATGCGAGACTGCGTTGAACCGAGCAAACGTCTTCCAGCCGAGCAGCGCGTGATAGCCGCTGCAAAAGGGCACAATGTCGAAGACCAAGTCCTCGCTGCGGAAGTTATCGGGCGAGCCGAACACAACCTCCAGGGTTACACAGCCCGTACATCGGTCCTCAACACCTGGGATCACTCCCTTGAAGGTAGTGCTGCTAGGCTTGATCCTTGACGGATCTATACCCATCTTTTTCACCGTGTCTGAGTAGATGAGATTGAGGCTACTTCATTCGTCCATTAGGACTTTAGTGAGTTGATACCCATCTATAATGGTATCTAAGACAAGGGCACGAGCCCCCACGGCGGATACTGGTCGGATGGTCGCGTCGGTCGAAGGTCATTGGGTATGCTGACCATGGGTTATATTTCAGAGCTACATGCTGCACGACATAGACCTCCTGAAGGGCCTGCTTTCTCTCTTTCTTAGGTATGTGGGTGGCGTATATCATATTCACCGTTTTGTCTTCGAGAGGGAATTTCTTCTGACCGACACCTATTGGACCTCGAGGCTCTTCTTCGTCCTTGCTGCACGAGCTCTTGCCCTGGTCTTCGGGTTGTATTTTGCCGGCCTGTTTAAACACCCAACAGTTGTGGTGTGTGTGATTGGCTGGCTTCTCCAGTTCCATGAATTTGGCAAGTCCTGTCCATGATCTTCTTGAGCTGTGTGGGTCCGTCACGATTGCCCTTAGGGGGCTTCTTCCGCTGCTCGGGTTGGGAGTTGTGGAATCTGTCATTAACCGCCGTGTCATCGGCATCGTTGCTATTGTGCCGACGTTTGTTCTTATTGCGCTTCGGCTTTGGGTTGCCATCCTGGGCTTCAGGTGCCACATGATCTTCAGAATTGTGGTTGCGTCTTGCTAGCCAGTTATCTTCGCCCGCACAAAAGCGGGTCATGAGGGAGGTAAGGGCGGACATAGTCTGAGGCTTGTACTAGACTAGCTGGCAGGCCAGCCATTCGTCTTGGATATTGTGCCGGAAGGAGGCAATGGCCTCGGCGTCTAGACAGTCGAAAATTTGGTTCTTCTCAGTTAAGAACCGATTCCAGAACTGTCGGGCAGACTCGTCGGGCTTCTAGATGATGTTACTGAGGTCGGAAGAGTCCAGCGGGCGGACATAAATCCCCTGGAAGTTAGAGCGAAATGCATCTTCCAAGTCTTCCCAGCATCCTATGGAGTTTCCGGGGAGGTTGTTTAACCAGTGCCGAGCTGGCCCCTTAAGCTTAAGAGGTAAGTATTTGATGGCATGGAGATCATCTCCTCATGCCACATGGATATGGAGGAGGAAGTCCTCGATCCATACAATTGGGTTAGTGGTCCCATCATACTGTTCTATATTTACGGGTTTAAACCCTTCGGGGAACTGATGCCGCATTACTTCATCAGTGAAGCACAGTGGGTGAGCGGCGCCTCTGACCCGAGCTATGTCCTGCCTGTACTCGGTGTTTGTATGGGACTGGTTGCATTCCCGACCTCTATTATTTTGGTCGAACCATGGTCTATATTCTCCCCGTCTATCCGGTGAGTAATCTCTGGATCCGTAGATGGATCTTGTATGACGTGTCATCAGGGCATCGCCGGTACATAACCGGTGTCTTTAGCCGCTCTCTCATGCCCACGAGGAGCGCGGTCCGTCTCATGATAGGTGGTATGATGCGGAGATGGAGTGTCAGTGAGCTCATCATCGAATTGTGGCAGCAGCCTCCTCCGAGGGTAGATTTTGGGCTGGTTTGATAGACCAGCGCCGTATACTTCCTCGACTGAGAGGACTTTCGTCCATCGATTAGTGAGGTCGGCCTGTTTGGCTTTGAGTTGCCGCTCTTTGGCCTTCAGGCTACGAGTCGTTGCGATGAGCCGCTGCATGATTTCTTCCTGATCCTCGAGGTTATAAGGGATGTACAAGTCATCGGCTTATGTTAGGTCTTCCTCCTCGGCGAGGGGGAGGTAATCGTCGCCTTCAGGGTTCTTTACAGTATCGGTGTCGTTTTGGTTCACAGGTTCGTCCGGACCCTCAAACGGGTGCTCGGGCACATCGGGATGATCGTGATCGGCAGGGGCGTTTCCATCCCTGCTGCTGATAATAGTTCTTCTTCCCTTTTTTGCTTTTGGACCGCTTATGCGATTTTCGGAGCCTTGATGGCATGTCGCCCAATTTGTCGCCGTTGCTGTGAGGCGTGTTGTCGCCGTTCGTGGCGGGAGTATCTACCATGTAGACATCATATGTAGAAGTAGTGGTCCAATTCTCGGTGTTAACGGGAGTGGGAGCACGGTCCTCTTCATCCATGTATTCTGCCTCCTCAGAGGCATAGTCTAGCACGTCGGTTAAGTCTTTGACGGTGGCTATTAAGTGGGTGGTGGGTGGGTCAAAAAATCTGTCCCCGCCCGAACTATAACCGGGTCGGGTATAGATTGGGGCTGGATCGTCGGTGATCTTCATCGACGAGAATCGCTCCAAGGCCTCGTCGACTGCTGAGGGCCAGGTCGGATCCAGCTGTTCAGAACTCATGGAGTTAACCCCCATGAAGCCCACCCATGGGGAGTGTTCGGTAGGAACACATGTCCGGTCATATGGCTTGATGGCCAGGCCGGGGTTACAGATTGGACTACCGCCATGGGTGACCCCATTGGCATGTCCGACGGAGGGGCTCGAGGTTAAGGCCTCCGAGTCCTCGGGGGTTATGGGCGAATCCGTGAGCCCGATTAGTGACAAGTCGCCTCGAGAGTCGACAGAAAAATCTAGGTTTACGAATCTAACTTCCTGGTCGGGGGCGAAGTTCTCCACATGGCCTAGATGGCCGGTGGAATCAGCATGCAACACAACGCTGCCGAAGGAGAAGATCTGCACGGGGATGAAAACGTCCATGTTGCGAACCTCTTCGTTGATGACCAAGCGAGGCATCGGTTCCATCTCGCTCATAGGGGAACTCTCAATGAAAGCACCAATGTCGATATCAAAACCGGCGGATCTCGGGTAGGGGGTCCGAACTGTGAGACTAGGATCGACGGTAATAGGAGACGAAGGAGACACAAGTTTACCTAGGTCCGGGCCCTCCTATGGAGGTAATACCCTATGTCATGCTTGATTGTATTGATGGTGTATGGGAATACAGATTTGATCTACCTCGAGATCATATGTCTAACCCTAGATGAGTTATCCTGCCCCTACGCCCTAAAACCCTCCGACTTATATAGATGCCGAGGAGGCTTAGGGTTTACACATGGTCGGTTACATGACGAAGAGATAAACATGCCTATAACTACATCAAACGTGGAGCGCAAGCAGTGTTCCTCGAAGCTTCCATCATAGAAACTGGGCCTTCAAATCATCCAGTGTTCGGTGAGTAGTCCATATAGTCCGGCCCGTAGACAATAGGTCGGATACCCAAGGACCCCCTAATCCAGGACTCCCTCACTAGGGTTTGGGTAAGAGGGCCTCGATCTACACCTCCGCCAAGAGAAATTTGATTCCCTCCACTAATCCCTTGCATATATTGTTACTCTTGGGTGTTTGAGCACCCTAGACAGTTAAGATCACGTCGGAGCCACAATCCATTGTGTTGAAGCTTCATGGTGTTGTTGGGAGCCTCTAATTAAGTTGTCGAGATTTCCCCAACCTTGTTTTTAAAGGTTCGGTCGACGCCTTCAAGTGCACCACTAGTGGAATCACGACACCTCACATTGTGTGAGGGCGTGAGGAGAATACGGTAGCCCTAGTGGCTTCTTGGGGAGCATTGTGCCTCCACACCGCTCTAACGGAGACGTACTTCCCTTCAACAGGAAGGAACTTCGATAACACATCCTCGTCTCCAATGGTTCCTCTTGTGGTTATTTCTTACCTTTACTTTGAGCAACTTTATATCTTGTTGTTGTTGCTAGCATCATATAGGTTGCTCACGTAGTTGCATATCTAGTCAACCTATTTGTTGCTAAACCTAATTTGTAAAGAAAGGCATAAAAATTGGTAGTTTCCTATTCACCCCCTCTAGCCAACCATATCGATCCGTTCAATTGGTATCAAAGTCACGTCTCTTTATTAATGGTTTCACCACCCGAAGAGTATGGTTGACGACGGGGAGCGGCCTGTTGAACTCCCCGAGGCCGTGGGTGTGAACACGGTCTCTTGTGAGGACTTGAATGAGGTCATGTCCTCACTTAAATCCTCCATGACGACCGAGGTCAAATCCATGTTTAAAGAATTCCTTGATACTCTTATACTTTCCACCGATGCGATGCAAGTGGCTAATCACACTAACTCGACATCGGATGTCAACTCCGGCAAGGAGGGGGCTAGTGCTGATAAGGACACTCGGTCTCAAGGAATTAATGGGTCCAGGACCTTTGCCTAGGTTTGCCCTCCCTTGGTCTATGGAGGACCCGTCCACCCACCTGATATAGTTAATCTCGGTCCTCCTCCTAAACTTGTTAAGAATGATTTTGCTAATTGGGTTTTTCGTATCAAATCTCATTTGGATCATAGCTCAAGTCAACTCATGCGAGTCACTGAAGAAGGATGCTATCCTCGTGATCCACGCAACCTCACCCCAAGAGAAGAGGCTGATAAACAACGAAATCCCTCCGCCTTGTCCATTCTCCAAGCTGCAGTTCCTACCGAAGATCTAGCTCACCTGCGTCCCTTCACTGTTGCTAAAGAGTGTTGGGAACACATTGTCTCCATGTACAAGGGCACCTCAAGCATCCAAAAAACGTACTATGAGGTTGTGCTTGATTAGTCAGATGAGTTTGCTATGATAGAGAATGAGGAACCACGTGAGCTTTATAGGAGGGTAACTACTCTTGCCATTTCCCTTTGAGACCATGGCAGCAAGGATGTGGATGACACCTGGGTCAAGCATAAGTTTCTTAAGGCCATCATGCCCTTCAACAAGGCCATGTCTACCGTCATCCGCCAAAGACCGGACTTCCACACCTTGTCCTCTGGCGATGTGTTGGATGAATTTATTGCAATGAACATCTTGAACATGACTGCAGACAATGCTCTTGCTCATGTGCAACAGTTGAAGAGATCATCTCCCAACCTTTCTTTGAAGGCCAAGGTCAGTCAAGAGGAAGAAGAAGAAGAAGAAGAGGGTTTCCCCGAGGACACCAAATATGCTTACCATGAGCATATGGCTCTAGCGTCCAGGCAATTTTGGGGCAACAAGAGAAACACAAGGCCCAACTTCTCCAAGAACAACTCAAGCAGGTCAAAGGGTAAGAAATGTGTGAGGACCTGCTACAACTATCATAATGTGAGTCACTTTGTGGTGGATTGTCCATATGAGAAGAGGGAAGACAATGGTGGCAAGCTCATCCGCAAAGATAAGGCCAAGTCTTTCCCCAACAAGACCAACTTCACCAAGAAGACTCCTCACAAAGTGTTGGTGGCTCAAGAAGAGTATGCCTCTGATGATGATGATGATGATGATTATAATGAAGACACAAGTGGTGAAGGAATGGCAATGGCATCGGTGGCAATTGCATCTTCCACCCCACCAAAGGTGTCACTTTTC
This sequence comes from Hordeum marinum, assembly GCA_022496015.1. Classification (NCBI taxonomy): domain Eukaryota; kingdom Viridiplantae; phylum Streptophyta; class Magnoliopsida; order Poales; family Poaceae; genus Hordeum; species Hordeum marinum. The sequence continues at coordinate 380,904,709 of CM039677.1, read as the reverse complement.
GATGCTCCCAGCGAGAACCACATTGCTAGGTGCCTCATGGCAAAAGGTATCACCAAGGTAACCTCCAACGCCAAAACCTCAAACATTAAAACTTCTATTTCTTCACTCCATCTTTCTTAGATTGTGTGGATGAACATGAGGAGGCTAAAGAGGGTAAAAATGAGTTTGACAAGTTCATGTGTAAACTCAAGGGAGAATCCAAGAAAGCACTTTGTTGCTCTCTTGGAACAACTTGGTGAGGCCAATGACACTATTGAGTCTCAAGAAGAATACCTTGAGGAGTTGAGAGGGCATAGTCATGATTATGCCGGCGACATAGCGGATTCTCTATTTCTCTTGAGGAAGAGCAAGGTATTCGTGTGACTCTTGAGGAGTCACAAAATGATGACCTTGCTAAATTACGTAAAGATTATGATCATGCTATTGTTCTCAACCGTGTGCTCAAATATGAAAAAGTTGCACTTGGGGTTGGCCATGATCGACTCAAGGATGAGTTTGTATCACTTTACAATGCTCACAATGCACTGAAGAGTGTTCACGCTTCTCTTAAGGAGTCTCATGATCAACTCCAAGTAAAACTCACTAAGGAAATTGCCACGTGTCCTCCTTTTGTTTTAATTGATAATGCCTCTGCTACTAACCCGTGTTGTGAGCATGCACATCTTGTGGAGGAAAATGCTAAGCCAAAAGAGCATCTTGAGAAAGGCCTTGTGACATGTATACAAGGTCAGAAGAATCTCAATGAACTTTTGAGTAATCAAAAGGAAGTTGTAGCAAAGGAAGGGGTTGGGTTTGCACCAAAAACAACAAGAAGAAGAAGGTGAAAACCAAGCAAGTTCCGCCGCTCAAGGAAACCTTTTTCGAAGCAGGAAAAGTTCCTCATGAGAAGATGAAAGAGAAGGTTGTGGTTGGTAATGCCAAGAAGGGCAAAACCACCCACTCCAACAAAGCCCACAACTTTAACCCCTCTTATGTTTTATGCCGTGCTAGTGATGGGCATGTTTATGCCAAATATTTTGGTTCTTCTTATGAGTACATTGAATGGTGTATTTTGGTCCCTAAGACCCTTGTTGCTAGATCATTAAAGAATGGGTACCTAAAACCAAACATTGATCTCTTGTAGGGGTTTACTTCCGGAGGAGTGTCATGGTTGCTTGATAGCGGAGCAACAAATCATATGACCGGAAGCAAGGACTTGGTGGTGGATATTAATTCTGACCCATCCGTGGCCACTCAAGTCTCATTTGGTGATGATGCAATTTCAAAGGTATTGGGTCTTGGCAAGTTGATAATCTCTTTGGAACTCTCCATAGAGAATGTTATGCTTGTTGAGACCCTTGTATACAATTTACTTCCCGTACATGGGTTTTTGTACCTTATTTGGTGTTGACTCTATGGCCCTTTTGTGGAGCAAGACTCTTAAAGTAGACTTTGTTGGGCATGTCGAGAATGGTCTCTATGTGGTTAACTTCTCGAAGCAACTCACTAAGACCGCGACTTGCCTAATGGCTGAAGTTGATGTGGGATGGTTCTGGCATCGCCGGCTAGCCCATGTCAATATGAGATCTTTGCAAAGTCTTATCAAAGGGGATCACGTTCTTGGACTAACAAATGTAAGTTTTGCCAAAGATCGTGCTTGCAGTGCTTGTATTGAAGGAAAGCTACATGAGACAGCTCATCGTCCCACGACTACCATCTACTCAAAGAGGCCCTTGAGGCTCCTCCACATGGATCTCTTTGGTCCTCCATCTTTTGATAGTCTTGGGGGAAGAAAGTACTATTTGGTGATCATGGATGACTACTCAAGATACACTTGGGTATATTTCTTCAAGAGGAAGAGTGAGACTCAACAAACCGTCATCGACTTTGCAAATGAAGTTCAACGACAACATGCGGCAAAGATTATGATGATAATAAGTGACAATGGCAGCGAGTTCAAGAACTACACCTTGAATGAATTTCTTAGTGATGAGGGGATTAATCACCAATACTCAGCACCCTATACCCCTCAACATTATGGTGTTGCGGAAAGAAAGAACCGGACGTTGATGGATGCAGCAAGGACCATGATGGCTGAATTCAACTCTCCGTACAATTTCTGGGCCGAAGCCATCAACACCGCATGTCATGCATCTAATCGGCTCTATCTTTGCAAAGTCTTGAATAAGACTCCTTATGAAATTCTCACCCATAACAAGCCTAATCTCAAGTACTTCAGGGTGTTCGGGTGTAAGTGTTTCATTCTCAAGAAAAATGCTCGTTTGTCTAAATTTGAACCTAGAGCTCAATAGGGCATATTTGTTGGTTATGCTACAAACTCTCATGCTTACCGTGTCCTCAACAAGTCCAATGGGCTCATTGAGGAGACGTGTAACATAGAGTTTGATGAAAACAATGGCTCCCAAGTGGAGAAAAGTGGTCTTTGTGATGTAGGTGATGAAATTCCTCCCCAAGCCATAAGAAGAATGGGTGTGGGACACTTCCTACCCGTTGAGGAACCCCTTGTGGCCGAAGGAGAAGGACAATGTTCCACTCAAGTGGAACCATCACCAACACAAGACCCACACGCTTCCGAAGAACAAAATGAAGGCCCTCAACCACATGGACAAGTTCAAGGGCAAGATCAATCTAATAATGATTGTGTCATACCAAGTGATAACCAAGATCAAGTCCACGTCCCTAAGAAAGCTCAAGATCAAGCTCTCATTCAAGATCAAGAGCAAGCTCATAACGCCTCTCAAGATCATCAAGATGATGCTACTCCAGATGTTGACTCCCAACTTTCTATGGATGAGACATTACAGAGAAGAGCTGCCAAGAATGCTGCCAAGCTTGGAAAACAACAACATTTGTTACAAAACATCTATGGCAGCTTAATAGAGGGGTAACCACCCGTAGACAATTAACAAACTTTTGTGAACATCACACATTTGTTTCTTGCATCGAGCCCCTTAAGGTAAAAGATGCGCTCGGGGACATGGAATGGGTTGAAGCCATGCACGGTGAACTCAACAACTTCGAGCACAACAAAGTATGGCGATTGGTGCCAAGACCAAAGGAGAACCACAATGTCATTGGAACTAAATGTATTTTCAAAAACAAGCAAGATGTGAACGATGTCGTCATTCGCAACAAGGCGAGATTGGTGGCACAAGGCTACTCCCAAGTTGAGGGTATCGACTACGGTGAAACCTTTGCTCCTGTTGCTCGCCTTGAATCTATTTGCATGTTGTTTGCATATGCTTCTCATCATAACTTTAAATTATATCAAATGGATGTTAAAAGTGCATTTCTTAATGGTCCTCTTAAGGAGTTGGTATATGTTAAGCAACCCCCAGGGTTCGAGGATCCCATGTTCCCCAATCATGTATACGTTCTCGATAAGGCTGTCTATGGCCTTAAACAAGCCCCACGTGCATGGTATGAGCACCTTACCAAGATGTTGCAAGACCGTGGGTTTGAAATTGGGAAAATTGATCTCACTCTTTTCACAAAGAGGGTCAAAGGGAACTTGTTCATATGCCAACTATATGTTGATGATAATATATTTGGTTCTCCTAACAAAGCTTGCAATGAAGAGTTTTCCACACTAATGACAAATATGTTTGAGATGTCTATGATGGGAGAATTGAAGTTCTTCCTTGGATTCGAAGTCAAGCAACGATGTCAAGGAACCTTCATCAATCAAGCTAAATACACTCAAGACATGTTCAAGAGATTCAACAGGAATGAACTCAATTCGCCCAAGGCCAACACTCCTATGCCTCTCAAATGTTACCTCGACAATGATCCCAATGGTAAAGTCGTGGATCAAAAGGTATACTGCTCCATGATTGGCTCCTTGCTTTATCTTTGTGCATCTAGACCAGATATTATGTTGGTTGTGGAATTCGTGCATGTTTTCAGTCCGAACCTAAGGAAATCCAATATGTGGCGGTCAAGCGAATCTTTTGATATTTGGCTCATACCCCAAACTTTGGCTTATGGTACCCCAAAGGTGCTTCATTTGATCCCATAGGATACACGGTCTCGGATTGGGAGGGAGACCATGTGGAGAGGAAGTCAACTTCTGGAGGCTGCCAATTCCTTGGTCGCTCTCTGGTAAGTTGGTCTTCAAAGAAACAAAATTGCTTTTCTCTCTTGTCCAGCGAGGCCGAGTATGTAGTTGCCGCCAGTTGTTATGCACATATTCTTTGGATGAGGCAAACTTTAAAGGATTATGGTGTCATTTGTGACAAACTCTCTCTTTACTATGAAAATGAAAGTGCTATTGTGATCTCCAACAACCCGATTCAACATTGCAAGCCGAAGCACATTGAGATTCGTCATCACTTTCCCCGGGATCACGTCAAGCGAGTAGATATCAATCTTATCCACCTCAACACTAATGAGAAACTTGCAGATATCTTCACGAAGCCATTGGATGAAGCAAGATTTTGCGAGTTAAGGTGGTAGTGAGCGTCGATCCAATCCCTCCCGTGAAAGTGACTCAAAGTAGTTCCGCAATCCCAGTGATGACAACAGCAATCCCAATGCAGCCCCAAAGCAGAAGCCCAAGAAGATTGTTTCCAAGCCAAAGAAAGGTCCATCCTTGGCTGAGATTCATGTTAAGGAGTTTTGGGCCATTCGTCATCGTCATTATATGTTCAACTAAGGGAACCTGTTTTCTGCAACTGTCCCTTCTGGTCTAAGCTGCAAGGTTCTATTTACCATGATGTCATTCAGAAGAAGAAGAACCTCTATGTTCCTCATGTGAAGACCATCGACATGGATTATCTACAGAAGAATCCCCAATACTTTGGAGAGGCTCTTGGCATGTGTGAGAAGCTTGGTATTATCAGTCTGATGGAGTTCAACAAGGACTTTGATGTAGAGCTCCTGGCTGTGTTCTATGCCACTGTTCATCTTGGAGATGATGAAGAACAAACTCTCACTTGGATGACCAACAACCGTCAGTTGTCTGCTACTTGGAAGGAGTTAATGGATCTACTTGGTTTTTTGGATAAGGGACTCCATACTTGTTGGGGAACGTTGCATGGGAAACAAAAAATTTCCTACGTACATGCAAGATCTATCCATGGTGATTAGCATCTATGAGAGGGAGAGTGGATCTACATACCCTTGTAGATCACCAAGCGGAAAAAGCGTTAAGACACGCGATTGATGTAGTCGAACATCTTCGCGATCCAAATCGCTAGCTGTCCCGTGATCCAATCACAATCTGTCCCGATCTAGCGCCGAACGAACGGCACCTCCGCGTTCAGCACACGTACAGCTCGATGACGATCTCCGCCTTCTTGATCTAGCAAGAGGGAGTGGAGAGGTAGATGAGAACTCCGGCAGTGTGACAGTGCGGTGGCGATGGTGGTGGAACTATTCCGGCAGGGCTTCGCCTAAGCACCGCTGAAAACTAGGGGAGACGATCTAGTGGGGAGAGAGGGTTGCACTGTGGCTTAGGGTTGGGTGTGGCTGCCCTCTCTCCCCTCCAATATATAGAGGAGTGAGGTGAGGGGCCGGCGCCCCTACGGTTTCTCCTAGGAGTCAGCCGAAGGAGAGGTGGAGGAGTCCACCTCCAATCCTACTCCAAGTAGGATTCCAATCCTACTTGGTTTTCCTTTCCCCAACTTGGTTTTTTTCCCTATCCCCACCCCCTAGCCACATGGGCCCTTAGGGGCTAGCTTTCCCACACCACTAAGGTCTGGTGCGCCACCCCTAAGGCCCATGTGGCCTCCCGGCATGGGTGGCCCCTCCCGATGGTCCCCCGGAACCCTCCCGGTACCCCCGGTACACTACCGGAAATACCCGAAACCTTTCCGGTGAACAAAATGAGAATTACTATATACCAATCTATACCTCCGGACCATCCCAGAGCTCCTCATGATGTCCATGATCTCATCCGGGACTCCGAACAACCTTCGGTCACCACCATACATAACTCAATACTACCGAAACATCACCGAACGTTAAGTGTGCAGACCCTGCGGGTTTGCGAACTATGTAGACACGGCCGATACACCTCTACGGTCAATAACCAATAGCAGGACCTGGATGCCCATATTGGTTCCTACATATTCTATGAAGATCTTTATCGGTTGAACCTTGCTACCTCTTGAGTTTGCGTTGGTTTTCCCTTGAAGAGGAAAGGGTGATGCAGCGAAGTAGATAAATATTTCCCTCGGTTGTTGAGAACCAAGGTATTAATCCAATAGGAGTAACAAGCAAGTCACTAATGGATGCACCTACAGAAACAATCAAACTCTTGCACCCAGCGCTATAAAGGGGTTGTCAATCCCTTCACGGTTATTTGCAAGGATTATATTTGAAAGAGATAAATGTAAATGAGTGCAGAAAGTAAAAGATAAATAAATTGCAGCAAGGTATTTTTGGTATTTTTGGTTTACAGATGTGAAAGTATATAATGGAAAGCAGACCCAGGGGCCATAGGTTTCACTAGAGGTTTCTCTCTTGAAGGCAAATATCATGGTGGGTAAAAAAATTACTGTGAAGCAATTGATAGAAAAGCAAATAATCATGTAGTTATCCAAGGCAATGACCATGCATATAGGCATCACGTCTGTGTCAAGTAGACCGAAACGATTCTGCATCTACTACTATTACTCCACACATTGACTGACTCCTGCCTACATCTAGAGTATTAAGTTCATGAAGAACGGAGTAATGCATTAAGAAAGATGACATGATGTGGAGGGATAAACTGAAGCAATATGATGAAAACCACTTCTTGTTACCCTTGATGGCAACAATACAATACGTGCCTCGCTACCCCTACTATGTCACTGGGTGAGGACATCATAAGATTGAACCCAAAACCAAGCACTTCTCCCATTGCAAGAATTACCAATCTAGTTGGCCAAACCAAACCAATAACTCTAAGAGACTTGCAAGGATATGAAATCATGCAAATAAGAATTCAGAGGAGATTCAAATAAGATTCATGGATAATCTGAACATAAGCTCACAATTCATCGGATCTTGACAAACAATCCACAAAAGAGGATTACATCGGATAGATCTCCATGAAGATCATGAAGAACATGGTATTGAAGATCAAAGAGAGAGATGAAGCCATCTATCTACTAGCTATGGACCCATAGGTCTCTGGTGGACTACACACGCATCATCGGAGGGGTAATGGAGTTGATGTAGATGCCCTCTGTGATCGATTCCCCCTCCGGCAGATTACCGGAGAAGGCCCCAAGATTGGATCTCTCGGGAACAGAGGCTTCCGATTGCGGAAAAGTGTTTGCGTGGCTTTTTCTGATGTTGGGGGAATATTTGGGTATTTATAGGCCAAATAATAGGGTTAGGAGACCTGCCAGGGAGCGACAAGCCTGCTAGACGCGGCCAGGGGCCCCATGCCTAGCAGGCTTGTGGCACCCCGGCACCTCCCCTGACGTGCACTCCGAGCTTGATCGACTTGTTTCCTTCCAAAAAAATACTTCCGAAGGTTTTATTCTGTTTGGACTCCATTTAATATCCCATATTTGTAAAACTCAAGAACAAGGAAAACAGAAACTGGCACTTGGCTCTAGATTAATAAGTTAGTCAAAAAATTAATATAAAATAGCATAATAATGCATATAAAACATCCAAAACATATAATATAATAGCATGCCATCATCAAAAATTATAGATACGTTGGAGACGTATCAGCATCCCCAAGCTTAATTCCTGCTCGTCCTCGAGTAGGTAAATGATAAAAACAGAATTTTTGATGTGGAGTGCTACCTAACATATTTTTCCATGTAATATTCTTTATTGTGGCATGAATGTTCAGATCCGTAAGACTCAAAACAAAAGCTTAATGTTGATTTAGAAACAATAACATTTCAAGCATACTAGCAAAGCAATTGTATCTCTTCAAAATATAATGGCAAAAGAAAGTTATCCCTACAATATCATATGGTCTGGCTATGCTCCATCTTCCCCACACAAAGTATTTATATCATGCACAACCCCGATGAAATGTCAAGCAATTGTTTTCACACCTTCATTTTCTCAAACTTTTTCAACTCTCACGCAATACATCAGCGTGAGCCATGGATATAACACTATAGGTGGAATAGAATATGGTGGAGGTTGTCAAGGAAAGGGAGAAGATAGTCTCACATCAACTAGGCATATCAACGGGCTATGGAGATTCCCATTAATAGATATCAATGTGAGTGAGTAGGGATTTCCATGCAACGGATGCACTAGAGCTATAAGTGTATGAAATCTCAAAAAGGAACCAAGTAGATGTGCATCATGAAGAAAAATTCCACTAGCTATATGAAAGTGACAAAATAGGAGACTCTCTATCATGAAGATCATGGTGCTACTTTGAAGCACAAGTGTGGAAAAAAGGTAGTAGCAATGTCCCTTCTCTCTTTTCTCTCATTTTTTTCATTTTGTTGTTGTGGGCATCTAAGGCATGTTTTATTCATTTTTTTATTTAGTCCAGAATCTCATCTCCACTTGTGAGGGAATCATAGCTTCCATCATCCTATACTCACATGGGACATGCTATATTAATGATAATCATCACACTTTTATTTACTTACAACTCAAAAGAAAATTACAACTCGATACCTATGACAAAATATGACTCTATATGCAATATGGAAGTGATTGTGCATGTCATAAAAGGAAACGGTGGAAGTTGCATGGCAATATATCTCGGAATGGCTATGGAAATGCCATAATAGGTAGGTATGGTGGCTGTTTTTAGGAAAGTATATGGTGGCTGTTTTGAGGAAAGTATATGGTGGCTGTTTTGAGGAAGGTATATGGTATACTGACGAAAGTTGCGCGGCAATAGAGAGGCTAGCAAAAGTGGAAGGGTGAGAGTGCGTATAATCCATGGACTCAACATTAGTCATAAAGAACTCACATACTTATTGCAAAAGTCTATTAGCCATTGAAGCAAAGCATTAAACACATGCTCCTAGGGGAAATGTTTGTAGGAGTTAACCATTGCGCTCCCCCGACCCTCACACAAAGGTCGACAATCTATAAACAAGTCATGCTCTGACTTCCTTACATAATGGTTCACCATACGTGCATGCTACGAGAATCACAAACCTTTACACAAGTCTTTTTTTACCAAATCACAATTATTTCCTAACATGTCTCTTAACATTACCATCTTTATATCTTAAAACTTTATGCAAGGAATCAAACTTCTCATAAATACTCAATGCACTTAATATGGAAGTTTTTATTATATACCTTTTGGATGCCTATCATTTGAGGACTAAATTCATAACCTAGACCAATTACCATGTTATTTTAGAAACTCTCAAAATAATATAATTGAGGTATGAGATTTCAAGTATTTCTATAAAACGCAAACACCACCGTGCTCTAAAAGATATAAGTGACACACATAGAGCAAAATTGCCCAACTCAAAAGGTATAAGTGAAGCACATAGAGTATTCTAATAAATTCACGATTCAGAGTGTCTCTCTCAAAATATGTGTGCAACAAGGATGATTGTGTCAAACTAACAAGCAAAGACTCATATCATACAAGATGCTCCATGTAAAACACATATCATGTGGTGAATAAAAATATAGCCTGAAGTAAATTTACAGATGGATTGAAGACGAAAGAGGGGATGCCTTCCGGTTCATCCCCAAACTTAGGATCTTTGGCATCCTTGAATATGAATTGGGGTGCCTTGGGCATCCCCAATCTTAGGCTCTTTCCACTCCTTATTCCATAGTCCATCAAATCTTTACCCAAAACTTGAAAACTTCACAACACAAAATTTAATAGAAAACTCGTGAGATTTGTTAGTATAAGAAAATAAATCACCACTTTAGGTACTATTGCGAACTCATTCTTTATTTATATTGGTGTTATAACTACTTTAATATAACTTCTCCATGGCTCATACCACACGTTACAACCCATAGATTCATCAAAATAGGCAAACAACTCAAAGAAAACAGAATCTGTCAAAAATAAAACAGTCTATAGATAACTGAAAACTTTGTATACTTATGTAACTAAAAAAATTATAAAATATTATTAAAACCAGATAAATTTATATATAAATCATGTGTAAAATTTTCAGATCAATTTGACGCTCTTAAAAAATTAGAAAATTCCTGGACTGAGCGCAAAAGTTTCTGTTTTACAGCAAGATCAAATCAACAACTACCATAGATCACCTCAAAGGTTTTACTTCGCTTAAACACTAATGAAAACACCAAAACACAATTAATACATAATTAATAATGTGGGAAACACTAAAAACAGAAGCAAAAACAGAACACAAAAATAAAATTGGGTTGCCTCCCAACAAGCGTTATTGTTTAGTGCCCCTAGCCAGGCAAAACTCAATAGATCTAGGTATTGTCATCTTTGGTATGCAATCCAAAAGTAGATCTCATATAGATTCATAAGGCAATCTTATTTTCTTTCTAAGAAAGTTTTCCATGGCTTTCTTTAATGGAAATTGGAATCTAATGTTTCCTTCTTTCATGTCAATAATTGCACCAATCGTTCTAAGGAAAGGTCTACCAAGAATAATAGGACATGGAGGATTGGAGTCTATATCAAGAACAATGAAATAAATGGGCACATAATTCCTATTTGCAAAAATAAGAACATCATTAATCCTTCCCATAGGTTTCTTAATATTGGAATCCGCAAGATGGAAATTTAGAGAGCAATCATCAAGATCATGGTAACCTAGCACATCACATAAAGTTTTCGGAATCGTGGAAACACTAGAACCCAAATAACACAAAGCATGGCACTAATAATCTTTGATTTTTATCTTGATAGTAGGTCCCACTCATCATGAAGCTTTCTAGGAATAGAAACTTCTAGCCCAAGTTTTTCTTCCAAAGATTTCATCAAAGCATCAACTATATGTTTAGTAAAAGGCTTATTTTGACTATAAGCATGAGGAGAATTCATCATGGATGGCAAAAGGGAAATACAATAAATAAAGGAGCAACTATCATAATTAAAGTCCTTGAAATGCAAAAGACTGGGTTCATTGCTATTTAAAGTTTTGACCTCTTCAATCCCACTTTTATCAATCTTATCATTAAGATCTATAGACTCCGAATCATTGGTACGCCTTTTAACTAAAGTTAACTTATATCTAGTCCCATCATTATCAAGATTTATAATGGAAAAAAAATATTAAATAGGAGTCACATCAATCACTTTAAGATCTTCATCATTATTATCGCGAGAAAACACTTTCACGCTTAGCACGTATTCTAGCGGTTCTTTCCTTACTTTCATCAATAGAAATTCTCATAGATTTTAAAGACTCATTAATATCATGCTTGGGTGGAGTAGATCTAAATTTCAAAGAATCAATCTCAATAGAAATTCTATGAACGTTCCTAACCAAATTGTCAATCTTGAGCACTTTTTCTTCAATAGAAGCATTAAAAAGTTTTTGCGGACCAATAAAATCTTTAAAAATATTCTCCCGATCAGAGGGCATCTTATTATAATTTCCATAGGAATTATTGTAGGAATTACCCTAATTATTAGAGGAATTCCTAGGAAACGGACTAGGGTTGAGATTACCTCTATACGCATTGTTACCAAAATTGTTCCTACCAACGAAATTCACATCCATAGATTCATTATTATTTCCAATCAAATAAGACAAAGGCATATCATTAGGATTAGTAGGAGCACTCTTACTAGCAAGCAATTTCATCAATTCATCCATATTTTCAGTCAAAGTATTTATCTCTTCAATAGCATGCACTTTTTTACTAGTAGGAGATCTTTCGGTATGCCATTGAGAGTAGTTTATCATGATATTATATAGGAGTTTAGTAGATTCTCCTAACGTGATTTCCATAAAAGTACCACCCGCGGCTGAATCTAAAAGATTACTAGATGCAAAATTCAATCCCACATAGAAAATTTGTATAATCATCCATAAACTCAAACCATGTGCGGGACAATTCCTAATCATTAATTTCATCCTATCCCAAGATTGTGAAACATGCTCATGATCAAGTTGCTTAAAATTCATTATACCGTTCCTAAGGGAGATGATCTTAGCAGGCGGAAAGTACTTGGAGATAAAAGCATCTTTACACTTATTCCATGAATCAATACTATTTTTAGGCAAAGATGAAAACCAAAGTTTTAGCACGAACTCGTAGTGGGAACGGAAATAGCTTCAATTTAAAAATATCATTATCCACATCTTTCTTCTCTTGCATATCACACAACTCAATGAAAGTATTTAGATGGGATGTGGCATGTTCGTTAGGAAGGCTAGAAAATTGTTCTTTCATAACAAGATTTATCAAGGCAACATTGATTTCATAAGATTCTGCACTAGTGCAGGAGCAATAGGAGTACTAATAAAATCATTATTACTAGTATTGGAAAAGTCACACAACTTAGTATTCTCAAACATCTTGACAAAGCAAGCAATCAAGCACACAAGCAAATGAAAGGCAAACGAAAGAAGGGCGAACAAAAAGGCAAATCTTTTTGGTATTTTATGAAAATCGTTTTAGAAGTGGGGGAGAGGAAAATGAGAGAAATTGGCAAATAATGTAAATGCAAGAGATGAGTTTGTGATGGGTACTTGGTAGGATTGATGTGTATCCTCCCCGGCAACGGTGCCAGAAATCCTTCTTGCTACCTCTTGAGTTTGCGTTGGTTTTTCCTTGAAGAGGAAAGGGTGACGCAGCGAAGTAGATAAATATTTCCCTCGGTTGTTGAAAACCAAGGTATTAATCCAATAGGAGTAACAAGCAAGTCACTAATGGATGCACCTACACAAACAATCAAACTCTTGGACCCAGCGCTATAAAGGGGTTGTCAATCCCTTCACGGTTATTTGCAAGGATTATATTTGGAAGAGATAAATGTAAATGAGTGCAGAAAGTAAGAGATAAATAAATTGCAGCAAGGTATTTTTGGTATTTTTGGTTTATAGATGTGAAAGTATATAATGGAAAGCAGACCCAGGGGCCATAGGTTTCACTAGAGGCTTCTCTCTTGAAGGCAAATATCATGGTGGGTAAAAAAATTACTGTGAAGCAATTGATAGAAAAGCAAATAATCATGTAGTTATCCAAGGCAATGATCATGCATATAGGCATCACGTCTGTGTCAAGTAGACCGAAACGATTCTGCATCTACTACTATTACTCCACACATCGACTGACTCCTGCCTACATCTAGAGTATTAAGTTCATGAAGAACGGAGTAATGCATTAAGAAAGATGACATGATGTGGAGGGATAAACTGAAGCAATATGATGAAAACCACTTCTTGTTACCCTTGATGGCAACAATACAATACGTGCCTCGCTACCCCTACTATGTCACTGGGTGAGGACACCATAAGATTGAACCCAAAACCAAGCACTTCTCCCATTGCAAGAATTACCAATCTAGTTGGCCAAACCAAACCAATAACTCTAAGAGACTTGCAAGGATATGAAATCATGCAAATAAGAATTCAGAGGAGATTCAAATAAGATTCATGGATAATCTGAACATAAACTCACAATTCATCGGATCTTGACAAACAAACCACAAAAGAGGATTACATCGGATAGATCTCCATGAAGATCATGAAGAACATGGTATTGAAGATCAAAGAGAGAGAAGAAGCCATATAGCTACTAGCTATGGACCCGTAGGTCTCTGGTGGACTACACACGCATCATCGGAGGGGTAATGGAGTTGATGTAGATGCCCTCTGTGATCGATTCCCCCTCCGGCAGATTACCGGAGAAGGCCCCAAGATTGGATCTCTCGGGAACAGAGGCTTCCGATTGCGGAAAAGTGTTTGCGTGGCTTTTTCTGATGTTGGGGGAATATTTGGGTATTTATAGGCCAAATAATAGGGTTAGGAGACCTGCCAGGGAGCGACAAGCCTGCTAGACGCGGCCAGGGGCCCCGCGCCTAGCAGGCTTGTGGCACCCCGACACCTCCCCTGACGTGCACTCCGAGCTTGATCGACTTGTTTCCTTCCAAAAAAAATACTTCCGAAGGTTTTATTCTGTTTGGACTCCATTTAATATCCCATATTTGTAAAACTCAAGAACAAGGAAAAACAGAAACTGGCACTTGGCTCTAGATTAATAAGTTAGTCCCAAAAATAATATAAAATAGCATAATAATGCATATAAAACATCCAAAACAGATAATATAATAGCATGCCATCATAAAAAAGTATAGATATGTTGGAGACGTATCAGCTCCACAAAAACATCTTTCTGCGCTGCGCTACTCTCTGGTTGAATCAAAGGTTCAACAACCTCATCAAGTTCTATCTTCCTCCCACTCAATTCTTTCGAGAGAAACTCTTTCTCAAGAAATGTTCTGTTTTTAGCGACAAATACTTTGCCTTCGGATGTGAGATATAAGGTATACCCAACTGTCTCTTTTGGGTATCCTATGGAGACGCATTTCTTCGCTTTGGGTTCCAGCTTTTCAGGCTGAAGCTTTTTGACATAAGCATCACGTCCCCAAACTTTAAAAAATGACAACTTTGGCTTCTTGCCAAACCACAGTTCATATAGCATCGTCTTAACGGATTTCGATGGTGCCCTATTTAAAGTGAGTGCAACTCTCTCTAATGCATAACCCCAAAACGGTAGTGGCAAATCGGCAAGAGACAACATAGAACGTACCATATCCAATAAGGTTCGATTATGACGTTCGGACACACCATTACGCTGTGGTGTTCCAGGAGGTGTGAATTGTGAAACAATTCCACATTGTCTTAAGTGACTGCCAAACTCATAACTCACATATTCTCCTCCTTGATCAAATCATAGGACTTTAATGTTCTTGTTACGATGATTCTCAACTTCACTCTAAAATTGCTTGAATTTTTCAAATGTTTCAGACTTGTGTTTCATTAAGTAAATATACCCATATCTAGTTAAGTCGTCAGTGAAGGTGAGAAAGTAACAATATCCACCATGCGCCTCAATGCTCATTGGACCGCACACATCTGTATGTATGATCTCCAACAAGTCACTTGCCCATTCCATTGTTCCAAAAAATGGGGTCTTAGTCATCTTGCCCATGATGCATGGTTCACATGTGTCAAGAGATTCAAAATCAAGTGACTCCAAAAGTCCATCATCGTGGAGCTTCTTCATGCGTATTACACCAATATGACCTAAGCGGCAGTGCCACAAGAAAGTAGTACTATCATTATCAACTCTACATCTTTTGGCATTAATGTTATGAACATGTGTATCATCACAATCGAGATTCAATAAGAATAAACCCCTGAAATTGGGTGCATGACCATAAAATATATTACTCATATAAATAGAACAATCATTATTCTCTGATTTTAATTAGTAACTGTCTCGCAATAAACAAGATCCAGATATAATGTTCATGCTTAACGCAGGCACTAAATAAAAATTATTCAGGTTCATCACTAATCCCAATGGTAATCAAAGAGCGAGCGTGCTGACGGCGATCACATCAACCTTGGAACCATTTCCCACGCGCATCGTCACTTCATCCTTAGCCGACCTCCATCTATTCCGTAGGTCCTGCTTTGATTGCAAATGTGAGCAACCGAACCGGTATCAAATACCCAGGCACTACAATGAGAGTTGGTAAGGTACACATCAATGACATGTATATCATATAAACCTTGTTTGGTGTTGGCCGACTTCTTGTCGGCCAGATACTTGGGGCAGTTCCGCTTCCAGTGATCATATCCCTTGCAATGAAAGCACTCAGTTTCTGGCTTGGATCCAGCCTTGGGTTTCTTCATAGGAGGGGCAACTGCTTTTCCACTCTTCTTGGAGTTACCCTTATTCACCTTGCCATTCTTCTTGAAACTAGTGGTTTTATTGACCATCAACACTTGATGCTCCTTCTGGATTTCAGACTCACCGACTTTCAACATTGCAAATAGCTCGGCGACTGACTTTGTTCATCCCTTGCATGTTATAGTTCATCACGAAGCTCTTGTAGCTAGGTGGCAAGGATTGAAGAACTCTGTCAGTGATCGCCTCTAGTGGAAGGGGCATCCCTAACTCAGCCAGTCGGTTCGAATACCCAGACATTTTGAGTATATGTTCATTGACAGACCTGTTCTCCTCCGTCTTGCAAGCATAGAACTTATCGGAGGTCTCATACCTCTCGATCCGGGCATTCTTCTCAAATATAAACTTCAACTCCTGGAACATCTCATATGCTCCATGACGTTCAAAACGTCTTTGAAGTCCCGGTTCTAAGCCATACAACATTGCACATTGAACTATTGAGTAATCTCTAGAACGTGCCTCCCAGGCGTTCACAACGTCTTCAGATGACATGGGAGCGGGTGGATCACCAAGCGGTGCATCAAGGACATACACCTTATGGAAAGCCATGAGGATAATCCTCAAATTACGAGCCCAGTCTAGAAAGTTACTGCCATCATCTTTCAACTTGGCTTTCTCTAGGAACACATTAAAATTCAGGGGAACTACTACGCGGGCCATTGATCTACAACATAAATTTGCAAAGGTTACTATGACTATTGTTCAAGATAATGAGTTTAGTTAATCAAATTACTTAAAAATCCCACTCAAATTTACATCCCTCCGGTCATCCAAGTGATACATGATCCAAATTCACAAACCCAAGTCCGATCATCATGTGAGATGAGGTGGTTTCAATGGTAAACATCTCCATGTTGATCATATCTACTATATGACTCATGTTTCACCTTTCAGTCTCTTGTGTTCCAAGGCCATGTTTCTACATGCTAGGCTCGTATAGTTTAACCCGAGTGTTCCGCACGTGCAACACTGGCTTGCACTCGTTGTATGCGAATGTAGAGTCTATCACACCTGATCATCATGTGGTGCTTCGAAACGACGATCCTTCACAATGGTGCACACTCGGGGAGAACACAATTCTATCTTGAAATTTTAGTGAGGGATCACATTATAATGCTACTGTCGTCCTAAGCATAATAAGATGCATAAAAGGATTAACATCACATGCAAATCATAAGTGACATGACATGGCCATGAACGTGTGCTTTTGATCTTCATCTCCAAAGCACCGGCATGATCTCCATCGGCACCGACATGACACCTTGATCTCCATCATCTTGATGTCCATCAAGTGTCGCCATGAGGTTGTCGCGCCAATTGTTGCTTCTACGACAATTGCTAACTCATAGCGATAAAGTAAAGCAAAAATGGTGAAAATAAATTAAAGACAACCCTATGGCTCCTGTCGGTTGCCGTACTCATCGACACGCAAGTCATGATATTCTATACAAAACATGATCATCTCATACATCACATATATCTCATCATGTTGGCCATATCACATCACAACATACGCTGCAAAAACAAGTTAGACGTCCTCTAATTGTTGTTGCATGTTTTACATGGGGTCTACGAGTATCTAGCAAGAACGATTCTTACGTACGCAAAACCACAACGACGATACACAAATTGCTATTCAACCTTCTCAAGGACCGCCTTTGTCGAATCCGATCCAACTAGAGTAGGAGAGATAGACACCCGCCAACCATCTTTATCCAACAAAGTCACATGTCAATTAATGGAACCGGTCTCTCGTAAGCGTACGAGTAAGGTTGGTCCGGGCCGCTTCATCCCACAATACCGCCGAATCAAGAAAAGACGAAGGGAGGAAGGAATCTAGGCATCAACACCCACAAACTCCTTTCTGTTCTACTCATGATTTCATCTACGCATAGACCTGGCTCATGATGCCACTGTTGGGGAACGTTGCATGGGAAACAAAAAAATTCCTAAGCACACTACGATCTATCCATGGTGATGATCATCTACGAGAGGGCGAGTGGATCTACATACCCTTGTAGATTGCTAAGAGGGAAGCATTATGAAACATGGTTGATGTAGTCAAACATCTCCGCGATCCAAATCGCTAGCCGTCCCGCGATCCAATCACGATCTGTCCCGATCTAGCGCCGAACGGACGACACCTCCATGTTCAGCACACGTACATCTCGATGACGATCTCCGCCTTCTTGATCCAGCAAGAGGGAGGAGAGAGGTAGATGATAACTCTGGTAGTGCGACGGCGCGCTGGCGGTGGTGGTGGAACTATTCTGACAGGGCTTCGCCTAAGCACCGCCGAAAACTAGGGGAGACGATCTAGTGGGGAGAGAGGACTACACCGTGGCTTAGGGTTGGGTGCGGCTGCCCTCTCTCCCCTCCAATACATATAGGAGGGAGGGAAGGGCCGACGCCCCTAGGGTTTCACCTAGGAGTCTGCCGAAGGAGAGGTGGAGGAGTCCACCTCCAATCACACTCCAAGTAGGATTCAAATCCTACTTGGTTTTCCTTCCCCCACTTGGGATTTTTTCCTTTAACAACCCCTAGCCACATGGGACCTTAGGGGATGTCTTTCCCAGACCACTAAGGTATGTTACGCCACCCCTAAGGCCTATGTGGCCTCCCGGCGTAGGTGGCCCCTCCCGATGGTCCCCCGGAACCCTCCCGGTACCCCCGGTACACTACTGGAAATACCCAAAACCTTTCCCATGACCAAAACGGGACTTCCTATATATCAATATTTACCTCTAGACCATTCCGGAGCTCCTCGTGATGTCTGGGATCTCATCTGGGACTCCGAACAACCTTCGGTCACCACCATACATAACTCAATACTACTGAAACTCACCGAACGTTAAGTGTGCAGACCCCGTGGGTTCGAGAACTATGTAGACATGACCGAGACACCTCTACGGTCAATAACCAATAGCGGCACCTGGATGCCCATATTGGTTCTTACATATTCTACGAAGATCTTTATCGATCGAACCTCTATGTAAAGGATTCAGTTAATCCCGTATGTTGTTCCCTTTGTTCTTCGGTATGTTGCTTGCCCGAGATTCGATCGTCGGTATCTCCATAACTAGTTCAATCTCGTTATCGGCAAGTCTGTTTACTCGTTTCGTAATACAAGACACCGTGGCTAACTCTTTAGTCACTTTGCTTGCAAGAGTTGTTGTGGTGTTGTATTACCGAATGGGCCCTGAGATACCTCTCCGTTATACGGAGTAACAAATCCAAGTCTTGATCCATGCCCACTTGATACATCTCCAATGTATCTATAATTTATGAAGTATTCATGCCATGTTTACAATAATTCTATATGATTTTGGTATGATTTTATTAGAACTAACCCAGACTAACGCTATTTTCAGCAGAACTACCATGGTGTCGTTTTTTTGTGCAGAAATAAAAGTTCTCGGAATGGGCTGAAAATTTAGTATGTTTTTTTGTGTACCAAAAGAGACCCCCAAAGCATTGGAGCTGGACCAGAAGAGCCACGAGGAGGAGTCAAGCCTGCCAGGCGCGACCACGCCCCCTGACCGAGCCTAGCAAGCTTGCCACAGTCTCGTGGCACCTCTTGATGTGAGATCGACACCAAAAATTCCTATAAATATAGAAACCTCCGAAAAGTAACCTAGATCGGGAGTTCCACTGCCGCAAACCTCCAAAGCCATGAAAACCCAATCGGGAGCCTGTTCCGGCACCCTATCGGAGGGGGAAACCATTACCCGAGGCCATCTTCATCATCCCGGCGCTCTCCATGACAAGGAGGGAGTAGTTCATCCTCAGGGATGAGGGTATGTACTGGTAGCTATGTGTTTGATCTCTCTCTCTCTCTCGTGTTCATGAGATGGCACGATCTTGATGTACCGCGAGCTTTATTGATATAGATGAATCATATGGAGTTTTCACCTCTCTATCTTCTTGTGATGAATTGAGTTTTCCCTTGAAGTTTTCTTATCGGATTGAGTCTTTAATGATTTGAGAACACTTGATGTATGTCTTGCGATGGGATATCCGTGGTGACAATGGGATGTTCTATTGATCCACATGATGTATGTTTTGGTGATCAACTCGTGGGTTCCATGACTTTGGGAATCTATGCATAGGGGTTGGCACATGTTTTCGTCTTGAATCTCCGGTAGAGACTTTGGGGCACTCTTTGAAGTTCTTTGTGTTGGATTGAACATGATGAATCTGAAATTATGTGATGCATATTGTATAATCAAGCCCATGGGTACTTGTGGTGACATTGGAGTATCTAGGTGACATTAGGGTTTTGGTTGATGTGTATCCTAAGGTGTTATCTTAGTACGAACTCTAAGGCTGTCTGTGGCACTTATAGGGATAGCTCATAAGATTGATCAGAAAAGATAACTTTGAGGTGGTTTCGTACCCTACAATAATTTCTTCGTTAGTTCTCCACTATTTGTGACTTTGGAGTGAACTCTTTGTCGCACAAGAGACTCACATATGATTCAACTATGTCAATATTATTGAGAGAAATTGCACTAGTGAAAGTATGGACCCTAGGCCTTGTTTCCAAGAATTTATACAACGTTTTTCTTGCTGTTTACTATTTGTTACCTTGCTGTTATATAGTTTTAGATTACAAAAACCTATATCTACCACCCATAACTAGTGCACCTATACAATTTACCATTGTATTGGGTGTGTTGGGGACACAAAAGACTCTTTGTTATTTGGTTGCAGGGTTGTTTGACAGAGACCTTCTTTATCCTACACCTCCCACGGATTGATAAACCTTAGGTCATCCACTTGAGGTAAAATTGCCATTGTCCTACAAAACTCTGCGCTTGGAGGCCCAACACGAGTCTACAAGAAGAAGGTTGTTTAGTAGACATCAAGCTCTTTTCTGGCGCCATTACTGGGGAGGTGAGTGCTTGAAGGTATATCTTTAAATCTTGCAATTGAATCTTTTAGTTTCTTGTTTTTCACTAGTTTGGTTTTATAAAAAAAACTACAAAAAATGGGAATTGAGGTTGCTTCATATGCTTCATCTTTTTAATGTCTTTCGTGAAAATGATGGAAAGGAAAATTGTGCTCAAGTGTTAGAAGAAGAAGTTATTAAAATGTTTGGCACTAAATCTTTGAATGATGATCATGCTTAATGTTGCCAGTATGAATTCTTTTAATATCCATGATGCTAATAATATGCAAAGCCACAAGTTTGGGGATGCTACGTTTGATGAAGATGATATTTTTAGTCCCCCAAGTTTTGATGAGAAAATTTATTATGATTATGGCATGCATCCTATATATGATGATTATGATGATGACATGTATGCTATAAGAATGATATTAACCATGAAACTTGTCATCATGATTTTAATATTCAAAGTGGTTATGTCAATCAAGTATCTCATGATAGTTATTTTGTTGAGTTTGCCCCCACTATTATGAATGAAAAGAAAATTGCTTATGTGGAGAGTGATAAATTTTCTATGCTTGTAGATGATGAAAATAATGCTTTATGTGCTGGTTATATTGTGAAATTACTTCATGATGCTACTGAAAATTATTATGAGGGAGGAACATATGCTTATAGGAATTGCAATAATATAAAGCTTCCTCTCTATGTGTTTAAGGTTTTGAAGTTATGCTTGTTTTGCCCTCATATGCTAGATGATTCTTGTTCCCATAAATTTTTTTCTCACAAAATACCTACGAATAGGAAGTGGTTTATACTTAAATGTGCTTGTCATGAGATTCATGATGCTCTTTTGCATGTTTCAAATACTATTCTTATATGAGCATCATTGAAATCATCATGCCTAGCTAAAAGGAATTAAAGAAAAGCGCTTGTTAGGAGACAACCCAACACTTTTACTTTCTGTTTTTGAGTGTTCACATGATTAAGCTACTGTAGTAATCATGTTTTGTGTCTTTTATTTCAATAAAGTGCCAAGTAAGCCTTTGGGATAGTGTGGATACTTGCTTGTTTGATTCTGTACAAAAACAGAAAGTTTTGCGTCCAGTATATGAATTATCTTATTTTAATGGAGCGTAAAACAATTCTGAAATTTTTAAAAAACATTTTTATGCAAATTCCTTGAGTTTTCCTAATATTTCAGAATTTTTAGAGTCAGATAAGTATGGGGATCATTCATATCTTTACATATTGTTCTGTTTTTGACAGATTCTGTTTTGCATGCATAGTTTGCTTGTTTCAAGTGTGCCTATAGCTTATATTGAGTAATATAAATTTTGTTAATGATATAATACGGTAGGTATCATTTTTGAACAATTATGAATCTTGTCTTGATAGTACCTAAGTGAATGATCTATCTTTATTACACTAACCCTTCTCACAAAGTTTCGTTAAGTTTTGTGTGATTGAAGTTTTCAAGTTTTGGGTGAGACACCGATATGAGGAGAATAAGGAGTGACAAGAAACTATGATTGGGGATGACCAAGGCACCCCCAAGGTAATATTCAAGGAAGACTCAAGCGTCTAAGCTTGGGGATGCCCCGGAAGGCATCCCCTCTTTCGTCTTCAACACTATCGGTATATCCTACTTGGAGCTATATTTTTATTCGTCACGTAATATGAGTTTTGCTTGGAGCATCATTTTATTTTGTTTTTCTCTGTTAGGTGTTATTTATAATCTTGTTTTTCAATAAAAAGTTCCAAGAATTGGCTTTAGGATGCTTGAATTGCATGTTTGATGTGTGTTGTGTAAAAACAGAAAGTTCTGCTGTACTGTTCGAATTTTCATATTTTACTGGAACGTGAAAAGTTTCTGAAATGTTTACAAAGTATTGTCATATAAATTTTATAGCATTTCCTAAATTTTCATAATTTTTTGATTTACATAAGTACACTGGTTTAATAAATTGATACAGACTGTTTTGTTTGTACAGATTGATGTCATAGTTTTGTTATCTACTTATCCTATAGTTTCCATAGCCTATATTCATAAATATAAATTGTGGAAATGATAGTATACAGTACCTAATATTCGAAAATTATTTTGCAACTTGTCTTGTTAGTACATAAATAGTTGATTTATTATTATGTGTACTAACCTATCTCACGTGTTCTTTTCGAGTTTTGTGTGGATGAAGTTTTTGAGAATAGGTGAAACCATGATATGAGAGGATTGAACGAGATACAAAAGCTCAATATTAGGGATCCCCAAGGCACCCCAAGTAAATATTTCAAGAAGTCTCAAGCATCTAATATTGAGGATGCTACACATCCCACCTCTCTTCATCAACAATTATCGGTTAGCCTATGTTGAGCCTAAATTTTTATTCATTCACATGATGTGTGCTATTGTTGGAGTGCTATTTTTGTTTTGCTTGTTGTTTAAATAAAATACTCAGATATGAAAATCTTTATTGAGATATAGATAGAAAGTCCTCACATAGCTACTTAATTATTTGACTACTCATTGATCTTCACTTATATGTTTTGGAGTAGTTTTGTCATTTGCTCTAGTGCTTCACCTATATCTTTGTAGAGCACGGCGGTGGTTTCATTTTACAGAAATTGATGAACTCTCATGCTTCACTTATATTATTTTGAGAGTCTCTAAACAGCATGGTAATTTTCTTAGGTTATGAATAGTCCTAATATAATGGGCATCCAAGATGGATATAATAAAAACTTTCATATAAAGTGCATTGAATACTATGAGAAGTTTGATTCCTTGTGTAAAGTTTTGAGATATAAAGATGGTAATATTAAGAGTCATGTTAGGATGTAATTGTGAATTGGTAAAAATACTCGTGTAAAGGTTTGTATTCCCGTAGCATGCACGCATGGTGAACCATTATGTAACGAAGTCGGAGCATGATTTGTTTATTGATTGTCATCCTTTGTGTGAGGGTCGGGAGCGTGCGATGGTTAACTCCCACCAACCTCTCACCTAGGAGCATGCGTCTAATACTTTGCTTAAATAACTAATAGACTTTTGCAATAAGTATGTGAGTTCTTTATGACTAATGTGAGTCCATGGATTATACGCACTCTCACCCTTCCACTTTTGCTAGCCTCTCTAGTACCGCGCAACTTTCACCGGTGCATTAAACCCACCATATATCCTTCCTCAAAACAGCCACCATACCTACCTATTATGGAATTTCCATAACCATTCTTAGATATATTTCCATGCAACTTCCACCGTTCCGTTCATTATAACACGCACCATCATTTTCATATTGCTTTTGCATGATCATAAGATAGCTAGCATGATGTTTTCATGGTTTGTCCGTTTTTTGATATCATTGGCATGCTAGATCATTGCACATCCCGATACACCACCAAAGGCATTCATATAGATTCATATTTTTTTAAGTATCGAGTTGTAATTCTTGAGTTGTAAGTAAATAAAAGTGTGATAATCATCATTATTAGAGCATTGTCCCATGTGAGGAAAGTATGATGGAAGCTATGATTCCCTCTCAAGTTGGGAAGAGTCTCCGGACTTTACAAAAAATAAAAGAGGCCAGAGAAGACCAAATAAAAAAAGGATGCCAAAGATGCCCATCAAAAAAAGGAAAAACATGAATGAAAAAAATAGGGAAAAAATGAGAGAAAAGAGAGAAGGGGCAATGCTACTATCCTTTACCACACTTGTGCTTCAGAGTAGCACCATGTTTTTCATATAGAGAGTCTCCTATATTGTCACTTTCATATATTGGTGGGAATTTTTAATTATAGAACTTGGCTTGTATATTCCAATGATGGGCTTCCTCAAATTTCCCTAGGTCTTTGTGAGCAAGCAAGTTTGATGCACACCCACTTAGTTTCCTTTTGAGCTTTCATACAATTCTAGCTCTAGTGCATCCGTTGCATGGAAATCCCTACTCACTCACATTAATATCTATTAATGGGCATCTCCATAGCCCGTTGATACACCTAGTTGATGTAAGACTATCTTCTCCTTTTCTTCACAACCTCCACCATATTCTATTCCACCTATAGTGTTATATCCATGGCTCACGCTCATGTATTGCGTGAGAGTTGAAAAGGTTTGAGAACATAAAAGGTGTGAAACATTTGCTTGACTTGTCACCAGGGTTGTGCATGATATAAATACTTTGTGTGGGGAAGATGGAGCATAGCCAGACCATATGATTTTGTACGGATAACTTTCTTTTGCCATGTTATTTTGCAGAGACACAATTGCTTTGTTAGTATGCTTGAAATATTAATGTTTTTATGTCAACATTAAGCTTTTGTTTTGAGTCTTATGAATATGAACATTCTTGCCACAAAAAAGAAGATTGCAGTGATAAATATGTTAGGTAGCATTCACACTTATAAATTATTTCTTTTATAATTTACCTACTTGAGGACGAGCAGGAATTAAGCTTGGGGATGCTGATATGTCTCCAACATATCTATAATTTATGAAGTATTCATGCCATTTTTAGAATAATCTATATGATTTTGGTATGATTTTATTAGGACTAACCCGGACTGATGCTGTTTTCAGCAGAACTACCATGGTGTCGTTTTTTGTGCAGAAATAAAAGTTCTCAGAATGGGCTGAAAATTTAGTATGATTTTTTGTGGACCAAAAGAGACCCCCGAAGCATTGGAGCTGGGCCAGAAGAGCCACGAGGAGGCGGCAAGCCTGCCTAGCGCGGCCACCCCCTGGTCGTGCCTAGTAGGCTTGCCACTGCCTCATGGCACGCCTTGACGTGAGATCGACGCTAAAAATTACTATAAATATAGAAACCTCTGAAAATAAACCTATATCGAGAGTTTTGCCGCCGCAAGCCTCCAGAGCCATGAAAAACCATTCGGGAGCCCGTTCCGGCACCCTGCCAGAGGGGGAAACCATCACCGGAGGCCATCTTCATCATCCCGACGCACTCCATGACGAGGAGGGAGTAGTTCACCCTCAGGAATGAGGGCATGTACAAGTAGCTTTGTGTTTGATCTCTCTCTCTATCTCTTGTGTTCTTGAAATGGCACGATCTTGATGTACCGTGAGCTTTATTGATATAGATGAATCTTATGGAGTTTTCCCCTCTCTATCTTCTTGTGATGAATTGAGTTTTCCCTTGAAGTTTTCTTATCGAATTGAGTCTTTAAGGATTTGAGAACACTTGATGTGTGTATTGCAATGTGATATCCATGGTGACAATGGGATGTTCTATTGATCCACTTGATGTATGTTTTGGTGATCAACTTGCGGGTTCCGTGACTTTGGGAATCTATGCATAGGGGTTGGCACATGTTTTTGTCTTGAATCTCCAGTAGAAACTTTGGGGCACTCTTTGAAGTTCTTTGTGTTGGATTGAACATGATGAATCTAAAATTATGTGATGCATATCGTATAATCAAGCCCATGGGTACTTGTGGTGACATTGGAGTATCTAGGTGACATTAGGGTTTTGGTTGATGTGTATCTTAAAGTGTTATTTTAGTACGAACTCTAGGGTTGTCCGTGAAACTTATAGGGATAGCTCATAAGATTTATCAGAAAAGATAACTTTGAGGTGGTTTAGTATCCTACAATAATTTCTTTGTTAGTTCTCCGCTATTTGTTACTTTGGAGTGAACTCTTTGTCGCACGAGAGGGACTTACATATGATTCAACTATGTCAATATTGTTGAGAGAAATTGCACTAGTGAAAGCATGGACCCTAGGCCTTGTTTCCAAGCATTTATACAACATTTTGCTTGCTGTTTACTATTTGTTACCTTGCTTTTTTTATATTTTCAGATTACAAAATCCTACATCTACCATCCATATTACACTTGTATCACCATCTCCTCGCCGAACTGGTGCACCTATACAATTTACAATTGTATTGGGCGTGTTGGGGACACAAGAGACTCTTTGTTATTTGGTTGCAGGGTTGTTTGAGAGAGACCATCTTCATCCTACACCTCCCACGGATTGATAAACCTTAGGTCATCCACTTGAGGGAAAATTTCCACTTTCCTACAAAACTCTGCGCTTGGAGGCCCAACACGAGTCGACAAGAAGAAGGTTGCATAGTAGAAATCACCACTCAACAGACACCCTCGAAGATACCTGTAGAGCATCTTTATAGTCACCCAGTTACGTTGTGACGTTTGATACACACAAGGTATTCCTCCGGTGTCAGTGAGTTGCATGATCTCATGGTCATAGGAACATATACTTGACATGCATAAAACTATAGCAATAAACCGACATGATCATATGCTACATTCATAATTTGGGTCTTGTCCATCACATCATTCTCCTAATGATGTGATCCTGTTATCAAATGACATCTCATGTCTATGGCTAGGAAACCTTGACCATCTTTGATTAACGAGCTAGTCTACTAGAGGCATACTAGGACAAAGTGTTGTCTATGTATCCACACATGCATTTGAGTTTCCAATCAATACAATTATAGCATGGATAATAAGTGATTATCATGTACAAGGAAATATAATAATAACCACTTTATTATTGCCTCTAGGGCATGTTTCCAACAATACCCCAGTTGGCTTTAGTCCCCATAAGGAGATTACATCTACTCACAAGAACAAGCTCTGGCCATACTCTTTGAAGAGGATCTTGTTGGAAATATGCCCTAGAGGCAATAATAAATTAGTTATTATCATATTTCCTTGTTCATGATAATCGTTTATTATCCATGCTATAATTTGATTGATCGGAGACTTAGATGCATGTGTGGATACATAGACAAAACCATGTCCCTAGTATGCCTCTAATAGACTAGCTCGTTGATCAAAGATGGTTAAGGTTTCCTAGCCATTGACATGAGATGTCATTTGATAACGGGATCACATCATTAGGAGAATGATGGGATGGACAAGACCCAAACTACAAACGTATCATATGATCGTGTCAGTTTAATGCTTCTGTTTTCTGCATGTCAAGTATCTGTTCCTATGACCATGAGATCATGCAACTCACTGACACCGGAGGAGTGCCTTGTGTGTATCAAATGTCGCAACGTAACTGGGTGACTATAAAGGTATTCTACAGGTATCTCTGAGGGTGTCTGTTGGGTTGGCATGGATCAAGACTGGGATTTGTTACTCCATGTGACGGAGAGGTATCTCATGGCCCACTCGGTAATACAACATCACAACAAGCCTTGCAAGCAATGTGACTAAGTGTTAGTCATGGGATCTTGTATTACAGAACGAGTAAAGAGACTTGTCGGTAACGAGGTTGAACTAGGTATGGAGATACCGACGATCGAATCTCGGGCAAGTAAACATACCGAAGAACAAAGGGAACATCATACGGGATTAACTAAATCCTTGACATAGAGGTTCGACCGATAAAGATCTTCGTAGAATATGTAGGAACCAATATGGGCATCCAGGTCCCGCTATTGGTTATTGACCGTAGAGGTGTCTCGGTCATGTCTACATAGTTCTCGAACCCGCAGGGTCTGCACACTTAAGGTTCGGTGATGTTTCGGTAGTATAGAGTTATGTATGGTGGTGACCGAAGGTTGTTCGGAGTCCCGGATGAGATCCCGGACATCACGAGGAGCTCCAGAATGGTCTGGAGGTAAAGATTGATATATAGGAAGTCCCATTTTGGTCGCCGGAAAAGTTTCGGGCTAATCGGTAATGTACCGGGAGTGCCAGTAGTGTACGGGGAGACCACCGGGAGGGGTATTTCTAAGCAAGAGGCTTCATGGGATGTAGGAGAGTAAATACCAGCCTTTTGTGGGATGGTGGAAGTCCCACACAAGGCCCATGCGGCTGGGAGAAAAAGCCCAAAGGGAAAAAGGTGGAAAAAGGCCAAAAAAGCAGGAATCCTAGTCCTACTAGGATTGGAGGAGGAGTCCTCCTCTCCTCCCCACTTCGGCTGACCCAAGGGCTGGATTATTGGCAGCCAAGCCTCCTCCTCCTCTCCTCCTATATATACTAGAGGATTTTAGGGTTTTGGCACATAATTTTCAGCCACGTGGTCCCCATTCCTCCAGTGCATAGTTTCTCCTCTAGATTGGATTTCTGTAGTGCTTAGGCGAAGCCATGCCAGAATAGCTCCCCCACCATCGCCGGAGCGCCATCACGCTGCTGGAGAACTCTTCTACGTCTCCACTCCCTCTTGCTGGATCAAGACGACGGAGATCGTCATTAAGCCATACGTGTGTTGAACGCGGAGGTGTCGTCCGTTCGGCGCTAGATCGGAAGGACTATGATCAAGATGTTGAGACGGATCGTGATGAGTTCGCGGTACGGATCATGATGAGTTCACGGGACGGATCGTGATTGGATCGCGGGACGGACCATGATGAGATCGCGGGACGCTCGGCGATTTGGATCGCGAAGACGTCCGACTACACCAACCGCATTTCTTAACGCTTCCCGCTTAGCGATCTACAAGGGTATGTAGATCCACTTTCCCTCTCATAGATGCTCATCACCATGGATAGGTCTTGCGTGAACGTAGGAATTTTTTTGTTTCCCATGCGACGTTCCCCAACAGATCTCCCCCGCTACTAGCAAGCCCACCTATGTGCTTGAGTCGTTCCTTGATATCATGCATCGCATCTTCAGGCATACCCTCTTTCCTCGAGTGAGTAACTTGGATCAGGTTCACTCCAACCTTGTGGATATGCTCATTTTCTGTCAGAACATGAGGTCTGTTTCTGAGTTTGATCCCCTGGATGTTTCCCATGTGATGTGGTCGGAGATCCTCTCTGCCATCTCCAAGCGCAAGTGCCCTATCTATGGTCCTTATCTGATGCACCTTATTGAGAGGACTTGGGAGAATACCTTTCCTACACCATTCTTTGAGGCCGGTGATGTTGTGCCACATGAGGTTGTGCAGCTACGTCAGAAGGACAAGTGGTCAACTGATGCTGCTCCTGAAGTGGATCTTCCCAAGGATGAGTTTCATGAGGATTACGAGGATGATGATGCTGAGTTTGTGGTTGGGGGGCATGGATGCTTCGAGTTCTATGGCCCCTCAGGTTGAGCCATCTTGGGCTAAGAAGCTCTTAGAGAAGACGAAGAGGTTGTTCTGTTTACAGGCAAAGGGTCAATATAGGGCTCATGTTGCCGAGAAGGAGGCTCGGAGGCGGCACAAGGCTCTTGGAAGACACGTGGGCTTGGAGGTTCCCAGTGGTTCTGAGGATTCTATTACAGATGAGGGTGTTTGGGTTTCTAGGCACTATAAGTGGGAGTCTGCTACTGTTATGCCTGGCTCCTCTGCTCCTCCTGGCTCCGTCTCCTACTCTCTAGAGTCTGCCAAGTACTGAAGCCAGATCCATGTGTTGCTACCACTTGAGTTGTCTTAGTCCTCCCTGTCATTTTGGAGTATTGCTGCCAAAGGGGGTGAGAGTGTAGGGATTTGCTTTTCCTCGTGAACTCTTCTATCGTTTTCCTTGGTTTGTTTTATGGTTATGAGACTTGCTTGCTTTACTTGTGAAACCTCGTCATATGGTGTGAGACATATGGTATCATATTACTATCGTTTGCTATGTTTTGTGAGCTATGCTTATTGTGTTATATCTAATTCTCACATATCATCACTTGCAAGTTATTTCCATCTCCTATCCTTGGTATGCAAGTGGCTTAGTCCATAAAATATAGGGGGAGTGTTGACCCTTGTGTGTGCTCTTTGCATTCCAAAAGCATATTCGAATAGGGAACACATCAAGGGGGAGCCTTGTCTATATATTATAGATTGTGGGGTCTTGCTTATCTTTCATCACTTATTTTTAGCAAATCCAACGTTGTCATCAATCCACCAAAAATGGGGAGATTGTAAAAGAATATTCTTACCCCAGTAGTTTTGGTGATTGATGACAATGTTGTTGCGGACTAATCATGTGCGTTAAGTCTTTCAGATAATTCTTCATCTAGCACAAGACGATTCAAGCCCCTCAGTGGATAAAGTAAAGACGGTTTCTTTCCTGCGTTTCTTTCTCGGTGGAGTTGAGTCGTAGGAGAACCGTACTATCAAGAGGGGGTCCATAGTGGAATGGTGTGGATGGAATCATCACGTACACGGTCTTATGCACCCGCTCTTTTCCTCACACCAATGGTTCCACCTTCCATCCTAATTCTATGCCAGAATGTTAGCCAGCGGTAGTACCGCTCGCGGGCGGTAGTACCGCCCTGTACTACCGTTTAAGCCTCTGTTCCCTTATTGGGGCAGTTATGCCGAGCGGTAGTCATGCGGTAGTAGCGAGCAGTAGTACCGCTCGTGGGTGCTAATACCGCCCAGTACTACCGGCTAACGTTCTGTTGCCCAGAACCCCCTTAGCCTCCTGAGCAGCAGTAGGGCAAGGTACCACCAGTGGTAGTACCGCTCCGACGGTTCTATCCTTCATGTGCACTTGCTCTGTGTGGCTGCCTCAGCCTCCTCAGCGGTAGTACCGCTCCCCTGAGCGGTAGTACCGCTTTTCTGTGGGCTGAGT
Organism: Hordeum marinum; assembly: GCA_022496015.1. Classification (NCBI taxonomy): domain Eukaryota; kingdom Viridiplantae; phylum Streptophyta; class Magnoliopsida; order Poales; family Poaceae; genus Hordeum; species Hordeum marinum. Next base: position 380,873,515 of record CM039677.1, on the reverse strand, counting down.
GGGGGGATAACAGTTGAATTTGTCCCTCCACTATATAAAGGTGTCTTCTTCACCAAGAAGATTACCTCTTCCATTTCTATGCTCCAGTGTTGCTCCAAGCTTCATTTTTGCCTGATCTCTCTCCCTAGCCAACAAAACTTGTTAATACTCTAGGGTTTGGGTGAGAGGGCCTTGATCTACACTTCCACCAAGAGAAATTTGATTCCCCCCACAAATCCCTTATGGATCTTGTTACTCTTGGGAGTTTGAGCACCCTAGACGGTTGAGGTCACCTTGAAGCCACAATCCATTCTGGTGAAGCTTCGTGGTGTTGTTGGGAGCCTCCAATTAAGTTGTTGAGATTGCCCAACCTTGATTGTAAAGGTCCGGTCGCCGCCTTCAAGTGCACCACTAATGGAATCACGACACCTTGCATTGTGTGATGGCGTCACGAGAATACGGTGGCCCTGGTGGCTTCTTGGGGAGCATTGTGCCTCCACATCGCTCCAACGGAGACGTACTTACCTTCAATGGGAAGGAACTCCGGTAACACATCCTCGTCTCCAACGGTTCCTCTTGTGGTTATTTCTTACCTTTACTTTGAGCAAGTTCATATCTTGTTGTTGTTGTTGCTAGCATCATATAGGTTGCTCGCGTAGTTGCATATCTAGTCAACCTATTTGTTTCTAAACCTAAGTTGTAAAGAAAAGCATAAAAATTGCTAGTTGCCTATTCATCCCCCCTCTACCCAACCAAATCGATTCGTTCACCCGTCACCACCTCTAGGGGGCAACACCGCCAATGAAGAAGCCGTCGGCCTACCCCGGCCCAGATGGGGCCCAAAGGGGCCCAGATCTAGGCTGAGTGGGCGTTGTTGCCCCGCCACCAACAGTCACGCCACCGCATAGTAGAACACCCACGACGGCGCCAGGTCACCCCACCGTGGCCCCAGACCTTCGCCGCCTGAGCACCCCCCCCAGCGTTGCTCCGCCCCGTGCAGGAGCCTCATTGGGAGGGGAATTGCATCGGGTTGCCCCCACCGGGGCCGCCCCGGGCCGAGCCCGAAGATGCACGCTGGCGATAGCGGGGGAGTGAGGGTGAGGAAGGTGGCTGGAGGAGCAAGTCGCCGACGGGGGACGAGCCAGTCATGAAACTACGGGGTGGGGAAACACTATACACAAATACCATAAGGCTTGTGTATGCATTCTTCTCTCCCTCTCCCAACCCGAGGGAAAATCGAAAAAGCTGAAATAACTAGAAAAAAACTCATTTAAAACCCATAAACGGGTATAATTTTTTAAAAGAAATCAAAAGGAAGTGCTCAACACGTGACTCACCACTTGGTGTGTTCCAAAGACACCAAAAGTGACCCATGTGGTCCCCGCAAGGGGTAACCTCCAGTTTGTTTCTCTCGTGTTAAACTGTTAGGCTAGGCTTTTCGCTCATTGGGCTTCCCTCGCCAACAGATTTTGCATTGCTTTTTTATTGTTGGTTCATAAATTAAAACCTGCTAGTTTCTTCAAATATTCAAAATAATTATGGAATCATAAAATGTTCATGAATTATTTAAGAAGTGTTTGTGGATTTGAAAAAAAAAATGCAAACTTGAAAAAATATTCAGGATTTTTTTCTTGAATTTTAAAAAAGTTTCTGGATTTGAAAATTGTCGAGAAATCTAAAAATGATAATGGATTTGAAAATATGCTCACGAAATTTCACCTAAACAAAAAACCAAAAATCAGAAAAATAAGAAAATGAATAGAGCAAAAACCTGGTAAATAAAATAAAAAATGAACAGGAAAACCCTGGCCACAAGCTTATAGAAGCTTCACAGACCGTTTGGTGCTTCTACTAATGCGATAAGCTAGATGGCACGAGTTATTAGTAACTAACGTGGTGAAGGGTGTGCGCCTTCTATGTTAAGGCTATTTGGCGCCTTGAGCATCAAATAGGATTTTTCGCTACGGTAACATATACTTCCTCCGTCCCAAAATAAGTGCCTCAACTTTGTACTAACTCTAATATAAAGTTATACTAAGCTTACGACACTTATTTTGAGACGAGAGGGAGTACTATCTTAGATCAAAGCTCTAACATGGATCACAACTAGCACATGTCATTAAATGTTTTTCAATATTTCAGAAAATATTAATATTTAACATAATTTAAGAATATTCAAATATTTTTAAATAATTATGATATTTACATTGTAAATAATGGTAATTTTTTATGTATCCCGCTATAACTGTTCGTATTCTTAAAATAAGATGTCATCTATGTATAGAATAATGTTATTTCACACAAAATTTTCTTGTATTTGCCAAGAAAAGGAAAAAAAAGGTGAAACAAACATAACAGGAATAAGTACAAGCCAAAAAAGTTAAAAATGATATAAAATTAAGAAACGCCAAAAGGATGAAAAGAAAAAAAACAACTTAAAAGGGAAACAAAAAAATATGATTGGCCACGTAATGAGTGCTTCAGCCATGTGTACTATAGGAAAATAAGAAACCGCTATAGGCCCTAAAAACGTCAATATAACATTCTTAAAAATGAAATATTGTATTACCTTACCTTTGTCATCATAATATGCATATATTGGGATAATGCCTCTAAATGGAGGTGAGATGGCAGCCTAGCTCAGCTAAACTCCAATATTTTTGTGGAACATTGATCTCGGCTAAAGTAGTGTTGAGATGCTTATTGGGAGGGAGAGAGAGAAAAAATGAAGAAGAGCCTCCCCACCCTTGTTTCCGGTGCAGCTAGCATCCCAAGGGTGACAGAGAAGACAAACAAAGTTAACCTATGAGTGAAGAATACTGAAAGATGATTACGTGCAGATTTGGTGGCTTTAGATCAATATGTCTTGCTCAAGCATTATTGGATGTGCACCAAATTTGGTGGTTTTGTTTCTTAACTCAAATACTTCAATTTGGTTGGGGCATATAGTTGGTTTGAGTACGAACCTCATTATATATTTGATATCAAATTTTTAAAAATCGGATGCCTTGACCTACATCAGGTCTCGATCAAACACAAGGCAATTAATCGCTCCAGCATGGCAAATTTTTCTGCCAATGTTCACACTACATGACAACTTTCAATTTAGAACCTGTCAAATCTTACACAACAACAACAACAACAAAGCCTTTAGTCCCAAACAAGTTGGATAGGCTAGAGATGAAACCCATAAGATCTCGCAACCAACTCATGGTTCTGGCACATGTATAGCAAGCTTCCACGCACCCCTATCCATGGCTAGTTCTTTGGTGATGCTCCAGTCCTTCAGATATCTCTTTACGGACTCTTCCCATGTCAAGTTCGGTCTACCCCGGCCTCTTTTGAAATTATCAGCATGCTTAAGCCGTCCGCTGTGCACTGGGGCTTCTGGAGGCCTATGCTGAATATGCCCAAACCATCTCAGACGATGTTGGACAAGCTTCTCTTCAATTGGCGCTACCCCAACTCTATCTCGTATATCATCATTCTGGATGCGGTCCTTCCTTGTGTGGCCACACATCCATCTCAACATGCGCATCTCCGCCACACCTAACTGTTGCACATGTCGCCTTTTAGTCGGCCAACATTCAGCGCCATACAACATTGCGGGTCGAACTGCCGTCCTATAGAACTTGCCTTTTAGCTTTTGTGGCACCCTCTTGTCACAAACAATGCCAGAAGCTTGGCGCCACTTCATCCATCTGGCTTTAATTCGATGGTTCACATCTTCATCGATATCCGCATCCTTCTGCAACATTGACCCCAAATATCGAAAGGTGTCCTTCTGAGGCACCACTTGCCCATCAAGGCTAACATCCTCCTCCTCCTCGTTCCTAGTAGTACTGAAAGCGCACCTCATGTACTCGGTTTTAGTCCTACTAAGTCTAAAACATTTCGATTCCAAGGTTTGCCTCCATAACTCCAACTTCCCGTTGACCCCCGTCCGGCTCTCATCGACTAGCGCCACATCGTCCGCAAAGAGCATACACCATGGGATATCTCCTTGTATATCCCTTGTGACCTCATCCATCACCAAGGCAAAAAGATAAGGGCTCAAAGCTGACCCTTGATGCAGTCATATCTTAATTGGGAAGTCGTTAGTGTCGCCATCACTTGTTCGAACACTTGTCCCAACATTATCGTACATGTCCTTGATCAGGGTAATGTACTTTGTTGGGACTTTGTGTTTCTCCAAGGCCCACCACATAACATTCTGCGGTATCTTATCATAGGCCTTCTCCAAGTCAATGAACACCATATGGAAGTCCTTCTTTTGCTCCCTATATCTCTCCATAAGTTGTCGTACCAAGAAAATGGCTTCCATGGTCGATCTCCCACGCATGAAACCAAACTGATTTTTGGTCACGCTTGTCATTCTTCTTACACAGTGCTCAATGACTCTCTCCCATAGCTTCATTGTATGGCTCATTAGCTTAATTCCACGGTAATTAGTACAACTCTGAACATTCCCCTTGTTCTTGAAGATTGGTACTAATATACCCCATCTCCATTCTTCTGGCATCTTGTTTTCTCGAAAAATGAGGTTGAAAAGTTTGGTTAGCCATACTATTGCTATGTCCCTGAGGCCTCTCCACACCTCAATGGGGATACAATCGGAGCGCATCGCCTTGCCTCCTTTCATCCTCTTTAAAGCCTCCTTGACCTCCGACTCCTGGATTCGCCTCACAAAACGCCTGCTAGTATCATCAAAGGAGTCATCCAGATCAATGGTAGAGCTCGCACTCTCCCCATTGAACAACTTGTCAAAGTACTCCTGCCATCCATGCTTAATATCCTCGTTCTTCACCAGAAGTTGATCCGCTCCGTCCTTGATGCACTTGATTTGGTCAACATCCCTCATCTTCCTCTCTTGGCTCTTGGCCATCTTATAGATGTCCCTTTCGCCTTCCTTCATGTCTAACCTTTGGTAGAGATCCTCATACGCCCGACCCCTTGTTTCACTCACAGCTCGTTTTGCGGACTTCTTTCCCATCTAGTACTTCTCTATGTTGTCTGCACTCCTATCCAGATATAGGCGTCTGAAACAATCTTTCTTCTCCTTGATTGCCTTCTGGACAACATCATTCCACCACCACGTATCTTTAGCTTCCCTTCTACTTCCCCTGGACACTCCAAACTGCTCTGAGGCCACCTTACGAATGCAAGTCGCCATCTTCATCCACATGTTGTCTGCATCACCTCCTTCCTCCCAAGGGCCCTCCTTAATGACCCTCTCCCTGAACGCCTGAGCTACCTCCCCCTTGAGCTTCCACCACTTCGTTCTAGCGACTTTGGCCCGCTTGTCCCGCTGGACACGAATCCGAAAGCGGAGGTCAGCAACCACAAGCTTATGCTGAGGGACAACACTCTCTCCAAGTATCACCTTACAGTCCAGACATGCACGTCTGTCTTCTCTTCTCAAGAGGATGAAATCAATCTGGTTAGAGTGCTTCCCACTACTGTAAGTCACTAGATGTGATTCTCTCTTCTTAAAGAGGGTGTTAGCTATGATCATGTCGTAGGCTAACGCAAAGCTTAAGACATCTTCTCCTTCTTGATTCCTGATGCCATAGCCAAATCCCCCATGCACCCCTTCAAAACATGTGTTAGATGTGCCCACGTGGTCATTGAGGTCTTCTCCTATGAAGAGCCTCTCGCCAATCGGTACACTCCTAACCAAGTCCTCCAGACCTTCCCAGAACTCCCTCTTGGTGTTCTCATTGTGGCCTACTTGTGGGGCATATGCATTGATAACGTTGAGGACTAAGTCCCCAACTACGAGCTTGACCAGGATAATCCGGTCCCCACATCTCTTGACGTCTACCACTCCATCCTTGAGGCTCTTGCCGATGAAAATGCCTACTCCATTTCTGTTTGCAACCGTCCCCGTGTACCACAGCTTGAAGCCGGTATCCTCTGTTGGGAGACGTAGTAGTAAATCAAAAAATTCCTACGACCACCAAGATCTATCTATGGAGAAACCAACAATGAGTGGGGAGAGTGCATCTTCATACCTTTGAAGATCGCAAAGCGCAAGCGTTACTAGAACGCGGTTGGTGGAGTCGTACTCGCAGCGATTCAAATTATGGTGGAATCCGATCTAAGCGCCGAACAACGATGCCTCCGCGTTCAACACACGCGCAGTCCGGTGACGTCTCCTACGCCTTGATCCAGCAAGGAGGAAGGAGAGGTTGAGGGAGAGCTCCGGTAGCATGACGGCGTGGTGACGGTGGAGCTGCATGGTACTCCGACAGAGCTTCGCTAAGCACTACGGAGGACGAGGAGAGGAGGAGTAGGACTGCATCATGGGAGAGAGAGATGCGTGTTTCCGACTGCCCTAAGGGCTCCACTATATATAGGAGGAGGAGGAGGGAGGGCTGCGCCCTAGGGTTCCCACCCTAGGGGCCGGCGGCAGCCCCAGATCCCATCTGGTGTGGCGGCCAGGAGGGGAGAGGGGTGCGGCAGCCCTAGGGTGGGCCTTAGGGCCCATCTGCTCTAGGGTTTGCCCCCCTCCACCCTTGTGCTGCGCCTTGGGCCCTTGTGGGGGGCACACCAGCCCACCTAGGGGCTAGTTCCCTCCCACTTGCGGCCCATGCAGCCCTCTGTGCCAGTGGCCCCACTTGGTGGACCCCCGGAACCCTTCCAGTGGTCCCGGTATGTTACCGGTGATGCCCGAAACTCTTCTGGTGACCAAAACCTCACTTCCTATGTATGAATCTTTACCTCCGGACCATTCTGGAACTCCTCGTGATGTCCGGGATCTCATCCGGGACTCCGAACAAGCTTCGGTAACCACATACACTATTTCCCTATAACCCTAGCATCATCGAACCTTAAGTGTGTAGACCCTACGGGTTCGGGAGGCACGTAGACATGATCGAGACACCTCTCCGGTAAATAACCAACAGCGGGATATGGATACCCATGTTGTCTCCCACATGCTCCACGATGATCTCATCGGATGAACCACGATGTCGGGGATTCAATCAATCCCATATACAATTCCCTTTATCTACCGGTATGATACTTGCCTGAGATTCGATCGTCGGTATCCCTATACCTTGTTCAATCTCGTTACCGACAAGTCTATTTACTCGTTCTCTAACACATCATCCCGTGGCTAACTCCTTAGTCACATTGAGCTCATTATGATGATGTCTTACCGAGTGGGCCCAGAGATACCTCTCCGTCACACGGAGTGACAAATCCCAGTCTCGATTCGTGCCAACCCAACAGATACTTTCGGAGATGCCCATAGTGTACCTTTATAGTCACCTAGTTACGTTGTGACGTTTCGCACACCCAAAGTATTCCTATAGTATCCGGGAGTTGCACAATCTCATGGTCTAAGGAAACGATACTTGACATTGGAAAAACTTTAGCAGACGAACTACACGATCTTGTGCTATGCTTAGGATTGGGTCTTGTCCATCACATCATTCTCCTAATGATGTGATCCCATTATCAACGACATCCAATGTCCATGGCCATGAAACCGTGACCATCTATTGATCAACGAGCTAGCCAACTAGAGGCTCACTAGGGACATATTGTGGTCTATGTATTCACACATGCATTACGGTTTCTGGTTAATACAATTGTAGTATGAACAATAGACAATTATCATGAACAAGGAAATACAATAATAAATTTTTTATTATTGCCTCTAGGGCATATTTCCAACAGTCTCCCACTTGCACTAGAGTCAATAATCTAGTTACATTGTGATGAATCGAACACCCATAGAGTTCCGGTGTTGATCATGTTTCGCTCGTGAGAGAGGTTTAGTCAATGTATCTGCGACATTCAGATCGGTATATACTTTACAAATATCTATATCTCCTTCCTAAATGTAATCACGAATGGAGTTGAAGCGGCGTTTGATGTGTCTTGTCTTCTCATGAAACCTGGGCTCCTTGGCAAGGGCAATAGCTCCAGTGTTGTCATAGAATAGAGTCATCGGGCCCGACGCATTGGGAATCACTCCTAGGTTGGTGATGAACTCCTTCATCCAGACTCCTTCCTTTGCTACTTCCGAAGCAGCTATGTACTCTGCTTCACATGTAGATGCCGTCATAACGCTTTGCTTTCTGCTGCACCAGCTGACTGCCCCTCCGTTCAAAATATACACGTATCCGGTTTCTGACTTGGAGTCATCCGGATCTGTGTCAAAGCTAGCATCGACGTAACCCTTTACGACGAGCTCTTCGGCACCTCCATATACGAGAAACATGTCCTTGGTCCTTTTCAGGTACTTCGGGATATTTTTGACCGTTGTCCAGTGTTCCGCTCCGGGATCACTTTGATACCTCCCTACCAAACTTATGGCAAGGTTCACATCAGGTCCGGTACACAACATGGCATACATAATAAAGCCTATGGCTGAAGCATAGGGGATGACACTCATCTCTTCTCTATCCTTTGCCGTGGTCGGGCATTGAGTCGTACTCAATCTCACACCCTGCAACACAGGCAAGAACCCCTTCTTGGACTGATCTATATTGAACTTCTTCAATACTTTGTCAAGGTATGTGCTTTGTGAAAGACCTATGAGGCGTTTCGATCTATCTCTATAGATCTTGATGCCTAATATGTAAGCAGCTTCTCCAAGGTCCTTCATTGAAAAACTCTTATTCAAGTAGGCCTTTACGCTTTCCAAAAGTTCTATATCATTTCCCATCAACATTATGTCATCCACATATAATATGAGAAATGCTACAAAGCTCCCACTCACTTTCTTGTAAATACAGGGTTCTCCATAAACCTGTATAAGCCTAAGCGCTTTAATCACCTCATTAAAGTGAATGTTCCAACTCCGAGATGCTTGCACCAACCCATAGATGGACCGCTGGAGCCTGCATACCTTATTAGCATATTTAGGATCGACAAAACCTTCGGCTGCATCATATATAGTTCTTCCTTAAGGAAGCCATTAAGGAATGCCGTTTTGACGTCCATTTGCCAGATCTCATAATCATAAAATACGGAAATTGCTAACATGATTCGGACGGACTTCAGCATCGCTATGGGTGAGAAAGTCTCATCGTAGTCAACTCCTTGAACTTGTCGATAACCCTTAGCGACAAGCCGAGCCTTATAGACGGTCACATTACCATCCGCGTCAGTCTTCTTCTTAAAGATCCATTTATTTTCTATGGCTCGCTTATCATCAGGCAAGTCCACCAAAGTCCATACTTTGTTCTCATACATGGATCCTATCTCAGATTTCATGGCTTCAAGCCATTTGTTGGAATCCGGGCCCACCATCGCTTCTTCATAGTTCGAAGGTTCACCGTTGTCCAACAACATGATCTCTAGGACAGGGTTGTCGTACCACTCTGGCGCGGAACGTGTCCTAGTGGACCATCGAATAGCAACTTGATCTGAAATTTCATGATCATCATCATGAACTTCCTCTCCAGCCGGTGTAGGCTCCACAGAAACAGCTTCCCGTGCTGCGCTACTCTCCGGTTCGAGTGGAGGTACAATTACCTCATCAAGTTCTATTTTCCTCCCACTTACTTCTTTCGAGAGAAACTCTTTCTCTAGAAAGGATCCATTCTTGGCAAGAAAGACTTTCCCTTCGGATCTGAGGTAGAAGGTATACCCAATAGTTTCTTTGGGGTATCCTATGAAGACGCACTTTTCCGCTTTGGGTTCGAGCTTCTTTGGTTGAAGTTTCTTCACATAAGCATCGCATCCCCAAACTTTTAGAAACGACAGCTTAGGTTTCTTTACAAACCATAATTCATACGGTGTCGTCTCAACGGACTTTGACGGTGCCCTATTTAAAATTAATGCGGCAGTATCTAATGCATATCCCCAAAACGATAGCGGTAAGTCGGTAAGAGACATCATAGATCGCACCATATCCAATAGAGTGCGATTACGACGTTCAGACACACCATTTCGCTGAGGTGTGCCAGGCGGCATGAGTTGTGAAACAATTCCACATTTCCTTAGGTGTGTGCCGAACTCGTGACTTAAATATTCTCTGCCACGATCAGATCGTAGGCACTTTATTTTTCTGTCACGTTGATTCTCTACCTCACTCTAAAATTCCTTCAACTTTTCAAAGGTTTCAGACTTGTGTTTCATTAAGTAGACATACCCATATCTGCTTAAGTTATCGGTGAGGGTGAGAACATAACGGTAGCCATCGCGAGCCTCAACGCTCATTGGACCGCATACATCGGTATGTATTATCTCCAACAAGTCAGTTGCTCGCTCCATTGTTCCGGAGAATGGAGTCTTGGTCATCTTGCCTATGAGGCATGGTTCACACATGTCAAATGATTCAAAATCAAGAGACTCCAAAAGTCCATCAGTATGGAGTTTCTTCATGCGTTTGACACCAATATGACCAAGGCGGTAGTGCCACATGTAAGTGGGACTATCATTATCAACCTTACACTTTTTGTTACTCACACTATGGACATGTGTAACATCACGTTCGATATTCATCAAAAATAAACCATTGACCAGCGGGGCATGACCATAAAACATTTCTCTCATATAAATAGAACAACCATTATTCTTAGATTTAAATGAGTAGCCATCTCGCATCAAGCGAGATCTAGATACAATGTTCATGCTCAAAGCTAGTACTAAATAACAATTATTGAGGTTTAAAACTAATCCCGAAGGTGGATGCAAAGGTAGCGTGCCAACGGCGATCACATCGACCTCGGAACCATTCCCGGCGTGCATCGTCACCTCGTCCTTTGCCAGTCTTCGCTTATTCCGCAGCTCCTGCTTGGAGTTACAAATGTGAGAAACTGCACCGGTATCAAATACCCAGGAGCTACTACGAGCGCTGGTAAGGTACACATCAATAAAAATTATATCACATATACCTTTAACGTTGCCGGCCTTCTTATTCGCTAAGTACTTGGGGCAGTTCCGCTTCCAATGACCGGTACCCTTGCAATAAAAGCACTCAGTCTCAGGCTTGGGTCCATTGTTGTTCTTCTTCCTGTCAACTTGCTTGCCGGGCGCGGCAACTACTTTGCCGTCCTTCTTGAAGTTCTTCTTACCCTTGCCTTTCTTGAAACCAGTGGTCTTATTCACCATCAAAACTTGATGCTCCTTTTTGATCTCGACCTCCGCTGATTTCAGTATCGAGTACAACTCAGGAATGGACTTCTCCATACCCTGCATGTTGTAGTTCATCACAAAGCTCTTGTATCTAGGTGGAAGCGACTGGAGGATTCTGTCAATGACCGAGTCATCTAGGAGATTAACTCCCAGCTGAGTCAAGCGGTTGTGCAACCCAGACATCTTGAGTATGTGCTCACTGGCAGAACTATTTTCCTTCATCTTATAACTAAAGAACTTGTCGGAGACGTCATATCTCTTGACCCGGGCATGAGCTTGGAAAACTAGTTTCAGCACTTGGAACATCCCATATGCTCCGTGTTACTCAAAACGCTTTTGGATCCCCGGTTCTAAACTGTAAAGCATGCCGCACTGAACCAGTGAGTAATCATCACAGCGTGACTGCCAAGCGCTCGTAACGTCTTGGTCCGCTGGGAAAATGGATGGGTCACCTAGTGGTACATCAAGGACATACAATCTCTTGGAAGCTATGAGGATGATCCTCAAGCTACGGACCCAGTCCACATACTTGCTTCCATCGTCTTTCAACTTGGTTTTCTCTAGGAACGCGTTGAAGTTGAGGGTGACATTAGCGTTGGCCATTGGATCTACAATATAGATTGTAAAGACAATTTTAGACTAAGTTCATGATAATTAAGTTCACATAATCAAATTATTTAATGAACTCCCACTTAGATAGACATCTCTCTAGTCATCCAAGTGATACATGATCCATGTCAACTAGCCTGTGTCCGATCATCACGTGAGACGGACTAGTCATCCATGGTGAACATCTCCATGTTGATCGTATCTTCTATACGACTCATGTTCGACCTTTCGGTCTTTCGTGTTCCGAGGCCATGTCTGTACATGCCAGGCTCGTCAAGTCAACCTAAGTGTATCGCGTGTGTAAATCTGGCTTACACCCGTTGCATGTGAACGTTAGAACCTATCACACCCGATCATCACGTGGTGCTTCGGAACAACGATCCTTAGCAATGGTGCACAGTTAGGGTGAACACATTTCTTGAAATTTTAGTGAGAGATCATCTTATTTAGCTACCGTTGTTCTAAGCAAATAAGATGTAAACATGATAAACATCACATGCAATCAATATAGTGACACGATATGGCCAATATCATCTTGCTCCTTTGATCTCCATCTTCGGAGCACCATGATCATCACTGTCACCGGCACGACACCATGATCTCCATCATCATGATCTTCATCATCGTGTGTTCATGAAGTTGTCTCGCCAACTATTACTTCTACTACTATGTCTAACGTTTAGCAATAAAGTAAAGTAATTACATGGTGTTTATGATTGACACACAGGTCATACAATAAAATAAGACAACTCCTATGGCTCTTGTCGGTTGTCATACTCATCGACATGCAAGTCGTGAATCCTATTACAAGAACATGATCAATCTCATACATCACAATGCATCACATCACATCCTTTGGCCATATCATATCACAAGGCATATGCTGCAAAAACAAGTTAGACGTCCTCTAATTTGTAGTTGCAAGTTTTTACGTGGCTGCTATAGGTTTCTAGCAAGAACATTTCTTACCTACGCCAAAACCACAACGTGATATCCAATTGCTATTTACCCTTCATAAGGACCCTTTTCATCGAATCCGATCCGACTAAGGTGGGAGAGATAGACACCCGCTAGCCACCTTATGCAACAAGTGCATGTCAGGCGGTGGAACCGGTCTCACGTAAGCGTACGTGTAAAGTTTGTCCGGGCCGCTTCATCCCACAATACCGCCGAATCAATATAAGACTAGTAACGGCAAGAAAATTAACAAGATCGACACCCACAACAACTTGTATTCTACTCGTGCATAGATTCTACGCATAGACCTAGCTCATGATGCCACTGTTGGGAGACGTAGTAGTAAATCAAAAAAATTCTACAACCACCAAGATCTATCTATGGAGAAACCAGCAACGAGTGGGGAGAGTGCATCTTCATACCTTTGAAGATCGCAAAGTGGAAGCGTTACTAGAACGCGGTTGGTGAAGTCGTACTCGCAGCAATTCAGATCGCGATGGAATCCGATCTAAGCGCCGAGCAACGGCGCTTTCGCGTTCAACACACGTGCAGCCCGATGACGTCTCCTATGCCTTGATCCAGCAAGGAGGAAGGAGAGGTTGAGGGAGAGCTCCGGCAGCACGACGGCATGGTGACGGTGGAGTTGCGTGGTACTCCGACAGAGGTTTGCTAAGCACTACGGAGGACGAGGAGAGGAGGAGTAGGGCTGCGCCGTGGGAGAGAGAGATGCGTGTCTCCAGCTGCCCCAAGGGCTCCACTATATATACGAGGAGGAGTAGGGATGGTTGCGCCCTAGGGTTCTGTGATAGCCTGGCTTATTAGGGATGACAGACTACTCATATCAATAAGGAATTTCTTCTTTTTCGGGAGCCCATTCGAACAGAATTCGCAGGTTAAAAATTCGCAGGTTAAGCGTGCTTGGCTTGGAGTAGTTCTAGGATGGGTGACCGACCGGGAAGTTGGTCTCGAGTGCGCATGAGTGAGGAAAAAGTGTGCAGAAAAGACTAGTATTGATCTGTGAGGTCAGTCTAGATCCCGCCAGGAGTAATGACTATCGACGGGTGTGTTCAGGGCGTTGCAAGTTGGTATCAGAGCTAACCCTCACAGTTACACGGATGTTTGCCGACAGGTTATGTTGTTCACGAAGTTGGTGACCCGTCGTGGCACAAAGAATGACACATGTATCGGACTGGAAGCACAGACGTTTGTGCCAAGAGGAAACGTTCCTGTGACCCGACGAGGACGTTGGTTCCTCTGAGTGGTGGTGTATGTGATAGCCTGGCTTATTAGGGATGACATACTACTCATATCAATAAGGAATTCCTTCTTTTTCGGGAGCCCATTCGAACAAAACTCGCAGGTTAAGCGTGCTTGGCTTGGAGTAGTTCTAGGATGGGTGACCGACCAGGAAGTTGGTACCGAGTACGCATGAGTGAGGAAAAAGTGTGCAGAAAAGACTAGTATTGATCTGTGAGGCCAGTCTAGATCCCGCCAGGAGTAACGACTACCGACGGGTGTGTTCAGGGCGTTACAAGTTGGTATCAGAGCTGACCCTCACGGTTACACGGATGTTTGCCGACAGGTTATGTTGTTCACGAAGTTGGTGACCCGTCGTGGCATAAAGAATGACACATGTATCGGACTGGAAGCACAGACGTTTGTGCCAAGAGGGAACGTTCCTGTGACCCGACGAGGACGTTGGTTCCTCTGAGTGGTGGTGTATGTGATAGCCTGGCTTATTAGGGATGACAGACTACTCATATCAATAAGGAATTCCTTTTTTCCGGGAGCCCATTCGAACAAAACTCCCAGGTTAGGCGTGCTTGGCTTGGAGTAGTTCTAGGATGGGTGACCGACCGGGAAGTTGGTCTCGAGTGCGCATGAGTGAGGACAAAGTAGGGGGCGCACTAGCCCACCTAGGGGCTGGTTCCCTCCCACTTGCGGCCCATGTAGCCCTCTGGTGCCACCCCCGAAACCCTTCCGGTGGTCCCGGTACGTTACCGATGATGCCCGAAACTATTCCGGTGACCAAAACCTCATTTCCTATATATGAATCCTTACCTCCGGACCACCTAGGGGCTGGTTCCCTCCCACTTGCGGCCCATGCAGCCCTCTGGTGCCAGTGGCCCCACTTGATGGACCCCCGGAACCCTTCCGGTGGTCCCGATACGTTACCGGTGATGCCCGAAACTCTTCCGGTGACCAAAACCTCACTTCCTATATATCAATCTTTACCTTGGGACCATTCCGTAACTCCTCGTTCGGGAGGCACGTAGACATGACCGAGACACCTCTCCAGTCAATAACCAACAGCGAGATCTGGATACCCATGTTGGACCCCGCATGCTCCACGATGATCTCATTGGATGAACCACGATGTCGCTGATTCAAGCAATCCCATATACAATTCCCTTTGTCTACCAGTATGATACTTGCCCGAGATTCGATCGTCGGTATCCCTATACCTTGTTCAATCTCGTTACCGGCAAGTCTCTTTACTCGTTCCGTAACACATCATCCCGTGGCTAACTCCTTAGTCACATTGAGCTCATTATGATGATGTCTTACCGAGTGGGCCCAGAGATACCTCTCTGTCACACGGAGTGACAAATCCCAGTCTCGATTCGTGCCAACCCAACAGATACTTTCGGAGATACCCGTAGTGTACCTTTATAGCCACCCAGTTACGTTGTGACGTTTGGCACACCCAAAGTATTCCTACGGTATCCGGGAGTTGCACAATCTCATGGTCTAAGGAAACGATACTTGACATTGGAAAACCTTTAGCAGAAGAACTACATGATCTTGTGCTATGCTTAGGATTGGGTCTTGTCCATCACATCATTCTCCTAATGATGTGATCCCGTTATCAACGACATCCAATGTCCATGGCCATGAACCGTGACCATCTATTGATCAACGAGCTAGCCAACTAGAGGCTCACTAGGGACATACTATGGTCTATGTATTCACACATGCATTATGGTTTCTGGTTAATACAATTGTAGCATGAACAATAGACAATTATCATGAACAAGGAAATACAATAATAACCATTTTATTATTTCCTCTAGGGCATATTTCCAACACCCTCCACCTCCTTCTCCTTCTGTCCCCTCCATTTTGTCTCTTGGACGCAAAGGATACCAACGCCTCTCCTCATCGTTGTATCAACTACCTCCCGAAGCTTACCTGTCAGAGACCCTACGTTCCAGCTACCTAATCAAATCCTCCTAGGCTCGGCTAGCTTCCTTACCCTTTGCACTCGTCGAGTCAAATGCGAAGACCCTCGCTCATTTTCCACTACACCCGGGCGCCGATGTAGCGCGCAACTAAGGATGCGATGACCCGATCCTCGCTCACTTGCGACCGTATCCAGATCATGATACGGCGCGCCACCTGGAGGGTGATGGTCCGGCCCTTGCCCATTTTCCACCACACCCGGGTTCCGATGTGGTGCGTTGCTGAGAGGGTTACGCCCCAACGAAAATCTTTTGGGTTTCATCTCCATAAGAGTGGTTGGGTTTTCACGTTGGCTCGTCAAGCCTATCACAACCCTCCTCCTTTACCCGGGCTTGGGACCGGCTATGTTGAGACAACATAGGCGGAGTTAAATCTTACACAACAACATGGCAAAATTATCTATTTTCATATGGAAAATCAGGACGTTCGCTGACAAACGTTAAAAATTCAACATCAAAATTTTAACATTTTCCTTGAATATTGGGTTAGTGCAATAATAAATTTTATAGTAGTTTGCCATTTTGGGTTACTGAAATTTCAGTAAAGAGTTTTGGTCGATGAATGATTTTGGTAGGTAAATGGTGGCCGGTTGACTTCAACTGAAGTGTGGCTAGTCTATTGAGAACGCGTGAGTCTGCATGTCTACTGATTTTGGTAGTAAGTGATTTGAGAGCATCTGAGATATTGTAGAAGGAGACCAAATTGTGTTGACTCCGCTTTGATGTTGTTCTACCTCTTTGTGCCGGTTGTTGGTTCGCAATATAGAGTATGTTGTAAATCTCTAGAAATTCTAGAGAAGACTGTATACCCATCGTTCTCACCATGAAATTTGTTTATACCATTGGTCCACAATTGTTGTTTCCTACTTCTCACTTTAAGAAAAATTCCCTTGTAAATACTTGTGTCCCTTATGCATGTTATTTGTTATCTCGTTGCTTACTTGTTAGTTGATGAAGCTATCATCAAGGTGAGTGGGAGTTCGGACTTAGTACATGCTCACCCCGAATGAGGCATAAACCCTCTGGTGATCATGTCAATTTGCATGTTCCGTTCTTAATCAATCCTCTTTGTTGAAACAATTTAGTAAAACCGAAGACGAAATTCAGTTGTTACATGGGTTAAAAACTTATATGGGACATATGAGTTTTTTCCCATTAATCTTACCTAGGCATATGGACTAAAGGACATCAGTAACACGGAAATCTAATTCGATCCCAAGCTTAGATGCTCCCCATATGAATAGTAAATTCAAATAAAATACCAAAAAAATCTAGGTGCATGCAAATCTTCGCGTTGAGATGGCATCCAAGGACCTCGGACAAAAAAAATAGGAGATCAAATTTGTTGCCGCTTTGGACATTTCGGAGGCCTGATTTTGTTTTTGTAACGAGCTCCTAGGATGTTAGTTTAGAACAGAAATTTTCAAGCACCTAAAAGAGTCTCTAATTTTTTTATGTGTAATTTTTTTATTTTTCTTAATTTGTTTAATATTTTTTTTTGGATTTGTTGTTCACTCGAGTGCATATGCAACCAAGCTCCAAAACGCTGCTCTCAGCAGCAACAACCATACTAAAACCATACTGTGGAGAGGTCCGCATACACATCAGTCGATTTAGATATCTTTATGTCTATATAAGATGATGGTGTTTGCCACCTAATCTGGTCAATCATGATTCCCTTACCCTGCATGAGTCTCAACGCGGAGACAAAAGGCGACTATGTGCGTCGACACAACTTAAATTTCGGTAACCCATTATAAAAATAAAAAATGAACTAAATGATGTACTAATAAAATCCCCTAAAATGAGCTAATCTTTATTCCAAATTTTGTTGCCAATTTACCCATTTTCAATAAACTGTCAATCCACATAGCATCACAACACGAGGATTCCTACTCCTTTAGGCTATATAACCCATGTCTCTATAACGAAAGAGCGATGCTACAGCGACGGAGACTTACAAGCTTTTACAGGATGGATTTCAGCTGGCAAAACATGATTGGTTTAAGAGGAGTGAGGGGCCCCACCAACCTGAAAATCAGCGGGGAGCACGTTTAGTTTGTTAGGAAGGGGTCCGTAAAAGCATGTAAGTTTCTGTACGTCTAGCATTTTTGATAACGAAAATGCTAGACACATGGACGAACTACAGATATTTATGGAACCTTCCAACTAATCAAACATGCCCCCCCTCCTGATTTTCAGAGAGGTGGGGCCCAGCCTTGCCCTTTAATCCAATCACGATTTGTCACTTCAAATCTATCCCGTAACAAGCCCGTGAATGTCCGTTGATGTAGCATTGCTCTCTCTATAATTATTCATGTATTATCGACTGTTAATTATATGGCACAATCAAGAGAACAGGGCAACCATTTGGAAAATCCTGCCCACACAGTGTGCCACACTGTTAGGCAAATTTTGAACATGCACGCACCACTAGCCAAAGCTAGTGCGACCAAACCAGAGCCACCATCACTTGTCAAAGAAACAAAAACTCAGAGCCACTAGCATTAGTGCATTAATTTATCTCTAGTCCACTGAATACACTGGTTTATCTTTGGTAACGCATCTGAAGTTCTGAACCAAGCTCGCTGACAATGGGCTCGGATACCCAACTTACCATGTCAGTTGGGAAATGGAGGCCGTCGCCGTCCGGCGACCGTGGCCTCGCCACTCCCCTCACTGATCATTCTCCAAGAGTCAAAGTGCCACCCCACCGGTCACACTGACAAAAATCCTGTCGCGGGACACCACTAGAAGTTGAACCCAACCAAACCCTCTACACAAAACCTCACCGGCGACGGCGTAGGAAAAACAGCGCGCGCGAGACAATTTCCTCGTCCACTCTCCGTTGCTCAGCGGCGTCCTTGTACTAGGCGCGGCTAGGAAATGGCTGGCGGCCGATTGCACGCGCCGCGGCGCGCGGCGTTCGCGGCGCTGGTCACGCTCCTCTTCCTCGCCTGCGTCTTTTTCTTCTTGTCCGCGACCACCATCACCTCGGCCGCCCCTAACTCCCCGGCCTTGCGCCTGGCCGCCGTCCGCCGACACGGGGAGGACCACGCGGCCGTGCTCGCGGCGTACGCGGCCCACGCGCGCCGCCTCAGCTCCGACTCCGCGTCCCAGACGGAGTCCTTCCTGTCCACCTCATCGCGCCTCTCCGCGCTCTCCTCCCGCCTCTCCGCCTCCACCGTGGCGCTTCTGGAGAAGGAGGCCCGCGGGCACGTCAAGCGCGCGCGGGCCCTCGCCGCGGGCGCCAAGGAGGCGTTCGACACGCAGTCCAAGATCCTGAAGCTCTCCGACACCGTCTTCGCCGTCGGGCAGCAGCTCCTCCGCGCCCGCCGCGACGGCCAGCTCAACTCCCGCATCGCCGCGGTCTCCACGCCCAAGTCCCTCCACTGCCTCGCCATGCGGCTCATGGGGTCCATCCTTGCCAACGCGTCCGCCGTCCCCGACGTCGACCCCGCCATCTCACCACCGGAGCTCACCGACCCGTCGCTCTACCACTACGCCATCTTCTCCGACAACATCCTCGCGGTCTCCGTGGTGGTGGCCTCCGCCGCGCGCGCCGCGTCCGAGCCATCGCGCCACGTCTTCCACGTGGTCACCGTGCCCATGTACCTCCCGGCCTTCCGCGTCTGGTTCGCGCGCAGGCCGCCGCCGCTGGGCGCGCACGTGCAGCTCCTCGCCGCCTCCGACTTCCCCTTCCTCAACACCTCCTACTCGCCCGTGCTGAGGCAGATCGAGGCCGGAAACAGGGACGTGGCGCTGCGAGAGCTCGACTACATGCGGTTCTACCTCCCCGAGATGTTCCCGGCGCTGCAGAGGGTGGTGCTCCTGGAGGACGACGTGGTGGTGCAGAGGGACCTGGCCGAGCTGTGGCGCGTCGACCTGGGTGGGCAGGTGAACGGCGCGCTGGACACCTGCTTCGGCGGGTTCCGGCGGTACGGCAAGTACCTCAAATTCTCGGAGCCCGCCGTGCGGGAGCGGTTCAGCCCCAGCGCGTGCGCGTGGTCCTACGGCGTCAACGTGTTCGACCTCCAGGCGTGGCGCCGCGACCAGTGCACCGAGCAGTTCCACCAGCTGATGGACATGGTAAGTTAGCAGTGCTCGCCCCTGAAATGGATGGTTTTGATCTGTGGTTTGAGCTAGCTTGACGTGCTCTCCATTGTTTGTTTTGTGTCCATGGCAGAACGAGAACGGGACGTTGTGGGACGCGGCCTCCGTTCTGCCGGCCGGGCTGATGACGTTCTACGGCAACACGAGGCCGCTGGACAGGTCGTGGCACGTCATGGGTCTCGGCTACAACCCGCACGTCAGGCCCGAGGACATCCGGGGAGCGGCGGTGATACACTTCAACGGGAACTTGAAGCCATGGCTCGACGTCGCGTTCAACCAGTACAAGCATCTCTGGACAAAGTACGTCGACACCGAGATGGAGTTCCTCACGCTTTGCAACTTCGGGCTCTGAATTCTGAAGAGTCCAGACGTAGCTATGAACAGACTTTTGGTTTCACCCTTTTTTTTCTCGGTATATATAATAGGGGGTGAACGATTGTCCAAGTTGTTTGTGCCTGGCCGGTTGATTACTCACAACACTTATTGCATTACGAATGCCTACACACCATCCATCAGCAGTGTGTCAAGCAACCTTTCTTTATCATGAAGATTAATATGATGAAGTCATATGATCGAGTCGAGTGGAACTATCTTCATGACCGCCTCTCCAAACTTGGTTTTGCTCCAGCATGGATTTCTTCAGTTATGTGATGTGTCATCAATATTTGATATGCAGTCAAGGTGAATGGAAAGCTCACTGATCATGTTGTGCCGTCTAGAGGCATTCGACAAGGGGACTTAATTAGTCCATATTTGTTCCTTTGTTGCATTGAAGGTTTGTCAAGTGTGTTAATTCAGAAGCAGAATCGTGGCGAGCTACATGGTATAAAAAATGGCCTCTTGGCCCACCTATCTCATATCTCCTCTTTGTCGATGGCAACATCTTTTTTGCTAGAAGCGATACTCACAGTGTGGAGTCGTTGGAGTCTACTTTAAATATGTATTGTCAGGGGTCTAGACAATTAATTAATAAAGACAAATCAACATTGCTCTTTGGAAAGCGCTGCTCGGAGCATGTCAAACAAAGGGTTAAAGCATAACTGGGTATTGCCAATGAGGCCGTCAATGATTCCTATCTTGGTATGCCTACTGAAGTTGGCAACTCCCCAACCAACACATTCAAGTTCCTGATTGATCGGGCATGGGCTAACGTTTTTGGATGGCCTGGACGGCCTATTTCCCGAGCTGGCAACGAAGCCTTGCTAAAAGCGATCATCCAGGCGATCCCAGCATATATTATGAATTGCTTTCAACTTCCTAAAGCTATTTGTGAGAAGTTTCGTCAAATTATCTCCGATGAGTGGTGGGGTCGTGAAGATGGCAAGTGCAAGATGCACTGGTGTTCATGGGAGTGGCTAACTACACCCCCCATGTCGCTCGGAGAAATGGGTTTTCGAGACATGTCGTTATTCAACTTGGCAATGCTTTCCAAGCAAGGCTGG
Organism: Hordeum marinum; assembly: GCA_022496015.1. Taxonomy (NCBI): domain Eukaryota; kingdom Viridiplantae; phylum Streptophyta; class Magnoliopsida; order Poales; family Poaceae; genus Hordeum; species Hordeum marinum. Next base: position 380,852,076 of record CM039677.1, on the reverse strand, counting down.
AGGCTTCTCACAGATCCTTCATCACTTTGTACTCGTGTGCTTAAGGGACGATACTATGCCAATTCTGACTTATGGAATGCAGAGGCTCCGAGATCAACATCAGCTACGTGGAGAGCAATTTTGGCTGGTCGTGGTTTATTCAAAAAGGGAATCCGATGGGGTATAGGTAATGGCGAACAAGTTTGCATCCTCTCTAATCACTCAATCCCATCGACATCCTCACAATGTTTGCATCCTCTTTTGCCTATCCATGCAAATGCCAAGGTCAAGTGTCTAATTGATGAAGAGTTTGTTTCTTGGAATGAAGAGTCCGTCAGAGCTTTTTTCAGGAACGATGTTGCTGAAGACATTATGCGGATTCCTATTAGCACGTGGGGAGGTGAAGATTTTGCTAGCTGGTCATTTGGAAAATCTGGGGATTTTTTGGCCCGTTCGGCATACAACTGCTCTGGCTTCTAATCGGCCATAGCAAAGTTGGGCATGGTCTACCCTCAAACTTGACAGCGGAAGAAAAGAGCTGGAAGTCCATTTGGTCTGTCAAAGCCCAAACAAGATGAAGGTGCTGCTCTGGCGTTTCGCCCAAGATTACCTTCCCTCCGGGGCTCAACTACAACGACGTCATGTGCCGGACACCGAGTCTTGCTGCTTCTGCGGCCAGTTCGAAACAGTGGAGCACTCCATGCTTTTCTGCACGCGTGCAAGAGCAGTGTGGGGTGCAATAAAAAACTAGACCGAAATGGTGTTACGGCGATCAGAATTCGGAGACACCAAGATGTGGTTGTTTGATTTTCTATCAAGGTGTTCAGCTAGCGATGATAGTGTTCTGGCTGCTACTATGTGGCATTTGTGGGAAGCTCGAAATGATGCTCGTCACTCTCCTAAAGCGCCACCGATTCGCACTACAGTGGAGATGATCTGAGTGTATTGAGACTTGATCTTGAAGCATCTTTTCATCTCTGAACCTGTCAAGAGGCATGAGTCAACTTCATCCAACCCCCTTGGACTCCATCGTTGGCAGGTAAGGTCTTCATTCATTTGGATGTTGTTGTTTTTCTGACATGAACAAGTCTAGAGATGGTGTGGTTGCGTTAAACGATGATGGGTGATGTACTTCTACTGTTTCTGAACCACTTCATGGTGCTCTTGAGTCTAGTGATGAAGGATTTTCTAATGTTATCTTTGCTTTGGACTGCCTTTTGCTGGTGCAAAGGATGAATTCAAGATCTTGCACTCGCTCCAGCATTGGTACTGTTGTTGAAGACATCAAGTTTGCTTGTCGAAGCTTGGTTTCTGTGGTGTTCAAGCATGTTCCTCCGCAAGCTAATGTAGCGACTCATTTGTTAGCTAAATCGACCAAGAATTTGTCTAGCTTTGTTGTTTATCATTCTGCTCCGGATTGTATCCGGGAGACGCCGTGTAACTTTGTTAAGTGATCAATAAAGCTGGCATTTCTCTAAAAAAAGAAGTTTCGGCACTTCCAACCTCGAAAATGATAAACCTACGAAGGGCTAAATGACTGTTACGTAAACTTCCAACTAGTCTAAACAACCCCCTTGATTTTCAGGTGGGGTGGCCCTCACCCTCCCCTTTAATCCAATCAATCACTACCACGTACTGGAATTTCCATAGCCATTCCGACATATATTGACATGCAAATTCCATCATAATCATATACATGACTTGAGCACTCATTGTCATATAGCTTTGCATGATCATAAGTTATCTAACATGATATTTTCATGGCTTGTCCGTTTTCCGATATATTTGATACACTAGATCATTGCACATCCTGGTACACTGCTAAAGGCATTCATATAGAGTCATCCTATATAGTTTTTTATCGACTTCTAAGTAAATAAATGTGTGATGATCATCATTATTAGAGCATTGTCCCACTGAGGAAAGAATGATGGAGACTATGATCCCCCCGCAATTTGGGATGAGACTCCAAACGAAAAATAAAAAATGAGGGAGGCCAAATGATCCCGCCATAAAAAGGTGGAAGGAAAAAATGAATGGGGCGGAAAAAATCCCACCATGAAAAAAAATGAGAGAAAAAGAGAGAAGGGTCAATGTTACTATCCTTTTACCACACTTGTGCTTCAAAGTAGCACCATGTTCTTCATATAGAGAGTCATCTGAGTTGTCACTTTCATATATTGGTGGAATTTTTCATTATGGAACTTGGCTTGTATATTCTGATGATGTCCTTCCTCAAATGCTCGAGGTCTTCTTGAGCAAGCAAGTTGGATGCACACTCACTTAGTTTCATTTGAGATTTCATACATTTATAGCTCTTAGTGCATCTGTTGCATGGCAATCCCTACTGCTCGTATTGATATCGATTGATGGGCATCTCCATAGCCATTGATCCACTGAGTTGATACGAGCCTTTCTTCCTTTTTGACTTCTTCTATTGATCTCTACCACCATATTCTATTCCACTCATAGTGCTATGTCTATGGTTCACGCTTATGTATTGATTGTAGTTGAAAATGCTGAAGCATGTGAAAAAGTATGAACCAAATGCCTGGCTTGACACCGAGGTGATCATGATTTGTTCTTGTGTTAGGAAGAGAGAGTCATGACATGCTTACATGATTAAATGTGTAGGGATAACATTCTTTAGCATCGTTTATTTTGAAGGACATGATTGTTTGTTAGTAAACCCGAGTATGGATGTATTTTTTTTCAAATGATAGACTATTGTATTGAATCACTTGTATCTTAATATCCATGCCATGATTAGGCATTTGTTCAAGATTATGTTAGGTAGCATTCCACATCAAAAATTATTATTTTATCATTTGCCTACTCGAGGACGAGCAGGAATTAAGCTTGGGCATGCTGATACGCCTTCATCATATCTATAATTTTTGAATGTTTTGTGCCATTATTTGACAATTTTAATATACTTTTGGCAACATTTTATATGATTTTCTTGGACTAACATATTGATCAAGTGCCTAGTGTCAGTTCCTATTTGTTGCATGTTTTTTTGTTTCGCCCAAAATCCATATCAACCTAAGTCCAAACGTGATAAAAATAGATAGAGATTTATTTTGGAATATATGTGATTTTGGGGAAAAAAGAATCAACGCCACACGATGTCCGAAGGGCCCATAAACTTGGAAGGCACACCCTGGGCGGCAGGGCGCACCCCTTGAGCTTGTGGCCACCTTGCAGGTTGGTTGGAGGTTTCCTTTGCCCGCAAGGAAGCTAATATCCGGATAAAAATACCTGAAAATAAAGCCCAATCGGAGTTATGGTGTCGGTGTCAAAACCGGCGGATCTTGGGTACGGGGTCCCGAGCTATGGATCTTTGGATCAATGGGGAACATGGAACACATGGACAGTATTTACCCAGGTTCAGGCCCTCTCGAAGAGGTAAAACCCTACATCCTGCTTGATTATATTGATGTGTGTGACGATTACAGAGTCAATCTACCACGAGATCAGACGAACTAAACCCTAGATGAATAGGATGATGGTTCTTCCCTTCTACGAACTAAACCCTCTGGTTTATATAGACACCAGGAGTACCTGGGGTTACACATGGACGGTTGCCATCAAGGGATAAATGTGTCGATCCTGCTATCTTTACTTGGAGGACACACCAAGGCACTGAAGGTTTCCTTCCCGAATACGAAGTCGCCTCATAGATCGGCCTTCAAGCAATAGCCACACAGCAGCCTACTTGTCTGGACCATAAGAGATAGGCTGGCGGCCCGAGGACCCCTTAGTCCCGGACTCCCTCAGTAGCCCCTCGAACTAGCCTCCAATGCCAGGGTCCATTATCCCTTGCGGCTTCATGTGGCCAAACTCTCCGGCTTGCGGGACAAGTTCTTCTCCCCTTCTATGTTCGGCTGATACTAGTTCGGCCACTGATGACTTCCTGATTTTCGAAGCGTCACGGGGCCTACAATATTAACTTTCCTTCTTAATGTTAATGACATCTCTCGATCCTCATGTGTCAACGGGAGGTGAGCGGTCTAGTAGTCTTTTATAGAAATGCCCTTCGCGTGTCAGAGAAAAAAATGCCTATTACATAGGCCAAGCGTGCCATGAGCAACGCATCTTGTTCCCCAACCATTGAGAGACCAAAAATCGGGGAGCCTAGAGACATGGCAAGCGCCCCAGGCTCCTCCTCACGTCATCATTGAGGGAGTCTAGGATTAAGGGGTCCTCGGGCTGTCGGCCTATCTCTGCAGGTCGGACAGTGGGTCGCCTTGTGATTATCAATGAAGTTCCGGACACCATAACCAAGACGGATCTCTCAGGACGTGACATACACTCTAAGTACAAGAAGATGGGTTCGGCGTATTTCTTTCCTGGTGCAGCCGACATTGTGTAACCCTAGATACCCCCGATGACTATATAAACCAGAGGGTTTTAGTTCGTAGGCCAAGTTAAGCTCAATACTCTTAGTGTTTAGACCACACCATACGATCTCAAGGTAGATCAGCTTTGTACTCGATACCCCATATTCAATACAATCAAAGCAGGACGTAGGGTTTTACCTCCACTAAGAGGGCTCAAACCTAGGTAAACATCGTCTCCCTAGTCTCTTGTAACCCATCAATCCAAGATCCACAGTTCGGGACCCCCTACCCGAGATCTGTCGGTTTTGACACCAACATTGGTGCTTTCATTGAGAGTTCCGTTGCAAGATCACTAGAGGGTTGATGGATCGCCTAATCATCAACGATGAAGTCCATAATAGGGACACCTTTGTCCCCGGATAGATTTTCGTGTTTGGTAGCGTTGTGCTGCATGCTAGCCCGACCGGCCTTCTTGGCAAGATCATAAGTTTCGCCCCCGATCAAGAGATCGGGTCCAAGAACCTAGAGTTCTCCGCTGACTCCCGAGGCGACCTGCTTTTTACTAGGCTCGCGGTCTCATCTGACGAGCCCGAAAATCCCAAAGCTTTAACTTCGGGCCTCCTGCTCGGCCCCGCCCTTGGGCCCATCCCTACCCGGAGTCCGGTAAGCTCAGATCCGATTACAGGACCCAAGGACTCGCGGTCAGCCCTGGCCGAATATACTCTTCATACGGACGCTCGGGAGGTTAGCTTCGATGATGTCTGGCAGATTAATCCGGTCGACCTCTTGCTTTTGAACAAGGGGAAGGACAGGATCCAATCAATGAAAATCGTGGACGACCTGACCTTGACTCATGACGTGTCTTGAGACTGCATCGGTATTTCCCCAAAGAGGAAGGGATGATGCAGCTCAGCGATGGTAAGTATTTCCCTAGGTTATGAAACCAAGGTATCAATCCGTAGAGGAAGATCGCACACCCACGTAAATAACACATGCACACAAACAACAAATACTTGCAACCCGACGCGAAAGAGAGGTTGTCATGCTCTCTATGGTAATAAGATAGATCAGGTAATGATAGTTTTGCGCGCATAAACACAAAGTAAAATAAATAAACAAAAGGTGCAAATACTAGATCGGAAAGCAATATGTTGGAAAAGTAGACCCAGGCCCGTAGGTTTCACTAGTGGCTTCTCTCATGAGTGTAGCACACTGTGAGTGAACAAATTACTGTTAGGAAATTGATAGAAGATCAAATAATCATGACGATATCCAGGCAATCATCATTATGTAGGCATCAAGTCCAATATAAGTAGACCGAAATGATTTTGCATCTACTTCTATTACTCCACACATCGACCACTATCCAGCATGCATCTAGATTATTAAGTTCATGGGAAAATGGAGTAATGCAATAAGAACGGTGAAATGATGTAGACAAGATCTATTCATGTAGGAATAGACCCCATCTTGTTATCCTTAATGGCAACGATACATGTGTGTCCTGCTACCCTTTCTGTCAATGGGAAAGAACACCGCAAGATCGAACCCATCACAAAGCACCTCTTCTCATGGCAAGGAAAATCGATCTAGTTGGCCTAACTAAACCAAAGATTCGAAGAAGAAATACGAGGCTATAAGTAATCATGCAAATAAGAGATCAAAGAAGACTCAAATCATATTCCTAAATAGAAACTGATCATGAACTCAAAATTTATCGGATCCTAACAAACACACCGCAAAAGTCATTACATCAAATAGATCTCCAAGCAACCATTGTATTGAGAAACATAGAGAGAGAGGAAGCCATCTAGCTACTCCCTGCGGACCCATAGGTCTATGGTGGACTACTCACGCATCATCGGAGAGGCACCTATGAAGAAGATGAACCCCTCCACGATGGTGTTAGATTAGATCTCGAGATTCTGGAACTTGCGGTGGCTGGAATTGTGTTCGTCGACTCCCCTAGGGTTTTTGGATTTTCAGGGAATTTATAGGCTCGATAGTCGGTTGAGGGGGTGCCCGAGGTGCCCACCCTCCACCAGGTCGTGCTAGGGGCCTCTGGCACGCCCTGTTAGAGTGTGGCCACCCTGGGCCCCCTCTTCTGGTGTTGTTTGGCCCAACTGCTTTCTTCTGGTCCAGAAAAAATCCACAAAAATCCCCACAGCATTTGGGCTCCGTTTGGTACTGATTTCTGTGAGGTAAAAAATGAGCAAAAACATCAACTGGCACTTTGGCACTATGTCAATAGGTTAGTCCCAAAAACTAATATAAAGTTGCTATAAAATGATTGTAAAACATCCAAGATTGATAATATAACAACATGGAACAAGCAAAAATTATAGATACGTTGGAGACATATGAACCCATGCTCAGGAGGAGTTTTATGGCCCCAGCCACCACCCACTTGGTAGCCACTATCGAAGATTTAACCGATATGCTGGACTACGGCTATGAGGAGGCAGAAGACATGGAGGAATAGGCCGATCCAGCCATCCTTGCCACCACTGGACGGTGGACAACCACCTCCACCTATGATGTTTATATAGATGACACCCCTAATGATAAGGGCAACCACACCCCCAAGAAGAATGTCAACAAATCCAAAAAGGAGTCGTCCAGGCGTTGGAAACAACGCAAATGATCCAAGGCGGACAAGGACAGGGAATATAACGCATGCACCGGGGAAAATGACACCCCGGAGGACCTCGGCGACCTTGAAGCCCCTGAGAAACCATTGGACCTCGGCGACCCTAAGGCCCGAGGATCAACATGACTACGTCGGTAGTCCCCCAAAGAGGAAGGGATGATGCAGCACAGCGACGGTAAGTATTGCCCTCAGTTATGAAACCAGGGTATCAATCCATAGAGGAAGATCACACACCCACGCAAACAACACCTGCACATAAACAACAAATACTTGCAACCCAATGCGAAAGAGAGGTTGTCACGCTCTCTACGGTAATAAGATAGATTAGGTAATAATAGTTTTGGCAAATAGATCTCACAAGAACACAAAATAAAATAAGTAAACAAAAAGTGCATCAAGGTATTTTTGGGTTTTTGTATTAATAGATCTGAAAACAAAAGATGCAAATAGTAGGTCGAAAGCAATATGTTGGAAAAGTAGACCCGGGGGCCGTAGGTTTCACTAGTGGCTTCTTTCATGAGTATAGCGCACGGTGGGTGAACAAATTACTGTTGGGCAATTGATAGAAGATCAAATAATCATGACGATATCCAGGCAATGATCATTATATAGGCATCACGTCCAAGACAAGTAGACCAAAATGATTCTGCATCTACTTCTATTACTCCACACATCGACCACTATCCAACATGCATCTAGTGCATTAAGTTATGGGAAAATGGAGTAATGCAATAAGAACGGTGACATGATGTAGACAAGATCTATACATGTAGGAATAGAGCCCATCTTTTTATCCTTAATGGGAACGAGACATGTGTGTCCTTTTGCCCCTTCTTTCACTAGGAAAGAACACCGCAAGATCGAACCCATCACAAAGCACCTCTTCCCATGGCAAGAAAAATCGATCTAGTTGGCCTAACTAAACCAAAGATTCGAACAAGAAATACTAGGCTATAAGTAATCATGCAAACAAGAGATCAACGAAGACTCAAATCATATTCATGGATAGAAACTGATCATGAACTCAAAATTCATCGGATTCCAACAAACACACCACAAAAGTCATTACATCAAATAGATCTCCAAGAGACCATTGTATTGCAAAATATATATAGAGAGGAAGCCATCTAGCTACTGCCTAAAGACCCATAGGTCCATGGTGGAATACTCATGCATCATCGGAGAGGCACCTATGATGAAGATGAACCCCTCCGTGATGGTGTTAGATTGGATCTCGAGGTTCTGGAACTTGCGCTGACTGGAATTGTGTTTCGTCGACTCACCTAGGGTCTTTTGAATATTTGGGAATTTATAGGCTCGATAGTCAGTTGAGGGGGTCCCCGAGGTGTCCACCCTCTACCAGGCCGTGTCAGGGGCATGTGGCACGCCCTGGTGGAGGTGGCCACCCTGGGCCCCCTCTTCTGGTGATTTCTGGCCCATCTGCTTCCTTCGGGTCCATTAAAATTCCACAAAAATCCCCACAACATTTGGGCTCCGTTTGGTACTGATTTTCTGTGAAGTAAAAAACAAGCAAAAAAAAACAACTGGCACTTGGGCACTATGTCAGTAGGTTAGTCCCAAAAAATGATATAAAGTTCCTATAAAATTATTGTAAGAAAATCCAAGATTGGTAATATAACACCATGGAACAAGCAAACATTATAGATACGTTGCAGACGTATCAATGACCCCGAGGACCCCAACGATTCCGAGGACGACAACTACCTCCCCCTGTCAAGGAGGAGGACAGCTTCGAAGCCAAACACTTCACCGTCCCCAAAATCCCCTGGATGAGGAACGGGTTCAGCAGCAGCTCATAGCCACCGCCCGAAGCCTAAAGACAAAACAACAGCAGCTCAAAGCCGAACAAGATACCCTTAATGACAGATGGATGGAGGTCTTGGCGGGCGAAGAAGGGTATGACACTAAGCGACCAGATCAAAACAAAATTTACCCACGCCGACATCTGTTGTCGCAATTCGACGACGAGGCCTTTGAGCCCGTATCCCCCGGGCGCACCCAGTACGAGCAGCCGAACCACCCCCTCGGGGATGCGACAGGCAGTCTCGAGAGACCGAGCACAGACCTGTGTTTCCCCGTGGGAGAGGAAAGGATCATGTTCATCTTGAGGATCGCTATGACTTACGACAGGACTTGGATTATAGAGCAGGTCACACAAGATCCATCTACAGATCTAGAGAATACTCCCCCGCTAGACGGGATGGGTACCAACCATGGCTTGACCGCAACAACAGAGATCGAGATCAATACTGGGCCCAAACAAGGGCCAATCTTAGTCATGGCGTAGACTGGATTAGAAGCGCTGCACACCCACTCTGCTTCATTGACAAGGTTATGCAGCATTAGTTCCCCGAAGGGTTTAAACCCGTAAACATAGAAAGTTACAACGAGACAGCAAACCCGGCAGTGTCGATTGAAAACTTTCTTCTCCACATTCATATGGCCTGAGGAGATGATCTCCACGCCATCAAATACTTACCCCGAAAACTGAAAGGACCAGCTTGGCACTGGTTAAACAACCTCCTCGAAAACTCCATCCGGAGTTGGGGGAGCTCAAGGATGCCTTCCAATCTAACTTTTAGGGCACATATGTCCGGACCCCGGACTCCTCCGACTTGAGCAACGTCGTCCAAAAAGGCGATGAATTAGCTAGACAATTTTGTAATAGGTCCCTAACCAAGAAGAACCAGATAGTTGATTGTACGAATGCCGAGGCCATGACCTCTTTTAAACATAACATCCCGGAGTAATGGCTAGCTCGTCAGCTCGGCCAGGACAGGCCGAGAATAATGTCCACCCTTACCTCACTCATGACCCACTTTTGCACGGGCGAAGATAATTGGCTAGTCGTCGAAGCTACAACCCTGAAGACCCTGGAACCTCCGAAGTGCGGTATGGAAACGGGAAACGATGGCGCAACAAGAGCAAATGTCGACACAACAACAGTGATGCCGAGGACACGGCTGTAAGTGCCGGTTTCCGCAACTCAAAATCCGGAGAACAAAAGAAGCCCTCTAAAGGAAATAGAGATGACCCTTCCACACCGGAAAAATCATGGATAGGCCCTGCTATATCCAGAGCACCCAAGACAAGCCTGCCACCCACACCAACCGTAATTGTTGGGAATTCAAACAAGCCAATAAACTTGCAGCCGTGGAGAAGGACAAGGGTCCACACAACAAAGGAGGACAGAAACAATTCCCTCCTGAGGTCAAAACTGTGAACATGATATACGTTACACACATGCCCAAAAGGGAGAAGAAGCGCGCCCTTTGGGAGGTCTACGCTGTAGAGCCCATAGCCCCAAAATTTAATCCATGGTCGGCTTGCTCTATCACCTTTGACCGCTAAAAGCACATTTGCTCCCTTGGTGGTTTTGGTAATTAATAACAACATATGAGTCATTGAACTAATGATTCCACCAAGTATATTTCAGGACAAGTTCAATGATAGGGATCACAAAAACATTGTGGAGATTGTGGAACTACTCCAAGATGCAAGGAAATAGGTTGGCCAAGCTTCACGCAAGAGGACTCTACATTTTACATTTGTGAGAAATCACTTTGAGTCCATAGGAAAGCCAATACTATTAAAAGGGGGTAAAGTTTTGTTGGTGAACAAAATGCTCATACGTGCACAAGTGCTAGTCACCAAAAACATCCACAAGCTCTCCCACCAAAGTCTATCTAGCCAAACATACAAAATCGTTGCAACCAACATTCCTATCCTGGTGCCACCGATTCCAAACCCTAGACAGACTCCGCCAAATCCTAACACTTCGGTGCAGCCGACACTGCTTTTGGTGCCATCGAGTTGGGTTGCCAACTTTCTGTTACGCAAGTTCACACTTTTGGTCCGTTCGAGAATGTTGAATCGGCGTCACTGAGTTTGGCAATTCTGACTATTGGTCACCTTGTCGGTTTAACTGAGAATCCTATATCGGTCTCATTGAGATTCAAAAGTTGCCACTTTTTGGTTACTTCGGTACCACCGAGATTAACACATCGGTGTCACCAAGTTGGTCATTTTGTGTGTAACGGTTGGATTTTGGGGATGCCTATATATACCCCTTCACCACCACCCACTCGAAAGAGAAGCACTCAGAACTATTCCATACCTATCCTACTGAATTTTCTTAGAGAGAACCACCTCCCCTTGTGTTGAGGTCAAGATCTTCCACTCCAACCATATGGATCTTGATTTCTAGCCTCCCCAAGTTGCTTTCCACCAATCTCATCTCTTCTACCAAGCCAAATCTATGAGAGAGTGATTGTTTGTTGAGGAGTCTATCATCTTGAAGCACAAGAGCAAGGAGTTCATCGTCATTACCGAGCCTATTACCTTTTGGAGGGTGGTGCCTCCTAGATTGGTTAGGTGTCGCTTGGGATCCCCCTACTTCGTGTTGTGGAGTGAACCAAGATGTTTGTAAGGGAAAGGAGATCGCCTACTTCGTGAAGATCTACCCCGAGTAAGGCTAGTCATCCGTGGACGTAGGCCGTCATGGTATAGTCAAGGTTGCTTCTTCGTGGAACCCTCCGTGGGTAGAGCCCTTCGTGGACTCTCACGACTGTTACCCTCCGTGGGTTGAACAGTCCATGAACATGGATGTACGATAGCACCACCTATTGGAACCACGGGTAAAATCATCGTGTCTACAATTGCATTTGATCTTCCTACCCTATCCTTTTACTCATGCTTGTTGTTACTTTCCGCTTCTATACTCTTGGACTTGCATGTGCAGGGTGTACTTGATATGTTATGAATGCTAAAACTTGCCAAGAATTAAAATTGGGAAAAAGCATAGTTTTATTTGGTCAAGTAGTCTAATCACCCCCCCTCTAGACCTACTTTCGATCCTATAAGTGGTATCAGAGCTTTGGTCTCCATTGCATTGGTTTCACAACCTAGGAGAAGTATGGCATCTAGTAAGGGAAATTATCACCGTAGAGGTCCGTACTTTGATGGCACTAATTTTGCTAGTTGGAAGCATAGAATGAAAATGCATTTGCTTGGTCATAATCCTGTCGTTGGGCTGTTGTTCATATTGGCTTGCAAGGTGAATTCTTTGGTGATGGAAGACAACCGGATCATGAAGCGAACATGGAAGAATTGAAGATGTTGCAACTCAATGCTCAAGCATGTGACATTATCTTCAACTGCCTATGCCTCGAAGAATTCAACAAAATCAGCCATCTTGAACAGGCAAAAGATATTTGGGATACTTTGGTTGATATGCACGAAGGAACTGATTCCCTGAAAGAATCCAAGTTAGGTGTTCTTTAAGGTCAACTTGATAAGTTCAAGATGAATGATGGTGAAGGAGTCGCTGAAATGTACTCTAGGCTATCTCTCATCACCAATGAGATTGCCGGCTTAGGAAGCGAAGAAATGACTGACAAGTTCATCATCAAGAAGATACTTCGAGCTTTGGATGAGAGATATGACACCGTGTGCACATTGATCCAAATGGTGCCCAACTACAAAGATCTCAAACCAACAGAAGTGATTGGTAGAATTGTTGCTCATGAGATGACACTCAAAGACAAGGAAGAGCTCCACCACAAGTCTAGTAGTGCTTACAAAGCCACAAGTGATGCTCCCGCTACCTCAAGCGACAAACTTGTCACAAATGAAGAGATAAAACTTATGGTCAATAAATTCAACAAGTTCTACAAGAATAGAAGCAAAGATCGCAGCTGCAACTCAAGACATGAAGAGAAGCGTTCATCAAGTCATGACTGAAACTGCTACAATTGTGGGAAGCCCGAACACTACTCCAATGAGTGCATGGCTCCCTAGAAACAAAGACAAGAGTCACCAAGAAGACGAAGCTCAAGAGAAAATCACCTCAAAGAGATAGAAGGAGTAGAGATGATCGTTATGAACGAAGACCCTTAAGGAGAAGTAGGGACTCGGAGAAGAAGGACAAGCACACCAAGAGCTACTCAAGAAGGAAACATCAATACATGTTGGTGAATGGGTTTCCGGCTTTGACTAACAACCACTCTGAGAGAAGCTATCACTCCAACTCCGACTATAGTCAAGACGATGGTGTTGCCGGAATTGCACTAGTGACAACCAACTCCTATGATCTATTTGATTCACCAAATGAAGGGAGTGGAAGTTGCTTCATGGCTAAAGGCCCCAAGTTATCACACCCCGAATATCTTGATTTCGATAGTGATGAAGATGATTTGCTTTACAATGATGACTTGATATGTGATAAAACTAGTGATGTTGATTAGAATGAACTTGATATTTCTCATGAAGAACTAACTAAAGAACTCAACACTCTTAACTTATCCCATGAATCTACTCTTAAAGATCATAGAGATCTTGTAAGAACTCATGAGAAGCTACGCTTCGAGAAGCTCAATTTGGAACAAGAACATGAATTTATTACAGCTATCAATGACGATTTCCGAAAGAAGACTTCATCTTATCTTGCCAAATGACTACTCTTGTCTACATTTATTCCACAAGTCAAATCTAAGCAAACTAGTAAAAAAGGCAAGAAAGGTTCTTCATCTAGTAGCAACAATAAAAATGCTAAATCCAATGATGTTGCTCCTAGTAGTTCTATTGATTCCACTAATGATGACTCTTGTAGATACCGAAAGAATCGTGGTGTTGGCTACTTCAACGCTAATGGAGTTGAATGGGAAGAAGGTCAATACCCCAATCCCAAGTTTGTTCCTCAAAAGGAAAAGTATGAAAATACTCTTCCCAAGGGAACAAAGTTGCAAGATGACCTTCCACCACAAGACACCAAGCTCAAGGGTAAGAACAAGCTCCAAGAGGACTTTTACTCTTATGAAGATGAACCCCAAGATTTGGTGAAGTGGTTTCTCAAGGCTACTACAACCTCAACTTCTACAAGTGCTACTTCAAGACCAATGATCCCCATCAACTTTATGTGGGTTCCCAAGAAGAAGAACTAGAAAGTTATTGAGGGGTGACTTCGCCAATGAAATTCACTCACATTCATTATTGGCAAGATCTATTTGCAATCAACATCAACCCTATGCAATAGTTCAAGGAGTCACACATGCCCTCAAAGGTAAGCAAGGGATAAGGTATTCAACAAATCAATGGACATCATCACATATGGTTTGCACTCCATGTCCATATATATCCTTGTATTTGTCTCTTGTGTGTTGGGACTAATCCATGTAGGTGAGAAGAGTAAGGAAACAACAAGGATGCCCCCAACTCTTGGTGATCTTCATGAACTTTGAGCATCCATCACTACCTCACCAACATGAAGTCTTCATCGACAAAACCCAAGGTTAGTTTATCCCTCTTATGGGGGGATGTCACATCAAGGGGAAGATTTACTCTAAGACTTGAGTCAAAGCATATCTTAGTATGTGACAACATTAAATGCTTTATGTTAAAGTGGTAACCCCACTTGTGCTTATACGATGAGTATGACCTATGATCAAGTACTCTTACTTGGATCCTAAGTCAAAGTACTCATATATAGATGACTTAGTCATCGCCCAAGTGCTTGTTATATGGTAGAGTGTTTGTGCATGTTTGCCATGATTTCATTTGACATCTTATTGTGTGAGCATGTTGGTCTGCATTTATTTACTCATTCGAGGATATCCAATTGTTGCTATTTAGCTATATATGCTTTCTCACCTCATACTCTATTCTTGTTGCATCACAAAATTTGAACAAGTGCTTTTCGATCCCTCTATGTGTGGAGTACTCAGAGTTCCGTATTGATAAGGACTGACCATTAAAACCTCCCAAGTGCATCTTGGTGGAACCAACCAAAAAATTTCGGTCTCAGCGAATGCCTAGGGTTGATATGGTTTTCAATCTCGGTACCACCGATTCCATCTTCTCGGTTACACCGAGTTTCCCTGTCAACAGACAGTTGACAAACTCGGTGACACCGAAAAGTTTGAATTGGTGACACCAACAGTGGTGGGTATATAAGCTGTGAACCCCAACGCTTGAAATTTCACCCTCAAACCGTCGCGCCTCAGAACCCTAAGCTGCCGCCTTCGAGTCCCCTGGTCATCGCCCTTGTCTCCCTGTGCTCCTCCACCGCTGGGAATCGTCATCGCTGCCATAGCGGATCCGCGCCAAGCTAGGGTACGGATTCTACCTCCTTTGCGCTCCTCGTCCGATTCTTGCGCAATGGATTGAAGTTTATCTATAAGACTCTCTTTGCACACACTCCTATCCACTCAAAATTCCGATAGCCTAGCAAATATTAGATTTTCTAGGGTTTTGTCGTCCGCGAACAAATCAGTCTCACCGATTTGTCTTTCTGTGTTGCTGAGAATGGTATCGGTGGATCCGAGTACTTCTTTTCGGTCTCACCGAAAAGAGTGCCAAGGTTCTGTTAAGAGGGACAGTCAGTCTTAGTGGCACCAAAAATCTTGTTTCGGCTGTACATATTTTCATTTGATAGAATGAAAAAACTTTGAAAATCTATTGTTCAAACTTTCAAAAACCAGCCTCATTTTGTGATGACTCATGTACTTCTGCTCTTCTATACTCTATTCACAGGGTCGGTATGTCAGATGCTGAGGACAGTCAGAATATGCCAAAGCAAGGTTCTGACATGAGTTCAGGCACAAGCCTAGAGTCCAGTTCATTTTCAGATCCAGGTACCCCCATCTCCCATGGGTTGCCCAAGGTTGCCACCAGGACCAGGAAGAAGCTAAATTCTCATGAAGAAGATTCAGACTTTGTTCCTGAGGAGCTTCTTGCCGAGAAGCAAGAAAAGGATGCTAGAAAGTCTGCTACTGAAGCTACTTCTTCCAGTAGAGTTGTCAACAAGGTCTTTGCCAGCTCTGAAACTATCAAAGCACACAAGAGTGCTAGGGCCACAATGTCTGTTGACCCCCCAAGGAAGTCTATGCCTAAGAACGCAGGGGAGAAGAAAGCCAGGAAGAGGATTATTCATGTGATAGGCATGCCTACCTCCATGTATGAAGATCCAGAGGAGGCTACTGGTGCTGCTGCTAAGGAAGAGCAGGATGAGACAGCTGCAAAGGCTCCTCCCAAGAAGAAGGCCAAGAAGCTTATGGCTAAGGCAATGCCAAAGACTGGCACATCCAAGAGAACCAAGCCTACATCCAAGAAGGCTGCTGCACAAAAGTCCAAGAGGACTACCAGAGATATTCCAACGTCTAAAAAGAAGAAAGGAACTGCCTCTAGATTTGAAGATGATGATGACTTGACTACATTGATGAAGCTCAGACCACATCTTCCATTACATGATGTCAGCCACTTAGTTGATGAAGATATGAAGAAGAGGAAAGACTCGGGACTGAGAGCTTGGAGAGCTATAGATCCTTATACCCAGAGAAAGAAAACTGCTTTTGACTACAGGTTCCACACCAGAGAACAACATGACTTTTATGACACAGTGCTGCTAGACAAGAGCCCAGCTGTTAGTGATATGAGATATGTTGATTGGAAATTCATTAAGGAGAATGAGGACTACTTTCCAAGTGTCCAAGATAATTTCCACTGCATTGGTCTGGATGAGTTCATTGACAGAGAGCTTACTTCATGGAACGATGAGATGATCATGCAATTCTACTCCACTGCACATTTCTACGAAGATGGTAGAATTGTATGGATGACTAAAGGAGCAAGGTATGAATCCACTGTTGATGAGTGGGCTGCAGTTCTAGGAGTTCCAAAGGTTCAGGATGGTGATCTAGATGTATACACAGAATCCAAGGCGAGCCACAATGCCATTAAGGATATGTATACTCCTATCCCCGCAGACAAAGTGCAATCTCACAAGCTAGGATCCATCTACTATCTGCAAGCAGGCCTCCGTACCATGAACACTATTCTGGGGCATACCTTGATGCCCAAGTTAGGAGATGACAAGATGATCCGAGGCTACTCCATCAACATGTTGATCCACCTTGACGGACATACCAGGATTAGAGTCATGGATTTGATTGTTGAGACAATCAAGAGGGTTGCTGCTGATCAGAAGCGCTCTTGCTGCTATGCACCCTACATCCAAATGCTTATCAACTCTCAGTTGGAGAAGCACATATTTGCTCTAGACCGTCCACATATGCCCCTACAGCCATAAATCAAGGATAATGTTGTGGTGATGGACCCAGATCCTCCCACATCTGCTACATCATAGGCTGAGGCAGAAGCAGTTTGAGCCGCTAGTGCTCAAGTCCCCAGATCCATAAACGAGCAAATGGATCTTTTGATCTCAGCAATTCAGGGCATGCAGAAGGATATCAAGGGGATTCTGGACAACCAGAACAGTCTTGTGAGGATCTTTGAGACAAGGATCAAGACTCTTGGTGATAAGGTGGACAAGGTGACTAAGACAGTTATAGAGCTTCAGAAGGAAGTTGACTCCATGCACATCCCTCGGGTTTCTTCTACTTCTTCAGATGATGATGATGATGATGATGATGATGATGAGGATGGATCACCTCTCAGGCCGAGCACACAATTCACAACTCAGGCTAGATCAGCCACAGTGCCTGCACCAGATTGAGGCCCTCTTCATCAGCTCCTGCTACCATCAGCATAGCTCCTGCTACATCAGCTCCAGTTCCTCCAGTGACCAGTCCAGCTCCATCCATGACATCTGCATAGATCTTCACCGATGTTGTTCTCTTGACTCCTTCATCAACAACCGGTGGAGATTAGCCCAAGAACGCATAGATGTATGCCTTTGAACTTTTTGGTAACTTGTTGCCAAAGGGGGAGAAGTGTATATAGATCTTTAGGCTTCGAGTGAGAGAGCGTTTGGTGTTTTGTTGCTTGTTTTAAAAAACAATTGCTTTTGGTTGTTGTGACTCACTTTTGGTTGCTTGTGATACACGTTTGATGATGTTTGATCATACGCTTTAATTAATGTGTGATGCTACTATTTCCTATCATCTTAATGCTTATGTGATGATCATTCATCTTTGGTGATTGTGTTGTGCTATGATGCTCATTCTAATTACTCTCGCACACCTCCAAGTGGTATGTGACATGTAAGAAGTGAGCCATGTACCTAATCAATTGTGCATTCGCATTCAAACGCAAATTTAAAATAATGCACAAATTTAGGGGGGAGCTCTTGCTTATCACATACTTCTCAAAGTGATGATTATATTCACTGATTATATCTTTGTTGAAGCTTTGATCTATATGTTGTCATCAATTACCAAAAAGGGGGAGATTGAAAGCACATTTGCTCCCTTGGTGGTTTTGGTAATTAATAACAACATATGGGTCATTGAACTAATGTTTCCACCAAGTATATTTCAGAACAAGTTCAATGATAGGGATGGAAAAAGGATTGTGGAGATTGTGGAACTACCCCAAGATGCAAGGAAATAGGTTGGCCAAGCTTCAAGCAAGAGGACTCTACATTTTACATTTGTGAGAAATCACTTTGAGTCCATAGGAAAAGCCAATACTATTAAAAGGGGGGTAAAGTTTTGTTGGTGAACAAAACGCTCATACATGCAAAAGTGATAGGCACCAAAACATCCACAAGCTCTCCCACCAAAGTCTATCTATAGCCAAACATACAAAATTGGTGCAACCAACATTCCTATCCCGGTGCCACCGATTCCAAACCCTAGACAGACTCAGCCAAACCCTAACACTTCGGTGCAGCCGACACTGTTTTCGATGCCATCGAGTTGGGTTGCTAACTTTCTGTTATGCAAGTTCACACTTTCGGTCCGTCCGAGAATGTTGAATCTGCATCACCGAGTTTGGCAATCCTAACCGTTGGTCACCTTGTCGGTGCAACCGAGAATCCTATATCGGTCTCACCGAGATTCAAAAGTTGCCACCTTTTGGTCACTTCGGCACCATTGAGATTAACACATCGGTGTCACCGAGTTGGTCATTTTGTGTGTAACAGTTGGATTTTTGGGGATGCCTATATATACCCCTTCACCACCACCCACTCAAAAGAGAAGCACTCAGAACTATTCCATACCTATCCTACTCAGTTTTCTGAGAGAGAACCACTTACCCTTGTGTTGAGGTCAAGATCTTCCACTCCAACCATATGGATCTTGATTTCTAGCTTCCCCAAGTTGCTTTCCACCAATCCCATCTCGTCTACCAAGCCAAATCTGCGAGAGAGTGATTGTGTGTTGAGGAGTCTATCATCTTGAAGCACAAGAGCAAGGAGTTCATCGCCATTACCAAGCCTATTACCTTTTGGAGGGTGGTGCCTCCTAGATTTGTTAGGTGTCACTTGGGAGCCTCCTACTTCGTGTTGTGGAGTGAACCATGAAGTTTTTAAGGGCAAGGAGATCGCCTACTTCGTGAAGATCTACCCCGAGTAAGGCTAGTCCTCTATGGACGTAGGTCGGCATGGTATAGTCAAGGTTGCTTCTTCGTGGAACTATTCATGGGTAGAGCCCTCCGTGGACTCTCGCGACCGTTACCCTCTGTGGGTTGAGGACTCCATGAACATGTATGTACGATAGCACCACCTATCGGAACCACGGGAAAAATCACCGTGTCTACAATTGCGTTTGATCTTCCTACCCTATCCTTTTACTCATGCTTGTTGTTACTTTTTGCTGCTATACTCTTAGACTTGCATGTGTAGGGTGTACTTGATATGTTATGAATATTAAAACTTGCCAAGAATTAAAATTGGGAAAAAGCATAGTTTTATTTGGTCAAGTAGTCCAATCACCCCCCCTCTAGACCTACTTTCGATCCTACAACTGTAGGGATCATCCGGCCAGTATCCGTCACGGAGGCTCGGCAGCCCTTGTCTTAGATCCCATTATTGACAGATATCACCTCACTAGAGTCCTCATGTACGGAGGAAGTAGCCTTAACCTGATTTATTCAGACACGGTGGAAAAGATGGGCATTGATTCGTCAAGGATCAAACCCAGCACCACTACCTTTAAAGGAGTAATCCCACGCATCCAAGCCCGCTGATGAATCACACGTATAGGGGATCTTCGTAGTCCTTTCGATAAGTAAGAGTGCTGAACCCAACAAGGAGCAGAAGGAAATGACAAGCAGTTCTCGGTGAGGTATTCTTTGGAAGCATTGAAATTATCGATAATAGATAGTTTTGTGATAAGATAATTTGTAACGAGTAACAAGTAACAAGTGTAGCAAAGGTGCAACAAGGTAGCCCAATCCTTCTTGTAGCAAAGGACAGGCATGGAAAAACTCTTATATAAAGTAAAGTGCTCTCGAGGACAAATGGGAATTTCCGCCAAGCTAGTTTTCATCATGCTCATTTGATTCACGTTCATTACTTTGATAATTTGATATGTGGGTGGACCAGTGCTTGGGTGCTACCCTTACTTGGACAAACCTCCCACTTATGATTAACCTCTCTCGCAAGCATCTGCAACTACGAAATACGAATTAAGATAGATCTAACCATAGCATGAAACACATGGATCCAAATCAGCCCCTTTTGAAGCAACGCATAAACTAGGGTTTAAGCTTCTGTTACTATAGCAACCCATCATCTACTTATTACTTCCCAATGCCTTCCCATAGGCCCAAATAATGGTGAATTGTTATGTAGTCTATGTTCACATAGCACCACTAGAGGATATACAACATACATCTCATCAAAATATCGAGCAAATACCAAATTCACATGATTACTTATAACAAGACTTATCCCATGTCCTCAGGAACAAACATAACTACTCACAAAACATGTTCATGTTCATAATCAGAGGAGTATCAATTATCAGAAAGGATCTGAACATATGATCTTCCACCAAGTAAACCAACTAGCATCAACTACAAGGAGTAATCAACACTACTAGCAACCCACAAGTACCAATCTGAGGTTTGAGACAAAGATCAGATACAAGAGATGAACTAGAGTTTGGAGAGGAGACGGTGTTGGTGAAGATGTTGATGGAGATTGACTCTCTCGATGAGAGGATCATTGGTGATGATGATGGCTTTGATTTCCCCTCTGGGAGGGAAGTTTCCCTGACAGAACAACTCCACCGAAGCTCTAGATTGGTTCCGCCCAAGTTCCGGCTCGAGACGGCGGTGCTTCGTCCCGAAAGCTCTCTTTTGATTTTTTTTCTCCATGTCAAAACCCTTCATATAGGAGAAGATGGGCGTCGGGGACATGCCAGGTGGGTCACAAGCCATCTACGCGCGGCCAGGGGGTGGCAGTGCCTGGCAGGCTTGTCACCTCTTGGTGGCCTCCCTCTGGTATTTGTTTCGGCCAATATTTTTTATATATTCCAAAACAATTCTTCGTAACTTTTCAGGACTTTTGGAGTTGTGTAGAATAGGTCTCTCAGATTTACTCCTTTCCCAGTCCAAAATTCCAACTGCCGACTGACACGTCTCCAACGTATCTACAATTTTTTGTGATGTCATGCTATTATATTATATGTTTTGGATGTTTTATATGCATTAATATGCTAGTTTATATTATTTTTGGAACTAACCTATTAACCTAGAGCCTAGTGCCAGTTTTTGTTTTTTCTTGTTTTTAAGTTTTGCAGATATGGAATATTAAACAGAGTCCAAACGGAATAAAATCTTCAGAATGATATTTTTTGGAAGGAAACAAATCAACCAGGCTTGGAGTGCACGCCAGGGCACCTGCCAGGAGATCACAAGCCTTGTAGGCGAGGCCACCCCTGGCCGCGCCTGGTAGGCTTACCGTCTCCTGGCAGGTCTCCTAACCCTATTCTTCGTCCTATAAATACCCAAATATTCCCCAACACCAGAATGAGCCACTTTAAATGCTTTTCCACCGCCAGAAGCCTCCGTTCCCGAGACATCCAATCTTGGAGCCTTTTTCGGTAATCTGTCGAAGGGGGTTTTGATCGGAGGGCATCTACATCAACTCCATTGCCCCTTCGATGATGCATCAGTAGTCCACCACACTCCTAAGCTTGGGGATGCCCAAGGCAACCCAAGCCATATTCAAGGATGCCAAAGATCCTAATCTTGGGGAGGCATCCCCTCTTTCGTCTTCAATCCATCGGTAAATTTACTTGCGGCTATATTTTTATTCACCACATGATACGTGTTTTGCTTGGAGCGTCTTGTATGATATGAGTCTTTGCTTCTTAGTTTGCCACAATCATCCTTGATGAACACATCTTTTGAGAGAGACACGCTGAATCGTGAATTTGTTAGAATACTCTAGTGCTTCGCTTATATCTTTTGAGTTAGGCAATTTTGCTATATGTGCTTCACTTATATTTTTTAGAGCACGGTGGTGTTTGTGTTTTATAGAAATAATTGAACTCTCGTACCTCACTTATATTATTTTGAGAGTCTCTAAACAGCATGGTCATTGGTCTAGGTTATGAATTTAGTCCTAATATGATAGGCATCCAAGAGGGATATAATAAAAACTTCCATATTAAGTGCATTGAGTATTTTTGAGAAGTTTGATTCCTTGCATAAAGTTTTGAGATATAAAGATGGTAATGTTAATAGTCATGTAGGAAGTAATTGTGATGTGGTAAAAATACTTGTGTAAAGTTTTGTGATTCCCATAGCATGCACGTATGGTGAACCGTTATGTAAGGAAGTCGGAGCATGATTTGTTTATAGATTGTCAACCTTTGTGTGAGGGTCGGGAGCGTGCGATGGTTAACTCCTACCAACCTATCCCCTAGGAGCATGCATTTAATACTTTGCTTCAATGACTAATAGACTTTTTGCAATAAGTATATGAGTTCTTTATTACTAATGTTGAGTCCATGGAATATACCCACTCTCACCCTTCCACCTTTGCTAGCCTCTCTAGTACCGCACAACTTTCGCCGGTACAACAAACACCTTCCTCAAAACAGCCACCATATACCTTCCTCAAAATAGCCACCATATATCTTTCCTCAAAACAGCCACCATACCTACCTATTATGGCATTTCAATAGCCATTCCGAGATATATTGCCATGCAACTTCCACCATTTCCTTTTATGACATGCACCATCACTTCCATATTGCATACAGAGTCATATTTTGTCATAGGTATCAAGTTGTAATTTTCTTTTGAGTTAATTAAATAAAAGTGTGATGATTATCATTATTAGAGCATGTCCCATGTGAGGAAAGGATGATGGAAGCTATGATTCCCTCATAAGTGGGGATGAGATTCCAGACTTTATGAAAAAAGGCCACTGAAGCCTAAATAAAAATTAAAAATAAAAGAGGCCTTAGATGCCCACCCAAAAAAATAAAAAATAAAAAATGGATGAGAGAAAAGAGAGAAGGGACATTGCTACTATCTTTTTCCATACTTGTGCTTCAAAGTAGCACCATGATCTTCATGATAGAGAGTCTCCTATTTTGTCACATTCATATACTAGTGGGAATTTTTCTGTATATAAGTTGGCTTGTATATTACAATGCTAGGCTTCCTCAAAATTTCCCTAGGTCTTCATGAGCAAGCAAGTTGGATGCACCCCAACTTAGTTTCCTCTTGAGCTTTCATACACATATAGCTCTAGTGCATCCGTTGCATGGCAATTCCTACTCACTCACATTGATATCTATCGATGGGCATCTCCATAGCCCGTTGATACGCCTAGTTGATGTGAGACTATCTTCTCCCTTTCCTTGACAACCTCCACCATATTCTATTC
This sequence comes from Hordeum marinum, assembly GCA_022496015.1. NCBI lineage: Eukaryota > Viridiplantae > Streptophyta > Magnoliopsida > Poales > Poaceae > Hordeum > Hordeum marinum. The sequence continues at coordinate 380,828,495 of CM039677.1, read as the reverse complement.
CACCTATAGTGCTATATCCATGGCTCACGCTCATGTATTGCTTGAGAGTTGAAAAAGTTTGAGAAAATAAAGGTGTGAAAACAATTGCTTGAATTTTCATCGGGGTTGTGCATGATATAAATACTTTGTGTGGGGAAGATGGAGCATAGCCAGACCATATGATATTGTAGGGATAACTTTCTTTTGACATTATATTTTGAAGAGATACAATTGCTTTACTGGTATGCTTGAAACGTTATTGTTTTTATATCAATATTGAGCTTTTGTTTTGAGTCCTATGGATCTGAGTATTCATGCCACAATAGAGAATACTACATGGATAAATATGTTAGGTAGCACTCCACATGAAAAATTCTATTTTTATCATTTACCTACTCAAGGACGAGCTTGAATTAAGCTTGGGGATGCTGATACATCTCCAACGTATCTATAATTTTTGATGATGTCATGCTATTATATTATCTGCTTTGGATGTTTTATATGCATTAATATGCTATTTTATATTACTTTTGGGACTAACCTATTAACCTAGAGCCTCGTGCGAGTTTCTGTTTTTTTCCTTGTTTTTGAGTTTTGCAGATATGGAATATTAAACGGAGTTATTGGTTTGGTTTGGCCAACTAGATTGGTAATTCTTGCAATGGGAGAAGTGCTTGGTTTTGGGTTCAATCTTGCGGTGTCCTCACCCAGTGACATAGTAGGGGGAGCGAGGCATGTATTGTATTTTTGCCATCAAGGGTAACAAGATGGGGTTTTCATCATATTGCTTGAGTTTATCCCTCTACATCATGTCATCTTTCTTAATGCGTTACTCTGTTCTTCATGAACTTAATACTCTAGATGCATGCAGGAGTCGGTCGATGTGTGGAGTAATAGTAGTAGATGTAGAATTGTTTTGGTCTACTTGTTATGGACGTGATGCCTATAGTGAAAAGAGAATTGCCTTGGATAACTACATGATTATTCACTTTTCTATCAATTCTTGACAGTAATTTGTTTACCCACCATGATATTTTCCTTCAAGAGAGAAGCCTCTAGTGAAATCTATGGCCCCTGGGTCTACTTTCCATAATATATTTTCAGATCTATAAACCAAAAATACCAAAAATACTTTGCTGCAATTTATTTACCTTTTACTTTCCGTTCTCATTTACATCTATCTCTATCGGTTCTAATCCTTGCAAATAATCGTGAAGGGATTGACAACCCCTTTATACCGTTGGGTGCAAGAGTTTGATTGTTTGTGTAGGTGCATCCATTGGTGACTTGCTTGTTCCTCCTATTGGATTGATACATTTGTTCTCAACAACTGAGGGAAATACTTATCTACTTCGCTGCATTACCCTTTCCTCTTCAAGGGAAAACCAACGCAAGCTCAAGAGGTAGCACCGGCATTCTCCCTTTTCGTGTAAACCTTGTAAGATAAGAGAGAAAAGGCATAAGTATTGTACCATAATGTGTAATAACATCCCATAATGCAATAAATATCAATATAAAAGCATGATGCAAAATTTCATGTATCAACTCCCCCAAGATTAGACCTCGCTTGTCCTCAAGCGAAAGCCGAGATCAATAAATGTGTCCACATGTTTAGAGATAGAGGTGTCGATAAAATATAATATGGACATGAGAGCATCATGATCATATTTATAACAACAATACTTATTGATATATAATTTCTTATGCTGGAGTAACAATTCATTCACGGGGTAAAAGTATGAACCAAGAACTTTATTGACAACTAACAAACTATGCTCTCAGTCATTGAAGCAATTTGTAATTTATCATAACATCGGAAAGAGTCAATATAAGAGCTTGTAAAGCAAATCCACATACTCAATCATATTTTAGTCTTTCACATTTGCTAACACTCACGCGGTACTCATGAGATCAAAGATTCAATTGGACACAAAGAAAGATAGGGGCTTATTGTTTTACCTCCCAACTACTCACCTCAAAGGTGATGTCAACAATAATAACTCATGATCACCCACATCTGAGTGGATATATGTGTTTAGATCATTCCCCAACACATGATGCTTGCCAAGCGAAAAAGAAAAAATATAGGAAGTGGTGAAGATCACCATGACTCTTGCATAAAGGTACGTACTTAAAAGGTACACATAACAAATAGGCCCTTCGCAAAGGGAAGCAGGGGTTCTGATGCGCTTTTTGTTTTTGGATGCGCAAACCCTTAATTCAAGGGAACGCCGCGTTGTATTACCCTTTGTGATAGCAACCTTTATTATGCAGTCCGTTGCTTTTATTTATTTACTATCACAAGTTTGTACAATGCTTATTTTCCTTTACATTAAAAGATCATACATACTTAGGAGCACTTCTTATTGCTTTTTGCACATGACAACTTACTTGAAGGATATTACTCAATCCTTAGGTAGGTATGGTGGACTTTCATGGCAAAACTGGGTTGAGGGTATATGGATGCACAAGTAGTATCTCTACTTGGTGCGGAAGTTTTGGATAATATGAGGTGGAAGCAAGCACTACATGTTGGAGGATCTATAACAATATAATTTCTATTCGGAGACAAGCAAACATAACCCATTATGTTGTCTTCCTTGTCCAACATCAACTTCTTAGCATATAATATTTTAATGAGTGCTCACAATCATAAAAGATGTCCAAGATAATATATTTATATGTGAACCTCTCTTTCTTTATTACTTCTCTTTAATTTCCCCAATGACCAATCACTATGTTTGTCAACTCCCAACAAATTTCAATCGACACACTTCTTATATGTGAAGTCATCACTCCCCATAAGATCATAATATATACTCTTTTCTTTTATTCTATTCTTCTTTTATTTCTTATTTATTTTTCTCAAGATCATAGCAAGCAATCAAATCCCTCATATCAAAACTACTTTTCATTATATAACTCTCGAACTTTCTTACATAAGGGGAACAAAAAGCAAAAACTCAAAGCTAGATCATACTAAAAATTTATTCTACTAGATCAAGATATTACCAAAAGGATCAAACTAGGAAAAACAAGAAAATAAAAAGGTGTGATGGTGATACGATACCGGGGCACATCCCCAAGCTTGGCACAAGCCAAGGGGAGTGCCCATACCCATGTGTTTAGATGTCCTTCTTTGGAGGTGATGGTTGGAATCTTGTCCTCCATCTTCCAGGGCATAGGCTCACCATCATAAAAATATGAACGAGTCTTCGAAATCCTCAAATCTACAGCCAAACTCATTCTCTTAAATGTGTATTCATACTCACAGTTTTGATTTTGCGGATCATAGATCTGGGCTTGGAGATGCTCAATTTTCTCGTAAAGCTTGAAGATGTGCTCCCCGATGTCCTTAGTGTCCAACTTGTGTTTATGGTAAACTCCGAGATCAGCATATGGTTAGCATTGAGTCCATGTTCAACCATCCCTTGGCACTTGAATACTTGCTACTCCATTGCTTCAAGCCTTGTTTCCACGCTTCTGGTCTTCTTTGGCCCTTCAATGTCACGTATGTGCAGCACCCCCTCATGCATCTCAATGGATTGAGGGTGTCGCAGCACCTCCGCAAGATAGGGGTTGATGACCTTCTTGAAGAACTTGTCGTTCGGAGCACTTGGGGACATCATGACAATCTAAATCTGCTGCATGAACAACTCAAAAACGAAAACAAGAGGTATTGTCGTGATACGAAAGTCCAAGCTTTTGGGAGATTATATAATGAATTTTTACCGACCCAAAGGAGTATACCACAAGAAAATAGAGTCCGGAGGGTGCACGAGGTGGCCACAAGCCACCTAGGCGCGGCCAGGGCGGTGGCCGCGCCTGGCAGGCTTGTCACCTCCTCATGCCTCTTTCAGACTACTTTAAATTTTCCTAATTTCTTAAATATTCCAAAACTGAGAAAAATTGCTATTGGGAAAGTTTTGAAGTCGCTTTGCTTACCGTACCACATACCTATTCCTTTTCGGAGCCTGAAACGTTCCGGTAGGTCTCCCTAATATACTCCTCCAGAGTTATGATATTGATATTATTGGTTTCAACATTTATGGGAGTACCTGAGATATAATGTTTGATTCTTTGCCCATTTACCACCTTCGGGTTTGTGCCTTCGGTGTTGTTGATCTTGATGGCACCGGAACAATATACTTCCTCGACAATGTAGGGACCTTCCCATTTAGAGAGAAGTTTTCCCGCAAAAAATCTTAAACGAGAATTGTATAGCAAGACATGGTCACCTACATTGAATTCACGCTTTTGTATCCTTTTATCATGCCATCTCTTAACCTTTTCTTTAAACAACATGGCATTCTCATAGGCATGGCATCTCCATTCATCAAGTGAGCTAATGTCAAATAACCTCTTATCACTAGCAAGTTTGTAATCATAATTGACCTCTTTGATTGCCCAATAAGCTTTATGCTCTAGTTCTAGAGGTAAGTGACATGCTTTACCATAAACCATTTTATACGGAGAGATACCCATAGGGTTTTTGTAAGTAGTTCTATAAGCCCATAATGCATCGTCAAGTTTCTTAGACCAATTGTTTCTAGATCTATTAACAATATCAATTTAATTTCTCTATTGCTTAATTCTACTTGACCACTAGACTGAGGATGATAAGGATATGCAATTCTATGATTGACGTCATACTTAGTGAGCAATTTACGAAAGGCGCCATGAATAAAGTGTGAACCACCATCAGTCATTAAATATCTAGGGACTCCAAATCTAGGGAGAATAACTTCTTTCATCATTTTAATAGAGGTGTTATGATCACCACTACTAGTTGGAATAGCTTATACCCACTTAGTAACATAATCAACAGCAACTAGAATATGAGTATACCCGTTGGATGCTGGAAAAGGTCCCATATAATGAAAACCCCAAACATCAAATGGTTCAATAACAAAAGAGTAATTCATATGAATTTCCTAATGTCTACTAATATTGCCAATTCTTTGACATTCATCACATGACAAGACAAACTTACGAGCATCCCTGAAGAGAGTAGGCCAATAAAACCCAGATTGTAATACCTTGTGTGCAGTTCTATCTCCAGCGTGGTGTCCTTCGTAGGCCTCAGAATGACACTTCTGTAGGATCTGTTCCTGTTCATGCTCAGGTACACAACGTCTAATAACACCATCTACTCCTTTATAAAGGTGTGGATCATCACAAAAGTAATGTCTTAAATCATAGAAGTACTTTTTGTTTTGTTGGTATGTGAAACTAGGCTGTATAAATTTAGCAACGGTATAATTAGAATAATCAGCATACCATGGAGCATTACGCGAAGCATTTATGACAAATAATTTTCATCTGGAAAACTATCGTCAATATGTATTGGGTCATCAAGAACATTTTCTAACCTAGACAAGTTATCCCCTATGGGTTTATCAGCACCCTTTCTATCAACAATATGCAAATAAAATTCTTGTAGCAGAAGAACCCATCTTATAAGTCTAGGTTTAGCATCTTTCTTTTCCATAACATATTTAATAACAGCATGATCAATGTGAATAATTACTTTGGAATCAACAATATAAGGTCTGAACTTATCACAAGCAAACACAACTGCTAAATATTCATTTTCAGTGGCAGCATAGTTTCTTTGAGCGCTGTGTAGAGTGTTACTAGCATAATGTATAACATTTAATTTCTTATCAACTCTTTGTCCTAGAACAACATCAACGACATAATCACTAGCACCGCACATAATTTCAAAGGGTAGGTTCCAATCAGGTGGTTAAACAACAGGTGCAGAAATCAAGGCATTCTTAAGAATTTCAAATGCTTCTACACAATCATCATAAAAAACGAATGGAATATATTTTTGCAAAAGATTAGTGAGAGGCCTAGAAATCTTAGATAAATATTTAATAAACCTCCTATAGAAACCAGCATGACCAAGGAAACTTCTTATACCTCTGATATCCGTAGGACACGACATTTTTTCAATAACATCAACTTTGGCTTTGTCAACTTCAATACCTCTTTCAGAGATTTTGTGTCTCAAGAAAATACCTTCATTCACCATAAAGAGGCACTTCTCCCAATTCAATACAAGATTAGCTTCTTCGCAACTCTGCAAAACTCAATCAAGGTTGCTCAAACAATCATCAAAAGAAGTTCCGTATACGGAAAAATCATCCATAAAAACCTCAACAATCCTTTCACAAAAAATCAGAGAATATAGGAGTAATACATCTTTGAAAGGTAGCAGGTGCATTGCATAAGCCAAAAGGCATACGTCTATAAGCAAAGGTACCGAAAGGGCAAGTAAAAGTGGTCTTCTCTTGGTCATCTTTTGACACGGGTATTTGAGAGAAGCCAGAATAACCGTCTAGAAAGCAAAAAATGTGTGTGTTTGGATAATCTTTCTAGCATTTGATCAATAAAAGGTAGAGGGCAATTATCTTTCCTAGTAGCTTTATTTAATTTCCTAAAATCATTTTCCATTCTATAGCCTGTAATAATTCTTTGTGGTATCAATTCATTTTTATCATTAGGAACTACGGTAATACCTCCTTTCTTAGGAACACAATGAACGGGACTAACCCATCTACTATCAGCAATAGGGTAAATAATACATGTCTCCAGAAGCTTTAATATTTCATTTCTTACGAATTCTTTCATTTTAGTATTTAACTGTCATTTGTGATCAACAATTGGTTTAGCATCAGACTCCATATTAATTCTATGCTGACATAGTGTGGGACTAACACCCTTAAGATCATCAAGAGTACATCCAATAGCAGCACGGTGCTTCCTCAGAGTTTTCAATAATCTCTTTTCTTCATGCTTTGAAAGGTTAGCGCTAATAATAATAGGATATTTCTTCTTTTCATCAAGATAAGCATATTTCAGAGTATCCGGTAATTGTTTAAGCTCAAACACGGGATCACCCTTGGGTGGAGCAGGATGCCCAAGTATTTCAACAGGCAAGTTGTGTTTCAAAATAGGATGCTGATCAAAGAAAATCTTATCTATTTCATTCCTTTCATTCATATGCATATCATTTTCATGGTCTAGCAAATATTGTTCTAAGGGATCAGTAGGAAGCATAGAAATAGAAGCAAGACCAATAATTTCATCCTTACTAGGCAATTCTTTATCATGGGGTTGTCTACGAAATTTAGAGAAATTAAGCTCATGAGACATCGCCCCAAAACTTACAGTAATAGTTTCCTTCTCACAATCTATCCTAGCATTAACATTATTCAAGAAAGGTCTACCAAATATAATGCGACAAAAATCATCTTGTAGGGAACCAAGGACAAGAAAATTAGTAGGATATTTTATTTTCCCACACAAGACTTCAACATCTCCAACAATCCCAACTGGTGCTATAGTATCTCTATTAGCAAGCTTAATGTTAACATCAATTTCCTCTAACTCGGCTGGTGCAATATCATTCATAATTTCTTTATATAAGGTAAAGGGAATTGCACTCACACTAGCACCCATATCACATAAGCCATGATAACATTGATCTCTTATTTTAACATAAACAACAAGCATGCCAACAACAGGTCTATGTTTATTCTTAGCATCAGGTCTAGCAATTCTCACAACTTCATCATAGAATTGAATAACATGCCCATCAATATTACCAACCAAGAGATCTTTAACCATAGCAATACTAGGCTCAACTTTAATTTGTTAAGGGGGTGTAGGTGCTTTAACATACCTCTTACGAACCACAGTTGAAGCTTTAGCATGTTCCTTTATCCTAAGAGGGAAAGGTGGTTTTTCAATATAAGCAGCAGGAATAACAGGATCAATATTATAAGTAATAATTTCATATTCAAATTTAATAGGTTCAACTACTTTCACTTCAATGGGGGGATGATATCTAAACCACTTTCCTTAGGGAGATCAACATGAGCAGCAAAAGATTCACATGAAGAAGCTACTATCTGAGAGTCAAGTCCATATTTAGTGCTAAATTCACAAAAAGCATCGGTGTCTACAACAGATTTAACACAATCAAACTTAAGGTTTATATCTAACTCCTTACCTTCACCGAGTTCCCAATCTTCAGAGTTGCGTTTAATTCTTTCCAATAAATCCCATTTGAAGTCAATATCTTTCTTCATATAGGAACCAGTACAAGAAGTATCTAGCATGGATTGATCATTGCGAGAAAGCCGAGCATAAAATTTTTGAATAATAATTTCTCTCGAGATCTCATGATTGCGACATGAATATAGCATTGACTTAAGCCTCCACCAAGCTTGAGTGATTCTTTCTCCTTCATGAGGCCAAAAATTATAGATATAATTCTGATCACGATGAACTAGATGCATAGGATAGAACTTCTGATGAAATTCCATTTTCAATCGGTTGTAGCTCCATGATCCAATATCATCACATAGCCTATACCATGGCAATGCCTTCTCCTTCAAAGATAAAGAAAAGACCTTCTTCTTGACGTGATCCTCGGGCAGACCTGCAAGCTTAAATAATCCACAAACTTCATCCACATAGATTGGATGCAAATTAGGATGTAGTGTTCCATCTCCTGTATAAGGATTAGCCAGCAGTTTGTCTATCATAACCGAAGGAATTTCATAATAAATATTTTGAGTAGGTTCAGTAGGTTGAGGGGAAACTCTTTGTGCTTCTGTTCGAGGTGAAGATACCCCGAACAAACTCCTCAAAGGATTACTTTCCATAGTAACAAGTGATAGTAAATTTCAGCACACTATATAAATTTTTTCCTTACCAAATTCCACTCACCAAAGGTGCTTCACTCTGCAGCAACGGCGCCAGAAAAGAGTCTTGATGACCCACAAATATAGGGGATCTATCATAGTCCTTTTGATAAGTAAGAGTGTCGAACCCAATGAGGAGCAAAAAGGAAATGACAAGCAGTTCTAAGTAAGGTATTCTCTGCAAGAACTGAAATTATTGGTAACAGATAGTTTTGCGATAAGACAATTTGTAACAAGTAACAAGTAACAAGTGTAGCAAAGGTGCAGCAAGGTAGCCAATTCCTTTTGTAGCAAAGGAAAGGCCTGGACAAACTCTTATATAAAGTAAAGTGCTCCCGAGGACACATGGGAATTTCTGTCAAGCTAGTTTTCATCATGCTCATTTGATTCACATTCGTTACTTTGATAATTTGATATGTGGGTGGACTGGTGCTTGGGTGCTTCCCTTACTTGGATAAAACTCCCACTTATGATTAACCTCTCTCTCAAGCATCTACAACTACGAAATACGAATTAAGATAGATCTAACCATAGCATGAAACATATGGATCCAAATCAACCCCTTACGAAGCAACGCATAAACTAGGGTTTAAGCTTCTGTCACTCTAGCAACCCATCATCTACTTATTACTACCCAATGCCTTCCCCTTGGCCCAAATAATGGTGAAGTGTTATGTAGTCGACATTCACATAACACCACTAGAGGAGAGACAACATACATCTCATCAAAATATCGATACCAAATTCAAATGATTACTTATAACACGACTCATCCCATGTCCTCAGGAACAAACGTAACTACTCACAAAACTTGTTCATGTTCATAATCAGAGGAGTATTAATTATCATAAAGGATCTGAACATATGATCTTCCACCAAGTAAACCAACTAGCATCAACTACAAGGAGTAATCAACACTACTAGTAACCCACATGTACCAATATGAGGTTTGAGACAAAGATCGAATACAAGAGATGAACTAGGGTTTGGAGAGGAGACAATGATGGTGAATATGTTCATGAAGATTGACCCCCCTCTCGATGAGAGGATCGTTGGTAAGGACGATGGCTTCGATTTCACCCTCCAGGAGGGAAGTTTCCCGAGAAGAAGAGCTCTGCCGAAGCTCTAGATAGGTTCTGCCCAAGTTATGCCTTGAGACGGCGGCGCTTCATCCCGAAAGCTCTCTTATGATTTTCTTTCCAGGTTAAAACCCTTCATATAGCACAAGATGGGCGTCGGGGACCTGCCAGGTGGGTCACAAGCCACCTAGGCGCGACGAGGGGTAGCCGCGCCTAGCAGGCTTGTCACTTCCTGGTGGCCCCCCTCTGGTATTTGTTTAGCCCAATATTTTTATATATTCCAAAACAATTCTCCGTAACTGTTCATGACTTTTGGAGTGCTACAGAATAGGTCTCTCAGATTTGCTCCTTTCCCAGTCCAGAATTCCAGTTGCCGGCATTCTCCCTCTTCATGTAAACCTTGTAAAATAAGAGAGAAAAGGCATAAGTATTGTACCATAACGTCAAATAACAGCCCATAATGCAATAAATATCAATATAAAAGCATGATGCAAAATGGACGTAACACCCGCTGCTCGGGCACCGTAACTTTGGAAGTAGTGCTCGGCTCACCCGACAACTTTCTCAGTGAGGACTTGATCTTCGACATTGTACCTTTCCCCAACGGCTATCACGCACTTCTCCGCCATACAGTGTTCACTCGCTTTAACGTTGTCACCCATTACGCATATCTGAAGCTCAAGATACCTGGACCCAAGGGGGTCATCACTATCAGTGGCAATACAGAGCGCTCCCTCCGGACTGAGGAACATACAACGGCCCTGGCAGCCTAATTCTATAACGGCAATGAAGCGCCAAGGCCCCAATCAGCCTCATGGCGTGACAGGAGAGGAAATGAGCCCAAGCTCAATCTGATATCCCGGAGCCATCCCCCGCTCAATGCAAATAGGAATATGCGCCCCCATAGCATGGCCCAGTCACCCACAAGGTACGTACTAATACGTCTCCAACGTATATATATATATTTTGCTTGTTTCATGTTGTTATATTATCAATCTTGGATGTTTTACAATAATTTTATAGCAACTTTATGTCAATTTTTGGGACTAACCTCTTGACATAGTGCCAAAGTGCCAGTTGTTGTTTTTGCTTGTTTTTTACTTCGCAGAAAATAAGTACCAAACGGAGCCCAAACACTGCGAGGATTTTTGAGGATTTTTTCTGGCCAGAAGAAAGCAGTTGAAGGGGCCCAGGGTGGCCACCCTACACCAAGGCGCGCCAGAGGCCCCTGGCATGGCCTGGTGGAGGGTGGGCACCTCGAACACCCCCTCAACCGACTATCGAGCCAATAAATTGCCTGAAAATCCAAAAACCCTAGGGGAGTCGACGAAACATGATTCCAACTGCTGCAAGTTCCAGAATCTCGAGATCCAATCTAACACCATCACAGAGGGGTTCATCTTCTTCATAGGTGCCTCTCCGATGATGCGTGAGTACTCAACCATAGACCTACGGGTCCATAGGCAGTAGCTAGATGGCTTCCTCTCTCTCTATGTTTCTCAATACAATGGTCTCTTAGAGGTCTATTTGATGTAATGACTTTTCCGGTGTGTTTGTTGGGATCCGATGATTTTTGAGTTCATGATCAGTTTCTATCCATGAATATGATTACTTATTGCCTCGTATTTCTTCTTCGAACCTTTGGTTTAGTTAGGCCAACTAGATTGACATTTCTTGCCATGGGAAGAGGTGCTCTGTGATGGGTTTGATCTTGCGGTGTTCTTTCCTAGTGACAGAAAGGGTAGCAAGACACGCATGTATCGTATCCATTAAGGATAACAAGATGGGTTCTATTCCTACATGAATAGATCTTGTCTACATCATATCACCGTTCTTATTGCGTTACTCCGTTTTCCCATGAACTTAATACACTAGATGCATGCTAGATAGCAGTCGATGTGTAGAGTAATAGAAGTAGATGCAGAATCGCTTCGGTCTACTTATCTTGGATGTGATGACTATATAATGATCATTGCCTGGATATCATCATGATTATTTGATCTTCTATCAATTTCCCAACAGTAATTTGTTCACCCACCATGCGCTATACTCATGAGTGAAGCCACTAGTGAATCCTACGGCCCCAGGGTCTACTTTTCCAACATATTGCTTTCTGATCTACTATTTGCAACTTTTGTTTTTAGATCTATTAATCAAAAAAAATCTTTCTACACTTTTTGTTGATTTATTTTACTTTGTGTTCTTGCGAGATCTAATTGTCAAAACTATCATTACCTAATTTATCTTATTACCGTAGAGAGCGTGAGAACCTCTCTTTCGCGTCGGGTTGCAAGTATTTGGTGTTTATGTGCAGGTGCTGTTTACGTGGGTGCGTGATCTTCCTCTATGGATTGATACCTTGGTTTCATAACTGAGGGAAATACTTACTGTCGCTGTGCTGCATCATCCCTTCCTCTTTGAGGAAATACTTACGCGGTCCCAAGCCACGTCACGTACTCCGAAATCATAATCTCGCAATTAAAAATTCCTTAGGCGGCTGTGGGGACCTATCATCCATAGGCCTAGGGTTCGACTAAACCGAACAATGGTCATATATGTCTTCGGACAACATGAGGCTCCATCAAGGATCCAATCAACAGCGTTAAGATCACATAATTCGGCGACCTCTCAAGACTTTTTCTCACAAGGCCCGCTCATCGACTACCACCTCCTCTAAAGGAGCACCCTCCAGGAGAAACAAAAGCATAGACGTGCTGCGGGACACAGTAGACGACTTGCCATTCGTAAAGGTCATGTCTAAAGCCTTTTTCTCTATAAATTTTTCATTTCATGTATCTGTAATAGTTGCTTAAATAGATCGGAGTGTATGAATAAAAAAAATCTTAAAAATAAAGACCAATTTTTACGATCCTATGGCAGTCATTTATCTTGCACAAGACATTTCATTTCCCTTCTTTTCTTCATCACTCTCTGGTACAAAAACAAGCCAGTTCGACACACATCTTGGATGCGACCGACTAGTCTATCGGGGCTCAGCCATTAAGCTCGCCCCAAGCATCACTCCGACATCATAATTTTTTTCAAATGTTCGGTGTCTTGGATATTGCATTATATGCATTGGTTCTCAATTATGTCTTAGGTCAAAAGTTGGCTTGCCCGGATCATGTGTTTACTCTTTACATTCCGCTTATTCGGCTAAAAGGGTAAAGGGAGAACCACTACGATTGTACTTGTAGTTCGTCTAGTTAAGTACCTCAGTGGAGAAAGTCAAAAACTGACTAGCATAATAAGCATGAACCGGTCTGCGATCCGATGACAAGTGTTAAACTAAGATCTGATAGAAGTTGACCATGTTAAAAAAGGGTTAGAAGTAACTCAAGCCATGTGATGCAGGTTTTTCAACAATGCTAAACACCGAACATGACAAAGTAAAGTTGGGCTAGTTCTTACTCCCCACATTTAAGCTCCTACGGTTAAGTGAAAGCAATAAATGCGCATAGTCTAATTGCCTTGTTTTCTTCCAAACTACCGCCTCCAGGTACCAAGACATTGGCTAAGGGTAACTCTGCGGATATTGAAAACACCCCTTTTAGTATCTATAGGGGTTGAAGCTGACGACTGGCAACTTTCAGAGTTAAAACAACCACAGAGGAGTCAAAATTAACAAAAGCATAGTATAACACATACCATGTGAATTCACAGACATTAAGATACAATAAAAGTTTCAACCATCAACTGGAAGGTTGTACTTTCACTCAAATTACATCCTTCACACACAAGGCTTCTATGGCCTGAGCACCGTCCATAATGGCGGGGAGTACAACTCGGGGAGACTATGGCCTTTCTTGGGCGGCGGAGGAGCGGTGGCCATCTCGAGTGGTTTTAGTTTCGGCAAGTTCACCATGGTCTCCGAGAATTCCATCCGAGCTCCCTCAATGCATACAGAATGTGCCAGGGCATCAACTCGAGGCGCGACAGTGACCAAACTTTTCACCAAGCCGAAGTAGCTGCCCTGACAAAGCTCCATAGGCCATATCCGAATGCAGAGATCCTTCATGGACGGTTCGGTTATGCGGTGCAACTCAATTAGTTGTTTCAACTGATCGGGGACAAGGATCGGCTGCTCAGGGGCCTGAAACTGCTCCCAGAACAGCAGTTGATCAGCATCCCCTTCCTGGGAGGCATAGTGGTGCGCTGTATTCGCCGTACTCTTTGGTAAATCCGCAAATGCGCCTAGATAACGCCACACTCGAGTGAGCAATGCAGACCTTTTTCCACCAATGGGGCATTGCAGTAAGTATCTCTTACCACTTGCAATCTACCTTATTCGGTGGAGTTCCTTCTCATGGCGTTGCATCTCCATGCGTGCCTCCTAGAGGGTTGCAAAGTTCAAGGACAGCTTGGTAGCTTGCTCCTCGCTTTTATTCTCAAGGGCATCGCACTTAGAGATGGTGCCCTTTATCTCCTGTTGCAACTTTGCAACCCTGGCCTCATGCCTGTTACTTTTGGATCTCATCGATAACATATCGGCAGCCATTTGTTTGGCAGCCGCCTTATGTTCGGCGATATCCTGCCCCGCCTTCAACAGTTCGGACTTGCGATTGTCGATCTCCATGGCCACGGCTTCATTGAGTATTCACATGTTCATTTTTAGGATAAAACCATGAAAATTCATTGCCCATATGCAGTAAAAAGTACATCCTTTGGGATCAGACTTACCTTACGCGTTGTCAAACCACTTGTTTAGGCAGTCGAGCTCGTCTTCGGAGCTTTTTAGCTTCCGATTTATCTCTACCAATTCCACAACACTGGGGTTGTGGTCAATGGCATGGCATGTATAAACCATTAACACATGTCAGATTCCCAAGTTATTGCATTCTAAAATCCTCTATCCGGATGTTTTTCACATTCCAGCAGAGTCTTGGGGGTTGCGGCTAAATTCAAAAAGAAAAGGAAAATTACTTCATATTTTTATCACATTCGACCCCTGCGTGAGTTCTTCTGAACTCACCCCGGGCTTGGGGGCTACTAAGTATGGCAATTGCATATCCAAACATACTTTGAAAAATGGTGCCATACTATGTAAATTACCTTAAAGCCTGCTAGCAGGTTGTCGAAGGATTCCTTCAATCCGCTGTCAACGGATTGAATACCTTGTAGTCCCGCAATCAGGAGGGCGCAGTGCTCTTCGGTGATGGAGGAATCATTCACAACCTCCTCCATCATGTCTGTCCACCTGAATTGAATCTGCTCTGTCACGGGCGGCTCTCAGCACAGCATTGCAGCTTCTCCCCTTGGAGAAGCCGGAGTATATAACTCCGGAGGCTTGGAGGCCTCTAGAATAGCCTCCGGAGAGAGCTTGGGTTGACCGAGCACTCCTCCTTTGTTAACCTTGGCCATGACTTCATTCTCCTTGCCCCTTGTATCCGGCTCGGGGAGGGTCTTTTCGTCCACCAACTCCTCGATGGCCGGGGAAGTGAGTTATGGGATGCGGTCCTGCTCTTTGCTAGTTAGGCTTGCAGAGATTCCCCTTCTGAGGCTTGATCGTTGGGAATGTCGCGTGATGGGTTACAATGAAAAAAAGCATGATTATAGCTAGTAACAAAAATCTTCAAAGTGAAAAGATGATATAATCTTCGGATTCATTCCTTTGCACCCAAGGTTTGACTCTGAGGGTCCTTCGTGGAACCCTTTCAAAATCCTTGAACTCCCTATCAGAGTCCAGAACATCATCAAACAGGGCCACTTTGGCCCGACATTGCCTTTTTTGGGCAGTGAGAGCTAGATCTCCCTCATCGTCTTCGGACGCCATCCTCTTCTTGGTGTGGGAGGAGTCACTCTCCTCCATGCTCTCCTTCGAAAGTAGAAGGGGCATGTGTATCCTTGGACTCAGTGTCTGGAGGACCTTTTGAAGGAAGACCTCAAGTCCTCTTCTCCTCCTCCTCCTCCTCCTTCCCTTCTTTCTTCTTCGGCACCGTGTATGGCTTTTCGGCCAGCATGGCCATTAATAAGGCCATCCTGGGGCCTTTGGGAAACGGTGCCAGGCAGTTGATCCGCTTGGATTTCTCCAACCAGATCAGCAAATATGGAAGGAAGAGGGGTAAGAACCTTATCAAAACAGAAAAATCTGAACAGAAGTAATAAAATCTTATCGGTCCAGGGGTTCAAGGACTCAATGCCCATGTCTTCCTCCTTGGCTGGCCAAGTCTTTTGTGGCCTGAACAAAACCTTCCACAGCTTGTCGTGTTCGATGCGGAAGAAGTGCTGCAAACTGATCGGGTCATCTGAACTATAGTCCCACATAAGGACATCCCAATCTTGACAGGGGAGGAGGCGGCGGTGCATCATGACGTGAACTACGTTGGCCAGGTCAATCTTCCTCGTCCGCAGGATGGAGATGCACCTTTGCAGCGCCTTCACTTCCGCAGCTTCCCCCCAGTAGAGCCCTTTCTTTATCCAGGACACTAGTTTGGTGGGGGTCCGGATCTGAATCCGGGGGACGTTGTCCACCCCGTACCATGTGGTTCGGTGATGTAGAACCACTCCCTCTGTCAGACCTTGGCGGTATCTATGAAAGAACCGTCCGACCATTATACCAGGGGAAGCTTGCTGATCATCACTCCCCCGCAATCTGCCTGCTCGCCGCTAACTACCTTTGTCTTGATGTTGAACACTTTCAACCATAAGCAAAGTGGGGATGGACCAGCAGAAAGTCCTCGCAGACAGTGATGAAAGAAGAAATGTGCATAAAAGAATTAGGAGGGAGGTCATGGAATTCCAACCCATAATAAAACATCAAACCCCTCACGAAGGGGTGGAGGGGGAAGCCGAGGCCTCAGAGGAAGTGACGGATCAACACCACCCTCTCGCCTTCTTTAGGCGTTGTGACAACCTGGTATCTCCTCGAAGCGCTATGAGCTATGTCAGCCGACAGGTAGCCGGCGAGCTTCAACTACAAAATATCCTTGTTGGTGACACTCGAGGCCTCCCACTTGCCCTTGGAACCCACGCTAGCCATGGCCGAAGAAGGGAAGGGATTGAAGAGATTTGGGAGGAGATGGAACTTGGGAGCTCGGAGCTCAGAAAGATAGAGAAGGCAATGGCGATATGAGATCTTGAATGCGTGTGGACGTTATGGTGGCGGTTTCCTTCTTATAAACCGTTGAAATACAAAGAGTCCCCAAGATCCATCGTAGACCTTGCCACTCCCCGATAAATTATGCAGTTATGCACTCGTGGGATAATCCAAATCATAAACCATATCCCAGAAAGGCGGGACAAGATCCCCATGTTAATGAGGCATGTTGATTAAAAACGAGAACTGGCTCGAACTATGATTCGAGATTTTTGGGGACTAGTCAACAGTGACGTTCAAGCTGTGATTTTTGGTACAAAGTTGTCAGCAAAAAACTCTGTTCTTGCTTGAACGTTGGCCTTCGAGGCTAAGTTATATATTTGAAAATCAGGAAATATTCGGTGGCCGAACTGTTGTCGGTAGAATTTGAATTTAAGATGGAATTCATGTTGCAAGCAGAAGACCGGGCCAACAGGAAGCTGTTGGGCATCAAGACTACAACATTGGAGGTTAGCTCGGGGGCTACTGGGGGAGTCCAGGATTAAGGGGTCCTTAGGCTATCGGCCTATCTCTACAGGCGGGACAATGGCCTCCTTGTGATTGACTATGAAGGTCTGTACACCATAACCAAGATGGAATCTCTCATAATGTAACGTGCACTTTGATACGTCTCCAACGTATCTATAATTTTGGCTTGTTCTATGCTATTATATTATCATTGTTGTATGTTTTACAATAATTTTACTACAACTTTATATTATTTTTGGGACTAACCTATTAACCTAGAGCCTAGTGCCAGTTCCTGTTTTCAGTGTTTTTGAGTTTTACAGAAAAGGAATATCAAACAGAGCCCAAATGGAATAAAAAACTACGGTGACTTTTTATGGACCAGAAGAAGACCAGGGAGTGTTGGAGTTGGGCCAGAAGACCCATGAGGCAATCACAAGCCTCAGGGGCCCGCCCACCCCCTAGGGCACGCCCCCTAGGCTTGTGACTCCCTCATGGCCCATCCTGACTCGTTTCAAACACCATAATTTCCTATAAATTCCAAAAAAACACAGAACCTAGATCGGGAGTTGCGCCACCGCAAACCTCCAGAGCCACTAAAAACTAATCGGGAGCCCGTTTCGGCACTCTGCCAGAGGGGGAAATCATCACCGGAGGCCATCTTCATCATCCCGACGGTATCCATGACAAGGAGGGAGTAGTTCACCCTCGGGGCTGAGGGTATGTACCAGTAGCTATGTGTTTGATCTCTCTCTCGTGTTCTTGAGATGGCACGATCTTGATGTACCACGAGCTTTATTGATATAGATGAATCATATGGAGTTTTCCCCTCTCTATCTTGTTGTGATGAATTAAGTTTTCCCTTTGAAGTATTCTTATCGGATTGAGTCTTTAAGGATTTGAGAACACTTGATGTATGTATTGTGATGGGATATCCGTGGTGACAATGGGATGTTCTATTGAAACACTTGATGTATGTTTTGGTGATCAACTTGCGGGTTCCGTGACCTTGGGAATCTATGCATAGGGGTTGGCACACGTTTTTGTCTTGACTTTCCGGTAGAAACTTTGGGGCACTCTTTGAAGTTCTTTGTGTTGTATTGAACATGATGAATCTGAAATTATGTGATGCATATCGTATAATCAAGCCCATGGTTACTTGTGGTGACATTGGAGTATCTAGGTGACATTAGGGTTTTGGTTGATGTGTATCTTAAGGTGTTATTTTAGTATGAACTCTAGGGCTGTCCGTGACACTTATAGGGATAGCTCATAAGATTGATCAAAAAAGATAACTTTGAGGTGGTTTCGTACCCTACAATAATTTCTTCATTAGTTCTCTGCTATTTGTGACTTTGGAGTGAACTCTTTGTCGCACGAGAGATACCTACATATGATTCAACAATGCCAATATTGTTGAGAGAAATTCCACTAGTGAAAGTATGGACCCTAGGCCTTGTTTCCAAGCATTTATACAATGTTTTGCTCGCTGTTTACTATTTGTTACCTTGCTGTTTTTATATTTTCAGATTACAAAAACCTATATCTACCATCCATATTGCACTTGTATCACCATCTCTTCGCTGAACTAGTGCACCTATACAATTTACCATTGTATTGGGTGTGTTGGGGACACAAGAGACTCTTTGTTATTTGGTTGCAGGGTTTTTTGAGAGAGACCATCTTTGTACTACACCTCTCATGGATTGATAAACCTTAGGTCATCCACTTGAGGGAAAATTGGTACTGTCCTACAAAACTCTGCGCTTGGAGGCCCAACACGAGTCTACAAGAAGAAGGTTGTGTAGTAGACATCAAGCTCTTTTCTGGCGCCGTTACCGGGGAGGTGAGTGCTTGAAGGTATATCTTTAGATATTGCAATTAAATCTTTTAGTTTCTTGTTTTTCACTAGTTTGGTTTTATAAAAGAAAAGTACAAAAATGGAATTGAGGTTGCCTCATATGCTTCATCTTTATAATGTCTTTCGTGAAAATGGTGGAAAGGAAAATTGTGCTCAAGTGTTAGAAGAAGAACTTACTAAAATGTTTGGCACTAAATATTTGAGTGATGAAAATGATAGTGATATTTTTAGTATCAATTCTCTGAATATTCATGATGCTAATGATATGCAAAGCCACAAGCTTGGGGATGCTATGTTTCATGAAGACGATATTTTTAGCCCCCCAAGTTTTGATGAGCAAAACTATTATGATTATGACATGCCTCCTATCTATGATGATTATTGTGATGATATGTATGATATAAAGAGTAATGGTAACCATGAAACTTTTCATCAAGATTTTAATATTCAAAGTGGATATGTCAATCAAGTATCTCATGATAGTTATTTTGTTGAGTTTGCTCCCACTATTTTGAATGAGAAGGAAATTGCTTATGTGGAGAGTGACAAATTTTCTATGCTTGTGCATCATCAAAATAATGATTTATGTGCTGGTTATATTGTGGAATTTATTCATGATGCTACTGAGAATTATTATGAGGGAGGAACATACACTTGTAGGAATTGCAATAATATCAAGTTTCCTCTCTATGTGTTGAAAGTTTTGAAGTTATGCTTGTTTTGCCTTCCTATGCTAGATGATTCTTGTTCCCATAAATTGTTTGATCAAAAAATCCCTATGAATAGGAAGTGGGTTAGACTTAAATGTGATTTTCATGAGATTCATGATGCTCTTTTGCATGTTTCAATTACTATTCCTATGTGAGCATCATTGAAATCATCATACCTAGCTAAAAGGCATTAAAGAAAAGCGCTTGTTGGGAGACAACCCAGCACTTTATTTTATGTTTTTTTGTGTTCACATGATTAAGCTACTGTTTTAATCATGTTTTGTGTCTTTTATTTCAATAAAGTGCCAAGTAAAGCCTTTCGGATAGTGTGGATACTTCCTTGTTTGATTCTGTGCAAAAACAGAAAGTTTTGTGTCCAGTATATGAACTATATGATTTTATTGGAGACTCATAAAATTATGAAATTTTAACACAACATTTAAATGAAAATTATTTAAGTTTTCCTAATTTTTCAGAATTTTTAGAGTCTGGGAAGTTTGGTGATCATTCAGATCTTCACAGACTGTTCTGTTTTTGACAGATTCTGTTTTGCATGCATAGTTTGCTTGTTTTAGTGTTCATATAGCTTATATTCAGTGGTATAAATTATGTGAATGGTATAATACAGTAGGTATCATGTGGGAACAATTATGAATCTTGTCTTGATAGTACCTAAGTGAATGATCTATATTTGCTACACTAACCCATCTCACGAAGTTCCGTTAAGTTTTGTGTGATTGAAGTTTCCAAGTTTTGGGTGAGACACCGATATGAGGAGAATAAGGAGTGACAATAACCTAATATTGGGGATTCCCAAGGAATCCCAGGGTAATATTAAAGGAAGACTCAAGCGTCTAAGCTTGGGGATGCACTGGAAGGCATCCCCTCTTTCGTCTTCAACACTATCGGTATATGTTACTTGGACCTATATTTTTATTCGTCGCATAATATGTGTTTTGCTTGGAGAGTCATTATATTTTTTTATTTTATGTTAGGTGTTATTTATAAGCTAGTTTTTCAATAAAAAGTTCCAAGAATTTCCTTTAGGATGCTTGCATTGCATGTTTTGATGAGTGCTGTGTAAAAATAGAAACTTTGGCTGTAGTGATTGAATTTTCATATTTTACTGGAACGTGGAAAGTTTCTGAAATTTTTACAAAGTATTTTCATATAAATTTTATATAATTTCCTAAAGTTTTGTAATTTTTAGAGTTACATAAGTACACTTTCTTCATAAATTTCTACAAACTGTTCGGTTTAGACAGATTGCTGTAATAGTTTTGTTATCTACTTATCCTATAGTTTCCATAGCCTATATTGGTAGATATAAATTGTGGAAATGATAGTATATAGTACCTAATGTTTGAAAATTATTAGGAAACTTGTCTTGGCATTACATAAAGAATTTATTTATTATTATGTGCACTAACCTATCTCACGAGTTATTTTTGAGTTTTGTGTGGATGAAGTTTTTGAGAATAGGTGACACCGAGATATGAGAGGATTGAAAGATAAAAAATATCAAGATTGGGGATGCCCAAGGCTCCCCAAGTAAATATTTCAAGAACTCTCAAGCATCTAAGCTTGGGGATGCTACGCACCCCACCTCTCTTCATCAACAATTATCGGTTAGCCTATGTTGAGCCTAATTTTTTTATTCACATGATATGTGCTATTCTTGGAGTGCTATTTTTCTTTTGCTTGCTTTAAAAAAAATTCTCAGAGCCGAAAATATTTATTGAGGGAGAGAGAGTCCTCACATAGCTACTTAAATTGTTTGACTACTCATTGATCTTCACTTATATCTTTTGAGAGTAGCTTGTCATTTGCTCATGTACTTCATTTGAATTTGTTTGAGCTTGCCAAAAAGCAATGGAAATCTATGAAACTAGTCCCAACGTGATAGATATCCAAGGAGGATATAATAAAAACTTTCATGAAGATCATTGGACAAATTAAACTTGATTCTTTGTAATAGTTTTGAAACATGATGATAGTAATATGTGAGCCATGTTAGTGAGTAATTATGCTTAGTAAGAATATTGATGTTACGGTTTGTGATTCCCTATGCATGCACAAAAGTCAGTACTTATGCAATGAAGTTACATCCTACTTGTGGTGCATTATTCGGTGTTAGTTATGACTCAATTCTCACTTATGTGATTTTTTGTTCCTCCGTTTGGTTGCTTCCCAATCTATTTGCTAGCCTTCATTTGTACTAAGTAGAAATACTACTTGTGCATCCAAAATCCTTAAACCAAGTTTTTCCTTATGAGTCCACCATACCTTCCTATATGCGGTATTTCCATGCCGTTCGAAGCAAATTTGTATGTGCCATCTCTAAATATTCAAAATAAATTTTCTCTTTTGTGTGCATGTACCGCTCATGAAACGGTGGGGAGTATCCAATATTTTTCCATGCTAGGTGTGTCATTCTCACGATATGTGTTGATTCACTATCATTCACGAGAAAGTGGCTGTCATTCGGGATGCCCAATCCCATGCTCAGAAATCAAATCAAAATATAATGAAACAAACCCCCCCCCCCCGCCCCAGGATTGTTGTTGGTATGGACGGTACCCGTGGATTCGGCTCTCCGTGGAGTGTGATTGATTGGTGGAGGGGGAGTAAAGACTTTACTATTCTGTTTGGGAACTGCCTATAATGTATCTAGCATGGCAAATATTGTGAGCTACTTCGTCGTTTTCGTTGACAGGAAAAGCATGCCACTAAAATATTTTTCTCTCTCAATACAAACCTTGAGCTCTGGCACCTCTACAAATCCCTACTTACCTCTGCGAAGGGCCTATCTATTTACTTTATGCAATTTTTCTTTTTGCTTTGAGTTTCCATCTTCTCTTATAAGCACCAACTAGGGGGCACTTTGATCGTACTTGAGCATTTGGCATAGCTAATATTTGAGTGTGTTTCATGAATGGATCAATGATTGAGCATGATGGGATAGGGATAACTTTCTTTAGTGTTGATATTTTGAAAGACATGGTTGCTTGTTGACATGCTTGAGTATTGAAGTCATTATGTTAAAACCAGACTATTGCTTTGAATCATTTACAAAGTCCAAATGTCCATGATATACAAAGAAGAAAAGAATATGATGAACATGTTAGGCAGCATTCCACATCAAAAATTCTGTTTTTATCATTAACCTACTCGAGGACGAGCATGAATTAAGCTTGGGGATGCTGATACGTCTCCAACGTATCTATAATTTTTGCTTGTTCCATGTTGTTATATTATCACTGTTGGATGTTTTGCAATCATTTTACTACAACTTTACATTATTTTTGGGACTAACCTATTAACCTAGAGCCTAGTGCCAGTTCCTGTTTTTTCCGTGTTTTTGAGTTTTACAAAAAAGGAATATCAAACGGAGCCCAAAAGGAATAAAAATCTACGGTGAACTTTTATGGACCAGAATAAGCCCAGGGAGAGTTGGAGTTGGGCCAGAAGACCCACGAGGTAGTCACAAGCCTCAGGGGCATGCCCACCCCCCTAGGGCGCGCCCCCCAGGCTTGTGACTCCCTCGTGGCCCATCCTGACTCGTTTCCACCACCATAAATTCCTATAAATTCCAAAAAGAACCAACGCAGAACCTAGATCGGGAGTGCTGCCACCGCAAACCTCTAGAGCCACGAAAAACCAATCGGGAGCCCGTTCCGGCACCCTACCAGAGGGGGAAACCACCACCAGAGGCCATCTTCATCATCCCGGCGGTCTCCATGATGAGGAGGGAGTAGTTCACCCTCGGGGCTGAGGGTATGTACTAGTAGCTATGTGTTTGATCTCTGTCTCTCTCTCGTGTTCTTGAGATGGCATGAACTTGATGTACCGCGCGCTTTATTGATATAGATGAATCATATGGAGTTTTCCCCTCTCTATCTTGTTGTGATGAATTGAGTTTTCCCTTTGAAGTTTTCTTATCGAATTGAGTCTTTAAGGATTTAAGAACACTTGATGTATGTCTCGCGATGGGATATCCGTGGATGTTCTGTTGATCCACTTGATGTATGTTTTGGTGATCAACTTGCGGGTTCCGTGACCTTGGGAATCTATGCATAGGGGTTGGCACATGTTTTTGTCTTGACTTTCTGGTAGAAACTTTGGGGAACTATTCGAAGTTCTTTGTGTTGGATTGAACATGATGAATCTGAAATTATGTGATGCATATCGTATAATCAAGCCCATGGGTACTTGTGGTGACATTGGAGTATCTAGGTGACATTAGGGTTTTGGTTGATGTGTATCTTCAGGTGTTATTTTAGTACGAACTCTAGGGCTGTCCATGACACTTACAGGGATAGCTCATAAGATTGATCAGAAAAGATAACTTTGAGGTGGTTTCGTACCCTACAATAATTTCTTCATTAGTTCTCTGCTATTTGTGACTTTGGAGTGAACTCTTTGTCGCACGAGAGGTACTTGCATATGATTCAACTATGCCAATATTGTTGAGAGAAATTCCACTAGTGAAAGTATGGACCCTAGGCCTTGTTTCCAAGCATTTATACAACATTTTGCTCGCTGTTTACTATTTTATACCTTGCTGTTTTTATATTTTCATATTACAAAAACCTATATCTACCATCCATACTGCACTTGTATCACCATCTCTTCGCCGAACTAGTGCACCTATACAATTTACCGTTGTGTTGGGTGTGTTGGGGACACAAGAGACTCTTTGATATTTTGTTGCAGGGTTTTTTGAGAGAGACCATCTTCATCCTACACCTCTAATGGATTGATAAACCTTAGGTCATCCACTTGAGGGAAAATTGCTATTGTCCTACAAAATTCTGCGCTTGGAGGCCCAACACGAGTCTACAAGAAGAAGGTTGTGTAGTAGACATCACACTTCAACTGCAAGAAGATGGGTTCGACGTATTCCTTTCTTGGTGCAGCCAACATTGTGTAACCCTAGATACCCCTGGTGACTATATAAACCAGAGGGTTTTAGTTAGTAGGCCAAGTTAAGCTCATTACTATTAGGGTTTAGACCACATCATACAATCTCGAGGTAGATCAACTTTTGTACTCGATACCCCATATTCAATACAAATAAAGCAAGACATAGGGTTTTACCTCCATTAAGAGGGCCCGAACCTTGGTAAACATCATCTCCCTAATCTCCTATAACCCAACAATCGAAGATCCACAATTCGGGACCCCTACCGGAGATCTGCCGGTTTCGACGCCGACAATCATGGCCCCCTCCCAGGCGATTGGGCAAGCTATTTAGTCTCCCGTATCCGACTGAGCGACCTCGAAATGCAAGGTTATCTGTCTGCTTCTGATCTGGCATCCACCCGCCCTAGATTAACTTCCATGGACGGAGAGGCTTTTGCAGAGAACAACCCTGCTCCATGTAAATAAGAGAGGGTATACTTCGTGCCCTTCCTCTTACAAGGCTTGGGATTCCCCATTCACCCCTTCCTAAGGGGTTTGCTAGAGTTTTATGGGACCCAACTCCATCATCTTAACAATGGATCCATTTTTCATATCTTTGGTTATGTCGCCCTTTGCGAGGTATTTCTGGGCTACAAGGCCCATTTTGAATTGTGGAGAAAATATTTCTGCCTCGTCCCCCACCTCCGAGAAGGGAAAATCTTAGAAGTCAGCGGAGCCGAAGTATGGCGTATGGCCAGGAAGGGGTACCCCATTGGGACTACAAAGAAGGATTTTGTAGAGTGGACCTCAGAATGTTTTTACATTGAAGACGTCCCCCTATTCGATCAGCTCAGAGGGGTCTGCCCGAATACTCTGAAGCTCCTTTAAAGAAATGATTTAACTGGCAATCAAAAAGACATTTCCAAGAGGAGAGTGCCAAAGTAAAGCATTTGGCCTCTCAGGTAAGGTTATTAGCTCACAATAAGCTAACCATCATTGACGTGATGGACACTGCCATACTCGATGTGTCCAACCTCTTCAATGACACGACCCACTACAAACGGAAAGGGCCTTCTAACCAAGCAACAATTGCTGCCGTACTAGCTAATCTCTTTAAAGGAGAAAAAGAAGAGTTCGCTCGCGTGAGGACAAGGGACGGTTACTCGAGTTATAATCCCATTGAACGGGTGACGTGGCTTGAGACTGCGTCGGTATAATCCCAAGGGACGGTTACTCGAGTTATAATCCCAAAATTACATTAAGTATTTCCCTCAGTTATGAAACCAAGGTATCAATCTATAGAGGAAGATCAAGCACCTATGTAAATAGCACCTGCACACAAATAACAAATACTTGCAACCCGACCCGTAAGATAGGTTGTCAAGCTCTCAATGATAAGAAAGATAGATTAGGTACTGATAGTTTTGGCAAATAGATCTCGCAAGAACACGAAATAAAATAGGTAAACAAAAAGTGCAGCAAGATATTTTTGGGTTTTTAGATTAAAAGATATGAAAATAAAATGGCAAAATAGTAGATCAAAAATCAATATGTTGGAAAAGTAGACCCGAGGGCCATAGGTTTCACTAGTGGCTTCTCTCATGATTATAGCACACGGTGGGTGAACAAATTACTGTTGGGCAATTGATAGAAGATCAAATAATCATGACGATATCCATCCAATGATCATTATATAGGCATCACGTCCAAGATAAGTAGACCGAAACGAATCTGCATCTACTTCTATTAATCCACACATCAACCGCTATCCAGCATGCATCTGGTGTATTCAGTTCATGGGAAAAAGGAGTAATACAATAAGACCGGTGACATGATGTAGACAAGATCTATTCATGTAGGAATAGACCTCATCTTGTTATCCGGGGCTAAAGGTTGTTTAGCTATTCGATCATTAAAAACAGTATTTTTGATGTGCAACATTGCCTAACATGTTCATCACATATTCTTTTCTTTGTAGCATGGACATTTGGACTTTTAGATGGTTCAAAGCAATAGTCTAGTTTTGACATGAAAACTTTAATACTCAAGAATATCAACAAGCAACCATGTCTTTTCAAAATATCAACACTAAAGCAAGTTATCCCTAGCCCATCATGCTCAATCATTGATACATTCATGAAACACACTCAAATATTAGATACACCTAATGCTCAAGTAGGATCATAGTACCTCCTAGTTAGTGCTTTATAAGAGAAGATGCAGACTCAAATTGAAAATACAAATTGCATAAAGTAAATAGACAGGCCCTTCGTAGAGTGAAGTAGGGATTTGTAGAGGTGCCAGAGCTCAAGGTTGAAATTGATAGACAAAAATATTTTGAGTGGCATGCCTTTCCTGTCAACGAAAACGGCCGAGAGATTTCAATATCTTTCCATGCTAGATACATCAGAAGTGGTTTCCCAAACAGAAAATAAAGTTTGTTCCTTTTTCCACCATACTTTTGCTTTCCATGGCTAGGCGAATCCACGGTTGCCTTCCATACCAACATTTTCCAAGGAATTTATTATTTGACAACATAAAGTAAAAAAATCTTTCTTTTCATTTCATTTTGGGAATGGGCATCCCTATTACCGCCGTACTCTCGTGCGATCACCCCCTACCGTTTCATGAGCCGTAAGAGCACACAAAAAGGAAAATTTATTTTGAAAATTAGAGATGGCACATACAAATTTGCTTGGAATGGCATGGAAATAACGTCCATAGGCACGTATGGTGGACTCATATGGCAAAACTGGGTTTAAGGATTTTGGATGCACAAGTAGAATTTCTACTTAGTATAGGTGAACCCTAGCAAATAGATTGAGAAGCATCAACCAAGAAACGAAAATCCACATAAGCGAGCATTAAGCATAACTAACACTGAATAATGCACCATAAGTAGCATGTACTTTTGTAGCACAACTATTAACTTTTGTGCTTGCATAGGGAATCACAAACCTTAACATCAATATTCTTACTAAGCATAATTACTCACTAACATAACTCACATATCACTGTCATCATGTCTCAAAACTATTAAAAAGTATCAAGTATAATTTTCCAATGATATTCATGAAATTTTTTATTATATCCCTCTTGAATATCTATAACTTTGGGACTAGTTTCATATATTGCAATTGCTTTTGACAAGCTCACATAGATATAAGTGACGAACATGAGCATAAAGATTTCATCTCTCAAAATAATATAAGTGATGCATGAGAGGATTTCTTAAAAATTACTAACTCCCAAACTAATATAAGTGAATCATGAGAGCATTTCTTCAAACATGTAAAAGCACGTCGTGCTCAAAAAGATATAAGTGAAGCACTAGAGCAATTTCATAGCTCAATAGATTTAAGTGAAGCATATAGAACAATTCTACCAAATCATAGAATAATTTTGGATCTCTCAAATAGGTGTGTGCATAAAGGATAAAAATCAAATCAAAGAAAGATACAAGACGCTCCAAGCAAAACTCATGATATGTGACGAATAAAAATATAGATCCACGTAAAATACTAATGGTTGTTAGAAGATAGAGGGGATGCCACTCAGGGCATCCCCAAGCTTAGTTGCTTGTTACTCTTTGGATATTATCTTGGGGTGCTGTAACATCCCCAAGGTTAGGCTCCTTTGACTCCTTATTCCTTCATCCATTATGATCTCACCCAAAACTTGAAAACTTCAATCACACAAAACTTAACAAAATTCTCGTGAGATCCATTAGTATAATAAAGAAAAATACCACTTTAAGTAATGTTGTAAACCCATTAATATTTTAATATTGCATTATATATACTATATTCTAACTTTACCGTGACTTATACCCTCTAATACAAGTCATAGATTCATCAAAACAAGCACACAATGCAACGAAAACAGAATCTGTTTCGGACAGAACAGTATGTAGTAATCTATACTCTGAACATACTTATGTAACTCTAAAAATTATTAAAATTATTAAAACGTGAAGAATTTTTATAGAAATGCTATGTTAAAATTTCATCTCATTTCCACGTTCCAGTAAAAAATGAAAATTCGTGCACTGGAGACAAAGTTTCTCTGTCAGATTCAGCATTGTTTCTACTCATCTTATGAATCATCCTAAAGTCTTTACTTGGCACAAACACTATATAAAACATATAAACACAATCATAACAGAAACATAATTGTGCAAACACTCAAAAACAGAAGAGAAAAGATAAAAATAATTGTATTCATTGGGTTGCCTCCCAACAAGCGCTATCGTTTTACGCCCCTAGCTATACGTAATACATAGATTCAAGTATTTCCATCCTTAGTTTCCAACTCCTTAGGCACACAACGAGATTTTTTTCAAGGATCTATCATGCATATTTTCAATGACAATACTTCTAGGAATAAGATTGAAAATTTTGTTCTTGCCATTAAGGTTATTCACAACTTCAACAAAATTGGGATGAATACTAATCATTTTAAGATCCTCATTGTTTCTACTAGAAGTGGTACCCTTATTCTTAGGAACTTGAATAGATTTTCAATATTTACTAGTGGGAGTTTTTTCAATAGTCTTAATGGTAGAAAGACACGAACATAAGTTACGAAAAATTTCTTCTAATTCTCAATTCTAGTGGGGCACTCTTCCATTCTTTTATTGACTACGAGTTCTTTTTTCCTTTAGTACTTTAGGAGCATCTCCCACCTTGGATCCAATTTTATTAGCAATATTTTCCATACTTTTATCCAAATTTTCAATATTTTCATTGGTGAGCATTTTCTTTTCAATAGCATCTAACCTTTTCATAACATGCTCAAGAGTTAAAATTGTTTCATTTACAATGATAGGTGGGGAACCCACTAAATTTCCCATTGCATTATAAGCATCCAAAGTAGGGCACATCAAGAAGTTCCCACCAGTAATCGTATCAAGGACGAATCTATACCAAGTGGTGATACCCACATAAAAACAGCAAAGGAGAACAATGGTAGATTCTTTATGAATAGATCTATTATGAGCATTGCAAATCCTATACCAAGCATCTTTAAGATTTTCTCCTCCCCATTGTTTAAAGTTAAGGACCTCATTCTTGGGAGTATATGCAATAACGGAAGAACTAGCCATAGTGAAAAATTAGACGAACAAGAGATCTGCCGAGAAAAAGGCAAACGAAAAAGAAGGCGAATAAAACGGAAAATTCTTCAGGTGGGGGAGAGGAAAACAAGAGGCAAATGGAAAATAACGTAAATTGGAAGGAGATCAAATTTGTGATTAGGAACCTGGTAGATGAGATCGCTTACTCCCCGCCAACAACGCCAGAAATTCCTTTGACGTGGCTTGAGACTACGTCGGTATTTTCCCAAATAGGAAGGGATGATGCCGCACACCGACGGTAAGTATTTCCCTCGGTTATGAAACCAAGGTATCAATCTGTAGAGGAAGGTTGAGAACCTATGTAAATAGCACCTGCACACAAATAACAAATACTTGCAACCCTATGCGTAAGAGAGGTTGTCAAGCTCTCAACAATAAAAAGATAGATTGGGTAATGATAGTTTTGGCAAATAGTGTTGAGGAACGTTGCATGGGAAACAAAAAATTTCCTACGCACACGCAAGATCTATCTATGGTGATGAGAATCTACGAGAGGGAGAGTGGATCTACATACCCTTGCAGATCGCTAAGCGGAAGCATTAAGAAACACGGTTGATGTAGTCAAACGTCTTTGCGATCCAAATCGCCGAGTATCCCACGATCCCATCATGATCCATCTCGCGATCCAATCACGATCCGTCCCGTGATCCCATCATGATTCGTCTCGTGATCTTGATCATGGTCCTTCCAATCTAGCGCCAAACGGGCGGCACCTCCGCGTTCAACACACGTACAGCTTGATGACGTCCTCGCCTTCTTGATCCAGCAAGAGGGGCAAAGTAGTAGATGAGTTCCGGCAGCACGACGACGTGGTGACGGTGTTGGTGAAGAACAATCTCCGCAGGGCTTCGCGAAGCACTACGGAAACTATGACGGAGGATAAACTAGAGGGACAGGGTTGCCGGCACATGGCTTAGGGTTTCTTGATGTGTTCCAGGTGCTAGCCCTGCCCCTTTATTTATATGCTGAGCCCTGGGGTCGAAACTTGGAGAAAAATCCTCCTCAAGGTCGGTTTGCCCGCAAGGCAAGAGTCCTCCTCGGACTCCAGGACCAGACGCCAAGGTCCTCGGCGTCTGGCCCCAGACGCCAGGGTCCCTAGCGTATGGCCCCTGGCCTCCGCAAAACACATTTTGCACCTTCCTAAAGCATCATGGGATTTACCCCTTGGCCCAAATAAAGTGTTCTTGTACCCCGAACATTTCGGGAAACATCCAAAACTCTTCCCATGAATTTCGGAACCTTTCCAGAGACCAAACACTATTATCCCATATATCAATCTTTATCTCCAGACTATTCTAGAGCTCCTCGTCATGTCCGGGATCTCATCCGGGACTCCGAACAACTTTCGGTCACCAACATAATAACTCAACTATACTTATATCATCACCAAACGTTAAGTGTGTAGAACCTGCGGGTTCGAAAACTATGCAAACATGACCGAGACACCTCTATGGTTAATAACCAATAGCAAGACCTGGATGCCCATATTAGCTCCTACATATTCTACAAAGATCTTTATCGGTTGAACCTCTATGTAAGGGATTCAATTAATCCCGTATGTTATTCCCTTTGTTCTTCGGTATGTTATTTTCCCAAGATTCAATCGTCGGTATCTCTATACCTAGTTCAATCTCGTTACCAGCAAGTCTATTTACTCGTTCCGTAATACAAGATCCCGTGGCTAACATTTAGTCACATTGCGTGCAAGGCTTATTGTGATGTTGTATTACCGAGTGGGCCCTGAAATACCTCTCTGTCACACGGAGTAACAAATCCCAGTGTTGATCCATACCAACCCAACAGAACCCTCAGAGATACTTGTAGAGCACCTTTGTAGTCACCCAATTATGTTGCAACGCTTGATACACACAAGGTACTCCTCCGGTGTCAGTGAGTTGCATGATCTCATGGTCATAGGAATAAATACTTGGCATGCAGAAAACTATAGCAATAAGCTGAAACGATCATATGCTACATTTATAGATTGGGTATTGTCCATCACATCATTCTCCTAATGATGTGATCCCGTTATCAAATGACATCTCATGTCCATGGCTAGGAAACCTTAACCATCTTTGATCAACGAGCTAGTCCATCAGAGGCATACTAGGGACATGGTGTTGTCTATGTATCCACACATGTATCTAAGTTCCCGATCAATATAATTCTAGCATGGGTAATAAATGATTATTATGAACAAGGAAATATGATAATAACTAATTTATTTTTGCCTCTAGGGCATATTTCCAACAAATAGATCTCGCAAGAACACGAAATAAAATAGGTAAACACAAAGTGCATCAATGTATTTTTGGGTTTTTTGGATTAATAGATCTGAAAATAAAATGGCAAAATAGTAGATCAGAAAGCAATATGTTGGAAAAGTAGACCCGGGGCCGTAGGTTTCACTAATGGCTTCTCTCATGAGTATAGCACACGGTGGGTGAACAAATTACTGTTCGGCAATTGATAGAAGATCGAATAATCATGACGGTATCCAGGCAATGGTCATTATATATGCATCACGTCCAAGATAAGTAGACCGAAATGATTCTGCATCTACTTCTATTACTCCACACATCGACCTATATATAGCATGCATCTAGTGTAGTAAGTTCATGGGAAAATGGAGTAATTCAATAAGAATGGTGACATGATGTAGACAAGATCTATTCATGTAGGAATAGACCCCATCTTGTTATCCTGCCACATGCCCAATAATGTGACGGAGTAACTACCAATTTAATGGTCAGTACTGACCCATTTTCTCACGCTATTATTGCCACGCGCACCGCATGCATAGCGTGGGGCTACCGGCTGGTGCACGTGAATTAAAGATCGGGTAGTGGCAGAAACCACAACGTCATGGATTGGAGCAATGGGACATTTACCTGTTTCGCCCGTGATCGTGGGTAGTGGGTTTGGTGGAGATGGGCGGCGACCCTTGGAGCGGGGGAGAGAGAGGCCCCGCGCCCTCCCTATAAATTGGGAGGTCTCGGGAGGCGATGTTCATACATCTTCTCCTCCTCCTTGAGTCCGGACCTACAGAGCTCGCTTCTGCTTCTTTGTCCTGAGCGGCGCACGTCCCCCTGATGGTTAGGGGGGCGCTTAGTGAGCGCGTCAGCCACCGTATAGTACTCCCCTTGTCTCGATGCTCGGCCTCCACCTTGGGCCAATGGTCTTGGGTGGATGGCCGGTCGGAGAGTCCCAGGATGGGGGAGCAGGCGGTACGACAGCCGTGCTAGGGGTAACCGACAATGTCTTCACTATCGTGCTACCCACTGCCCTAGTCCTGACGGGGTACCGCATGGTGACCACTGCACCAGAGCCCATAGTAAAGGTGCAGCGTTGTGGTGGATCGCAGTATCCATACTTCTTCTTCGAGGTGATGGAGGCATAACGTCCACTTGGTTGCTGGTCAAGCAAGGGTCATTGTAGTAGCGGTTCTCCTCGAATCATGGTGAAGTTCTCCACCCATGGCGTCGCATACGACGTGCCAGGGTGGGAACATTTTGGCTGCGTGCACCTCTTTACGGTAGGGGGAATTCCTCGCCTTTGGCCACCAGGGACGACCATGCTCTCTAGGAGGCTCTTCAGGGGCAGCCATCCGCCTTTCCATCGCGTAGAAGTATTGGATGGATAAGGTCAGGGCGGCTACGGAGACGTCCCCCCAAGAAATGGTGATGATGAATATGACAGTGGGGCGGCCTAAGCACCGGCAGCACCATCATCAACAGTCGGGCTTCGGCAGGGCCTCCGTCCGCACTCGCCCTTTGCCTTCTTCATCCCTGCCGGTTTCATCTACCCCGCCTAGGTGCAGGGTCCTTCATCTCCTCCAGGGGACGCACCCCTTTGGTCCTGTCGGGGAAGCGCCGGATCCCACCCAGGCACTCCTTTTGCCCTCTATTTCTGTTCCGCCTAATCCCTAGGAGGAGAGGGACAAGAAAGGCATTATGGGGCATTTATCTTTTTTATGTCAAAAGATGTAGGCGCTTGCCAATTTTTAATTAGTCATAATGTAATCTCTACCCATCTTGTATCAAAAATGAATGAGAAAAGTGATATTTTCTTCCTGCAAGTACTATCCTTTTCTTTCCCTGTTTATGTTTTCTTGGGATGTGTTGTCCTTGCTACATGGAGCCACTTCCCGGACCATAACTCAGCCACGAGTGTCAAGGGAAAACGAGACCCTGACAATAGGTTGGATTAGTTCCCTGGCAGAGCTCCTTGCCGGTGTCAACACAGCCCCCATAATTGTTGAACAAAAATAGGGGGTGGCTCGTCCCGACAAGGGTTCTCACCACTAGAAGGACTCTGATACGTCTCCAACGTATCTATAATGTTTTATTGTGTCGTGATATTATATTATCTGTTTTGGATGTTTTATATGCATTAATATGCTATTTTATATTCTTTTGGGGAGTAACCTATTAATCTAGAGCCTAGTGCTAGTTTCTGTCTTTTCCTTATTTTTGAGTATTGGAGATATGGAAATTAAATGGAGTCCAAATGGAATAAAATCTTTGGAATGATTTTTTCTGGAACGAAAGAGATCTACGAGGCTTGGAGTGCACGGCAAGAACCTTGCCAG
Source organism: Hordeum marinum (assembly GCA_022496015.1). Lineage (NCBI taxonomy): Eukaryota > Viridiplantae > Streptophyta > Magnoliopsida > Poales > Poaceae > Hordeum > Hordeum marinum. The sequence goes on along the minus strand of CM039677.1, from coordinate 380,793,973 downwards.
GAGGTCACAAGCCAGGGGCGCGGCCACCCCCTGGTCGCGCCTGGTAGGCTTGCCACCTCCTGGATGGTCTCCTGACCCTAATCTTTGTCCTATAAATACCCAAATATTCCCCCAATACCAAAAAGAGCCACACAAATACTTTTTTGCTACCACAAGCCTCCGTTCCCGAGAGATCCAGTCTTGGAGCCTTTTCCGGTAATCTGTCGGAGGGGGTCCGATCACGGAGGGCATCTACATCAACTCCATTACCCCTTCAATGATGCGTGAGTAGTCCACCACAGACCTACGGGTCCATAGCTAGTAGCTATATGGCTTCTTTTCTCTCTCTTTGTGCTACAATACCATGTTCATCATGATCTTCATGGAGATCTATCCGATGTACTACTCTTTTGCGGTGTGTTTGTAGAGATCCGATGAATTGTGGTTTATGTTCAAATTATCCACGAATATTATTTGAGTCTTTTTTGAATTCTTATATGCATGATTTCATATCTTTGCAAGTCTCTTCGAGTTATTGGTTTGGTTTGGCCAACTAGATTGGTAATTTTTAGAATGGGAGAAGTGCTTAGTTTTGGGTTCAATCTTGTGGTGTCCTCACCCAGTGACAAAGTAGGGGTAGCGAGGCACGTATTGTATTATTGCCATCAAGGGTAACAAGATGGGGTTTTCATCATATTGCTTGTCAACCGTGGTCGGACTTTTCCCGGCAGCATCTCTACCAGCGGCTTCGAGGAGCTGTGTCGGGAAATGCTTGTCGGAGTTCAGCTTCCTTTTATTTCTGGTCATTGACGACGGGGATACTGATGGTTGGGTGAGGCGGAGAACAAAAGTTCCCGGTTCCACAGGAAGCTTCTACACAGCACACTTCGATAGATGGTCAGCAATGTCATTTTCCGCTCGGGGAACATGCTTTGTCTGTAGTCCATCGAAGTGCTCCTCCAATTTCCTAACCTCTTCCATGTATGCTTCCATCAGCGGGCTCTAGTAATCCTTGTTGACTTGCTTCACCACAAGTTGAGATTCTCCTCGGATAACCAGTCTCTTGATCCCCAACTCTACCACGATTCTAAGTCCGGCAAGGAGTCCCTCGTACTCAGCGGTATTGTTGGTGGCTTCCTCACGGGGAAAGTGCATTTGCACCATGTACTTGAGGTGCTCTCCGGTGGGGGCAACAAGAAGGACGCCTGCTCTGGCACCCTGAAGTGAAAAGGCACCATCAAAGTACACGATCTAGTCTTTGCGCGCTTCTTTGGCGGGGAGGATTGTCTCTAGAACTTCTTCATCGGGTGTGGGCGTCCATTCTGCAATAAATTCCACTAAGTCTTTATTTTGAATAGTGGAAATGCTCTCATACTTCAATCCGAAACTTGACAACTCTAGTGCCTACTCAACTATCCTGCCAATGGCCTTGGGGTTCCTCAATATGCACTACAATGGGAAACGGGTAACAAACGTGATCTCATGGGCTTGGAAGTAGTGGTGCAGCTTCCTCGAGGCCATGATGAGGCCGAGGATCATCTTTTGTACTCAAGAGTACCTCGATCTAGCTCCTTGTAATAAGGAACTGACAAAGTACATGGGTCACTGCACCATCTTCTTCTTTACCACCTCCTTAGATCCTCTGTTGTCCATTTGCTGAGGTCCCCCTTGATCATTATTGGGTCCTACCATGGATAATTTCGTATTGCTCCTAGTAACAATAGCAACTGCCGCTGAATCTTCATCCGCCTCCCTCTATGCCACCAGTGCTGCACTAACCACTTGATTTGTTGCTGCTAAATACAGCAACAATGGCTCTTGCGGTTTAGGAGCGACCAAGGTGGGAGTAGAGGAGAGGTAATTCTTCAGGTCCTATACTGTTGCATCTACCTCCAGGGTCCACTTCATAGGGCCAGCCTTCTTCAATATCTTGAAGAACGGCAAGGCACGCTCAGCGGACATGGAAATGAACCTGCTCAACGCGGCAACACATCCAGTCAAACGTCTGATACCCTTGATGGCATTGGGTGCTCGTATCTGTTCGATCACCCTGATCTTGTTAGGATTAGCCTCTATTCCTAACTGGGACACAAAGAAACCAAGTAGCTTGCCATATGGGACGCCAAATACACACTTCTCAGGGTTGAGCTTCAAGTTGATCTTGCATAGGCTTGCGAAAGTTTCCTTCAAATCTTGTATGAGAGTTGCTTTGTATTTGGTCTTGACTACAATTTCATCCATGTAAGCTTCCACGTTTTTGTGCAGTTGAAGCTCAAAACCAATCTGAACTGCTCTAGCTAAGGTTGAACCAGCACTCTTTAAACCGAAGGGCATACGCACGAAACAGTACGTGCCACAAGGAGTTATGAATGTAGTCTTCTCCTCATCTTCTTTGGCCATGAATATCTGGAGGTATCCAGAGTAGGCATCCAAAAAGGAGAGCAAATCACATCCAAAGGTGGAATTGACAATCTAATCTATGCGCAGTAAGGGAAAGGGGTCCTTCGGGCAAGCCCTGTTCAAGTCAGTGAAGTCTATGCAAAGCCTCCATTTCCCATTCGCCTTGCGCACCACCACCGGATTATCTAGCCAAGTTGCATGCAATACTCCTCTGACCAAACCAGCTACTTCAAGCTTCTTGATTTCCTCGACAATAAATTGTTGCCGCTCCAAGGCTTGTGTTTCTAACCTTTTGCTTGACAGGTCGGCAATGAGGGTAGAAAGCAAGGTGGTGCTCAATTACCTCCCTAGGAACACCGGGGATGTCAGATGATTGCCAGGCAAACGCAATGAGCGCACTTTCCTATTTGTTAGTAAGGGTAGCACTGATGGTGAAGGAACCACCAGTGTCGTCCTCCCTTGCCGGGACCTTCTTCGTCTCAGGATAGGTGACCTTGGTCTTCTTGCTAGTGGAACTCTCTAACAGGTCGTCATCGGGTGCAGCGCACTCCGGAGAGGCACGCTTCCCATAGTCCTTGCCAGTGGTCCTGCTAGCCTTCTTCGATCTCTTCAGCTCATTGGCGGGGGCTGGGTCGTATGTGGCCTCAGCTGCTACCGCATTGCGGTACATCTTGTCTATGCAGATAACTGCATTATTCTTATCAGAGGGAATGGAAATGATCCCAATGGGCCCTGGCATATTCAAGGTATTGTAAGTATAGTGAGATGATGCCATGAATTTCACCAAGGTTGGGTGACCGAGCATTCCATTGTAAGGCAAAGGGATCTCAGCCACGTCGAACACTATCCTCTCCGTCTGGAAATTCAGCTCCTCACCGAACGTTACTAGCAGAGTGATCTTTCCCTTGGGCCGACTCCTGTCAGGGTTGCCCTGAAAGGTGCCCGAAGCTTCAAGCTCTTCATCGTGAATCTACAATTTCTTAGCCACCTTAGGGGAGATCAAGTTCAGTCTGGCCCCATAGTCAACTAACATCTTAGACACCTTGAGGTTGTGGATTGTCGGGGAAACCAACAATGGCAAACATCCGACCGTAGTAGTACATTCAGGATGGTCCTCTTCATCAAAGATGATAGGCATGCGGGGCCATTTGAGCGGCTTCCTGGATTCTGTAGTCGGCTCCACAACATTGACCTCGTGCACCCACTATTTGAGTTGGCGGTTAGAGGAGTGCAAGGAAGCACCCCCGTCAATGCACATGTCTTTGGTCGCTTTCTAGAACTCCCTGTCACTGGAATCCTCCTCATCATCCCCATACTCACTCATGTCATCTGTTTCCTTCTTCTCACGGCCTCTGGCAGGCTTTTCCTTTTGCTGTGGGGTTTTGCTACGACGGCCTCCTCTGTTACCACGGCCCTTCCCGGAAGCATCGTCTTGAACTTTCTCTTTGTTGTGCTTATCATATTCATCCCTTTGTTTCTCAACAAGTTACCTGACTTGTCAGCATTGTTGGAGATCATGGCCCTTGGTGCGGTGGATTTTGTAGTATGGTCTCTCGGACTTTTTGGTTTTCTCAGCAACAGCAGCCTCCCGACAATCAGCGCACGCGAAATCTCCCTTGCCGGGGGTTTTGCCTTTCGCCTTCTTTCCGGCACTGAGGTCTCTGGAGGTCTCAACGACCAATATCACCTTTCCTTTGTGCTTCCCATTTCTCCCCTTTGGGTCAGGTGCGTCGTCGTCATCATCAGAGTCGATTTCGACGCTTGCCTCTTCTCCAGGGAGTCGCCTTCCTTCTTCAGCTCGAGCACACTTGTCTGCCAAGGTGTAAAGCTTATTAACAGTTTTGGAGAGCTTGACATTCATCTTGGCTCGGATCCTCCTATTGTGCACGTTTGAATGGAATGCGGCAATGACAGCTGCGGGGTGAATTTCTGGGATGTTGCGATGCACTCCACTGAATCTCTAGATGTACTTCCTCAAAGTTTCTCCCTCCTTCTATGGGAGGACTTGAAGATTGTTGGGCTGGCCTGGTTCCTGGTGACCACCTGTGAAGACGCCAACGAGCTCGTTGCACAAATCATCCTAGGATGAAATGGAATTTTTCGGCAGGTGCATCAGCCACGATCTCACATTTGGCTTAAGTGTCAAAGGGAAATAGTTGGCGAGCACCTTTTCATCTCTTCCTCATGCGGCTTGGACAGCTCTCGTGTATATGCCCAGGACCTCTGCTGGGTTCAACTTCCTGTCGTATTTCTCTGGTAGTTCATACTCGAAAGCTCGGGTCGGCGACCAGTGGACTCGTCGCAGCTCACTAGTGAAGACGAGGCAGCCGACCTCGTAAGGAAGGTACCCACCAACACTGGGCATGGGGTTGCCGACGTCTAGACCTTTGCGCCTGTCGGATTAACGGTGAGCTTCCTGTCATTGCTCGATGGTGATACGCATGTCTTCTTTCCTCCGGTCATCGAGGAGGCGCCATTGATCTCGGTGGTCGCGCGGGCCGGACGAGACTATGGATGCTTCGTCGTTCTTGTCGGCATGTGGAACTTGTTGTGGCTGCCTTTGGGCCTGTTGTCGCAGAGGAGATTGCACCATTGGTGTAACCCCCTCGACGTGTTCGTCGACCCGGGCCGCTGCTGCCGTTTGCGTATGCCGCGATGGCTCTGCATGTCATGTCTTGTTAGCTTTGACGAAGGAGATCAAGCTATGAATGGTAGCTCTCCATTTGTCCGACTTATTGGCTATCGGCATAAAGTAGCATCTGGACCCAGGCCTTAGCTTCCTCAGTTGTGTCTGGCATGGCGAAAGAGGCGAACCGCGATGTTGCTCGGCTCTTGCTGGGCCCAAGAGAAGTGCCGCCGTGTTCTCGGTGTCATGCGCCGCTCGCCGTGGCCATATGATGCACAGGAAGCCGATCTTGTGGATTTGCGGTCTCGCTCAGCGCTCCATCTTGTTCCACGTGGGGTGCGTGACCAGCAATCATGCCAGCGGTTGGGGTAGCTATAGGGTCATGGCTTGCACTAGATCGGGTGCCCCTGCGTAGGTCACGGCCTTCTGAGTGGTGGCGAGGTGAAGGACAGCCATTCCCCTCGCCCGCAGCGTCAGGGCTCGGCTCGCCAAGTCGTTGCTGCAGTTGCTCCTCTCCGGCGCCTTCTGCTCCACCTCCGACCGTGGGGGACTGAAAGCACAGTTGGCCCCTTGGTGGTTTTGGTAATTAATAACAACATATAAGTCATTGAACTAATATCTCCACCAAGTATATTTCAGGAAAAGTTCAATGATAGGGATGGCAAAAGGATTGTGGAGATTGTGGGATTACCCCAAGATGCAAGGAAATAGGTTGGCCAAGCTTCAAGCAAGAGGACTCTACATTTTACATTTGTGAGAAATCACTTTGAGTCTATAGGAAAGCCAATACTATTAAAAGGGGGTAAGGTTTTGTTGGTGAACAAAATGCTCATACGTGCACAAGTGATATTCACCAAAGACATCCACAAGCTCTCCCACCGAAGTCTGTCTATAGCCAAACATTCAAAATCGTGAAACCAACATTCCTATCCCGGTGCCACCGATTCCAGAACCTAGACAAACTCAGCCAAACCCTAGCCACTTCGGTGCAACCAATTCCATACCGGTGCCACCGAGTTTAGGTTGCCAACTTTCTGTTACGCAAATTCACATTTTCAGTCCCACCGAGAATGTTGGGTCGGTGTCACCAAGATTGGAAATCTGACCGTTGGTCACCTTATCGGTGCAACCAAGATTCGTATATCGGTCCCTCCGAGATTCAAAAGTTACCACCTTTTGGTCACTTCGGTACCACCGAGATTAACACATCGGTGTCACCGAGTTGGTCATTTTGTGTGTAACGGTTGGATTTTTGGGGATGCCTATATATACCCCTCCATCACCACCTACTCGAAAGAGAAGCACTCAGAACTATTCCATACCTATCCTATCAGTTTTCTGAGAGAGAACCACCTACCCTTGTGTTGAGATCAAGACCTTCCACTCCAACCATATGGATCTTGATTTCTAGCCTCCCCAGGTTGCTTTCCACCAATCCCATCTCTTCACCAAGCCAAACCTGTGAGAGAGTGATTGTGTGTTGAGGAGTCTATCATCTTGAAGCACAAGAGAAAGGAGTTCATCGTCATTACCGAGCCTATTACCTTTTGAAGGGTGGTGCCTCCTAGATTGGTTAGGTGTCGCTTGGGAGCCTCCTACTTCGTGTTGTGGAGTGAACCAAGAAGTTTGTAAGGGCAAGGAGATCGCCTACTTCGTGAAGATCTACCCATAGTGAGGCTAGTCCATCATGGACGGAAGCCATATGGAATAGTCAAGGTTGCTACTTCGTGGACCCTTATGGGTGGAGCCCTCCGTGGACTCTCCCGACCGTTACCCTCCATGGGTTGAAGACTCCATAAACGTGGATGTACGATAGCGCCACCTATTGGAACCACGAGAAAAATCATTGTGTCTACAATTGTGTTTGATCTTCCTACCCTATCCCTTTTACTCATGCTTGTTATTTTCCGCTGCTATACTCTTAGACTTGCATGTGTAGGGTGAAATTGACTTGCCATGAATGCTAAAACTGCAAACACTAAAATTGGGGAAAAGGCAAAACTTTTATTTGGCCAAGTAGTATAATCCCCCCCTCTAGACCTACTTTCGATCCTACAAGTGGTATCAGAGCTTTGGTCTCCATTGCATTGGTTTCACAACCTAGGAGAAGTATGGCATCTAGTGAGGGAAATTATCACCATAGAGGTCCGTACTTTGATGGCACAAATTTTGCTAGTTGGAAGCACAAAATGAAAATGCATTTGCTTGGTCATAATCCTGCCGTTTGGGTTGTTGTTCATGTTGGCTTGCAAGGTGAATTCTTTGTGGAAGGAAAGGAACCCGATCGTGGAAGGAAAGGAACTCAATGCTCAAGCATGTGACATTCTCTTCAACTGCCTAGGCCCCGAAGAATTCAACAAAATCAGTCGTCTTTGGGATACTTTGGTTGATATGCACGAAGGAACTGAGTCCGTGAGAGAATCCAAGTTAGATGTTCTTCAAGGCCAGCTTGACAAGTTCAAGATGAAGGATGGTGAAGGAGTCGCTGAGATGTACTCTAGGCTAGCTCTCATCACCAATGAGATTGCCGGCTTAGGAAGCGAAGAAATGACAGACAAATTCATCATCAAGAAGATACTTAGAGCTTTGGATGATCGATATGACACCGTTTGCACATTGATCCCAATGATGCCCAACTACAAAGATCTCAAACCAACGGAAGTGATTGGTAGAATTGTTGCTCATGAATGACACTCAAAGACAAGGAAGAGCTTCACCACAAGTCTAGCGGTGCTTACAAAGCCACAAGCGATGCTCCCGCTACCTCAAGCGACAACCTTGTCACAAATGAAGAGATAAGCCTCATGGTCAAGAAATTTAACAAGTTCTAGAAGAGATAAGCACCGATCATAATCTCAGGTCTGCACCAGCGCAGCGCCCCCTACCTGCCGCACCAAAGATGTCGGGGCTGGATGCACACGATCACCTATGGGGCCATTGTCCCCTTTGTGGTTCGGCGGGGGCGTGGACGCAAGCATGAAGAGCGGAGATAGTGAGATGACGTGGCGATTTACCCAGGTTTGAGCCGTTGTGAAGCGTAAAACCCTAATCCTGCTTTGTGGGTGGATTGATCAAGGGGACACGAAGAGCGTGCAACCCTCCTGCCCGGCAAGGGTTGCCTTCGGGGGATCTATTACACGCGTACAAATGCTCAAAAGTCTGAATCCTCAACTAGGTTGCCTTAGGCCTCCTTTTATAGTGCAAGGGGCGACCATAGTGGCAAAACAGACAATGTCTGGTGATTATATAGCTAGCATAGCTTATCATACCTAACTCTAGCATTAGAGACAAAATACCATCATTGCTAGTCTAGGTGGCGTGTAGGGGTGCATCCCCGGGAAGCTTATACCACCGCTCTAGCTAACTGTTGCTTCCCACCTCGACACGTTTAAGGACATGTGTCAATGAGGGGTAATCTTCCTTCCAGGATGTAGCCACGTGTTTAGAGAGAGCCTTTTAGATACTTGGGGGCTCGACACTGCATCGACAAGTGACTGGCCTTGCGATGAGGTGGAGCGGTGAAAGGTTGGCTCACGCTTGCCGGGGATGGCGTCCCAGAGCTTCAGGAGGGCATGTACGTCCCAGTCCCCGGCAAGCACCGGGAGAGTAGTTGGCGCATAGCAGTTCCAAGGTTGGGCTGCCATGTAAAGCTCACTTTAGTCCATCTTGATCATTGTCCGGTTGTCTTGGTGTGTGCAGTTTTTTTTTTATCGTCGTCGCCTGTGCCTAATTCAGGGGCACTGGTTACCCCTGTCCCAGTACACGGACACTACAAAATCATATAGCCTTATCATGCTCTGTTTTCTTAACACAAAGTATAAATCATGTACTACCTCGGTGTCAGCAAAGCAATTGGTGCATACTTTTTAACGCGCTTCAGCATTTTCAACTCTCACACAATACATGAGCGCAAGCCATGGATATAGCACTATGGGTGGAATAGAATGCGGTGGTAGGTTTCAAAGGGGTAAAAGTGGAGAAGAAAGTCTCGCATCAACTCAACGTATCAACGTCATATGGAGATGCCCATCAATAGATATCAATACGAGGAGTAGGGTTTGCCATGCAAAGGGTGCACTAAGAGCTATAAGTGTATGAAAGGTCAATATGAAAACTAAATGGGTGTTCATCTCACTCTATAATGAAAAATTACCACTAGTATATGAAAGTGAGAACATAGGACACTCTCCATATGAAAAACAAGGTGCTACTTTGAAGCACAGGCGTAGAATTAGCGTGCCCCTTCTCTCTTTGTCTTTTTTTCTCTTTTTCTTTTTTTCTTTCCTTTTTTTCTTCTTTCTTTTTTCTATTTTTTTTCTTTTCCTTTTTTTTCTTTGTCCGGAGCCTCATCCCGACTTGTGGGGGAATCATAGTTTCCATCATCCTTTCCTCACAAGGACATATTATAATAATGAATAATGATGATCATCACACTTCTATTTACTTATAACTCAAGATTACAACTCGATACCTAGAACAAAATATGACTCTTGATGAATGTTGTGCAATGATCTAGCTTATCAAAGATATCGAAAAAACGGAAAACCCATGGAAACATCATGCTAGCTATCTTACGATCATGTAAAGCAATATGACAATGAATGCTCAAGTCATCAAAACGAAAGCGGTGGAAGTTGCATGGCAATATATCTCGGAATGGTTATGGAAATGCCATAATAGGTAGGTATGGTGTCTATTTTGAGGAATATATAATAATGCTTATGTGTGATAGAGCATATCATATCACGGGGTTTGGATGCAGCGGCGAAGTTTGTACCGACTCTCGAGGTGAGAAAGGGCAATGCGCGGTACCGTAGAGGCTAGCAAATTGCGGAAAGGTAAGAGTGTGTATAATCCATGGACTCACATTAGTCATAAATAACTCATATACTTATTGAAAAAAATTATTATCCCTCTAAGCAAAGTATTACTATGCATGCCCCTAGGGGGGAGGTTGGTAGGAGTTAACCATCGCGCTCCCCCGACCTTCACACAAAGATAGACAATCAAGAATAAATTGTGCTCCAACTTCCTAGCATAACGGGAGATTATACATGCATGCCTCGGGAATCACAAACCTTAACACCCGTATATTACTAAACATGGTCATCCATTGGTATCTTACACATATTATCATCTCTATATCGCAAAACTATTGCAAGGAATCAAACATAACATATTAAGTGATCCCTAAGTTTTATCTAGGATTTTATGACTAACCATGTGAATGATCAATTCTTATTGACTCTCTGAATAGATATAAGTGAAGCAAGAGAGTTTAATTCTTTCTAAAAATACAATTATCTAATAAATACAAGTGAACCAAAAGAGCACTCTACAAATAACGGTTTTCCATGTGAAGAGAAACACGCAATCCAAACTTCAAATGATATAAGTGAAGGACATGAAGCATTCTATAAAGCCATACTCAAAAGATATAACTGAAGTGCAATGAGTATTATATAAATCAAACATGGACTATCTCATACTAGCATGGTGCATAAAATAAAGGTGAAAATTTAACACAAAACATGCTCCAAGATTTGCAGATATCACACGGATGAAACGAAAGCGAAAACATATCGATACTTGTTGAAGAAAGATGGGATGCCTTCCGGGGCATCCCCAAGCTTATACACTTGAGTATCCTTTGATATTTAATTGGCGTTCCTTGGGCATCCCCAAGCTTGAACTCTTGCCTCTCCTGCTTCTCCTCATAACGATACCTCCTCGATGTCCGAACACTTCATCCACACAAAACTTAACAGAAGACTCATGAGATCCATTAGTATAATAAAGAAAATTTCTACTTTAATTACTATTTCAAACCCATTAATATGTTATATTGGCATTATCCCTGCTGTATTATAACTTTTCCATGGCTTATACCACTGATAAAATCTATAGTTTCATCAAATCAAGCAAAACAATGCATCAAAAATAGAATCTGTCTTAAACAGGACAGTATGTAGTAATCTCAACTTTGACCATACTTCTATAATTCCAAACATTCTAAAAACTTAGGAAGTAATACAAATATTTTATATAAATGTTGTGTAAAAATTTCAGAAACTTTTGATGTTCCAGTAAAAAAGTGAAAATTCACGCACTACATCCAAAGTTTCTGTTTTTACACCGCATATACCAACAAGCAATCTAATCATACTAAAGGTAAATCTTGTCACAATAATGTTATAATACAATGGATTTGTACAAGGGTATCATTAGTTTTGTTGGAAAAGTGTACGTGATTCAAGACTCACAAACTTTCCATGGGCATGAACAAAAGTTCAAGGACATCCCCTACTTCAACGATGCTCATCATCTCTCTCACTTTCACCTTTCCTTTTGTGAAGGTTTAGGTTCCCCTATATATCTTTTTGTTTCTAAACCAACATAAATAAATGACTCTCTCAAACTTTCGGGTTGTCTCCCTGGCAGCGCTTTCTTTAAAGCCATTAAGCTAGGCATAAAGTGCTCAAGTAATGGATCCACCCGGATCCCAAGGTATATCAAAGCCAATTTTAATTAACAATGATTTGTAATTTTTTAGTGAGAAAAAAGTTATATATATCATGTGACAACGAATTCTAACTCTCTTCCTATGCATTGTCATGTCATAAAAGAACAATTCATTCACACAAAGTAAGCGCCAATACATAGCATAAGTACTTTCTTGCAATTTTATAGTATTTAAAATATAGAGACGTGAAGATTTGGTTCCACTCTCATAATAATTGCAAGTAGGATCAGCAAGAAAATTCATATTATATTCATTAAAATCATCATGTGAAATAGCAAAACGCAACCCATCAATATAATCCTTAATAAGAACAAACTTCTCTAATATAGTGTAGTTGGGAGAATTCAAAAAGATAATAGGACTACCATGTGTGGGTGCAATAGAAACAGTTTCATGCTTATCATAAGGAACTATAGCAAGTTCATCTTCATAAGCATACATATTGGCATCATGAACACAAGCAAAGCAAGCGGCAATTTCATCAAAAAGGGATATTTCAAACGAATCCAAGGGATCATAGCAATCATCATAGCATTCATCCTTCGGTATGTGCGAAAGGTAAATAAATAATGTATGATTTGAAGAGTTACTCTCATTAGAAGGTGGGAACAGGTGATCAATATGCTCTTCCTCCTTTTGTTCTTCGCTCTCCTCCTCATCTTTTTCATCCAATGTGCTCACAATTTCAGCAACTTCTTCTTCCATAGGTCCCTGCAAAATATTAATCTCTTCCAAGGCAGAGGACATTATCTCAATAAATCAATAATATCAGCATTGTATTCATAATTATCATAACAATTTTTAAGTATGGCAAAAATTTCAGATTTGTAAGAAACATCATCATACTTTTCAATCCAAGAAGCAATTTCATAAGCACCCTTAAAAGCAACAAATTCTCCTATTTATTCCACATAATAGTAATCATGTATAGCATTAGCGTAAGCATCTAAGGTTTCATTATGATTAAATTTGCATGGAAAGGGAAGGTGTGGAGCATTCGTCCGGGAGCAACAAGTATATCATATCTCAAGCATAGCTCCCGAGCATACCAATGCAACATATGAATTTGATCCCATAACAATTTCCCTTTTTGAGTCGAGCTATAATCTATAAAGTATTCGCATTGATCCAACATTACTCCCATTATCAAGTTGAATGGGATTTTCTCAGGATTATCAAAGTAGTATTTAATACGTTGCACATAACTAGCATCGAGGATTTTAGGAGGTTCCCCATCTCCATGAGTAGCAAGTAACACTATTTTTTTTTTGGTGTTTCGTGTTCCATATCCATGACTAAAGATATAAAACAACTAATAATATAAAATAAAACAACCAATAACATAAAATAAAAATTACTTAGTGATAAAGCAAACAAGCACACACGGTTATATTCACCCCCACTCTATTGCTCCTTGGCAGCGGCACCAGAAAAAGGTCTTGATAACCCACAAGTGTAGGGGATCGTTTGAAGCCTTTTTCGCTAAGTAAGAGTGTTGAACCCAATGAGGATCTAAAGGTAGAATTAATATTCTCTCAAGTTTTATCGACCACCAATACAACACTACGCACGCTAATGCTTGCTTTACCTAGAACAAGTATGAAACTACTTTGCGGGAATAAAAATAGAAGTACTTTGCAAGATAATAAAGAACGTGGAAATAAAAGTTAGGTGTTGTTTTAATAAAAGTAAATAGTTTTGTAGAAAGGTTTTTGTGGAATGCAAGAGAAATATTGTCCATAGGCAATTGAATATGATACGATAGATACTTGTTATATGCAATGAGGGAGAGGCATACGCTAACACACTTTCCGTACTTGGATGATATGCACTTATGATTGGAACTCTAGCAAGCATCCGCAACACTAAAGATCATTAAGGTAAAACCCAACCACAGCCTTAAATATCAAGTCCTCTATACTCCCATACGCAACAACCCACCTACTTGGGTTTATGCTTCTTTCACTCAAGCAACCTACCATAGGCAAATCATGAACATATGAAAACACCCAATAACAGGGATCCCTCCCGCTTGCGCTACATGGAGGGCACCATAGGACAACAGCATATCAACATACAACTCACATCCATAACATCATACCACAATTAACCCATTGGACAAAAGAGATCTACTCAAACATCATAGGATAGCCAAATATCATTGGGAAATAATATATGGAGTTGAGAATCATGTTTAAGTAGAGATTCTAGAGGGGAATAGAGGTGTTACACTTCTGCAAGAGGGGAGAGAGTTGGTGTTTATGGCGGCGAAGTTGTTGGTGTAGATCACTGTCACGATGATTGCCCCGGCTGTGTTCTGGTGCCACCAGGAAAGAGGGGAGAGAGACCCCTCCTTATTATTATTCCTTGGCCTCCCCCTAGATGGGAGGATAGTTCCCCATCTGGTCTATGGCCTCCATGGCGGCGGAGGGGCAGGAGCCCCTCCGAGATTGGATCGCCCTCTCTATTTTCTTCTGTTTCGCATTCCTGTTTTCTGGCTAAACACCATTTCTTATATTCCCGGAGATCCGTAACTCCGATCGGGCTGAAATTTTGAAGGTATTTGTATACAAAAAATAGCTTTCGTGCGGCCGAATGAGAGCTCCAACCGACATACGAGGTTCTAGTGCGTGCCCTTGTGTCTTGTGCTCACTGTGGGCCTCCGTTTGCGCTGATTCCACTTCTCAAAATTCACAAATATTCAAGAAAAAATCTTCATAAATTTTCATCGCGTTTGGACTTTGTTTGATATGGAATTTCTGCGAAACAAAACACACACAAAAATAGGAACTGGCATTGGGCACTGGATCAATAGGTTACTCCAATAAATCATATAAATTGTTGCCAAAAGTATGTGAAAGTATGATAATATTTGCATGAGACAATCAAAAATTATAGATATGATGGAGAAGTATCACCCCATCGTAGACCAGCTTCCAGAGGATTTCGAGGAGGTCTCGGTCACCCATTCTAAAGTCGAAAGTGTGATGAATCACCGACGGTGGAAGGAGTCACTTTGTCACCCTACATTTTCCGATCAGGAGTTTAACACTCTTAGTTCGGTGGACACATATCTTGGAGCCACCCGAGCAGGACTTGTGGGAGCCGCCAATCTTATGTCGACCAGCCTGCAGGTGAGTGATTGGTTTTAAAAACTGAACACAAATCCTAATCCAGTAGCCCCCGAGCTTTATGTTGGTCAGGACGACCGAGTTAAGGGTTTGAATATTGTTGTATCATGGTGTAGGTTTCGAGGGAACAAAACAAAAGATTGTACGAGGACCTTGAGTTAAGCCGAACACAACTGGCAGCTGTGAAGGCTGAACTAGAGGACGTTAAGAAGTTCACCAGGGAGGCACATGGTGAGTAAGAAGTTTTAATGTGCAGAATTGCTTGGGGCACCTTTTCTAATGAAAGGTTCCCTTATAACATCCGAGTCCATAGCTCAACTACACAAATACCTAGATGTGGTCAGAGAATCTCAAAGGTATGCCGAATCACAACACGAAGCTGGGCGTCGGGTACTGATCCGGAATCATAGGAAAAGAACAATCTCAAAGCAAAAAACCAGCGACAGGCCGAAGAAATTGAGAGTTTATAAGTTCAACTGGCACAAGCCCATGATAACCAAAGATTGAAAGATGGCATGTTTGGTGAGTGGAATTTAAACTTGAAATTCCATACACCGTGTGTATTATGCCAATATAAGAAACATGACATGTATCTTGTTTAGCTATCCTGACCGGGCGCCACGAGGAAGAAGCTAGCTCATTCGGAGGGAACCTACTAAAGGAACTGTCCATCGTGTATGAGCGAGCTCGAAAAGCTATGAAGAGCATGGTCAAGGCATTACGGCCGACCGAGACGCCTCCGAAAGGGATGGTCGAGCTGGCTAATCAATTTAAAGGAGCTCAGCATTGCTTCGAGCTATGGAAGACATTGTCTTGTCAGAATCGTGACTCAAGTCTTAGAATCTTGCGACCTTACGATCCAAACTAGCCCCTCTAATTCTGCGATTTTGCTCACAGAATCTAAGATTCTATGATCCTGGTAGTTATGATTCTACGATTCACGATCCTACCAACTGAGCTCCGATCCGATTCAGAATCTCAATTCTAACAACTTTGGCAATGGTGAAGACCCGCTTTACCAAACATGGCCCAGAGCATTTGGCTCGGGTTGGGACGGTAGGGCCAGATGGTCAAGAGGTGCCACTTCATTTGGTGTATGACCAAGTGATGCTAGACGCTCGTATCTCGCAAGAAGATTGCACCCTGGATACCATAATAGATAATCTTGACAAGCAATCAAGTGTTCGATTTGATGTAACTATGCACTTTGCATCAAACATACTCCATCCATGGTGTAAACGTTGTCTCAACCGGCCATCAGCCTCTACCTGCCCCGCCCGTGGCTGGGGAGTGTTCCGTACTTTGTGACCTAAAGTAATAGGAAATCACTTTCGAGAACCAGGCAATCCGGCCATTTGGTGCGAACAAACATAGTTCCTCCATAGGTTCCTTTGAACGCATACGGGGTGTTATGTTATATTACTATTTAATGTAAGAAACATCTTTTGAATAAAATAGTTCCTCCATAGGTTCCTTTCTTCGAGTTGCTACGTTAATCATAGACGTTATATCCGAATACTCGTAGTATGTGGGTGATGGTTACTTCGAGGAAAATAACCCCAGGTTTTGGTGATGAACACCAATTGTTTTCACTTCCCTTGTGGACAACCAATTATCTTCTTAAGAACGCTAGCTTTCAGCTTTACCTGTCTGAGGTACATACTCGGGTGATCCGGTCGTAACAATCGCACATGTGCTCCCTTTACCTCCTAGCCGAACAATCGGGAACGTAGAGGGTAAGCATAGGAGCAAGGCAACCCAGCTTGGCAAAATCTTAAGTCAAATCGATGCAACCCCCTGGGCACACCCTAATGGCTTGTGGGGCCCACGTGGCTCCCTCGACCCTAATTCCACTCCTATAAATTCACATCTTCGGAGAAAAAAAATCAAAGATCAGATTTCCTCGCATTTTACAAGACAGGGCCGCCGTCACCTCCTGCTCTTCCTTAGGAGGGCTGATCAAGAGTCCGTTTGGGGCTCTGAAGAGGGAGAATCGTCGCCGTTTTCATCACCAACCCTTCTTCATCAACACTGCCATGATGCTCACCATCGGGAGTGAGTAATTCCTTTGTAGGCTTGTTGGACGGTGGTGGGATTGGATGAGATTGATCATGTAATAGAGTTAAGTTTGATAGGTCTTGATCCCTAGTGTCCACTATGTTCTGAGATTGATGTTGCTATGACTTTGCTATGCTTAACGCTTGTCACTAGGGCTTGAGTGCCAAGATTTAAGATATGAACCTATTATGTTTTCATGAATATAAGAGTGATTTGGATCCTATATTGCAAGTTGTATGCACCTATTACGTGTCTTGATCCGCATACCCCAAGGTGACAATAATTGGGATTCTTTTTGGTGGTTGCCATAGTTTGAGGAGTTCATGTATTCATCGTGTGTTAATGCTTTGTTCTGGTTCTCTATTAAAAGGAGGCCTTAATATCCCTTAGTTTCCAATAGGACCCCGCTACCATGGGAGGGTAGGACAAAAGATGTCATACAAATTCTTATCGCAAGCACGCATGACTATATACTGAGGACATGCCTACATTACATTGATGAATTGGAGCTAGTTCTGTGTCGCCCTAGTGTGTAACTGTTACATGATTGATGTAATCTAAATTATTATCCTTCACTTATCCATGTGCCTACGCTTTACATATACTAAATCTTGCTAAGTTACTACTGCTACTGTTATTGTCACACCTGCTACTCAATTGCTATTGTTACTACTGTTACCAAAATTGTTGCTATCACTATTATTGCTACTCCTATTATTTGCCACGCTACTAAACCTTTGCTGTAGAGATATATCCCAGGTGCGGTTGAATTGACAACTCACCTGCCAAGTACAATAAATATTCTTTGGCTCCCGTTGTGTCGAATCAATAAATTAGGGTGAAATACTACACATGAAGACTGCCATGATCCCCTATACGTGTGGGTTATCAGGACACCGTAATGGTGAACCACATCGGATATAAAGTCGATCACCGGTCGGGACTTTGGTTGAGTTACCGGTTTTGGTTCAACCCACTTGGTGAATTTGTCAACCATAACCAGTAGATTTTTCTTTTTCTTGGTCCCCTTTTTAAGTGGTCCGACCATGTCCAGCCCCCACACAGCGAAAGGACAATTAATCAGTATCATCCAAAGAGTCGTTGGGGGCATGTGGCTTTGATTTGCAAAGAGCTAACCATCAACACAATGCTGGACGAGTGTGTGGGCTTGTGCCCGAGCAGTGGGCCAAAAGAATCCAGCTCGAAAGGCATTGCTTACCAGGGCCCGAGATGTTTTGTGGTGACCACCCATGCATGCGTGTATCTCGACCAAGAGTTTCTTTCCTTCTTCTTCGGATATGCACCATTGGAGGACTCCGGTGGTGCTTTTCTTGTATAGCTCACCCTCATGGACCTTGTAGGCCTTGGATGCCAAATTATGCGTCTTGCCTCAGTCTGGTCATCGGGGATTTCTTAGTGGAGAAGATAGGCGAGGAAGGGCTCAGTCTATGGCGAGATTCCTGCATCGACTTTGTGATCCAAAGCGTTTCTTCAAGTGTCGAACTACCGATAATTTGTTCATTTGGTTCGATGACAGGAGGGATGATCTGTTCTGGGCCATTGACTCCAACATCCTTGTCCTCGTCGTGCCATACCATAGATGGCTTGAAAAGCCGTTCTAGAAAGGTGTTCTTGGGGACAGGGTCACGGTGGCACCCATGCGGGTGAGGACGTCAGTGGCTTGATTGTTGTCTCTAGAGACATGGTGGAATTCTAATCCTTCCAACCATGCGGATATCTTGAGGACGGTATTTCTATATGCTGCCATCTTTGGGTTTTGGGCGTCGACTTCTTCGTTTATTTGAGACATGGCGGGGTTAGAGTCTCCTCGTACCTCGAGCTGTTGTACGCCCATTGATGGTGCCATCCGAAGCCCATGCAACAGAGCCTCGTATTCAGCTGCATTGTTGGAATCGGTGTACATGATCTGCAAGACGCACCAGATGTTGTCGCCAGTGGGGGTGTAAGTATAACTCCAGCCCCCAGTCCGGCAAGCGTCTTGGATCCGTCAAAGTACATCGTCCATTGCGAGTATGTGTTGTATTCCCTGGGGAGCTCGGCCTCCGTCCATTCGGAAAGAAAATTAGACAACACCTAAGATTTAATAGCTCGATGTGGTTTGTATGCAATTTCGAAGGGGAGGAGCTCAATGGCCCATTTGGTTATGCGGCTAGTGGTGTCCCTGTTGTTGATTATATCATTCAGTGGTACTTCGCATGCCGCCGTGACCGAATACTCTTGAAAACAGTGTCAGAGCTTTCGGGATGCGATGTAAACTCTATAGGCTATCTTCTGGTAATGCGGATACCTGGATTTGCACAGGGTGAGCACTTCTGATACGTAGTAGACTAGCTTCTGTACCTAGAATTTGTGACCCTCAGCCTCTCGTTCAACAATGAGAACCATGCTGACCACTTGGTTTGTGGCTGAGATTTACAACATCATTGGTTCACCTATGTTGGGCGCTGCTAGTATAGGATTGCCGTCCAATAATGTTTTAATTTATTCCAATGCGACCATTGCTTCATCGGTCCACTCGAAGTTTTTGGTCCGTTTGAGCAGTTTGTAGAGCGCCAGTGCCTTTTTACGAAGGCATGAGATAAAGCGACTCAAAGCAGCCACGCAGCCCACCAGTTATTGAATGTGCTTCAGCTCCGTAGGGATTGCTAGTTGAGATAGAGCTCGGATTTTAGCCGAATTGGCCTCTATTCCTCTATGGGAAATGATAAATCCGAGCAGTTTACTGGCGGGAACTCCGAAGATGCATTTATCCGGATTGAGTCGTATATTGTAAGCCCGCGGATTATCAAAGGTTTGTCGAAGGTCATCCATCAGCTGGCTGACGTGCTTGGTCTTGATGACCACGTCGACCACATATGCCTCGACCATTTTGCTGATTTGATTTTCTAGGCATGTCTGAATCATGCGCTGGTATGTGGCGCCTGCGTTTTCTAACTTGAAGGGCGTTGTGTTGAAGCAGAATGGACCGTAGGGGTGATGAACGCGGTTGCGGCTTGGTCGGACTCCTTCATTTTGATTTGTTCGTATATGGAGTAGGCATCGAGGAAGCACAGTGAGTCCTGTCCGGCAGTGTCATCGATGATCTGGTTGATGCAAGGTAAGGGAAAGGGATCCTTAGGGCAGGCTTTATTCAGGTCTTTGAAATCGACACACAACCGCCAGGATTTGTCTTTGTTTGGCACCATGACCAGATTTGTAAACCACTCAGGGTGTTTGATTTCTTGGATGAATCCGGCTTCGAGTAGTTTTGCTAGTTCTTCACCCATAGCCCGATGCTTGGGTTCGGAAAATCGGCGTAGCGCCTACTTGACCGGCTTGAAGCTCGTGATTATGTTCAAGCTATGCTCCGCCAGTCTTGGTGGGATTCCTAGCATATCCGAGGGGTGCCAGGCAAATATATCCCAGTTTTCACGCAGGAATGTGCGTAGTGCTTCCTTAGCCGTGAGGTCCAACTGAGCTCCTATGGACGCTCTTTTGTTGGAGTCCGTTGGATGCACCTGAAATTTGACGATTTCATCTACTAGTTTGAAGGATGTGGATTTGGGCCTCTTGCTGAGGATTACATCATTCCTATGTACCATTCAGCGGAGTGTGCTTAATTCTTCTGGCCCGAGAGTCTCAGACAGTGCCTCGAGGGCGAGAGATGTTGTTTTGTTTTTGGCCTGAAGAGCTCTATTCGGGTCACTTATAATTGTGATCACGCCATTGGGCCCTGGCATTTTGAGCTTCATATACTCATAATGTGGTATGGCCTAGAATCTTGTGAAAGCGTCACACGCCAATAGGGCGTGATAACCGCTATGAAATGGCACGATATGGAAGAGGAGTTCTTCGGACCTTTAGTTCTCAGGGGTGCCCAATACCACATCGAGAGTAACTCGTCCAGTTCAATGTGCCTCTTTTCCAGGGATGATCCCTCGAAAGGTGGTGTGGCTTTGTTTGATATGAGATCTATCTAATTGCATTTTGTCCATGGTATCCTCATAAATGAGGTTGAAACTGCCACCGCCTTCCATTTGCACCTTGTGGAGTCTGAAGCCGTCTACTATGGGATTGAGGACCAGGGCGGTAGGTGTTCGGTCGGGGCAGATTCTCGGCTGGTCTTTGATGACCCACAAGTGTAGGGGATCAATTGTAGCCTCTTTAGATAAGTAAGAGTGTCGAACCCAACGAGGAGATAAAGGTAGAACAAATATTCCCTCAAGTTCTATCGACCACCGATACAACTCTATGCACTCTTAATGTTCGCTTTACCTAGAACAAGTATGAAACTAGAAGTACTTTGTAGGTATAACAGGATAGGTCTACAAGATAATGAAGAACACGTAAATAAAAACTAGGGGCTGATAAGATAAAGAAACAACTAAGTTAGTTTAACGAGTGTGGAAAAGTGGTGGTAGGAGTTGTGGAATTGTCCCTAGGCAATCGATAACTGGACCGGTAATCATTATTCCAATTTTATATGAGGGAGAGGCATAAGCTAACATACTTTCTCTACTTGGATCATATGCACTTATGATTGGAACTCTAGCAAGCATCCGCAACTACTAAAGATCATTAAGGTAAAACCCAACCATAGCATTATAAGGTACCAAGTCCTCTTTAATCCCATATGCAACAACCCACCTACTCGGGTTTATGCTTCTGTCACTCAAGCAACCCACCATAGGCAAATCATGAACACATTGCAACACCCTACAGCAAGAATCCCTCACGCTTGTGTGACACGGAGAGCACCATAGGACAGCATCAATAATAATAAATGCAACTCAAACCAATCATGATCATCAATCAACCCATAGGACAACAAAAATCTACTCAGACATCATAGGATGGCAACACATCATTGGATAATGATATGAAGCATAAAGCACCATGTTCAAGTAGAAGGTATAGCCGGTTGCGGGAGAGTGGCTCTAGATAGATGGGGGGAGGTCATGGAGGTGTTGGTGAAGATGACGGGGTTGTTGGAGTAGATCATCATCACGATGATGGCCCCGACAGCGTTCTGGTGCCACCGGAAGAGAGGGGGAGAGAGCCCCCCTTCTTCTTCTTCTTCTTCCTTGACCTCCCCCTAGATAGGAGGAGGGTTTCCCCTTTGGTCCTTGGCCTCCATGGAGGCGGAGGGGCGGGAGCCCCTCCGAGATTGGATCTCTCTCTGTTTCCTTTTGTTTTTGTGCTCCCAGAATATGGCCTTTCACCGCTTCTTAAATATCTGGAGATCCATAACTCCGATCAGGCTCAAATTTTGAGGGGATTTCTATAATAAAAATATCTTTCTTGTGGCAAAAGGAGAGCTCCAACCGACTTAAGGGGTGACCACAAAGGCCTAGGGCGCAGCCAGGGGGTAGGTCGTGCCCCCTTGGCTTGTGGTCACCTCGGGCATCGTCTCGCATTTATTCTTTTTCCCAAATATCACATATATTTCAAAAAAAATCTCCATAAGTTTTTATCGCTTTTGGACTTTGTTTGGTATGAATATTCCGCCAAACAAAAACATGCAACAAACAGGAACTGGCACTGGGCACTGGATCAATATGTTAGTCCCAAAAAATAGTATAAAAAGTTGCCAAAAGTACAGGAAAGTTGTAGAATATTGGCATGAAACAATCAAAAATTATAGATACGATGGAGACATATCAGCATCCCCAAGCTTAATTCCTGCTCATCCTCGATTAGGTAAATGATAAAAAAGATAATTTTTGATGTGGAATGCTACCTAGCATAATCTTGTTTATATAATCTAATCATGGCATGAATATTAAGACACGAGTGATTCAAAGTAATAGTCTATTGTTTGACATTAAGACAATAATACTTCAAGCATACTAATAAATCAATTGTATATCTTCGAAATATAATGGCAAAAGAAAGTTATCCCTACAATATCATATAGTCTGGCTACGCTCCATCTTCCCCACACAAAGTATTTATATCATGCACAACCCCGATGACAAGTCAAGCAATTGTTTCACACCTTTTATGTTCTCAAACTTTTTCAACTCTCACGCAATACATGAGCGTGAGCCATGGATATAACACTATAGGTGGAATAGAATATGGTGGAGGTTGTCAAGGAAAGGGAGAAGATAGTCTCACATCAACTAGGTGTATCAACGGTCTATGGAGATGCCCATTAATAGATATTAATGTGCGTGAGTAGGGATTGCCATGCAACAGATGCACTAGAGCTATAAGTGTATGAAAGCTCAAAAAGAAACTAAGTGGGTGTGCATCCAACTTGCTTGCTCATGAAGACCTAGGGAAATTTGAGGAAGCCCATCATTGGAATATACAAGCCAAGTTATATAATGAAAATTCCCACTATTATATGAAAGTGACAAAATAGGAGACTCTCTATCATGAAGATCATGGTGCTACTTTGAAGCACAAGTGTGGAAAAAGGATAGTAGCATTGTCCCTTCTCTCTTTTCTCTCTTCTTTTATTTATTTTTATTTTTTTTTGGTGGGCATCTAAGGCCTCTTTTTTATGTGGGCTTCGTTGGCCTCTTTTATTTTTCATAAGGTCATGGAGTCTCATCCCAACTTGTGAGGGAATCATAGCTTCCATCATCCTTTCCTCACATGGGACAATGCTCTAATAATGATGGTCATCACACTTTTATTTACTTACAACTCAAGAATTACAACTCGATATAAAGAAAAAAATATGACTCTATATGAATGCCTCCAACAGTGCACCGGGATGTGCAATGATCTAGCATATCAAATGACATCAAAAAACGAACAAGCCATGAAAACATCATGCTAGCTATCTTACGATCATGAAAAGCAATGATGCGTTCATAAGAAACGGAATGGCTATGGAACTGCCATAATATGTAGGTATGGTGGCTGTTTTGAGGGAGGATATATGGTGGGTTTAATGCACCGGCGAAAGTTGCACGGTACTAGAAAGGTTAGCAAAGGTGGAAGGGTGAGAGTGCGTATAATCCATGGACTCACATTAGTCATAAAGAACTCACATACTTATTGCAAAAGTATATTAGTCATCGAAGAAAAGTATTAGACGCATGCTCCTAGGGGAGAGGTTGGTAGGAGTTAACCACCGTGCGCTCCCGACACTCACACAAAGGTTGACAATCAATAAACAAATCATGCTCCGACTTCCTTACATAACGGTTCACTATACGTGCATGCTACGGGAATCACAAACCTTTACACAAGTATTTCTACCAATCCACAATCACTCACTAGCATGACTCTAATATCACCATTTTTATATCGCAAAACTATTTCAAGGAATCAAACACATCATATTCAGTGATCTACAAGTTTTATGTAGGATTTTATGACTAACCATGTGAATGACCAACTCATGTTAACTCTCTAAGTAGATATAAGTGAAGCATGAGAGTTTAATTATTTCTAAAAAATATATGCCCATGCTCTAACAAATATAAGTGATGCAGTAGAGCATTCTACAAACGGTGGTTTTCTATGTGTGAGAAACAGGCAATCCAAACTTCAAATGATATAAGTGAAGCACATGAAGCATTCTATAAAGCCACTCAAAAGATATAAGTGAGGTGCAAAGAGCCTTCTATATATCAACCAAGGAATTTCTCATACAAGCATTGTGCATTATTAAAATAAAATAAAAAGCACACGACGCTCCAAGATTTACGCATATCATGTGACGAATAAAAATATAGCTCCAAGTAAAATTACCGATGGTTGTTAGAAGAAAGAAGGGATGCCTTCCGGGGCATCCCCAAGCTTAGTTTCTTGTGAGTCCTTGAATATTACCTTGGGGTGCCTCTGGCATCCCCAAGCTTAGTGTCTTTCCACTCCTTATTCCTTCATCCTCGTGATCTCACCCAAAACTTGAGAACTTCAATCACACAAAACTTAACAAAACCCTCGTGAGATCCGTTAGTATCATAAACCAAATTACCACTTTAAGTACTGCTGAAAACCCATTAATATTTTGTATTTGCATTGTAGCTACTGTATTATAACTTTTCCATGGCTTATACCACCGATACAATCGATAGTTTCATCAAAACGAGCAAAACAATGCATCAAAAACAGAATCTATCAAAACCAGGTCAGTTTGTAGTAATCTGAACATTCACCATAATTATGTAACTCTAAACATTCTGAAAAATTATGAAATAAAAAAATAATTGCATATAAGTACTGTGTAAAAAATTCAGAAACTTTTGACATTCCAGTAAAAAATGTAAATTCATGCACTACAACCAAAGTTTCTGTTTTTGCACTGCACACACCAAACAAGCAATCTAATCATCCTAAAGGCAAATCTTGGCACATTATTTTTATAATAGACTGGATTTATACAAGGGTATAATTATTTTTGTTGAAAAGTTATTGTAATCAATATTCACAAAGTTTCCATGGGCATGAACAAGGTTCAAGGCTAGCCCCCACTTCAACGTTGCTCGTCTTTCTCACTTTCACTTTTCTTTTTGAAAAAGTTTTAAGTTACCCACTTTATTTTTTTGTTTTTAAACTATATAAAAGCACACAACAGAACAAAATTACTCTCTAAAACTTCCGAGTTATCTCCCTGGCAGCGCTTTCTTTAAAGCCATTAAGCTAGGCATATAGTGCTCGAGTAATGGATCCACCCGGATCCCGAGGTATATCAAAGCCAATTTTAATTAACAATGATTTGTAATTTAGTAGTGAGCACAAAGTGGTATATATCATGTGACAACGCAGTCTAATTCTCTTCCTATGCATTGGCTTGTCATAAAAGAACAATTCATGCACACTAAGTAAAGGCCAATACATATCATAAGCAGTTTCTTGCAATTTTATCATATTGGAAACATAGAGAGGTGGAGATGTAGTTCCTCTCTCATAATAATTGCAAGTAGGAGAAACAAGCACGTGCATATTATATCTATCAAAATCATCATATGTAATAGTAAAAGGCAACACATCTATATAATCCTTAATAAGTGCAAACTTCTCCCATATAGTGTAGTTGGGAGAATTCAAAAAGATAATAGGACTATCATGTGTGGGTGCAATAGCAACAATTTCAGGTTTAACATAAGGAACTATAGAAAGTTCATCGCCATAAGCATCATTCATATTGGCATCATGGCCACAAGCATAGCAAGCATCAAGTTCATCAAAAAGGGATATTTCAAACGAATCCAAGGGATCATAGCAATGATCATAGCATTCATCCTTCGGTATGTGCGAAGAGAAATTAAACAATGTATGATTTGAAGAGTTACTCCCATTAGAAGGTGGGCACGGGTAGCTAGTCTGCTCTTCCTCCATTTGTTCTTCGCTCTCCTCCTCATCTTTTTCATCCAATGAGCTCACAGTGTCATCAATTTCTTCTTCCATAGATTCTTGCAAAATATTAGTCTCTTCTTGGATAGCGGAGACTTTCTCAATAAATTGATCAATATGGGCATTATATTCATAATTGGCATAACAATAACGAAGCATAGCCAAATTTTGGGATCGGTAAACAGCATCATCATAATCTTCATACTTTTCAAACAAAGCTTCAATTTCATAAGCACCCTTAAAAGCAACAAACTCTTCTGTTTGTTCCACATCATAGTAATCATATATACCATTAGCATAAGAAGCCAAGGTTTCATTGTCATTAAATTTACATGAAAAGGGAAGGTGTTTAGCCTTCATCCTAGAGCAACAAGTAATATCATATCTCAAGCATAGATTCCAAGCATACCATTTCAACATATAAATTTGATCCCATAACAGCTTCCCTTTTTGAGTCAAGCGATTATCCCTAAAGTATTCACGCTGATCCAACGTGTATCCCATTATATAATTGAATGGGGTTTTCTCAGGATTATTAAAGTAGTGCATAATATCTTTCACATAACGAGCATCGAGGGTTTTAGGAGGTTCCCCATCTCCATGAGTAGCAAGTACACCTAATTTTTTTGGTATTTCGTGATCCATATCCATAACTTACGATAGAGAACAACTTAGAACATCAAATAAAATCTACTTAGCGATAAAGCAAACAAGCACACACGATAATATTCACCCCACGCTATTGCTCCCCGGCAACGGCGCCGAAAAAAGGTCCTGTATGGGATCAGTTGTAGCCTCTTTCAATAACTAAGAGTGTCGAACCCAATGAGGAGCTAAAGGTAGAAAAAATATTCCCTCAAGTTCTATCGACCACCGATACAACTCTACGCACGCGTAACATTCGCTTTACCTAGAACAAGTATGAAACTAGAAGTACTTTGTAGGTGTAACAGGATAGGTTTGCAAGATAATAAAGAACACATAAATAAAAACTAGGGGATGCTAAGATAAAGAAACAACTAAGTTAGTTTAACAAGTGTGTAAAAGTGGTGGTACGAGTTGAGGAATTGTCCCTAGGCAATCGATAACTAGACCGGTAATCATTATTGCAATTTTATGATGGGGAGGCATAAGCTAACATACTTTCTCTACTTGGATCATATGCACTTACAATTGGAACTCTAGCAAGCATCCGCAACTACTAAGGATCATTAAGGTAAAACCCAACCATAGCATTATAAGGTAGCAAGTCCTCTTTACTCCCATATGCAACAACCCACCTACTCGGGTTTATGCTTCTGTCACTCAAGCAACCCACCATAGGCAAATCATGAACACATTGCAACACCCTACAGCAAGAATCCCTCACGCTTGCGCGACACGGAGATCACCATAGGACAGCACCAATAATAAAACAGGTAACTCAAACCAATCATGATAATCAATCAACCCATAGGACAACAAAAATCTACACAGACATCATAGGATGGCAACACATCATTGGATAATAATATGAAGCATAAAGCACCATTTTCAAGTAGAGGGTACAGCAGGTTGCGGGAGAGTGGACCGCTGTAGATAGATGGGGGAAGGTGATGGAGGTGTTAGTGAAGATGACGGAGTTGTTGGAGTAGATCGCTTTCACGATGATGGCCCAGGCGGCATTCCGGTGCCACCGGGAGAGAGGGGGAGAGAGCTCCCCTCCTCCTTCTTCTTCTTCATTGACCTCCCCCCTAGATGGGAGGAGGGTTTCCCCTCTGGTCCTTGGCCTCCATGGCGGCAGAGGGGCGGGAGCCCCTCCGAGATTGGATCTCTCTCTCTGTTTCCTTCTGTTTCTGCGCTCCCACATTCTGGCCTTTCACTGTTTCTTAAATATCAGAAGATCCGTAACTCCGATCGGGCTAAAATTTTGAGGGGATTTTTATTATAAAAATATCTTTCTTGCGGAAAAAGGAGAGATCCAGCCGACTTAAGGGGTGACCACAAGGGCCTAGGGCGTGACCAGGGGGTAGGCCGCGCCCCCTGGCTTGTGGTCACCTCGGGCATCGTCTCGCGTTGATTCTTTTTCCCCAAAATCAAATATATTCCAAAAAAATCTCTGTAAGTTTTTATCATGTTTGAACTTTGTATGGTATGGATATTCTCCAAAACAAAAAAACATGCAACAAATAGGAACTGGTACTGGGCACTGGATCAATATGTTAGTCCCAAAAAATAGTATAAAAAGTTGCCAAAAGTACATGAAACTTGTAGAATATTGGCATGAAACAATCAAAAATTATAGATACGATGGAGACATATCAGTGTTCCTCGTCGAAGGTGATGAGTGTGTTCGTCCATGAATTTGTCGCTGCCACCTGGTGTATTTGGTCGAGTTCTCGAAGAGCTCTCTTCCTATGATTTTTGAAGGAAAACGTCTCATAGATAGTTAGGATCTCGGCATTGTTACCTAGTGGCGTTGCTGATCGTCTGCTTGAGGGTGATATCCTGAGGATGACTTCTCCGCTCTTTGCCACTTGCCTGACAACCCATCAAGCTCGAAGGCTGCGAGTCAGATTCGTATTCAGCATGACGAAGTGTATGGGGCACAACTTATCCAATAAGTCATCAAGGGCAGTTCTGGATCCTGCAAGGGGTTTATTCTTTTTCTTGGCGGGCTCGTGTTCACCCGGACGTCATGGGGGTTTATGCTTCCTCCAAGCTCTTCTGGGTTCCTTGGCATGGATTGACTGCGTGCGCATCTGTTACCCTACTAGGTACTTTCCATGGTGTAGTATTTGTGTATCAGATCTGATAGCTTGGTGAACTTTTGAACCTGGTGACGGGCGATGATGTTTAGGATTCCTTCGTCGCGGCAATTACCCTGGAAGGTTGGTATGGTGTCCTGATCGCTACAGTCTGCTATCCTGTTTTTGACAAGGAGGAATCTAGCCCAGAAGTGGTGGACCGTTTCCCCTGGATGTTGTTTGACGTACGATAGGTACCTGATACGTCCATTTTGCATCATGCTTTTATATTTATATTTATTGCATTATGGGCTGTTATTACACATTTTGGTACAATACTTATGCCTTTTCTCTCTTATTTTACAAGGTTTACATAAAGAGGGAGAATGCAGACAGCTGGAATTCTAGACTGGAAAAAGGAGCAAATCTGAGATACCTATTCTGCACAACTCCAAAAGTCCTGAAAATTTACGAAGAATATTTTTGGAATTAATAAAAAATACTGGCGTAAGAATCAACAAGAGGGGGGCCACCTGCAGGCCACAAGCCTGCTAGCCGCGCCTAGCAGGCTTGTGGGGCCCATGTGGCTCCTCCAATGCCCATCTTCTGCTATATGAAGCGTTTTGACCTAGAAAAATCAGAAGAGAGCTTTCAGGATGAAGCGTCATCATCTTGAGGCAGAACTTGGACAAAACCAATCTAGAGCTCCGGCAGGGCTGTACTGTAGGGTAAACGTCCCTCCCGGAGGGGGAAATTGAAGCCATCGTCATAACCAATGATCCTCTCATCGAGAGGGGGGCAATCTCCATAAACATCTTCACCAGCACAATCTCTTCTCCAAACCCCAGTTCATCTCTTGTATCTGATCTTTGTCTCAACACCTCAGATTGGTACCTGTGGGTTGCTAGTAGTGTTGATTACTCCTTGTAGTTGATGCTAGTTGGTTTACTTGGTGGAAGATCATATGTTCAGATCCATTATGATAATTAATACTCCTCTCATCCTGAACATGAACATGCTTTGTGAGTAGTTACGTTTGTTCCTGAGGACATGGGATAAGTCTTGTTATAAGTAATCGTGTGAATTTGCTATTCGTTCGATATTTTGATGAGATGTATGTTGTCTCTCCTCTAGTGGTGTTATGTGAACGTCGACTACATAACACTTCACCATTATTTGGGCCTAGGAGAAGGCATTGAGAAGTAATAAGTAGATGATGGGTTGCTAGACAGACAGAAGCTTAAACCCTAGTTTATGTCTTGCTTCGTAAGGGGCTGATTTGGATCCATATGTTTCATGCTATCGTTAGGTTTACCTTAATTCTTCTTTTGTAGTTGCGGATGCTTGCGATAGGGGTTAATCATAAGTGGGAGGTTTGTCCAATTAAGGGCAGCACCCAAGCACTGGTCCACCCACATATTAAATTATCAAAGTAACTGTCGGTGTCAAAACCGGCGGATCTCGGGTAGGGGGTCCCGAACTGTGAGACTAGGATCGACGGTAACAGGAGACGAAGGGGACATGAGTTTACCCAGGTTCGGGCCCTCCAATGGAGGTAATGCCCTACGTCTTCCTTGATTGTATTGATGGTGTAAGGGGTTACAGCATTGATCTACCTCGTGATAGTATGTCGAACCCTAGATGAGTTGTCTTATATCAATACCCTAAAACCCTCCGGCTTAAATAGATGCCAAGGAGGCCTAGGGTTTACACATGGTTAGTTGCATGCCGAAGAGATAAACATGCCTATCTAGAACATAAAACGTGGAGTGCAAGTCGTGCTCCTAGAAGCTTCCATCCTAGAAATCGGGCCTTCAAATCATCCAGTGATCGGTAAGTAGCCCATATAGTCCAGCCCATAAACAACAGGTCGGCTATCCGAGGACCCCCTAATCCAGGACTCCCTCAGTAGCCCCCGAACTTGCCTCAAACGCCAAGGTTCTTCATCTCCAATTGCTTCGCTAACAGAGTCTTTGGCTTGCGAGGTGAGTTCCTTCCTGTCGAACCATAGTTCGACCTTCGATGATAAGTAGTTTTCTGCATAGTTGCACGTCCGAATCCTATGAGATAAGTTGGCTTTGAAGGCCAAACGTCAAGGGAAAAAAGGTAATGTTTCCTGACGACCTCTCTGACGAAAGGTCACAGCCCACCACGATCGATAGACCAGTTACAGGCACTTGATGCGCAGTTTGGGGCCGTTTCAACCACACGATCTATCAACATGTCGATCGTGTCCTGTTTGATATGGGATTTACTTAACCACGCGTGCACAACGGCT
Source organism: Hordeum marinum (assembly GCA_022496015.1). NCBI lineage: Eukaryota > Viridiplantae > Streptophyta > Magnoliopsida > Poales > Poaceae > Hordeum > Hordeum marinum. The sequence continues at coordinate 380,762,934 of CM039677.1, read as the reverse complement.
TGCGCGTCTCGGGAAGTGGAGGGATTCACGGCGCAGCAAGGGGAGCCCGAATCGGCAGACCTCATAAAAGGAGAAAGAAAACCCCAAAGGCCTTTCACGCTCTCCATTCGACTTCTCCGCCTCCTATTCTCTTGCGCCTCCAAAGCACCGATCTAGGTTTATCCACCCCCGCTCCCGAGCTCAACAATGGTGGGCTCCAATGGCTAGTGGGAAGTTTCCACGGTCACTAACAAAGACATCCTCGACCTTAAGAAGGCCGGCTACCTTCCTGCTGACATTCCTCACCGCGCGACGGAGGAGGGCCAAGTGATTCCCACTCCCAGGCCAGGCGAGAGGGTGGTGTCCGTCCCCCACTTCATCAGGGGTTGAGCTTCCGACCCCACCCCTTCTTCAAGGGATTAATGTTCTTCTACGGCCTCGACTTCCATGACCTCCCGCCGAACTCCATCATGCATATCTCGGTGTTCATCCTCATCTGCGAGACCTTCCTGCATGTCAAGCCGCACTTCGGGCTCTAGATGTAGGTCTTCAATATCAAGCCCAAGTGCGTCGGAGGCAAGCATGTGGACTGCAGCGGGGTAGTCATCGTCAAGCTTAACCACGATGGGTGACCGTCGTGCACCTTCGTCGACAACATCAAAGGATGGCAGAAGGAGTGGTTCTACGTCACCAACCCATGAGAGGAGGGCCAACTCCCCGCCTCCACATTCAAATCTGGCCCTCTCACCGGACTGGCTTCATGCCTTGAGAAGGGCATGGCCTGGGGTTCGGCCAAAGAGGTGGCCGATCTGCAGAAGCGCCTCCGCTCCCTGGTCGAGGGGGGCATCAAGCTGGACGATGTGGTCCAGTTGATGCTCCGAAGACGCATCCTCCCCTGCTAGCATCGGGACACTCCCCTATGGGCTCGAGGACTCAAAACCGAGCCCACAGTCCAGAACCTCTTCCGCACTACGCGGGAGAAGCTGTGGAAGGCGCTCTTCAAATCGACGAAGAGTTGGCCATCCGAGGAGGAGCACAAGGGTCTGCACGCTGCCAAGCCTGATTTCGAGGTATGATATTCCCCAGCTTGGTTGGTTTTACTATGCAAAGAATCCCCATACCCTCTTATCTGATCTGTTTTGGCAGAGATGGCAGAAGAAAGCCATCAGCATCAACAGTCCGGCTCCTCAGCCCGAAGATGAGAGGACCGGGCTGTTAGCCAGGATGCTCGTGGAGAATCCCTACGAGGCTCCCACAAAGAAGGAGAAGAAGAAGAAACCAGGTCAGGCTGGCCTTCGCATCAAGGACCAGCCTGATGCTGTATCCAAAGACACCCCCGCCTCCTCAAATCAGGAGGGGCCGAAGAGGAGGAATAAGAGGAGGAGGTCGAAAGTGAGGGGGGAGGCAATTTCCCCCATGCCAAAAAGAGACCAGCATCTTCGGATGCCCCGGGGTAGGCAGCATCTCCTGCCCCGAAGAGGGCGCGGCAATTGCGAATGATCCTATCCGACGATAACTCGGACTCGATCTCCGCATCTGAAGACCCTGAGGAGGTTCCACGGAGCATCCTAAGGGTCAAGCCCACTCCATCCAGGTTAGGATACGAAGACCATCCTTCCTATAACTAGTAAATTCAGAGTTTGCTAACACGCAGGTTCTTGGTACTACAGCCCCCCGTGCATCATCCCCGCCGAGGTGGTATCGTATGGGATACCCCGCCCGCCGAACTAGCGGAGAACGGGGATGCCTCGCACCCCACCACTCCAGGCGCTACGAAGGATGCCGTGGAGGTGTCGTACCAGCCTACTCCAATGAAGGTGCACACAGGGGGCGAGGGAGATATTACCGTGGCCGAGGCTAACGCTTCGGCCACCGAAGACCAGGGGACAATCCCCCATCCGGACACTGAGGAGGTCGGACGGACGGGCCATCAGTCCCCTCCAGGGACATCTCCGGAGCGCACTATGCCTCCGGAGGCACCGGTCCAATCCCCGGTGGGTGCTCGGGAAATCTGATCATCCCCGGCACCGCTAACCAATAGGTGGTCGGTTGTGGAGGAGGCTCTATTGAGCGCCTCCATCACCGAGGTTCACCGCAACCTTATGGGTGCGGTACTACAAAGCGTCCAGTCCATTGACAATGGACTGAAGGAGGCCTTCAAAGGTCTCCTTGCGAGCTTTCCAGTAAGTCACCCGGAATTTGGCTAAGTATTTTTATGTATCCGTATTGTAGACATGGCAGCCCCTGAGCTCTAGGTGAGATAGACAAGCTCACCTAGGGGTCATAACTTTAATTTCGGGAAGTGAGTGCCGATGTGATGTATGCATTATGTATTGTAGGCTTCAGCAGCAGCAGCATCCAAAAATGGTGCCGAGCTAGACGAGCTACATCGGAAGCTCAAGCCCTTCGAGGATGAGGTGGAAACCCTCAACAAGAGGTTCGATGAGGTGCAGGGTAAGTCCGAACTACATTTGGATACTTTCTCCCGAATGCTGTCAATACAGATTCCTAATAAAGTCGCATCGTGATGCAGCTTCGTCGAAAGAGATCGAAAAATTCAAGGCCGAGCTTCAACGTGCCGAAGATGAAGCGACCGGAAAAGGCGGCGGCCAAAAAAAGGCCACCACACTCTCCGCTCTACGAGCCACCAGTGATAAACACCAGGCTCGTGTGGCGGAGATACAGGATGAGCTCAAGGACACCAGCAACAAGTGCGATTCCTTGGAGCAAAAGAATATGGTGATCTCGGCCGAACTGTCCACCATGAAGTCCGATCTCCAGAAGGAGCGGGTGGACAGACGGTTCTTCGAGGAACAAGTTCTCCAAGCCAAGGAGATAGCCGATGGTAAGTCGTACTCCCTAAAGTGCGTGTTCGAAGATAGCAAATTCGAATTGCTGACCTGGGTGTGGCGATCCTCAGGCGCGGCCGCCGATCTCCAGAAGAGCATGGCGGACGCCAATCAGCTGCTTGCCTCGCGGGGAGAGGAAGACAAAGTTTGGACATTCTGGGCACAGTTCAGAGCCCCCGAGAGTCCTCCTCTTCTGGTGGAGCAGCTGAAACGGCTGATGGAGATGCACCAGATGGCATCAAGTGCTCCTCCTGCATTGAACGAGTTCGGATGGCCCTTGCTAAGGCCAAAGTGCACTGGCTGGGGCTTAATCCGATGAAGGTCGCCATCGACCCACCGCCGCCCGGAAAGGAGCCCCGACACCCCGAGATTTACTTCGATGGAGTGATGGAGAGTGCGCGGGTGATAGCATCGCAGTGTTCAGGCGAAAAAATATTTGAATGAGCTTGTAATATGTCCGAAGACTTGTCATAATTTGCAATAAAATTAGCATCCGCTCTTATATGGTTTTGCATTCCTTTATAACTCCTGTATGGTTGCTTAATACTGAAAGATGCGGGTCGTCGGCTTCAGCCCCCATGTAGATACTACATGGGGTGTCTATGCAAATGCACTATGTCCCTTAGCCAAATTATAGGAACCCAAAGGTGGTTTAGTGCGGCAGACTGGGCAATCGGGCTATTGTGCTTTATTTCTTTCACTTAACCGAAGGAGCGCGAAAAGGATTGCGGGAAGCGTACGATTAGCCACCGGATTATTTGCGATGTTCAGACGAACCGAGGTCGAAGCCGACATCATAGTATTTGCACGAAGGGCGAATTCCTCGTATAACACGGAGTAACTGCTCATGAGGGTGAAGTATAATACTTCTAACTTGGGGTTCACAGATCGGATCACGCATACTATGACAGTCCGTTTTCGGCTTTCTCCCCTAAGGTGCTTGATTGGACTATCCGGAAGCACAATCGTAGGGGTGCTCCCTTTGCCCTTTTAGCCAAACGAGCAGAACATAAAGGGGAAAGCACAGGAGCCGATTGACCCAACTTAATGACCAAACACATAGTTCGGAACCGACCCAACTTAATGACCAAACACATAGTTCGGAACCGATGCATATAAAGCGAAACACCAAGACGCCGAACACACAGTGGTTAAGGCAATTTGTGTTTGAAATCGAGCTCTCGGTCTATTAGTCGGTCACCTTGAGTCATACCGAACAGGTTCACGAGAAGAGGGAGGGAAGGAAAAGGGGTATGCGCCAAAAACAATACAAATGAGGCGTACGTGCGCCATGCAATTTCGCATTTCCTCAACAACTCTTATAACTCGGAGTGCCGAAGCAACTATTTATAGGTATGTGATAAGAAATAAAGTCCTACAGGAGCTGTTGTACCAGGGGCTTCAATTGGTGATCGGACGTCTTCGATATGCCCTGTTGCTAGTTGACTCCTGCTTTTAGATGCACCTTGATGGGTGTTAGTGCGGGCGGATCTTGCGAACAAAATCTTGAGAGGCCGCAGTGTTAAAGGTGAGCTTTACTCCATAGGTAGGCTCTTTTAGGAGCGCCTGCATTTTGTCCGAAGACATGTTGATGGTAACAGTTCGGGAGAACCGAACACCCATCGTAAGTTCCCCACCGCTACCCATGGAATCTTAAGTGCGAAGTTGTGCCTCCTCGGCTCGTACTTCGCTGGTCCTGAGGTTGTGTGGTGGGGGGCGAGTCCCTATTGAGGGGAGGAAGGAGGATCGGAGGTTTCGGTCTGAATCCGAACTCGCTTCCCAGCCTTTCGTGCCTTTATGGCGAATGCCGGAGCTTGTTGGTCTTCTTTGTAGCTGACTTCGGCCGCCAGTACCAGTGCATGTTCCTCTGTTCTAAGGGGTCGTTCTATATTTCCATTGATAGTAATGACCCCCTTGGGGCCCGGCATCTTGAGCTTGAGGTATGCATAATGCGGGATTGCATTTGTAGCGACCCGACTCAAAAACGAGTCAAGCCTCTGTGTGTTCTGTGCCATCCCTGGATCAGTATGCTGGCACACACAGTACATCAATGTATATATCAAAGTGCAATCACATGTAAACGTAAAACTGATATATACCTTAAAAATAGCAGCGGATACAGTCAACGGGAGTGGAGTCCCAATAACACCAACGGCAAGTTGAGTGCGGACCGTAACCCTGAATCGTACTCTTACCCGTCGTAGAAGAGTATCTGCAACATAAGACGTTGCAGCCGTGTAGGTCAGCATTTTGAATATGCTGGCAAGATCACCATAGAAGAACAGAAAAATAAAGACTATTCTATATGCAAAGGCTTTGTGGCTCTGTGTCTGAGTTTTTGCGTAAAAGCTGATTTTATTTTCCTACAACAAAGGAATATCAGGAATTTCACTATAGAGTTACCTATCATGACATGGTTCCGCCAACCAATGTCTCAATGCCCATAAATATCATTAAGTTGCCCACAATTAATTATCAGTCCAGTGTTGAGACTTCAGAGATAGATCCAAGTCTAGAAGCTCAAATTGTCCGTAACCGGGGACACGGCTAATCGATTAGGTTTAACTCTGCAGAGTGTTGTGTACTTTACCCACAAGATTCTTTCCCTCCTGGTAAGTCCTCGCACTGCCTGGTGTTTGAGAACAGGATGAAAGAAACATGGTCTTTCAAAGTGCTTCCCTGACTGTCCGACAGTGCCCATCCCAATCCTAACGTCGACTACATCTCGTAGCACTGCCCAGCAGAGTCACAACAAAGATCAACCAAGCCAGAGCCCATAATGACTTGTGGCTACACAGGTAAGCTTCCGGGCATGAAGTATTCATCCTTCTCTTTGAGTTTGGGTGAAGCTTTCCGCAAGATGTCATGGCGCTTCTCCATGCATCCCGGCCATCCACTAGTTTCTCCAGGGATGCCCAATCAACCATCCTTCACCCAGTAGTGTGTATTGAAAACTTGTCTTCTCAAGTCTTGAAGTCTTGAGGTCTTGAGGATGCAGGACTTGAAGATGTCTTCATGAAGTTGTCGCCTTGACATAGAGTCCTTCTTCACACCACTCACGAACACTCATACCAAACCCCGTCTACTATAGCATAGCATAAAAGTAACTAACGTTCCCGGGGCTTTAATAACCAGGTGGTGGGTTCCTACCTCATGCATTCTACTCAACTACAAGAATTTCAATAACACTACGGGAGGGATATGTTGAATGATGTCACTACATGCAAATAAAACATAGGTATGAAATAGATGGTCAAGGTGAACTTGCCTGTACTGTTGATGAAGATAAGATATCGCTCTCAGAAATAACTTGATAGACCATTCGTCACTCTCCGATGAAATCTATAATCAAGCATTGCATACTTATAAGCAATCATACTAACAATCAGTTCTAACAATCAAAAGTAACACAAAACAAAAGCAACAAGGTTGATGGAAGAAATACTTAAGACAAAGTTGAAACACAAAACTCCAACAATTTCAAAAGTAACACAAAACCCAAAACAAAGTAAAATATAATAAAAGATTTTTGTAACTATTTTTCTAGAAAAAATGAATCACTTTTGAAAGACAACTAGAACTATAAAAACAACCTTCTAAACAATATAAGTGTTTGCCTAATGAACTTAACTACAAGCACAACCATAAACTAAGAGAAAACAAATTATGAAACAACTTAGTTAACAGAAAGTAATTAAATAAAATCTTTATTACAAAACAGAATTAAGTCATCTAAAACTTTGTGAAATAATTTCTATGAAAAACTAAATTGTTTTATAAGACATTACCTAATGATTAAGGATATAGTTTTCCTATCATAATAGAGCAAAACTAAATTATTTTATTAACAAAACATTACTTAACAGAAAGGTATTACTACAAATTTTATTTGAAAACAGAATCTAATTATATAAACTTTGTTGGAATAAGCTATTACTAACTAGTTTGTTTATCACAAATTAAACCTATTTGAAAATGTATAGTGTTCCTATAACAACATGGTAGTAAACTAAGCAAATTATTTTTATTTTAACAACAAGTAATTCACCTAAAGTTTAACTAACAGAATATACTAAATCAAATATATAATTAACTCAGATTTAAACTAACAAAATAAAACTAATTAAACTATATTAACAAACTAAACAGATTCTGTTTCTAGTTAAAACCCTAATAAATTTTATTTTAAAAATTCTCAAACTCTGCCTAATGATAACTAAGATCACTAGTGACAAGTAGGAAAAAGAATCAATCAAAAATTCATTTTAGAACTCAAGATATTCAGAAAACAAAATTTAAATCAAATCTGTCCAAATTCAAATTGAATTATTCAAACATAGTCAAATTTGGTATTCACAGAAACTAGACGAAATTTGTGATCTAATGCAAAAGAAATCAATTGAAAACAATTAAAAACATAAAAGTTATAAGCAAAACAAATCTGAAACTATTCTGGAAACAGAAATTAAATCAGAAATGAAAATACGTTTCTAACGGACAGGTGGGCTACGTGTCGCTCTCTGGTTGGCTACGGATGTGAGCGTGCGGGCGAATACGAGCGGGTGACCGGTACTTAGCAGAAAACGTTTCGCGAATTTAAATGTTATGATCTGGATCGTTGGATCCAGATCCAACGCACACAGAGGGGGGTGAGCTCACAGGGGTGGTTTGCCGGCAATGAGCGTCTCCGGCGACGGCGACGGCGACGGCGTGATGCAGGCGAGCTCTCTGGTGGGTCTCCGACGACGGCGTTGGCACTGGTCGATGCGGCGATGAGTGGCGCGTCCAGTGGTGGCGTCGGACGAGCTTGGGGACGACGGAGATGAGAGGTACGAGCTCGGGGGCGGTTCGGACTCCGGCGAGGTCGACGGTGTGGCGGCTCTGGGGTCTCCGAGGCTCAGGCAGGGCATGGGGAGATGCGGGCGAGCGAGGGAAGCTCGGTGATGGGCTCGGGAGAGGACGGGGAGATTTGGATGGAGCTAGGTGATGACAATGGCGCGGCGGCACCGAAAGATCCGGTGAGCGATTCCAGCGACGGGAGGCGGTGGCAGTTGGGGGAAAGTAGGGGAATGGAGAGAGGAGAGGGGTGGGTACTTATAGGGCCAGGTGCGGGGTATGGGAGTAAAGGAGGGAGGGGGTCCGCGGCGAGGGAAACCGGCGACGGCGTCGGGTGCGTGGGAGGAGGAAGGCGACCGGCGACGGTTTCGATCGGGCGCGTGGGGCTAGGGTGTTAGCGAGAGAGAGAGGCGAGCGTAGTCAGCGGGCGACCGACCGGTAACGGTTTCGGCATTTAATGCTGGTGGGCTGGCCGTTTTAATATAAACCGTTACTGTTTCCTATTTATGATTTTACCAGAGCCATAAAACTTGATCAATGCATTCGAATAAATTCCAAATATAGTCAAATTTTATATTAAAATTAACAGAATAATAAATGCCATTTAATGGACATTTTTATTCTGGCATTTGAATACATTAAAAAAATCATTTTTCAGAAAATGCCTTAATTGGCTTTATTTAATTTTGCAAATATTCTTCAAATAACTTTTTGGGTTTGATGATTCAAAAATTTCACAAATTACCCCCTGTCTTGGAGTGTCATGTTACTCCTTTCAAATTTCTGTCAGGGTTTTGAATTCTTTGAAAATTTTGGATAGGGACCAATATGAAATGGATTTTCAAAATAATCCAGAGGTTTTCAAAAGCTCTTTCAATTCCTTCTTTTAAACTTCCAACTCATATTTCTTAAAATTTGAGGAAGTCATATTATCCTCTCTCATGAAAATCATTGAGTTGCATAAAGTTTTCTGAATTTGAAATATTTTCAAAATGGAAATTCAAATCATTTTCAAATCCCTTTTCATTTCTTTAAATGGAAGAAGTCATGTCATCTTCACTCTAGGGTTTTGTGATGAAATGAATTTGAATTCCTGGTGATCAAAATGCAGATTGAAAGTTTTGGGAAAGTCATTTCATTCCCTCTCAATAAACTTTCAAAAGTTTCAAATTTCACTCACTTTCAATCATTCAAGCAAACAAACAATCATTCTATATTTATTATAACATTCCAAAGTTTGGGATGTTACAGCATTGAACCGAGCAAATGCCGTCCGGCCGAGCAGCATGTGATAGCCGCTGCAGAAGGGCACAATGTCAAAGATTAAGTCCTCGCTACGGAAGTTATCGGGTGAGCCGAACACAACCTCCAGGGTTACAGAGCCCGTACATCGGGCATGTACACCCGGGATCACTCCCTTGAAGGTACACCTAGGCATGGGTAGACCGACCCACGACCCGGCCCGAGCTAGGCCCAAAAAAACCGGGCCAGACCGGGACGGGCTTTAGGTTCGGGCTTGGTTTTCAAGCCCGGGCAGAAGTTCGGGCCGGGCTCGGCCTTACTAAAAATGGCATTTTACACGGAGGCCCGGCCCGGAAATAGCCTTTTTAGTCCGTTCGGGTCGGGCTCGGGCCTGTATATTGCAGTTTTTGGCTGGGCCGGGCCAGGCTCGGGCCTGAGATATTTGGTTCGGGTTATAAAGCCCGGCCCGAGGCCCGGCCCGGCCCGGTGGATACCCAGGTTTACTTGAAGGTAGTGCTATTGGGTTAGATCCTTGAGGGATCTATACCCATCTTTTTCACCGTGTCTGAGTAAATCAGATTGAGGCTACTTCCTCCGTCCATAAGGAATTTAGTGAGGTGATATCCATCTATAATGGGATCTAGGACGAGGGCAGCTGAGCCCCCATGACGGATACTAGTCGAATGGTCGTGTCGGTCAAAGGTGATTGGGTATGCTGACCATGGGTTATACTTCGGGGCTACCAGCTCCACAGCATAGACCTCCCAAAGGACCTGCTTCCTCTCCTTCTTAGGTATGTGGGTGATGTATATCATATTCACCGTTTTGACTTCGGCAGGGAATTTCTTCTGACCGCCACCCGTTGGACCCCGAGGCTCATCTTCGTCCTTGTTGTGCGAGTTTTTGCCCTGGTCTTCGGGTTGTATCTTGCCGGACTGTTTAAACACCTAGCAGTTGCGGTGTGTGTGATTGGCTGGCTTCTCCAAAGTTCCATGGATTTGGCAACTCATGTCCATGATCTTCTCAAGCTGAGTGGGTCCATTATGATTGCCTTTAGGGGGCTTCTTCTGCTGCCCGGGTCGGGAGTTGCGGAATCCGGCATTAACCGTCGTGTCATCGGCATCGTTGCTGTTGTGTCGACGTTTGTTCTTATTGTGCTTCGTCTTTGAGTTGCCATCCTAGGCTTCAGATGCCACTGGATCTTCAAAATTGTGGTTGCGTCTTGCTAGCCAGCTATCTTCGCCCGCACAAAAGCGGGTCATGAGAGAGGTAAGGGTGGACATAGTCTGAGGCTTGTCCTGGCCTAGCTGGCGGGCCAGCCATTTGTTGGGAGACGTAGTAGTAAATCAAAGAATTTCCTATGATCACCAAGATCTATCTACGAAGAAACCAGCAATGAGTGGGGAGAGATTGCATCTTCATACCTCTGAAGATTGCTAAGCGGAAGCGTTACAAGAACGCGGTTGGTGGAGTCGTACTCGTAGCGATTCAGATCACGGTGGACTCCGATCTTAGCGTCGAACAACGGCGCCTCCGCGTTCAACACACGTGCAGCCCGGTGATGTCTCCTATGCCTTGATCCAGCAAGGAGGAAGCAGAGGTTGAGGGAGAGCTCCGGCAGCACGACGGCGTGGTGACGGTGGAGCTGCGTGGTCTCCGGCAGGGCTTCGCCAAGCACTACGGAGAACGAGGAGAGGGAGTAGGGATGCACCGAGAGAGGAAGAAACCATGTGTCTGGCAACCCCAAAACCCTCCACTATATATAGGAGGAGGAGGAGGGAGGCCTGCGCCCTAGGATTTCCACCCTAGGGGCCAGCGGCAGCCCTAGATCTGATCTGGTGCGGCGGCCAGAGGGAGAGAGGGGTGGCCGGCGCCCTAGGTGGGCCTTAGGCCCATCTGAGCCTAGGGTTTGCCCCCCTCTCTTCCCCTGCTGCGCCTTGGGCCCCTATGGGGGGCGCACCAGCCCACCTAGGGCTAGTTCCCTCCCACTTGTGGCCCATGAAACCCTCTAGGGCCGGTGGCCCCACTTGGTGGACCCGAAACCCTTCCGGTGGTCCCGGTACGTTACCGGTGACGCCCGAAACATTTCCGGTAACCAAAACCTCACTTCCCATATATCAATCTTTGTCTCTGGACCATTCTGTAACTCCACGTGACGTCCGGGATATCATCCGGTACTCCGAACTACCTTCAATAACCACATACACTATTTCCCTATAACCCTAGCATCATCGAACCTTAAGTGTGTAGACCCTACGGGTTCGGGAGACACGTAGACATGACCGAGATAACTCTCCGGTCAATAACCAACAGCAGGATCTGGATACCCATGTTGGCTCCCACATGCTCCACGATGATCTCATCGGATGAACCACGATGTCGGGGATTCAATCAATCCCGTATTCAATTCCCTTTGTCTACCGATATGATACTTGCCCGAGATTCGATCGTCAGTATCCCTATACCTTGTTCAATCTTGTTAGCGGTAAGTCTCTTTACTCGTTCCGTAACACATCATCCCGTGGCTAACTCCTTAGTCACATTGAGCTCATTATGATGATGTCTTACCGAGTGGGCCCAGAGATACCTCTCCGTCATACGAAGTGACAAATCCCAGTCTCCATTTGTGCCAACCCAATAGACACTTTCGTAGATAACCGTAGTGCACCTTTATAGCCACCTAGTTACATTGTGACGTTTGGCACACCCAAAGCATTCCTACAGTATCCGGGAGTTGCACAATCTCATGGTCTAAGGAAACAATACTTGGCATTGGAAAAGCTTTAGCAGATGAACTACACGATCTTGTGCTATGCTTAGGATTGGGTCTTGTCCATCACATCATTCTCCTAATGATGTGATCCCGTTATCAACGACATCCAATGGCCATGGTCAAGAACCCGTGACCATCTATTGATCAACGAGCTAGCCAACTAGAGGCTCACTAGGGACATGTTGTGGTCTATATATTCACACATGCATTACAGTTTCCGGTTAACACAATTATAGCATGAACACTACACAATTATCATGAACAAGGAAATACAATAATAACCATTTTATTATTGCCCCTAGGGAATATTTCCAACAGTCTCCCACTTGCACTAGAGTCAATAATCTAGTTACATTGTGATGAATCAAACACCCATAGCATTCTGGTGTTGATCATGTTTTGCTCGTGAGAGAGGTTTAGTCAACGGATCTGCGACATTCAGATATGTATGCACTTTACAAATATCTATATCTCCCTCCCGAATGTAATCACTGATGGAGTTGAAGCGGCACTTGATGTGTCTTGTCTTCTTGTGAAACCTGGGCTCCTTCGCAAGGGCAATAGCTCCAGTGTTGTCACATAATAGAGTCATCGGGCCCGACGCACTTGGAATCACTCCTAGGTCGGTGATGTACTCCTTCATCCAGACTCCTTCCTTTGCTGCTTCTGAAGCAGCTATGTACTCCGCTTCACATGTAGATGCCGCCATGACGCTTTGCTTGCTGCTGCACCAGCTGACTGCCCCTCCGTTCAAAATATACACGTATCCGGTTTGCGACTTGGAGTCGTCCGGATCTGTGTCAAAGCTAGCATCGACGTAACCCTTTACGACGAGCTCTTCAGCACCTCCATATACGAGAAACATGTCCATTGTCCTTTTCAGGTACTTCAGGATATTCTTGACCGCTGTCCAGTGTTCCACTCTGGGATCACTTCGGTACCTCCCTACCAAACTTATGGCAAGGTTCACATCAGGTCTGGTACACAGCATGGCATACATAATAGAGCCTATGGCTGAAGCATAGGGGGTGACACTCATCTCTTCTCTATCCTTTGCCGTGGTCGGGCATTGAGTCGTACTCAATCTCACACCCTGTAACACAGGCAAGAACCCCTTCTTGGACTGATCCATATTAAACTTCTTCAATATCTTTTCAAGGTATGTGCTTTGTGAAAGACCTATGAGGCGTCTCGATCTATCTCTATATATCTTGATGCCTAATATGTAAGTAGCTTCTCCAAGCTCCTTCATTGACAAACATTTATTCAAGTAGGCCTTTACACTTTCCAAAAGTTCTATATCATTTCCCATTATCAGTATGTCATCCACATATAATATGAGAAATGCTACAGAGCTCCCACTCACTTTCTTGTAAATACAGGGTTCTCCATAAACCTGTAAAAACCCAAACGCTTTAATCACCTCATTAAAGAGAATGTTCCAACTCCGAGATGCTTGCACCAGCCCATAGATGGAGTGATGGAGCTTGCATAATTTGTTAGCATCTTTTGGATCGACAAAACCTTCCGGCTGCATCATATACAGTTCTTCCTTAAGGAAGCCATTAAGGAATGTCGTTTTGACGTCCATTTGCCAGATCTCATAATCATAAAATGCGGGAATTGCTAACATGATTCGGACAGACTTCAGCGTCGCTACGGGTGAGAAAGTCTCATCGTAGTCAATTCCTTGAACTTGTCGATAACCCTTAGCGACAAGCCGAGCCTTATAGACGGTCACATTACCATCCACATCAGTCTTCTTCTTAAAGATCCATTTATTTTCAATGGCTAGCTTATCATCAGGCAAGTCCACCAAAGTACACACTTTGTTCTCATACATGGATCCTATCTCGGATTTCATGGCTTCAAGCCATTTGTTGGAATCCGGGCCCGCCATCGCTTCTTCATAGTTCGAAGGTTCACCGTTGTCCAACAACATGATCTCCAAGACAGGGTTGCATTACCACTCTAGTGCGGAACGTGTCCTAGTGGGCCTTCGACGTTCAATAGTAACTTGATCTGAAGTTTCATGATCATCATCATTAACTTCCTCTCCAGCCGGTGTAGGCTCCACAGAAACAACTTCCTGTGCTGCGCTACTCTCCGGTTCGAGTGGAGGTACAATTACCTCATCAAGTTCTATTTTTCTCCCACTTACTTATTTCGAGAGAAACTCTTTCTCGAGAAAGGATCCATTCTTGGCAACAAAGACTTTGCCTTCGGATCTGAGGTAGAAGGTATACCCAATAGTCTCTTTGGGATGTCCTATGAAGACGCACTTTTCCGCTTTGGGTTCAAGCTTCTCAGGTTGAAGTTTCTTCACATAAGCATTGCATCCCCAAACTTTTAGAAACAACAGCTTAGGATTCTTTCCAAACCATAATTCGTACGGTGTCTTCTCAGCGGACTTTGACGGTGCCCTATTTAAAGTGAATGCGGCAGTCTCTAATGCATATTCCCAAAATGATAGCGGTAAGTCGGTAAGAGACATTATAGATCGCACCATATCCAATAGAGTGCGATTATGACATTCAGACACACCATTTCGCTGAGGTGTGCCAGGCGGCGTGAGTTGTGAAACAATTCCACATTTCCTTAGGTGCGTGCCAAACTCATGACTTAAATATTCTCCACCACAATCAGATCGTAGGCACTTTATTTTCCTATCATGTTGATTCTCTACCTCACTCTGAAATTCCTTGAACCTTTCAAAGGTTTCATACTTGTGTTTCATTAAGTAGACATACCATATCTGCTCAAGTCATCAGTGAGGGTGAGAACATAACCGTAGCCACCGCGAGCCTCAATACTCATTGGACCGCATACATCAGTATGTATTATCTCCAACAAGTCAGTTGCTTGCTCCATTGTTCCAGAGAACGGAGTCTTGGTCATTTTGCCCATGAGGCATGGTCCGCATGTGTCAAATGATTCAAAAACAAGAGACTCCAAAAGTCCATGAGCATGAAGCTTCTTCATGCATTTGACATCAATATGACCAAGGCGGCAGTGCCACATGTAAGTGGGACTATCGTTATCAACCTTGCACTTTTTGGTACTCACACTATGGACATGTGTAACATCACGTTCGAGATTCATAAGAAACAAACCATTGACCAGCAGAGCTTGACCATAAAACATTTCTCTCATATAAATAGAACAACCATTATTCTCAGATTTAAATGAGTAGCCATAGCCATCTCACATCAAGCGAGATCCAGATACAATGTTCATGCTCAAAGCTAGTACTAAATAACAATTATTGAGGTTTAAAACTAATCCCGAAGGTAGATGTAGAGCTAGTGTGCCGACGGCGATCACATCAACCTTGGAACCATTCCCGACGCTCATCGTCACCTCATCCTTTGCCAGCCTCCGCTTATTCCGCAACTTCTGCTTCGAGTTACAAATGTGAGCAACTGCACTGGTATCAAATACCCAGGAGCTACTACGAGCGCTGGTAAGGTACACATCAATAACAAGTATATCACATATACCTTTAACGTTGACGGCCCTCTTATCCGCTAAGTACTTGGGGCAGTTCCGCTTCCAGTGACCGGTACCCTTGCAATAAAAGCACTTAGTCTCAGGCTTGGGTCCATTCTTGTTCTTCTTCCCGGCAACTTGCATACCGGGCGCGGCAATAGCTTTGCTATCCTTCTTGAAGTTCTTCTTACCCTTGACTTTCTTGAAACTAGTGGTCTTATTCACCATCAACACTTGATGCTCCTTTTTGATCTCGACCTCCGCTAATTTCAGCATTGAGTACAACTCAGTAATGGACTTCTCCATCCCCAGCATGTTGTAGTTCATCACAAAGTTTTGGTAGCTAGGTGGAAGTGACTCGAGGATTCTGTCAATGATCGAGTCATCCGGGAGATTAACTCCCAGCTGAGTCAAGCGGTTGTGCAACCCAGACATTTTGAGTATGTGCTCACTGACAGAACTATTCTCCTCCATCTTACAGCTGAAGAACTTGTCGGAGACTTCATATCTCTCAACCCGGGCATAAACTTGGAAAACCAGTTTCAGCTCTTGGAACATCACATATGCTCCATGTTGCTCAAAACGCTTTGGGAGCCCCGGTTCTAAACTGTAAAACATGCCGCACTGAACAAGGGAGTAATCATCGCAGCATGACTGCCAAGCGTTCATAACGTCTTGGTCCGCTGGGAAAATGGGTGGGTCACCTAGCGGTGCATCAAGGACATACAATCTTATGGAAGCTATGACGATGATCCTCAAGCCACTGACCCAGTCCACATAGCTGCTTCCATCATCTTTCAGCTTGGTTTTCTCTAGGAACGCGTTGAAGTTGAGGGTGACATTAGCGTTGGCCATTGGATCTACAATATAGATTGTAAAGACAATTTTAGACTAAGTTCATGATAATTAATTTCACATAATCAAATTATTTAATGAACTCCCACTTAGATAGACATCTCTCTAGTCATCCAAGTGACACATGATCCATGTCAACTAGCCCGTGTCCGATCATCACATGAGACGGACTAGTCATCCATGGTGAACATCTCCATGTTGATCGCATCTTCTATACGACTCATGTTCGACCTTTCGGTCTTCTGTGTTCCGAGGCCATGTCTATACATGCTAGGCCCGTCAAGTCAACCTAAGTGTTTCGTGTGTGTAAATCTGGCTTACACCCATTCTATGCGAACGTTAGAACCTATCATACCCGATCAGCACGTGGTGCTTCGGAACAACAATCCTTAGCAACGGTGCACAGTTAGGGTGAACATCTTTCTTGAAATTTTATTGAGAGATCATCTTATTCACTACCGTCGTTTTGAGCAAATAAGATGTAAACATGATAAATATCACATGCAATCAATATGGTGACATGATATGGCCAATATCATCTTGCTCCTTTGATCTCCATCTTCGGGGCACCATGATCATCACTGTCACCGGCACGACACCATGGTCTCCATCATCATGATCTCCATCATTGTGTCTTCATGAAGTTGTCTTGCCAACTATTACTTCTACTACTATGGCTAACGTTTAGCAATAAAGTAAAGTAATTACATGGCGTTTATGATTGACACGCAGGTCATACAATAAAATAAGACAACTCCTATGGCTCCTGCCGGTTGTCATACTCATCGACATGCAAGTCGTGAATCCTATTACAAGAACATGATCAATCTCATACATCACAATGCATCACATCACATCCTTTGGCCATATCACATCACAAGGCATATGCTGCAAAAACAAGTTAGACGTCCTCTAATTTGTAGTTGCAAGTTTTTACGTGGCTGCTATAGGTTTCTAGCAAGAACGTTTCTTACCTATGCCAAAACCACAACGTGATATGCCAATTGCTATTTACCCTTCATAAGGACCCTTTTCATCGAATCCAATCCGACTAAGGTGGGAGAGACAGAGCCCCGCTAGCCACCTTATGCAACAAGTGCATGTCAGGCGGTGGAACAGGTCTCACGTAAGCGTACGTGTAAAGTTGGTCCGGGCCGCTTCATCCCACAATACTGCCGAATCAAGATAAGACTAGTAGTGGTAAGCAAATTAACAAGATCGACGCCCACAACAACTTTGTGTTCTACTCATGCATAGATTCTACGCATAGACCTAGATCATGATGCCACTGTTGGGAGACGTAGTAGTAAATCAAAAAAATTCCTACAATCACCAAGATCTATCTATGGAGAAACCAGCAACGAGTGGGGATAGATTGCATCTTTATACCTTTGAAGATCGCTAAGCGGAAGCGTTACAAGAACGCAGTTGGTGGAGTCATACTCGTAGCGATTCAGATCGCGGTGGACTCCGATCTTAGCGCCGAACAACGGCGCCTCCACGTTCAACACACGTGCAGCCCGGTGACGTCTCCTATGCCTTGATCCATCAAGGAGGAAGGATAGGTTGAGGGAGAGCTCTGTTAGCATGACGGCATGGTGTTGGTGAAGCTGCGTGGTCTCCGACAGGGCTTCGCCAAGCACTACGGAGAACGAGGAGAGGGAGAAGTAGGGCTGCGCCGAGAGAGGAAGAAACCGTGTGTCTGGCAGCCCCAAAACCCTCCACTATATATAGGAGGAGGAGGAGGGAGGCCTGCACCCTAGGGTTTCCACCCTAGGGGCCGGCGGCAACCCCAGATCTGATCTGGTGCGGCGGCCAGAGGGAGAGAGGGGTGGCCGGCGCCCTAGGTGGGCCTTAGGCCCATCTGAGCCTAGCGTTTGCCCCCCTCTCTTCCCTTGCTGTGCCTTGGGCCCTTGTGGGGGGTGCACTAGCCCACCTAGGGGCTGGTTCCCTCCCACTTGTGGCCCATGAAACCCTCTAAGGCCGGTGGCCCCACTTGGTGGACCCCCGGAACCCTTCCGGTGGTCCCGGTACGTTACCGGTGACGCCTGAAACATTTCCGGTAACCAAAACCTCACTTCCCATATATCAATCTTTGTCTCCGAACCATTCCGGGAATGCTCATGACGTCTAGGATCTCATCTGGGACTCCGAACTACCTTCGGTAACCATGTACACTATTTCCCTATAACCCTAGCGTCATCGAACCTTAAGTGTGTAGACCCTACGGGTTCGGGAGAAACGTAGACATGATCAAGACAACTCTCCGGTCAATAACCAACAGCGGTATCTAGATACCCATGTTGGCTCCCACATGCTCCACGATGATCTCATCGTATGAACCACGATGTCGGGGATTCAATCAATCCCGTATTCAATTCCCTTTGTCTACCGATATGATACTTGCCCGAGATTCGATCGTCGGTATCCCTATACCTTGTTCAATCTTGTTACTGGCAAGTCTCTTTACTCATTCCATAACACATCATCCCGTGGCTAACTCCTTAGTCACATTGAGCTCATTATGATGATGTCTTACCGAGTGGGCCCAGAGATACCTCTCCGTCATACGGAGTGACAAATCCCAGTCTCGATTCGTGCCAACCCAATAGACACTTTCGGAGATACCTGTAGTGCACCTTTATAGCCACCCAGTTATGTTGTGATGTTTGGCACACCCAAAGCATTCCTACGGTATCCGGGAGTTGCACAATCTCATGGTCTAAGCAAACGATACTTGACATTGGAAAAGCTTTAGCAAACGAACTACACGATCTTGTGCTATGCTTAGGATTGGGTCTTGTCCATCACATCATTCTCCTAATGATGTGATCCCATTATCAACGACATCCAATGTCCATGGTCATGAAACCATGACCATCTATTGGTCAACGAGCTAGCCAACTAGAGGCTCACTAGGGACATGTTGTTGTCTATGTATTACGGTTTTCGATTAACACAATTATAGCATGAACAATAGACAATTATCATGAACAAGGAAATACAATAATAACCATTTTATTATTGCCTCTAGGGCATATTTCCAACACCATTCATCTCGAATATTGTGCCGGAAAGAGGCGATGGCATCAGCGTCCGTACAGTCGACAATTTGGTTCTTCTTAGTCAAGAACTGATTCCAGAACTTCTGGGCAGACTCACCGGGTTTCTGGACAACGTTACTGAGGTCGGAAGAGTCTGGTGGGCGGACATAGGTCCCCTGGAAGTTAGTGAAAAACGCATCTTCCAAGTCTTCCCAGCATCCTATGTAGTTTTCAGGGAGGCTGTTTAACCAGTGCTCAGCTGGCCCCTTGAGCTTAGGAGGTATTTGATGGCATGGATATCATCTCCTCATGCCATATGGATATGGAGGAGGAAGTCCTCGATCCATACAGTTGGGTCAGTGGTCCCGTCATACTGTTCTATATTTATGAGTTTAAACCCTTAGGGGAACTGATGCCGCATTACTTCATCTGTGAAGCATAGTGGGTGAGCGGCGCCTCTGACCCGAGCTATGTCCTGCCTGTACTCGGCGTCTGTATGGGGACGGTTGCGTTCCCAGCCTCTATGGTTTTGGTCGAACCATGGTCTATACTCTCCTCGTCTATCCAGTGAGTAATCTCTAGATCAGTAGATGGATCTTGTACGGCCTGCTCTGTGATTTAAGTCGTCGTGCAGGTCAAACATGTCATTGGGTTCGAATGGCTCCTTACCCTGTCTTCGGGGCATCGCCGGTACATAACCGGTGTCTTTGGCCACTGTCATGCCCATGAGGAGGGTGGTCCGGCTTGTCATATGGGGTATGATGTGAAGACGTAGTGTCAGTGAGCTCATCGTCGAATTGTGGTAGCAGTCTTCTCTGAGGGTAGCTTTTGGGCTGGTTTGATAGACCAGTGTCGTATACTTCCTCGGGTGAGAGGACTTTCATCCATCGTTCAGTGAGGTCGGCTTGTTCGGCTTTGAGTTGCCTCCCCTTGGCCTTTAGGCTGCGAGCCGCTGCTATGAGCTGCTGCCTGATTTCTTCCTGATCCTCGAGGTTATCAGGGATGTACAAGTCATCGGCTTCTGGTAAGTCCTCCTCCTCGACCGGGGGAAGGTAATCATCGCCTTCGGGGTCATTGATGGTATCGGGGTCCTTCTAGTCCTCAGGATCTTCCGGACCCTCAAACGGTTGCTCGGGGATATCGGGATTGCCATGATCGGCGGGGGTATTACCGTCCTCATTGCTGATAATAGCTTTTCTTCCCTTTTTCTTTTGAACCACTTATGCGATTTCCGGGGCCTTGATGGCGTGTCGCCCAATTTTTCACCGTCATTGTGAGGCATATTGTCGCTGTTGGTGGCAGGAGTATCCACCATGTAAATGTCGTATGTAGAAGTGGTGGTTCAACTCCTGGTGTTAACGGGGGTGGGAGCATGGTCCTCTTCATCCATTTATTCTGCCTCCTCGGAGGCATGGTCTAGCACGTCGGTTAAGTCTTTGATGGTAGCTATCAAGTGGGTGTTGGGTGGGTCAAAAAATCCGTCCCTGCCCGAACTGTAACCGGGATGAATGTAGATCGGGGCTGGATCATCGATGATCTTATCGATGAGAATTTCTCCAAGGCCTCGTCGACCACTGAGGGCCCGATCGGATCCAATTGTTCAGAACTCGTGGAGTTAACCCCCATGAAGCTCACCCATGGGGAGTGTTCGGTAGAAACACATGTCCAGTCGTATAGCTTGATGGCCATACCAGGATTAGAGATCGGACTGTCGCCATGGGTGACCCCATTGGCATGTCCGGCAAAGGGGCTCGACGTTAAGGCCTCAGAGTCCTTGAGGGCTATGGGCGAAGCCGTGAGCCCGATTAGTGACAAGTCACCTCGAGAGTCAACGGAAAACTCTAGGTTTCTGAATCTAACTTCCTGACCGGGGGCAAAGTTCTCCACACGGCCTAGATGGCCGGTGGAATCAGCATGCAACACAACAATGCCAAAGGTGAAGATTTGCCCAGGGATGAAAACGTCCATGTTGCGGACCTCTTCATTAATGGAAAGGCGAGGCGTCGATCCCATCTCGCTCACAGAGGAACTCCCAACAAAAGCACCAATGTCGATGTCAAAACCGGTGGATATCGGGTAGGGGGCCCGAACTGTGAGACTAGGATCAACGGTAACAGGAGACGAAGTGGACACGAGTTTACCCAGGTTCAAGCCCTCCAATGGAGGTAATACCCTACGTCATGCTTGATTGTATTGATGGTGTAAGGGGTTGCAGAGTTGATCAACCTCGATATCGTATGTCTAACCCTAGATGAGTTGTCTTATATCAATACCCTAAACCCTCCGGCTTATATAGATGCCAAGGAGGCGTAGGGTTTACACATGGTCGGTTACATGCCGAAGAGATAAACATGCCTATCTACTACATCAAACGTGGAGCGCAAGTCGTGCTCCTTGAAGCTTCCATCCTAGAAACCGGGCCTTCAAATCATCCAATGTTTGGTAAGTAGCCCATATAATCCGTCCCATAAACAACAGGTCGGCTATCCGAGGACCCCCCTAATCCAGGACTCCCTCAGTAACGAACGCGAATCAAATGAGCATGATGAAAACTAGCTTGACAGAAATTCTCATGTGTCCTCGGGAGCACTTTGCTTTATATAAGAGTTTGTCTAGGCCTGTCCTTTGCTACAAAAAGGATTGGGCTACCTTGCTGCACCTTTGCTACATTTGTTACTTGCTACTCCTTACGAATTATCTTATCACAAAACTATCTGTTACCGATAATTTCAGTGCTTGCAGACAATACCTTACTGGAAACCGCTTTCCATGTCCTTCTGCTCCTCATTGGGTTCGACACTTTTACTTATTGAAAGGACTACGATAGATCCCCTATACTTGTGGGTCATCAAGACTCTTTTCTGGCGCCATTGCCGGGAAGTGAAGCGCCTTTGGTAAGTGGAACCTGGTAAGGAAAAAATTCATTTAGTGTGCTGAAATTTACTATCACTTGTCACTATGGGAAGTAATCCTTTGAGGGGCTTGTTCGGGGTATCTTAACTTCGACCGGAAACAGAAGAGTTGTCCATCAACCTACTGAACCTATTGAAAATATTTATTACAAAATTCCTTCGGGTATGATAGAGAAACTATTGGCTAATCCTTATGTAGGAGATGGAACACTACATCCTGATTTACATCTAATCTATGTGGATGAAGTTTGTGGATTATTTAAGCCTGCATGTCTTCCCGGAAAATCATGTTAAGAAGAAGGTATTTCCTTTATCTTTGAAGGAGAAGGCATTGACATGGTATAGACTATGTGATGATATTGGATCATGGAGCTACAACCGATTGACGATGGAGTTTCATCAGAACTTCTATCCTATGCATCTAGTTCATCTTGATCGGAATTATATTTATAATTTTTGGCCTCATGAAGGAGAAAGAATCGCTCAATCTTGGGGGAGGCTGATGTCTACTATGCAACCTTCTTCTTGTAGACTCATGTTGGGCCTCCAATCGCAGAGTTTTGTAGGACAGTAGCAAATTTCCCTCAAGTGGATGATCTAAGGTTTATCAATCCGTGGGAGGCATAGGATGAAGATGGTCTCTCTCAAACAACCCTGCAACCAAATACAAAGAGTCTCTTGTTTCCCCGACACACCCAATACAATGGTAAATTGTATAGGTGCACTAGTTCGGCGAAGAGATGGTGATACAAGTGCAATATGGATGGTAGATATAGGTTTTTGTAATCTGAAAATATAAAAACAGCAAGGTAGCAAGTAACAAAAGTGAGCAAAAACTGTATTGCAATGCTTAGAAACAAGGCCTAGGGTTCATACTTTCACTAGTGCAAGTTTTCTCAACAATACTAACATAGTTGAATCATATGTAAATCCCTCACGTGTGACAAAGAGTTCACTCCAAAGTCACAAATAACGGAGAACTAACGAAGAAATTATTGTAGGGTACGAAACCACCTCAAAGTTATCTTTTCCGATCAATCTTATGAGCTATCCTTATAAGTGTCACGAACAGCCCTAGAGTTCGTACTAAAATAACACCTTAAGATACACATCAACCAAAACCGTAATATCACCTAGATACCCCAATGTCACCTCGAGTACCCGTGGGCTTGATTATACGATATGCATAACATAATTTCAGGTTCATCATGTTCAATCCAACACAAAGAACTTCAAAGAGTGCCCCAAAGTTTCTACTAGAAAGTCAAGACGAAAACATGTGCCAACCCCTATGCATAGATTCCCAAGGTCACGAAACCTACAAGTTGATCACCAAAACATACATCAAGTGAATCAATAGAACATCCCATTGTCACCACAGATATCCCATCGCAAGACATACATCAAGTGTTCTCAAATCCTTAAAGACTCAATCCGATAATAAAACTTCAAAGGGAAAACTCAATTCATCACAAGAAGATAGAGGGGGAAAACTCCATATGATTCATCTATATTAATAAAGCTCGTGGTACATCAAGATCGTGCCATCTCAAGAACAACAGAGAGAGAGAGAGAGATCAAACACATAGCTACTGGTACATACCCTTAGCCCCGAGGTGAACTACTCCCTCGTCATCATGGAGACCGCCGAGATGATGAAGATGGCCTCCGGTGATGGTTTCCCCCTCCGACAGGGTGCCGGAACGGGCTCCCGATTGTTTTTTCATGGCTCTGGAGGCTTGCGGCGGCGGAACTCCCGATCTAGGTTTATTTTCGGGGGTTTCTGTATTTATAAGAATTTTTGGTGGCAGAAACAAGTCCAGGGGGTCCAGGAGGAAGTCACAAGCCAGGGGGCGCGCCCTAGGAGGGTGGGGGCGCCCCTCTGGCTTGTGGCTTCCTCGGCCTTCCTCTCTGATGACTCTTCGCTCCAGTATTTTTTATATTTTCCAAAAATATTCTCCGTAAATTTTCAAATCATTCCGAGAACTTTTATTTCGGCACAAAAACAACACCACAGTAGTTTTGCTGAAAACAGTGTCAGCCCGGGTTAGTTCTAATAAAATCATACCAAAATCATATAGAATTATTGTAAACATGGCATGAATACTTCATAAATTATAGATACGTTGGAGACGTATTAGAGGCTTAAGTCAATGTTATATTCATGCCCCAATCATGAGCTCTCGAGAGAAATTATTATTCAGAATTTTTATGCTCGGCTTTCTCGTAATGATCAATCCATGCTCAATACTTCTTGTGTTGGTTCCTATATGAAGAAAGATATTGATTTCAAACGGGATTTATTGGAAATAATTAAATGCAACTCTGAAGATTGGGAACTCGGCGAAGGTAGGGAGTCAGGTATGAACCTTAAGTTTGATTGTGTTAAATCTTTCGTAGACACCGATGCTTTTCGTGAATTTAGCACTAAATATGGACTTGACTCTGAGATAGTAGCTTCTTTTTGTGAATCTTTTGCTGCTCATGTTGATCTCCCCAGGGTGAAGTGGTTTAAATATCATCCTCCCATTTAAGTGAAAGTAGTTGAACCTATTAAAGTTGAAGAGAAAACTATTACTTATAATGTTGATCCTGTTATTCCCACTGCTTATATTGAGAAACCACCTTTTCCTATTAGAATAAAGGATCATGCTAGAGCTTCAACTATGGTTCATAAGAGCTGTGCTAGAACACCTACACCCCCTGAGCAAATTAAAGTTGAGCCTAGTATTTCTATGGTTAAGGATCTCTTGGTTGATAATATTGATGGGCATGTTATTCAATTTTGTGATGAAGCTGCTAGAATTGCTAAACCTGATGCTAAAGATAAACATAGACCCATTGTTGGCACGCCTGTTGTTTCTGTTAAAATAGGAGATCATTGCTATCATGGTTTATGTGATATGGGTGCTAATGTGAGTGCAATTCCCTTTTCCTTATATAAAGATATTATGAATGATATTGCACTAGCTAAGTTAGAGGAAATTGATGTTACAATTAAGCTTGCTAATAGAGACACTATATCACTAGTTGGGATTATTAGAGATGTTGAAGTCTTCTGTGGGAAAATAAAATATCCTATTGATTTTCTTGTTCTTGGTTCCCCACAAGATGATTTTTGTCCCATTATATTTGGGAGACCCTTCTTGAATACCGATAATGCTAGGATAGATTGTAAGAAGGAAACGGTTACCGTAAGTTTTGGGTATACGTCTCATGAGTTTAATTTTTCTAAATTTCGTAGACAACCCCATGATAAAGAATTGCCTAGTAAGGATGAAATTATTGGTCTTGCCTCTATTGTTGTGCCTCCTACTGATCCTTTAGAGCAATATTTGCTAGACCATGAAAATGATATGCATATGAATGAAAGGAATGAAATAGATAGGATTTTCTTTGATTAGCATCCTATTCTGAAACACAACTTGCTTGTTGAAATACTTGGGGATCCTCCTACACCCAAGGGTGATCCCGTGTTTGAGCTTAAATAATTACCAGATACTTTGAAATATGCTTATCTTGATGAAAAGAAGATATATCCTGTTATTATTAGTGCTAATCTTTCAGAGCATGAAGAATAAAGATTATTGAAAACTCTCAACAAGCACCGTGCTGCTATTGGATATACTCTTGATGCTCTTAAGGGCATTAGTCCCACTCTATGTCAGCACAAAATTAAAATGGAGCCTGATGTTAAACCAGTTGTTGATCACCAATGACGATTGAATCCTAAAATGAAGGAAGTGGGAAGAAATGAAATATTAAAGCTTCTAGAGGTAGGTATCATTTACCCTATTGCTTATACTAGATGGGTTAGTCCCATTCATTGTGTCCCTAAGAAAGGAGGTATTACCGTAGTTCCTAACGATAAAAATGAATTGATCCCGCAGAGAATTATTACAGGTTATAGAATGGTAATTGATTTTAGGAAATTGAATAAAGCTACTAGAAAAGATCATTACCCTCTACCTTTCATTGATCAAATGCTAAAAAGATTTTCCAAACACACACATTTCTGCTTTCTAGATGGTTATTCTGGTTTCTCTCAAATACTTGTGTCAAAAGAGGACCAAGAGAAGACCACCTTTACCTGCCCTTTTGGTACCTTTGTTTATAGACTTATGCCTTTTGGTTTATGCAATGCACCTGCTACCTTTCAAAGATGCATGACTGCTATATTCTCTGATTTTTGTGAAAGGATTGTTGAGGTTTTCATGGATGATTGCTTGAGCAACCTTGATCGAGTTTTGCGGAGATGTGAAGAAATTAATCTTGTCTTGAATTGGGAGAAGTGCCACTTTATGGTGAACGAAGGCATTTTCTTGGGACATAAAATTTCCGAAATAGGTATGGAAGTTGACAAGGCTAAAGTTGATGCTATTGAAAAAATGTTGTGTCCTACGGATATATGAGGTATAAGAAGTTTCCTTGGTCATGCTGGTTTCTATAGGAGATTTATTAAAGATTTCTCTAAGATTTCTAGGCCTCTCACTAATCTTTTGCAAAAAGATGTTCCATTCAATTTTGATGATGATTGTGCAGAAGCTTTTGAAATTCTCAAGAATGCTTTGATTTCTGCACCTGTTGTTCAACCACCTGACTGGAACTTACCATTTGAAATTATGTGTGATGCTAGTGATTATGACATAGGTTCTGTTCTAGGACAAAAAGTTGATAAGAAGTTAAATTTTATTCATTATGCTAGCAAAACTCTAGACAGTTCTCAAACAAACTATGCTACCACTGAAAAGGATTTGTAGCAGTTGTGTTCGCTTGTGATAAGTTTAGACCTTATATTGTTGATTCTAAAGTAACTGTTCACACTGATCATGCTGCTATTAAATATCTCATGGAAAAGAAAGATGCTAAACCTAGAGTTATCAGGTGGGTTCTTCTGCTACCAGAATTTGATTTGCATATTGTTGATAGAAATGGTGCTAATAACCTCATAGCAGATAACTTGTCTAGGTTAGAGAATGATCTTGATGACCCACTACCTATTGATGATAGCTTTCCTGATGAACAATTAGATGTCATAAGTGCTTCTCATAATGATCCTTGGTATGCTGATTATGCTAATTACATTGTTGCTAAATTTATACCGTCTAGTTTAACATACCAACAAAAGAGAAAGCTTTTCTATGATTTAAGACATTACTTCTGGGATGACCCGCACCTTTATAAAGGAGTAGATGGTGTTATTAGACGTTGTGTACCTGAGCATGAACAAGAACAGATCCTAAGGAAGTGTCATTCTGAGGCCTGTGGAGGACACCATGTTGGAGATAGGACTGCACATAAGGTATTACAATCTGGTTTTTATTGGCCTACTCTCTTCAAGAATGCTCGTAAGTTTGTCTTGTCATGTGATGAATGTCAAAGAATTGGCAATATTAGTAGACGTCAGGAAATGCCTATGAATTACTCTCTCGTTATTGAACCATTTGATGTTTGGGCTTTTGATTATATGGGACCTTTTCCAACGTCCAACGGGTATACTCATATATTAGTTGATGTTGATTATGTTACTAAGTGGGTAGAAGTTATTCCAACTAGTAGTGCTGACCACAACACCTCTATGAAGATGCTTAAAGAAGTTATCTTCCCTAGATTTGGAGTCCCCAGATATTTAATGACTGATGGTGGTTCACATTTTATACATGGTGCTTTCCATAAATTGCTTGCTAAGTACGATGTTAATCATAGAATTGCATCCCCTTATCATCCTCGGTCTAGTGGTCAAGTAGAATTAAGCAATAGAGAAATTAAATTGATCTTGCAAAAGACGGTTAATAGATCTAGGAAGAATTGGTCTAAGAAACTTGATGATGCATTATGGGCTTATAGAACTGCTTACAAGAATCCCATGGGCATGTCTTCGTATAAAATGGTTTATGGTAAAGCATGTCACTTACCTCTAGAGCTAGAGCATAAAGCTTATTGGGCCATCAAAAAGCTTAACTATGATTTCAAACTTGTTGGCGAGAAGAGGTTATTTGACATTAGCTCACTTGATGAATGGAGAACCCGGGCCTATGAGAATGCCAAGTTGTTTAAAGAAAAAGTTAAGATATGGCATGATAAAAGGATACAAAAGCGTGAATTCAATGTAGGTGATCATGTCTTGCTATACAATTCTTGTTTAAGATTTTTTGTCGGTAAACTTCTCTTCAAATGGGAAGGGCCTTATATCGTTGAGGAAGTATATCGTTCCGGTGCCATCAAGATCAACAACGCCGAAGGCACAAATTCGAAGGTGGTAAACGGGCAAAGAATCAAACACTATATTTCAGGTACTCCCATTAATGTTGAAACCAATGTTATCAATACCATAACTCCCGAAGAGCATATTAGGGGGACTTACCAGAACATTTCAGACTCTGAAAAGGAATAGGTACGTGCTATGGTAAGTAAACCGAGTACAAAAGTTTCCCAGTAGCAATTTTATTCAGTTTTGGAATATTTAAAAAATAAGGAAAATAAAAGCAGTCTGAAGGATGCACGGGGAGGTGACAAGCCTACTAGGCGCGGCCACCCCCTGGCCGTGCCTAGGGGGCTTGTCACCACCCCGTGCACCCACCGGACTCCGTTTTCCTGTGGAACACCCCTTTGGATCGGCAAAAAAATCATTATATAATCTTCCGAAGGTTTGCACTTTCGTATCACGACAATACCTCTTGTTTTCATTTTGAGCTGTTTCTGCAGCAGATTTAGAGCAAGATGTCGTCCCAAGAGTCTGATGGGGAGAGCTACATATCGCATTATCTTGCCAATCCCAAGCTCCATGGTGACCTATATCCTTATGGATCATTCTCGGAGGAGGAACAAGAAGACAAGTACCAAGAAGAAAGATCAGATGAAGAGGAGACTCCTATGCCTCAACTGGGAGACATGCACGTGGAGTTTAGGAAATCAAGCCTCCCAAACGAAAGAAGATAATCCAAAGTTCTATTTATCCCTTCTCGTTTTCTGGAGGAGCGTAAAGAAGAATTATGTCAACGGATATTGAAGCTCGAGCAGGAAGTAGATGACTTGAGGGAACAAAATTTCATACTTAAGAGGAAATTGAACAAGCTTCCATCCTCACCATCGATTCCACCACCGTCACCTCCGAAGAAGGACACCTGAGCACATGGGTATGGGCACTCCCCTTGGTTTGTGCCAAGCTTGGGGGAGGTGCCCGGTATCGTATCACACCACACCTTTTTCCTTTTTCATTTTTTATAATCTTTCCTAGTTCAATCCTTTTTTATTTTGTTTTAATTTAGTAGAATAAAAGTTTTTAGTATGATCTACCTTTTAGTTTTTGATTTTGTTCCCCTTATGTAAGCAAGTCCGAGATATATATAATAAAAAGTAGTTTTGTTGAGAGGGCTTTGCTAGATTACTATGCTCTTGAAAGTAATGAATATGGAACAATAAAACAAAATCATAGAGAATACATAGTGATCTTATGAGGAGTGATGACTTCACATATAAAAAGTATCGTGATTGAAAATTGTTGGGAGTTAACAAACATAGTAATTGGTCATTGGTGCAATTGAAAGGAAGTGATAAAGAAAGAGTTATTCACATATAAATATGTTATCTTGGACATCTTTTATGATTGTGACAACTCATTAAAATATTACATGCCAAGAAGTTGATGTTGGACAAGGAAGACAACATAATAGGTTATGTTTGCTTGCCTCCGGATAGAAGTTATATGGTTTTAGATCCTTCAACATGTAGTCCTTGCTTCTACCTCATATTAGCCAAAACTTCCGCACCAAGTAGAGATACTACTTGTGCATCCAAACACCTCAACCCAGTTTTGCCTTGAGAGTCCACCATACCTACCTATGGATTGAATAAGATCCTTCAAGTAAGTTGTCATCGATGCAAAAAGGCAATAAAAATTGCTCCTAAATATGTGTGATCTTTTATTGTAAGGGAAATAAGCATTGTACGTACTTGTGATAGTAAAGAAATAAAAGCGACAGACTGCATAATAAAGGTTGCTATCACAAAGGGCAATACAACGCGTCGTTCCTCTACACTAAGAGTTTATGCATCCAAAACAAAAAGCGCATGACAACTTCTGCTTCCCTCTGCGAAGGGCCTATCTGTTACTTCTACTTTTTAAGCACTTACCTTTATGCAAGAGTCATGGTGACCCTCACCACTTCCTATATTTCGCCTTTCTCTTGGCAAGCATTATGTGTTGGGGAATGATCTAGACTTATATATCCACTCGGATGTGGGTGATCATGAGTTATTATTGTTAACATCACTGTTGAGGTGAATAGTTGGGAGGCAAAACTATAAGCCCCTATCTTTCTCTATGTTTGATTGAAGCTTTGATCTCGTGGGTACCGCGTGAGTGCTAGAAATTTTGAAAGACTAAAAGATGATTGAGTATGTGGATTTGCATTACAAGCTCTTACAATGACTCTTTCTTATGTTATGATAAATTGTCAATTGCTTCAATGAATGAGATCATAGTTTGTTGGTTATCAACAAAATTCTTGTTTCATACTTTATCTTGTGAATGAATTGTTACTCTAGTATAAATAATATCATACAATGAGTATTGCTATTCTAAATATAGATGATCATGATGCCCTCATGTCCGTATTTTATTTTATCGACACCTCTATCTCTAAACATGTGGACATATTCATCGATCTCGGCTTTCGCTTGAGGGCAAGCAAGGTATAAGCTTGGGGGAGTTGATACGTCCATTTTGCATCATGATTTTATATTGATATTTATTGCATTATGGGCTGTTATTACATGTTTTGGTACAATACTTATGCCTTTTCTCTCTTATTTTACAAGGTTTATATGAAGAGGGAGAATGCCGGCAGCTGGAATTCTGGACTGGAAAAAGGAGCAAATCTGAGATACCTATTCTGCACAACTCCAAAAGTCCTAAAAAATTACAGAGAATATTTCTGGAATTAATAAAAAAATATTGGCGCAAGAATCAACCAGAGGGGGGCACCTGCAGGCCACAAGCCTGTTAGGCGCGACCACCCCCCTGGCCGTGCCTAGTAGGCTTGTGGGGCCCCTGTGGCTCCTCCGACACCCATCCTCTGCTATATGAAGTGTTTTGACTTGGAAAAATCAGAAGAGAGCTTTCAGGATGAAGCACCACCGTCTCGAGGCAAAACTTGGACAGAACCATGTTGGGGAATGTTGCATGGGAAACAAAAAAATTCCTACACACACGCAAGATCTATCCATGGTGATGAGCATCTACGAGAGGGAGAGTGGATCTACATACCATTGTAGATCACTAAGCGGGAAGTGTTAAGAAACGTGGTTGATGTAGTCGAACGTCTTCGCGATCCAAATCTCCGAGCGTCTCGCGATCCAATCACGATCCGTCCCGATCAAGCACCGAACGGACGGCACCTCCGCGTTTAGCACACGTATAGCTTGACGACGATATCCGCCTTGTTGATCCAGCAAGAGGAAGCGGAGAGGTAGTCGAGTTCTCCGGCAGCGTGACGGCGCTGCGACGATGGTGGTGGAGTAATCTCAGCAAGGCTTCGCCTAAGCACCGCTGAAATCGATCTAGAGGAAGAACTACGAACTAGAGGGTAGGGTTGCACGTCGCTGAAATCTTGTGCCAAAAACCCTAAAACCTCTAGTATATATCAGAGGAAGAGAGGAGGAGGCTTGTCCAAAGTGACAGCCCTAGGAGGCTTCGGCCTAAGTGGATAGGAGAGGAGGAATCCTCCTCCAATCCAAGTAGGACTAGGACTCCTTCCTTTTTTGCCTTTTTCACCTTTTCTCTTTGGGCTTTTCTTTCCCAGCCGCATGGGCCTTGTGTGGGACTTCCACCAGCCCACTAAGGGCTGGTATTCACTATCCCACAGACCACGTAGCCTCTTGGGTCGAAATACCCCTCCCGATGGTCTCTCGATACACTACCGGCACTCCCGGTACACTACCGATGAGCCCGAAACTTTTCCGGCGACCAAAATAGGACTTCCTATATATCAATCTTTACCTCCGGACCATTACGGAGCTCCTTGTGACATCCGGGATCTCATCCAGGACTCGGAACAAACTTCGTTCACCACCATGCATAACTCTATACTACCGAAACGTCACGAAACCTTAAGTGTGCAGACCCTGCGGGTTCGAGAACTATGTAGACATGACCGAGACACTTCTACGGTCAATAACCAATAGCGGGACCTAGATGCCCATATTGGTTCCTACATATTCTACGAAGATCTTTATCGGTCGAACCTCTATGTCAAGGATTCAGTTAATCCTGTATGATGCTCCCTTTGTTCTTCGGTATGTTACTTGCTCGAGATTCGATCGTCGGTATCTCCATACCTAGTTCAACCTCGTTACCGACAAGTCTCTTTACTCATTCCGTAATACAAGATCCCTTGACTAACACTTAGTCACATTGCTTGCAAGGATTATTGTGATGTTGTATTACCGAGTGGGCCTTGAGATACCTCTCCGTCACACGGAGTAACAAATCCCAGTCTTGATCCATGCCAACCCAACAGACACCCTCGGAGATACCTGTAGAGCACCTTTATAGTCACCCAGTTACGTTGTGATGTTTGATACACACAAGGCACTCCTTCAGTGTCCATGAGTTGCATGATCTCATGGTCATAGTAACATATACTGGACATGCAGAAAACAGTAGCAATAAACCAAAACGATCATATGCTACGTTTGTAGTTTGGGTCTTGTCCATCACATCAATCTCCTAATGATGTGATCCCGTTATCAAATGACATCACATGTTAATGGCTAGGAAACCTTGACCATCTTTGATCAACGAGCTAGTTCACTAGAGGCATACTAGGGACACAAAGTGTTGTCTATTTATCCACACATGTAATGTGTTTCCAATCAATACAATTATAGCATGGACAATAAAAATTTTATCATGAACATGGAAATATAATAATAAACACTTTATTTATTGCCTCTAGGGCATATTTCCAACAGTCTCCCACTTGCACTAAAGTCAATAATCTAGTTCACATCACTATGTGATTTACATTGTAATGAATCGAACACCCATGCAGTTCTGGTGTTGATCATGTTTAGCCCTTGGAAGAGGTTTGGTCAATGGGTCTGCAACATTCAGATCCGTGTGCACTTTGCAAATATTTATGTCCATCTCCTCGATGTAATCGCGGATGGAGTTGATGCGTCGCTTTATGTGTCTGGTCCTCTTGTGAAACCTTGGTTCCTTGGCCAGAGCAATGGCACCAGTGTTGTCATAGAACAGAGTCATTGGATTCAGTGCACTGGGCACTACTCCAAGATCTGTCATGAACTGCTTCATCCAGAAACCTTCCTTCGTTGCCTCCGAGGCTGCGGTATACTCCGCTTCGCATGTAGAATCGGCTACTTTTCTTGGAACTGCACCAGCTTACCGCTCTCCCGTTAAGAATAAATACGTATCCGGTTTGTGACTTAGAGTCATCCGGATCAGTGTTAAAGCTTGCATCGATGTAACCCTTTACGACGAGCTCTTCATCACCTCCATAAACGAGAAACATTTCCTTAGTCCTTTTCAGGTACTTAAGGATATTCTTGACGCCGCCCAGTGCTCCATTCCAGGATCACTTTGAAACCTTCCGGCCATACTTATGGTAAGGCTGACATCGGGTCTTGTGCACAGCATTGCATACATTATAGAGCCTATGGCTGAAGCATAGGGGATGACACTCACCTTTCTCTATCTTCTGCAGTCACTGGGCATTAAGTCTTACTCAACTTCACACATTGTAACACAGGCAAGAACCCCTTCTTGGACTGATCCATTTTGAACTTCTTCAAAACTTTATCAAGGTATGTGCTATGTGAAAGTGCTATTAAGCGTCTCGATCTATCTCTATAGATCTTAATGCCTAATATGAAAGCAGCCTCTCCTAGGTCCTTCATTGAAAAACTCTTGTTCAAATATTCCTTCACGCTTTCCAGCATTTCTATATTGTTTCCAATCAGCAATATGTCATCCACATATAATATTAGAAACGCTATAGATCTCCCACTCACTTTCTTGTAAATACAAGCTTCTCCATAAACTTGTGTAAACCCAAACGCTTTGATCACCTCATCAAAGCACTTATTCCAACTCTGAGATGCTTGCACTAGCCCATAAATGGATCACTGGAGTTTGCAAACTTTGTCAGCATTCTCTGGATCGACAAAACCTTCTGGTTGCATCATATACAACTCTTCCTCAAGGAAACCGTTGAGGAACGCTGTTTTGACATCCATCTGCCAAATTTCATAGTCGAAATAAGCAGCTATTGCCAACATGATTCTGACAGACTTAAGCATCGCTACGGGTGAGAAGGTCTCATCGTAGTCAACTCCTTGAACTTGTGAAAAACCCTTTGCCACAAGTCGAGCTTTATAGACGGTGACATTACCGTCCGCATCCGTCTTCTTCTTAAAGATCCATTTGTTCTGAATGGCATTTTGCCCTTCAGGTAATACTTCCAAAGTCCATACTTTGTTTTCATACATGGATCCCATCTCGGATTTCATGGCCTCTAACCATTTCTTGGAATCCAGGCCCATCACCGCTCCTCCATAGCTCATAGGTTCATTGTTGTCCTACAACATGACCTCCAAGACAGGGTTGCCGTACCACTCAGGAGCAGTACGCGCCCTTGTCAACCTACGAGGTTCGATAGTAACTTGATCAGAAGCTTCATGATCATCATCATTAACTTCCTCTTCAACTGTCGTAGGCTCCACAGAAACATCTTTCTGCGCTACGCTACTCTCTGGTTGAAGTAACAGTTCAATAACCTCATCAAGCTCTATTTTCCTCCCACTCAATTCTTTCGAGAGAAACTCTTTCTAAAGAAGTTTTCCATTCTTAGCGACAAACACTTTGCCTTCAGATCTGAGATAGAAGGTATACCCGACTATCTCTTTCGGGTATCCTATGAAGACGCATTTCTCCGCTTTGGGTTCCAGCTTTTCAGGCTGAAGCTTTTTGACATAAGCATCACATCCCCAAACTTTAAGAAACGACAACTTTGGCCTCTTGCCAAACCATAGTTCATATGGCGTCGTCTCAACAGATTTTGATGGTGCCCTATTTAAAGTGAATGGAGCTGTCTCTACTGCATAACCCCAAAACAATAGTGGCAAATCAGCAAGAGACATCATAGAACGCACCATATCTAATAAGGTTTGATTAAGACGTTCGGACACACCATTACGCTGTGGTGTTCCAGGAGGTGTTAACTGTGAAACAATTCCACACTTTCTTAAGTGACTGCCAAACTCATAACTCAGATATTCACCTCCTTGATTAGATCACAGGAATTTAATCCTATTGTTATGATGATTCTCAACTTCACTCTGAAATTGCTTGAACTTTTCAAACATTTCAAACTTGTGTTTCATTAAGTAAATATACCCATATCTACTTAAGTCATTAGTGAAGGTGAGAAAATAACGATATCCACCACGCATTGTAACATTCATTGGACCGCACACATCACTATGTATGATTTCCAATAAGTCACTTGCCTGTTCCATTGTTCCAGAGAACGGCGTTTTAGTCATCTTGCCCATGAGGCATGGTTCACATGTGTCAAGTGATTCAAAATCAAGTGACTCCAAAATTCCATCAGCATGGAGCTTCCTCATGCGTTTTACACCAATATGACCTAAACGGTAGTGCCACAAGAAAGTGGTACTATCATTATCAACTCTACATCTTTTGGCATCGATGTTATGAACATGTGTGTCATCACTATCAAGATTCATTATGAATAAACCCCTCACATTGGGTGCATGACCATAAAAGATATTGCTCATATAAATAGAACAACCATTATTCTCTGATTTAAATGAGTAACCGTCTCACAATAAACAAGATCCAGATATAATGTTCATGCTTAACGTAGGCACTAAATAAAAATTATTCAGGTTCATCACTAATCCCGATGGTAATCGAAGAGAGAGCGTGCCGATGGCGATCACATCAACCTTGGAACCATTTCCCACGTGCATCGTCACTTCATCCTTTTCCAGCCTTCGTCTATTCCGTAGTTCCTGTTTTGAGTTGCAAATGTGAGCAACCGAACCGGTATCAAATACCCAGGCACTACAACGAGAGCTAGTAAGGTACACATCAATAACATGTATATCATATATACCTTGTTTGTCATTGGCCGCCTTCTTGTTAGCCACATACTTGGGGCAGTTCAGCTCCTAGTGACCAGTTCCCTTGCAATGAAAGCACTCAGTTTCTGGCTTGGGTCCAGTCTTGGACTTCTTTACACGAGTAGCAATTGCTTTGCCATCCTTCTTGGTTTTACCCTTCTTGCCCTTGCCCTTGCCATTCTTCTTGAAACTAGTGGTTTTATTGACCATCAACACTTGATGTTCTTTCTGGATTTCAGACTCGGCGACTTTTAGCATCGCAAACAGCTCGGCGACTGACTTGTTCATCCCGTGCATGTTATAGTTCATCACAAAGCTCTTGTAACTAGGTGGCAGTGATTGAAGAACTCTGTCAGTGATCGCCTCTGGCGAAATGGCAATTCTCAACTCCGCTAGACGAGTCGAATACCCAGACATTCTGAGTATATGTTCACTGATAGACCCGTTCTCCTCCATTTTGCAAGCATAGAACTTATCGGAGGTCTCATACCTCTCGATCCGGGCATTCTTCTGAAAGATAAACTTCAACTCCTAGAACATCTCATATGCTCCATAACGTTCAAAACGTCTTTGAAGTCCCGGTTCTAAGCCATACAATATTGAACACTGAACTATTGAGTAATCTCCAGAAGGTGCCTCCCAAGCGTTCTTAACATCTTCGAATGACATGTCTTCTGGTTGGTCACCAAGCGGTGCATCAAGGACATATGATTTCTAGGAAGCCATGAGGATAATCCTCAGATTACGGGCCCAGTCAACAAAGTTACTTCCATCATCTTTCAACTTAGCTTTCTCTAGGAACGCATTAAAATTCAGGGGTGCTACTATGCGAGCCATTGATCTACAACATAAATATGCAAAGGTTACTTAGACTATTGTTCAAGATAATGAGTTTAGTTAATCAAATTACTAAAGCTCCCACTCAAATTGACATCCCTTAGGTCATATGAGTGTCACATGATCCAAATTCACCAACTCAAGTCCGATCATCACGTGAGTTGAGGTGGTTTCAATGGTGAACATCATCATGTTGATCATATCTACTATATGACTCATGTTCGACCTTTCGGTCTCTTGTGTTCCGAGGCCATGTCTGTACATGCTAGGCTCGTCAAGTTTAACCCGAGTGTTCTGCATGTGCAACACTGGCTTGCACCCGTTGTATGTGAACGTAGAGTCTATCACACCCGATCATCACGTGGTGTCTCGACACGATGAACTTTCACAACAGTGCACACTCGAGGAGAACACAATTCAT
Source organism: Hordeum marinum (assembly GCA_022496015.1). NCBI lineage: Eukaryota > Viridiplantae > Streptophyta > Magnoliopsida > Poales > Poaceae > Hordeum > Hordeum marinum. The sequence continues at coordinate 380,725,528 of CM039677.1, read as the reverse complement.
CTTGAAATTTAAGTGAGGGATCACCTTATAATGCTACCGTCGTCCTAAGCAAAACAAGGTGCATAAAAGTATTAACATCACATGCAAATCATAAGTGACATGATATGGCCATGAACTTGTGCTTTTGATCTCCATCTTGAAAGCACCGACATGATCTCCATCGTCACCAACACGACACCATGATCTCCATCATCTTGATCTCCATCAACGTGTCACCATCGGGGTTGTCACACCCATCATGCTTCTACTACCATTGCTACCATTTAGCGATAAAGTAAAGCATTACATAGCGCTTAATGATTGACACGCGGGTCATACAATAATTAAAGACAACCCTATGGCTCTTGCCGGTTGCCGTACTCATCGACATGCAAGTCATGATATTCTATACAACACATGATCATCTCATGCATCACATATATCACATCATGTAATTGGCCATATCACATCACAACATACCCTGCAAAAACAAGTTAGACGTCCTCTAATTGTCGTTGCATGTTTTACGTGGCTGCTACGGGTATCTAAAAAGAACAATTCTCACCTACGCATAAACCACAACGGTGATACATAAGTTGCTTTTCAACCTTCTCAAGGACTGCCTTTGTCGAATCCGATCCAACTAAAGTAGGAGAAACAGGCACCCGCCAGCCATCTTTGTGCAACGAGGTTACACGTCAGTTGATGGAACCGGTCTCTCGTAAGCGTACGAGTAAGGTTGGTCCAGGCCGCTTCATCCCACAATACCGCTGAACCAAAACACGACCAAGGGAGGAAGCAATCTAAGCATAAATGCCCACAAAATTTTTGTATTCTACTCGATATCTCATCTACACATAGACCTAGCTCATGATGCCACTGTTGGGGAACGTTGCATGGGAAACAAAAAATTTCCTACACACACGCAAGATCTATCCATGGTGATGAGCATCTACAAGAGGGAGAGTGGATCTACGTACCCTTGTAGATCGCTAAGAGGGAAGCGTTAAGAAACGCGGTTGATGTAGTCGAACGTCTTCATGATCCAAATCGCCGAGCGTCTCACGATCCAATCATGATCCGTCCCAATCAAGCACCGAACGGACGACACCTCCGCGTTCAGCACACGTACAGCTTGATGACGATCTCCGCCTTCTTGATCCAGCAAGAGGGAGCGGAGAGGTAGACGAGTTCTCCGGCAGCATGAAGGCGCTGCGACGATGGTGGTGGAGTAACCTCAGCAGGGCTTCGCCTAAGCACTGCTGAAATCGATCTAGAGGAAGAACTACGAACTAGAGGGTAGGGTTGCACGTGGCTGAAATCTTGTGCCAAAACCCCTAAAACCTCTAGTGTATATATATATATATAAGAGGAAGAGAGGAGGGGGCTTGGCCAAAGGGCCATCCCTAGGAGGCTTCGGCCGAAGTGGATAGGAGAGGAGGAATCCCCCTCCAATCCTAGTAGGACTAGGACTCCTTCCTTTTTTGCCTTTTTCCACCTTTTCTCTTTGGGATTTTCTTTCCCATCCACATGGGCCTTGTGTGGGACTTTCAGCAGCCCACTAAGGGCTAGTATTCACTATCCCACAACCCACGTAGCCTCTTGGGTCGAAATACCCCTCCCGATGGTCTCCCGGTACACTACCAGCACTCCCGGTACACTACCGATGAGCCCGAAACTTTTCCGGCGACCAAAATAGGACTTCCTATATATCAATCTTTACCTCTGGACAATTACGGAGCTCCTCGTGACGTCCGGGATCTCATCTGGGACTCCGAACAACCTTTGTACCATGCATAACTCTATACTACCAAAACGTCACCAAACCTTAAGTGTGCAGACCCTGCGGGGTCGAGAACTATGTAGACATGACCGAGACACCTCTACGGTCAATAACCAATAGCGGGACCTGGATGCCCATATTGGTTCCTACATATTCTACGAAGATCTTTATCAGTCGAACCTCTATGTCAAGGATTCAGTTAATCCTGTATGATGTTCCCTTTGTTCTTCGATATGTTACTTACCCGAGATTCGATCGTCGGTATCTCGATACCTAGTTCAACCTCGTTACCGTAAAGTCTCTTTACTCATTTTGTAATACAAGATCTCGTGACTAACACTTAGTCACATTGCTTGCAAGGCTTATTGTGATGTTGTATTACCGAGTGGGCCCTGAGATACCTCTCCGTCACACGGAGTAACAAAACCTAGTCTTGATCCATGCCAACCCAACAGACACCCTCAAAGATACCTGTAGAGCACCTTTATAGTCACCCAGTTACGTTGCGATGTTTGATACACACAAGGCACTCCTCCGGTGTCCGTGAGTTGCATGATCTCATGGTCATAGGAACATATACTTGACATGCAGAAAACAGTAGCAATAAACTGACACGATCATATGCTACATTTGTAGTTTGGGTCGTGTCCATCACATCATTCTCCTAATGATGTGATCCCGTTATCAAATGACATCACATGTCAATGGCTAGGAAACCATGACCATCTTTGATCAACGAGCTAGTTCACTAGAGGCATACTAGGGACAAAGTATTGTCTATTTATCCACACATGTAATGTGTTTCCAATCAATACAATTATAGCATGGACAATAAACAATTATCATGAACAAGGAAATATAATAATAAACACTTTATTTATTGCCTCTAGGGCATATTTCCAACAAACCAATCTAAAGCTCCGGTAGGAATGTTCTGCCAGGGAAACTTCCCTCCCAGAGGGGAAATTGAAGCCATTGTCATCACCAATGATCCTCTCATCGAGAGGGGGTCAATCTCCATCAACATCTTGTCTAGCAACATCTCCTCTCCAAACGCTAGTTCATCTCTTGTATCCGATCTTTGTCTCAACACCTCAGATTGGTACCTGTGGGTTGCCAGTAGTGTTGATTACTCCTTGTAGTTGATGCTATTTGGTTTACTTGGTGGAAGATCATATGTTCAAACCCTTTATGATAATTAATACTCCTCTGATATTGAACATGAACATGCTTTGTGAGTAGTTACGTTTGTTCCTAAGGACATGGAATAAGTCTTGTTATAAGTAATCTTGTGAATTTGGTACTCGTTCGATATTTTGATGAGATGTATGTTGTCTCTCCTCTAGTGGTGTTATGTGAACGTCGACTACATAACATTTCACCATTATTTGGGCCTATGGGAAGGCATTAGGAAGTAATAAGTAGATGATGGGTTGCTAGAGTGACAAAAGCTTAAACCCTAGTTTATGCGTTGCTTCATAAGGGGCTGATTTGGATCCATATGTTTCATGCTATGGTTAGGTTTACCTTAATTCTTCTTTCATAGTTGCGGATGCTTGGGATGGGGGCTAATCATAAGTGGGAGGTTTGTCCAAGTATGGGGCAGTACCCAAGCACCGGTCCACCCACATATCAAATTATCAAAGTAACGAACGCGGATCAAATGAGCATGATGAAAACTAGCTTGACAGAAATTCACATGTGTCCTCGGGAGCTCTTTGCTTTATATAAGAGTTTGTCCAGGCCTGTCCTTTGCTACAAAAAGTATTGGGCTACCTTGCTGCACCTTTGCTACATTTGTTACTTGTTACTCATTACCAATTATCTTATCACAAAACTATCTGTTACCGATAATTTCAGTGCTTGCAGAGAATACCTTATTGGAAACCGCTTGCCATTTCCTTCTGCTCCTCGTTGGGTTCGACACTCTTACTTACCGAAAGGACTACGATAGATCCCCTGTACTTATTGGTCATCAGTCCCATATGCCAGGCTTCCTGAATTACTTGGAGAGTACTCGACGTGGGGGTGGGTGGGCAAAAACTTTGCATCTCAATAGGATGAAAGTCTGAAGCTTTGGCGGTTGTGTCCCGTACCATCAAGGAATGCGACGTATCGGGTTCGGGGTCCAGATTATCAACTAGACATCGCCGCACAGACCCTAGGTCATGCACCGAATCGGGGTTCGGCCTTAAACCTTTTCCGGGGAAAAGTATGGATTTCGAACAAGAGGAGTGATCCTGGTGATCAGAAACCCGAACACAAATAGTTCTCAGCTCCGGTGGTTGAGAGCGGGAACCTTCGGCCGATTCCTCGATGGTAACGACCATGTGTATGATAGGTGGAACATGAATTCCCCTGTCGTCGGGTATAAGACCGATCTGATCATAGACCAAGGGTTGGTCATCGGTTATCCGCATGGCTTAGGTCTGGCCGAGTAGCTCATTTACTGACGAGATGTCTATGGAGTCCTTGATTCTGGAGTACATAGGGTCGATCTGCAATATTACTGCTTCGGGGGCGTTTAAAATCGCACCTGGGCAATATTCGGCCGAAGCTGATCTGGGGGCATCAACTGGATCAGGCTTTAAGGCTGGATCCAGGGTGGAGGACGCCCTAGTAGCGGGGTTCACCGCTCTTGGCATTAAGGCGTTGGGACTTGCGAGCTCCTCAAGGGGGGTTGAAAGCTTCGTCAGAATAAGGTCTCCCCAGGAGTCGGCGACGAACTCTTGGTTCCCAAACCAGACCTCTTGATCGGGGGCAAAACTTCCGACCTCGCCAAGGTGGCCGGTCGGGTCAACGTGCAACACGATGCTGCCGAACGCGAAGATCTGTTCAGGGACAAATATGTCCCTGTTGCAGATGTCACTACTGATGATTAGGCGAGCCATCGATCCTTTGGTGATCCTACAACAGAACTCTCAATGAAAGCACCAATATCGGTGTCAAAATCGGCGGATCTTGGGTAGGGGGTTCCAAGCTGTGGATCTTTGGATCAATAGGGAACATGAACACATGGACATTATTTACCCAGGTTCGGGCCCTCTCGAAGAGGTAAAACCGTACGCCCTGCTTGATTATATTGATGTGTATGACAATTACAGAGTCGATCTACTACGAGATTAGATGAACTAAACCCTAGCTGAATAGGATGATGGTTCTCCCCCTTTACGAACTAAACCCTCTGGTTTATATAGACTAGGTGTACCTAGGGTTACACATGGTCGGTTGCCATTAGGGCATAAATGCACCAATCTTGCTATCTTGACTTGGAGGACACACCAAGGGACTGAAGGTTTCCTTCCCGAATACGAACTTGCCTCATAGTTCGGCCTTCAAGCAATAGCCACAGAGTGGCCCACCTGTCCGACCCATAAGAGATAGGTCGGCGGCCCAAGGACCCCTTAGTCCCGGAATCCCTTATATGCATTTCTGGGAATATAAGCAACGGTGAAACGCTAGAGGAACGCAAAATGCGGATGCTTGCTAGATTTTCAATCACAAGTTCATATGATCCCAGTATGGAAAGTATGTTAGCTCATGCCTCTCCCTCATATAAAATTGGAATAATGATTACCGATCTTGTTATCAATTACCTAGGACAATCTCACAAATCCTTTCACCACTTTTCCACACTCGCTGTATTTACCTATTTGTTCTTTTATTAAAACAACACCTAACTTTTATTTCCACATTTTTATTATCTTGCAAAACTATCTTATTACACCTATAAAATACTTTTAGTTTTATTTCCGCAAAGTAGTTTATTTTTTGTACTAGGTAAAGTAAACATTGTTGCGCGTAGAGTTGTATCGGTGATCGATAAAACTTGAGAGACTATTAATTCTATCTTTAGCTTTTCGTTGGTTTGATACTCTTACTTATTGAAAAAGGTTATACGTGTGGATTATCACCATCACATGATAGAAAGGGCGAGAAAGAAGCTACACAGAAGACATGTGGGGATTTGAACGAACATGATAAATGGCCTCTCCCAGCGAGAGGAAAGAACGTCTGAGGTGCACACAGCCAATTCATGGACCGAATGAGCCATTGGATAAAAATCTAAGGGATATGATCACGCTGGTGGATGAATTGTTGGAACATTGCAAAATAGTTCTTGTATTTTATCAAAATCAACTCGCAGTACACATCTCCCTCTACTAAAATTGGTCCACATGTTTAACTTTTTTCGCTTCAAACAAAAAGGTGTCATATATTTTAAACTAAATGAACGACTTCTAATTAGTTTTGACCGCCTTCTTTGTTTTGACGAGATCTTTGAATCAAGGTCAATACTAAGTATATTTTTGAAAATTAATATTTTTCTACTTTTTGAAATTTAACCCGATACTTGACTGCAACATGTACATGTTTTGTAACTTTTTGGTGAGAAATATGTGCATCTTTCTCACACATGTGTCCCACGTGCACATCCTTCTTATACATGACAAGTTCCGAGTCAAGCTTCAAAAAACCAGAAAATGATAATTTTTAGAAACATACTCAAAATAGATCTAATTTCAAATATGTTGTCAAGAAAAAATGACAATCAAAATGGATCTTAACTCAATCCTTCCTTTCAAAATATATGGACCATCTTGTGTTTGGCCCGGAAAAATAAACATATTTTTTTATGGGAGTATGTGTTGTGGAGTGCGGGTTAGTTTGTACAAAGTGCAAGGTTGTCTTTGCAAAAAAATGTATAGTTCAACTTTTGATCAAGATCTAGGCCATTAAATTTTCATCTCACGGCCCAGAATCCACCAGTGTATTGGGTGCGCAAATTGGCTCGGTGCACCCAATACGTTCTCAGCGAAAGGATAACGATGGTGAATTCAAAATTTCTCCCCTTTCTTCCATCTTGTTCTATGCCAGCTCGCACACTAAGGACCGTGTGATCTTCGCGTCTGGATCCGACGATAGAGACTGCATTGCACCAGTTCGCCTCAATGTGACCATTAGATGATTAACTTTAATGGAGATTGACGGCATATATGCTTGTTGGTTAGTGGATTACATGGGAGCTGAAGAGTCAATACATTAATTGTATGGTTTTGGAGAAAATCATAATGGTTGCCTTGCGTCTTGCGCACGTGTGTTGCCTTGATCTCACGATGTTGCCCCTCTAAGCTTAAATTCCTATATATAAGGAGTAGGTGAAAGTTTCACTGGAAAAACATATGATCACACTAACAATAAGCGACATATGATCACACTAACAATAAGCGACAATAGAGTATGCGAGATGCATGTTGAAATGAGTATATATGTTATTAAATTTTGGACCAAGAAAATGCTGTTGACATTGCTATATTTATAAGCTTTACTCTACAAGATATAAACACCATTCTCCATAAATAACGGTTATAATAAAACCATTTATTCTAAACAAAGCTCATAAAGGAGAAGCCGTGCGTATTCTAAACAAACAACCAAAACTCAAGAGTAATGGAGGCGTGACAAGTAAAGGACACTTGTTCCACAAGTAACCATCCAAGCTAAACCGTTATCCTCAACAAAGCTCGAAAAAAGAGAAGTTGTAGTGCACCACCAACCCTCATTTAAGACTCATGAGCAGTAACGAGACTACACATAAAGATAACATGTTTTATACGTAACCGTTTATTAAACCTTTTATCCACATTAAGACTCACAAAATAAAAGTTGTACGTGCACACCACTAACGAACGTCAAGAAACAGTAATGACGCCATGTTTAAGTTATGAGAGTGGGGATTCCATGGTCTTTTCCTTATAAACCCATTGTAGAATACACGTAAAGGTTATAAAATTGCGATATAACGATCCACGGGTCTTGACTCCTTGCCATATGAGTGCCTGATTGACCTAACAACTGAACAGATTCAAGCCCTAGCCCTTCAACTCAGACGGGCTTGTGGAAATCCTCGAAAACAAGTATTGCTCAACTCATCTATCTATAACATAGAAATGTTGCATCCAACCCTGAAACGAGAGGTAGGACAAGAGAAGCGAGTACCACAATGGCACCATTGTTCAAGAGCCCACGAGAGGTGCTAGAACAAGTGTGTGTCTTCTTCCCAGTGGGCATGTTTACCCAATCGGGCATATAATAAACTAGGAAAAATACTGCCTGTATTTCCTTCACGATATTCAATCCATACAGTTGATCCAAGTCGGTTGTAGGGTCGAAAGCGTAATTCGTCAAAAAGAATTTGGTCTACATCACTAACCATTTTTGCCATGTGCCCTACTAGTGACCATAATGTTTCTGCATTTGAGTTGTTCTTGCCATGTCACAACCTGGACAACTATGAATGCATGGCTGCACGAGCTTGACTCGCCACCGGAGACAATGTGAATGGTGCACATCATGCGAAAGAACCAATAGAAGACGGGGGAAGCGACGACGAGTAGCACCAGCAGATTCCACAGCGCGACGGAGATGGCAATGGCCACCAGACGCAGTGGACTCATGTAGCAACCTGTGAATAGAGGGATCGATCATTCATATCAAAGGTCAAGCTCGATGGTGAGCATTTGCGAAAACCCACATCACGAGCGGGGTAGCGAGGTCGACCATGACAACGAGTAGTCGTGGTGGAGTCGGCTGCTAATGGTACGTAGCATACGACAAAAACTAGAGGAGACATGGGAGCGAAAATGGGCAGTACAAGCATGACACCAGAGCGCTACGGAGATGAAGGCGGCGATCCCATCACACTCCTACGATAACTGGGGGATGGAGTGGTTGAGCGCCCATAGCCATGGTCAAGCTCGATGGTGAGAAGCCGCCAAAACCCAGATCACTCGTGGGGCAACAAGGTCGACCGTGGCGGCGAGAAGTCGCGACGGAGACCATGACACGATGGGGGAGGCGAGAAAAAAAGGTATCCAAGAGACATGTGGGGATTTGAACGAACATGGCAGCTCCTCTTGAAAATGGCCACTCACAGCGTGAGGTTAACGATGGCGAATTTGCAATTTCTCCCCTATCTTACATCTTGTTCTATGCCAGCTGGCACACTACATAACCCAGTGATCTACGCGCCTGATCCGACGGCAACGACTGCGTCGCGCCAATTCGCCTCAGCGTGACCGTCAGATGGTTAGCTTTCACGAAGATCGACGACATACATGCTCGTTGGTTAGCGGATTACATGGGAGTTGAAGAGTCAATACATTAATTGGATGACTTTTAAGAAAATTATAATGGTTGCATACTTACGCTGCCTTGATCTTGCGAAACTTTCCCTCTCAACTTAAATTCCCATATAGAAGAAGTAGATGAAGTTTGCATTGAAAAAACATAGACCACACAAACAATAAGCGACATAATAGCTACGACGCGTGTTGAAATGAGTATCTCCATTATTAAACTTTGGACCAACGAAATGTTGTTGACATTGCTATATTTATAAACTTTACTCTGCTAGATATAAGCACCATGATGGTTATAATCAAACCATTGATTCTAAACAAGGCTTATAAAGAAGAAGCCGTACATATAACCATCAACAAATGGCCAAAAATCAAGAACAATGAAGACACAACAAGTAAAGGCAACTTGTTCAATCGGTAATCGTCCAAGCTAAACCATTATCCTCGACAAAGCTCAAAAAAGAAAAGTCATACGTGCGCACCATTAACGAACGTCAAGAACTGTGCGTCGCCATGTTTAAGCTGTGAGAGTCAGGATTCACAGCCATTTCCTTATAAATCCATTTGGTCGTAGAATACAACATAATAAAGTTTCTAAAATCGCAAATTTGCAATATAAGAATCCACATTTTTTTGAGGGGATATAAGGATCCACATTTGTTCGTCCTTGCCACAAGGGTACCGCCATGGCACCATTGTTCAACATCAAGAGCGCACGAGACGTGCTAGAACGAGCGTGTGTCTTTTTTTCTTTCCGAAGTGGGGCATGTTTACCCAATCGGGCATGAAATAGACCAGGAAAAACACTGCCTATATTTCCTCCACACGGCGTTCGATCCAGACACAGACAGTCGAGCCTGCTGTAGGGTCGAAAAGCTCAAACCGGCGAAGAGTTTGGGGTCCGCACCCGACGCCCATCGACCGACTCCCCTGCCTGTCTCCCTACTCCTATAAACACCCTACCTTCGACGCAGCGGAGGCCACGTCAGGCGCGCCGTCACATCCCCTGAGACGGTCATCCCCTTTCTCGCTACCGAAGGTACGCGCACCCCCTCCTCCTCACCTTCGTCATCCGGACCTGGATTTCAGTTACTACTTCCTCAATTCTCCCTGCATCGTACTAGCGCCATGCCCTACGGATCGATGAGATCGAGCCAAGCGATTGCCTAGCCCGCGCCCGCGCTCGATTTTCGCGAGTAGATTCAGCGCAGTTTTTTCTAAATTTTCGTGGCAATTTTTCCGTGATCTGCCCGCTCCAATCAGCCATGGTGAAGGAGGCGCCCACCACCCCGAGCGCCAAGGGCAAGGCCGCCGCGTCCGCGTCCGCCTCCGCGACGAAGCCGACGCCGCCGTCCAAGTCCACCCCCGCATCGGCCAGGCGCAAGAAGTTGTTTAAGAAGAAGAAGGCCAAGGCCGATCCGGAGAAGCAGAAGGCGGCCGCCGCGGCTCAAGTCGCGGCCTCCGCCGACGCACCTGCTTCGGGGCCTACGCCGGTGGTTCCCGCTCCGGCCGCCCTTGTGGTCGCCGAGAACGGCGGCGCTGACGGGAAGATGGTCGCCAAGACCAACGGTGATGGCGATGAGACCATCGCCAAGGACAACGGTGATGGCAGTAAGTCCGTCGCCGAGAACAAGGGTGATGGCAGTAAGTCCGTCACCGAGAACAAGGGTGATGGCAGTAAGACCGTCGCCGAAAACAAGGGTGATGGCAGTAAGACCGTCGCCGAGAAGAACAAGGGTGATGGCAGTAAGACCGTCGCCGAAAACAAGGGTGATGGCAGCAAGACCGTCGCCGAGAACAACAAGGGTGATGGCAATAAGACCGTCACCGAGAACAAAGGTGCTGACAGGAAGATGGGCACCGGGAACAACAGTGCTGGCAGGAAGAGGGGCAGGAAGGATAAGATGAAAGGGAGGGTGAATGGGGAAGGACAGGGGAAGATGAAGGGGGAAGGACAGGGGAGGATGAATGTCAGGGGGGAGGAGAAGGACAAGAAGGACAGCACAGCGGGGGAGGAGAGGGGTAGCGCTGGGTTTATCTTCATGTGCAGCGCAAAGACCAAGCCGGAGTGCTTCCAGAACAGCGTGTTTGGATTGCCCAAGGGGAAGATAGATGTGGTGGAGAAGATCCGACCAGGGGCGAAGCTGTTCCTGTATGACTTTGATCTGAAGCTTCTCTATGGGGTGTACAAGGCAACGGCAAGAGGAGGGATGGATCTTGTGCGACGTGCATTCAATGGGAAATTCCCTGCTCAGGTAATTCTTGGTCATTGTTTGCGTGTTTATGGTCCATTCTTATGGTAGTAGAAGTATCCCGTTTACTATTAACTATTATACAACCTGTCCTGAAGGTATTATGTGCTATATTGTATGGTTAGGGTATGTATAAAGCCACACAGGTTAATACCGCAGACAGTGGCCTGATAGGGTTTTTTGACTGATCCTTTGAAAGCTCATTAGTGATGTGTTGAAATTCATGTTGATTCTGATGGCATGCAAACTTGAAGTTTGGATATGCGTGCATGTTTATTGAAGAGAAAACGACATCTTTTTTTGTGTCTCACTTGCCAACTTTCTATCTTATTGTTAAACTGAAAATAGTTATTTTAGCTAATTTATTTTCATACAAGGCTTGTGCTTTAATTTTTTCATAGCAAACCAAAATGGTTACTGGTGAGTACCAATTCTCATTTTAGTTTCCTCACTCATTAAATGTTCACGGCGACGTAGCATTGATCACGTGGGAGTTGTTGTTTGTTGTGCCAGGAAGTATTTGCTAGAGTTGTAGAGGGTGCAAAGGTCGTGGTATATTGTAGCACATCCTAGCATACATGATGTTACGTGGCAAAGGGTGAGCTGGATGTCTTCTCGAAATGATGGTAGATAGGACACACCTGATCAAGTTAGGAAACACACATGATCTTTTTGTGAGAGAATGCCACATGTCCTGAACTATTTTTAATTACTAGAGGCAAAGTAAACCATTTGTTCCCTTCAAAATGTGTTGATATCTGTTAAGAAGGTATATGTTTGCACTTCACATGGTAACCAAATTAATGATGGTCTCAGGCTAAGTAGAAAGAAGTGGCTATTCGTCTTTGAGTTTCTGGCCTAATATTTTTCGGTAATTAGTTCAATAGTTTCTCTGACCTCCGGAAGAATAATCAGCGGATGACCTTACATGCTTACACCCATGTTTGTGATGATATACCTAGCAAAACATATTAATGATGAGCACTGGCTGGCAGCGAAGACTAATTGTGTGGAGGGAGCGAGTAAAATGTTATTGGAGCATGCGTATGCAAACACTACTGATCATCTATAATGAATCCCTTGTGAAAGCAATATAATGCACAGATATCTATAATAGAGCTATGGGTGTGTTTGGTTTGAGCCCAACATCACCAAAATTTTGCTAGCCAAAATATTGGCTAAGGTTTTGGTTGCCCATGTGTTTGGCCAATTTTGGCAACTAGAGTTGACTAGAGCACTTGGGCATTCCAAAATATTTGGCAACCATCCAAGCAAGAGCCAAAATTTTGGCTATGACCAAAAAGGTTGGTATGGTTGGTTTTGGTCACCATCCAAACACACCCTATGTTTGCCATGGAATTCCAATTTTTCTTTATATCCCATGTTGATTAATTTTCATTGTTACATTTGTGTTCACCAAAATCTGTGGTGATCTTGTTCTTTTAATATCTTTTATCCATTTAGTGTGGGGTGTTTTAGCCTCGCTAAGCTAACATGGAGCTTCTTTTAGCATTGTTTCATCTTTCATGAAGATGAATGATATGTCAAAGGAGAGAGATGCTAAGGTCATTTTCTTATTTTAACTAATTTGTGCACTTGATGCAGGTCAAATTCAGGATTGATAAAGATTGTCTTCCGCTTCCTGAGAGTAGCTTCAAGCATGCCATTAAGGAGAACTACAATTCAAAGGGGAAATTCACCCAAGAGCTCAATTCTAGACAAGTAAGCCATGGCAATTCTCCTAAATTGTGTAATTTGAAATGTATCCAAAACTGAAATAAAACTAAAATAACATTTTGCATGTTCATGATGTAACTTATGGTTCTATTTTGTAGGTCCGTAAGCTACTAGCACTATACAAGCCAATTAACATACATCGGCCATCTTCCCAACATGTTCAAGAAGTTCGTCGGACAAACCATGTTGAAGGGCGCATGCCTCACTATGTTGAAGAAAGGCGACAGCCATATGATTATGAAGAAAGGCGGCTACCACGACATCATGAAGAAATGCAACACCCACAATTTGTTGAAGGAAGGAGGTTAGCCTATGATTATGAAGAAAGAAGGCCATCACTCCATGTTGAAGAAATTCGACGCCCACAGTTTGTTGAAGAAGTTCAGCCACCTACATACTATCAGGCTGCTCCTGCTCCTCATGGTTCATACCATCCACATCAAGCTAATATCATTTATGAAAGGTGAGTGCTCATTATCTTTGCTGATTTCATTTATTATAACAGAAAATGTTTTTTAATTAATATATTTTCAAGCATGGCAATCAATTTAATAGTATAATTTGTGGATGCTTCCTAATTGAATTATAAGCAGTGAACGTAGCTTTTCTCCATATTTTCGTCCATTTTATGGAAGTATGTTTGATAAATTGTGTCCGTTTATGTTTAATTGTGAAATTATTAGAAGGTTGTAATTCTTTTGTATAATCCTTTAGTGGGGCACTTTGTTACTCTCTGAATGCAGAATTTCCTTCCCACCAACTATTTGTTCAGTGGGTTGTTTCTGTGGATTCTTAGTTTGGTGCTGAGTCTAAGATAGCTAACCAATTCATCTCTTTCTAAAAAATATACGATTAATAGCTGTAGACTATTATGATTCATAATATAGGAGTACTAATTACCCTAGTAAAGGCTGATTTATGAGAATCTGGGATTTCATTTCAGAAGAAAAGAACTGTTGAATCTATAGGAGACTTTTCAAAAGATTGTCTGACTCATGAAAGAACTCATGAAAGAAAAGATTGCACCCCTACAATTTAGGGACCTAACCGACACTTGCTTCATCACATTGTTCATGGCCCTCAATTTTCTCTTTTTAGAACTCAGAAGAGGTTTACCCTCATGTCAGAACCTTTTCATCACGATTATAGAATTTGTGTACTGTTTGGCAATAATTATGAACAGACTAAAACATTTGGGAACAAAAAGCAAAATTGACATGTATTAATATTGAAGATGTAGTTGAGGGTGTTTTTGACATATGTGAAAATAACTCGGAGCATGCTTTAAGGTTTTTATATCATGCTGTCTTGATGATTGAGGTCTTGTATAAGTGTAAAGCGCGCATTATAACAAAAAATGTTTTGATTTAATTGTTATCTAATCATATACATATGCATATGCTCGGGTGCTTGATGAATTCTGACCTTGTTGAACTTGACTTCTGCTCCCAGGGCTCCAGGTGACGCATTCCTTCCAAGAGACTACAGAGTGGCGCCGCAGGAGGTTGCTGACGAGATCTACCGTGGTGCTTACACAGCCTCTCAGGACCCGTCCTACGCGACCCGGCCTGCTGCTTACCCGGCAAACCTCCAGGGGCCTGCTATTCCAAGGGTGCCGGTGTCTGCCCTCTACTCCTTCGCTGGCGCACCGGCGTACAGATGATCGCTGCAGCGCCCGCTCTGAAATCGGTCCCTGGCCGGCATGATTGCCGGTTGGTGTAGCTAGCGTCTTCTTCTGATACATACTCTAGTCGTTTGTTGGATCCTTGAATTGGATGTTGTTTGCAACAAGTGTTGTACTGGAACGTGTCGTTGGCTGTTAAACAAAGTGACTTTCCTGACAAGTGCTGTCGTGGTCTTCCGAGTGTGGTCTGTTTTGTTTGTGATGAATCTCGGTAGCTGGTAGTGCGTAGAATCACCTTCTAAATTAGTGAAGTCTCAGCAAATTTCAAAGACGACTTGTTTTTCACACTGAAAAAGCTTCTGAAAAGGCGGCTTATTTTTCAATATGCCTCCGTGCCCCGCTTGGAATCGGTGTATATTTATACGCTGGCATATAATTTACGTGCGTCCATCTGGAAAAGGAAACGACCATCCAACAAAGTAGTTCCTGGTTAAGTTCGTGAGGCAGGATCTTCTGGAGCTCGAAGTGTCGAGCACATCGCGCGGCCGGCCGTGTACGTCCAGCAGAGGGTTCAAACGAGCAACGCCGGCGAAAAGGAAAGGACTCCGGCTACCGTTCTACGCTGGGAGGAAAGGGAAAAAAATCTACTCCTGTCTGTACACGAATTTTGACGCGAAAATCTGTATACCATACCGCACCATCGCCACCGCTGGCGCCGTGGATCACTTGACTGGATCCACCAGGTGACGTACACGTACGTGGTACGTGGTACGTGCTGGCTCGCGCGGGCCGTTTGATAACCTCCGGCCCCTCTGCGCGTATGCGGCCAGCGCCCGTCTCCTCCCCCTCCCTCCCTGTCGTCGTACGGACCGACGGCGACGGCCGGGCCACCGCGCCTATATTCCAGCCGGCCTCCCCTGTCTTCCACCCGCCTTCCTCCAACGCAGAGAGCCGCCAGCCTCCACCGAAAAGTCCCCCAATCCCAAAGCTCCCCCTCCCCTCTCCGTCGGGGAGATCCGGGCTGCCTGCCCTGCCCCAATCCCGCCGCTCCCTTGCCTCCGAATTCGCGCGGCGGCGCGTGGAAGGAATCTCGCGCGCGCGTTACCTCCGTCGCCTCGTCTCGCCGGGGATTCGGGAGGGGGCTGGGGCCCGCGAGGGAGCGGGGATGCCGATTGGGGTGTCGGACGAGCTGCTCGGCACGTTCGTGCCGATCGCCGTCTACTGGCTCTACTCGGGGCTCTACGTCGCGCTGGACGGCGTGGAGCGCCTCGACGCGTACCGCCTGCACCCCAGGGGCGAGGAGGCCACCAGGAACGTCGTCTCCAGGGCCGCCGTCGTCAGGGGCGTCCTCGTCCAGCAGGCCTTCCAAGTCGTCGTCGCGCTCACGCTCTTTGCGGTAATCCTCATCCTCCTCCTCGCCCTTCCCCGTCTTATATTCCTTCTGCTGGTTCGTAGATAGACCACCCGAATACGTAGCTGCGAAGTGCCTTTGCTGTATTGGCAACCATGATTGTAAGCTGCGAAGTGCCTTTTCCCCTCTTTCATTAATGGTATACTACTAGTAGATAGAGGGACGACGCTTGATAAGCTATAGCCTGATTTGGAGCTAAAGTGACTGGCTTAGGACGTCGTTGTCTTGAACTGTTTCTGGCATGTAACTAGCGTATTCCAGATTCCACATAGAGCAAATTGTTGGGACCCGACTATCTGTGACGAAAGGAAATCAGCATGCCATGCTTATAAATGCACTTTTGTTGCGGGGAGAGTTGCTCAGCCTTGCGTTGCGTTCATACTTGCTATGAAAGATAAGGAACCCAACCCTCCGAATTACTACTGAGGAGCTGAGTTCTACAATACTAGCATATAACATGTTACAAACACCCAAATTATTGCAACACGATCGAGCTACTTTAGTGTTAACTGAAACGACATAGCTTTTCATGGGGGGAAATTGGTGTGCAGGAATGCCTGATTTAACTAGCAGTTTTTTTAAGCAATACCAGGCCTGAACAATTTCTTGGTGAGTTTACCTGATAGCTTCATTTATACACAAGTTTCTAAAATGGTTAATTTTTCTTGAACTGCAGGTTATTGGTGATGAGAGTGGTATTGCACCGAAGCAGCCTTCTGCTGTCGTGATAGTGCTGCAATTTATCATCGCGATGTTTGTCATGGACACATGGCAGTACTTCATGCACAGATACATGCACATTAATAAGTTTCTGTATAAGCACATCCATTCCAAGCACCACACTCTTGTAGTCCCTTACTCCTTCGGGGCTCTTTACAACCATCCTCTTGAGGGCCTTATTCTGGACACCATCGGCGGTGCTCTCTCGTTCCTCCTCTCCGGTATGACTCCACGAACATCCATATTCTTTTTCTCGTTTGCGACCATCAAGACGGTGGATGACCACTGCGGGCTGTGGCTTCCCGGTAACATCCTCCATGCGCTGTTCAACAACAACACTGCTTACCATGACATTCACCACCAGCTCTATGGCAACAAATACAACTTTTCGCAACCTTTCTTTGTCCTCTGGGACAAGATACTGGGGACATACATGCCCTACTCTCTCGAGCACCGGAAAGGAGGAGGGTTCGAGTCCCGGCCAGTCAAATCAGTAGACCAGACCAAGGCTGATTAATACGTGCATATTCTCTGATTCTCGTTCCACTTAGATCCTATTCACACTGTTATATCATGCCGCCTGATTCTCTAACTATGGAAATGCTGTAGAAGTCTTATCCTGGTTCATATAGCGAGGGTTTCTCGTATTCTCTACACTTTCTTTTTTGTTTGATTTGGTTTGGGTGTCCCATCTTGTATCAAGGTATAGTGGGTAAAGTATTGTAATTGTACGAAAGAATACTCGGCGTCCACTTGGATTTGTCTCCTCTGGATCGATCTGTACTTCCATCCACTTGGTGATGTTAACAAAGAAGGATGATATTAACACTACACGCAGTATGCAGCACCGTGTTGCCCTTCCCATTTCGTCGTCTTTGTTTTCATTTGTGTGTTGTGTAACTGTGTTGGAACATATGAGCTTCTTCTTGCTGTGTATAATAACTTAGCAGAGATCATCCACCGGTGAAGCTGTATTGAACTATGGTTTTGTTTCTGGAGATAATTCACCAGTGAGCTGTACCGAAGTATAGTTTTTGTTTCTGCTGATCATGATCATTTTTTTTCCACAGCAGCATCTGAAAGCTTGTGGGGGTTATCTTGCAGCTTTGTGTTTTGGTTCTGTAGTTCTAATGTTGCGGGTCGCCAGTCCAGGACTACTGATTTTGATGTAGGGACAAAACTGGATTTTGTTGTTCGTCACGGCAGAAGCTTATCTGTAAATAGCTGAACTAATTTCTGTTACGGGACATCGCAATTTCACAATCTAATTACTATGCACACTTATTGTCATGAAGAGGCAGGTTTGCTAGAAGATTACTCGTATGTTAGCTGAAACGTGTGTGCTCTATGACTACGATCATTCGAGGCAAAACGTCAAGCCCAAAAATTTCCCTATAACATGGACAAGAGAGTCGAACAACTGCTCTGAAGTCTGGAATCTTGGTTAACCGCAAGTGTAAATCAAGAACCTCATCACCCACTGGACCAACGATGTTGAAGAAGTTTATAATCGTTGTTTTAAATGAGTCAAAGTTTTGTACGCTAATATTGATCATCCTGGTGGTAGCACTGTTTGTTGGTTGCACCGTCTGCCAGACATCGTAACTGTTTTAGCAGACTGTAATTCTATTACTGAGAAATAAATCCAAAATTTTCCCGTTAAAAAAAAACACATGCATACTAAAATGAGTGACAAGTACATTAAAATGTGTTTGATTCAAAAAATTTAGTAGAACATCTTCTATTTGTGATTGAAGAGACTACATAACAATTTACAAATTTCACATGGCACTAAGCGCATCTCTAGCGTCGACCTGCAAATTTGCTCCGGCATCCGTTCGCGGACAAGGAAGGACCACTACGTGGACACAGATGACGGAGTCGGCCATTCAATGCTGCCCGCATGCATGTCAACCATTGTTCAAGCTAACCGGACGAAATTCATGCAAACACGACATATTTCGTATAAACGAAACGAAATTCATTACATTTCGACACACTTTAACTGATCACCTAGTCTAATGCCGGCCGCGTCGAATCTCTATTCCCACAACATGGCTACCCTATGTGGTTTCCGCCTCTGTCATATCTTCTCTATGTCCAGTTATGTCACTCATCGAAGTGACCATGATTCAGTCGGAGAGGAAGAGTGACTCATCCTCTTCCGTGAAGACGAGGCGGGAGTCGACAATGGTCTAGTTAAACATGGCAAGACACCGGATGTGTATGCTGGTGACACGGTGGCGGTGACCATCGTGGGACCCAAGCAGTGGCGGCTTCCCATTTTCTATATTTTCTTGGTGTCAGACGACCACAGGCGTGTTGACTGCCTTCGCCATCAGGGCACGATTCCACCAACGTTTGGGACGGACGGCGCGGAAGGAGCGTGATGTCACAACGGAGCCCACATCAGCCACAGTGTCCGTGCCACCGTGCTCCCCCACGTGTCAGCGTGGATCAACTAGACACTCCTCTGTGAGCTATCTTGGAGAGAAGAATTGTTGCACGAGGGGCTAACTTGGAGCGGCGGCTTGCTCCTCCGCTTGTCCGCCTGCAGCCTCGTCCATGGTACTGTCGACTTTTATGGCAGAGAACCCCTCTTCATGCTCGTCAGATGCCATGAAGTGTGCATAATATGGTGCAAGGAGACGATGAGGAGCGGAGGTGTGGTACAGTTCTTGCCCAGCGCGTTTGGCCTCATTTAAATGGTGGGCGGGCGCAAGGAGCCAACGACGATGTATTTAATGTCGGCCACGTGTGGCTAGAATATGTTTCTTGGCACATGAGCAGGTTCAACGGAGGTAGGCGGGGAAGTCTGAAGCCGGTTGAATGCGACGAGGAAATGTGTTCAGCCGGTCGTGCAGCGGGCGACGCTCTCTCGGCCGACGCACTGCTTCAATGTCGGCGCCAGCGAGAGGTCATGTCCGCTCTGGGCTGGCGTCAATTCAAAGCGATCGATCTGAATGCAGATATCAAACGTCTGGTGGGAACGCATGCGGGCACGGGAGAAGGGCTTTTGGTGGGCCAGAGTAGTCATGAGCGGGCGTGGCAGCGGTCTGAATGCCCACAAAGCCCCTCTCCCTCCACTTTGTCTCCAGTTTGCGGAAAAAAATATATGTCTGTATCGCTCGACGAACCGATGTAGGTCCGCGTTGGATAACCTCAGCGGACTGCATGACCCAGACGCATGCAAGTAGTGTTGAGAGTCTAGGTTGGAGATGCCCTGACCCCCTCCCTAATAAAATCTTGGCACAAATGTTGTCAAATTAAAACACAAGATCTCAACATAAATAACAACACAAACCGGATGATCGACCCTAATAACAACACAACCGGATCATTGACGAACCGAGAGTGTCATCGACATCATCGACGAACCGGAGCGACTGCCAAAGCTCGACATTGGAGTGGATGGATCGGAATCGGAGAGGGAAATGAGGGGACGGAGTGAGAGAGAGTGAGCTAGGGTTCAGAGCGAAGCGTCCGGAGTGGGGATTTTGTGAGTCGGCGATGAGGTCAGTGATGGGTCGGACCTGTCAGGCGGACGTGCCCGGGCGTGACCAGGCCACCCCATATTTGTCCTTTATTCGGGCTGGATATGAAGGGTGTCGGTCAGCCTGGGTGTTTGAGACACATTTAAGAATTTCAATTGGATCGTTTGTTTTGACCGATCACTGACCGGACGATCTGTTCGGATGTTTGAAACAGATATAAGGGATCCGTTTGTATTGTTTTGTAGATGCTCTAACCCTGCCAAATCATACCAGAACACGCAACTTTTCTAGAAAAAAATAATCAGAGCATGTAGTTACATGCACATTGTTTTTTTTTTTTAAATATAAAATCTGTTCACGAGAAATCTGGCACACTGTCGTGCCTCGTGCCCCCCAAAATAGGGAGAAACAGGGAGGAAGACACGGGAACAGCAGGAAACGCGCAGGGGGATTTCGCCGCCGCACCGTCTCCGCGACTCGCCGGAGCGAGCGCACTGCGGCATATGGCGGAACACCGCCTGCCGACATCCGGCCCGGCCGCCGCGACGGGGCCCCGCCGCCATTCCCGACGGCCGCGGCGCCGTTGCCGCCTGCTCCTCCTCCCGACCTTCGCCCTGGCCCTCCTCTCCCTCGCCTACCTGTCCTTCTCCCACTCCAGCCTCCCCTTCCACGGTAAGCTCTCCTCCTGCCCAACCACCCTGCAGAAGTGCGGTTTGCTGCAATGTAGGTGAACATACTGCGATTTTTTCGTCTCAGTGTTTGTGGTGGCGTCCATGTTCTCTTCGTCCCCATTCGCTATAAGCCTACAATTCACGGGGTTACTGTTCTCTATGATTTTCCATTGCGGGGAAGCAATTCGACAATCTCATGGCAAGGGCATCAGAGTTTGGATATACACTCTGATTCGTCGAGGCGTAGATGTACTACCTACTAAATACTTTGTCTAGCTCTTACTCCTACCAGGTTATGAAATTATCCATTGTCAGTTTGTCATCATATGATTTAAGTGCGACAAAATTGAGTAATTCGGTTAAGAAAAACAAAATTGTGTAATGAAGAATTATATTGCTGGACCATGCTATCTAGAATCTCCGTGTAACTCAGATACTTGTTACTTTGTTAGAGTGACACATGCATTTTTGGTTTACAATGTTATCAAACTTCTCATGAATCGACAATCTTCTGCTATGCAGCAACACACCAAGGTCTGGCCAACAGGGAGAATGTTGCAAAGGGAATGGACAAGCGAGACAAACGCAATGCCATAGTCAAGGAAAATACCTCTATGTAAGTGCGCATTTACCATTTTCCACATGTAAATATGTACTTGTGTATATGTGCGCACCTTCGGGTATCACCAAATGTCAATCATCGGATT
Source organism: Hordeum marinum (assembly GCA_022496015.1). NCBI lineage: Eukaryota > Viridiplantae > Streptophyta > Magnoliopsida > Poales > Poaceae > Hordeum > Hordeum marinum. Next base: position 380,704,008 of record CM039677.1, on the reverse strand, counting down.
TACTTTTATGTCAGAACCATACAGGAGTCAGAATCCTTCAAAGCAAGAAAGAAAAAGCGTTGTAAGAGATATTCTAGACTCTACTCTCTAAACATTGAGTTCCTAAAACATCCTCATTTTTTTAACCTTATGTAAGATAAATTTGTTATCCAATTTGTATCTTAGATGTGCTCAGTTGGAACAAACATGTCGATAAGCTCTCATGGTTCTATATTCATAATATCTACTCTCTTTTTTTCTACCTTGATTAATGTTGTTCATCGCTCCAACTTGTCACAAAGCCTGACACTAGGCATTTACTAACCTATATCTACGTGCTAAATGGAACCATGTAAATGATATTAATTTTTGCATGTTTCTCGGTTCTATAATGGTTACGTTTGTTGACAACTTGACATATATAATATAATATTGCAGACGGCCCCTGTGAAATTGAGTTTTTGCCATCGGTTGACAATCTCGTGGAGCCTGCTTACTACAATAATTTTACGCAGTTTTTGTTGACGTATATCTTGAATGAGGGGCATTTGATTGGTAATGGATTGTTTAAACCATTGTTTGCTGGGCACCAGAGCCTTCAGGAAAGAGAGGAAACATATTATGCAAAAAAACAAAGTCTTCACTGTGGTTTCATAGAAGGTCCAGAGGGTTATCCTAGTAGTGGATTTGATTTGGTTGAACATGACAGAGCTTATATGGCTACCTGCCGTGTCGTGGTGTCATCATGCATTTTTGGAGGCTCTGATTACTTAAGGAGACCAACTAAAAGCAAGGTAAGTTCTTATTCCTTTTTTGTGCATGCATTTGTAACAAGGACCATGTTTTCAGATGCAAAATGGCAAGTCACCATCATTTGATCCCTGGCAATCTCTTTGTGTTTTTTAAATCGCATGACGATTGCATGCTTTTGCAATGTTCGTTAGTTTTATCATAGGTATTTATTACACTATTTCAGAAACATTACCATTTACCAGGTTAGAACTCTCACAGATTGGATCATACTCTAAGAAGAATGTGTGCTTCATCATGTTCCTGGATGAGCTAACATTGACAACCCTTTCCTCTGAAGGACACGCCCCTGATGAAAATGGATCCATTGGTCTTTGGAGAATTGTTGTAGTTAAGAACTTACCCTACAAAGATATGCGGAGAGCTGGAAAGGTGCCAAAACTTCTAGCTCACCGTCTCTTCCCATCTGCCTTGTAAGTTTTTTGCGGATGTATTTGTCCATAATATCTAGTAGCATGGAGAATCTGTATAGTACACTATACCCTGCGGAATAAAATTATATAAATTCTGAAGCACCTGGAGTTAGTTCATTACTGGAGTACTTGTTAACTGGTTGATTGCTGATGCATCTCATCACATCAACTACTAATGTAGTTTAGGATCCTGTAGTTTTTCATTGTTTTCTTTTAACTGGCACATGTATGTATTTTTCCTATATATATTTCCACTGCATGCATTCTTTCTCCATGGCAAAATTAACACATTTTACCTGTTAGGTACTCCATCTGGTTGGATAGCAAATTGCGTCTTAATGCTGACCCAATGCTTATCATTGAGTATTTCTTATGGAGAAAGAAAGCAGAGTATGCCATTTCAGTGCACTATGATCGCACGTGTGTCTGGGAGGAAGTGCTTCAGAACAAGCGCTTAAACAAGTATAATCACACTGCTATCGATGAGCAGTTTCACTTTTATCAGTCTGACGGCCTTGTGAAGTTTAATGCCTCTGGCCAAGATCCTGTTCTACCGAGTTGTAAGTAGCATTTACTTATGTTTGACAAATTCTCCTATGAGTAAATGAGTTGATCGAGTGTATAACAATTGTGCAGATGTGCCCGAAGGATCTTTCATCGTGCGTGCACATACACCAATGTCTAATTTATTTTCATGCCTTTGGTTCAATGAGGTCAACCGTTTCACCTCACGTGATCAATTGAGTTTTACATACACTTACTTGAAGCTCAGGAGAATGAACACAGGAAGATATTTTCAGCTAAATATGTTTAAGGTAATGAATGTTCTGAGTAGAGCCTTCCTTTTGCTTGCTGAGCTCCTCCTGATATGCTGTATTTTATCTTAGTTAATAGTACTCCCTCCGTTCCAAAATAACTGTCTCAACTTTGTACTAACTCTAGTACAAAATTGTACTAAGCTTAAGACACTTATTTTGGGAGGGAGGAAGTACTTGATAATAATTACCGTCAATGGTAGTCCATGCCGACGCAGGTTCACATAGAATCTTAATATGGTTCTTTTCATTTTATTGTTAAAACAGGACTGTGAAAGAAGAGCAGTAGCTAAACTGTTCCATCACCGAACTAATGGAACTACAGATCCACCCCCAACTAACCTTCATGCAGATAAAAATCATTCATCGATGCCAAGCTAAGACTGCCATTGAGGAACTAGAAGCTAAACTCTAATGGAAGATTTTGATGCTAGTAAACAGGAAACGGGCCACTGCTTGCACCCCTATGTGGAATTCTTTCGCTGCTGCCTCCTGGTTTCGAGAGTCTCCAGATGCAGGAGAAATCTTACAGAGCAGCGGCATTCTGCTCCGATCAGAGGAGCAGAAAACGGGCAGTCCAGGCTCGAACCATGCATGCATACTTTTACTTTTGTATAGAGGAGATATTGACCATTTCTGCAAAGTCGTTGAAAGAATGGAAGTAGGAGTAGGAGAGCAGGTAGCACTAGTTATCATTTTCAGCGTACGATAGAAGATGTTCCACTGATAATTTCTGAAGGTTCCTTATTTTTAGTACTATGGAAGTTGTATCTTCTTTTCTCCTTAATATGTACTTTCAGACTGATTGTTGGTCGCATTCAACAGGAAGTCATCAAATGCCAACTTTCCGCAAGTTATCTTGCACTGACTTTGTTTGTTGTTTTTGTTTTTCCCAAATGATAAGTGTCACACGTGTGGCACGAAGCACTCCGGCCCTAACGTTTTTTATAAATAAGTTGTCATTCGAAATAAATAAATTAAACTTGTCATTCGAAAAGAAAGTTGTCATCCTCACGTCACTAAACTTGCCATATAAGAACGTTCAAAGTTGCCATGTGTTGGTGTCACACGTGTGGCACTTATCAGGGTCCTTTTTATGTAAGCGCCTCAACTTCATGACTGGGAGCATTTAGATTTTGGGTTCACCGGTACTTGCAAGCAACATTTAACCAATTTGCCGCCAATGGTCTCCTGAGGGGCGGATTTCATGACTGGGAGCATTTAGATTTTGGGTTAACCAGTACTTGCAAGCAACATTTAACCAATTTGCCGCCAATGGTCTCCTGAGGGGCGGTTGGCTGTGACGACTGCGATGTGCTTCTTCGTCGATGGGCTGGTTTGTTGGTGGGCGCCTCAACTTCATGACCGGGAGCATTTAGATTTTGGGTTGGGCGGTTGGCTGCGACGACTGCGATGTGCATCTTCGTTGATGGGCTGGTTTGTTGGTGGGTCTGACGGCGCCAATGCGGGCTCATATGCAACTAAGGGTATGTTGGGAGCTTGCGGTGAAGACCCTGCCTCAGCCTTGGGTCTGTGACCAGCGATGGTGACGGTTGCAGCCATTGTTGATTTTCTTGGAACGTCATTGCATTGCTGAGACACCCCTCCCGCATAGGTTTTGATGCCGTTGCAGCTTCGGGGGAAACTCGAGATCCTTGTGATCGGATGATGGCGGCGCCTTGGCGTCGTATCCCCTGTCATCGACCAGCGGGACCACTGGAAGGTGATGGTGTTGGTGCAAGGCTTCTGTGGCGACGATTGCGAGGGTGAGTGATGTCAGAGACCTGGTAATGATTGAGGTAGTCGGCTCTTCTCTGGCGTGTCTATGGGATTGCCTTGGCTTCATTGTTGTTGTGAAGTCGAAGTCGTGGTAGCGAGTCCCGATGGCAATTATGAGGGCAACAAATGTTTCTTTTTATGGTTTTCCGCGACGCCAACCTTGCATAGTTCTCCTTCATAGCTCTCCGCTAGAGTCAAAGCTGCACTATTTATGTTGCGGGTGGTTGGCATTGGATCTTCATGTGGCTTCGCATGGCCTCTACGGTTTGGGTTAGGTCGACGGTTGTCTACAACAAATTCAGAGTCGCTTGCTCGGGGATTAGGAATGAAGATGATGCCTGCTTATGGAGAAGAGGCGACGATCACGCATGTGTGCTATCTTGACGAGGCTCTCTTTGAAGAGGTGTGGGGGGCCTATGCTCAGATCGGCGATGGTGGCATTCTGGGCGTCGTTTCTCTGTTGGGAGCATCGTGTATGAAGACATGCCTTGAAGGTTCTATGTCACGTTCCTTTGGTACTCGCTGTTGTCCTAGATTGTGATTCAAGGACGCTATGTACACCGTCGCGGGTGACTCCAAGTTGTTGGCTTTCTCGGGGTTAGCCATCCACCTGCCACCTCTTTTAAGTAATCAAGGATGGTTGGTGTGTCGGCAAGGAGGGCTCTTTGGGGGTGTTGCTCTTTGGAGGTGCTCTGTGATGGTTGAGACGTGGCTTTGTTGGTTAGTTTAGGGCAGGCCATTTGTGTTGGAGTTGTATTGTGTGTGTCCGAGTCGGTGTGGTGTTCATCAGTTTGTGATGGGAGCTTGCCAAACTCTTGTACTTTACCCTTTGCCTTTCATAAAGCTACGATGCACAATTTGCGTGCTTTCGAAAGAAAAAAAAAGATACTCCCTCCAATTCATAATAAGTGTCAACCTAAAGTTCAAAACTGTGACACTTGTTTTGGATCGGAAGGAGTAACTTTTTGGAATCTCTTTTGGACTCAGCCTGCATAGGCTTCACCACTTCATGTATCCGTTCACCTATGTCTGGCATTGTGAATGTGAAACTGAATCAAGAAATCCGCCCTTTTCCATTTCGTTTTGGAAATTCACAGCCTGATACAATTGTTCATGATTCAGAACATAACAGCAACACAAGCACAATAGGGGTGCTTTCAACTGGAAATGTTTACAGAAGAACACAAACACACTTGTCTTCAACCAATTGGCAGAGAAATATTCCACATCATCCGTGACATTATTAAGCTGTGGATGAATACACAGGATGAACAGAAGCGCGTGCACAATTTACATTCAGACTATTTTTCATTTGGCAAGTAAAACGACCAAAACATAGGGCCTCTTTGATTCAAATGATTTTTGTAGGATACACAACATCCAAGATCCTAAAAAAGAGAGAAAACTCGGAATGGACGAAAGTGTGCATAACATGAATGCTTGTCTAGTAGATCCGTTGCAGGGATTGGGTAAAGTCTCCACTTTGAATCGATCAATAAGACCAAATCAAACAACTGCTATGATTTCAGTGGACAGTGCCCAACAAATAAAACTGAACTCAAGCACAAGGGGAAATGTTTACAGGAATACAAGGAAGCCACCTGCTCATGAAATATCTATAGCATTCACATGGTGGCCTTTTATGCAAGATAGCGATATAATTTTCTATCTGCTTTGTCCCTCTCTAAGAATTCGCGCTCGATCAGAGATTCTATGCGTTTCTTTATGATAACAGGGTTCGGCAAGAACCGTGCTTGCAATTGCTTGGTGACCTCAGATACAATACTATTATGATCCAAGACCCTCCTAGATTTCATGATCCTCACAATGGCAGCCTCAATCTGAGGTTTCCTGTCCTCCTCAACCCGCTGGCGGGTCTCCTGCTTCTCTGGCTCAGATTCCTTCGCCGCCACCACTGTCCCGATCTTCACCTTAACAAGCTTGCTTGTGAACTTGTCATTGAAGAAGAATGTGTCATCCTCTGATATGTCCTTGCTCATGGGCTCTTTACGTAGAACATTCTTCCCCTTGACACAAGCAAGAGACTGTAGACATCTCTTTAGGTCTGTGGAAGGTATCTCTGTAGCTTGCTCGATGTCTTTGTAGGTAAGTCCATCAGAAGAGTTAAACAGCATCAGAACACACATCTGGTAAGTGGATACATTCAGCTCATGCTTTTGGCTTTTCCCAAACGTGGCCTTTATATCAGCTGTTCCCATATTTGTTTGCCATGTTAACCTCCTCCCACTGTGAGTTCCAAGATAATATCCACGAAATTTCTCACATACTGTAAGGATTTCGGGTGGAAGGCTGCAGGGAGGGCTGGGCTGTGTTGGCCAAGAGCCAGTTGTGAGAATGTGGACATCAAGTGTAGGGCCATCACCAAGTTCCTCGGATTTCTTGGCATAGAAATCCTGCATGGTGTCCTGAGATGTCTTCATGTCAGTGAACATGCCCTCTAATTTGGAGGTGAACTGGTATCCACATTCTGTCTTGAGTTTGACTATCATACTCCTCTCAGCATCATCAGAAACAGTCTTGCCAGACAGAAGCCTTTTCGCCAAATGCTGCTTATAGTACTTCTCAAACACATCCTTCTCCTGAAGGTACCGAAACAGCATCATGACTTTGTCCAGTATACCCTCCACATCCTCTTCTGTTGCCCCTTTCAGTCCTTTGCGGAGTTTGTCATCAACATACAGTGATATGAATTCAGGTGACCTGTTGTTTAAGTTGATGAAGAACTCAAAGGATGAATTCAGAGCATTTTGGAAGGTTTTATCATTGCCAAAAGCAACATTGATGATCTTATCATGCTTATCCTTCTCATTTAACAAGCACTGAACAAAATCCACTGGGTCTTTCAATCTCTCTGGATCTGTCACTAGGTGCTTCCCTGTTTCCCTCAGGTATGAAGTCATCATATCTCTGATTGTTGATAGACCATCAGGAACCCTTCGGAATAAGGTGTACATCCTTCCCAAATCTTCATATTTGTCATCTATAAGCATGTTAACAAGGCCAGAGTTTTCCATGTGGACCAATCTATGCATGTGATTGGCTATCATCTCTTTCTCCACCACGCTAGTTATCTTTGCCTCACTGCCAGCATCCAAGTAGTGTGAGACACGCTCCATTTCCTCATTGAGCCGCCTCTCAGCCTTCTTAAGGTAGTTACCACAATCACAACACTCGATGAACTCTTGAGATTCCCCACTGTAGAAGCTAGCAGAAACTTCCAAAAATGGTTTCTCAAAATCATCTTGGTACACAGCAGGACCAAGATCCATTAACATCTTTGTAATGCTCCTCATCAGGCCTCTATTTATCACTTCACCCATTCTTTCTCTGTGAATAAGATCTAGAAGGGTGTCAAGCAGCCGACCATGGATCATTGGGTAGTGAATTATATGATCCCTCCACAAATTCAGACCAAGCTCATGAACAGGTGTCCTATGGGATGTCGGGACATAAGTCCGATCCATGTACATTAGAATATCCCGGATCATCTGCAACGCCTTGTTGTGATCCATCCACTTCGCATTCAGCTCTTCCAAAAACAAACCACCCTGTGCAGCCTCTATTGATTTTGATATTTCCTTCAAGCGCCATGTCATAGTGCTCTCAAGGCCATTATAAAGCTTCTCACCGTACTTGTGAAGCACCATGTTGTAGGCACTCCTGCACATGTGAAGAGCATCCACAAATTAAAGTGTGGTGATAACGCAATAGCCCTTAGTAGTTATTATACTACTAGATTATTATGCTCTTCATTGTACTAATTTACTATCACATATCCGCATTCTGCAACATAAGAGTTCAACAGGCACTATGACTCAACATTTATATGACAAGCAATTATCAATCATATGAATATCTGAATACAAATATCTATCAACTTCTAACAATATGTTGATCCAATCTGCCTTGTTATGCAGCATGCTGACCCATCAGAGACAGCAAAGACTGATACACACAGGAACATGTCTGTTCTAATTTTATGTTCTGGGGAAGAAGAAAAATGCAGGACTAGAAAACCTTGTTTTAAATAGAACACCCTTAATCGAAACGGCGGAGACATATTTGCCTTGAAATTCCTAGTTGAAGGGCTTTGTTACTTGATTGCTTGCTCATCTAGTGGGTACAGCATCAACAGTTAACTGAGGTATTAGTTGTCGACCACACAAGAAGCTAGCCATTTCACTAACAATGGTAGGGGGGCAACAAATACTGAAACAAACCCTCTCTGATAGATCGCTTCCTGCCATCATCGCTGCACAGGATAGGAACATCTAGCCTTTTTTCTTTCACACGATACTACCACGCACCAGTTCTAATTGCACACACGATCTGCCCTGGAACCGCATTTTCCCGGAATTCACGCAGGTTGAGACGGATGCATATCGTCTAACTAAGCGGGAGAACGCCGGGAAGATCAGGCTGGCTTAGGGCGGGCAGGGGGACGGACCTGTAGAGCTCCTCGAAGGAGAGGCCGCTGGCGTTGTGGTTGTAGATCTCGTGGATGGCGTGCTCGAGGACCTTCCATGTCCGCTCCGCGTACTTGGGGTCGAGCTCCACCCGGTGCTTGAACGCCTCGATCTTGAAGTTGCGCTTCCTGGGCGGGCCTCCGCCGCTCATCTTCGCCGCCGCCGGTGGGCCCGCTTCGCCGCCGGCGGCTGGCTAGGGTTTCCGGGCCGCGGGGTGGGTGGACGGGACGGGAGGAGTGGGGGCGAGCGGAGGCGATGGACGGGGGAAAATAAAAACCAGAGTTCGTGTTTCGTCTGGTGTCTCCTGCTGATTGGCGTTTGTTTCCTGGGAAGGACGGAGGGATTTTTCCCCCCCCTCGAAAGAGAGGAGGATTTCATTTCGCGTAAAAAAGAGAGAGGAGGATTTTCACTGCACTCGGTCGTTACAGTTGGTAATCCTACTCATGATGAGAAGTGGTTTTACCAAATCCACCGAACCCAAACAGCTTGCAGAGGAAAACGGGAAAGTGGCACGGGTTGTTTTGGCTCTGGATGGATGAAATTAGCTGGACGTTTGCTGCCGCTGCAGGGCACAAAATTGGCTTTCCGGAGTGGATCTGGTACCACTGATGAGAACCAATAATGGCATGATGGCGACGTGCAATTTTCTGTAGGTGTATATTCATCGTGCCATGGTGTGAAGGGAAGCAAAAGAGTCATGTCTCCACATTGCACCCTGGCCCATGCGCATTATTGACTTCTTGCCACGTATGGATGTGGTAGCACTCTCGGTTGTGTTTCACTAATCTTTGCAGGTAAAGTGTCCCTTTTGGCACTTCATGACCTGAAGTATCATATTTTTTATGTTTTGAGAACCGCACTTCGCACATACGGTACACATCTGTTCGCCCATGTGTCGCTTCCTCTAAGCGACTTGGATGGCTCCCAACACTAGGCCGGCGGCGGCCTCCTCCCCCTTCTCTCCAGACATCGTCCTCACCGAAGATAGCTGACGGCAAGCCCGCGCGGATCCGAGGAAGGTGGTAACGAGGTTAGATGATTCTGCCTCACGCGAAGGGCTTGGCGAGTTGGGGTGGTGGCCCCGGTCAAGGTGGGCATCGTTGGCCATGCGACGATCGACGGCTGTGGGTGCGTGCCCGGTCTTCCTCGGCTTGCTAGGGTGGTTGGAGCTCGCGGTGGCTGGGCTTTTCGTCGGTCGACCGCCAAATTTGGATCGACCAAGACCAGATTCATATCCTCCACCCTCTCACGCTCGATCTGGGCTTCGGTGTGGTCTTGCTCGCTTGAGTCGGGTGGTGGGCGGTAATTTGGTTGTGGGGTTCTTGGGACCAGGGGAACCCTTGCCCGACGACAGCATCCTGAACCACCACGATGTCGTGGCATGAAACCACTCCTTGGAGGCTTCCTAGAGGGGTTGTCTTTAGACCACGGGGTGGCTGTTGATGGGGATACCCATCATGAGTAGGCCCACAAAAGGCCGATATATCTCAAAGAATGGGGCCCTCACAAAAGGCGGGCTAAACCCAAATCTCAAACCACCTTGCAAGTTACTCGGACGACATCTGAATTGCCACTACTCGGGCAGAAGCAGTATCATCTACTTGGACGGACGAGAATCACGCGACCACGCAAAGTACTCGGACACATGGAGTGTAACATTTGACAGAGACTTGAGAATGCAAGGGGCGTGCGGCTTCATGCGTTACCAAGCATTTATTTCATCAGTTTCCACCGCAGTGGATCTAATTACTACGGTTTTATCACCTTCCTTTGTAACAAGGGGTCGGGAACGCTCTATATATGCCGCCCCTCATCTCGTAGACAGGGGTTCAAAATCCTTTGTATTCATTCAGACACAAATAAAAGAGAAAAGCTCCAAAGCTTGAGACATAAAGCTGTTACCTTCGTCAGAGGGGCCAGAGCTCGTAAAACCTTTGTGTCATGCTTGTGCCTAGCTAGATCCAGCCTCCTTCCCACACCTTCTCTCTATTGTCGGAATCATCCCCATGACAGTTGCCCCGCTTCCTCTACCAAAGCCACACATTTAGTTTCGAGTTCACAAGATTTTTGATCAAATGAAGCGCACAAGGCAATCAAAATATAGTACAGTCGACCAGGAAACAAAACATGCAAAAACGAGAATCAAGATGGAAGTGATCGGCACCCCCTAGAAGGAACAAGCTTGATCAGTACCAGATCCTCAAGTATTCTCTTACCACTAAGTCGGTAAGGATCCTCAAGTATCCTCTTACCACTAAGTAGGTAAGGAACCTCAACTATCCTCTTACCACTATGTCGTTAAGGATCGTCAAGTATCCTCTTATCACTGAGCCTCGGGGGTTGCACCCACAACTCGAACATCCAAGTAAATTCATAACTTAAAGGCGAGAGTTCTAAGTTTGTGAACATAAAATCCTATAGACTCTATGTTGGAAATATGCCCTAGAGGCAATAAATAAATTGTTTATTATTATATTTCCTTATTCATGATAATTGTTTATTATCCATGCTATAATTGTATTAATTGGAAACACATTACATGTGTGGGTAAATAGACGTCCCTAGTATGCCTCTAGTGAACTAGCTAGTTGATCAAAGATGGTCAAGGTTTCCTAGCCATTGACATGAGATGTCATTTGATAACGGGATCACATCATTAGGAGAATGATGTGATGGACAAGAGCCAAACTACAAACGTAGCATATGATCGCGTCAGTTTATTGCTACTATTTTCTACATGTCAAGTATATGTTCCTATGACCATGAGATCATGCAACTCACGGACATCGGAGGAGTGCCTTGTGTGTATCAAACGTCGCAACGTAACTGGGTGACTATAAAGGTTCTCTACAGGTATCTCCAAGGGTGTCTGTTGAGTTGGCATGGATCAAGACTGGGATTTGTTACTCCGTGTGACGGAGAGGTATCTCAGGGCCCACTCGGTAATACAACATCACGATAAGCCTTACAAGCAATGTGACTAATTGTTAGTTGCGGAATCTTGTATTACGGAACGAGTAAAGAGACTTGCCGATAACGAGGTTGAACTATATGGAGATACCGACGATCGAATCTTGGGCAAGTAACATACCGAAGAACAAAGGGAACATCATACGGGATTAACTGAATCCTTGACACAGAGGTTCGACCAATAAAGATCTTCGTAGAATATGTACGAACCAATATGGGCATCCAGGTCCCGCTATTGGTTATTAACCATAGAGGTGTCTCGGTCATGTCTACATAGTTCTCGAACCCGCAAGGTCTGCACACTTAAGGTTTGGTGACGTTTCAGTAGTATAGAGTTATGTATGGTGGTGACCGAATGTTGTTCGGAGTCCCGGATGAGATCCTGGACATCACGAGGAGTTCCGGAATGGTCCGAAGGTAAAGATTCATATATATGAAGTCCTGTTTTGGTCGCCGGAAAAGTTTCGGGCTCATCGGTAGTGTACCGGGAGTGCCGGGAGTGTACCGGGAGACCATCGGGAGGGGTATTTCGACCCAAGAGGCTCCATGGGCTGTGGGAGAGTGTTTACCAGCCCTTAGTGGGCTGGTGGAAGTCCCACACAAGGCCCATGCGGTTTGGGAAAAAGTCCTAAAGAGAAAAGGTGGAAAAGGCAAAAATAGGGTGAATCCTAGTCCTACTAGGATTGGAGGTGGAGTCCACCTCCTCCACCTGGTTCGGCCGACTCCTTGGAGGCTTGGCCCTTGTGCCAAGCCTCCTCCTCTCTTCCTCTTATATATACTGGAGGTTTTAGGGTTTTTGCATAGAATTTTCAGCCACGTGCTGCCCGTTCCTCCAGTGCATAGTTTCTCCTTTAGATCGGTTTTCTGCAGCGCTTAGGCGAAACCCTGCCGGAATAGCTCCACCACCATCGCCGGAGCACCATCACGCTGCCAGAGAACTCTTCCTCCTCTCTGCTACCTCTTGCTGGATCAAGACGACGGAGATCGTCATCAAGCTGTACGTGTGCTGAAAGCGGAGGTGCCGTCCGTTCGGCGCTAGATCGGAAGGATCGTGATGAAGTTCGTGGGATGGATCATGATCAAGTTCGTGGGACGGATCGTGATTGTATCGCGGGACGGATCATGATTGGATTGCAGGATGGATTGTGATTGGATCGTGGGACGCACGGCGATTTGGATCGCGAAGACGTTCGACTACACCAACCGCGTTTCTTAACGCTTCCCGCTTAGCGATCTACAAGGGTACGTAGATCCACTCTCCCTCTCGTAGATGCTCATCACCATGGATAGATCTACGTGTGCGTAGGAATTTTTTGTTTCCCATGTGATGTTCCCCAACAGTGGCATCATGAGCTAGGTCTATGTGTAGATGAGATCTCGAGTAGAATACAAAAGGTTTGTGGACGTTGATGCTTAGATTGCTTCCTCCCTTGGTCGGATTTTGGTTCAGCGGCATTGTGAGATGAAGCGGCCCAGACCAACATTACTCGTACGCTTACGAGAGACCGGTTCCCTCGACCGCAACTTGTTGCATAGATGGCTTGCGGGTGCCAGTTTCTCTCACTTTAGTTGGATTGGATTCGACAAAGGCGGTCATTGAGAAGGTTGAAAAGCAACTAGTGTATCATCACTGTGGTTTTTGCGTAGATGAGAATTGTTCTTGCTAGATACCCGTAGCAGCCACGTAAAACATGCAACAACAATTAGAGGACGTCTAACTTGTTTTTGCAGGGTATGTTGTGATGTGATATGGCCAATTACATGATGTGATATATGTGATGTATGAGATGATCATGTGATGTATAGATTATCACGACTTGCATGTCGATGAGTACGGCAATCGGCAAGAGCCATAGGGTTGTCTTTAATTATTGTATGACCTGCGTGTCAATCATTAAGCGCTATGTAATGCTTTACTTTATCGCTAAACGGTAGCAATAGTAGTAGAAGCTTGTTGGGCGCGACAACCTCGATGGCGACACGTTGATGGAGATCAAGATGATGGAGATCATGGTGTCTTGCCGGTGACGATGGAGATCATGCCGGTGCTTTCAAGATGGAGATCAAAAGCACAAGTTCATGGCCATATCATGTCACTTATGATTTGCATGTGATGTTAATCCTTTTATGCACCTTGTTTTGCTTAGGACGGCGGTAGCATTATAAGGTGATTCCTCACTTGATTTCAAGATAAATTGTGTTCTCCCCGAGTGTGCGCCGTTGCGAAAGTTCGTTGTGTTGAGACACCACGTGATGATGGGGTGTGATAGACTCTATGTTCACATACAACGGGTGCAAGCCAGTGTTACACGTGCAGAACACTCGGGTTAAACTTGACGAGCCTAGCATGTACAGACATGGCCTCGGAACACAAGAGACCGAAAGGTCGAACATGACTCATATAGTAGATATGATCAACATAATGATGTTCACCATTGAAGCCACCTCAACTCACGCGATGATCGGACTTGAGTTGGTGGATTTGGATCATGTCACACTCAGATGACCCGAGGGATGTCGATTTGAGTGGGAGCTTTAGTAATTTGATTAACTAAACTCACTATCTTGAACAATAGTCTAAGTAAAATTTGCATATTTATGTTGTAGATCAATGGCTCACGCAGTAGCATCCCTGAATTTTAATCCGTTCCTAGAGAAAGCTAAGTTGAAAGATGATGGAAGTAACTTTGTTGACTGGGCCCATAATCTGAGGATTATCCTCATGGCTTCCCAGAAATCATATGTCCTTGATGCACCGCTTGGTGACCAACCAGAAGACATGACCTCTGAAGACGTTAAGAACGCTTGGGAGGCACGTACTGGAGATTACTTAATAGTTCAGTGTGCAATATTGTATGGCTTAGAACCAGGACTTCAAAGACGTTTTGAATGTCATGGAGCATATGAGATGTTCTAGGAGTTGAAGTTTATCTTTCAGAAGAACGCCCGGATCAAGAGGTATGAAACCTCCGATAAGTTCTATGCTTGCAAGATGGAGGAGAACGGGTCTATCAGTGAACATATACTCAGAATGTCTGGGTATTCAACCCGTCTAGCGGAGTTGGGAATTGCCCTTCCGCCAGAGGCGATCACTAACAGAGTTCTTCAATCATTGCCACCTAGTTACAAGAGCTTTGTGATGAACTATAACATGCACGGAATGAACAAATCAGTCGCCGAGCTGTTTGCGATGCTGAAAGTCGCTGAGTCTGAAATCCAGAAAGAACATCAAGTGTTGATGGTCAATAAAACCACTAGTTTTAAGAAAAATGGCAAGGGCAAGGGCAAGGGCAAGAAGGGTAAAACGAAGAAGGATGGCAAAGCAGTTGCTACTCCTATAAAGAAGCCCAAGCATGGACCCAAGCGAGAAACTGAGTGCTTTCATTGCAAGGGAACTGGTCACTGGAAGCGGAACTGCCCCAAGTACCTGGCTGACAAGAAAGCGGCCAACGACAAACAAGGTATATATGATATACATGTTATTGATGTGTACCTTACTAGCTCTCATAGTAGTGCCTGAGTATTTGATACCGGTTCGGTTGCTCACATTTGCAACTCAAAGCAGGAACTACGGAATAAACGAAGGCTGGCGAAGGACGAAGTGACGATGCGCGTGGGAAATGGTTCCAAGGTTGATGTGATCGCCGTTGGCACACTCTCTCTTCGATTACCATCGGGATTAGTGATGAACCTGAATAATTGTTATTTAGTGCCTGCGTTAAGCATGAACATTATATCTGGATCTTGTTTATTGCGAGACGGTTACTCATTTAAATCAGAGAATAAAGGTTGTTCTATTTATATGAGTAATATCTTTTATGGTCATGCACCCAATGTTAGGGGTTTATTCATATTGAATCTTGATAGTGATGACACACATGTTCATAACATTGATGCCAAAAGATGTAGAGTTGATAATGATGTTGGAAATATGCCTTAGAGGCAATAATAAATTAGTTATTATCATATTTCCTTGTTCATGATAATCGTTTATTATCCATGCTATAATTGTATTGATCGGAGACTTAGATGCATGTGTGGATACATAGACAAAACCATGTCCCTAGTATGCCTCTAATAGACTAGCTCGTTGATCAAAGATGGTTAAGGTTTCCTAGCCATGGACATGAGATGTCATTTGATAAACGGGATCACATCATTAGGAGAATGGTGTGATGGACAAGACCCAAACTACAAACGTAGCATATGATCGTGTCAGTTTATTGCTACTGTTTTTTGCTTGTCAAGTATATGTTCCTATGACCATGAGATCATGCAACTCACGGACATCGGAGGAGTGCCTTGTGTGTATCAAGCGTCGCAACGTAACTGGGTGACTATAAAGGTGCTCTACAGGTATGTCCGAGGGTGTCTGTTGAGTTGGCATGGATCAAGAGTGGGATTTGTTACTCCGTGTGACGGAGAGGTATCTCAGGGCCCACTTGGTAATACAACATCACAACAAGCCTTGCAAGCAATGTGACTAAGTGTTAGCCACGGGATCTTGTATTGCGGAACGAGTAAAGAGACTTGTCGGTAACGAGGTTGAACTAGGTGTGGAGATACCGACGATCGAATCTCGGGCAAGTAACATACCGAAGAACAAAGGGAACGTTATACGAGATTGACTGAATCCTTGACATAGAGGTTCCACCGATAAAGATCTTCGTAGAATATGTAGGAACCAATATGGTCATCCAGGGCCCGCTATTGGTTATTGACCATGTCTACATAGTTCTCGAACCCGCAGGGTCTGCACACTTAAGGTTTGGTGACGTTTTGGTAGTATAGAGTTATGTATGGTGGTGACCGAAGGTTGTTTGGAGTCCCGGATGTCACGAGGAGATCCGGAATGGTCCGGAGGTAAATATTCATATATAGGAAGTCCTATTTTGGTCGCCGGAAAAGTTTCGGGCTCATCGGTAGTGTACCGGGAGTGCCGGTAGTGTATCGGGAGACCTCCGGGAGGGGTATTTCGATCCAAGAGGCTTCATGGGCTGTGGGAGAGTGAATATAAGCCCTTAGTGGGCTGGTGGAAACTCCCACACAAGGCCCATGTGGCTGGAGAAGAAAACCCAAAAGGAAAAAGGTGGGAAAAGGCAAAAAAGGCAAATTAGGGAAGGAGTCCTAATCCTACTAGGAGTGGAGGAGGTGGACTCCTCCCTAGTTGGTTCAGCCGACTCCTATAGGAGCCTTGGCCCTTGAGCCAGCCTCCTCTCCTCTTCGCCTGTATATACCGGTGGATTTTAGGGTTTTGCACTAGTTTTTTACGGCCACGTGCTACCCGTTCCACCGGTGCTCCTCTAGATCGGATTTCCGCAGTGCTTAGGCGAAGCCCTGCCGGAATTGCTCCACCACCATCGTCGAAGCGCCGTCACGCTGCCGGTGAACTCTTCTTCCTCTCCACTTCCTCTTGCTGGATCAAGACGGTGGAGATCGTCATCAAGTTGCACGTGTGCTGAACGCGGAGGTGCCATCCGTTCGGCGCTAGATCGGAAGGACCGTGATCAAGATCGCGAGACGGTTCGTGATGAGTTTGCGGGACGGATCGTGATGAGTTCACGGGACGGATCATGATGAGATCACGGGACGGATCATGATGAGTTCGCGGGACAGATCGTGATTGGATCGCGGGACGGATCGTGATGTGATCGCGGGACGCTCGGCGATTTGGATCGCGAAGATGTTCGACTACACCAACCACATTTCTTAACGCTTCTCGCTTAGCGATCTACAAGGGTATGTAGATCCACTCTCCCTCTCGTAGATGCTCATCACCATGGATATATCTGCGTGTGCGTAGGAAAATTTTGTTTCCCATGCGACGTTCCCCAACAAATGATAGTACCACTTTCTTGTGGCACTGCCATTTAGGTCATATTGGTGTAAAACGCATGAAGAAGCTCCATGCCGATGGACTTTTGGAGTCACTTGATTTTGAATCACTTAACACATGTGAACCATGCCTCATGGGCAAGATGACTAAAACGCCGTTCTCTGGAACAATGGAACAGACAAGTGACTTATTGGAAATCATACATACCGATGTGTGCGGTCCAATGAATGTTACAACACGTGGTGGATATCGTTATTTTCTCACCTTCACTGATGAATTAAGTAGATATGGGTATATTTACTTAATGAAACACAAGTCTGAAACGTTTGAAAAGTTCAAGCAATTTCAGAGTGAAGTTGAGAATCATCGTAACAAGAAGATTAAGTTCCTGCAATTTGATCGAGGAGGTGAATATCTGAGTTATGAGTTTGGCAGTCACTTAAGATAGTGTGGAATTGTTTCACAGTTGACACCGCCCGGAACACCACATCGTAATGGTGTGTCCGAACATCGTAATCGAACCTTATTAGATATGGTGCGTTCTATGATGTCTCTTGCTGATTTGCCACTATCGTTTTGGGGTTATGCATTAGAGACAGCTGCATTCACTTTAAATAGGGCACGATCAAAATTCGTTGAGACGACGCCATATGAACTATGGTTTGGCAAGAAGCCAAAGTTGTCATTTCTTAAAGTTTGGGGATGTGATGCTTATGTCAAAAAGCTTCAGCTTGAAAAGCTGGAACCCAAAGCGGAGAAATGAGTCTTCATAGGATACTCGAAAGAGACAGTCGGGTATACCTTCTATCTCAGATCCGAAGGCAAAGTGTTTGTCACTAAGAACGGAACATTTCTTGAGAAAGAGTTTCTCTCGAAAGAATTGAGTGGGAGGAAAATAGAGCTTGATGAGGTTATTGAACCTTTACTTCAACCAGAAAGTAGCGCAGCATAGAAAGATGTTTCTGTGGAAACTACGACGGTAGAAGAGGAAGTTAATGATGATGATCATGAAGCTTCGGATCAAGCTACTATTGAACCTCGTAGGTCGACAAGGCCGCGTACTACTCCTGAGTGGTACGACAACCCTGTCTTGGAGGTCATGTTGTTGGACAACAGTGAACCTATGAGCTATGGAGGAGCAGTGATGGGCCCGGATTCCGAGAAATGGTTAGAGGCCATGAAATCCGAGATGGGATCCATGTATGAAAACAAAGTATGGACTTTGGAAGTATTACCTGAAGGGCGAAAGGCCATTCAAAACAAATGGATCTTGAAGAAGAAGACAGACGCGGACGGTAATGTCACCGTCTATAAAGCTCAACTTGTGGCAAAGGGTTTTTCACAAGTTCAAGGAGTTGACTACGATGAGACCTTCTCACCCGTAGCGATGCTTAAGTCTGTCAGAATCATGTTGGCAATAGCTGCTTATTTCGACTATGAAATTTGGCAGATGGATGTCAAAACAGTGTTCCTTAACGGTTTCCTTGAGGAAGAGTTTTATATGATGCAACCAGAAGGTTTTGTCGATCCAGAGAATGCTGACAAAGTTTGCAAACTCCAGCGATCCATTTATGGGCTGGTGCAAGCATCTCAGAGTTGGAATAAGCGTCTTGATGAGGTGATCAAAGCGTTTGAGTTTATACAAGTTTATGGAGAAGCTTGTATTTACAAGAAAGTGAGTGGGAGCTCTATAGAGTTTCTAATATTATATGTGGATGACATATTGCTGATTGGAAACAATATAGAAATGCTGGAAAGCGTGAAGGAATATTTGAACAAGAGTTTTTCAATGAAGGACCTAGGAGAAGCTGCTTTCATATTAGGCATTAAGATCTATAGAGATAGATCGAGACGCTTAATAGCACTTTCACAGAGCACATACCTTGACAAAGTTTTGAAGAAGTTCAAAATGGATCAGTCCAAGAAGGGGTTCTTGCCTGTGTTACAAGGTGTGAAGCTGAGTAAGACTCAATGCCCATTGACTGCAAAAGATAGAGAAAAGATGAGTGTCATCCCATATGCTTCAGCCATAGGCTCTATCTGTTGGAAATATGCCCTAGAGGCAATAATAAAATGGTTATTATTGTATTTCCTTGTTCATGATAATTGTCTATTGTTCATGCTATAATTGTGTTAACCGGAAACCATAATACATGTGTGAATACATAGACCACAACATGTCCCTAGTGAGCCTCTAGTTGACTAGCTCGTTGATCAATAGATGGTCACGGTTTCATGGCCATGGACATTGGATGTCATTGATAACGGGATCACATCATTAGGAGAATGATGTGATGGACAAGACCCAATTCTAAGCATAGCACTAGATCGTGTAGTTCATTTGCTAAAGCTTTTCAATGTCAAGTATCGTTTCCTTAGACCATGAGATTGTGTAACTCCCGGATACCGTAGGAATGCTTTGGGTGTGCCAAACGTCACAACGTAACTGGGTGGCTATAAAGGTACGCTACGGGTATCTCCGAAAGTATCTGTTGGGTTGGCACGAATCGAGACTGGGATTTGTCACTCCGTGTGATGGAGAGGTATCTCTGGGCCCACTCGGTAAGACATCATCATAATGAGCTCAATGTGACTAAGGAGTTAGCCACGGGATGATGTATTACGGAACGAGTAAAGAGACTTGCCAGTAACGAGATTGAACAAGGTATGGGGATACCGACGATCGAATCTCGGGCAAGTATCATACCGATAGACAAAGGGAATTGTATACGGGATTGATTGAATCCTTGACATCGTGGTTCATCCGATGAGATCATCGTGGAGTACGTGGGAGCCAACATGGGTATCCAGATCCCGCTGTTGGTTATTGACCGGAGAGGTGTCTCGGTCATGTCTACGTGTCTCCCGAACCCGTAGGGTCTACACACTTAAGGTTCGATGACGCTAGGGTTATAGGGAAAAGGTATACGTGATTACCGAAGGTTGTTCGGAGTCCCGGATGAGATCCCGGACGTCACGAGGAGCTCCGGAATGGTCCGGAGGTAAAGATTGATATATAGGAAGTCCAGTTTTGGTCACCGGAAAGTTTTCGGGCTCATCGGTAGTGTACCGGGAGTGCCGGGAGGGTGCCGGAGGACCCCCGAGAGGGGTGTGACGACCAAAGGACCTCATGGGCCCTTATAGGAGGTGTGCCAGCCCATATTGGGTCGGCCAAGACCATCTATGTGGGCCCATGTGGCTGGAGATAAGGAGATAAGGCAAAAGGGATTTAAAAGGAGGAGATCCACCTCCCTTGTGGGAGGTGGACTCTCCCTTTAATTCGGCCGACCCTCTCCTCTTTGGAGTAGAGGCCAAGCCAGCCCTCCACGTCCCTCCTCCTATATATACTTGAGGTTTTGGATGTTTTGAGACAAGATTTGATCTCTCTCTCTCACGGCAGAGCCCTACCTCTCTTCTTCCTCCTCCGCAGCGCTTAGGCGAAGCCTTGTCGGAATACCTTGCTACTCCACCACCACCACGCCGTCGTGCTGCTGTTGGAGCCCTTCCCCAACCTCTCCTTCCTCCTTGCTGGATCAAGGTGTTGGAGACGTCACCGGGCTGCACGTGTGTTGAACGCGGAGGTGCCGTCCGTTCGGCACTTGATCGGATCTACCGCGATCTGAATCGCTGCGAGTACGACTCCATCAACCGCGTTCTTGTAACGCTTCCGCTTAGCGATCTTCAAAGGTATGAAGATGCAATCTCTCCCCTCTCGTTGCTGGTTTCTCCATAGATAGATCTTGGTGAACGTAGGAAAATTTTGATTTACTACTACGTCTCCCAACAGTGGCATCATGAGCTAGGTCTATGCGTAGAATCTATGCACGAGTAGAACACAAAGCAGTTGTGGGCGTCGATTTTGTTAATATGCTTTCCGTTACTAGTCTTATCTTGATTCGACGGTATTGTGGGATGAAGCGGCCCGGACCAACCTTACACGTACGCTTACGTGAGACCGGTTCCACCGCCTGACATGCACTAGTTGCATAAGGTGGCTAGCGGGTGTCTGTCTCTCCCACCTTAGTCGGATTGGATTCGATGAAAAGGGTCCTTATGAAGGGTAAATAGCAATTGGCATATCACGTTGTGGTTTTGACGTAGGTAAGAAACGTTCTTGCTAGAAACCTATAGCAACCACGTAAAAACTTGCAACTACAAATTAGAGGACGTCTAACTTGTTTTTGCAGCATATGTCGTGTGATGTGATATGGCCAAAAGGATGTGATGTGATGCATTGTGATGTATGAGATTGATCATGTTCTTGTAATAGGGTTCACGACTTGCACGTCGATGACTATGACAACCGGCAGGAGCCATAGGAGTTGTCTTATACTATTGTATGACCTGCGTGTCAATCATAAACGCCATGTAATTACTTTAGTTTATTGCTAAACGTTAGCTGTAGTAGTAGAAGTAATATTTGGCGAGACAACTTCATGAAGACACAATGATGGAGATCATGATGATGGAGATCATGGTGTCGTGCCGGTGACAGTGATGATCATGGTGCCCCGAAGATGGAGATCAAAGGAGCAAGATGATATTGGCCATATCATGTCACTATATTGATTGCATGTGATGTTTATCATGTTTACATCTTATTTGCATAGAACGACGGTAGTAAATAAGATGATCTCTCAATAAAATTTCAAGAAAGGTGTTCACCCTAACTGTGCACCGTTGCTAAGGATCGTCGTTCCGAAGCACCACGTGATGATCGGGTGTGATAGGTTCTAACGTTCGCATACAACGGGTGTAAGCCAGATTTACACATGCGAAACACTTAGGTTGACTTGACGAGCCTAGCATGTACAGACATGGCCTCGGAACACGGAAGACCGAAAGGTCGAACATGAGTCGTATAGAAGATACGATCAACATAGAGATGTTCACCATGGATGACTAGTCCGTCTCACGTGATGATCGGACACGGGCTAGTTGACATGGATCATGTATCACTTGGAAGACTAGAGAGATGTCTATCTAAGTGGGAGTTCATTAATAATTTGATTAAATGAACTTAATTATCATGAACTTAGTCTAAAAATGTCCTTGCAAATTATGTCGTAGATAGCTCGCGCTGTAGCTCCCCAGTTTTATTGATACAATCCTAGAGAAAAGTAAGTTGAAAGTTGATGGTAGCAATAATGCGGACTGGGTCCGTGATCTGAGGATTGTCCTCATTGCTGCACAGAAAGCTTATGTTTTTGATGTACCGCTAACTGCATCACTCCCTCAAGCGTTGTCTGTAGATGTTGTGAACATATGACAGGCACTTTTTGATGACTACGTGATAGTTCAGTGCGTCATGCATTACGGCTTAGAATTGAGGCTTCAAAATGTTTTGAACGTCACAGAACATATGAGATGTTCTAGGAGCTGAGATTGTGATCTCAAGCTCGTGCCTATGTTGAGAGGTATGAGACCTCCAACAAGATTCTTTGCCTGCAAGATAAAGGAGAATAGCTTAATCGGTGAGCGTGTTCTCAGATTGTCTGGGTGCTACAATCACTTGAATCAAGTGGGAGTTAATCTTCCAGATGAGATAGTGATTAATGCAGTTCTCCAAGTCACTGCCACCAAGCTACTAGAGCTTCGTGATGAACTATAACATGCCAGGGATGGATAAGATGATCCCTGAGTTGTTCGTGATGTTTGACACCACGAAGGTAGAAATCAATAAGGAGCATCAAGTGTTGATGGTTAAGTGAAAACCACTAGTTTCAAAAGGGGCAAGGGCAAGAAGGGAAAAACTTCAGGAATGGCAAGCCAGTTGTTGCTCTAGTGAAGAAACCCAAGGTTGAGCCCGAACCCGAGACTAAGTGCTTCTGTTATGAGGAGAATGTTCGCTGAAGTGGAAAAACCCTAGATGATTGGTAGATAAGAAGGCTGGTAATGTCAATGGAAGTATATTTGATATACGTGTTAGTGATGTGTACCTTGCTGGTACTCCTAGTAGCACCTGGGTATTAGATACCGGTTCGGTTGCTAAGTGTTAGCAACTCGAAATAAAAGCTACGGAGTAAATGGAGACTAGCTAGGTGAAAGGTGACGATGTGTGTTGGAAGTATTTCCAAGATTGATGTGATCACCATCGCACGCTCTCTCTACCTTCAGGATTTATGATAAACCTAAATAAATGTTATTTGGTGTTTGCGTTGAGCATAAACGTGATTAGATCATGATTAGTGCGATACGGTTATTCATATAAGTTAGAGAATAATGGTTATTCTGTTTACATGGATAATGCCTTCAATGGTCATGCACCCACTCGAAATGGTTTATCGAATCATGATCGTAGTAGTACACATATTCATAACATTGGTACCAAAAGATACAAAGTTAATAATGATAGTACCACATGCTTGTGGCACTGCCACGTAATGTCATATTGGTATAAATCGCATGAAGAAACTCCATGATGATGGATGTTTTTTGACTCACTCGATTTCGAATCGGTTGAGACATGCGAGCCATGCCTCTTGGGCAAGATGACTGAGACCCCGTCATCCAATATGATGGAGCGGGCAAGTGGCTTATTGGAATTAATACATG
Organism: Hordeum marinum; assembly: GCA_022496015.1. Classification (NCBI taxonomy): domain Eukaryota; kingdom Viridiplantae; phylum Streptophyta; class Magnoliopsida; order Poales; family Poaceae; genus Hordeum; species Hordeum marinum. The sequence goes on along the minus strand of CM039677.1, from coordinate 380,680,364 downwards.
TTGATGTATGTGGTCCAATGAGTGTTGAAACACACAGTGGATATCGTTGTTTTTCTTTACCTTCACTGATGATTTGAGTAAATATGGGGATATTTACTTAATGAAACACGAATCTGAAATGTTTGAAAGGTTCAAGGAGTTTCAGAGTGAAGTTAAAGATCATCGTGACAAGAAGATAAATGTCTATGATATGATCATGGAGGTGAATATCTAAGTTACGAGTTTGGTATGCAATTTTAGACAATGTGGAAATTGTTTCACAGCTCACGCCTCCTGGAACACCATAGTGTGATGGTGTGTTCGAACGTCGTAGTCGTGCTCTATTGGATATAGTGAGTACTATGATGTCTCTTATCGTTTTACCACTATCGTTATGGGGTTATGCATTAAAGACAAATCCATTCACTTTAACAAGGCACCATCTAAGTCTATTGAGATGACACCGTGAGAATTATGGTTTGACAGAAGCCTAAGCTGTCATTTCTTAATGTTTGGGGCTGCGACGCTTATGTGAAAATGGGTTTTTCACCTAGCGAGCTCGAACTCAAAGCAGACAAATGCATCTTCATAGAATACCCTAATGAGACATTGGGTATACCTTCTATCTCAGATCCAAGCGCAAAAGGTGTTTGTTGCTAAGAACGGGTCCTTTTTGAGAAAGAGTTTCTCTCGAAAGAATTGAGTGGGAGGAAGATAGAACTTGATAAGGTTGTTGAACCTTTGTTTCAACCAGAGAATAGCGCAACACAGAAAGATGTTTCTGTAGAGCCTACTTAGTTGAAAAGGAAGTTAATGATGATGATCATGAAGCTTCGGATCAAGTCACTATCGAACCTCGTAGGTCGACAAGGACGCGTACTGCTCCTGAGTAGTACGACAACCCTGTCTTGGAAATCATGTTGTTGGACAACGATGAACCTACGAACTATGGAGAAGCGATGGTGGGCCCGGATTCCAACAAATGGCTAGGAGCCATGAAATCCGAGAAAGGATCCATGTATGAAAACCAAGTATGGACTTTGGTAGACTTGCCTGTTGAATGGCGGGTCATTGAGTACAAATGGACCTTTGAGATAAACATAGACGCTAATGGTGAAATGTCACCGTTTATAAAGCTCGACTTGTCGCAAAGAAGTTTCCGCCAAGTTCAAGGAGTTGACTGCAATGAGATTGTCTCATCTGTAGCGATGCTAAAAGTCTATTAAAATTTTGTTAGCAGTTGCTGCATTTTTCGATTATGAAATCTGGCAGATGGATGACAAAACAAGGTTTCCGTAATGGTTTCTGTGAGGAAGAGTTGTATGTGATACAACCAGAAGGTTTTGTCAATCCTAAGGATGCTAATAATATGCAAACTCCAGCGATCCTTCTATGGACTGGAGCAAGCATCTCGGAGTTGGAATATATGCTTTGATGAGGTGATCAAAGTGTTTAAGTTTATACAAAGTTTATGAGAAACTTGTATTTGCAAGAAAGTGAGTGGGAGCACTATGGAATTTCTTATAAGAATATGTAGTTGACATATTATTGATCGGAAATGATGTAGAATTTCTGGAAGAGCATGAAGGGTTGTTTGAAAAGTTTTGTTTTTCAAAGGAAGACCCAGATAAAGCTACTATTTTATTGAGCATCAAGATCTATAGGGATAGATCTATTCGCTTGATAAGTTTTTTCGACGAAGACATACCTTGACAAGTTTTTGAAGGAGTTCAAAATAGATGGGTCAAAGAAGGAGTTCTTGACTGTATTGTAAGGTGTGAAATTGAGTAAGACTCAATACCCGACCACGGCAGAAGATAAAGAAGAGATGAGTGTCATCTCCTATGCTTTAGCCATAGGCTCTATATAGTATGCCATGCTGTGTACCGCACCTGTGTGTGCCTTGCCATGAGTCTGTCAAGGGGTACAAGAGTAATCCAAGAGTGGATCACTAGACAGCGGTCAAAGTTAGCCTTAGTAACTTGAGAACTAAGGAAATATTTCTCGATTATGGAGGTGATAAAGAGTTCATCGTAAAGTGTTACGATGATGCAAGCTTTAAAACCAATCCGGATGACTCTTAGTAGAAATCCAGCTACGTATAGTGGAGCAGCCATTTGGAATAGCTCCAAGTGGAGCATGGGAGTAGTATCTACAAATATGACATGGAAAGTTTGTAAGGTACACACGGATCTGAATGTCGCAGACCCGTTGACTAAAACCTCTTTCACGAGCAGGACATGAACAAACCCCAGAACTTATTGGGTGTTAATCACATGATGATATGATCACATGGTGATGTAAGTGTTAATCACATGGTGATGTGAACTAGATTATTGACTCTAGTGCAAGTGGGAGACTGTTGGAAATATGCCCTAGAGGCAATAATAAAATGGTTATTATTGTATTTCCTTGTTCATGATAATTGTCTATTGTTCATGCTATAATTGTGTTAACCGGAAACCATAATACATGTGTGAATACATAGACCACAACATGTCCCTAGTGAGCCTCTAGTTGACTAGCTCGTTGATCAATAGATGGTCACGGTTTCATGGCCATGGACATTGGATGTCATTGATAACGGGATCACATCATTAGGAGAATGATGTGATGGACAAGACCCAATTCTAAGCATAGCACTAGATCGTGTAGTTCATTTGCTAAAGCTTTTCAATGTCAAGTATCGTTTCCTTAGACCATGAGATTGTGTAACTCCCGGATACCGTAGGAATGCTTTGGGTGTGCCAAACGTCACAACGTAACTGGGTGGCTATAAAGGTACGCTACGGGTATCTCCGAAAGTATCTGTTGGGTTGGCACGAATCGAGACTGGGATTTGTCACTCCGTGTGATGGAGAGGTATCTCTGGGCCCACTCGGTAAGACATCATCATAATGAGCTCAATGTGACTAAGGAGTTAGCCACGGGATGATGTATTACGGAACGAGTAAAGAGACTTGCCAGTAACGAGATTGAACAAGGTATGGGGATACCGACGATCGAATCTCGGGCAAGTATCATACCGATAGACAAAGGGAATTGTATACGGGATTGATTGAATCCTTGACATCGTGGTTCATCCGATGAGATCATCGTGGAGTACGTGGGAGCCAACATGGGTATCCAGATCCCGCTGTTGGTTATTGACCGGAGAGGTGTCTCGGTCATGTCTACGTGTCTCCCGAACCCGTAGGGTCTACACACTTAAGGTTCGATGACGCTAGGGTTATAGGGAAAAGGTATACGTGATTACCGAAGGTTGTTCGGAGTCCCGGATGAGATCCCGGACGTCACGAGGAGCTCCGGAATGGTCCGGAGGTAAAGATTGATATATAGGAAGTCCAGTTTTGGTCACCGGAAAGTTTTCGGGCTCATCGGTAGTGTACCGGGAGTGCCGGGAGGGTGCCGGAGGACCCCCGAGAGGGGTGTGACGACCAAAGGACCTCATGGGCCCTTATAGGAGGTGTGCCAGCCCATATTGGGTCGGCCAAGACCATCTATGTGGGCCCATGTGGCTGGAGATAAGGAGATAAGGCAAAAGGGATTTAAAAGGAGGAGATCCACCTCCCTTGTGGGAGGTGGACTCTCCCTTTAATTCGGCCGACCCTCTCCTCTTTGGAGTAGAGGCCAAGCAAGCCCTCCACGTCCCTCCTCCTATATATACTTGAGGTTTTGGATGTTTTGAGACAAGATTTGATCTCTCTCTCTCACGGCAGAGCCCTACCTCTCTTCTTCCTCCTCCGCAGCGCTTAGGCGAAGCCCTGTCGGAATACCTTGCTACTCCACCACCACCACGCCGTCGTGCTGCTGTTGGAGACCTTCCCCAACCTCTCCTTCCTCCTTGCTGGATCAAGGTGTTGGAGACGTCACCGGGCTGCACGTGTGTTGAACGCGGAGGTGCCGTCCGTTCGGCACTTGATCGGATCTACCGCGATCTGAATCGCTGCGAGTACGACTCCATCAACCGCGTTCTTGTAACGCTTCCGCTTAGCGATCTTCAAAGGTATGAAGATGCAATCTCTCCCCTCTCGTTGCTGGTTTCTCCATAGATAGATCTTGGTGAACGTAGGAAAATTTTGATTTACTACTACGTCTCCCAACACTATCATGTATGCAATGCTGTGCACAAGACCAGATGTCAGCCTTGCCATAAGTATGGACGGAAGGTTTCAAAGTGATCCTGGAATGGAACAATGGGCAGCGGTCAAGAATATCCTTAAGTACTTGAAAAGGACTAAGGAAATGTTTCTCGTTTATGGAGGTGATGAAGAGCTCGTCATAAAGGGTTACGTTGATGCAAGCTTTGACACTGATCCGGATGACTCTAAGTCACAAACCGGATACGTATTTATTCTTAACGAGGGAGCGGTAAGCTGGTGCAGTTCCAAGCAAAGCGTGGTAGCCGATTGTACATGTGAAGTGGAGTACATCGCAGCCTCGGAGGCGGCGAAGGAAGGTGTCTCGATGAAGCAGTTCATGAGAGATCTTGGAGTAGTGCCCAGTGCACTAAATCCAATGAACCTGTTGTGTGACAACACCGGTGCCATTGCTCTGGCCAAGGAACCAAGGTTTCACAAGAGGACCAGACACATAAAACGACGCTTCAACTCCATCCGCGATTACATCGAGGAGAAGGACATAAATATTTGCAAAGTGCACACGGATCTGAATGTTGCAGAACCGTTGACTAAACCTCTTCCAAGGGCTAAACGTGATCAACACCAGAACTGCATGGGTGTTCGATTCATCACAATGTAAATCACATAGTGATGTGAGCTAGATTATTGACTCTAGTGCAAGTGGGAGACTGTTGGAAATATGCCCTAGAGGCAATAAATAAAGTGTTTATTATTATATTTCCTTCTTCATGATAATCGTTTATTATCCATGCTATAATTGTATTAATTGGAAACACATTACATGTGTGGGTAAATAGACAATACTTTGTCCCTAGTATGCCTCTAGTGAACTAGCTCGTTGATCAAAGATGGTCAAGGTTTCCTAGCCATTGACATGAGATGTCATTTGATAACAGGATCACATCATTAGGAGAATGATTTGATGGACAAGACCCAAACTACAAACGTAGCATATGATCGTGTCAGTTTATTGCTACTGTTTTCTGCATGTCAATTATATGTTGCTATGACCATGAGATCATGCAACTCACGGACATCGGAGGAGTGCCTTGTGTGTATCAAATGTCACAACGTAACTGGGTGACTATAAAGGTGCTCTACAGGTATATTCGAGGATGTCTGTTGAGTTGGCATGGATCAAGACTGGGATTTGTTACTCCGTGTGACGGAGAGGTATCTTAGGGCCCACTCGGTAATACAACATCATGATAAGCCTTGCAAGCAATGTGACTAATTGTTAGTTGCGGGATCTTGTATTACGGAACGAGTAAAGAGACTTGCTGATAACGTGGTTGAACTAGGTATGGAGATACCAACGATCGAATCTCGGGCAAGTAACATACTGAAGAACAAAGGGAACATCATATGGGATTAATTGAATCCTTGACATAGAGGTTCAACCGATAAAGATCTTTTTAGAATATGTAGGAACGAATATGGGAATCCAGGTCCCGCTATTGGTTATTGACCATAGAGGTGTCTCGGTCATGTCTACATAGTTCTCGAACCCGTAGGGTCTACACACTTAAGGTTTGGTGACGTTTCGGTAGTATAGAATTATGTATGGTGGTGACCGAATGTTGTTTGGAGTCCCAGATGAGATCTCGTACGTCACGAGGAGCTCCGGAATGGTCTGGAGGTAAAGATTCATATATAGGAAGTCCTGTTTTGGCCGCCGGAAAAGTTTCGGGCTCATCGGTAGTGTACCGGGAGTGCCGGTAGTGTACCGGGAGACCATCGGGAGGGGGTATTTCGACCCAACAGGCTCCATGGGCTGTGGGAGAGTGTTTACAAGCCCTTAGTTGGCTGGTGGAAGTCCCACACAAGGCCCATGCGGTTTGGGAAAAAGGCCTAAAGAGAAAAAGTGGAAAAAAGTCAAAAATAGGGTGAATCCTAGTCCTACTAGGATTGGAGGTGGAGTCCACCTCCTCCACCTGGTTCGGCCGACTCCTTGGAGGCTTGGCAAGGCCAAGCCTCCTCCTCTCTTCCTCTTATATATACTGGAGGTTTTAGGGTTTTTGCACAGAATTTTCAGCCACATGCTGCCCGTTCCTCCAGTGCATAGTTTCTCCTCTAGATCGGTTTTCTGCAGCGCTTAGGCGAAGCCCTGCCGGAATAGCTCCACCACCATCGCCGGAGCACCGTCACGCTGCCGGAGAACTCTTCCTCCTCTCTACTCCCTCTTGCTGGATCAAGACGGCGGAGATCGTCATCAAGCTGTATGTGTGCTGAACACGGAGGTGCCGTCCGTTCGGCGCTAGATCGGAAGGATCGTGATCAAGTTCGTGGGACGGATCGTGATTGGATCGCAGGACGGATCTTGATTGGATCATGGGATGGATCGTGATTGGATCGCGGGACGCACGGCAATTTGGATCGCGAAGACGTTTGACTACACCAACCGCGTTTCTTAACACTTCCCGCTTAGCGATCTCCAAGGGTACGTAGATCCACTCTCCCTCTCGTAGATGCTCATCACCATGGATAGATATGCGTGTGCATAGGAATTTTTTTGTTTCCCATGCGACGTTCCCCAACACTCTAACCTATTGCCAGCAATTTATCAGAGTCGCAGGGGTTAAACCCAGTGGGTGCACTCAGCGTGCCCCCACTAGAACAATACTAAAAGAAAAAAATCTGCTCAGACTAGTTGAGTAATGTCCGAGTAAAGTCACACACTTAGAGGCAAAATTCTAAGTGCATGAAAGTAAAAATCCTATAGACTCCAAACGATTGGAAGCAATCGATCAGAGTCTCGGGGGCCACACCGAGTGGGTGTATTCCGCGTGCCCCCACTGGATGAGAACATCTCGTCTACAACTTGGATGGCTAGAGAAATGCAATCTAATGAATGTTGGAAATATGCCCTAGAGGCAATAATATTATATTATTTATTTCCATGTTTAGAATTAAGAGTTTATATTCTATGTTGTAACTGCTATGATTCTGGAATGTGTGATTGAGTGGAAAACTCATAAGCACGTGTGGAATGAGAAATGGTAAAACCTGATTCCTAGTCTTGCCTCTAGGACTAGCTCAAGTGTTGTTTGTGATCATGTTCTCGAGATCTTGGGATATCGTTAAGTGTAATGGTAGTCCCAAAAAAACTTTGAGAGTCACAAGTCAATCGATATAACACAAAGAGTTAACATATGCTTTAGTTCCTTAGATCATGATAGTATCGTAGTTACGTCTTACCATACGATGCACTTTGGGGTTGCTCAAACGTCATTTGTAACACGCGATCATAATGAAAACTTACATGTTCATTGGAAAGTTTGACGAGGGGTAGATGGCTCAAGAGTGGGATTTGCTCCTCCTACGATGGATAGAGATTCTTAGGGCCCTCGGTGTGAAGACATCCATCATCGTTTGGCCAGACACAAGTGACTAGGTCACTAGGATGTCGGGACATGTCAATGAGAAAGAAGAACAAAATCAACAACGAGGAGACCGGTGTAGCAAGCATGAGAATAACTCAAGAGGATTCTGATATATCTCACCTCGGGTTTTGTGAAGTATCGATCAACAAAGGGAATAACACATGATAACCAAAGGTTCACTAGAATATCATTCATGTATTCAAGTAATCAATATGGATGGGCATTGAACGAAAGATAGTTTTGTTCATGTCCATGTTTTACCGAACCTACAAGGTCACATGCTTAATAGAATCACGATCTATTGAGTGTTAGTGGAGTGAGAGTTATGAGAAACTATTCTTGGAATAGTTTCAGGGAAATAATAAATAATTTCGAGAGAAATTGAAAGCGTTTGGGGGTTACCGAAAGTGTTTTGAGGAATACTGGGTAATACAGAAAAATGATATATAGGCGAAAATGGTTTCCGTGGAATTCATACAAATAATAGAGGGCTCTAATATTGATAAAGAGGCTCTTAGAATTTATTTAGAGTCAATGGGTTAAAATATATATCAATTGGTCTATTAGTGGAGAGCTAATGGGCCTTGAAGGCCCTTCTAGGGATGGCACCCCCTTTTTTAGCTTATTGGAGAAGCTAAGTGGGCGCACGGGAGTTGGAGGAGGACTCATCCTCCTTGGTCATGACCCTAGGGATGGTTTTCCCTTCACCAAATCGTCCTAGCCCCTCCCTTAACCTATTAAGAACAGTAAAACCGAGCCTAATCCAAGTCCTCTCACACATCCAAGCTTTCTATCGTAAGATTTGATGTCTTGATCATTGTTGGTCGTCCGATACACACTCCTCTCGTGCGTGGGCTGCTCCTGGGCCAACTGTCCTTTGGACAACTGCTCTCGAAGCCAAATCGAGGCTCTCTCGTTCTTTTATACGACGAGACGTTCGATCTTGGATGGACGATGATCGTTTCTTTCCTCCCGTTCCAACCTAACCTCTCATCCCTCTCATTCGGTTCCCACCCCCATCTCCCTCTCTCACCCACGACATAGGTGGAGCCACCATCATCTTCGTGGCGCACTTGTTGAATGTATGAGCAAATTACTACAATATTTAATCTGAGTAAGCAGTAAATAAATCATGACAACAATATCATAGACTACACTAATCATGCAGATTAACATAGTAAAACTAGTAGATCTAATCTATGGAAAATACTAGACACATAAATTCTAGCATGATCTCAAACAAAGAGGACAAGATTTCATACAGTGCAACGGGGGTAGAACCGCCAGCGTTGGTGTTGTCATTCATGTCGTTGAGGAAGAGGTTGCTGAGATTGGGGAAGAAGTCATCGTCGAGGAAGTCGTCGCTACCAGCTGTCGCGTGAGTGCGCTCCCAAAAGTCCCTCGCCAGTACAGGATCACGAGAGCCGGGGTTTCGGAGGCCTGTTGCCCCTTCTCGTGGTGCACGCCGGAAGGAGGGATGGAGAAGACTTGGATGGCGACACAATGACCTAGAATGGTGCGAAACCATATGTTGTGTTGACCGCTAGGGTTGTCAGGACCTCACGCATATATATGCGTGGCAGGGTGGAGAGACGTGGATTGGACCCATGTCCGAGTCGGGTACAACCCACGATCCGACGTCTCAGATCGTGGTGCGTCTGTTACGGACTCTCTGTTCCTGACCGGCAAAAATAAGCGCGTAGGTATGAGCTCGGCTCGGCTCAATCTCGCAACCAGTGGCGTGTTGTGACGAGGCGTGGCGTGGCAAGGCGAGTGAGGAGGAGTGTGCGAGGTCCTCTTCTCTTCTCATTCTCTTACAAGTGCTAGAAGAGCTCACCTTATAAAGAGGTGTAGCTCTCGCTCCACTAGCAGTATGGTACTAAACATTAGTCCCACTCACATGACACACACAACCATGCAAGAATGGGCCATGAGATTTTCGGATTTTAGTTGGGCTTTGGGCCAAAGGCCTAATAGAAAAATCAAACACCCCCCCACAAAGTCTCATTGTCTCATCTTCTCATTTAGTTCCAAAACATTGTTTATATACTGGTGCTTAATGGAGACTGTTAAGTTGAACTCCATTTAGAATTTTATGCTACACTAGATCACAACTTGAATAGTGGACTATGCCTTGAACTAGAAGTTTTTTGTGGGACTAGTTTCACACAAGTCCTTCACCGATACTAGGCTGTCGTAAGGCTTCTCCACGGGTGGAGCGTATACGTCATACTCCAGGGCCTTTCATGAATTCGTTAGAGAACACCCAATTCTCATAGACTGCGTCATTTAACAGTCAAATTCATATAGGTGTGTTCCCGAGGAGATGCTCTGTAGGACAACATTGTTGGAAATATGCCCTAGAGGCAATAATAAATTGGTTATTATCATATTCCCTTGTTCATGATAATCGTTTATTATCCATGCTATAATTGTGTTGATCGGAAACTCAGATACATGTGTGGATACATAGACAACACCATGTCCCTAGTATGCCTCTAATAGACTAGCTCATTGATCAAAGATGGCTATGGTTTCCTAGTCATGGATATGAGATGTCATTTGATAATGGGATCACATCATTAGGAGAATGTTGTGATGGACAAGACCCGAACTACAAACATAGCATATGATCGTGTTAGTTTATTGCTACTGTTTTCTACATGTCAAGTATTGTTCCTATGACCATGAGATCATGCAACTCACTGACACCGGAGGAGTACCTTGTGTGTATGAATTGTCGCAACGTAACTGGGTGACTATAAAGGTGCTCTACAGGTATCTCCGAGGGTGTCTGTTGGGTTGGCATGGATCAAGATTGGGATTTGTTACTCCGTGTGACGGAGAGGTATCTCAGGGCCCACTCGGTAATACAAGATCACAATAAGCCTTGCAAGCAATGTGACTAAGTGTTAGTCATGGGATCTTGTATTACGGAACGAGTAAAGAGACTTGCCGATAACGAGGTTGAACTAGGTATGGAGATACCGACGATCGAATCTCAGGCAAGTAACATACCGAAGAACAAAGGGAACATCATACGGGATTAACTGAATCCTTGACATAGAGGTTCGACCGATAAAGATCTTCATAGAAAATGTAGGAACCAATATGGGCATCCAGGTCCTGCTATTGGTTATTGACCGTAGAGGTGTCTCGGTCATGTCTGCACACTTAAGGTTCGGTGATGTTTCAGTAGTATAGAGTTAAGTATGGTGGTTACCGAAGGTTGTTCGGAGTCTCGGATGAGATCTCAGATGTCATGAGGAGCTCCAGAATGGCCCGGAGGTAAATATTGATATATAGGAAATCCAATTTTGGTCACCGGAAAAGTTTCGGGCTCATCGGTAGTGTACAGGGAGTGCCGGTAGTGTACCGGGGGACCATCGGGAGAGGTATTTCGACCCAAGAGGCTACATGGGCTGTGGGAGGAGGTAAACCAGCCCCTGGTGTGATGGCCGAAGCATCCTCTAAGGGCCCATGCAGCTGGAGTGGTTTGAGAAGGAAAAAAATCCAAAGGTGGAGAGGTGGAAAGAGTTTCCAAGTGGAAAGGAGGAATCCTACTCCTAAGAGGATTGGAGTAGGACTCCTCCACCTCCAATTTCGACCAAAACTTCAGGGTTTGAGGCTTCCTCCTCCCCTCCCTCCCTCCTATATATACTAGAGGATTTAGAGGAAAAAGCTAACCCTAATTGCCACGTGCTGCCCTCTTCTTCCTCTAGATCGTTTTCTCCTCTAGATCAGTTTTTCTGCAGTGCTTAGGCAAAGCCCTGCCAGAATAGCTCCACCACCATAGCCGCAACGCCGTCACGCTGCCGGGGAACTCGTCTACCTCTCCACTCCCTCTTGCTGGATCAAGAAGGCGGAGATCGCCATCGAGCTGTACGTGTGCTAAACGCGGAGGTGCCGTCCGTTCGGCGCTAGATCGGAAGGACCGTGATCAAGATCGCAAGACGGATCGTGATGAGATCGCGGGACGGATCATGATGAGTTCATGGGACAGATCGTGATTGGATCGCGGGACGGATCGTGATGAGATCATGGGATGCTCGGCGATTTGCATTTGCATCGCGAAGACGTTCGACTACACCAACCGCGTTTCTTAACGCTTCCCGCTTAGCGATCTACACGGGTATGTAGATACACTCTCCCTCTCGTAGATGCTCATCACCATGGATATATCTTGCATGTGCGTAGGAAATTTTTTGTTTCCCATGCAACGTTCCCCAACAGTGGCATCATGAGCTAGGTCTATGTGTAGATGAGATCTCGAGTAGAACACAAAGGGTTTGTGGGCGTTGATGCTTAGATTGCTTCCTCCCTTGGTCGTGTTTTGGTTCAGCGGTATTGTGGGATGAAGCGGCCCGGACCAACCTTACTCGTACGCTTACGAGAGACCGGTTCCATCGACTGACGTGTAACCTCGTTGCACAAAGATGGCTGGCGGGTGTCTGTTTCTCCTACTTTAGTTGGATCGGATTCGACAAAGGCGGTCCTTGAGAAGGTTGAAAAGCAAATTATGTATCACTATTGTGGTTTTTGCGTAGGTGAGAATTTTTCTTGCTAGATACCCATAGCAGCCATGTAAAACATGCAACAACAATTAGAGGACGTCTAACTTGTTTTTGCAGGGTATGTTGTGATGTGATATGGCCAATTACATGATGAGATATATGTGATGTATGAGATGATCATGTGATGTATAGATTATCAAGACTTGCATGTCGATAAGTACGACAACTGGCGGGAGCCATAGGGTTGTCTTTAATTATTGTATGACCTGCGTGTCAATCATTAAGCGCTATGTAATGCTTTACTTTATCGCTAAACGATAGCAATAGTAGTAGAAGCATGGTGGGCGCGACAACCCTAATGGTGATACGTTGATGGAGATCATGGTGTCATGCCGGTGACGATGGAGATCATGTCGGCGCTTTCAAGATGGAGATCAAAAGCACAAGTTCATGGCCATATCATGTCACTTATGATTTGCATGTGATGTTAATCCTTTTATGCACCTTGTTTTGCTTTGGACGACGGTAGCATTATAAGGTGATCCCTCACTTAAATTTCTAGATTAATTGTGTTCTCCCCGAGTGTGCACTGTTGCGAAAGTTCGTTGTGTCGAGACACCACGTGATGATCGGGTGTGATAGACTCTACGTTCACATACAACGGGTGCAAGCCAGTGTTGCACATGCAGAACACTCGGGTTAAACTTGACGAGCCTAGCATGTACAGACATGGCCTCGGAACACAAGAGACCGAAAGGTCGAACATGAGTCATATAGTAGATATGATCAACATGATGATGTTCACCATTGTAACCACCTCAACTCACGTGATGATCGGACTTGAGTTGGTGAATTTGGATCATGTATCACTCGGATGACCAGAGGGATGTCAATTTGAGTGGGAGTTCTTAAGTAATATGATTAGTTGAACTCATTGTCATGAACATAGTCAGTAGTGTCTTTGCAAACTGTGTTGTAGATTACTAGCTCACGATGTAGCTCCCTTGAATTTTTATATGTTCCTAGAGAAATAGAGTTGAAGGATGATGGTAGCAATGTTGCGTACTTGGTCCATGATCTGAGGATTGTCCTCATTGCTGCACAGAAGGCTTATGTCCTTAGTGCACCGCTGGGTGCGCCAACCCCTCTAGCGTCATTTGTAGATCTTGAGAACATCTGACAGGCATGTTCTGATGACTACTTGATAGTTTAGTGCGTCATGCATTACAGCTTAGAATTGAGGCTCCGAAATGTTTTGAACATCATGGAACATATGAGATGTTCCAAGGGCTAAAATTAGGATCTCAGGCTCGTGCCCGTGTTGCGAGATATGAGATCTCCAACAAGATTCTTTGCCTGCAAAATGAAAGAAAATAGCTCAATCGTTGAGTATGTGCTTAGATTGTCTGGGTGCTACAATCACTTGAATCGAGTGGGAGTTGATCTTCCAGATAAGATAGTGATTGATATAGTTCACCAAGTCACTATCACTAAGCTACTAGAACTTGGTGATGAACTATAAAATGCCAGGGATAGTGTCATGGATTTATCACGGCAGATGTCCGGGTGACCGGACTTGGATTCGAGGCCATCGCTAATGTGATGGACTCAAAGGGGTTGATTGAGACGAAGGACACAGGTTTACCCAGGTTCGGCCCCTCAAGTCGAGGTGATAGCCTACATCCTGCTTGTGCTTGCATTGCTTGTTGTATCGATTACAAGGGAGCTAAAGCTTGATCTAGTTCTCGATAACCTGATCTCTAAGTCGCCCCGGGTCTGCCTTTATATAAGAGGTCAGGACCACGGGCCTTTACAATTGTCTAACCGAGTCTCACTGTCTATCCGAGTCTTACTCTATCTTCTTGTCCAATCTGTCTCCGAGCGGCTTGCACGCCCGAGTCTTCTCAGTCCGGGCCACCTTGCGGCCCACACCATGAGCCGTCTATCTTTATGGGCCGTTGGTTTTACGGCTCACCCTCGGGCTGGCTCACGAGCCATCAACATGACCCGGAGCCTTCAAGGGCGGGTCATATTGCGGGGTTATATCCCCAACATTAGGTCCCAGGTTGAATTGAGCTTGCTCACTTCATCCTTATCTTCTGCTCTTTGGCGAGTCGCCCGATGATGACCCGGCGTGACGTCACGAGATCTGCTGACGTATCACCGAATCTTTTATTAAATGGTCAGCCCGAAAATCGAGGCGTCCGCCTCGGTCAAATGGTTTCCGTCGCCTAAATTTTCGCGTCTGCCTTGTGTTCTCTTTGAATAAGACCTGTTGCAGGGGGAAGCTTTCCTTCTCCCGCTCTCCCTTCGTCTTCTTCCCTTCATCGTCTCTGCTCCAGCGCTCCCTGCTCTGGCACCGTCTTCTCATCGTCATCAACCAGGCCGCTGCATCAACCTGAGTCGTACCAGAGCCTCTTCCGCGTCCGCCGCTCCATTATCGGTAAGTTCAAACTCCCCCTAGATCCATCGCCGCCATAGCAGGGTTCGTGGGAAGCTCCGCTGCTGCCGCTCGGGCTCCTCCATTGCCACCGTTAGGGTATTCCGACGTCGTTGACGTCTTTAGCACGTGTCTCCGCCGTGCCGCCGCACACAAGGCAGCCGTGCGCAATGCATGGACCATCGCGGCTTTGTTTCATTCTTTTCTGTTCCGCCTGTTCTTCGCTAGGTCTAGAAATAAGAACCTATTTTCTTGTTTTTGTAGATCCATAATTGCAGCGGTAGTTTGTGAAACCTATTTTTCAGGTCTTAGCTGATTTTCGCTCCTCCTTTCCTTGTTGAACCGCTAGACCTCTCCGGCTCTCATCACCCGGACTATGGCGTAGTATTTGTAGAGCCCTTAAAATTGTAAGCCGTCACAGATATTGCTTGCTCTTAACCCTCCGCATATTTAATTTTGCACAGTCTTTAAGCCGCTGCCATGTCCCCCGCTTCCAACTCATGCAATTGTGTCGGATCTAGCGTCACAGAAGAGTACTTAGCGGATTTTGTTGACGCGGGCACTCTTCCTTCCAAGGAGGTCCTTCACTGGCGGGTTCCAGGTGACGAGACTCGGCCCTCTCCCCAACAAGGAGAGGTAGTAGTTTTCTCTGACCATATCGAGCGAGGGTTCATGCCGCCCGGCTCTAAATTCTTCCGTGATGTTCTCCATTTGTACAAGATTCACCCTCAAGACTTGGCCCCCAACTCCGTTTCAAACATATGCAATTTCCAAGTGCTCTGCAAAGCCTACCTGCAAATCAAGCCGTCTATGGGGTTGTTTCGAGAGTTCTTCTACGCCAACCGCCAAACCGAAATGAAAGGCGGTCCAAGTCTGGAACTTGGCGGTATTTCCATTCAACGACACAGAGACATCATTTTTCCGGCTGCACAGATGCCGAGTCATCCAAAGGATTGGAATAAGACTTGGTTCTACTACAAGGACACCTCTCTTGAAGATGAGCGCCCATTGCTGGGTTATCGTCCCTCCTAGTTCAGGACAGATTCAGAGCTTCCTGGACGACTCTCAGTTTCAGAGCGTGCCAGGTATGAGCCGGCTCACTCCAAGATCAAGGCACTCATGGCCAATGGTTTGACCGGACTGGATTTGATTCGCTGCTGGATTTCATGGCGGATCATGCCCTTAAGCCATAGAAGCTGGCTTATGTGTGAATATGAAGGCAAGTATGACAGCTCCTTGTGCTTCAGCAAATCAACCTTGACAGAGGATGACATTACCACTGTCATCCGGAGCCTTGTCCATGAAGCCTCCGACTCATGCAGCGCCATTGGCCTAGCGCCTTTCAACGTCAACAATCCGGCTCCAGATGTAAGTTAATTTCTTCCCATCCGTCTCTTGGATGTTGCTTGTACCTTGCTGATCTATTATTCTTCTCCGGGTTATTTTCGCAGGCCGACTCTGATTTCTGGAAGAAGGAGTACGTCCCTCCTCCGAAGAAGCTCAAGAAGAAGGCCCCAGCGAAGAAGCCAAAGAAAGACGCCCTGCGAGAGGAGTGGTTCGACCCGCCGCAGTCATCCAGCTCAGAGGTAAATTTTTAGTTGTTTGCTTGATTCTTTGCCTTCCTGCTTTACCAATGCTTGTTTTACTCGCAGGATAAAGTGGAGACCAGCCGCGCCAATGCCCTTGAGGTAAACTATGTTTCTTCCGGCTCAGAATATTTCGTCCCCCGAAAGCTGCGACGGGTTGCCAGAAAAGTTCCTCTTTCTCATCCTCTCGCTTACCTGGCTCCTGATTTTCTTTTGAAAAAGCAACAATAGGCTGAACGTCGCCAGACCCGGAGCGCCGGCTCTACTGAGCTTATGTCTGGCTTGCCGAACTCGCCAGCTCCAAAGAAATGCCCTACTGAGGTATGCGCCCTCGTTTGATTCATTTGTCTTTATAACCTTAGTGCCGTCTCATCCTTCTTGAATTTCATCTCAGAAGTCGCCCTCTTCCGGCGACTCTTCAACGACTGTTCTGCCGCCTCCAAAGATCCCGCTGTAAGTGTCTTTCCACTATAGCATCCGGTTCTTTGTAGGGTAGTAATATCCTTTGGATTCTCAATTTTCTATCTTGCAGTGCTCAAGCCAAGCGTCGGAAGACAAACAAGCCCTCCCCCAGTCCTGCCGCTCCAGAGCCGGAGCAAGAACAACCGGAGGAGCCACAACCGGATGTAGATCTGCCAATTGTCTCTACTGAGCCAGCTGCTGAAGATATCATCCCGGAGAGCCCTCTAAGGGGTCCTTCAAAACCGCCGAGTCCTGCCAAAGCCACTACAACTCCGGAGGTTGTGATCACCGGCTCTGCTCCCCAGTCCCCTCTGGCTCATGTGCTAACCAGGCATAAAGAGTCTGCCGAGGCCTCCAAGAAGCTGGATTTCGACTCTTCCTTTGAGAAGATGACGGCCGAAGAACTCCATGCCGGGTATACGATCTGGCTTACCACCAGCCGGGATCTGGAGCTTCGGTTGGTAACTTTGATGAAAACAAAATATGAGGTATTCCTCTTGCTGCTATAACCTTACTTAGCCCCCAAGGACCGGTTCAATCTAGATAAGAGGTGAACCGGGTCTTTCCTGATCCTCTGCAGAAAATCCAAAGCCTTTGTCCCCAAGGGCCGGCTCAATTTGTTAGAGTTGAGTCGGATCTTCATTGTAGATAGCGTGAACAGCCAATCGTAGCCCCCAAGGGTCGACTCAAACTTGATAAAGTTGAGTCGGAGCTTTAATGCAGATAGCCCGAAGAACCACTTGTAGCCCCCAATGGCTGACTCAAGCTTGATAACGTTGAGTCAGAGCTTTCATTATAAGTAAATTCGAAGAGCCATATCGTAGCCCCCAAGTTCCGGATTAACTTTGATGAAGATGAGCCGGAACTGTGTTGTATGCTCGAAGATCAAATATACATTAGCCCCCAAGTGTCAAACATATTTCTTGCAATCAACTTGAGACTTGCATAATTTTGTCTTTAACCTTCATTATTTGATATGAATTTCATTCTAGCGACTTATCCTGTATTTTGACGTGTCACATGAAGCTTTAAGCGAAGCCGGGTCGCAATTGATGGACCTGAAGACCAAATTGGCGGCTCAAAAAGAAGCCCGTAGGGTTGCCGATGAAAAGTGCCGGCTTCTCTGTGAAGGGATGGCCACAATCAAGGCCAATTTTGCTGCCCTTAAGGAGTCAACTAAATCTGAGAAGACCGCCTTGACCCAACGGGTGGATGACGCCGACCAGCGGCTGATAGCTGTGGCGGATGAACTCCAAGGCTTGAAGCGCCACATAAGCAAAATGTTAGCCGCCCTCTTTGGTAAGCTTCTGACAACTTTGTGTTTCAAATAGTTTCATCTTTACTTAGACTGGTGACCCATCTGAATTGTCCGGTTTATACAGGTCATAGGAGCCGGCAGTTGGCTTCTGATAGCCTGCTGCCGTTGAAGGCCATCTATACCTTAACTGAGCAGTTGTACTGTGGTGCAATCTATACTATCAAGGCCATGCAATATAAGGATAAAATTCCGGCGACTCTCAGGGGTGTCTTAGAGCTCTTCTCCACCATGCCGAAACAGATCGCCGAACTCAAGAAATCAGCCGCCCGCCAGGGGGCCATTGCGGGCATCAGCCGGGCTTTGGCCTTTGCTCCGGGCCTAACAACCGCCGAGATGATGGAGGGCTTCCCTTCAAGAAAAGATGATGGCTCGGAGTTTACTGACGCTGACTACAGCCGGTGCATGAAGGAGTCCCGGGTGTTAGCTTCTGTCTTGTCGGAGGAGGTTGATCTATCAACTTATCAAGCAGCGTATGACCCGGAGCAGAAGAGAGTCCGGGGTCCTCTGTACAAGTGCAAAGATTTGACGCCTGCTCGGAGTAAGGACCTCTTTGCTCTAGATCTTGACCCGTCACCCTTTTTTGAGGGTTCTTTTGCGGCTCTAACGAACTGCAATTGGGATCTGGACAACCTCCAGATCAAGGCCCCAGAAGAGGCGGCGCAGGATGACTCGTTAGCTAACTAGTTGCTGCTTTAAGATCTTGTATCAGCTTAACCCACCGTGTGACGACCAAAAATACTTTGTCTGAAATTTTGATCTCTTTGGGAGTGTAATAGCTAGATGAAAACTTGTTTGAATTTTGTCTTATAAGATGATCCGGCTTTTGGTCCGCCATTTGCCTTTATATGTTTTGAGTTATTTACACTTGCCTTGTCATCATATAAGACACCTACAGCCAAGATTAGGTAAGCCACACCCGGAGGTGGTGACTCCCTCTTTGATAATTATGGCCAATCTAGTTAGCCAGAAATGGCATAAAGCCTGGCCAATAGGGCATTTAGAAGATACACCCAGAGGTAACAATATGGCGTAAACACCGGCGGATAAGCATTAGAAGCTGTACCCGAAGGTAAGAAGCCGCCCTCGCAGCGGCTAATTTTTCCTTAGCCGGATTTTTATGAGAATAGTTAATAGGCATTAGAAGCTGTACCCGAAGGTAAGAAGCCGCCGTTCACCATAGCTAAGTTACCTTAACTGTTTTTACCTGGCCTTAGTCCGGCTAATAGGCATTAGAAGCTTTACCCGGAGGCAGAAAGCCGCTGTTCACGGGTCATGAGACGTTAGCTACCCGTCGGTAAAAAACCTCTCATAATCGTGGCTAAACTGGTTAGCTGGAGATGGCATAAAGCCGGCTGATAGGGTGTTAGAAGCGATACCCATCGGTAAGAAGCCCCCCTCAGCAATTACGGCGTAACCCGCCGGCGGATAGGCGTTAGAAGCTGCACCCGAAGGCGAGAAGCCGCCCTCGCCATGACTAATTACCTTAGTCGGTTTTTTGTGGCAAAATGCCAGCTTAATAGGTGTCTACCATCGTTCAGCAATACGACGCAAAGCGCCGGCGGATAGGCGTTAGAAGGTGCACCCGAAGGCGAGAAGCCTCCCTTGCCGCGACTCATTTTCTTGAGCCGGATTTTGTGGCATGACGCCTGGCTAATAGGCATCTACTGCCGTTTGTCGACCTTAGTTGATGCATCAACCGGAATATTGCTTAATCTTCTCTTATACGTGGATGCATGAAATTGCAGAGGCTTCCTTGTTTATTCATATAACCGTGGTATGTACAATGATAGTGTACAATGGTAGATCTTTACACCCTTAGGTGAAATAAGGCCAGAGATGCGCGATGTTCCATGGCCGACGGGTCTCCTGACCTGCCGTATCTGAGTCGTCTCGGACATCGACGAGGTAATATGACCCGTTGTTGAGATTTCTGCTGACCACAAAGGGTCCTTCCCATGGAGGTGATAGTTTATGCATATTTGTCTGGTATTGAATCAGCCGGAGCACCAAGTCGCCCTCCTGGAACGTCCGGGTCTTGACCCTGCGGCTGTGATAGCGGCGCAAGTCTTGTTAATAAATTGCCGATCGGGCTGCTGCTAACTCTCGCGCCTCTTCCAAAGCATCCAATGCATCTCGGCGCGCCGTCTCGTTGTCCGTCTCAACGTAAGCCGCCACCCTTGGCGAGTCATGCCGGATGTCACTGGGTAAGACGGCCTCAGCGTCGTACACCATAAAGAAGCCCGTGGACCTGTTAGGGGTGGTTCTGATGCTCCATAAGACGGAAGGTAATTCTTTGATCCAACACCCGGGCGTTCACTGCAAAGGAACCATAAGCCGCGGCTTAATCCCTCTTAGAATTTCCTGATTGGCGCGCTCCGCCTGACCGTTGGACTGTGGATGTGCCATGGCTGAAATATCAAGCCGGACATGTTCTTCATCACAGAATTTCTTCATAGCCCCCTTGGATAGATTTGTACCATTATCAGTGATGATGCTGTGCGGGTAACCAAAGCGGTAGATTATCTTTTTGATAAACAAAACTGTTGTAGCTGCATCACATTTGCTGACCGGCTCTACCTCTACCCACTTGGTAAATTTATCAACCGCCACCAGGAGGTGCGTTTTCTTGTCCTTGGACCTCTTGAAAGGCCCTACCATGTCCAGCCCCCAGACCGCAAACGGCCAAGTGATTGGTATCATCCTCAATTCTTGAGCCGTAACATGAACACGCCGGCTAAATTTCTGACAGCCATCGCACTTACGGACTAAGTCCTCTGCATCTTTGTGAGCCGTCAACCAGAAGAACCCGTGCCGGAAAGCCTTGGCCACCAAAGATTTTGAGTCGGCATGGTGTCCACAATCTCCAGCGTGGATTTCACTCAAGATCTGCCGGCCCTCCTCTGGTGAAACACAACGCTGGAAAACCCCTGTTACACTGCATTTATGCAACTGACCGTTAATTATTGTCATGGACTTAGAACGGCGGGTGATCTTTCTGGCCAGATCTTCATCTTCTGGTAACTCGCCCCGGGTTAAATAGGCCAAATAAGGAATAGTACAATCTGGGATAACATGTAGAGCCGCCACCAGTTCTGCCTCCGGGTCAGGAACAGCCAAATCCTCCTATGAAGGTATCTTGACAGTCGGATGATATAAGACGTTCAGAAAGACATTAGGCGACACTGGCTTACGTTGGGAACCTAGCCGTGATAAAGCATCAGCCGCCTCGTTCTTGCGACGATCAATGTAATCTACCTGATACCCTTTGAAGTGACCCGCAATAATATCAACCGTCTTCCTATAAGCCGCCATCCGTGGGTCTTTGGAGTCCCAAGTGCTAGAAACTTGCTGAGCTACTAGATCTGAGTCACCCAAACACCTGACCCGGCTCAAATTCATATCCTTGGCTAATCTAAGACCGTGAAGCAAAGCCTCGTACTCAGCCGCATTGTTAGTGCAAGGGAACATCAGCCGGAGCACATAACAAAACTTGTCACCCTTTGGGGATGTCAGGACAACCCCTGCTCCGGACCCCTCTAACTGCTTGGATTCATCAAAGTGTATAGTCCAGTATGTGTTATCTGGCTTTTCTTTGGGAGCTTGGCACTATGTCCAGTCATTGATGAAATCCACCAAAGCTTGGGATTTGATCGTCGTGCGAGGAACATACCTTACATTAAGAGGTCCCAGCTCTAAGGCGCATTTGGCAATCCTCCCTATGGCTTCTCTGTTCTGGATAATATTTCCCAACGGAGCAGAACTGACCACAGTTACCTGGTGCCCTAGAAAGTAGTGCTTTAACTTGCTGTTGGCCATAAAAACCCCGTATACCAGCTTCTGCCAATGCGGATATCTCTGCTTAGATTCTGTTAGGACCTCACTGATATAATAAACCGACCTTTGCACGGGATACTCCTTCCCAGCCTCCTTGCGCTCAACCACAATTGCAACGCTGACTGCCCTGTTGTTATCCGCCACATAAAGGAGCAACGGTTCTTTCTCAGCCGGAGCGGCTAACACTGGCGGCTCAGTGAGCTGTTTCTTAAGCGCCTCAAGTGCTTCACCCGCCGCCTTGCTCCAGGCAAACTTGTCTGTCTTTTTCATCATCTGATATAAAGGGATAGCTTTCTCTCCAAGACGGCTTATGAACCGGCTCAACGCAGCAATCCGCCCTGCTAAGCACTGAACGTTGTTAATGCAAGTCGGCTCTCTTAGAGAAGTAATAGCTTTGATTTTGTCCGGGTTAGCCTCAATGCCATGCTAAGAGACCAAGAAACCTAAAAGCTTTCCTGCTGGAACACCAGAAACACACTTGGTCGGGTTAAGCATCATCTTGTAGACCCGGAGATTGTCAATGGTTTCCCTTAGATCCTCCAAAAGAGTTTCCTTCTTTCTGGATTTGACCACGATGTCATCTACATAAGCATGAACATTACGGCCAATTTGACTATGAAGGCAGTTCTGCACGCATCGTTGATAAGTTGCCTGGGCACTCTTGAGCCCGAAGGGCATAGAGACATAACAGAACACCCCAAAGGGTGTAATAAACACCGTCTTCTCCTGGTCTTTCACTGCCATCTTGATCTGATGATAACCTGAGTAAGCACCCAAGAAGCATAAACTTTCACATCCGGCTGTAGCATCAATGATCTGATCAATTCGAGGGAGGGCAAAAGGATCAGCCGGACAAGCCTTGTTAAGGTCCGTGTAGTCCACACACATACGCCAGGTGCCGTTCTTTTTGAGCACCAGCACTGGGTTAGCCAACCATTCTGGGTGAAAAACTTCAACAATAAAGCCAGTAGCCAAGAGCCGGGCAACTTCTTCCCCAATAGCCTTGCGCCTCTCCTCATTGAACCGCCGCAAGAACTGTTTGATCGGTTTAAACTTTGGATCCACATTAAGGTTGTGCTCAGCGAATTCTCTCGGTACACCCGACATGTCAGAAGGTTTCCATGCAAAGATGTCCCGATTCTCACGGATGAATTCGATGAGCGCGCTTTCCTATTTGGGATCCATATGAGCTCCAATGATGAACTGCTTAGATGAGTCGCCCGGATTGAAATCTACTGCCTTGGTATCATCCGCTGAAAATTTGAGGGGCAGCTCAACCTCCGTGGTGGGCTTTTTCAGGGGGGTCATATCCTCCGGATCAACATTATCCTTATAAAACTTAAACTCCTCCTGAGTGCAACTGGACTCTGCGTAAGCTGCATCCCTTTCTTCACACTCAATAGCCATGTTTCAGTTACCATGAACGGTGATGGTACCGTTTAAGCCGGGCATCTTGAGTTGCAAGTAAACATAGCAGGGTCGGGCCATGAACTTGGCATAAGCTGGCCGTCCAAACAAGGCATGATAAGGGCTCTTGATTTTAACTACCTCAAACCATAAGGACTCCACTCTGTAGTTGTATTCATCGCCAAAAGCCACTTCCAAAGAAATCCTGCCCACCGGATGCGCCGACTTACCCGGCACCACACCATGAAAAGTAGTGGACGAAGGTTTTAAGTCCTTGTCCAGCAACTTCATCCGCCGGAAGGTGTCATAGTAAAGGATGTTTATGCTGCTGCTGCCGTCCATGAGCACCTTGTTCAACATATATCCGCCCACTTGGGGGGCCACAACCAAAGCCAGCCGCCCCGGGCCATCAACGCGTGGCGGGTGATCTTCACGGCTCCATGTTATGTCATATTCAGACCACTTCAGATACTACGGAAGAGCCGGCGTAACCGCATTGAGTGCCCGTTTACGCAACTTCTGGTCCCGTCTATTGAGGCTAGTTGTGAAGACGTGGTATTGCCCGGAGCTGAGCTGCTTCGGATTACTCTGAAAGCCGGTCTGATTCTGCTGTTGCTGCTGTTGTTGATTATTATTACCAGAATGCGGCTACTGTCCCCCGTGATTATCCTAACCCGGATGACCGGATGCTGAACCGCCAGAGCCAAAACCGGCTCCTGACCCGCCAGAACCAAATCCAGCTCCTGACCCGTCACGTCCTGGGCCGCCTGGCGGGCCACCCCCGCGATGGTTAGGTTGTGTGACATACTGCTTGAACTTCTGCATAAAGAACTACTCTCCCATGTATGATTTGCCGGCCTATCAGGCAAACTGTGGTTCGGACAAGGTCGCTTAAGCATCTCTTCCATGTTCGAGGAAATGTTATCCCTGCTCGAGGGCGGCCCAAACCTCCTGTTACCCTTGGGGTGATTTTGCTGGGCATTTGTGTTGGCCACCAGCTCTGACCCGGCCTCTGGATTCTTACGTTTACTCTGGTTACCATTGTTCACTGCGCCCTTGTCTTGGTTTCCCTTCTTGCCTTGACTAGCCTTTTCCTCATCAGAACCCGGATCCTTCATGCTGTCTGAGTCGACGTACTTTGTGAGAGCCTTCATGAGCTCTCCCATGTCCTGACACGTACGCTTGAGCCGGCCAAGTTTCTGCTTTAAAGGAACAAAATGGCAGTTCTTCTCTAAAATCAACACCGCTTGAGCCGCCGTGATCTGCTCTGATGAGTGAATAATTGTCGAGACCCGCCGTACCCAATGATGAGCTGACTCGCTTTCTTGTTGGACACAGTGATCAAGATCCACAATGGTCATAGGCTGCTTGCATGTCCCTTGAAAGTTTTTGATGAACCGAGCCCTGAGCTCCGCCCATGAATTGATGGTATTAGGTGGCAACCCTTTTAGCCATGTACGAGCCGGACCTTAAGCATCATGATGACATATTTGGCACAAACCGCCTCACTAACATCCAACATCTCCATGGCCAGCTCATAGCTTTCCACCCAGGCCTTTGGGGGTAAATCAGCGGTGTAATTTGGGACCTTGCGAGGACCTTTAAAGTCTTTCGGCAACCGCTCGCTCCGGACAGCCGGCGATAGACACGACAGCCCCCCCGTCCTGGGGATTACACCTGCCCCTATGGAAACGGAAGGCCCGGGCTCTTGGTAAGCCGGCCTAGCTAACGCCTCTTGCTGGCTTCCCGCATGGTCTACACGTGCCTGTGTATCTCTTCACGGTCGGTGACCCATTGGAATTTCTCTGTGATGGTTACTACTGGAATCTCCTGGTGACTTGTAGCGCCGGCTAAAGCTACGGCTGGGTAGAAGGGTTGAATGGACGCGGCTCTGGTTGTGAGCGTACCTCTCTTGCTAGGCCATGGCCGTCTGCAAGTACCCGACGGAGTTCCGCACATCCTCCGCAAAGGGTGCTTCATTCGGGATAGGGATCGTCTCAAGCCGGGTGGCAGCTGCTACCATATTCTCAGCCGGGTTAGAATAATGACCCGCCGGCATTGGAAAGCCCCCAGGTGAAGTTGGGTTATGTTGGGACGGATGAGTCGCTGGCCGCTCCGTTGGGCGGCTCTCGGGCGCGCCCGCGGCTCGCCCCGTGCCGGGGGTATTAAAGAGGTTCCTTGCTTCATAATGCTTTGGTAGACGAGACTGATGCCTCCTCCTGTGTACCGCCGCTGCTGACCTTTGCTCCAGCCTTAGACGGAAAGCATCTGTCTTGATACGTTCTGCTTCTTCTTCCATCTGGACCTTCAGCTCAGCCATCCTTTGTCGTTCCTCTGCCATCCGGCCCTTGATCCGTGCAATCTCTATATTCTGAGCTGCTTGATTATCTGGTGTCACTTCACTGGCCATGAGAGCCACAAGTTCATCCATCAGCTCCACAAGAACTTGAGCCAGCGGCGGCGGGGTATCACCCGAAGCGGCGGCTCCCGCGGCTGTACTACCAGCGGCTGGGGCTGACCCTGCCATGAACACCGCCGCATGAACCGGAGGTTTTAAAACATCCGACTCCAAACCATCTGACTCAGAGTATGTATTGTCACAGCCCCCAATGGCACCATTACGGAGCTGGTACATTGATTCTGTTTCTCCACTTGAAGATTCATCTTCTAAATAGACAAGGGTTCCCTGTGACCTAGAAGCTTCCAGATCCCTACCTTGCGTGAAGCCTACGAAAACATGCTTCTGACCCGGATTGGCGCGAACAGGCCGCACGTTACTTGCAGATTGGAGACGTCGAGCCGGCTTGATGATGTTGGTGCCGATGTTCGGCCCGGGTATAGATCCATCAGCCTTTCTGATGAAAACATGGATCCCACCGAACGGGACCCGGAATCCATACTCCACGGACTCAACATCAAGCCCCCAGCCGGCATCGTCGATGTAGAACCGGCCACGACGACTCTTGCTCATCCTTCCGACCACGTATCCCTCGAGCCTGGGAGAGAGCCCTTTGAGAACTCAACACCACCAAGCGCAGGCCCCAGGGTGGGCGCCAACTGTCATGGATTTATCACGGCAGATGTCCGGGTGACCGGACTTGGATTCGAGGTCATCGCTAATGTGATGGACTCAAAGGGGTTGATTGGGACGAAGGACACGGGTTTACCCAGGTTCGGCCCCTCAAGTCGAGGTAATAGCCTACGTCCTGCTTGTGCTTGTATTGCTTGTTGTGTCGATTACAAGGGAGCTAAAGCTTGATCTAGTTCTCGATAACCTGATCTCTAAGTCGCCCTGGGTCTGCCTTTATATAAGAGGTCAGGACCACGGGTCTTTACAATTGTCTAACCGAGTCTCACTGTCTATCCGAGTCTTACTCTATCTTCTTGTCCAAACTGTCTCCGAGCGGCTTGCACGCCCGGGTCTTCTCAGTCCGGGACACCTTGCGGCCCACACCATGAGCCGTCTATCTTTATGGGCCGTTGGTTTTACGGCTCACCCTCGGGCCGGCTCACAAGCCATCAACATGACCCGGAGCCTTCAAGGGCGGGTCATATTGCGGGTTTATATCCCCAACAGATAGAAATAATGATCCCTGAGCTGTTCGCGATGTTTGACACCACAAAGGTAGAAATCAAGAAGGAGCGTCAAGTGTTGATGGTTAGTCAAACCACTAGTTTCGAGAAGGGCAGGAGCAAGGAGGGAAACTTCATGGATAGCAAGTCAGTTGCTGTTCCAGTGAAGCAACCCAAAGTTGAACCCAAACCCGAGACTAAGTGTTTTGATTATGAGGAGAGCAGTCGCTAAAGCGGAACAACCCTAGATACTTGGTAGATAAGAAGGTTGGCAACGTCGACAGAAGTATATGTGATATACCTGTTATTGATGTGTACCTTGCTAGTACTCCTAGTAGCACCTGGGTATTGGATACCGGTCTAGTTGTTAAATGTTAGTAACTCGAAATAAAAGCTACAGAATAAATGGAGAACTAGTTAAGGGTGAGGTGACGATGTGTGTTGGAAATGTTTCCAAGGTTGATGTGATCAACATCACACGCTCTCTCTACCTTCAGGATTAGTGATGAACTTAAATAAATGTTATTTGGTGTTTTGCATTGAGCTTGAACGTGATTAGATCGTGTTTATTGCAACACAGTTATTCATTTAAGTTAGAGAATAATGGTTATTCTGTTTACATGAATAGTACCTTCAATGGTCATGCACCTAGTGATAATGGTTTGTTGAATCTTGATCGTAGTAATACACATGTTCATAACATTGATGCCAAAAGATACAAAGTTAATAATGATAGTACCCTATACTTGTGGCATTGCCGCTAAATGTCATGTTGGCATAAAGCGCATGAAGAAACTCCGTGCTGATGGATCTTTGGAATCATTCAATTTTGAATCGGTTGAGACATGCGAACCATGCCTCTTGGGCAAGATGACTAAGGACCCCGTTTTCCGGTTTGATGGAGATGGCAAGCGACTTATTGGAAATGATACATGTTGATGTATGCAATCCAATGAGTCTTGTAGCGTGCGATGGATATCGTTATTTTCTTACCTTCAATGATGATTTGAGTAGATATAGTGTATATTTACTTAATGAAACACAAGTCTGAATCGTTTGAAAAGTGTAAGCAAATTCAGAGTGAAGTTTAAGATCATCGTGACAAGAAGATAAAAATGTCTGTGATATGATCATGGAGGTGAATACCGGAGTTACGAATTTGGCATACAACTTTAGACAATGTGAAAGTTGTTTCACAACTCACGCCACATGGAACACCATAGTGTGATGGTGTGTCCGAACGTCATAGTCGTGCTCTATTGGATATGGTGCGTGCTATGATGTCTCTTATCGTTTTGCTACTATAATTTGGGGTTATGCATTAGAGACAACTACATTCACTTTAAATAGGGCACCGTCTAATCCTGTTGAGATGACACCGTATGAATTATGGTTTGATAAAAACCTAAGCTGTCATTTCTTATTGTTTGGGGATGCGATGCTTATGTGAAAAATGTTTTCACCCAAAGCGGACAAATGCATCTTCATAGAATACCCTAAGAACAGTTGGGTAAACCTTCTATATTAGATCCAAGCATAAAGTGTTTGTTGCTAAAACGGGTCCTTTCTTGAGAAAGAGTTTCTCTCGAAAGAATTGAGTGGGAGGAAGATGGAACTTGATGAGGTTGTTAAACCTTTGCTTCAACCAGAGAGTAGCGCAGCACAGAAAGATATTTCTGTGGAGCCTACGTCAGTTGAAGAGGAAGTTAATGATGATGATCATGAATCTTCGGATCAAGTTACTATCGAACCTCGTAGGTCGACAAGGACGCGTACTGCTCCTGAGTGGTATGCCAACTCTGTCTTGGAGGTCATGTTGTTGGACAACGATGAACCTACGAGATATGGACAAGCGATGATGGGACCGGATTCCAACAAATGGTTAGAGGCCATGAGATCCAAGAAAGGATCCATGTATGAAAACCAAGTATAGACTTTGGTAGACTTGCTCGTTGGACGGCATGTCGTCGAGTACAAATGGACCTTTGAGATGATGACAGACACTGATGGTAAATGTCACCATTTATAGAGCTCGACTTGTCACAAAGAAGTTTCCGACAAGTTCAAGGAGTTGACCGCGATGAGACTTTCTCACTCGTAGCGATGCTAAAGTCTGTTGGAATTATGTTAGAAGTTGCTGCATTTTTCAATTATGAAATCTGGCAGACGGATGTCAAAACATCGTTTCCTTCCTTAAGGAAAGGTTGTATGAGATACAACCAGAAGGTTTTTTCAGTCCTAAGGATGCTAAAAGCTGAGCAAGCTTCAGTGATCCTTCTATGGACTGAAGCAAGCATCTCGGAGTTGGAATATACACTTTGATGAGGTGATCAAAGTTTTTGAGTCTATAAAATTTATGAGAAACTTGTATTAACAATAAAGTGAGTGGGAGCACTATAGAGTTTCTGATAAGCATATGTGGTTGACATATTGTTGATCGGAAATGATGTAGAATTTCTGGAAAGCATAAAGGGTTGTTTGAAAGGAGTTTTTCAAAGGAAGACATGGATAAAGCTACCTAATTGTTGAGCATCAAGATCTATAGAGATAGATCAAGATGCTTGATGAGACTTTGAATGAGTACATACCTTGACAAGATTTTGAAAGAGTTCAAAATGGATCAGTCAGAGAGAAGTGTTCTCGCCTGCTTTGTAAGGTGTGAAGTTGAGTGAGACTCAAAGCTCGACCACGACAGAAGAAAGAGAAAGGACGAATGTTGTCCCCTATGCCTTAGCCATAGGCTCTGTATAGTATGCCATGCTGTGTACCGCACCAGTGTGTGCCTTGCCATGAGTTCGTCAAGGGGTACAAGAGTGATCTAGGAGTGGATCACTGGACAGTGGTCAAGATCGTCCTTAGTAACTAAAATACTAAGGAAATGTTTCTCGATTATGGAGGTAAGAAAGAGTTCATCGTAAAGAGTTACGTCGATGCAAGCTTTGACACCAATCCAGATGACTCTTAGTAGCAATCCGGATACATATAGTAGAGCAACCATTTGGAATAGCTCCAAGTGGAGTGTGGTACTAGTGTTTATAGTTTGACATAGAGATTTGCAAAGTACACACGGATCTAAATGTCGCAGACCCGTTGACTATAAGACCTCTCTCACATGCAAAGCATGATCGAGCCCCAGAACTCATTGGGTGTTAGATTCATAACAATGCGAATCACATGGTGATGTGAACTAGATTATTGACTCTAGTGCAAGTGGGAGACTGTTGGAAATATTCCCTAGAGGCAATAATAAATTGGTTATTATCATATTTCCTTGTTCATGATAATCGTTTATTATCCATGCTATAATTGTGTTGATCGGAAACTTACATACATGTGTGGATACATAGACAACACCATGTCCCTAGTATGCCTCTAATAGACTAGCTCATTGATCAAAGATGACTATGGTTTCCTAGTCATGGATATGAAATGTCATTTGATAATGGGATCACGTCATTAGGAGAATACTGTGATGGACAAGACCCAAACTACAAACGTAGCATATGATCGTGTCAGTTTATTGCTACTGTTTTCTCAATGTCAAGTATTTGTTCCTATGACCATGAGATCATGCAACTCACTGACACCGGAGGAGTACCTTGTGTGTATGAAACATCGCAACGTAACTGGGTGACTATAAAGGTGCTCTATAGGTATCTCCAAGGGTGTCTGTTGGGTTGGCATGGGTCAAGACTGGGATTTGTTACTCCGTGTGACGGAGAGGTATCTCAGGGCCCACTCGGTAATACAACATCACAATAAGCCTCGCAAGCAATGTGACTAAGTGTTAGTCACGGGATCTTGTATTACAGAACGAGTAAAGAGACTTTCCAGTAATGAGGTTGAACTAGGTATGGAGATACCGACGATCGAATCTCGGGCAAGTAACATACCGAAGAACAAAGGGAACATCGTACGAGATTAACTGAATCCTTGACACAGAGGTTCGACCGATAAAGATCTTCATAGAATATGTAGGAACCAATATGGGCATCCAAGTCCCGCTATTGGTTATTGACCGTAGAGGTGTCTCGGTCATGTCTACATAGTTCTTGAACCCGCAGGGTCTACACACTTAAGGTTCGGTGACGTTTCGGTAGTATAGAGTTATGTATGGTGGTGACCGAAGGTTGGTCGGAGTCCCGGATGAGATCTCGAACATCATGAGGAGCTGCGGAATGGTCCGGAGGTAAAGATTGATATATAGGAAGTCCTGTTTTGGTCGCTAGAAAAGTTTCGGGCTCATCGATAGTGTATCGGGAGTGCCAGTAGTGTACCGGGGGACCATCGGGAGAGGTATTTCGACCCAAGAGGCTACATGGGCTGTGGGAGGAGGTAAACCAGCCCCTAGTGGGCTGGCCGAAGCCTCCTCTAAGGGCCCTTACAGCTGGAGTGGTTTGAGAAGGAAAAAAATCCAAAGGTGGAGAGGTGGAAAGAGTTTTCAAGTGGAAAGGAGGAATCCTACTCCTAAGAGGATTGGAGTAGGACTGCTCCACCTCCAATTTTGACCAAACCTTCAAGGTTTGAGGCTGCCTCCTCCCCTCCCTCCCTCCTATATATACTAGAGGATTTAGAGGAAAAAAGCTAACCCTAATTGCCACGTGCTGCCCTCTTCTTCCTCTAGATCGTTTTCTCCTCTAGATCAGTTTTTCTGCAGTGCTTAAGCGAAGCCCTGCCGGAATAGCTCCACCACCATAGCCGCAATGCCGTCGTGCTGCAGGAGAACTCGTCTACCTCTCCGCTCCCTCTTGTTGGATCAAGAAGGCGGAGATTGTCATTGAGCTGTACGTGTGCTGAACGCGGAGGTGCCATCCGTTTGGTGCTAGATCGGAAGGACCGTGATCAAGATCACGAGACGTATCGTGATGAGATCATGGGACGGATCGTGATGAGTTCACGGGACAGATCGTGATTGGATCACGGGACGGATCATGATGAGATCGCGGGATGCTCGGCGATTTGGATTGCGAAGACGTTCGACTACACCAACCGCGTTTCTTAACGCTTCCCGCTTAGCGATCTACAAGGGTATGTAGATCCACTCTTCGTCTCATAGATGCTCATCACCATGGATATATCTTGCGTGTGCATAGGAATTGTTTTGTTTCCCATACAATGTTCCCCAACAAACATCTGTGCTTACCCAAATGATTCACTTGGAACACATTAATATAATTATCAACCTGCCATGTAGATTATGAGAGTATTGCACCTTCGCGGAGTGGGATAGAAAATATAGGGATACTCTCCTTCCAGCTGTCCAACATCTTGTCTCCCACTTCTACTTCACGGGATCTCCAATCACATAGAGTGGGTTACCACTATGGACAAGTCATGCGGTGGGTCTCAAACCCATCTCCAGCGATGCATTTTCTATCACATTACGTGATAAACCCTTTGTGAAGGGACCTGCCAAGTTTTTAGACGTTTGGATATAATCCAACGCAATAACTCTGGAGTTCTTCAATTTTCTGACGGATTTCAATATCCTCTTCACATGCCTTGAGGAATTCATATTATCCTTAAAACTGTTTATCTTAATGATAACAGTTTGATTATCACAGTTCATTAAGATAGCGGGTATTGGTTTTTCAACCATGGGTAAGTCCATCAAGAGCTGACGAAGCCACTATGCTTCAATAGTGGTTGTGTCTAATGTTGTGAGCTCTACTTCCATAGTTGACCCCGTTAAGATGGTCTACTTGCAAGACTTCCAGGAAACAGTGCCACCACCAAGTGTAAAAAACATAACCACTTGTGGCCTTAATCTCATCAGCATCAGATATCCAGTTTGAGTCAATATAACCCTCCAATACCCTCGGGTACCCAGTATAGCGAGTCCCATAGCTCGCAGTGCCTTCCAAATAGCACATAACTCTCTCAAGCGCATGCCAATGACCATCTCTTGGGTTTGACACAAACCGACTTAGTTTGTGATGTCTACTACGCACCTTCTTCTTGTAGACTCGTGTTGGGCCTCCAAGCGTAGAGTTTTGTAGGGCAGTAGCAAATTTCCCTCAAGTGGATGACCTAAGGTTTATCAATCCATGGGAGGCGTAGGATGAAGATGGTCTCTCTTGAACAACCCTGCAACCAAATAACAAAGAGTCTCTTGTGTCCCCACCACACCCAATACAATGGTAAATTGTATAGGTGCACTAGTTCGACGAAGAGATGGTGATACAAGTGTAATATGGATGTGTAGGATCGAAAGTAGGTCTAGAGGGGGGCTGATTAGACTACTTGACCAAATAAAAGTTTTGCCTTTCTCCCAATTTTAATTCTTGGCAAGTTTTAGCATTCATAGCATATCAAGCAACACCCTACACATGCATGTCTAAGAGTGTACCAGCGGAAAATAAAGACATTGCACATGTAAGTAAAGAGAGGGTTAGGAAAGCAAACACAAGTGATGACACGATGATTTTTTCCCGTGGTTCCGATAGGTGGTGCTATCGTACGTCCACGTTCATGGAGTCTTCAACCCATGGAGGTTAACGGTCGCGAGAGTCCACGAAGGGCTCTACCCACGGAGGGTTCCACGAAGAAGCAACCTTGACTATTCCATGCGGCTTCCGTCCATGAAGGACTAGCCTCACTATGGGTAGATCTTCATGAAGTAGGCGATCTCCTTGCCCTTACAAACTTCTTGGTTCACTCCACAACACGAAGTAGGAGGCTCCCAAGCAACACCTAACCAATCTAGGAGGCACCACCCTCCAAAAGGTAATAGGCTCGGTAATGGCGATGAACTCCTTGCTCTTGTGCTTCAAGATGATAGACTCCTCAACACACAATCACTCTCTCAAAGATTTGGCTTGGTAGAAGAGATGGGATTGGTGGAAAGCAACTTGGGGAGGCTAGAAATCAAGATCCATATGGTTGGAGTGGAAGATCTTGACCTCAACACAAGGGTAGGTGGTTCTCTCTCAGAAAATTGAGTAGGATAGGTATGGAATAGTTCTGAGTGCTTCTCTTTCGAGTGGGTGGTGGTGAAGGGGTATATATAGGCATCCCCAAAAATCCAACCATTACACACAAAATGACCAACTCGGTGACACCGATGTGTAAATCTCGGTGGTACCGAAGTGACAAAAAGTGGCAACTTTTGAATCTTAGAGGGAGCGATATACAATTCTCGGTTGCACCAACAAGGTGACCAATGGTCAGATTTCCCAAACTCGGTGACACCGATTCACCATTTTTGTTCGGACCAAAAATGTGAACTTGCGTAACAGAATCTTGGCAACCCAACTCGGTGGCACCGAGAGCAGTGTCAGCTGCACCAAAGTGTTAGGGTTTGTTTGAGTCTGTCTAGGGTTTAGAATCGGTGGCACCGGGATAGAAATGTTGGTTGCACCAATTTTGCATATTTGGCATTGGACAGACTTTGGTGGGAGAGTTTGTGGATGTTTTGGTGACTGTTACTTGTGCACGTTTGAGCATATTGTTCACCATCAAAACTTTACCCCCTTTTAATAGTATTGGCTTTCCTATGGACTCAAAGTGATTTCTCACAAATGTAAAATGTAGAGTCCTCTTGCTTGAAGCTTGGCCAACCTATTTCCTTGAATCTTGGGGTAGTTCCACAATCCTTTGGCCATCCCTATTATTGAACTTTTCCTGAAATATACTTGGTGGAAGCATTAGTTCAATGACTTATATGTTGTTATTAATTACCAAAACCACCAAGGGAGAAAATGTGCTTTTAATGTCCCCCTTTTTGGTAATTGATGACAACATATTGATCAAAGCTTCGACAAAGATATAATCGTGGAATATAATCGTCGCTTTGAGAAGTATGTGATAAGAAAGTGCTCCCCCTAAATTTGTGCATTATTTTTAAATTTGTGTTTGAATGCAAATTCACAATCGATTAGGTACATGGGTTACTTCTTACATGTCACATACCACTTGGTGGTGTGCGAGAGTAATTGGAATGAACATCATAGCACACCACAATCAACCAAAGATGAATGATCATCACATAAGCATTAAGATGATAGGAAACAGTAGCATCACACATCAAAGCGTATGATCAAACATCATCAAGCGTGTATCACAAGCAAAACAAAAGAGTATCACAGCAACCAAAAGCATTTATTTTTGAAAAAAGCAACAAACACCAAATGCTCTATCACTCGAAGCCTAAAGATCTATATACACTTCTCCCCCTTTGGCAACAAGTTACCAAAAAGTTCAAAGGCATATATGTAAGCGTTCTTGGGCTGATCTCCTCCGGTTGTCGATAAAGGAGTCGAGAGAACAGTGTCGGCGTAGATCTCTTCAGATGTTGTGGATGGAGCTGGGGTGGTCACGAGAGGAACTGAAGCTGATGGAGCAGGAGCTGTGCTGACAGTAGCAGGAGCTGATGAAGAGGGCCTCAAGTCTGGTGCAGGCATGGTGGCTGATCTGGCGTGAGTAGTAAACTGGGTGCCCGGCCTGAGAGGTGATCCATCCTCCCCCTCCTCCTCCTCCTCCTCATCATCATCTGAAGTAGAAGAGACCCGACGGATGTGCACGGAGTCAACTTCCTTCTGAAGCTCTATAACTGTCTTCGACGAACTTGTCCACCTTATAACCAAGAGTCTTGATCCTTGTCTCAAATATCCTCACAAGACTGTTCTGGTTGTCCAGAATCCCCTTGATATCTTTCTGCATGCCCCGAACTGCTGAGATCAGAAGATCCATTTGCTTGTTTCTGGATCTGGGGGCTTGAGCACTAGCGGCTCGAACTGCTTCTACCTCTGCCTGTGCTGTAGCAGATGTGGGATGATCTAGATCCATCACCACAACATTATCCTCAAGTTCTGGCTGTAGGGGTAGATGTGGACGATCTAGAGCAAAAATGTGCTTCTCCAACAAAGAGTTGATAAGCACCTGGGTGTAGGGTGCATAGCAACAAGAGCGCTTTTGATCAGCAGCAACCCTCTTGATTGTCTCAACAATCAAACCTATGACTCTAATCCTGGTATGTCCATCAAGGTGGATCAACATGTTGATGGAGTAGCCTCGGATCATATTATCATCTCCTCACTTGGGCATCGAGGTATGCCTCAAAATAGTGTTCATGGTACGGAGGGTTGCTTGCAGATAGTAGATGGATCCTAGCTTGTGAGATTGCACCTTGTCTGCGGGGATAGGAGTATACATATCCTTCATGGCATTGCGACTTGCCTTGGATTCTGAGTATAAATCCAGATCACCATCCTGAACATCTGGAACTCCTAGAAGTGCAGCCCACTCCTCAATGGTAGATTCATACCTTGCTCCTTCAGTCATCCAAACAATTCTACCATCTTCGTAGAAATGTGCAATGGAGTAGAATTGCATGATCATCTCGTCGTTCCATGCAGTAAGCTCTCTGCCAATGAACTCATTCAGACCAATGCAGTGGAAATTATCTTGGACACTTGGAAAGTAGTCCATATTCTTCTTAATGAATTTCCAATCGACATATCTCATATCGCTAATAGCTGGGCTCTTGTCAAGTAGCACTGTCTCATAAAAGTCATGTTGCTCTCTGATGTAGAACCTATAGTCAACGACAGTTTTTTTCCTCTGGGCATAAGGATCTATGGCTCTCCAAGCTCTCAATCCTGAGCCTTTTCTCTTCTTCATGTCTTCACCAACTAAGTGCCTGGCATCATGTACTGGAAGATGTGGTCTGAGCTTCAGCAAAGTAGTCAAGTCGTCATCATCTTCAAGTCTGGAGGTAGTCCCCTTGTTCTTCTGAGAAGCTGGAATGTCTCTGGTAGTCCTCTTGGACTTCTGTGCATCAGCTTTCTTGGAAGTGGGCTTGGTTCTCTTGGAAGTGCCAGTCTTTAACATAGCATCAGCCATAAGCTTCTTGGCTTTGTTCTTGGGAGGGGCTTTCTCAACATGTTCTTCCTCTCTTCCTCAACAGCAGCACCAGCAGCCTCCTCTGGATCTTCATACATGTAGGTAGGCCTGCCAATCACATGGATAATCCTCTTTCTGGATTTCTTCTCCCCTGCCTTCTTAGGCATTGCCTTCCTTGGGGGATCAACAGACATTGTGGCTCTAGCACTCTCATGTGCTTTGATAGTCTCTGAGCTGGCATAGGCCTTGCTGAAAACTCTTCTGGAAGAAGTAGCTTCAGTTGCTGACTTCTTGGCAGCCTTTTCTTGCTTCTTGGTAAGAATCTCCTCAGGAATAAAGTCTGAATCTTCTTCATCAGAATTTATCTTCTTCTTGGTCCTGGCGGCAGCCTTGGGCAACCCATGAGAGCAGGGGTTGCTTGGATCTGAAAAAGAACTGGGCTCTGGGCTTGTGGCTGAACTCATATCAACTGCTTGCTCTCCCAAATTTTGACTGTCCTTTGCATCTGACATACTGACCCTGTGAATAGAGTATAGGAGAGCAAAAGTAGATGAGTCATCACAAAATGAGGCTGGTTTTTTGAAATTTTGAACAATAATTTTTCAAGATTTTTGCATTCTGTCAAATAAATATCGGTACAGCTGAAACCAATTTTTCGGTGGTGTCGAGACTGACTGACTCACTTAACCTAACCTTGGCACCCTTTTCGGTCAGACCGAAAAGAGGTACTTTGTTCCACCGAGTCAGTTCTCAGCAACACAGAAGTTCACATCGGTGAGACCGATATGTCTGTTTCGGTTCCAACGAGATTTATCGGGTGGACGGCAAATCCCTAGAAAATTCATCATTCGCTAGCCTTTGGAGATTTCGTGTGGATAGGAATACGTTCAACGAGAGTCTTATAGATAAACTTGAATCTAATGCGCAAGAATCGGACGAGGAGCGCAAAAGAGGTCGAATCCGTACCCTAACTTGGTGCGGATCCGCTACGGCGGCAACGATGGAGAAGATTTTGTCGGTGATGGCGATTCCCAGCGGCGGAGGAGTGTAGGGATACAAGGGTGATGACCAGGGGTCTCGTAGGCCGTAGCTTAGGGTTTTGAGGCGCGACGAATGAGATTGAATTTCAAAGCGTCGGGGTCCACAGCTTATATACCCACCACTGTCGGTGACACCGATTCTAACTTTTTGGTGCCACCGAGTTCCTCAACTGTCAGTTGACACGGAAACTCGATGTAACCAAGAAGATGGAATCAGTGGTACCGAGATTGAAAACCATATCAACCCTAGGCATTCGGCGAGACCGAGATTTTGTGGTTGGTTCCACCGAGATGCACTTGGGAGATTTTAATGGTCAGTCCTTGTTGATACGGAACTCCGAGTGCTCCACACACAAAGGGATCGAAAAGCACTTGTTCAAATTTTGTGATGCAGCATGAATAGAGTATGAGGTGAGAAAGCATAGATAGCTAAAGAAGTGGTCGTAGGCATTATTGTATATCCAATTGGCTAAAGATAAATTAAAAGCCAAATAACAACAATTGGATATCCTCAAATGAGAAAATAAATCCAGACCAACATGCTCACACAATAAGATGTCAAATGAAATCATGGCAAACATGCACAAACACTCTAGCACCTAACAAGCACTTGGGCGATGACGAAGTCATATATATATGAGTAGTTGACTTAGGAGCCAAGTAAGAGTACTTGATCATAGGTCATACTCATTGTTTAAGCACAAGTGGGGTTACCACTTTTACATAAAGCATTTAATGTTGTCACATACTAAGAGATGCTTTGACTCAATTCTTAGAGTAAAGCCCCCCCTTGATGTGACACCCCCCCTAAGAGGGATAAACTAACCTTGGGTTTTGTCGATGAAGACTTCATGTTGGTGAGGTAGTGGTGGATGCTCAAGGTTGATGAAGATCACCAAGATTTGGCAGCATCCTTGTTGTTTCCTTAATCTTCTCTCCTACATGGGTTAGTCCCAACACACAAGAGACAAATACAAGGATATCTATGGACATGGAGTGCAAAGCATGTGTAATGATGTCCATTGATTTGTTGATTACCTTGTCCCTTGCTTACCTTTGAGGGAATGTGTAACTCCTTGATCTATTGCATTGGGTTGATGTTGATTGCAAATAGATCTTGCCAATAATGAATATGAGTGAATTTCATTGGTGGAGTCACCCCTCAAGAACTCTGTAGTTCTTCTTCTTGGGAACCCATATCAAGTTGATGGTGATCCTTGGTGTTGAAGTAGTACTTTTAGAAGTTGATCTTGTAGTAGCCTTGGTAACCCACTTCACCAAAGCTTGGGGTCCTTCTTCATAAGAGTCAAAGTCCTCTTAGAGCTTGTTTTTGCCCTTGATCTTGTGGTCTAGTGGTGGAAGGTCATCTTGAGTGTTTGTCCCCTTCGGAAGAGTATTTTCATACTTCTCCTTTTGAGGAACAAACTTGGGCTCGGGATATTGACCTTCTTCCCATTCAACTCCATTTGCATTGAAGTAGCCAACACTGCCATTTGATAACCTTCCCGGCTCTTCAATTGCCAAGCGAAGGTGGGCGCCAACTGTCGTGGTTTTGTCACGACAGATGTCTGGGTGAACGGACCTGGATTCGAGGCCATCGCTAAGGTGATGGACTCAAAGGGGTTGATTGGGACGAAGGACACAGGTTTACCCAGGTTCGGCCCCTCAAGTAGAGGTAACAACCTACGTCCTGCTTGTGTTTGTATTGCTTGGTGTATCGATTATAAGGGAGCTGATTGCTTGACCTAGTTCTTGATAGTTGATCTCTCTCTAAGTCGCCCCGGGTCTCGCCTTTATATAGGAGGTCAAGACCACGGGTCATACAAGCCGTAACCGACTCTCACAACATGTCTGAGTCTATCTCTACACTGTCTTGCCTTCCTGAGCAAGTTGTCTCCGGGCGACTCACTCGCTCGGGTCTTCATACCTTCTCCGTCCGGGCCACGTCCCGACCCATCTTGTCAAGCCGCCCAACGTATTGGGCTTAAGTCTTCTCGGGCCATCCTTGGGCTGGTGTATGAGCCGCCAGGTGTGACCTGGAGCCTCAGAGGCGGGTCTCATCGTGGGGTTATATCCCCAACATCCGGTATCCTCCATGCTTGCGTACAATTTCATCAAATTGTTTGTACCCTTTAAAACTCTTCTAGATACCTTTTTCTATAATCCCTTTCAATAAGGCATTTTCTTGCTCAAGTGTAACTTGGCTAAGAGAATCATCATTAGTGGAATCAATAGAGCTACTAGGAGCAACATCATTGGGTTTAGCATTTTTATTGTTGCTACTAGATGAAGAACCTTTCTTTCCTTTGTTACTAGTTTGCTTAGATTTAACTTGTGGCATGAATGTAGACAAGAGTAGTCATTTGGCAAGATAAGATGAAGTCTTCTTTCGGAGATCGTCATTGATAGCTTTAAGAATTTCATGTTCTTACTCCAAATTGAGCTTCTCGAAGCGTAGCTTCTCATGAGTTCTTACAAGCTCTCTATGATCTTCAAGAGTAGATTCATGAGCTAACATAAGAGTGTTGAGTTCTTTAGTTAGTTCTTCTATTTTGATCTTATCATCGTCAATTGACTTATCTTGACTAGCATGAGAAATATCAAGTTCATTATGATCAACATCACTAGTTTTATCACATAGCAAGTCATCATCGTAAAGCAAATCATCTTCATCACTATCGAAATCAAGATATTCGGGGTGAGATACCTTGGGGCCTTTAGCCATGAAGCAACTTCCACCTCCTTCATTTGGTGAATCAAATAGATCATAGGAGTTGGTTGTCACTAGTGCAATTTCGGCAACACCATCCTCTTGACTATAGTCGGAGTTGGCGTGATAGCTTCTCTCGGAGTTGTTGTCGGAGTCGGAGCCGGAAACCCATTCACCAACATGAGCTTGATGCCTTCTTCTTGAGTAGCTCTTGGTGTGCTTGTCCTTCTTTTCCGAGTCCCTACTTCTCCTTGAGGGTCTTCGTTCATAACGATAATCTCTACTCATTCTCTCTCTTCGAGGTGATTCATCTCTTGAGCTTTGTCTTGTTGGTGACTCTTCTCTCTATTTGTAGGGAGCCATGCACTCATTGGAGTAATGTCCAGGCTTCCCTCAATTGTAGTAGTTTTGGTCACGACTTGACGAACGCTTCTCTTCATGTCTTGAGTTGGAGCTGCGATCTGTGCTTCTATTCTTGTAGAACTTGTTTAATTTGTTGACCATGAGGATTATCTCTTCATTTGTGACAAGGTTGTTGCTTGAGGTAGCGGGAGCATCACTTGTGGCTTTGTAAGCACCGCTAGACTTGTGATGAAGCTCTTCCTTGTCTTTGAGTGTCATCTATGAGCAACAATTCTACCAATCACTTCCGTTGGTTTGAGATCTTTGTAGTTGGGCATCATTTGGATCAATGTGCACATGGTGTTATATCTCTCATTCAAAGCTCGAAGTATCTTGTTGATGATGAACTTGTCAGTCATTTCTTCACTTCCTAAGCTGACAATCTTCTTTGTGATGAGAGCTAGCCTAGAGTACATTTTAGCGACTCCTTCACCATCCTCCATCTTGAACTTGTCAAGTTGACCTTGAAGAACATCTAACTTGGATTCTCTCACGGACTCAATTCCTTCGGGCATATCAACCAAAGTGTCCCAAATCTCTTTTGCGTGTTCAAGACGACTGATTTTGTTGGATTCTTTAGGACATAGGCAGTTGAAGAGAATGTCACATGCTTGAGCATTGAGTTGTAACATCTTAAATTCATCCATAGTCGCTTCATGATCCAGTTCCTTTCCATCTGCAAAGAATTCACCTTGCAACCCAACACGAACAACAGCCCAAATGGTAGGATTATGACCAAGCAAATGCATATGCATTTTATGCTTCCAACTAGCAAAATTTGTGTCATCAAAGTACGAACCTTTACGGTGATAATTTCCCTTACTAGATGCCATACTTCTCCTAGGTTGTGAAACCAATGCAATGGAGACCAAAGCTCTGATACCACTTGTAGGATCGAAAGTAGGTCTAGAGGGGGGGGGTGATTAGACTACTTGACCAAATAAAACTATGCTTTTTCCCAATTTTAATTCTTGGCAAGTTTTAGCATTCATAACATATCAAGTACACCCTGCACATGCAAGTCTAAGAGTATAGAAGCGGAAATTAACAACAAGCATGAGTAAAAGGTTTCCTAGCCATGGACATGAGATGTCATTTGATAACGGGGTCACATCATTAGGAGAATGATTTGATGGACAAGACCCAAACTGCAAACGTAGCATATGATCGTGTCAGTTTATTGCTATTGTTTTCCGCATGTCAAGTATGTGTTCCTATGACCATGAGATCATGCAACTGACAGATATCGGAGGAGTGCCTTCTGTGTATCAAACGTCGCAACGTAACTGGGTGACTATAAAGGTGCTCTACAGGTATCTCCGATGGTGTCTGTTGAGTTGGCATGGATCGAGACTGGGATTTGTTACTCCGTGTGACGGAGAGGTATCTCGGGGCCCACTCGGTAATGCAACATCACAATAAGCCTTGCAAGCAATGTGACTAATTGTTAGTTGCGGGATCTTGTATTATGGAACGAGTAAAGAGACTTGCCGGTAACAAGGTTGAACTAGGTATGGAGATACCGACGATCGAATCTCGGGCAAGTAACATACCGAAGAACAAAGGGAACGTTATACGGGATTAACTGAATCCTTGACATAGAGGTTCGACCGATAAAGATCTTCGTAGAATATGTAGGAACCAATGTGGACGTCC
The DNA here is from genome assembly GCA_022496015.1 of Hordeum marinum. Lineage (NCBI taxonomy): Eukaryota > Viridiplantae > Streptophyta > Magnoliopsida > Poales > Poaceae > Hordeum > Hordeum marinum. Next base: position 380,638,075 of record CM039677.1, on the reverse strand, counting down.
AGGTCCCGCCATTGGTTATTGACCGTAGAGGTGTCTCGGTCATGTCTACATAGTTCTCGAACCCGTAGGGTCTGCACACTTAAGGTTCGGTGACGTTTCGGTAGTGTAGAGTTATGTATGGTGGTGACCGAAGTTTGTTCGGAGTCCCGGATGAGATCCCGGACATCACGAGAAGCTCCGGAATGGTCCGGAGGTAAAGATTCATATATAGGAAGTCCCAGTTTGGTTTCCGGAAAAGTTTCGGGCTCATCGGTAGTGTACCGGGAGTGCCGGTAGTGTACCGGGAGTGCCGGTAGTGTACCGGGAGGCCTCCGGGAGGGGTATTTCGACCCCAAGAGGTCCATGGGCTGTGGGAGAATAATAACCAGCCCTTAGTGGGCTGGTAAAACAGCCACAAAGGCCCATGGTGCAGGAGAGAAAGTCCTAAAGCAAAAAGTGGAAAATCAGCCAATAGGAGGCAATCCTACTCCAACTAGGATTGGAGGTGAAGTAGGATTGCTTCCCACCTCCTATTTCGGACGACCCAAAGGCTTTGGCTGACTCTCCTCTCCTCTCCTCCTATATATACTAGTGGATTGGGTGGTTTTTGGACAGAATTTCCGTCCACGTGCTACCCGTTACACCGGTGCACAGTTTCTCCTCTAGATTGGTTTTCTGCAGCGCTTAGGCGAAGCCCTGCCGGAACTGCTCCACCACCATCACCGGAGCGCCGTCACGCTGCCGGTGAACTCTCTCTCCTATCCACCTCCTATCGCTGGATCGAGACGGTGGAGACCGTCATCAAGCTGCACGTGTGTTGAACGCGGAGGTGCCATCCGTTCGGTGCTAGATCGGAAGGACCGTGATCGGGATCACGAGACGGTTCGTGATGTGATCACGGAACGGATCGTGATGAGTTCGCGGGACAGATCGTGAGACGGATCGTGATGAGTTCGCGGGACGGATCATGATGTGTTCGAGGGACGGTTCGTGATTGGATCGCGGGACGCTCGGCGATTTGGATCGCGAAGAAGTTCGACTACACCATCCGCGTTTCTTAACGCTTCCCGCTTAGCGATCTACAAGGGTACATAGATCCACTCTCCCTCTCGTAGATACTCATCACCATGGATAGGTTTGCGTGTGTGCAAGAAATTTTTTGTTTCCCATGCGATGTTCCCCAACACTATCGTACGTCGACGTTCATGGAGTCTTCAAACCACGAAGGGTAAGGGTCGCGAGAGTTCATGGAGGGCTCTACCCACGGAGGGTTCCACGAAGAAGCAACCTTGACTATTCCATGCGACTTCTGTCCACGAAGGACTAGCCTCACTATGGGTAGATGTTCATGAAGTAGGCAATCTCCTTGCCTTTACAAACTTCTTGATTCACTCCACAACACGAAGTAGGAGGCTCCCAAGCGACACCTAACCAATCTAGGAGGCACCACCCTCCAAAAGGTAATAGGCTCGGTAATGATGATGAACTCCCTGCTCTTGTGCTTCAAGATGATAGACTCCTCAACACACAATCACTCTCTCATAGATTTGGCTTGGTAGAAGAGATGGTATTGGTGGAAAGCAACTTGGGGAGGCTATAAATCAAGATCCATATGGTTGGAGTGGAAGATCTTGACCTCAACTCAAGGGTAGGTGGTTCTCTCCCAGAAAACTGAGTAGGATAGGTATGCAATAGTTCTGAGTGGGTCGTGGTGAAGGGGTATATATAGGCATCCCCAAAAATCCAACCGTTACACACAAAATGACCAACTCGGTGACACCGATGTGTAAATCTCGATGGTACCGAAGTGACAAAAGGTGGAAACTTTTGAATCTCAGAGGGACCGATATACAATTCTCGGTTGCACCGACAAGGTAACCAACGGTCAGATTTCCCAAACTTGGTGATGACGACTCACCATTTTCGGTCGGACTGAAAATGTGAACTTGTGTAACAGAATCTTGGCAACCCAACTCGGTGGCACCGAGAGCAATGTCGGCTGCACCAAAGTTTTAGGGTTTGGCTGAGTCTCTCTAGGGTTTAGAATCGGTGGCACCAGGATAGGAATGTTGGTTGCACCGATTTTGCATATTTGGCTTTGGAGAGACTTTGGTGGGAGAGTTTGTGAATGTTTTGGTGACTGTTACTTGTGGACGTTTGAGCATATTGTTCATCATCAAAACTTTACCCCCTTTTAATAGTATTGGCTTTCCTATGGACTCAAAGTGATTTCTCACAAATGTAAAATGGAGAGTCCTCTTGCTTGAAGCTTGGCCAACCTATTTCCTTGAATCTTGGGGTAGTTGCACAATCCTTTGGCCATCCCTATCATTGAACTTGTCGTGAAATATACTTGGTCGAAACATTAGTTCAATGACTTATATGTTTTTATTAATTACTAAAACCACCAAGGGAGCAAATGTGCTTTTAGGATGGTAGATATAGGTTTTTGTAATATGAAAATATAAAAACAACAAGGTAATTAATGATAAAAGTGAGCACAAATGGTATTGCAATGCTTAGAAACAAGGCGTAGGGTTCATACTTTCACTAGTGCAATTTCTCTCAACAATACTGGCATAGTTGAATCATATGTAAATACCTCTCGTGTGGCAAAGAGTTCACTCCAAAGTCACAAATAGCAGATAACTAACGATGAAATTATTGTAGGGTACAAAACCACCTCGAAGTTATCTTTTCCGATCAATCTTATGAGCTATCTCTACAAGCGTCACGAACAACCCTAGAGTTCGTACTAAAATAACACCTTAAGATACACATCAACCAAAACCCTAATGTCACCTAGATACTCCAATGTCACAACAAGTACCCATGGGCTTGATTATACGATTTACATCACACAATTTCAGATTCATCATGTTCAATCCAACACAAAGAACTTCAAAGAGTGCTCCAAAGTTTCTACCGGAGATTCAAGACGGAAACATGTGCCAACTAAAAGCACAACATGCTCCCTTGGCGGTTTTGATAATTCATGACAACATACATTGTCTCTTGGACTAATACTTTTACCTAGTGTATTTCAGATAAAGTCTATAGAGAGTGATGGGTTGGCAAAAGGAGTGTGAAGAGTATCCCCAAGGAGGAGAAGAAGAAGGAATAACTTTGGCCAAGCTTCAAGGAAGAGGACTCTACATTTTACATTTGCGAGAAATCACTTTGAGTCCATAGGAAAGACAATACTATTAAAAGGGGGTAAGGTTTTGTTGGTGAACAAAATGCTCATACGTGCACAAGTGATAGTCAACAAATACACCCACAAGCTCTTTCACAAAAGTCTGTCCAAAGCCAAATATTCAAAATCGGTGCAACCAACACTTTCCATTCGGTGCCATCGATTCCCAAACCTCAGACAGACTCAACCAAACCCTAGCCAATTCGGTGCAACCAATTATGCTTCGGTGCTACCGAGTTTAGGTTGCCAACTTTCTGTTACGCGAATTCACAATATCGGTCCCACCGAGATTGTTGGATCGATGTCACCGAGATTGGGCAATCTGACCGTTGGTCACCTTATCGGTGCAACCGAGTTTCCTATATCGGTCTCACTGAGATTCAAAAGTTGCCACCTTTTGGTCACTTCGGTACCATCGAGATTTACACATTGGTGTCACCGAGTCTGACTTATTGGGTGTAACGGTTGGATTTTTGGAGATGCCTATATATACCCCTGCACCACCACTCACTTGGAAGAGAAGCACTCGGAACAGTTCCCCACTCATACCTACTGATTTTCGAAGAGAGAGCCACCTACTCATGTGTTGAGATCATGCCATTCCATTCCTACCATATGAATCTTGATCTCTAGCCTCCCCAAGTTGCTTTCCACCTAATCAATCTCTTCCACCAAGCCAAATCTGTGAGAGAGTGATTGTGTGTTGAGGAGTCTATCATCTTGAAGCACAAGAGCAAGGAGTTCATCGACACAATCGAGCCTTTTACCTTTGGAGGGTGGTGCCTCCTAGATTGGTTAGTTGTCGCTTGGGAGTCTCCTACTTTGTGTTGTGGAGGAACCAAGAAGTTTGTACGGGCAAGGAGATTGCCTACTTCGTGAAGATCTACCCCGAGTTAGGCTAGTCCTCTGTGGATGTAGGCCATCATGGTATAATCAAGGTTGCTTCTTCGTGGAACCCTTCGTGGGCAGAGCCCTCCATGGACTCTCACGACCGTTACCCTCCGTGGGTTGAAGACTCCATAAACATGGACGTATGATAGCACCACCTACCAAAACCATGGGAAAAAATCTTTGTGTCCCTCATGCGTTTGATCTCTCTATCTCTACTCCTTACTTTCATCTGCAATGTCTTTACTTTCCGCTGCTATACTTGATGACTTGCATGTGTAGGGTGTTCTAGATTTGCTATGTATGCTAAAAGTGCCAACACTTGATTTACGCTTGAGGTAGTTGTAAATTCCTGCAAATAGTCTATTCACCCCCTCTAGACATACACTTCTAGTGATCCCGCAATTGGTATCAGAGTGTTGGTCTCCATTGGTTCAGTTTCAACACCATGGAGGAAGATGGATGTGTCTAGTGTGGAGAGTTTATATTGTAGAGTGCCCATTCTTGATTGTGAGTACTATAGTCGATGGAAGAATGCCATGATTGATCTATTTGATAAATTCCATTTGAGATGATATATTGAAAACCCCTATGCGCTCCCCATTGATGAATTGCATCCCACACACGAAGAGGAAATTAACATGCTTGGTAACCTGAGAACTGTCAATCTTATTGTAAGAGGTTTACCAAGATTCGTGCTTTCTCAATTGAAGAAATTTTCATGTGCTTATACTTTGTGGACTGATTTGGAGAAACGATATCCAAATTTTCATTAGGTAATCTTGATGAAATTCTTCATAAAACTGTTGCTTTTCACAAAATGAAGCCTAGTGATCCAAACTTTGATAAATGCCTATTTGAGCTTCGTGATCTTATGCGTGCTAAAGGAGATGTCACAACTATCAACAACATTATTATTGAAGCCATTCACATTCATAAACTTGAACATTGTCATGATTATGATTCTAACTAATCTCTTGGTTTCTATGACGAGGAAATTCCACCAAATGATGACAATGAAGAACATGGCTAGTATGATGAAGATGAGTTGTTCGACATCGAGCATGAAAATATCATGAGGAATCTAAGTCTAATGGCAAACTTCAAGGATTACATGTCCGGTGGAAAAGAGTGGATTCTCAACACTGGATGCACGGATCACATGACTGGTGATAAAGACATGTTCCAAGAGATCACGCCTAATCAAGGTCCTCGGAGGTACGTGACCTTTGGAGAGAACTCTAAGGGTAAGGTACTTGGCCTTGGTAAGGTGGCCATATCTCATGATAGCTCAATTCAAAATGTGATGCTTGCTGAATCCCTTGGCTACAATCTCCTTTCCGTATCTAGACTAGCAGACTTTAGTTTCAATGTGCTATTTACTAAAGTAGATTGCTAAGTGTTTCAATTTGATAATCATAAAATTGTCTTTACCGGTATTCGTAGAGGTGATCTATAAATTGTTGATTTCACTAAAAAGGCCCGACCTTGTACTTGTCTCATTGCAATATCATCTAAAGGTTGGCTCTAGCATAGAAGGCTTGGACATGTAGGCATGCACAATCTAGATAAGCTTATCAAGGGCGATCACATTCTAGGTGTTAAGGATGTTATCTTTGACAAAGATAGACTTTGTAGCGCTTGTCAAGCAGGAAAGCAAGTAGGTGGAAGTCATCTGGTCAAGAATATCATGACTACTAGGAGACCACTCGAGTTGCTTCATATGGATCTATTTGGTCCCAATGCTTACAAGAGTCTCGGTGGAAACTCTTATGGTCTAGTTATAGTTGATGATTTTTCCAGATTTACGTGGGTATTCTTTCTTGATGATAAGTCGCACGTACAAAAGATCTTCAAGAACTTCTCTTGCAAAGCGGAAAATCAGTTTGTAGTGAAGATCAAGAAGGTTCGGAGCAATAACGGATCAGAGTTCAAGAACACCCATGTGGATACCTTTCTTGACAAAGAAGGTGTCTCACATTAGTTCTCGGCTACGTACACACCTCAACAAAATGGAGTTGTTGAGAGCAAGAACTGGACGCTCATTGAGATGGCAAGAATGATGCTTGACAAATACAAGATGCCCAAACACTTTTGGGCAGAAGCCGTGGAAACAGCATGTCATGCCACAAACATACTTTACTTGCACAAGCTTCTTGGTAAAACGACATACGAGCTTCTCACCGGTAACAAACCCCAAGTTGGATACTTTCGGGTATTCGTCTCAAAGTGCTACATTCTTGATAAGCATCATCGTACCAAATTTGCCCCTAAATGTCATGAAGGATTCCTACTTGTTTATGGATCGAACTCTCACACTTACCGTGTCTACAACAACTTCGCTCGAAAAGTTTAAGAGATAATAGATGTGAAGTTTTATGAATCTAATGGTTCGCAAGTCGAACAATTGCCAAATGATGTAGGTGATAAGGACCCTTCGGAAGCTATCCAAGACTTGTCTGTTGGCAAGATTCGTCCCATGGAGGTGAAGGAAAATACTTCATAACCTCAACTGGAAGTCCCTACTTCACGTCAAGGTGAACCACAACATGACATGGAGGCATCCACAAGAGGTACACGACGAGATTATGAAGAGGAGGAAGTGCATCATGAATATCGACGACAACCTCCTTCACCACCTCCTTAAGGGAATGACACCTTCAACAACAACAAAGACGAAGGAGATGATGATGAATAAGAAGCTCCACCATCCAACAATCGAAAGCTGACCCGAGTTCGAGCCCAAGTGACCAAGAACCATCCCCTAAACCAAATTTTTCGTGACATACAAACCAGGAGAATCACTCTCTCTAAAACTCGTCTAGCTAACTTTTGTGAGCATTATTCTTTCTTATCTAGCATTCAACCCTTGAAGGTATAACAAGCTCTTGAAGACGCGGATTGGATGAACACTATGCATGAAGAGCTTCACAACTTCGAAAGGAACGAAGTGTGGACACTCGTGGAGAAGCCCAAGGACGGGCAAAATATCATCGGCACAAAATGGGTATTTGGGAAGAAGCAAGATGAAGACGGTCAAGTCATTCGCAACAAGGCTCGCCTCGTAGCTCAAGGATATACGCAAATCGAAGGTATGGACTATGGTGAGACCTATGCCCCCGTTGCTAGATTATAAGCTATTCAAATTCTTCTTGCCTATGCTAATCACCATGATACCACGCTTTATCAAATGGACATTAAAAGTGCTTTCTTAAATGGTGAGATTGAATAAGAGGTCTATGTTAAGCAACCACCTGGTTTTGTAAATCCTAAGAAACCTAACCACGTTTACAAACTTCACAAAGCTTTATATGGACTTAAGCAAGCTCCTCGCGCTTGGTATAAATGCCTAACAAAGTTTCTTATTGAAAAAGGATTTGAAATTGGTAAAATTGGCGCAACCTTATTCACTAAGAGGGTTAATGGTGAATTATTTGTGTGCCAAATTTATGTGGATGATATTATTTTTGGATCTACTAACCCGCAATTTAGCGAGAAGTTTGGAAGGTTGATGTCAGAGAAGTATGAGATGTCTATGATGTGTGAGCTGAAATTCTTTCTTGGTTTGCACATTAAGCAATCAAGACAAGGAACTTTCATCTCTCAAACTAAGTACAACAAGGACTTAATCAACAAGTTCAACATGTAGGAGTACAAAGGTATGAAAACTCCCATGCCCACTAGCGGTCATGATGATCTCACTAAGGAGGGTGAACCGGTTCATCAAAAGGTTTACCGATCAATGATTGGTTCATTGCTTTATCTATGTGCCTCCCGTCCCGATATTATGCTTAGTGTTTGCATGTGTGCTAGATATCAAGTGGCACCTAAAGAATATCATCTTAAGGCTGTGAAACGTATTGTGAGATACTTGATTCATACACCAAACTTTGGCATTTGGTATATGATAACCCACAAGTATAGGGGATCGCAACAGTTTTCAAGGGTAGAGTATTCAACCCAAATTTATAGATTCGACACAAGGGGAGACAAAGAATATTTGAAGGTATTAGCAGCCGAGTTTTCAATTGAACCACACCTAGAGATTAATTATTTGCAGCAAGTGATCAGTGGCAAAGTAATATGATAGTTTTGATAGTAGTGACAACAGTAACAGTAACAGTAACAGTGATAGCAGTAATTTTCTAGCAAGTGTAACAACAATGATAGCAGTAGTAACTTAGCAGAAACAATATAAGATAAATTCGTAGGCATTGGATTGGTGACTTGTTGGATGATATTCATCATGAGACAGTTATAACCTAGGGCGATACGACACTAGCTCCAGTTCATCGATATAGTGTAGGCATGTATTCCGTAAATAGTGATATGTGCTTTATTAGAAGAACTTGCATGACATCTTTTGTCCTACCCTCCTATGGCAGCGGGGTCCATACTGGAAACTAAGGGATATTAAGGCCTCCTTTTAATAGAGAACTGGAACAAAGCATTAACACATAGTGAATACATGAACTCCTCAAACTACGGTAATCACTGGAAGAAGTCCCGGTTATTGTCACTCCGGGTTACCAGATCATAACCCGTAGTAGGTGATTATAACTTGCAAGATCAGATCTAAAACATGGATATAACGATGATAACATAAACGGTTCAGATCTGAGATCATGGCACCCGGGCCCAAAGTGACAAACATTAAGCATGACAAAGTCATAGCAACATCAATCTAAGAACATAGTGGATAATAGGGATCAGGCCCTAACAAAACTAACTCGATTACATGATGAATCTCATCCAACTCCTCACCGACCTGCGAGCCTACGAAGGAATTACTCACTCCCGATGGGGAGCATCATGGAATTGGCGATGGAGAAGGGTTGGTGATGACGAAGAATGAAGATCCCCCTCTCCGGAGCACCACACGGACTCCAAATCTGGCCTCCTGATGAAGAACAGGAGGTGGCGGTGAATCCGTCTCGTGGATTGCGATAATTCTTTCTCCCTGATTTTTTTCCTGGAATAATGTGATTTTATAGCATCGGGATGAGGGTCTACGGGGCCACCAGGTGGGTATAACCCACCTGGGCGCGCCAGGAGAGGGGGGCACGCCTTGGTGGGTTGTGCCCACCCAGGTGCCCCTCTCTGGAAGGTCTTGGCTCCAAAAATTCTTATTATTGATATAAAAAATCCTAGCAAAGTTTCATTCCATTCCGAGAACTTTTATTTCTGCACAAAAACAACACCATGGTAGTTCTGCTGAAAACAACGTCAGTCGGGGGTTAGTTTCATTCAAATCATGCAAATTAGAGTCCAAAACAAGAGGAAAAGCGTTAGGAAAAGTAGATACGTTGGCGGCATATCAACTCCCCCAAGCTTAAACCTTTGCTTGTCCTCAAGCAATTCAGTTGATAAACTGAAAGTGAAAAAGAAAAACTTTTACAAACTCTTTTGCTCTTGTTTGCATAAATAAGTTTAAATAACACCTAGGTTTTCAGCCAACATTATAACTAACCATGTCGACAATAACTCTTGAAGGTTATAATGACTCATATCAATGACATAATCAGTTAGCGAGCAATAATAAGATATCTCAAACAGCAACACGTTGTCAAAACAACCATGATATAATATAACAATAGTGGTATCTCGCTAGCCCTTTCTGAGACCACAAAACATAAATGCAGAGCACCTCCAAAGTTCAAGCAGCGACTAAACATTGTAATTTATGGTAGAAAAGATCCAGTCATGATGCACCCCAACATTAGCTACACACAATGCATAAATCATGACAATTGTGCTCTTCTTAGTTTCTGGCGCTTATTTGAGAAGGTGATGACACAACATAAAAGTAAATAGATAGTCCCTTCACAGAGGGAAGCAGTGATTTGCAGAGGTGCCAAAGCTCAATTTTTAAAACAGAGATAAATGATATTTTGAGGCATGCACCCTTCTCATTTACTTCACGACCATCAGTTATCAACATCTTCCATGCTAAGCACACTAGTGGCGGTTCACAAGCAATAAAAGTAAAGGGTTTTGACTCCATTGGGAGTTTTGTTTGATTATTTGAGCGATTAACTCTTTTTGTATTTTGAAGTTTGGGACTGGGCATCCCTATTACCCCCTTTTCTCGTGCAATGGCGAGTGAATAAACACTCGACCTGAGAATAACCCGCTTAGCATGGAAGATACCGACCACCTCCTGTCGTTCCATGAATGATCCAAGCACACAAAACAGATAATTTTAAGAAATTTTTAGAGGTGTCACATGCAAATTTACTTAGGACGGCAGGGTAATACTGTATATAGGTAGGTATGGTGGACTCATTTGGAATAACTTTTGGGTTCAAGGTTTTTGATGTACAAGCAGAGTTCCCACTTAGTACAGGCGAATGCTAGCAATTAGATTGAGAAGTGGCCAGCTAGAGAGCAACAACTGTCATAACCATGCATTATGCATAAGTAACTTTGGACACTAGCATGAGTAGGATATGAACAACATGAACTTAAATATCATAGAGGCTATGTTGGTTTTGATTCAACTACATGCATGAACATGTGCCAAGTCAAGCCACTCGAACATTCAGAGGAGGATACCATATCATCATACTACATCACAAACATTTTAACGCTATGTTGATATCCAAGATAAATCATTATCAGCTCCCAGCTACTTATGCATGGCATGAGAAACTATAATCTGTAATTGTCATTGCAAACATGTTTAATCATAATGGGCTGAATCATGGATACTAGGTTAAACATATTTACACAAACAAAACAAGTCGAGTTCATACCAGTTTCTCTTTGCCATGGTCGGTTCATCGATTTTTGCCTTTCACTTGCACGACCAAACGATATGAAAATAATAATAGTGCAAGAGTGCCATGGACTAAGCTGGAATCTGTAAACATTTTATTCAACAGGAGAAGACAAGGTAAAATGTGCTCTTTATTAGTTCAACAATTATTCATATGAGAGCCACTCAATAGTTTCATCGTGGTCTTCTCCTAGGTAAGACTCGAATACAAAGAAAAGAAATTCAGAGAAACACACTGAAATATTTGTCGAGTTTTTGGTTTTCTTGAACAAGCAAATAAAAAGCAAAAACGAGAAAAACTATTTACATGGGAAAGCTCCCAACAAGAAAAAGAATAACGAGGAAATCTTTTTGGGTTTTCTACTTAATATTACTACTAAACATACATAGAAAGTAAATTGACTACAACTATTTTTGTTGGTTTTTCTAAAAATTTTCAATCACACAAGAAGAAAGCAAGAAAATAAATCTAAGCATGGATGATACAATGAAAAAGTGTGGACACCGACAAATAGAATAAGTGGACATGAATGTAAAGTCGGTGAGAAACACATACTCCCCCAAGCTTAGGCTTTTGTCCTAACTTGGTAGTCAATTAGTAGCCTAGATAGTAGTAGGAGTGGTAGCTCACGGAGGCTCTCGGTGCGGATGCGTCGGCCTGCCGTGCTGCCTCCACTGCTGCGTTGTGAGCTCGAGCCTCGCTCTCAAGAACGAAATATCTTCCTTTGCTGTGATAGTAAAAAAGAGCAGGCGCAGGCAAATATCTGAGATGTAGGGACCAAGACCGGCATTGTGAACATATTGCTAAAATTCCTCCTTAATGCCCACACACATCATATGCTCATCGCAAGGCCATAAGCATGTTTCGGTGGCGGCATATCGTGTGGAATTTTCACTTGGTTCAACATAAGACCGGCAAGCAGAACTATCACTAGAAGATGCCCCCGAGGATCGTCTCCTCGAATAACTCCTTCCAAATAGGTTCATCATGTCCACGTACAATTTTCTGAAAAAAAAAATTTTGGGGTGACAAAAATTTGTCAACAAAACTTTATAAGATTGATAGCAACTACTCACAGGGATGCATAGAGGGCATAACAAGCATTCAACCTATTAGAACTCTAAGAATTTAACATGAAAGCACATCTACAACAACACCAAGAGTAGCTAATTACTCAAAATATAAACCACTAAAACAAAAACTAATTGGACAAACGGAGGAGTCACTACCAAGCAACAATCCCCCGAAACAGTTTCAGAAATGGAGCTTCGAGCAAAGAGATCGAAATTCGCGGGTTTGAGCTCAAGAACACGGGAGAGAGAGCAATGTAGATTTTTTCTGGAGGTAAGTGATGATGTGGTATGAAGAGGTAAGTGAGGGGGCCACGTGGGGAGCACAACCCACCAGGGCGCGCTTGAGGGTCCTGGCGCGCCCAGGTGGTTTGTGCCCACCTGGTGCACCTCCCTCTGATATTATTTGCACCAGAAATTCAGAAATATTCAGAAAAAAAATCGTGTAAAATTTTCAGGGCATTCTGAGAACTTTTATTTTTGGGTCATTTTTTTTATTGTACGGGAAATTCAGAAAACAAACAACACACGGCATTCTATTTTATTCAACTAATAAAAACAGAAAACAAAAGGTAGGGACAGAAGGTAGTGCTTACCAAATTCATCAACTTCATACCTCTCAAAAATGATTCATTAATAAGGTTGATCAGGTCTTATTAACAACCACTTCCGATTAGCATGAAACCGAAGAACTTTCGTAAATCACTAAGTTACCTTAATGGGGATATGCATTTCCCCAACAATAAGCATTTCATATTTCCGTTTGACAGTAGGTAGAGGTATTTGAAAACTTCCAATAGTGATTGTCGGAGATTTTTCAATAACATTAATGCCATTCACTTGGAATTGTTTCTTCGGAAAGTGCCCCGTATGCTCATTACCATTGATATGAAAAGTGACCTTGCTTTTATTGCAATCAATAATAGACCTTGCATTATTCAAGAAGGGTCTACCAAGAATAATCGACATGTTGTCGTCCTCGGGCATCTCAACTATAACAAAGTCAGTCAAAATAGTAACATTAGCAACAACAACGGGCACATCCTCACATATAGCGATAGGTATGGTAGTTGATTTGTCAGCCATTTGCAAAAATATTTCAGTAGGTGCGAGTTTATTCAAATCAAGTCTTTTATATAAACATAAAGGCATGACACTAACACCAGCTCCTAAATCACACAAAGCAGTTTTAACATAATTCTTTTTGATAGAGCAAGGTATAGTTGGTATTCCTGGATCTCCAAGTTTTTTAGGTACTCCATCTTGGAAAGTGTAATTAGCAAGCATAGTGGAGATTTCAGCTTCCGATATTTTTCTCTTATTTGTGATGATGTCTTTCATATACTTTGCATAAGGAGGCATTTTCAAGATGTCAGTCAAGCGAGTACACAAAAAGATTGGCCTCAGCATTTTAGCAAAACGTTCAAATTCTTCATCATCTTTCTTTTTAGTTGACTTGGGTGGGAAATGCATAGATTTTGAACCCACGGTTCTCTTTCTTTACCGTGTTTTCTATCCACAAAGTCTTTTTTGTTATCTTTTATTCTTAGGTTGTGGGTTATCAAGATCAACAGGTGGTTCTATCTCAACATCATTATCTGGTTCTTTATCATTTGTTTGAGTATCTTCATGAACCTCATCATTATCCTTTTCATTATCACTAGGTGAGTGTTCATTACCAGATTGAGTTTCAGCACCTGAGATAGAAGTTTCATTAGCATTATCAGGAGGTTTCTCTATTTCAGGTTCACTTGAAGTATGCAAAGTCCTATCATTTTTCTTTTTCTTTTTCTTTTTAGAAGGACTTGGTGCACTAGTGTTAGCTCTTTGTGATTCTTGTTCAATTCTTTTTGGGGGTCCCTCAGGATAAAGTGGTTCCTAAGTCATTTTACCTCCTCTAGTTGCAACTCTAACAACAAAGTCATGCATATTATGATTCATTCATCTCTCTTTGAGATTTAGCAACTTGTTCTAACTGAGTTTGAACCGTAGAAGCATGTTTTCCAACACCTCTAACATCATTTGAGATTCTAAATAACAAGTCACTCAGGCGAGCAATCATATCAGAATTATATTTCAATTGTTTCATAACATTTGCATTGAAATGATCTTGTTTTCTAATATAGTTTTCAAACTCATAAATGCATTGACTAGGATGCATATTATGAGGATTATCATTATCATTGAACTTCATTAGAGAATTTACCTCTACCACCTTAGGCAGTGGTGGTGTATTAAGCCCATGTATTTCTTCAACAGGAGGTAAAATTTTAACATCCTCAGCTTTTATACCTTTTTCCATCATAGATTTCTTTGCCTCTTGCATATCTTCGGGACTGAGATGTAATATACCCCTCTTCTTCGAAGTGGGTTTATCTGGTGGTTCAGGAGGAGTCCAATCATCATAATTTTGCAATATGTTATTCAATAATTCTTTAGCTTGTCCAACAATTCGTTCCCTGAAAACACACCCAGCTTAACTATCTAGGAAATCCCTAGAAGCATCAGTTAGTCCATTATAGAAGATATCAAGTATTTCATTTTTGTTAAGAGGATGACCAGGCAAAGCATTAAGTAACTGACAAAGCCTCCCCCAAGCTTGTGGGATACTCTCTTCTTTAATCTGAGCAAAGTTAAGTATTTCCTCTAAGGCAACTTGTTTCTTATGAGCAAGAAAATATTTTTCAAAGAAGTAATAAATCATATCCTGGGGACTATGCACACAACTAGGAGCAAGAGTATTGTACCAAGCTTTAGCATCACCCTTTAATGAGAAAGTAAATAATTTGAGAATAAAGTAATAGCGAGTTTTCTCATCATGAGTGAAAAGGGTGGCTATATCATTCAACTTTGTAAGATGTGCCACAACAGTTTCGGTTTCATATCCATGGAAAGGATTAGATTCAACCAAAGTAATTAACTATGGGTCGACAGAGAATTCATAACCCTTATCACCAATAAAGATAGGTGAAGTAGCAAACTTAGGATCACACTTCATTCTAGCATTCAGAGACTTCTCTTTATACTTGCGTAATAATTTCTCTAGATCATCTCTATCATTGCAAGCAAGAATATCTCTAGTTGTTTATTCACTCATAACATGACCTTCCGGTACCTTAGACAATTCATATGTACGAAGGCTAGTTCTAGCAGGTGTTTCAGGAGATTCAGTTTCAAGCTCATCATTAGATTCAACAACATCATGTTGTATAACTCTAGCAATTTGTTTATAAAGAAATTCACCAAGTGGCATATCATCATTATCAAGCAAGGTACTAGCATCTTCATAAGCATTATCCATAACAGAAGTAGCATCATCAATAACTTGCGACATATCAAAATTAATAGCATGTGGTGGTGTTGCAAGTTTACTCATAACAGAAGGTGAATCTAAAGCAGAACTGGATGGTAGTTCCTTACCTCCCCTCGTCCTTGAGGGAAATATCTTAGTCTTAGGATCCTTCAGATTCTTCATAGTGATAATATGAAAATAATCCCAAGTGACTCAACAAATATAGCTATGCTCCCCGGCAACGACGCTAGAAAAAGGTCTTGATAACCCACAAGTATAGGGGATCGCAACAGTTTTCGAGGGTAGAGTATTCAACCCAAATTTATAGATTCGACACAAGGGGAGGCAAACAATATTTGGAGGTATTAGCAGCTGAGTTGTCAATTCAACCACATCTAGAGATTAATTATCTACAGCAAGTGATCAGTGGCAAAGTAATATGATAGTTTTGATAATAGTGACAACAGTAACGATAACAGTGATATCAATAATTTTGTAGCAAGTGTAACAACGATGATAGTAATAGTAACTTAGCAGAAACAATATAAGATAAATTCGTAGGCATTGGATCGGTGACTTGTTGGATGATATTCATCATGAGACAGTTATAACCTAGGGCGATACGACACTAGCTCCGGTTCATCGATATAATGTAGGCATGTATTCCGTAAATAGTCATACATGCTTTATTAAAAGAACTTGCATGACATCTTTTGTCCTACCCTCCCGTGGCAGCGGGGTCCATACTGGAAACTAAGGGATATTAAGGCCTCCTTTTAATAGAGAACCGGAACAAAGCATTAACATATAGCGAATACATGAACTCCTCAAACTACGGTAATCACCGAAAGAAGTCCGGGTTATTGTCACTTCGGGGTTACCGGATCATAACACGTAGTAGGTGACTATAACTTGCAAGATCGGATCTAAAACATGGATATAATGATGATAACATAAATGGTTCTGATGGGGTTATCACCCCTGGGTAGGCCAAAGCACGAGGTTCTTCCTCCACGCTTCGAAGAAAAACTAAGCGACCGGCCACCCATGGTCGGCTAGAGCACAACTGGCTCAAGCTGCCGCCGGCTGGCGGCGTGGGCGGCTGATCGAGGAGCTGGCTCGGCCCCCCGCCGACTGGGTGTGGCCGTCTGCTTCTGGGACGCCTCCTCCATTGACCCTGAGACGGACATGCAACGACCGTCCCTCTGCGCGCGGTTACGACGACACGACGCGACCCCCATGATGGGCGACACTATAGCCACAGTGGCCACTGACGCACGGGCGCACATGCCTACAGTACAGCCGTCCAGGCTGCTGACCCTGGTGAGCACGACTGGGCGGGGAAACAGTGCCGACATGTCCTCACCCACTCGATTACCTGCCCCGGCATGGCTACAGGGTGACCGGCCGTACCGAAGACTTCGGCCAGCTGGCACTAGGTGACGCCTCCCGGGCGACCCATGCCACGGCAGGTGGGCGAGGGCCAATCACAGAGCTGGCTGGCAGGCCCCAATGGGAGACGGGACCGCTCAACCGATGGACCCTACAGACAACGAGACGACACGAAGGGCGAGACCCCCTAGTCAGCCAGAGAGGCTGCTAGCCGGGTCCCACTACCCCTATGCTTTAGAACATATTATAGAGCCGGGGGGTTGGCCTATAAACCCCCCCAAGCCCCCCATGCAATGGGGACGGATGATCACTCGCACATAGCCAGACATAACTCTCCTCATACCCTCTCTAGCAACGGAGGAAGACAAGCCTGCTACTCCTTCTTCCTCCTCTAGACATAGCTTTGGGAGCATCCTTGTAAACACAACCATCCATCCAACTAGACCAAGCAGGACTAGGGGTGTTACCTCCCACAGAGGGCCCTGAACCTGGGTACATCGTGTGCCACCGCCGCTTGTGCCCAATCTCGCACCCGGAGCCCGTTGGCATCCTCCAGCCCCAACCACCTACGAGAAGCTTGCCCATGGCATCTGTTGTGAGAAAATGACGACAGTTGGCGCCCACCGTGGGGCCGTACGCGACGCCGACCGGATTCATGCTCTGGGCGGGACCCCTCGCCATTCCCCGCTGCCGCCGCACGTACAGGCGAAACCGCGGGCTCATGGGGCTTGCTCCGGCACGCCCTGCGGGCGACTCCGTCTACCTCACAATCGATATCGATGCGCTCACCGAGCACTTCGGCAGGCTCAGCCTCGTCGAGGCTCCGACCGCTGATGAGTACCCCGAGCAATGCTCGTCTATGCTGGTCCGCCCATGGTCGTGGGCGCACTTGCTACGACCCAGTCCAGCGGCTCCCACGATCGCGTGGGGGCAATGGCCATCATCTCCTCCACCTCCTCCGGACGTGCGCGGGCCGAGGCTAACGCCGCAGCGGCCCGCGTCGGCACTTCCGCCCAACTCGATGCGGCCCTCCGGAGCTTGAGCACCCCTATCGCCCCGATGGCAAACCCCGATGCCGCCGCGGCCGACCTCGAGGCGGTTCGCCGCGCCCAGTTCGAGGACGCCACCGCCCTCGCGGCCACGCGGCGCCGCATGGAGGCTGCCTAGCGGGAATATGCTTCTGCCTACAGTCTCACCTCAGCTGGCACTGAGCCCGGCCGACATGTGGTTGTGCGCGACCGCGGTCGCGTGGTCGCTGAAATCCTAGGCGGCAAGATGCCCGTCTATGACACCGCCGTAGCCAACCTGCGGGCCCTCAAGGTGGCCTATGAGGATTTGGCCACCTTGGAGGGCGAAGAACGTGCTGCTCACGAGCATCACATCAAGGAGCTCATTGACGCTGCTGACGCGCAGTAGCATCTGCTCGCGTCGGGCAGCGCCGCCTCTGGAGGCCCCTGGCTCGAGCGCGAGGGCACGGGGACTGCGGGCCGTTAGCCGACTCAGCACTCCTATTCCCCTCGCGTCTCCGACCACCAGGCCGAAACAAACAACCCCCGGCCCTCTCAGCTGTCGGGGAGCGAGCAGCCGGCTGTTAACAACCGGCGCACCAACAACCTGCCTTGCAGCGGCCGCCACCAGAAAGCGCTGGCAACCGGCAGCCGGCGCAGCCGCGGGCACACTCCACCCCCGCGGCGCGAGCCGGAACGGTCGTTTCCGCCCATCATCCGCCCCGAGCTCTCGGCCTGGATCGGGCCGCGTGTCCCCCGTAGCGAGAACGACGCCCACAACCGCATTGACCAGCTTGCGCAGTCTGACCTCCTAGAAGAGGAGGGATCGATTGTCCCGGCCTATTTCGGCCCTCGGATCTGCAACAGCCGTTCCCGATTGGCTTCACACTCCCCCGAGACATCCCGAAGCACTACGGGCCCGCCAAGCCCGAGGACTAGTTGATCGACTAGACCACCGCGGTCGGCATCGCCAGGGCGAACAAGCACGGAGCCATACGCTACGCTTCCCTCATGCTGATCGGCTCGGCCCGCACCTGTCTCAATAGTCTGGTGGCCGACAACATCAACACCTGGACGGACTTCGAGGAGGCCTTCGTTCGCAACTTCACCGACACCTACAAGCGGCCTGGCCGACCCCGTGAACTCGCCATGTGCGTTCAGGGGCCGGACGAGCCCCTCCATGACTACCTCACTCAGTGGACCAAGCTCCACAATCCTATGAGGGGGTGCATGAGGTTCAAGCCGTACAATACTTCATCAAAGGCTGTCGAGATGACACCCCCTCAAGCACAAGCTTCTGTGCTCCGGGCTGGCCACACTTGACGAGCTCATGACCAAGGCGAACAAATACACCACGGCGGATTCAGCCATCCGGGTCAAGATGACCCCGCCTACCAAGGTGACGACAACACCGGCAACGTCCTGGCCGGATGCTAACAACCGGCAGTCATAGAACAACAAATGCAAGAATGACCAGCTGGATTCCCACTACGGGAGTCGACAGGTCAACACCATCGAGGAGCAGGAGAAGGCTGCCCAGTCTTCCATCTAGTGCCAATGCACTGGCAAGACTGCCTCACAGCCGAAGCTTACCTTCGACCAGGTGCTCGAGCTCCCTACAAGAACCACTCAGGGGCCAAACCCTTTACGCACACGCTCCGGCAATGCAGCTTCTCACATCGATTGGCCCGGGGGGACGGCCTTCTGGCTCCTCCCGTGCTGCCTGCCCACGCGCCGGCCCTAGCCCAAGCTGCCGCCCCGGCGCCGATTCCAGCTTCGGCCCAGAATGACGGTCGTCTGATCGACCGGTTCCCTAACCAGGACGAGTGTTACGTCGTCTTCACTAGTGAGGAGACGAACAAACATGCTCAACACCGGCTCCATCATGAGGTGAACGCCACCATGCCTGGAACTTCCTAGTTCATGCACTGGTCAAAGAAGCCGGTCACCTGGAGCCAGGCGGATCATCCCGCTGTAATGCTGAGTCCCGGCAGCTACGCCCTGGTCCTCGACCCCACCATCGCCACCGAGAAGCGCACTTGTTGCTTCTCACGGGTGCTGGTAGATGGTGGCAGCAGCATCAACATCTTGTACCTCAACATGATGCACAAGCTGGGGTCGAAGCTAGAAGACCTACGGGCGAGCCGGACGGACTTCCATGGCATCGTGCCTAGAAAGTCCTGCTCCCCTGTCGGCAAGATCATGCTCAACGTACTCATCGACGGACCCAACCACTTTTGCTGCGAGCCGGTGTTGTTCGAGGTCGTGGACCTCGCAAGCCCCTACCACGCGTTGCTGGGCCGGCCAGCCCTTGTCAAATTCATGACGGTCCCCCATTACGCCTACCTTAAGCTCAAGATGCCGGGCCCCAAGGGAATCATCACCATCGCGGGCGACTATAAGATGTCGATCGAGTGCGCTCAAGACGGCAGCTGGCTGGCCGAGGCCCTGGAAATTGCCGAGCAGAAGCGGCAGCTCGACCGGCTCGTGGCCCTTGCCACCAGCCAGCCGGCCGTGCCGGCTCCCCCTCGCAGTCCATCGGCGAGGCCTCCTTCCAGCCGTCAAAGGACACCAAGCAAATCCCGCTCGACCTGGCTAACCCAGCTCAGTGCGTCACCATCGGCTCCCGCCTCGATAGCAAATAGGAAGACGATCTCGTCAACTTCCTCTGTGAGAATCAAGACATCTTCGCATGGTCCCCCAAGGACATGCCGGGTGTTCCGAGGAAGTTCGCCGAGCACAAACTACACATCCGGCCGGACGTCAAGACGGTTAAGCAACCCCTGCGCCGTTTCTCCGAGGAGAAG
The DNA here is from genome assembly GCA_022496015.1 of Hordeum marinum. Taxonomy (NCBI): domain Eukaryota; kingdom Viridiplantae; phylum Streptophyta; class Magnoliopsida; order Poales; family Poaceae; genus Hordeum; species Hordeum marinum. The sequence continues at coordinate 380,617,665 of CM039677.1, read as the reverse complement.
CGGTGTACCATAGGAGAAGTGATCGCCTAGCTGCTCGTAGCCGGGTTTATCATGGAAGTGTTCCACCCGGACTGGCTGGCCAACCCAGTCCTGGTGCTAAAGAAGAACACGACCTCGCGCATGTGCATCGACTACACTAGCCTGAACAAGGCGTGTCCCAAGGACCCATTCGCCCTACCACGGATCGATCAAGTCATCGACTCCACGGCCGGCTACGACTTGTTGTCCTTCCGGGACGCCTACTCCGGCTACCACCAGATCAAGCTAGACCCGGAAGACCGGCTCAAGACCTCCTTCATCACGCCCTTTCGGGCCTAATGCTACATCACCATGTCCTTCGGCCTGAAGAACGCAGGCGCCACCTTCCAGCGGTGCATGCAGAAGTGCCTCCTGCCTCAGATAGGCAGGAATGTCCACGTCTACGTCAACGACATCGTCGTCAAAACCAAGAAGCACTTCAGCCTCCTTGATGACCTCCGAGAGACCTTTGTGAATCTGCGCGAATACAAGATCAAGCTCAACCCAGAGAAGTGTGTCTTCGGCGTCCAATCCGGCCAACTCCTGGGTTTCTTCGTGTCCGCTCACAACATCGAAGGTAACCCCGAGAAGATCAGCGCGATCGAGCGCATGCCCAAGCCGACCCGGCTCTGCGACGTCCAGAAGTTCACCGGCTGCCTGACCTCGCTTAGCCAGTTCATCAGCCGACTGGAGGAGAAGGCCTTGCCCCTCTACGGGCTCCTTTGAAAGACGGCTCTAGTCGAGCCAGGACACACCAAGAAGCCAGGCATGTTCAATTGGCCCGACGAGGCGGATGAGGCCTTCCGTGGCCTCAAGAAGGCTCTCACCCGTGCGCCCATCCTGGCCGTGCTGGCTGAGAAGGAACCCTTGCTCGCCTACATCACGGCGACCACTCGTGTCATCAGCGTCGTCCTGGAGGTCGAGTGGTCGGAAGAGGGCAAGTCCCCGCCGGTCCAGCGCCCGGTCTACTACCTCAGCGAGGTCCTCTCCACGTCCAAGAAGAACTACCCCCATTATCAAAAGATGTGCTACGGCATATACTTCGCCGCCATGAAGGTCAAGCAATACTTCCAGGAGCATACCATCACTGTAGTGAGCACGGCCCCACTCGGCGAGATCATGAGCGGCCGGAACTCCACCGGCCGGATCGCCAAATGGGTCATCGCCCTCGCCGATCATGAGATCCGGTACGAGCCATGAACCACCATCAAGTCACAGGTGTTGGCTGATTTCCTTGTTGACTGGGCGGAGACGGAGTTCTTTCCGCCTCCCCTAGACTCCACACATTGGCGCATGCATTTCGACGGCTGGGAAATGAGGAAAGGCCTGGGTGCCGGCATAGTCCTCTCCTCCCCGAAAGGTGACCAACTCAAGTATGCCCTCCAGATCCACTTCGCCGCCTCCAACAACATGGCCAAGTACGAGGCCATCGTCCATGGCCTCCGGCTCACCAAGGAGATCGGCATCAGGCGCATCCTATGCTTCGACGACTTCGACCTCGTGGTTCAGTAGGTCTCTGGCGAATGGGACGCCAAAGACGCCAACATGGCCAGCTACCGCTTCCTCGTACAACAGCTCACCGGCTCCTTCGAGGGATGTGAGTTCCATCACGTCCCATGGGCGGACAACGAGGCGGCCGACGCGCTGGCAAAGATCGGCTCCACCCGGCAGGCCATCCCAGCCGACGTCTCCCTCGAGTGGCTGCTCAAGCCATCGATCAAGCTTTCCCCAGAATCGGAATCAATCTTCGTGCCGGCACACGCTGCTGGCCCATCAGCGGCTCCGGCTGCCCCTTCGGCATCTTCACCACCGGCTCCCACAACCTTGGCCGCCCTGCCAGCATCAGTTGAGCCGGCTGCGTCTGAGGCCGCCGGCTCCAACGACGCAACTGTCATGATGACAATCAACCAGCCGGCCTCGGGGGCTGACGAGCCGGCCCCGGTAGCTAGCGAGCCGGTCCCAGGGGCTGATCATCCAGGCCCGAGGGCTCCCGAGCTGGCCCCCGTCTCGGCTCCCTCATGGGCCCAGCCTATCTTGGCGTTCCTTCTACGTGGTGAGATCCCCCCAGACGAGGCCTTGGAAAGGCAAATTCAACGCCGGGCCTCGGCATACAGCATCATCAACAACGAGCTCGTCCATCGTAGCACTACCGACGTCTTCTAGCGATGCGACAAGCCGGAAAAGGGTTTGGAGATTCTCCTCGACATCCATCAGGGCGAGTGCGGGCATCATGCCGCCTCCAGGACCCTGGTGGCAAAGGCTTTCCACCACGACTTCTACTGGCCCACTGCTCTCGAGGCGGCCAAGAAATTGGTTGACGAGTGCGAGTGTTGTCAGCGCTTCAGCAAGCAAAGCCACCTGCCGGCATGAACCCTCCAGACCATCCCCCTCTCATGGCCCTTTGCCGTCTGGGGGCTGGACATGGTGGGTCCCTTCAAAACTGCAGGAGGCGGCATGACACACTTGTTGGTGGCTGTCGACAAATTCACCAAGTGGATCGAGGCACGACGAATCAAGAAGCTGGATGGCCCCACGGCCGTCCGGTTCATTGATGACATCACGGTTCACTACGGAGTCCCCCACAGCATCATCACCAAAAGAATGGCACGAACTTCGCCAAGGGCGCGCTCGCATGTTTCTGCTCCAAGCAAGGAATCCGGCTCGCCCTGGCCTCCGTCGCTCATCCACAGTCAAATGGCCATGTCGAGAGGGCAAACGTCCTCATCCTGTCCGGCATCAAGCCCCGGCTCGTGACGCCGCTTGTAAGGTCAGCCGACTACTGCATCGATGAGCTTCCGGCTGTCCTTTGGAGTCTCAGGACCACTCCCAACCGATCAACCGGCTACACGCCCTTCTTCCTTGTATACGGGTCGGAGGCGATCATCCCCACCGACATTGAGTTCGACTCGCCTCGGGTCGCCCTATAAACGGAGAAGGACACAAAGGAGGCAAGAGAATATGGCGTCGACATACTCGAAGAAGCCCGCGAACTGGCCTTGAGCCGGACGGCAATCTACCAGCAAAAGCTCAGGCACTGCCACAGCAAGCGGATCCGGCCACTCTCCTTTCATGAAGGGGACCTAGTCCTCAGGCGGATCCAGCGGATAGCCGGACAACACAAGTTGTCCTCCCCATGGGAGGGCCTGTTAATAGTCAGCAAGGTGTTGCACAACAATGCGTACTACCTAATAGATGCCCAAAAGCCGCAGAAGCGCAAAAGAATGCCTCCGGTAAGGAGACCGAGCACCCATGGAACGCGACGCTCCTCCGTCCGTTTTATTGCTGAAAAAACTAGTGTATGTATGTATCCCTCCCCTTTTGGGCTTATGAATGCAATGGGTGCCCCAGGTCGGCTCTTGGGGCATGCCTTGTTTCATTTCCCTCAAAGTTTTCCTCACTTACCGGCTCCCCGGCCCGGGGGCTCACCAGCTGGTCCTAGGTCACCTCTCTCAAAAATTGGCCAAGTAGTGTGAGCCGAGCAAGCCCTCCCACCCTTCCTAGCTACAGGTCCGGCTCTCGGCTGTCCGGCTGATGGGGCCTCGGGGCGGCAAAGCTTAGCTCACACGGAAGATCAATTGCAATGAGATACCGGCGAGGTCCAGCCGGACCACCGCCTCGCCTCTGCCACTCTACTTATCCCGAAAAGCTCTCGCGGTTCCTAAGTTCAGAATCGGCTCCCTCGAGGCAGACACCCCGACCCAGCTATAGACCGGCTTCCGGCTGTCGGGCTGGCGGGGCTGAAACCAACGGGGAAAAGGGGAGGAATAGAAAGAACCAAAAGGGCAAAAAAGGATAAGGATGAGCAAGCACGCACAATAAGGCAAACACATTAAATATTCGCAATACGAATTTTAAAGACAAAAGTGGCCCATGGCTAGCACGGTTCATTACATTACACCCCCAGTGGGTGGACTTGAGCCTAACTTACACGAAAGAAAAAGAAAGATAAAAATGCCTCGGGGCTCAGGCCACCGGCGCGTCGCCAACCGGCGTGCCTCCAGCCGGCGCATTGCTGGGCGGCTCGACTCCCGCCCCGAAGGTGGTCGCGGCCTTCGGGTCAGCCTCCTTGGCCTTCGAGGCGGCCTCCACGGTCCCAGCCATCTCGCTGCTTGAGTCGATGCTCTCGTCGGCAACCTCCTCATCCGTGGGCCTTGGGGGATGCCGAAGGAGTCTTCAGGTACCGGCTCGTCGTCCTTGCCAAGCGCCGGTAGGAAGTCATCCGCGTCGACATACGACGCGAGCTCATTGGCCCGACGGACAAGGGCCAGCTCACGGGCCTCCCGCTCCTCGGCCGACTCGTCCTGCATAGTGGCCAGCTAGCCCAAGTCCACGCTGCGATACCACGACGCGACGAACCAGAGTGCCATCTGCATGCCGGCTCGGGCCGCTGAAGCCTTCCAGGCCTCGAGCTGGGCCACTGCCTGCTCCAGCCACAAGGCCATGAGATTCGTCGGAGCTCCCCTGCGGCCCGGCCACAGGGCGGTGATGATCTCCTTTCCGGCCGTCTGTAGCCGCTCCACGCTCCGCTTGAGGTGGATCAGCCAGTTTTCAATGGCGAGCCCAAGCTCTGCCACATCCCACACGACGTACTTCTCGATGGAGCGCCTGCGCTCTCGAAGGTATTCCCGGTGCTCCTCGATGGCGCGCTCAGCGCGGCACTGAGTTTCTGGGAAGCGGCCTGAGAGAAGAAAGATAAGAAAGGGAAGAAGAGGAAATAAGGGCAAATTAACTACAAGAACCAGCAAAGGAAAAAGCAACCGGTTGGAAAAGGAAGAATGGACACCTACCTTCAATGGCGTCGTCCACCCTGATGGCGAAATTGAGCGACGCTTTCATCTCCGATGCCAGCACCGCCTCCGATTCGGCAAGGGAGCCCTTAAGCCCCTCGAGCGACCTCTCGAGGTAGGTCACCTCGCCTTGGAGGGCGGCGGTCCTCTGGGCGGCGTCAGCCGCCTCCTTGACGGCCGTCTCCTTGGTCGCCACGTCCTTCGCCATGTCGGCCTTGAGGCAGTCCTGGGCCGCCTCCCCGTCCTCCAGCAGCGTGGCCAGCCGGTCCTTCTCCTGTGCGACCGCCCGGACGCCTTGCTCCAGCCGGTCCCGCTCGGTGACAAGCCCGGTATTCTCCGCCCGGAGGGCGGTCAGATCACCTGCAACACAAGGCAGACGTCAGCCGGCTCTCGAGGGCTACGTACCCCTCCCGCGAAACTCGACTTAACTTGCACCCACGCCAGCTCCTCCTCCAGGCAGTAGAAGCCATGTTTGCTGCGGTCATGGATGGCGACCGCCTCCTCGAACAACTTTTGCTGTAGGGAGTTGCCGTCCTGTCACACGGAGCCAAAAGTCAAAACAAGCTCAAGGAGATCTGGCCCGACTGCCCGTCAGCTGGTCAGCCAGCCCGCATCTCGGGGGCTACACCTAGTGGGTGCGCTCGCGTGCCCCCATTAAATTTTTAACAAGAACGACTGGGCTTACCTCCGCACGCTGCAGGGTGGCGTTTGCCGCCTCCGCGAACCAGGCCAGCTCCTGGCGGCACCGGTCCAGAATGCTCCTCAACTCCCCGAACGAGGGGATCGGGCCACCCACCGGGGGTGCGGGAAGGGTTGGGACGCGCGCTAGCACCTCCCAGTCCCGGAGCACCTCCTAGATGGTCCTCAGAGTCCTTCGGGCCCGGCCGCCATTGCCGCCCGACCCTGGGCTCGCCATGGTGCCGGCAGCCGGGGGTGGGTTGATGACGGCAAGAGCCCGGGAGTCACCTCCTCCTCCCTCGCTCGGCACCGTCACCGCCTCCCCCTCTCGCCGCTCTGACACGACGATCGCAACGGACGGCACCTCCGTCTCCATGGACGGGGCCTTCGGTGCCGCCTCCGGCGCCGCCTTTGACACCGCCTCTGAGGCCACCGGAGCCTCCGACACGTCGACTCGGGCCGGCTCGGCCTTGGGCGGTATCACGACCGGCACCTCCGGCCAGGCCGCTTCGGGAGCCGGCTCTGTGGCCGCCGCCCTTGCTTGAGCCGGCTCCGTGGACGAGGGCACAGACGGATCCATGGCCTCCCCCGTGGCTCGCTTGATGGAGGCCTCGACATGCGGGTCAATTCCGCTGCCGAGTCTGACGCCTGCGCAGGGTCCGTGGACCTCCTTCGCCTCCCGCCGCTTGAAGTCCGGGAGTACGAGGCCCCGCCTCGCGGTCCGGACTTTGAGGCTCGTAGCTCCGTGAGCCTCCTCTTCTCCTCCCGCTGGATGGCCGCGTGGTCGCGGGCCAGCCAGCCGGCAGCGTCTGTCGGGTCCACCGTTGTCTCCCCTTCGTGGAGCTGGATGGGGTCCCTGTCTTACACAAAGGTCGATCACCCATCAGCTCGCGAACCAGAGGGAAACACACGCAAGGAAGGAAGGAACGCTTACCTGACGACGATGGGGAAAGGCCGCTTGGCGCGTGCCGGCGACTTCTGCGTGGCCACCTCCACCTGTTTTTGGATGGGCGACAGGGCCACCGGCTCCTCCTGAGCCGGCCTCTTCGCCCGGCCGGCAACTCCGGCCGCCACGGTTTGAGCCGGCCGCTCCTCACTCCGCCGACCCTGTCGAGCTGAAGGAGGAAGCTCGTTCAGAATCATCACATCATCATCATTGTCGTCCGTCCGGTTCCTGATGGTGGGGGAAATAGGGAACTCACCAGATCCACTGGGCTCCCCAGCTGTGCCAGACCCTTCAACTCCGCTGGGGTCATCGGCTCGCGTGTCTGCCGGCTCGTCGACTCCTCCCGAGGAGTCCACCCCCTCTTCCGGCGGGCTTCCCTGCTCGTAATCTTTAGAGTCGGAGTGTTCGCGCTCCGCCTCGAAGATTTGGGGGTGCGGGCCGTCTGGCATGTTTTGTCGCACCAACAGCTGCGGTCAGCACGCCGAAGTAAGGTCCGCTGCCGGCTGGAAAGAATCAAACAAAGAAAAGTCGTCTCGTCGAATACTTACCAGGGGGGACGGTTGATGCAGTCGTACGTCTCCATGCCAAATGTCCACGACACGGGATTCAGCTTGAACGTCGTGAGGGCGTTCACCCGCGTCACCACCTGAGCCGACGTCAAGTCGACTGTGGACAGCCGGCAGGGGCCGTGGCGGCCGGACATGTCGCAGGCGGTGCAACCTCAACTAGAGAGGCAGCACCCGGTGCGAGATGAAGGCCGGCACCAGATCGGCAGCGACCAACACCTCGGCGCTCTTCAGCTACGCGAGTCGGCCGAGCTCCGCCAGAGCCATGCCACGGGGGGGGAGGGGGGGGGGGCTCCCAGCCAATTCACCTGGGTGGACTGCGCATCGACGAACGGCGGCAGCCTGATGAAGTGCAGGTTTGGGTTGGCATTCTTCACGTAGAAGAACTTCCGATGCCATCCCTTGACGGACTCGATTAGAGAGAAGGATGGGAAGCGCGAGGTGCCGCGGCATCACACCACCGTGCCCCCGCAGGCGTTGCTCTTTAGCGTCTTGAGATAGAAAAGGGCGTTGAAGAGGTCGAGAAAGGGGAGGACCCCGAGATACCCCTCGCACAGCGTCACAAAAGCCGGCGATGTAGAGGATTGCGTTGGGTCCGAGGTGGTGCAGTTGAAGATCGAAGGTGTCTAAGAGCAAACGGAAAAAGTGGCTCACCGGCAGCCCGAAATCACGGGAGAAATGCCAGTGGAAAACGACATGTTCCCCTGGCTATGGCACCGGCACCACCTCGTCGCCTGGCGCGCGGGCGACCACCCGCTCCACTGGCGATAGCATGCGCGCACGGCGGAGCTCCGTAGTGTCCGCCTCGGTGACGACGGAACTAGGCCAACTTCCTCTGCGTCCGTCGACCATTGCGGCGGCAGGGCAGCGTGCTGGCGTGGTTGCGAGCTCGGGCGCGGTGTTGCACGAGGGGAGCAAGGAAGACGAAGAGGAAAGGAGCAAGGAGGCAAAGGGGATGCTGGTATCTCCGCCCCTGCCCTTCCTCCCCTTTTAAATAGGGAGGCCATGACCAGGGGACGTGGGGATTAATTGCGCCCGCTCCCCCGGAAACTCCGCACGCGCGTGGGTGGCCGCGGGCCGTAATGGCCGCTTCGGGGCGTAGAGGATCCTGGCCTGCGCCCCCAGGCCTACTGGGCTATGTCTAGGGCCTAGCGGGCTAGGCCTAGGCCGACGTTCCGTCTCCCCGCGTGCGCGGGGCCCGCCACATCATTACCCATCGCGTGGCACGCGGCGGGCTGGCTCGGGTCCCTGGGCGACGCGCCGGAACCCGAGGTGTCAGGTCTAATGGCCGACCCGGTTGGCACTTCGGCTTCACACCAGAGGTAGGTACCGCCGGAAGGAAGTCGCCGGCTCCCCTTCGTCTACCGGACGTGGGCCCCTGCCGGCTTGGGGGACTACTGACGGGGTTATCACCCCTGGGTAGGCCAAAGAACGGGGTTCTCCCCCCCCCGCTTCAAAGAAAAGCTAAGCGACCGTCTGCCCACGGCCGGCTGGAGCACGACCGGCTCGAGCTGCAGCAGGCTGGCGGCGCGGGCGGCTGATTGAGGAGCCGGCTCAGCCCCCAGCCAATTGGGCGCAGCCGGCTACTTCTGGGCCGCCTCCTCCGTTGACCCTGAGATGGACATGCAATGTCCTGTCCCTCTGCATGCGGGTACGACGACACGACGCGACCGCCACCACGGGAGACACTATAGCCACAGGGGATGCTGATGCACGGGCGTGCATGGCTATAGTCCGACCATCCAGGCTGCTAACCCTGGCGAGCACGGCCGGGTGGGGAAGCAGTGTTGGCACGCCGTCACCCACTTGATTACCTACCCCAATGTGGCTACAGTGCGGCCAACCGTACCGAGGACTTCGGCCGGCTGGCACCAGGCGACACCTCCCGGGTGACCCGTGCCGTGGCAGGTGGGTGAGGGCCAATCATAGAGCCGGCTGGCGGGCCCCAATGAGAGACGGGACCGCTTAGCTTGTGGACCCAATAGACGATGAGATGGCATGATGGGAAGGACCCCTTGGTCAACCGGAGAGGCTGCCACCCGGGTCCCCCCACCCCTGTACTTTAGAACATATTATAGAGTCAGCGGGTTGGCCTGTAAACCCCCCTGAGCCCCCCATGCAACAGGGAAGGACGATCACACACACCCACCCACACAGAACTCTCCTCATACCCTCTCTAGCGACGGAGGAAGACGAGCCGGCTGCTCCTTCTTCCTCCTCTAGACACAACTCTAGGAGCATCCTTGTAAACACAACCATCCATCCAACTAGACCAATCAAGACAAGGGGTGTTACCTCCCACGGAGGGCCCTGAACCTGGGTACATCGTGTGCCACCACCGCTTGTGCCCAATCTCGCACCCGGAGCCCGTCGGGGTCCTCCGGCCCCAACCACCTATGATAAGCCTACCCATGGCATTTGTCGTGAGAAAACGACGACAGGTTCAGATCTGAGATCATGGCACCCGGGCCCAGAGTGAGAAGCATTAAGCATGGCAAAGTCATAGCAACATCAATCTAAGAACATAATGGATACTAGGGATCAAGACCTAAAAAACCTAACTCCATTACATGATGAATCTCATCCAACTCCTCACCGACCAACGAGCCTACGAAGGAATTACTCACTCCCGGTGGGGAGCATCATGGAATTGGCGATGGAGAAGGGTTGGTGATGACGAAGAACAAAGATCCCCCTCTTTGGAGCCCCAAACGGACTCCAGATATGGCCTCCCGATGAAGAACAGGAGGTGGCGGCGACTCCATCTCGTGGATTGCGATAATTCTTTCTCCCTGTTTTTGTGGAATAATGTGATTTTATAGCGTCGGGATCAGGGTTTGCGGGGCCACCAGGTGGCTACAACCCACTTGGGCGCGCCAGGAGAGGGGGCGCACCCTGGTGGGTTGTGCCCACCCAGGTGCCCCTCTCTGGCAGGTCTTGGCTCCAAAAATTATTATTATTGATATAGAAAATCCTCGCAAAGCTTCGTTCCATTATGAGAACTTTTATTTCTACACAAAAACAACACCATGGTAGTTCTGCTGAAAACAGTGTCAGTCCGGGGTTAGTTTCATTCAAATCATGCAAATTAGAGTCCAAAACAAGAGGAAAATCGTTAGAAAAAGTAGATACGTAGGAGACGTATCAGTACCCCAAGGGATCCTCTTTTAATCTTGTTGGCTACTCTGACTCGGACTATGCCGGTGACAAGCTTGATATAAAATCCACCTCGGGTACATGTCAATTTCTTGGTAGATCTCTTGTGTCTTGGTACTACAAGAAACAAAACTCGATATCTCTATCTACCGCTGAAGCTGAATATATTGCTGCTGGATCATGTTGTGCGCAATTGTTATGGATGACACAAACGCTTAAAGATTATGGAATCTATGTTAAAGATGTGCCAATACTGTGTGAGAATGAGAGTGCTATTAAGATAGGTCATAATCATGTGCAACATTCTCGAACCAAGCATATTCAAGTTCGACATCATTTCATTTGTGATCATATTCCCAAAGGAGATATAAATCTTAAGCATGTCCGTACTAACAAGCAATTGGTCGATATCTTTACGAAGCCACTTGATGAAAAAGTGTTCTGTCATTTGAGGAGTGAGTTGAACATCATTAATGCTTCAAACTTGAGCTAAGCTCACTCGGATGCATGCGAAGGGATGAGCTTCAATGTTCATTCCATGCTATTATCTTAAATATCATATATCTTGGAATTCTATGCTCCCTTGGCTTGCATCTAACGCTTTGTAGGTACTTGGAAGAACAACTCTCCACAAGATTGCCAACAACTCATATCTTAAGCAATCTTGTCATGACCAAGTACCCACAACCTCACTTTGATGATGAAAGGAAGAAGACAACAAAACATATCCTTGACATATATTTCTCATTTGGTATCAACTCACAAATTGGTATCATGTCATTTGGATAGATCATGTTTTTCCTTGAGTGACTAACCTATGTAGGTGAAAAGTGAATGAAAACAACATGGATTGCTCCCAACTCAAGATGATCTTCATCAACTTCGAGGATCCTCATCAAGTTCACCTACAAGTTACGTCAACAACATCACTCAAAGGTATGTTCTCATATTCTTGATATAGCTTTACTCCAAGTCATGAGATAAAGCAACTCAAGTGATATGAAGACATTAAAAATGCTTAATCGAAAAATGGTAACCCCATTTTGAGCTTAACGATGAGTATGACCTGTTATCAAGTATTCTTGCTTGGATCCTAAGTCAATATACTCTAATATTGGTGACCTAGTCACCACCCATCATCTAGTTAAGTCTTTGGTTGGTTCATTCTCTATTTCACAGAATTTCCTGGAACCACTCAAATCTTCTCTACTTGATAACCTCTAGTTGAGCTTAACTTTCGCATTTTCTTGAAAACTCCTTTTGACACTGTGTTATTGGCAGAAGTTGAGAAGTCTCCAATGTCGAAATCTCATTGCCAAGTTTCTGTTTCTGTCTCGGAGCCGTCGATACAAATATCTCGGTTCTACCGATTTAGCATATGAGCTACAAAACTTCATCTCGGTTCCACCGATTTATTTGTCCTGAAGTCACCAATTTTATTTTTTAGTCTGTGTTTCTTTAGTGATTTTCAATTCGTATCTTTCTAGTGATGTTCTTGTTACTTCAATGATCCCTTATTATTATTTAAAAAAACTTAGGGGGGAAACTTTATTCAAGGATCCCTAACTCAAAGGAGAAGAAGTTCTGCAAATAGTTCTGTATATTCTCAGTATATTCCATGGGAGAGAAATTATTTTCGATGATTCCCTCATTGATCTCATGATTTACATATTCTATGAATCCTACACTCTATGACCCTTGTTCTCCAAGATCCCTTCTTAGTCAATGATCCCTATATCCTACCCTGTGTATGACCTTTTTGGAAATTAATGCCAAAGGGGGAGAAACAGACAAAGCTTCATGCGAAAGGAATATACATGCTTATGCAAAGGGGGAGATATAATTAAGGGGGAGAGGAAAACATCAAATTTACATTTACAAGGGGAGAATACCAAACTAGGGGAGAAAATTTGCTTTAAATAAAGACACGTTTCTCCATGAATGTTCAAACATTTATTGCATTTATTTCATTTGATTTCTCATGTTAGAATCTTCTCACCCTATCCAATCCCAATATCTACATGCTAAGACTCAGGGGGAGAGGATGTCCTACCATTTTCATATCTACAAGGGAGAAAGTACCAAGATATTGTATTTACTTTTGAGTTCTGTTGCCTCTTTGATTGGTAGAATACTGTTGTGTTTCCTAACATTGTTTTCTCAAGTGTGTTTCTACTACTAGAATGCTCAAGAACCCAAGGTAAGAATATGCATCATATCTTTGATCAAGATGATCTCTTGCTTCTTGCACATATTTTTTGCAAGAGTGAAGTCTTGAACAAGGATACAACTCATTCACATATACTTGATGCATATAGCCAAGATACACATGACTTATTATATCCCTTCTACAATATGTGTGCCCATGCATTCCAACTTAACTATCCTTTAAATGTATTGCACACATTTAGGGGGAGCAAGTCTAAGTCATGAGTCTCTCAAAGTCTTCATTATATCCATGCATATCATTATTTGAAGCTTTGATTGTATGTTGTCATCAATTACCAAAAAGGGAGAGATTGAAATCACAACATGCTCCCTTGGTGGTTTTGATAATTCATGACAACATACATTGTCTCTTGGAGTAATACTTCTACCTAGTGTATTTTAGATAAAGTCCATAGAGAGTGATGGGTTGGCAAAGGAGTGTGAAGAGTATCCCCAAGGAGAAGAAGAGGAAGGAATAACTTTGGCCAAGCTTCAAGGAAGAGGACTCTACAATTTACATTTGTGAGAAATCACTTTGAGTCCATAGGAAAGCCAATACTATTAAAAGGGGGTAACGTTTTGTTGGTGAAAAAAATTCTCATACGTGCCCAAGTGATAGTCACCACATACACCCACAAGCTCTTTTACAAAAGTCTGTCCAAAGCCAAATATTCAAAATCGGTGCAACCAACACTTTCCATTCGGTGCCATCGATTCCCAAACCTCAGACAGACTCAGCCAAACCCTAGCCAATTCGGTGCAACCGATTCTGCTTCGGTGCCACCGAGTTTAGGTTGCCAACTTTCTGTTACGCAAATTCACAATATCGGTCCCACCGAGATTGTTGGATATGTGTCATCGAGATTGGGCAATCTGACCGTTGGTCACCTTATCGGTGCAACCGAGTTTCCTATATCGGTCTCACCGAGATTCAAAAGTTTCCACCTTTTGGTCACTTAGGTACCACCGAGATTTACACATCGGTATCACCGAGTCTGACTTATTGGGTGTAATGGGTTAAACTTTTGGATATGCCTATATATACCCCTCCACCACCACTCACTTGGAAGAGAAGCACTCAGAACAGTTCCCCACCCATACCTACTGATTTTTCTAAGAGATAGACACCTACTCATGTGTTGAGATCATGCCATTCCATTCCTACCATATGAATCTTGATCTGTAGCCTCCCCAAGTTGCTTTCCACCCAATCATTCTCTTCCCCCAAGCCAAATCTGCGAGAGAGTGATTGTGTGTTGAGGAGTCTATCATCTTGGAGCACAAGAGCAAGGAGTTCATCGACACAATCGATCCTATTACCTTTTGGAGGTGGTGCCTCCTAGATTGGTTAGGTGTCACTTGGGAGCCTCCTACTTCATGATGTGGAGTGAACCAAGAAGTTTGTAAGGGCAAGGAGATCGCCTACTTCGTGAAGATCTACCCCGAGTTGGGCTAGTCCTCCATGGACGTAGGCCATCATGGTATAGTCAAGGTTGCTTCTTTGTGGAACCCTCCATGGGTAGAGCCCTCCATGGACGTAGGCCATCATGCTATAGTCAAGGTTGCTTCTTCGTGGAACCCTTCGTGGACTCTCGCGGCCATTACCCTCCGTGTGTTGAAGACTCCATAAACGTCGATGTACGATAGCACCACCTATCGGAACCACGGGAAAAAATCTTTGTGTCCCTCATGCGTTTGATCTCTCTATCTATACTCCTTACTTTCATGTGCAATATCCTTACTTTCCGCTGCTATACTTGATGACTTGCATGTGTAGGGTGTTCTAGATTTGCTATGTATGCTAAAACTGCCAACACTTGATTTATGCTTGAGGTAGTTTTAAATTCCTGCAAATAGTCTATTCAACCCCTCTAGACATACACTTCTAGTGACCCCGCACCAACCCCTATGCATAGATTCACAAGGTCACGGAACCCGCAAGTTGATCACCAAAACATACATCAAGTGGATCAATAGAACATCCCATCGTCACCACGGATATCCCATCGCAAGACATACATCAAGTGTTCTCAAGTCCTTAAAGACTCAATCCGATAAGAAAACTTCAAAGGGAAAACTCAATTCATCACAAGAAGATAGAGAGGGGAAAACTCCATATGATTCATCTATATCAATAAAGCTCATGGTACATCAAGATCGTGTCATCTCAAGAACACGAGAGAGAGAGAGAGATCAAACACATAGCTACTGGTACATACCCTCAGCCCCAAGGGTGAACTACTCCCTCCTTGTCATGGAGACCGCCGACATGATGGAGATGGCCTTCGGCGATGGTTTCCCCCTCCGGCAAGGTGTCGGAACAGGCTCCCGATTGGTTTTTCATGGCTCTAGAGGCTTGCGGTGGCGGAACTCCCGATCTAGGTTTCTTTTCGGATGTTTGGGTATTTGGAGGAGTATTTCGCATTGGTCCCATGCCCAGAAGGTTCTCGAGGAGGTCACAAGCTAGCTAGGGCGGCTAGGGGGTGGTCGCGCCCTGGTGGCTTGTGACTCCCTCGGGACTCTTCTCCGGTATCTTTTCGCTCTAGTATTTTTTATATTTTCCAAAAATATTCTTCGTAAATTTTCAGCCCATTCCGAGAACTTCTATTTCTGCACAAAAACGACACCAAGGTAGTTTTGCTGAAAACAACGTCAGTCCGGGTTAGTTCTAATAAAATCATACGAAAACCATATAAAATTATTGTAAACATGGCATGAATACTCCATAAATTATAGATACGTGGGAGACATATCAGTTTGCTCACATCAAACGAGATGTCAGGCCTCGTGGCACTCACCAAATACATAAGCGAGCCAATAAGATGAGAATACCTCAGTTGATCTCTAGCATTCCGTCGATTCTTTTGAAGCAACACACTAGCATCATATGGAGTTGGAGAAGGCTTGCGGTCGCTATACCCAAAATGACTCAAGACCTTTTCCACATAGTGAGATTGAAGCAGTGTAATCCCACCATTCTCATCTCTCGGCATCTTGATATTCAGTATTACATCAGCTACTCCTAGATCCTTCATCTCAAAGCAACGAGATAAGAAATACTTAACCTCGTTGATTAAATCAAGGTTGGTTCCAAAGATTAGTATGTCATCAACATACAAATAGAGAATAACTCCTTCACCCCCACCATGGCGATAGTATACACACTTATCAGCTCCATTTACAACAAAGCCTGCAGCAGTTAATGTTCTTTCAAACTTCTCATGCCACTACTTAGGAGCTTGCTTGAGGCCATATAAAGACTTCAATAACTTGCACACCTTTCCTTCCTGACTAGGTACTACAAAGCCATCAAGCTGATCCATGTAAATTCCCTCATCCAACTCTCCATTGAGGAAAGCCGTCTTAACGTCCATTTGATGAACGAGAAGACCGTGTGAGGCAGCTAGTGATAGTAGCACCCGAATAGTGGTCAGCCTAGCCACAGGTGAGTAAGTATCAAACAAGTCTTCACCTTCTTTATGGGTATAACCCTTGGCAACAACCGTGCCTTGCACTTTTCAATGTACCATCAGGTCTAAGATTTTTATCAAACACCCACTTACATCCCACGGGTTTGCACCCATATGGACGATTAGTGACTTCCCGGGTTCCATTAGCTAAGATAGAATCCATGTTGCCACAAGCAACTTCCTTCCAGTAGTCAGCATCAGAAGATGCATAGGCTTCTGAAAGAGTTTTGGGTGTGTCATCCACGAGGTACACAATGAAGTTATCACCAAATGACTTTGCAGTCCTTCGTCAATTACTCCTTATAGGAGTTTCATTGTCATCCTCCTCAGGATTCTCAACGTGTTCCATCGCAATGGTGGGTTCAGGAATTATAGAAAATTCCTGAGTAGCTATAGTAGGTATCTCCTGATTCGATGTGTTAGTCATATCCTTCATAGGAAATATGTCCTCAAAGAAAGTCACACCATTCGGCTCCATAATCGTACCAACATGCATGTCGGGTACCTCAGATTTTTTATCAAAAATCTATAGCCAATGCTATGAAAATCATAGCCCAGAAGAACACAATCCATGGTTTTTGGTCCAATCTTGCGCTTCTTAGGAATTGGTATATTGACTTTCGTCAAACAGCCCCAAGTACATAGATAAGAGAGTTTTAGCCTTTTCGTTTCCCATTCCTCAAATGGAGTAATGGTTTTATGCTTTGTGGGAACTTGGTTTAGGACATGACATGCAGTCATTAGCGCCTCCCCCCACCATGCCTTGGAGAGACCCTATGTGTCTAACATGGCATTAACCAAATAATTTAGAGCATGGTTCTTTCTTTCAGCTACCCCATTTGACTAAGGTTAATAGGGAGGCGTCCTCTCATGGATTATACCATGTTTTGCACAAAACGAATCAAATTCATTGGAATAATACGCTCCACCATGATCAGACCTAAGCCATTTAATTTTCCGATCAAGTTGGTTCTCTACTTCAGCTTTATAGTTTTTGAAACAATTTAAAGCCTCATCTTTTGATTTCAGAAGATACACATCAATATCTGGTGGAGTCATCAATCAATGTCATGAAATATTTCTTTCCACCTTTTGTCAACACACCATTCATCTCACAAAGATCAGAATGTATAATCTCTAGTGGAGCCAAGTTCTCGCCTCTGTAGTCTTACGAGACTTGCGAGGTTGCTTAGCTTGCACACACACTTGACACTTCGAGCCATTGACACTAGTGAATTTTGGAATTAAACTCATATTGGCTAGCTGTGTCATGCAACCAAAGTTAACATGACAGAGTCGGAAATACCAAATATTAGACTCATTATCGTGGCAAACATTATTAATACTTTAGTGCTAATATCTGACAAAGACAGGCGGAACAAGCCTTCACACTCATAGCCTTTTCCAACAAATTGTCCATACTTAGAAATTACAACTTTATTGGACTCATAAACCAACTTAAACCCGTATCGACACAAATGGGAACCGCTGATGAGATTTTTATTGATGGAGGGCACATGATGAACATTCTTCAGGCGCACGATCTTCCCCGAAGTAAACTTCAGATCGACTGTACCAAGACCTCGAACGATGGCATGTGACCCGTTACCCATCAGCACAGGGTAAGTCCTAGTGACCCAGAATCCTTCATCTCAGTATCACCGATGACATTATTAGCGGACTTGCCACTCTTCTTGTTCGCGCAACTCATAGTGGTTAGGACATCTTAGAGCCCAGTGATTAGGATCACCGCAGACATGGCATAGTCCCTTCCCCTTCTTATGAGAATTCTTCTTGAAGTTGGTAGATTGTGATGGCTTGTTCTGTGCAACAAACTTGCCATTGCCCTAAGATTTGTTCTTGTTGTTTTGGGGCTTGTTGAGATGTAAGTTCTTCTTTTGTACCACTTGGGCACTAGAAGCTCCCGCAACAGCTCGAGCACATGTTTCTTTTGCTCTAGCCTTCTCTTCAACACCAAGTGTTCGTGTAGGATCGAAAGTAGGTATAGAGGGGGGGTGATTAGAATACTTGACCAAATAAAAGTTTTGCTTTTTCCCAATTTTAATTCTTGGCACATTTTAGCATTCATAGCATATCAAGTAACACCCTACACATGCATGTCTAAGAGTGTAGCAGCGGAAAGTAAAGATATTGCACATGTAAGTAAAGAGAGGGTTAGGAAAGCAAACACAAGTGATGACACGATGATTTTTCCCGTGGTTCCGATAGGTGGTGCTATCGTACGTCCACGTTCATGGATTCTTCAACCCACGAAGGGTAACTATCGCGAGAGTCCACGGAGGGCTCTACCCATGGAGGGTTCCACAAAGAAGCAACCTTGACTATTCCATGCGGCTTCCGTCCACGAAGGACTGGCCTCACTATGGGTAGATCTTCATGAACTAGGCGATCTCCTTGCCCTTACAAACTTCTTGGTTCACTCCACAAAACGAAGTAGGAGGCTCCCAAGCGACACCTAACCAATCTAGGAGGCACCACCCTCCAAAAGGTAATAGGCTCGGTAATGACGATGAACTCCTTGCTCTTGTGAGTCAAGATGATAGACTCATCAACACACAATCACTCTCTCACAGATTTTGCTTGGTAGAAGAGATGGGATTGGTGGAAAGCAACTTGGGGAGGCTAGAAATCAAGATCCATATGGTTGGAGTGGAAGATCTTGACCTCAACACAAGGGTAGGTGGTTCTCTCTCAGAAAACTGAGTAGGATAGGTATGTAATAGTTCTGAGTGCTTCTCTTTCCAATGGGTGGTGGTGAAGGGGTATATATAGGCATCCCCCAAAATCCAACCATTACACACAAAATGACCAACTCGGTGACACCGATGTGTAAATCTCGGTGGTACCGAAGTGCCCAAAAGTGGCAACTTTTGAATCTCGGAGGGACCGATATACAATTCTTGGTTGCACCGACAAGGTGACCAACAGTTAGATTTGCCAATCTCGGTGACGCCGATTCAACATTTTCGGTCGGACCAAAAATGTGAACTTGCGTAACAAAATCTTGGCAACCCAACTCGGTGGCACCGAGTACAGTGTCGGCTGCATCGAAGTGTTAGGGTTTGGCTGAGTCTGTCTAGGGTTTAGAATCGGTGGCACCAGGATAGATGGTGGTTGCACCGATTTGTCTTAGGATAGACTTTGGTGGGAGAGTTTGTGGATGTTTTGGTGACTGTCACTTGTGCACGTTTGAGCATATTGTTCACCATCAAAACTTTACCCCCTTTTAATAGTATTGGCTTTCCTATGGACTCAAAGTGATTTCTCACAAATCTAAAATGTAGAGTCCTCTTGCTTGAAGCTTGGCCAACCTATTTCCTTGCATCTTGGGGTAATTCCACAATCCTTTGGCCATCCCTATCATTGAACTTGTCCTGAAATATACTTAGTGGAAACATTAGTTCAATGACTTATATATTTTTATTAATTACCAAAACCACCAAGGGAGCAAATGTGCTTTCAATCTCCCCCTTTTTGGTAATTGACGACAACATATAGATCAAAGCTTCGACAAAGACATAATCATGGAGTATAATCATCGCTTTGAGAAGTATGTGATAAGCAAGAGCTGCCCCTAAATTTGTGCATTATTTTTAAATTTGCGCTTGAATGCAAATGCACAATCGATTAGGTACATGGGTTACTTCTTACATGTCACATACCACTTGGTGGTGCACGAGAGTAATTGGAATGAATATCATAGTACAACACAATCTACCAAGATGAATGATCATCACATGAGCATTAAGATGATAGGAAACAATAGCATCACACATTAAAGCATATGATCAAACATCATCAAGCATGTATCACAAGGAAAACAAACGAGTATCACGGCAATCAAAAGCAATTGTTTTGAAAAAGCAACAAACACCAAACGCTCTCTCACTCGAAGCCTAATGATCTATATACACTTCTCCCCTTTGGCAACAAGTTACCAAAAATTTCAAAGGCATATATCTAATCGTTCTTGGGCTGGTCGCCTCCGGTTGTCGATGAAGGAGTAGAGATAATGGTGTCGGTGAAGATCTCTGTAGATGTCGTGGATGGAGATGGATTGGTCACGGGAGGAACTAGAGCTGATGGAGCAGGAGCTATGCTAACAGTAGCAGGAGCTGATGAAGAGGGCCTCAAGTCTGGTGCAGGCACTATAGCTGATCTAGCCTGAGTAGTGAACTGGGTGCCTGGCCTGAGAGGTGATCCATCCTCCTCCTCCTCATCATCATCATCATCATCATCTGAAGTAGAACAAACCCGATGGATGTGCATGGAGTCAACTTCCTTGTGAAGCTCTATAACTGTCTTCGACAACTTGTCCACCTTATTACCAAGAACCTTGATCCTTGTCTCAAAGATCCTCACTAGGCTGTTCTAGTTGTCCAGAATCCCCTTGATTTCCTTCTGCATGCCCTGGACGGCCGAGATCATAAGATCCATTTGCTCGTTCTTGGATCTGGGGGCTTGAGCACTAGCGTCTCGAACTGCTTCTGCCTCTGCCTGTGCTAGCAGAGGTGGGGTGATCTGGGTCCATCACCACAACATTATCCTCAAGTTCTGGCTGTAGGCACAGATGTGGACGATCTTGAGCAAAAATGTGCTTCTCGAACTGAGAGTTGCTAAGCAACTGGATGTAGGGTGCATAACAGCAAGAGCGCTTTTGATCAACAACAACCCTCTTGATTGTCTCAACAATCAAATCCATGAGTCTAATCCTGGTGTTCATGTCAAGGTGGATCAACATGTTGATGGAGTAGCCTCGGATCATCTTATCATCTCCTGACTTGGGCATCGAGGTGTGCCTCAAAATAGTGTTCATGGTTTGGAGGCCTGCTTGCAGATAGTAGATGGATCCTAGCTTGTGTGATTGCACTTTGTGTGCAGGGATAGGAGTATACATATCCTTCATGGCATTGTGACTTGCCTTGGGTTCCGAGTATACATCTAGATCACCTTCCTGAGCTTCTGGAACTCCTAGAAATGCAGCCCACTCCTCAATAGTGGATTCATACCTTGCACCTTCAGTCATCCATAAAATTCTACCATATCCATAGAAATGAGCAGTGGAGTAGAATTGCATGATCATTTCGTCGTTCCATGCAGTAAGCTCTCTGCCAATGAACTTATCCAGACCAATGCAGTGGAAATTATCTTGGACACTTGGAAAGTAGTCCACATTCTTCTTAATGAATTTCCAATCGACATATCTCATATCGCTAATAGCTGGGCTCTTGTCAAGTAGCACTGTCTCATAAAAGTCCTGTTGCTCTCTGATGTAGAACCTATAGTCAACGACAGTTTTCTTCCTTTGGGCATAAGGATCTATGGCTCTCCAGGCTCTCAATCCTGAGTCTTTTCTCTTCTTCATGTCTTCAGAAACTAAGTTGCTAGCATCATGTACTGGAAGATGTGGTCTGAGCTTCATCAAAGTAGTCAAGTAATCATCATCTTCAAGTCTAGAGGCAGTCCCCTTGTTCTTCTCAGAAGCTGGAATGTCTCGGGTAGTCCTCTTGGACTTTTGTGCAGCAACTTTCTTGGAAGTAGGCTTGGTACTCTTGGAAGTGCTAGTCTTTGGCATAGCATCAGGCATAAGTTTCTTGGCTTTCTTCTTGGGAGGGGCCTTCTCAACATGTTCTTCCTCCTCTTCCTCAGCAGCAGCACCAGCAGCCTCCTCTAGATCTTCATACATAGAGGTAGGCGTGCCAATCACATGGATAATCCTCTGCTGGATTTCTTCTCCCCTGCCTTCTTAGGCATTGCCTTCCTTGGGGATCAACAGAAATTGTGGCTCTAGCACTCTCATGTGCTTTGATAGTCTCTGAGCTGGCATAGATCTTGCTGACAACTCTTCTGGAAGAAGTAGCTTCAGTTGGTGACTTCTTGACAGGCTTTTCTTGCTTCTTGGAAAGAATCTCCTCGGGAATAAAGTCTGAATCTTCTTCATCAGAGTTTAGCTTCTTCATAGTCCTGGTGGCAGCCTTGGTCAACCCATGAGAGCTAGGGGTGCCTGGATCTGAAAAAGAACTGGCCTCTGGGCTTGTGCCAGAACTCATGTCAACTCCCTGCTCTACCATGTTCTGTCTGTCCTTTGTGTCTAACATACTGACCCTATGAATAGAGTATAGGAGAGCAGAAGTAGATGAGTCATCACTAAATGAGGCTGTTTTTTTGAAATTTGCACAATGAATTTTCAATATTTTTGCATTCTATCAAATAAATATCGGTACAGCTGAAACAAATTTTCGGTGGGGCCAAGACTGACTGACTCACATAACCGAACCTTGGCACCCTTTTCGGTCGGACCGAAAAGAGGAACTCGGTTCCACTGAGTCACTTCTCAGCAACACAGAATTTCACATCGGTGAGACCGATATGACTGTTTCGGTTCCATCGAGATTTATCATGCGGACGACAAAACCCTAGAAAGTTCATTATTTGCTAGAATTTGGAGAATTTGTGTGGATAGGAAATCGTGCAAAGGGTGTCTCAAAGATAAACATGAATCTAATGCGCAAGAATCGGACGAGTATCGCAAAAGAGATCGAATCTGTACCCTAGCTTGGTGCGGATCCTCTACGTTAGCGACGAGGGAGAGGATTTCGTCGACGACGGCGATTCCCAGCGGCAGAGGAGCGCAGGGAGACAAGGGCGATAACCAGGGTTCTCGTAGGCGACAACTTAGGGTTCCGAGGCACGGCAAATGAGATTGAAATTCAAAGTGTCGGGGTCCACAACTTATATACCCACCACTATCGGTGACACCGATTCTAACTTTTCGGTGTCACCGAGTTCCTCAACTGTCAGTTGGCAGGGAAACTTGGTGTAATCGAGAAGATGGAATCGATGGTACCGATATTGAAAACCAGATCAACCCTAGGCATTCGATGAGACCGAGATTTTGTGGTTGGTTTCACAGAGATGCACTTGGGAGGATTTAATGGTCAGTCCTTGTCGATACGGAACTCCGAGTGCTCCACACAAAGAGGGATCGAAAAGCACTTGTTCAAATTTTGTGATGCAGCATGAATAGAGTATGAGGTGAGAAAGCATAGATAGCTAAAGAAGTGGTCCTAGGCGTTCTTGTATATCCAATTGGCAACAGATAAATTAAAAGCCAAATAGCAACAATTGGATATCCTCGAATGAGTAAATAAATGCAGACCAACATGCTCACACAATAAGATGTCAAATGAAATCATGGCAAACATGCACAAACACTCTAGCAGCTAACAAGCACTTGGGCGATGACGAAGTCATCTATATATGAGTATTTGACTTAGGAGCCAAGTAAGAGTACTTGATCATAGGTCATACTCATCGTTTAAGCACAAGTGGGGTTACCACTTTTACATAAAGCATTTAATGTTGTCACATACTAAGAAATGCTTTGACTCAAGTCTTAGAGTAAAGCTCCCCCTTGATGTGACATCCCCCCATAAGAGGGATAAACTAACCTTGGGTTTTGTCGATGAAGACTTCATGTTGGTGAGGTAGTGGTGGATGCTCAAGGTTGATGAAGATCACCAAGAGTTGGGAGCATCCCTGTTGTTTCCTTATTCTTCTCACCTACATGGGTTAGTCTCAACACACAAGAGACAAATACAAGGATATCTATGGACATGGAGTGCAAAGCATGTGTAATGATGTCCGTTGATTTGTTGATTACCTTGTCCCTTGCTTACCTTTGAGGGAATGTGTGACTCCTTGATCTATTGCATTGGGTTGATGTTGATTGCAATTAGATCTTGCCAATAATGAAAATGAGTGAATTTCATTGGCGGAGTCACCCCTCAAGAACTCTCTAGTTCTTCTTCTTGGGAACCCATATCAAGTTGATGGGGATCCTTGGTGTTGAAGTAGTACTTGTAGAATTTGAGCTTGTAGTAGCCTTGGGAACCCACTTCACCAAAGCTTGTGGTTCATCTTCATAAGAGCCAAAGTCCTCTTGGAGCTTGTTCTTGCCCTTGAGCTTGGTGTCTTGTGGTGGAAGGTCATCTTGAGTGTTTTTCCCCTTGGGAAGAGTATTTTCATTACTCCCCTTTTGAGGAACAAACTTGGGCTCGGGATATTGACCTTCTTCCCATTCAACTCCATTAGCGTTGAAGTAGCCAACACCACGATTCTTTCGGTATCCTCCATGCTTGCGTACAATCTCATCAAATTGTTTGTACCCTTCAAGACTCTTGTAGATACCTTTCTCTATAATTACTTTCAATAAAGCATTTTCTTTCTCAAGTGTAACTTGGCTAAGAGAATCATCATTAGTGGAATCAATAGAACTACTAGGAGCAACATCATTGGATTTAGCATTTTTATTGTTGCTACTAGATGAAGAACCTTTCTTTCCTTTGTTACTAGTTTGCTTAGATTTGACTTGTGGCATGAACGTAGATAAGAGTAGTATTTTTGTAATATAAGATGAAGTCTTATTTTGGAGATCGTCATTGATAGCTTTCATAAATTCATGTTCTTGCTCCAAATTGAGATTCTCGAAGCATAGCTTCTCATGAGTTCTTACAAGCTCTCTATGATCTTATAGATTCGTGAGCTAACTTAAGAGTGTTGAGTTCTTTAGTTATTTCTTCTATTTTCATCTTATCATCATCAATTGACTTATCTTGACTAGTATGAGGAGTATTAAGTTCATTATGATTAACATCACTAGTTTTATCACATAGCAAGTCATCATTGTAAAGCAAATCATCTTCATCACTATCGAAATCAAGATATTCGGCGTGAGATACCTTGGGGCCTTTATCCATGAAGCAACTTCCACCTCCTTCATTTGGTGAATCAAATAGATCATAGGAGTTGGTTGTCACTAGTGCAATTCCAGGAACACCATCATCTTAACTATAGTCGGAGTTGGAGTGATAGCTTCTCTCGGAGTGGTTGTCGGAGTCGGAGCCAGAAACCCATTCACCAACATGAGCTTGATGCTTTCTTCTTGAGTAGCTATTGGTGTACTTGTCCTTGTTCTCTGGGTCTCTACTTCTCCTTGAGGGTCTTCGTTCATAACGATCATCTCTACTCCTTCTCTCTCTTCGAGGTGATTCATCTCTTGAGCTTAGTCTTCTTGGTGACTCTTCTTTTCGTTTGTAGGGAGCCGAGCACTCATTGGAGTAGTGTCCGGGCTTCCTACAATTGTAGCAGTTTCGATCATGACTTGACGAACGCTTCTCTTCGTGTCTTGAGTTGGAGCTGCGATCTTTGCTTCTATTCTTGTAGAACTTGTTGAATTTCTAGACCATGAGGGTTATCTCTTCATTTGTGACAAGGTTGTCGCTAGAGGTAGCGGGAGCATCACTTGTGGCTTTGTAAGCACCGCTAGACTTGTGATGAAGGTGTTCCTTGTCTTTGAGTGTCATCTCATAAGCAACAATTCTACCAATCACTTCCGTTGGTTTGAGATCTTTGTAGTTGGGCATCATTTGGATCAATGTGCAAACAATGTCATATCTCTCATCCAAAGCTCAAAGTATCTTCTTGATGATGAACTTGTCAGTCATTTCTTTGCTTCCTAAGCCGGCAATCTCATTGGTGATGAGAGCTAGCCTAGTGTACATTTCAGCGACTCCTTCACCATCCTTCATCTTGAACTTTTCAAGTTGACCTTGAGAACATCTAACTTGGATTCTCTCATGGTCTCAGTTCCTTCGTGCATATCAATCAAAGTATCCCAAATCTCTTTTGCATGTTCAAGGCGGCTGCTTTTGTTGAATTCTTCAGGACATAGGCAGTTGAAGATAATGTCACATGCTTGAGCATTGAGTTGCAACATCTTCAATTCATCCGCAAACGCTTCACGATCCAATTCCTTTCCATCCGCAAAGAATTCACCTTGAAATCCAACACGAACAACAACCCAAACGGTAGGATAATGACCAAGCAAATGCATTTTCATTTTATGCTTCCAACTAGCACAATTAGTGCCACAGAGTACGGACCTCTACGGTGATAATTTCCCTCACTAGATGCTGTACTTCTCCTAGGTTGTGAAACCAATGCAATGGAGACCAAGGCTCTCATACCACTTGTAGGATCAAAATTAGGTCTAGAGGGGGGTGATTAGACTAACTGACCAAATACAAGTTTTGCCTTTTTCCCAATTTTAATTATTGGCAAGTTTTAGCATTCAGAGCATATCAAGTAACACCCTACACATGCATGTCTAAGAGTGTAGCAGCGGAAAGTAAAGATACTGCACATGTAAGTAAAGAGAGGGTTAGGAAAGCAAACACAAGTGATGACACGATGCTTTTTCCCGTGGTTCCGATAGGTGGTGCTATCGTACGTCCACGTTCATGGAGTCTTCAACCCACGGAGGGTAACGGTCGCGAGAGTCCACAGAGGGCTCTACCCACGGAGGGTTCCACGAAGAAGCAACCTTGACTATTCCATGCAGCTTCCGTCCACGAAGTACTAGCCTCACTATGGGTAGATCTTCACGAAGTAGGCGATCTCCTTGCCCTTACAAACTTATTGGTTCACTCCACAACACGAAGTAGGAGGCTCCCAAGCGACACCTAACCAATCTAGGAGGCACCACCCTCCAAAAGGTAATAGGCTCAGTAATGACGATGAACTCCTTGCTCTTGTGATTCAAGATGATAGACTCATCAACACACAATCACTCTCTCATAGATTTGGCTTGGTAGAAGAGATGGGATTGGTGGAAAGCAACTTGGGGAGGCTACAAATCGAGATTCATATGGTTGGAGTGGAAGATCTTAACCTCAACACAAGGGTAGCTGGTTCTCTCTCAGAAAACCGAGTAGGATAGGTATGGAATAGTTCTGAGTGCTTCTCTTTCGAGTGGGTGGTGGTGAAGGGGTATATATAGGCATCCCGAAAAATCCAACCGTTACACACAAAATGAACAACTCGGTGACACCGATGTGTAAATCTCGGTGGTACCGAAGTGACCAAAAGTGGCAACTTTTGAATCTCAGAGGGACCGATATACAATTCTCAGTTGCACCGACAAGGTGACCAACGGTCAGATTTGCCAATCTCGGTGACGCTAATTCACCATTTTTGGTCGGACCGAAAATGTGAACTTGCGTAACAGAATCTTGGCAACCCAACTTGGTGGCACCGAGTGAAGTGTCGGCTGCACCGAAGTGTTAGGGTTTCGCTGAGTCTGTCTAGGGTTTCAGTTCCAATGAGATCCAAAATGGAAAACTCCTCTCTCTTTTGTTTCAGAGAAGTAGAAAAATTGTTCCTCGAAGGTTAATATGGATGGTCATTGAACGAAAGATAGTTTCGTTCATGTCCATGTTCTACCGAACCTACAGGGTCACACGCTTAATAGAATCACGATCTGTTGAGTGTTAGTGGAGTGAGAGTTATGAGAAACTATTCTTGGAATAGTTTTGGGGAAATAATAAATAGTTTTGAGAGAAATCGAAAGCGTTTGGGGGTTACCGAAAGTGTTTTGAGGAATACTGGGTAATACGGAAAAATGATATATAGGCGAAAATGGTTTATGTGGAATTCATATAAATAATAGAGGGCTCTAATATTGATAAAGAGGCTCTTAGAATTTATTTAGAGTCAATGGGTTAAAAGATATATCAATTTGTCTATTAGTGGAGAGCTAATGGGCCTTGAAGGCCCTTCTGGGGGTGGCACCCCCTTTTTAGCTTATTGGAGAAGCTAAGGGGGTGCACGAGAGTTGGAGGAGGACTCATCCTCCTTGGTCATGACCCTAGGGATGGTTTTCCCTTCACCAAGTCATCCTAGCCCCTCCCTCAACCTATTAAGGACAGTAAAACCGAGCCTAATCCGAGCCCTCTCACACATCCAAGCTTTCTATCGTAAGATTTCATGTCTTGATCATTGTTGGTCGTCCGATACACACTCCTCTCGCGCGTGGGCTGCTCCTGGGCCAACTGTCCTTTGGATAACTGCTCTCGAAGCCAAATCGAGGCTCTCTCGTTCTTTTATACGACGAGACGTTCGATCTTGGATGGACGATGATCGTTTCTTTCCTCCTGTTCCAACCTGACCTCTCATCCCTCTCATTCAGTTCCCACCCCCATCTCCCTCTCTCACCCACGACACAGGCAGAGCCACCACCATCTTCGTGGCGCACTTGTTGAATGTATGAGCAAATTACTACAATATTTAATCTGAGTAAGCAGTAAATAAATCATGACAACAATATCATAGACTACACTAATCATGCAGACTAACATAGTAAAACTAGTAGATCTAATCTATGGCAAAGACTAGACACATAAATTCTAGCATGATCTCAAAAAGAGAGGACAAGATTGGGTGCAGCGGGAGTAGAACCGCCAACGTTGGTGTTGTCGTTCATGTCGTTGAGGAAGAGGTTGCCGATATCAGGGAAGAAGTCGTCGTCGAGGAAGTCGTTGTTGCCAGCAGTCGCGTGAGTGCGCTCTCCAAAAACCTGATCGCCCCTGTCCCGTACAGGATCACGAGAGGCGGGTTTCCGGAGTCCTATTGTCCTTTCTCGCGGTGCATGCCAAAAGAAGGGATGGAGACTTGGATGGCGGCGTAATGATCTAGAGCGGTGCGAAACCATATGTTGTGTGTCGACTGCTAGGGTTTTCAGGGACCTCGGATATATATATATATGTGTGTGTGTGTGTGTGTGTGTGTGTGTGTGTGTGTGTGTGTGTGTGTGTGTGTGTGTGTGTGTGTGTGAAGGTGGAGAGACGTGGACTGGTCACACGTCCGAGTCGGTTAAAGGCCACGATCCAATGTCTCAAATCGTGACACGTCTGTTACAGACTCTCCGTTCCTGACCGGAAAAAATAAGTGCGTAGGTATGAGCTCAACTCGGCTCAATCCCACAACCCGCAACGCCATGCGTCATGATGAGTCGTGACGTGGCGTGACGAGAACGAGCAAGGAGGAGGAGTGTAGTGCGCGAGAGCCTCTTCTCTTCTCATTCTTTTACAAGTGCTAAAAGAGCTCACCTTATAAATAGATCTAGCTCTCTCCCCACTCATATTACACACACAGACATGTAAGAATGGGCCATGATATTTTCATTTTTTAGTTTAGCTTTGAGCCAAAGGTAACAAAATCCAACAGTACTCAGAGGAGGAACGGACGAGGCGTCGAAGGGGATCTGGCAAACGCGCTCCAGCCGAGGCACCACGAGGGACCCGGTGTGAGGGGATAGACGAGCGGACCTATCCCTCGCGTGTAGTTCCGCTGACCTCTCGTCTCTGGCAACCTCAACCTTGGGCGGTCCGCCGCCGCCACAGCTCGCAGGCTCTCTGCCGTGATGATGTCCCAAGCGTCTCCCAACGCGTCCTTTTTTATTTGGCAATGGTCAGGTCTACTCCACCATGCGAGAAGAGGACCAATCGCCTTCGATGCCTTCCACGTGGTGGTCGAGCCCATGGAGTCGTTCAAGCATGCAACATCCTTCATGCTAGCGCTGATCCGGCCGGGGCAGAGGACGCCGACTCTCCTCGACGGACCAGGTGTTCGATCTTTCAACATGGTCGCGTTGATTTTTTTTATCGATCAGGTGTCTGCTTTGTACAATTTAAAATGAAAAATGGAGATGTACCCTCTCTGGCTTCCATTGAGACCTGCATACGTTTGTCAGCCATGTTCACTGCTTAATTATGTGTTAGCGATCCTTCTTCATCCATGTGATATCGTAGATGTTCCCATATCAAGCCCACTTGACTTACTGTTACTTGTTCCAGGGGTTGTCGTGCTTGTTTGTTTGGAATTTCTATATTGAAATTCTCGGAACGTGTGTCTGACCCACAACTGCGATCATGATTGCTAGAGAGGTACAATTGTTAGAATTTATATATTTTAATGGCTCACAAGGTGTTCCTACTTTGAACACAAATGTGTTTTGACTCTTGAAGGGCTTGTGTTTGATGTACCATATCCAAGAGGTACAATTGTTAGAATTTATATATTTTAATGGCTCACAAGGTGTTCCTACTTTGAACACAAATGTGTTTTGACTCTTGAAGGGCTTGTGTTTGATGTACAATATCCAAGAGGCACAAGTACTGCCAGAGTTCACATTCGGGTATGTTGCTTTGCTTCTCCTTTGAGCGGTCCATATTAACGTTTGTTATAGTTTGCAACATCCTGTTACAAGCTGTTTCAGAGACAAGTCCATCAATTCATTTCCAGTTCAAATTACTGCCTTTTGCATGTGTTGTGTCTATAACTTCCCAAACAGGACAATAGGTTAGTGATATAAAGAAGAACCACAACTTTTATAAATACGACGATTTTTTCTGGTAGATAGCTAATTAGAAATATATGACTAGCTTCTACCAGAACAACCATAGAATTTGACAATTTTTGGCATCTCCTTTTGCTATTAAATGTGTATTGTTTCGGAAAATTTAGTTTAATGCACGACTTGATGTACATCTCCTAAATACATGGATGAACTAATAGGTGGTCCATGCAACTGTGTTTCGACTTATCTATTTTTAGAGTAGGGTGTCAAAGCGAGCATGTCGAGGACTTTTGAGCCATCTGCTTGAAGGAATATTATTATTTTATAGGTGGACATTTTGATGTTACAAATCTGAATGCAACCAGTTATTTAGTATGCTAAACTTTTTTACCTGATAAAACTACCTGGCATGTATAAAACGGATAATACTCAGTTTGGGGCCCGGAGTATCATGTGCATATGGAGTTTGACATTGATAGTAAACGATGGATGACCACGAGCAATCTACTTTGTTGCTTCGTCTTGCAGTACAATAATGATACGCTAAATTATCAACATTATGATTTGGAATAAAGAATTTCTAGGCGTCATCTTTTTCTTCTTACATTAGTATTGGAATAAGCATTCCCTTGATTCTTAAGGTACTTAAATGGTTGTTCAAATTATGTGGTCATTTAATTTCTAAAATTATCTTTTCCGTGCATTATTTCACAATGAATAGGTCTTAAATTTTATGGGGTTTCTTGCCGAATGGGGCCTCCTACTATATATGCATTCTTATTCAGAACCTCTACAACTATTTCTCCTGAGCATAGGGCATATCTGCATCTTATCTGGTTGTGTACAAATTTATCACAATATTACCCTTTATGTTGCGTCTTTAATTTAGTCCTCACATATGTTTATCTTCTTGTTCATCAGATTTGATGAGAGACTAATGCTGATGCGACCATAAGTGATGGGTATTTCTATACATGCATTGAACCAGCTAAAATACACATTGATTCTGTAGCTTCTTGTTAAGAATAATGTATGCTCATCTTTGCATAGTTTTTCACTTAGTTAAGTTTGGAATGTACATGACCAAGTGTAACCACATGGCTCTAAATAGTATTTGTAGTGCCTTGCATTGTTATTTATACAATTTTTTCATTTGTATTGATCTGAACAGAAAGGTCATGGTTGCATTTTTGCTCCATATATGCAGTACTTCCACTAATCTTTTTTTCCTATACAAATATACAAGGCGCAAGTATTAGGAATATCAAATGCAACAATGGTTGAAGGAGCTCATCAATCTACTAAGAGCATTGCAACTGTCCACATGCCATTGATTAATCCATCTTGTTTAGTCGCATCATATACTCCAACCTTTCATTATATTGCCGGTGTCAGTTACATATATGTAACTAAGAGAAAATAGGACTTTCTAAGGATGTTAGACTATTATTATTTTGATGTGTTTTGCGAGAAGCTTTGTCAAGATTAGTATAGTGACCAGTTTCATGGATTGCCATTTGTTTTCACTTTCCTTGTATGATCACCTCTTGGCGCATCAATGGTCATGAAATGCTTATGGTGTAGATTTATAGTCCAATTTATGAGATGCTAGAAAAAACTTTGTAGACATGGGACTAAGAGGATGGTCAATATGACCTGAAAATATGGAAGATGGTAGTTATATAAAATGATAAATGTTGGCTTCGGTTCAGAAATTAGGAATTCAGTTCTTCCATGTCTACCTATGTCATCGTTTTCTCACGACAGATGCCATGGGTAGGCTTACCGTAGGTGGTTGGGGCCGGGATGCCGACGGGCTTCGGGAGCGGGATTAGGTACAAGCGGTGGTGACACGCGATGTACCTAGGTTCAGGGTCCTCCGTGGGAGGTAACACCCCTAGTCTTGCTTGGTCTAGTTTGATGGACGGGTATGTTTATAGGGTTGCTCCTGGAGCTGTGTCTAGAGGAGGAAGAGGGAGCAGCCGGCTCGCCTTCCTCCGCTATGAAGTGTGAGAGAGTGTGGGAAGTATCCCGTAGGTGTGTGCGTTAGACTTGTCGTCCCCGTTCCAGGGGGGCTCGGGTTTTTTTATAGGCCAACCCCCCGGCTTACAATATTCTTGAGTTACATAAGTGGGGGATCCGGCTGGCAGCCTCTCCGGCTGACCAGGGGCTCCCGACCCTCGATCCGTCTCGTCGCCTGTAGGGTCCACCGGCTGTGCGGTCCCTTCGCCTACTGGGGCCCGCCGGCCAGCTCCGTGATTGGCCCCTACCCACCTGCCGCGGCACGGGCCGCCCGGGTGGTGTCGTCTAGTGCCAGCCAGCCGAAGTCTTCGGTACGGCCGGCTGCACTGTAGCCACGCCAGGGCAGGTAATCGAGTGGGCGGGGGCGTGCCGGCACTGTTTCCCCACCCGGTCGTGGTCGCCAAGGTCAGCAGCTTGGACGACCGGACTGTTGCCATGCGCACCCGCGCATCAACAGCCATTATGGCTACAATGGCGCCCGTCATGGCGGTCACGTCGTGTCACCGTACCCGCGTGCAGAGGGACGGGACGTTGCTTGTCCGCCCCGGGGTCAACGGAGGAGGCGGCCCGAGGGCAGCCGGTCGCGCCTAGCCAGTCGGGGGCCGAGCCAGTACCTTGACCAGCCATCCCCGAGCCAGCCGACAATCGCACCTGTCGGCAGCATTCCAGCCGGCCGGGGCCAGCCGGTCGCATACTTTTTCTTCGAAGCGGGGAGGAGAACCCCGCTGCTTTGGCCTACCCCGAGGTAATAACCCCGTCGGTAGTCCCCGAAGCCGGCGGGGGCCCGCGTCTAACAGACGGAGGGGAGCCGGCGACTTCTCCCTGGCGACGCTCGCCTCTGCTGTGAAGCCAAACAGCCAGCTGGTCGGCAGTCGAACCTGGCACCTTGGGTTCTAACGTGACGCCTCGGGCCCCGAGCCGGCCCACCGCGCTCCACGCGGCAGGCAATGATGTCGCGGGCCCCGCGCAAGCGGGCAGACGGGTCGTCACCCTGGCCCTAGAACGCTAGGCCTCGGGGGCAGCCCAGTAGGCCTCGAGGCGCAGGCAAGGATCTTCTACGCCCCGAAATGGCAGTTACGGCCCGGGCCGCCCACGCATGCGCGGGAATTCCGGGGGAGTGGGCGCAGTTAATCCCCACGTCCCCCGGTCGTGGCCTCCCCATTTAAAAGGTGAGGAAGGGCAGAGGGCGGAGATACCCGCACCCCACTTGCCCCCTTGCTGCCTCTTCTCTTCGCCTCCCTTACTCCCTCACGCATCACTGCTTCTCAAGTTCGCAACCGCGCCCGCACGCCGTCCTACCGTCGCAATGGCCGACGGGCACGGAGGAAGCTGGTCCGGATCTGTAGTCACCGAGGACGCCATCGTGGACCTCCGTCGCGCACGCATGCTGCCGCCGGCGGAGCGTGTGATTGCCCACGCGCCGGGCGACGGGGTGGTGCCGGCGCTGCAGCCAGGGAAGTTCGTCGTCTTCCTTTGGCATTTCTCTCGCGGCTTCGGGCTCCCGATGAGCCACTTCTTCTGGCTGATACAGACACATTCGACCTGCAGCCGCACCATCTTGGCCCTAGCGCCATCCTCTACCTCGCCGGCTTCGTGACACTGTGCGAGGGGTACTTGGGGGTTCTTCCCTTCCTCGACCTCTTCAACTCTCTCTTCTATCTCAAATCGTCGAAGAGCAACGCCTGCGGGGGCGCGACGGTGTGCTATTGCGGCACGCACTTCCCACACTTCTCCCTCATCGATTCTGTCAAAGGGTGGAGCCGGACGTTCTTCTACGTGAAGAACGCCAACCCGTAGTAGGACTACATCCGGCTGCTTGCCTTCGTCGACGCGCAGTCCACCGGAGTCTATTGGTCGGGAGCCACTCCGTGCGGAGTGTCTCTGGTGGAGCTCAACCGGCTCGTGCAGCTCAGGACCGGCCGAGGGGCTGGTCGCCTCCGATCTGGTGGCGACCTTCATCTCGCGTTGGGTGCTGCCTCTTTAGATGAGGCCGCACCGGATCTGCGACATGTTTGGCCATTGGGACCCCTGCCGGCTGACGGCCGTCGACCTGACGCTGGCTCGGGTGGCGACGCGGGTGAACGCCATCACGACGTTCAAGCTGGCGCCAGCGTCGTGGACTTTCGGCATGGAGCCGTATGACCGCCTTAACCGTCATCCCCTGGTATGTTTTGTCGAGGCGACTCTTTTCATTTGATTCTTTCCAACCGGCAGTCGGCATCGGACCTTACTTCTCCGTGCTGACCGCAGTTGTTTGTGCGACAGAACACACCAGACGGCCCACACCCCCAAATCTTCGAGGCGGAGCGCGACCACTCTGACTCCGAAGACTACGAGCGGGGAGGCCTGCCTAAAGAGGGGGTTGACTCCTCGGGAGGGGTCGAGGAGCCAGCCGACCCATGATCCGGTAGGCCCAGCGGAGCCGGATGGTCCGGCGCAGCCAGAGAGCCCAGCGGAGCCAGTGAGTTTCGTATTGGTCCCACGATCATGGACTGGACCGATGACAAGGATGACAATGATGATGACGTGATGATCCTGAACGCGCCCCCCCCTCAGTTCAGCAACGCTGGTGTGGGCCGAGCGAGGAGCGGCCGGCTCAAGCCTTGGCGGCCGGAGCTGCCAGCCGGGCGAAGAGGCCATCTCCGGAGGCGCCGGCAGCCCCGTCGCCTGTCCATAAGCGGGTGAAGGTGGCCGCACGGAAGTCGCTGGTGTGTGCCAAGCAGGCTCTGCCCGTCGTCACCAGGTAAGCGTCTTCTTTTTCCTTGTGTGTGTTTCTTTCAGAGTCGTGGGCCGGTGGGTGTTTGACCCTTGTGCATCACATGGACCCCCATCAAGCTCCACGAAGTGAAGTCGGCGGTGGACCCGACGACCACCGCTAGCCGGTTGGCCCGCGAGCACGCGGCCATACAGCGGGACGAGAAGAGGAGGCTCGCGGAGCTGCGAGCCTCAAAGTCCAGAACACGAGCCGAGGCCTCGCATTCCGCGACTTCGAGCGGCGGGAGGCAGAGGAGGTCCACAGACCCCGCGCAGGTGTCAGACTCGGCGGCGGAGTCGACCCGTTTGTCGAGGCCCTCATCGAGCGAGCCGCGAGGGGTGGCTATGTAGCCACCTAGTCCCTCGTCCGTGGAGGAGGAGGCCCGAGCGGGGGCGGCGGCTACGGAGCTAGCCCCCAAAGCGACCCGGCCGGAGGTGCCGGACATGACACCGCCCGCGGATGAGCAGGCCTGGGTTGATGTCCCGGAGGCAGCGCCGGCGGCGGCCGCCATGGAGATGGAGACACCGTCCACCGCGGTCGCCGCGTCGGGCCGGCAAGGGGAGGCGGCGGCACGAGCGGCGGGCGAGGGGCCACTAGGGCCCGATTCCCGTGCCCTTACCATCATCAACCCTCCCCTAGCGGCCGGCACCGTGGCGAGTGTTGGGACGGGTGGCGATGATAGTCGGGCCCGGAGGTCCATGCAGGACGTGATCCAGGACTAGGAGGCGTTAGCGTGCGTCCCAACCCTTTCGGCTCCCCCGGCAGGTGGCCCGGTCCCGGCGGAAGACCTTGGGCACCAGGGTCCCGGAGGCGGCATGGTGCCCGCACTCGCCCTGGTGGATGTCGAGGAGTATCTCCAGACCCTTTTTCGGCTCGACGCACCGCTGAAAGATGCCGGTGGTGTTACGATGGACGAGCTCGTTGTTGATGATGCTATATGCCGAGGCCCGGCGTTGAATTTGCCTTGCCATGGCCTCGTTCGCGGGCCACGTAGAAGGAATTCCAGGATGGGCTGGGCCCATGAGGGAGCCGAGGCGGGGGTCGGCTTAGGAGCCCCCTGTCCTGGATGATCAGCCCCCAGGACCGGCTCGCCAGCCCTCGGGGCCGGCTCGGCAGCCCTCGGGGCAGGCTCGGCAGCCCCCGGGTTGGGGATGGTCGTGGCAGCATCGATTGCCATCATGACGGCCGCGGCGTCGGAGCCGGCTGCTCCGGATGCAGCCGGCTCAACTGGTGTCGACAAAGCAGCCGAGGTCGATGGAGCTGGAGGCGAAGATGCCGAGGTGGCAGCGGGAGCCGCCGATGGGCCGACAGCGTCTACCGGCACGAAGATGGATTCTGATTCTGGGGAAGGCTTGATCGATGGCCCGAGCAGCCACTCGAGGGAGATGCCGGCTAGGATGGCCTGCCGAGTGGAGCCGATCTTTGCCAGCGCGTCGTCCGCCTCATTCTGCGCCCATGGGACGTGGTGGAACTCACAACCCTCGAAGCAGCCGGTGGGCTATTGTACGAGGAAATGGTAGATGTCCATGTTGGTGTCCCTGGCGTCCCATTCACCAGAGACCTGCTGTACCACGAGGTCGGAGTCGCCGAAGCATAGGATGCGCCTGATGCCAATCTCCTTGGCGAGCCGGAGGCCATGGACGATGGCCTCGTACTCAGCCACGTTGTTGGAGGCGGCAAAGTGGATCTGGAGGGCGTACTTGAGCTGGTCACCTTTCGGGGAGGAGAGGACTATGCCGGCACCCAAGCCGGTCCTCATTTTTGAGCCGTCAAAATGCATGCGTCATTTTCTCACGACAGATGCCATGGGTAGGCTTATCGTAGGTGGTTGAGACCGGAGGACGCCAACGGGCTCCGGGAGCGCGATTAGATACAAGCGGTGGTGACACGCGATGTACCCAGGTTTAGGGCCCTCCGTGGGAGGTAACACCCCTAGTCCTGCTTGGTCTAGTTTGATGGATGGGTATGTTTACAAGGTTGCTCCTCGAGCTGTCTAGAGGAGGAAGAGGGAGCAGCCGACTCGCCTTCCTCCGCTATGAAGTGTGAGAGAGTGTGGGAAGTATCCCGTAGGTGTGTGTGTGAGACTTGTCGTCCCCGTTGCAGGGGGGCTCGGGGGTTTTTATAGGCCAACCCCCGGCTTACAATATTCCTGAGGTACATAGGTGGGAGGAAACGGCTGGCAGCCTCTCCGGCTAACCAGGGGGTCCCGACCCTCGAGCCGTCTCGTCGCCTGTAGGGTCCATCGGCTACGCAGTCCCGTCGCCCGTTGGGGCTTGCCAGCCGGCTCCGTGATTGGCCCCCGCCCACCTGCCGTGGCACGGGCTGCCCAGGTGGCGTCGTCTAGTGCTAGCCGGCCGAAGTCTTCGGTACGGCCGGCTGCACTGTAGCCATGCCGAGGCAGGTAATCGAGTGGGCGGGGGCGTGCCGGCACTGTTTCCTCACTCGGTCGCGATCACCAAGGTCAGTGGCCTGGACGGCCGGACTGTAGCATGCGCACCCGCGCGTCAGCAGCCACTGTGGCTACAATGACGCCCGTCGTGACAGTCACGTCGTGTTATCGTACCCGCGCGCAGAGAGACGGGACGTTGCTTGTCCGCCCTAGGGTCAATGGAGGAGGCGGCCCGAGGGCAGCCGGTCATGCCCAGCCGGCCGGGGGCCGAGCCGGCACCTTGACTAGCCGTCCCTGAGCCAGCCGGCAATCGCACCTGTCGGCAGTGCTCCAGCCGGCCGGGCCAGCTGGTCGCGTACTTTTTCTTCGAAGCGGGAAGAAGAACCCCGCTGCTTTGGCCTACCTAGGGGTAATAACCCCGTCAACCTATTTGTAAAATTATATCACTACTGAAAAAATAGAAGGGCGCAACAACGCACGCCAACCATGATCTGATATTTACTAACAGGTATCTCCATTATTGACACATTGTGCATCGGATAAGGAAGGAGTCTAAATGGCATTACTCTTATACCTTTTGGCAAGGAACACAAAAGAAATGCGTAGTAGGGAGTACACAAGGGCAAAAAACCGACAGACCAAACAAATGACAATAATTTGTTGAGCTCAACAGGAAGACATACTCTTGGTTATTGTTGACCAAACCTTGTAAACTTGTTGATTAGAAATAGTTTACAAAATATATAAGACGCATCATGATGCTCTACAAGATTCCATAGTATAAGTAACATGGTTTGCACTTTGGAAGCCGTTACTTACGGAGATTCATGATTTGCATGCATAATTGACCTTTCAAAGACTTGTGACACATGCATCATTAGCAACTTTTCTTAAACTGAACATGGTTGTATGATGTATCACTGAACCTGCACACCAATCATCTAGATTAAAACAAAGTAGTCTCAAAAAAATTCTTGTAACCATCGGAAGGGAGCAAACATGGAGATCGATCAACTAGTAGAAAAAGGCCCATTTGTTCCGGTTCGTTAGGCCCATTTATCCCGATTTCGGAACCGGGACTAAAGTGTCGGGACTAAAGCCCAAAACCTTTAGTCCCGGTTTTCTTACAAACCAGGACAGAAGGGGCTCCACGTGGCCTCTGCAGGGAGCCCAGGCAGGAGGACCTTTAGTCCCGGTTGGTAACACCAACCGGGACCAACAGGCATCCACGCATCAGCATCTGGCAGTTGCTTGTTTTTTCTATTTTGAAAGAGAGTGGGGGTTTAGGGGGTTTTAGAGAGTTATTTAGGGGTTTTATATTGTTATAGCTAGCTAATTGATAGAGAGAAGTGTCTTCTCTTTCTTCGTGCTTGGTCGACGCTAGCTACTATAAAGAGAACTCGACACGCTAGCTAGTAAGCAAATGAAGGAACCATTAAGTACAGAAGACCGTCATGAACATATAGAGATAGAAGTGATCGACCTCTCTTTCTCCGAGAGATTGGTCGTATAACAAGTTTTCGTATATATATCTGACGCTACTAGCTACATATATACAATATAAGATCTTTTACAATCCCTAACATCTAATGTCCATTTTCAGATGGTATTCTCTGGTTTTATTTATGACGTGGTCAAGAAAGAATCCCGTCAATTCTTCTTGAATTGCTCGTATGTGATCATGTGGTAGGAGTTCATCCCGCATCTGCCACATCTAATTTGAAGAAGGGGGTCAATACATATATATGGTAATAAAATAAAATTGTGAATATTATTGCTTACGCACTTCAAATTGTTTTATAGAGTAGCTCTGCTTAGGGGTCGTTGCGTTGTAGATGAAGTCGCAAACATAGTATCCACATAAATCAGTCCCGTCTTCGTGCCACAAGCACTTTACGAGAAATAGAGTTCAATCAAACTAATAATCAAGCATGATAAATGGTATTGATGAAACTAAAATCAATGGGAGATGCGCGGAACTAGCCAGTAGTACTTACTTTTGGGTGTGTAAATCGTAGCTCCTTCGGCAGTGTCAGAACAATTGTTGTGAAATCTTTCCAAACCCTGCTAGACAAAGAAAATAATTACTTGATACCAGGAAATGAACAAATTAAAGTTGCCGATATGATGCGATAATGATCAATTGAACTTACTTCTGGAGAATTTTAGTCATGTCCGCATAATTCTGGGGATCTTTTCGTTTCGAGTCTAAGACGATTACTACTCCCCGCTCAAGATGAATCTGTAGCAGAATAAAGTGGAAACTGCGCACGCATACATAACTCATCAATTACATTACTATAAACCTCGAGTAATAAGGGAAACCGAATATGCACAAGATAGTAACACTCACTTGAAGTTGTAAGGAAAGAGTATTGTCCCTTTGTTTTGATTTTTAAGAAACGATTGTAGCAAGTTCTCCTCGGTTTCTATGGGTCAATGTTTTATATTATGCTCATGTATGACATTTGGATTAATGAACCCAATGTCATAGATTTGTGCTTTTCTGCATTCGACGATCTTCAATCTACATAATATAGTAGTGAGGATAATTATATATACATGCAATGAAAGAGCTGAGCTATATACATAGAGAGACTTAATTATAGAAGTAATACTTAAAGACAGTAGCAAGTCATGATTGTTTTGTCGATGGCCGTCTGATTGTATAACTGCCATATCTCCACATATTCAATATTCAACATATCAATTCCAACAAGGTCGTGCTCCTCTTTAACTGACAGTACCAGAGAATCCATCACAGACTCGCGACAGCTTTGCATGTACCATTCATGGAATCTTCGCATCATCGTTGTTAGAGGAGGATGATCGGGTTTGACGAGAGGACGCCCGTACCGGTATTTGAATTCGTCCACCTCCAACTTCTCAAACAGTACATCATCGCTCAGGTAATCACCAGGTTTGGTACCGAGGACCATCCCTGGATGATTAGCGACGATATTGCTAGAAACCTTAAGCGGGGGGCACGATTGGTTTGCCTATTCGCCGAGCTGGGGAATTTTTTCCCACTTCTTCGTTTTGCTAACTTTGCATCACTGGAAGTACTTCCCGACTGCCACGCATCTTGATATGCCTTTTTAATACAGCGTTCATAGTTGGAATCCGGCAAAGGCGGTGGTGGTCGCTTCAGGGCATCGATAGTGCGCTTCACTTTCATCAGATCTATCTTCTCCTTCGAAGCTGGAGTTTTCTTTGCAAAATGGTCCCTCACTTCGGCCTGACTTATCTCCTTGTTTTCAGACTCGGTCCTCTCATATGGTAAATTTTACACAGGCTTGAGAGACGGACCGTATGTGTATCCCCTGCTGCCTATGCTTGTACTGCTCGCCGTCGGAGGAGCCACAACGGCGGCGTCTGTCTTCCGCCGTTGCTGACAAGGCTGAGGAGGAGGTGTACTGCTCCGACGTGCCGGAGTAGGCGAAGGAGGAGGCGGAGTGCCCCCACGTGCCAGAGGAGCCGGAGAAGGAGGCGGTGTGCCCTGATTCACCTAAGGAGAAGGAGGAGGCGGAGGCTTCCACTTTGGAAGCTTGATGTACTCCTTCTGCCATAGACATGTACTCCTCAGGGCACGAACCAGCTTATTCTCTCCTTCACCTGTACAGTGGTCAAGCTCGAGCTCCTCAAATTCTGGCATTACTTTATCCACCATCACAACAGCATGGCCATGTGGAATCGGACGGCAGTGAAAAGTTCCATTGGGTTGAGGAGGTGCAACAGAGCTGACAGCCGCCTTGAAAGTGAGGTTCTGGCATTTCGTTATAAGCTCGCAATGTTGAGCCTCCGTAATAGTATCCACGGGGTAGCTAGGAGATGTGAAGTCGGGCTGAACGGGCTCCGTGGAAGCGACGCTGCTTCTCCGCTGAGATGGCGGGGTAGTAGCTTCTGGGGTAGCTTCGTGCCGCTGAGATGGTTGGCCAGCAGCTCGCTGGCTCTCAGCTTCCTCTAGCTTTTGTAGTCTTGCATTGAGCTTCTCAATTTCGCTCAGCTCCGCTTTCCTCTTTCTCTCCTGGCTTTTGTAACCGCCTGCGTCAGGAAACCTAACCTTCCACAGAATGGAGCCTGATGTGCCTCGTGTTTGTCCAGGGTGCTCAGCATTCCCTAGGGCCTCAGTCAGCTCGTCCTTCTCTCTGTCAGGAATGAATGTCCCTTCCTGCGCTACGGTGACATAGTTCTGAAGCTTATTCATGGGTATTGCAAGTTGCTCGTCCGTCCAACGTCACTTCCCTGTTTCAGGGTCCAAAGTTCCCCCAACCCCGAAGAACCAAGTCCTTGAACGGTCTGGCCAGTTATATGTCTGTGGTCGGACCCCTTTAGCAAGCAGGTCATTCTCAGCTTTGTCCCACAACGGCCGAGCTTTAAGGTAGCCACCTGACCCCGTGTGATGGTGAAACTGCTTCTTTGCAGCATTGTTCTTGTTTGTCTCTGACATCTTCTTACTCTTCTCCGATGTCTTTTAGGCCACAAATGCGGGCCAGTAATCTCCTATCTTCTCATATCGGCTGACGAATGCTGGAGTCTTCCCTTTGTCGACAAACTTTGATTTCAACTCATTCTTCCACCTCCTGAACAGATCTGCCATCTTCTTAAGAGCACACGCCTTGACCCGTGGCTCTATAACTGGCTTATTCGGATCCTCCTTTGGCGGTAGGGTGAAATTTGCCTTCAGCGCGGTCCAAAGATCTTCTTTCTGTCTATCGGTGACATAATCACCATAAGGGGCGCCGTCCTTAGGCTTATTCCATTGTTTGATGCTGATCGGGATGTTGTCCCTAACAATAGCTACGCACTGAGCAGAAAATGCATTCTTGGTCCCCTTGGATTCAATCGGATGGCCATCGTCCACGAGTGCTATGATTGTGAACTTTTCATCCTTGCGCAACCTCTTCTTCGGGCCTCGTCTCGTTACCGAAGTTTGGCTCGATCCGGAGGGCTATAATAGAAGAAAGAAGAGTTAATTAATATATGTACATACCAAAACAATTAGTGCATCAATTATCTAGAGTCAGCACAGGCTTAATTAATATATATACCTCGCCGGACTTTGCAACAGCTCCCTCCTCCGATCGGCCACCGGAGCCGTCATCATGGTCTCCTTCTTCCTCCGGCATTCGGTCACCGGAGCCATCATGATCATGTCCTTCCTCCTCTATTGTTCGATCACTAGAGCCGTCATAACCCTCTCCTTCCATACCATCGGTGTCGTTGAGATACGACAAGACATCACGTCCATCATGGATTATGTCCCCCAACAACTATTCTTGTTCTTCATCTCTTGGATCCATAGTTTCTGCAAATATTACAACATATAAATCTATGCTACCAGAGTTTTCTTCATTTAACTTGGTAAATTTGGGTGTCCTCGACAATGCTTCTAGGGTTTGGGGTGGCCTCGACAACGCTTCTAGGGTTTGGGGTGGCCTCGACAACACTTCTAGGGTTTGGGGTGGCCTCGACAACACT
Source organism: Hordeum marinum (assembly GCA_022496015.1). NCBI lineage: Eukaryota > Viridiplantae > Streptophyta > Magnoliopsida > Poales > Poaceae > Hordeum > Hordeum marinum. Next base: position 380,574,971 of record CM039677.1, on the reverse strand, counting down.
TCTAGGTGCCAACAAAATACATATATCATATATACAAAAACATGGGATACCTTAATTAGTTAAATTTTTTGCCTTAACAAATCATTGAACCTTTTGACAGAAACCTCCCATAAACTCTTTCATAATTTTCTTTAGCATACATCCATGGAAAAAAACAGGAAGCTACGATATTTTTTTATATCATATGATAATTTTCTATATATATACATCCATCCATCCATCCATCCATATACACACACATATATACATAGACCAAAAATGCTATAAAAATTATATGAACAAAAAAAGCATACATCATCTATCATCAACATCATCAACTATCATCAACATCATCATCTAACTATCATATATCATCTATCCTCTATATATCATCAAATTAAATCAGCAAAATCGGACAGGGGAGGAAAAGGGGCCGGCCGGACCGAATGGGGAGGAGGGGCGGCATCGTCGGGGCAGGGCTGTGGCGTGGGGCGGCGTCGGGGAGCGGCGCCAACGGCGGGGCACGGGGCAGAGCGTCGGGGCAGGGCGGCGCGTCGGGGCACGGGACGGCGCGTCGGGGCAGGGCGGCGCGTCAAGGCAGAGGGCGTTAGGGTAGAGGGCGTCGATGGTGAGCTCGGGTAGCCTGGCGGCGTCGATGTGCTCGGCGTCGTCGAGGGCAAGTGCTAGATGAAATCTAAAAAAATCGAAATTGTCGCTTATATACACAGAGTATTGTTCCCGGTTGGTGACACCAACCGGGACCAATTCCCCCTTTAGTTCCGGTTGGTGGCACCAACCGGGACCAAAGCCCTGTTTTCGGCAACCCAAAGGGCGGGAAGCAGAGACTATTGGTCCCGGTTGGTGCCACCAACCAGGACTAAAGGGATGCATTGGTCCCGATTGGTGGCAACAACCGGGACTAAAGGGTGGCATTGGTCCCGGTTGGTGCCACCATCCGGGACCAAAAGGTGGTGCTGCCCGGGGACAAATGTTTAGTCCCACCTCACTAGCCGAGAGGGCTCGAGAGTGGTTTATAAGCGCTGCTGTGCCAACCCTCTCGAGCTCCTCTCAACTGCATGCTTACGGGCCTAATTGCACTCTCCTCTTCCTGTGGGCCTACTAGTCCTTTAGCGGGCCTGAATCCTGGCCCAACTAGCTGTTGGGTTTCTAGTCGTATTCAGGCCGTGGTGGCCCAGTAGGCAGCATTTTTTTATTTAAAAAAATGTTTTTTGTTTTGTTTTTTGCTTTATTTATTGTTTTAATTTTTTTACAGTATTTTTCTTCTGTTATTTTAGTTCATTCTTTTTAACAAATAAATACTTTGATAATTTTAGTTGCATAATTTCCATTATTTTGTTTTGTTTTCTTGCTTTATTTATTTCCAATGTGTTTTATCATTATATTCTTTTTGCTATTAATGTTTTGAACAAAAAAATACTTTGATAATTTTAGTTGCATAATTTTATATAATTATTGTTTCAAAAATACTAGAGGTTTATAAAAGCTTTTTAGCTGATTCTTTTTTGAACTCCACTCCTACGATGTTTTGAAATAAATTAAAAAGCACTTCAAACAAACTCTGAAGAGGTTGAAAGTTGGCATGGTATTATAATTTCACCCACATAGCATGTGCTAAAAAGTTGAGTGGGGTACGACAAAAACTGGATACACTTCGTGTACAAAATGGACAATCTATTTTGAAGTATCACGGTTTCGAATGAAAACTCATCTGTTACGAAGGGATTTCATTTTTTTGAACTCATTTGAACTCCAGAATTTTTGAGTGTTCAAAATGCACCATTCAAAGCCATGTCATCAATTTTCAACCCTTTTTGACTTCATTTGGTATTTTTCATGCACTTATTGATTTTTTTAGCTAAATGACCTTGAAATTGAAAAGCACTTCAAATGAACTCTGAAAAGGTTGAAAGTTGGCATGGTATCATAATTTCACCCACATAGCATGTCATAAAAAGTTGAGAGGGTTACAGCAAAAACTGGATGCACTTCGTGTACAAAACAGAGAATCTCTTTCGAAGTATTAGGGTTTCGGACGAAAACTCATGTGTTACAAAAGGCATTTCATTTCTTCACATGTCACTGCAATGATATAGTTGTGGAACGAAAGTCTTCACTTAGTTGCGTGTGTCCTTTGCTTAGTGCGCCGTAATCATGGACAATTTTCATCGTTTAACAGGGTGCTTGGGTCAGCCTTGACTTTGAAGGGAGGAATTTCATGAAACTTTTCATAATCTTCAGACATGTCTGTCTTGCCCTCCAATCCCACGATGTCTCTTTTTCTTAAAAGAACTATGTGGCGTTTTGGCTCATCGTATGATGCATTTGCTTCCTTACCTTTTCCTTTTCTCGGTATGGTAGACATGTCCTTCACATAGAAAATCTGTGCCACATCATTGGCTAGGACGAATGGTTCGTCTGTGTACCCAAGATTGTTCAGATCCACTGTTGTCATTCCGTACTGTGGGTCTTCCTGTACCTCACCTCTTGACAGATTGACCCATTTGCACTGAAATAAAGGGATCTTGAAATCATGTCCATAGTCAAGTTCCCATATGTCCATTATGTAACCATAATATGTGTCCTTTCCCCTCTTGGTTGCTGCATCAAAGCGGACACCGCTGTTTTGGTTGGTGCTCTTTTCATCTTGGGCGATCGTGTAAAATGTATTCCCATTTATCTCGTACCCTTTGTAAGTCAATATAGTCAAAGATGGTCCCCTGGCCAACGAGTACAACTCATCAGAAACAGTGTTGTCACCCATGAGACGTGTTTGCAACCAACTGCCGAAAGTCCTGATGTGTTCATATGTAATCCAGTCGTCACACTGCTCCGGGTGTTTGGAGCGCAGAATATTCTTGTGTTCATCGACATACGGGGTCACCAAGGTGGAATTCTGTAGAACTGTATAGTGTGCTTGAGACCAAGAATGTCCGTCCCTACATATTATTGAGTCTGCTCCTAGCGTGCCTTTTCCAGTCAGTCTCCCCTCATACCGCGATTGAGGGAGACCAATCTTCTTAAGGTCAGGAATAAATTCAACACAAAACCCAATGACATCCTCTATTTGATGGCCCATGGAGATGCTTGCTTCTGGCCTAGCGCGGTTACGAACATATTTCTTTAAGACTCCCATGAACCTCTCAAAGGGGAACATATTGTGTAGAAATACAGGGCCCAGAACGACAATCTCGTCGACTAGATGAACTAGGACGTGCGTCATGACATTGAAGAAGGGCGGTGGGAACACCAGCTCGAAACTAACAAGACATTGCACCAAATCACTTCTTAACCTTGGCAGGATTTCTGGATCGATCACCTTCTGAGAGATTGCATTGAGGAATGCACATAGCTTCACAATGGCTAATCGAACGTTTTCCGGTAGAAGCCCCCTCAATGTAACCGGCAGCAGTTGCGTCATAATCACGTGACAGTCATGAGACTTTAGGTTCTGGAACTTTTTCTCTGCCATATTTATTATTCCCTTTATATTCGACGAGAAACCAGACGGGACCTTCATACTGAGCAGGCATTCAAAGAAGATTTCTTTCTCTTCTTTGGTAAGAGCGTAGCTGGTAGGACCTTCATACTGCTTTGGATGCATGCCGTCTTTTTCATGCACACGTTGTTGTTCCTCCCGTGCCTCCGGTGTATCTGTTGTCTTCCCATACACTCCCAAGAAGCCTAGTAGGTTCACGCAAAGGTTCTTCGTCACGTGCATCACGTTGATTGCATAGTGAACCTCTAGGTCTTTCCAATAGGGTAGGTCCCAAAATATAGATTTCTTCTTCCACATGGGTGCGCGTTTGTCAGCGTCATTTGGAACAGATAGTCCGCTAGGACCCTTTCCCAATATTACTTGTAAATCATTGACCATATCAAGTATGTGATCACTAGTACGGAGGGCGGGCTTCTTCCGGTGATCTGCCTCACCTTTGAAATGCTTTCCTTTCTTTCAACATTGATGGTTGGTCCGAAGAAATCGACGATGCCCCAAGTACACATTCTTCCTGCATTTGTCCAAATATATACTATCGGTGTCATCTAAACAGTGTGTGCATGCGTGGTATCCCTTGTTTGTCTGTCCTGAAAGGTTACTAAGAGCAGACCAATCGTTAATGGTTACAAACAGGAACGCATGTAGGTCAAAGTCCTCATGTTCGTTCTCATCCCACACACGTACATCTCTTCCATTCCATAGCTGTAAAAGTTCATCGACTAATGGCCTTAGCTACACATCAATGTCATTGCCGGGTTGCTTAGGGCCTTGGATGAGCACTGGCATCATAATGAACTTCCGCTTCATGCACAACCAAGGAGGAAGGTTATACATACATAGAGTCACAGGCCATGTGCTATGCTGGCTGCTCTGCTCCCCAAAAGGATTAACGCCATCTGCACTTAAACCAAACCATACGTTCCTCGGGTCACCTGTAAAGTCACTCCACTTTCTCTCGATCTTTCTCCACTGCGACCCATCAGCGGGTGCTCTCAACTTCCCGTCTTTCTTACGGTCTTTTTTGTGCCGTTGCATCAACTCGGCATGCTTTTTGTTTCCGAACAGACGTTTCAACCGTGGTATTATAGGAGCATACCACATCACCTTGGTAGGAACCCTCTTCCCGGTGCGCTGGCCCTCAACATCACTAGGGTCATCTCTTCTGATCTTATACCGCAATGCACCGCATACCAGGCATGCGTTCCGTTCCTCGTACTCACCGCGGTAGAGGATGCAGTCATTAGGGCATGCATGTATCTTCTGCACCTCCAATCCTAGAGGGCATAGAACCTTCTTTGCTGCGTACGTACTGTCAGGCAATTCGTTATCCTTTGGAAGCTTCTTCTTCATTATTTTCAGTAGCAAACTAAATCCATTGCCAGGTATACCATTGTCTGCCTTCCATTGCAGCAATTCCAGTGTGGTATTGAGCTTTTTGTTGTCATCTTTGCAATTTGGGTACAACCCTTTTTTGTGATCCTCTAACATGCGATCAAACTTCAACTTCTCCCTTTCACTTTCGCATTCTCTCTGTGCATCAACAATGACCCGGCGAAGATCATCATCGGGCACATCGTCTGGTTCCTCTTGATCTTCAGCTTCCCCCATTGCAGCATCACCATATTCAGGGGAGGGTAGTTGTCGTCATCTTCTTTTTCTTCGTTGTCTTCCATCATAACCCCTCTTTCTTCGTGCTTGGTCCAAACATTATAGTGTGGAATAAAACCCATCTGAAGCAGATGGAAGTGAAGGGTTTTAGAGTTGGAGAAAGACTTCGTATTCTCACAGACAGTACATGGACAAGGCATAAAATCATTCTGCTTGTTTGCCTCAGCCGCTTCGAGAAAATTATGCAGGCCCTTAATATACTTGGAGGTGTGTCGGTCACCGTACATCCATTGCCGGTTCATCTGCGTGCGTTATATAATAAAGTGTATTAAAAACCATTACAACATATCATGAATACACAAGTGACCAAATTATTAGAAATCCATCATCACATTAAAGTCAAAGTACAATAATGACCAAAATAAATACGTAAAGTTCATACATAGCTGTCATTATTGAACAACATATAGGTCTCTAGAGCATCTAATTAAAACATACACCGAAACTATGTAAAAAATTTAAATGCAACAACAAATACAATCATAACCGCTACTAAGATACCAATTGATCCAACGACATAATGATACCAAGCCTCGGTATAAATGGCATATTTTCTAATCTTTCTAAGCTTCAAGCGCATTGCATCCATCTTGGTCTTGTGATCGGCGACGACATCGGCAACATGCAACTCCAATCCCATCTTGTCATCTTCAGTTCTTTTCAATTTTTCTTTCAAATGATCGATTTCTTTTTCAGCTTTAGTTAACTTGTCGAGCAGAATTGCATAGTCGGTTGGAATTTCTGGTTCAACTACTTTCTATAGATAAAAACATCTACGTCAAGTTGGTGGCATAATTAATTGTTATAGACATTAGATGTGTGAAAGAGTTATATAAGAGATAATATACCACATCTGAATCATAGACTAGACGAGGGCCGACGTGGGCGGATACCATAACCATGACACTATATAATTACAAACAATAATAAAAGTAAGAAAATCATACGAGTAAGTATATATTTTTTAGCAAGAAGATAAAATCAAGAGGCTCACCATGCGCGGCCGGTCGACGGCGATTTCAGGACGGGGACGGGACAGGACGGACCGCCAAACCTAGACAAATCTTGACGAAAATAGAGTTTGGACAAAGATCTTCGAGAGGAGAAAGCTTAAGTTTGGCTTGGGCATTTCATCAAACACCTCATATGCATGGAGGTGAGCTAGAGCACCACAAAGGTCTTCCCTCGCCCGCAAAAAAACAGAGCAGTGTATGGAGTGCTCTGCTCGCCGGCGAGGAGGTATATATAGGCATCTCATTGGTCCCGGTTCGTGGCTGGAACCGGGACTAAAGGACCACCTTTGATACCAGTTCTAGACACGAACCAGGACCAATGGGTGTGGGCCAGGAGTGAGGTACGTTGGTCCCGGTTCGTGTCTAGAACCGGGACCAAAGGGGTCTGACGAACCGGGACCAATGCCCCACGTGGCACGCCCGCCCCCTGGCCTCACGAACCGGGACCGTTGCCCCATTGGTCCCGGTTCGTGACTGAACCGGGACTAATGGACTGGCCGACCCGAACCGATGCCCTGTTTTCTACTAGTGATTAGACCACCTTGTGGCATGCACCTTAAACGCAGGATAAAAGAAGCTGGTTAAGTAGATCCTACCCAATCACCATTAAGGAAGAGTGGGATATTCTCAGAAGGAATTTCAACCAGTTTATCCATGACACGCCTGCCCCAAGAAACAAATATGTCAATCAATGGTTGTGCCGGTGTCACTCTAGAGCTAACAATAGGAGTAACAGCTAGATTTTGCACAAATCCACAATTTTCACCGTCATGGACATAAAATGCATGCACGCGTTCATTCCTACGTGCGTGCACTCACCTAGTGATGCATGCATCTCATCTCATCCATCGTTGATCGACACCAAAATTCCGTTCCTTTTCTTTCCCAACCACCCAGTGTAGGTTGCAAATTGCAATGACTAATGCGTTGTTGAGTGCTGCTAGCTGTAGCTCGCAATTGCAAGCGGCGCATCTTCCACCAAATTACCGAAACAGACGAGTGAAGAACAAAGTGTCCTACGAGCAAAACTAGAAAAGAATGGAGGGTGGGTGTCGTCTGAGTAATGGTATAGCCGTCGCCTCCTTCTTTCTTCCTCGTTCCTTCCTTTTCCTTTCCTTTCTTTGATAGCACTCATCCTTTCCTTCTCATCATCCGAAGCAAAAGCGCGGTCGTCCTTCGTCTCTTCCTCCATGTCGGAAGGCTGGTCCTGGGAATGGGGCCTGATCGCCGGCTGTGCTGCCGCTGCAATCGGCATCGAGATTGCGGCGATTGTCAAGTGGAAACGGAAATGCCGCGTCTTGCTCTTGCGGCACCGGCAAGAGGAACAATCTCAGCTTCGCCGACTCCAGAGCTCGGAGTTCATGGAAAGGTGGAGTCAGTCAGCGCTGGGCCGCGCTGCCCGGCTCCACCGCCCCTGCGCCACCCCGTTACTCCACCCCGCCGCCACCCAGATCCACCGCCCCGGTGCCACCTCTGTCGGCCAACCTGACGACCGAAATCAGCAAGGTGAGCACGATGACACTCCGTCGCCGGTGCTGCGCCTTTTCACCAACGACACCAACGACGAGTGGGAGATCATCGAATTGGACGAGGCGTCGGTGCCCCAAGCCCCGACGCCACCCCGCTTCCCCACCCCGCTGCGCCGCCTTCCCCGCATCAACACCTGCACCGCCGAGGGGCTACACAGCGAGGACGAAGTGTTTCTACACGGCGCGCTCCCGCCTATAGTCCCTCGACGAGCGGGTGTGAGCTGGTTCTGGTTTTGGATCGTATGTTCTGCCACGCATCATTCCCATATTTGTGTTCCTGATATCGTATGTTATCGGTCATATGCGGATCAAGTTTGTGTGTGTTCCTTGTTCTCTCTGCTAGTACACACTATTTGGGCGAAGATTTATCTATCTATGTGCGTTTCTTGTTCTACTAATAACTAGCAGAGTGACCCGCGCATTTGCGCGGCTAGATTATTATTTAGATTTTTTCATATAGTTGACATATGTTTCTTTTTTAATAAACAAATAAACATTGTATATTATCGTAACTTTTTAAATAATGGTTCTGGCCTAATTTAGTTATTCATATGATCTGCTAATTATCTTAAAGGTGTTTCCATAACGAATTTTATAGAAACATGAAAGTTGAACAAGTTCCTATGAGTAATTGCATTTCAATTTAAACATATCGTTCAAGAATACATGCATATGTGTATGCAGATTGAAGTTCCCTTGTCTGGCTACATTAGCTAATAACATATGTGTTGTCCGGTCGAAGAAATTTTAGTATTAAGTTTGGAACAAACCTGTTTTATTTCTTTCAAGAAATATGGAGTATTTTATGATGTCAATCACACTGCAAAGTATGTCGATGTTCCATATATAGCTATATAACATTTGTAATCATTTTGTTCTTTTATTATAATTGTAGTTGGTAGTAAATTCTCTTTAATTATATTATTATTGACATATATGTCATTTGTTCTTTCCTGCACATATTCATGGTCGAGTTGTAACCTTATCTTTCTTTTATCTTCCTATTAGTTTGATTGTGTTATATCCAGTGGCAGTGTTATGTCCATATTCATCAATATAGAATATTTCTTGACCTTTCTCTCTTTTGCTCATCTCTCTGAACGTCCACTATCCACCTCTGATTAGCCTCCGTGAGCAACATATCGTAAGCAAGAATTATGGATTAGTGGCCTATTTGTGCTCCTAGCTGACATGATTTTATTCGTTATATGTGACCTCACCGTGAACTTGAAAATTAGGTTTTGACTTCTGCTCAATTATCAAACCCAAGTCGCCAAGCCGCATGCATCTTTTTGATACAGAGGCCGAAGGTATTCCTCCTTTTCTAAAAAAAAGTCACCATGGCTTTGAGATGTAAACTGTGATGAGGTTGGATTTGCATGCCAGTGGGGCGGGGGAGTTGCGAAGTTGGCTATGTAAGCCGTGTAGTGTCTCATCATCTTTAGCATAGTGAGGTTAGCAGATAGAATTTGCATCGCTCTTATTTATAATTATTTTACTTTTATTTTTGTGTGTTATGTCACGGTTACTTATTCTGCATGCTGTTGTTTCCCCGTTGGTGAAGTGTGTGATGCATTGTTAAATGTTGGATGATGCGTATTTCCTCCGCTATATTTATTATAATTTTTCTATGCACAAATGAAATTTGTAAAACTAATTTTATTAAAAAGTTGTAAGGAAATTAATATTCATTTTGATGACCAAACTTGATTAATTTATATAATATATGAAAGTTCACGTAATTGTGTTAACAAATACTTTTATAGGCATATTTAATATTTATTAGACAAAAGTATTCCTATTTTAATAATTTCTTTACCACAGTCCTTTAGTTATGTCCGTACACATAACTTTTTTTTACCCTAGGTAGAGAAACTTTGTTGCCCAACATGAAGTATGTATTCTGGTATTTTGAATATCCCACAAACAAAAAAAGCATGTATTTTTAACAGCTCTCAACGTCAAGGACAAAGTAGCTCAGGTTGATTTTTGTGCAGAAAAGGAAGTACCCCAGATTGATTAATTTGCTAAAATCATAAACGACCTCAACACATGCACTATGGACAGACTCTTTTTTTGGTGTTCAGATTTTCTAAAGTTGCCTGCCGTTTAAACTTATATATCATTTAAAAGGCATACGTGTTGAACAACCTAAATACATGTATCACGGTCGGACTCTTTTTTGTGGTGTTTAGATTTTCCATAGTTGCATGTCGTTTAATCTTATGGCCTGATTGATTCTGACAGATTTTAGTAGAAAAAGCTTACGTGTTGGATGAAAGACGTGTAACACAGTTTGTATGTATGAAGTGACCTGATTATGTACGTGTGATTTTTCTTAATGTATATGTGTACTTCTATAAAGCAAATCGCAGTCGTTCTTTAAAAAAAAATTACTGTTACATCTTAGCCGTTCCTTTTTTATCGTTTTAAATATATAATAGATTATTAGTAGCCAAACCCGCCAAGGATATATGACGCATCACTGTAAATTTCAAACAAATCGAAGTTGACTCAATTAATTTATAATAAACTTTTGTACTTTTTGATTATTTTTATGAAATTAAAATATTATATCATAATAAATCACATAAAATGTATTTTGTAAAAAAACATTCATTATTTTTTATTTTTAGAGACATTATCACTTCAAAGTGTACATAAATTGAACCACTTAAATGTGTAAACAACCAAGGACAAATGACATGCTCCGAGGGAATAATGTTTGGCAATTGTATGACCATAGTGTGTGTGCCTATATATATGTTTGTGTGTGTGCTTTTTATATTTAGTATTCTCGATTGCCTTGTAAAGATCTCTAGTGCATAGTTGATCAAATATCTTTGCACTTATAGTGCATGATTTGGTACAATTAGAGAAATCTAGAGTATAATGTGCTCATGATGAGCTTGTCATTGAATCATTGGTATTTTCAATCGGTTTATGAATATGTATATTTTGACATTCATAGTCACCCGACCAATGATCTTCTCCGCCACGTATACCTACACGAATCTCAATAGTAAACCGGGATGGTTCTTTGCATCATGAGTATAATTAGGAAGATCGATACGGTTAGAAGAGAGATAGTTGCATTCAGGCGGCAACTGTAAATGGATGAACCTTGTGTTGTACCACTCCTCTGACCCTGGTTGTTACTTACTGATATAACTACTTTAGTTGCTACCTATTCAGAGACAGGTGCATAATTGTCTCACCTGTTTGTACTCTGCTTGCCTTTCTGCTTTATTGATTGGATTGATACTGAAGAGCTAGGACAACGGATATCATATCAGAAATGTAAAATGCATTCATTAATTGCTTCAAGATTTAATAATATAGACAGTGGTGTATCAGTTGCATGACCAACCACGAGCATATTTTTTTTCGTGATATTGCACGAGATTCATCTGTATATTACAACATGGAAATGGCTTAGGAGACATCAGGTATGCCTTCTTGGCTAGGGGGGGGGGGCTCACAGGCGGCGCACATCTCCTTCCCCTTTATGCCGGTGGTGGATTGGCATGAACATGAGGAGGGGAGGGGATCAGGGCGGGGAGTGGGGCGGTTGGCTCGGGAGTCCTCCTTGGTGGTCCATGGGGAAGTATAGTGTGAAGGAGAGATGACTCCATGGAAAAGGTGAGGTGGTGTCACCTGTTTTTAAAGGAGATGTCTCTAACGATAAATGTCCCTATACAACGGGAAACCGAATGGGAAGGGAGGGTCCACCGGGAAAATGGTAGGGTGCATCGTAGGTGGGTTTTGTGTTGGGAATGTGTGTTGAAGATAACACGACGGATAATCTGGACATCCACATTTCTCCCCCACATATGTGATGGATTTGGGGGAGCATGTTTGGCGCCTGTTTCATGTGCGAATCTACCCTGACAGGGTAATGAGCTTCGACCTTGAAAATGGCCTTAATCGTTTACATTGTTGCCCCTAACAACGCACGAGCGTTGTACTAGTGATTCATATATAGGTTCAGACTTGCACGTGATACTGAAAAACAACATTGCATTAGTGAAAGGGAGCAATTTGGGTTGAGCTGAGGAGAAAGAATGATCAGATGATACCTTGTAGGATGGTCCAGTGGATATTTGCTTACAGAGAGAGAATAAGTGGAGAGGTGAAGCGGCGACACCTTGTCACCCAAAATCATTGGATGGCTCCAAAACCAAACAGATGGTAACGCTAAAGCAAAACCAACGGTAAATCGAAGCACATAGCTAACCACTTGTCAATCTCTAGTAAGCCACCAAGGAGCTCCAAAATTCCGTGAAACACACTAGCTTTACCGGTTTAAGTTTGTTATTATTAAATCACGAATCAAGTTTCCTTATAAGTTAAGCCATGGGTGATCAAGATCATGATCAGAAGATGATTACAAGAGAATAGTTCAAGAGAATAAGTCATTATGTATTTCAAAACATTGTTATATGATGCATGTACACGTCTATGGGTGATGATGGTGTTCTACGCGACCATGCTGCGGTCATAGTCTCATCGTGTGTAGGATCGAAAGTAGGTCTAAAGGGGGGTGATTAGACTACTTAACTAAATAAAAGTTTTGCCTTTTTGTGACAGCCCGAGACCGACGTTCCAGAAGATTCCAGAAGATTTCCTTTAGTTTCCGTTTTCGTCATGTGTTCGTCTGGTTGTCGCATTCATCATCGCATCATTCGCATCATCTTCCGTTTTCGAAACTTGCATCCGTTCGTAGTTGCCGGTTCTCTCCGTTTCGCCGTTGCCCGTTTCGAGACCAGCCACACACGCACGCGCCCGCAGTACCGTTAAAAATAAAACCGTTTTTAAGCGCGCGCAAAAATATTCTCGGATCGAGTTGAAACTTGTCGTGCGGTCTTGTTATAGCGTAGGTAGACCGCCCGTCGATTTTCGTCGCGTTCTGAGTTCGTTTGATGCCCCGTCGGTAATCCGTAGGAGTGCGGTCATCGGTTATCGTCGGACGTTTCACGCTGTTTTAATCTTCGTGCCGCGCCGCACCGCTTCCCTCTCTTCTCCCCTAGCCCTCTGCACAGTCGCGTAACCCCTCCGCTTCCGGATGTCGGGTCAACACCCGGCAGTCCGAAAATGGACTGCGACCGTAAACCCTAGCCTCCCTTTCCTATTTAAGCCTCCCTAGTTCCACCTCATTCCGCGTGCCACCAAACCCTAGCCAGCCCCTTCTCCCACCTCTAGCCAGCCCACCCGAGCCCATCTGGGTCCGTTCGAGCCCATCCGGGCCCGAATCGGCCGTCCCAGAGCTCTCCGGAGCTCTCCCGAGCCTCCCATGGTGCCGAGCTCCTTCCTCCCGCAGCGCCATGGCCAGCCCTCGCCGGAGCCGCCGCTGGCCGGAGCCGGTCGCCGAAGCCGCCGCCAGCCGCCGGCCGGACCTCCTCCTTCTCCCTTCCTCCTATTCTCCTTCCCCTGCCTTCTCTTCCTTCTCCTCCCACGCCTCACCTCACTCTGCCTCCCCCGCAGGTCACCAGCCGCAGGTAGCCGCCGCCGCCGGAGCTCCCGCCGGCCTCCGCCTCCCTAGCCACCGGATGGGCCAGGCCCATAGGTGAGCTTCCCCCTGCGTTTTTTTCTTTCTTTTAGGCATTGCGTTTTTTTAATTACAGGTTTTGCATAATTTAATAATGTTAATATTTAATTAACTGTACCCCGTATGAAAATAATTTTAACATGAAGAATGTGGAGAATTTCGTCTAGTTTCACCATAAAATATTTTCATGCATGTTTAAAAGATTTAAACCTGCTATTTGCATCGATTTGCATGATGACCATTTAATATTGTTTAAAGCATAATTATTTAACCGTGCATCGAATTAATAAAATCAGATATTAAAAATGTTCATCTCATTCGCACCGCATTTTCATGCATGATAAAATTTATTTTCATCATGTTTGCATATTAATTGCATTTCGAATTGCCTTAACGTGAATAGGCCTAATACCCGCATAATTAATTGTGATTAATTTCCAAAAAGAACATATGCATATTATATATGTTTTCGGGGTAGAAAAATCCATAGAAATTATCTGTGCATTTAGTTTTGCCATTTGAGCATTTTGTGTGCATGTCATTTATGCCGTGATGCCCTTGTCTTTTTCGTGTGAATTAACCCGGGCATGATATGAATTAAGTTTCAACATGAAACTTAATCTTTGTTATGTGTCCTAACCCATGGACATTTTGCTTGTCATAGAAATGCATGTTTAGGTGTTGTTTCGGTGTTGTCAACTTGTTATAAAAATCTGTTATTTTGAGGGTCCAAAATATTTTTAAGTCTGGAATCTGTTATATTTTGTTGCTGTCTTGCCATGTGATTTGCTAGTGATCTAGAACTCTTTTGTGGTAGGTGTAATGTAGTTATTTGTTGTTGATATTGTCCTCTAGCATGCTGTAAAGTTTCATGCCATAATATGAATTATAACATATAGTTTTACTGCTATCAATATGCCTTCGTGATAAAACTACACTGTCTAAAACTGCTATTTTCACCAAGTCTGAAATTGTTATTAAGTTGACTTCTTGTGAGCTTCCTACCAAGCGATCCATGCATGTTTTGATGATGCTATGTGAAGATGAAATGAAGTGAATGTTGTATGCTATTGCCCCATGATTAGTTTGTGCATTTTGGTATATTGCAACTTGTTGTTTTCATACGTTCAAAATGCTATCTTGCTGTTTTTGGCAGATTTCAACTAAAACTTGTTTTGATGATTGTGGTTGAACCGTAGCTCCGTTTTGGACATTCCATATATGAAACTTGCTTAGAATCTCATGTAGATTCATAAGAACTTGTTGCCTTCATGATTTGAAATGTTTGTGGTGGTTTTTCCCATGCATTTGCATTCATGACATGTGCATCTTGCGTTGCTCATATCTTTTAGACCGTAGCTCCGTTTGAGATGTTCTATATATGTAAATCGACTAGAATGACGTGTATAATAATATGGTATGCTTTATTCTGCTGTTTAACAAACATAAAATATGTTTAGATCAGATCTGGATTAATTTCTAAATTTACATATGAGGTCATTTCGGAAATGCTATAAGTTGTTTCCGGCCTCATTTAAGATGCCTAGTTAGTTAGTTTACTTAAGCTTCACCTCTTGCCATGCCTAACAACATTTAATATTGTCGTGTACCTAACGAGAGTGAACTAAATAATTCGAACGTGGAGTTTCGTCAATATGCAACTCGTTGCATATTGAGCTTCACTTAATGTGTAGTATCTGATTGTTGTGAATTGTCATGCCTTGCATATTTAAACCGGACATGCATCATATTGGTTGCGCATCGTATCATGCATATGTTGTGGTGTATCTTGTGTTGATTGTTTGTTTCGGATTGTTTCTTCTCGATAGAGATTCTGAAAGTGTTCGGAGTGTGAGGATTCGTTCGACTACGTTGGTTCGTCTTCTTCATGGACTCGGTCTTCTTCCGAGCGGGATCTCAGGCAAGATGACATATTTCCCTGGATACCATTACTATCATTGTCATGCTAGTTGTCTCGTCTTTTATCGTTATGTCTCGCTACCTACCACCTGTTTGATAAGCCTCCCAACATTGCCATGATAAGCCTCTAACATCTCCACATCCCAGCAAACATTGTTTGGCTATGTTACCGCTTGCTCAGCCCTTCTTATAGCATTGCTAGTTGCAGGTGCAATGCTTCCATGTGCCAACATGGACCTTCTTTTGTTATATCACAATATTGCTTCTATTTAAATTAATGCACATATATACTTGGTAAAGGTGGAAGGCTTGGCCTTTTGCTTGGTGTTTTGTTCCACTCTTGCCGCCCCTAGTTACTTGTGAACTGGTGTTATGTTCCATAAATGAGCGCTCCTAACATGCTTGGGGTTGTTATGGGGACCCCCTTGATTTTCGGGTGAGAATAAAGCTTGTCTAGCAAGGCCCAACATTGGTACTACATTTGCTTAACAATTAATGAACTTGCATAGGGGATTTTTCAGACCCGGTGGATAATTTAATCAACCCCGGGCCAGTGCTCCGCATGAGTGTTGGTCCAAAAATGTCAACAGCCGGTGGCCACCAGGGGCAACTCTGTGTTTGGCCTACCGGAAGTTTGGACAATCCGCCGTGTCCTGAGAACGAGATATGCGGCTCCTATCGGGATCGTCGACACGTCGGGAGGCCTTGCTGGATTTGTTTTACCTTTCTCGAACGTCTTGAGCGAGGAATTTTGATTTTCTTCAGGCTATCTCGAGGTGTCGGATTCCCTTTGGAATTGCCTAGGAAGATCACGAGATCCGTGGTTGAGGTTATTCCCGCTGCGTGTGGTTAATTTGTGATGGATGAGTTGGAGCACCCCTGCAGGGTTAAATCTTTTCGAGAAGCCGTGCCCGCGGTTATGTGGCAAACTTGGATAATTTGTTTAACACCCGGTCATAGCAAACTTGAAGTAAACTCTAATAAAATACACCAACACCATGTGCGTAACCGTGACTGTCTCTTTTCGTGAGTTCTTATCCGTAAGAGAAAACGGTGGGGTTATGATTGACGTAAGTAGGTGTTCAGGATCAATTAGTAATCATTACCAGTTCACGTCCGATATGCGTAGACCATCATACTTTACTTTCTGTGCTCGTAAGTTAGCCACTCAAATAAGTGTTTAGTCGCTTGCTGCAGCCTCACCACTTAGCCATGCCTTACCTATTAAGCTTTAATAGTCTTGATACCCTTGGAAATGAGATTGCTGAGTCCCTGTGGCTCACAGATTACTACAACAACAGTTGCAGGTGCAGGTAATGTGATGATTTGATGTGAGCGCGTTGCTTGATTTGATTTGGAGTTCTTCTTCTTCTTCTTCCTCTTCATCAATCTTGGATGGGTTCCAGGCGGCAGCCTGGGATAGCAAGGGTGGATGTCATTTTATCGTTTAATTTCGTCCGTAGTCGGACCCTGCTCTTATGTATGATGTTTGAGATGTTATAGTATTGATGTGACTCTGATGTAGCTTGTCGCGAGTGTAAGCCAATTCCATATACTCATCTCTTCTGTACATGTACTTGTAATGATATCCATTCTTGCGAACGCATCGAGGTGCGCTTCTATCCCTGTCGAGGCCCTTGTGCCCAAATAAGGATAGGACCGCATCTTGGGCGTGACACTTTTTCCCAATTTTAATTCTTGGCAAGTTTTAGCATTCATAGCATATCAAGTACACCCTACACATGAATGTCTAAGAGTATAGCAGTGGAAAGTAACAACAAGCATGAGTAAAAAAGGATAGGCTAGGAAGATCAAACGCAATTGTAGACACGATGATTTTTCTCATGGTTCTGATAGGTGGCGCTATCGTACATCCACGTTTATGGAGTCTTCAACCCACAGAGGGTAACAGTCGCGAGAGTCCACGGAGGGCTCCACCCATAAGGGTCCATGAAGTAGCAACCTTGACTATTCCATACGGCTTCCGTCCACGAAGGACTAGCCTCACTATGGGTGGATCTTCGCGAAGTAGGCGATCTCAGTGCCCTTACAAACTTCTTGGTTCACTCCAAAACACGAAGTAGGAAGCTCCCAAGCGACACCTAACCAATCTAGGAGGTTCTTCGAAATATGCCCTAGAGGCAATAATAAAATGGTTATTATTTTATTTCCTTGTTCATGATAATTGTCTATTGTTCATGCTATAATTGTGTTAACCGGAAACCGTAATACATGTGTGAATACATAGACCACAACATGTCCCTAGTGAGCCTCTAGTTGGCTAGCTCGTTGATCAATAGATGGTCACAGTTTCATGAGCATGGACATTAGATGTCATTGATAACGGGATCACATCATTAGGAGAATGATGTGATGGACAAGACCCAATCCTAAGCATAGCACAAGATCGTGTAGTTCGTCTGCTAAAGCTTTTCCAATGTCAAGTATCATTTCCTTAGACCATGACATTGTGCAACTCTCGGATAACATAGGAATGCTTTGGGTGTGCCAAACGTCACAACATAAATGGGTGGCTATAAAGGTGCACTACGGGTATCTCCGAAAGTGTCTGTTGGGTTGGCACGAATCGAGACTGGGATTTGTCACTCCGTATGATGGAGAGGTATCTCTGGGCCCACTCGGTAAGACATCATCATAATGAGCTCAATGTGACTAAGGAGTTAGCCACGGGATGATCTGTTGTGGAACGAGTAAAGAGACTTGCCGGTAACGAGATTGAACAAGGTATAGGGATACCGACGATCGAATCTCGGGCAAGTATCATACCGGTAGACAAAGGGGATTGTATACGGGATTGATTGAATCCTCGACATCATGGTTCATCCGATGAGATCATCATGGAGCATGTGGGAGCCAACATGGGTATCCAGATCCCGCTGTTGGTTATTGACGGGAGAGGTGTCTCGGTCATGTCTACATGTCTCCCGAACCCGTAGGGTCTACACACTTAAGGTTCGATGACGCTAGGGTTATAGGAAAATAATGTACATGGTTACCGAAGGTTGTTCGGAGTCCCGGATGAGATCCCGGATGTCACGAGGAGTTCCGGAATGGTACAGAGACAAAGATTGATATATGGGAATTGAGGATTTGGTTACCGGAAATGTTTCGGGCGTCACCGGTAACGTACCAGGACCACCGGAAGGGTTTCGGGGGTCCACCAAGTGGGGCCACCAGCCCCAGAGGGGTGCATGGGCCGCAAGTGGGAGGGAACCAGCCCCTAGGTGGGCTGGTGCGCCCCCACAAGGGCCCAAGGCGCAACTGAAGTGGGAGGAGGGGCAAACCCTAGGGCAGATGGGCCCTAAGGCCCACCCTAGGGCAGCCGCACCCCTCTCCCTCTTGGCCGCCGACCAGATGGGATCAGGTGGCTGCCGCACCACCCTAGGGTGGAAACCCTAGGACGCAGCCCTCCCTCATCCTCCTCCTATATATAGTGGTGGATTTTGGGGCTGCCAGACACACGGTTTCTTCCTCTCTCGGTGCAGCCCTATATATAGTCGTGCTTGGCGAAGCCCTGCCGGAGACCACGCAGCTCCACCGTCACCACGCCGTCATGCTGCCGGAGCTCTCCCTCAACCTCTCCTTCCTCCTTGCTGGATCAAGGCATAGGAGACGTCACCGGGCTGCACGTGTGTTGAACACGGAGGCACCGTTGTTCGGTGCTAAGGTCGGAGTCCACTGCGATCTGAATCGCTACGAGTACGACTCCACCAACCGCGTTCTTGTAACGCTTCCGCTTAGCGATCTTCAAAGGTATAAAGATGCACTCTCCCCTTACTCGTTGTTGTTTTTTCCATAGATAGATCTTGGTGAACACATAGGAATTTTTTTGATTTACTACTACGTCTCCCAATAGAGGCACCACCCTCCAAAAGGTAATAGGCTCGGTAATGACGATGAACTCCTTGCTCTTGTGCTTCAAGATGATAGACTCCTCAACACACAATCACTCTCTCATAGATTTGGCTTGGTAGAAGAGATAGGATTGATGGAAAGCAACTTGGGGAGGCTAGAAATTAAGATCCATATGGTTGGAGTGGAAGATCTTGACCTCAACACAAGGGTAGGTGGTTCTCTCTCAGAAATCTGAGTAGGATGGGTATGGAATAGTTCTGAGTGCTTCTCTTT
The DNA here is from genome assembly GCA_022496015.1 of Hordeum marinum. NCBI lineage: Eukaryota > Viridiplantae > Streptophyta > Magnoliopsida > Poales > Poaceae > Hordeum > Hordeum marinum. The sequence goes on along the minus strand of CM039677.1, from coordinate 380,555,648 downwards.
TGAGTGCGTGGTGGTGAAGGGGTATATATAGGCATCCCCAAAATCCAACCGTTACACACAAAATGACCAACTTGGTGACACCGATATGTCAATCTCAGTGGTACCGAAGTGACCAAAAGGTGGCAACTTTTGAATCTCGATGAGACCGATATAGGTATCTCGGTTGCACCGACAAGGTGACCAATGGTCAGAATTGCCAAACTCGGTGATGCCTATTCAACATTTTCGGACGGACCGAAAATGTGAACTTGCGTAACACAAAGTTGGCAACCCAACTCGGTGGCACCGAAAGCAGTGTCGGTTGCACCGAAGTGTTAGGATTTGGCTGAGTCTGTCTAGGGTTTGAAATCGGTGGCATCGGGATAGGAATGTTGGTTGCACCGATTTTGAATGTTTGGTTACAGACTGACTTCGGGGTGAGAGCTTGTGGATATTTTTGGTGACTATCACTTGTGCACGTATGAGCATTTTGTTTATCAACAAAACTTTACCCCCTTTTAATAGTATTGGTTTTCCTATGGATTCAAAGTGATTTCTCACAAATGTAAAATGTAGAGTCCTCTTGCTTGAAGCTTGACCAACCTATTTCCATGTATCTTGGGATAATTTCATAATCTCCACAATCCTTTTTCCATCCCTATTATCAAGGTTGTCAGAATCACGATTCTGTTATACGATTCTACGACTTTACGATCCAAACTAACCCCTATCATTCTACGATTTTAGTTCATAGAATCTACGTTTCTACGATCCGGCTAGTGAAGATTCTATGATTTGCGATCCTACCATCGGAGCTTCGATCCGATTCAAAATCACGATTCTGACAACCTTTCCTATTATTAAACTTTTCTTGAAATATACTTGATGAAAGCATTAGTTCAATGATTTACATGTTATTATTAATTACCAAAATCACCAAAGAAACAAATGTGCTTTCACCGTGTGCCCACCGCTCCTTGCCAACTACTTCTCCTTGTCGATGACACCATGTTGCTCCCCTATATTGCGGCCCCGCTGCATCCCTATTGTCATAGAACGCCATGCTCATGAACCATTTTTGTAGCGTCCTACTAATGAGTCGTTGTTTTCAATCATGGATTGAGGTCGTGCATACGCCATGTCGCCTTGGCTATCCATGTTCTACACGGCGTGTTGTGCATCTATTCATGGATAGTCTTCGAGTGGACCAAATGTGTGACGTCTGTGCCATAGCATTGTCGTTGTCGTGGTTTTGCGGCCGCTGCTTATGTTTTTCCAGCTCACATGTGTGAACGCGATTGCTTCTTATATCGAATGATTTTCTTAACACACATAGAAACACATAGAATAAATAAGACGGATAAGCGATACAACCTTAGCGGCACGGCAAAGCATGCGACCGCTTCTAGTGTGTCTATATATATAGAGAGATCGACTATTTGTTACCCTGGGTGAGGAATAGTTATTTTTTACTTCTTTCTATTTTCACATCAATGCATCGTAATTTTACGTTCCATAAATTTTATCGTATTTCATACGTAAAAAGAGACCGTAAAAAAATATAGTCATCGTAAAAAATACTTATGTCATGTAAATTTACAAACATAAAAACATAGTGTAAAATATACATAAAATGTGATTTTTCTGGTCTTATGACTTATATTTTTATTTTTTCATGCCAAACTTTACGTAGTGAATCAATATATATGTAACTATTTACATTTAAAATGTAATTTATTTATGAAACGATCGTAATATTACCTCGGATGAAGAATAACTTATTCTAGACCCTGGGTGATGAATAGACTTTCTATGGTCGCGCTATTCGTTACCCTGGGTAAGGAATAATTATTCTTCACCCCCCTCAATTTTACCATCAATGTACCGTAATTTTACGTCCCGTAATTTTTGTCTTATTTTATACGTAAAAAGAGACCGTAAGAAAATTTATAATCAGCTTAAAAAATATTTTATGTCAGGTAAAATTGTAAACATACAAAAATAATGGAAAATATATGATAAATTCAATTTTTTTGGTCTTCTGACCTATATTTTTATTTTCTTATATGAAATTTTACGCCATGATTTAATATAAATGTAACTTTGAACTAATTTATTTATAAATTGATAGTAAGATTATCTCGGATGAGGAATAACATATTCTGCACCCTTCGTGATGAATAAAGTTTATATATATATATATATATATATATATATATGGAAAACGTTGTCTACAATCGGGGGTAGTTATCCCCATTCTATTCAGCCCTTCATCTGGATGCGTGCGTTTCTAAGTGGTTTGTACTGCCGTGAATAAACGGGTTTATCCCTGCCCGATTAAAACTACCAGCCTCCTATTTTATTGGGTAGCTTGAGTTGATGATATATAGAGCTAACAAACCAGATCTCGAGCGCTCAAAAACAGACTGCTGGCACTGCGTTCCACTGAGGGTTCGCCATTAGGGGAAAGAGAACCCGACCATGACGTACCTCACCGGCCTCGCCGTCCACGAGCACGACGCCGGAGTACACGAACCATTCTCCGGCGAACACGAACCATTCTCAGGAACAAGGCTACTGAGTAACGGCAGCTGCAGCATAGGAAATCTAAACTTCTCCCCCGATTCCATGAAAACCTGTGAGTATCTTAATCCACCTTTTGTTCCTATGTTTTCTATGGATTATCCCTGGATTTATCTTATGTTTGCTTGATGTAGATCATCAGGACACGAACAAGCTAGGAGGAGCGGATTGAGGTGATTGCACGGAGACCCTTTCCCATTGCGGCAACGGCTAAACGGCACAGGTAGTGGCAGCGACTGCACATCGTGTTCGCACCATGAATTTATTGGTGAGATACCACGATTGGACGAGGATGATATGATGAAGAATATGGTGCAAGATCATGACTTTGAGGAATACATCAACGCATGTGTGTCGTGTATGGCTTGAGGGAGATTTACGCTTGGCAGCAACTGAGCACCATTCACAGATTTGGGAGTCGATGAATTCGTCGACGAACGACTTGTAACCATTAATGTGATACTTGCTAGCTACGCAAACAAAATGGTAGGTCGATTCATCCAAAACAAAGTATCTACCATGTACGTGCATATTGTTCTTTTATTTATTTAGCTTCCTTTTCTTTGTACATAAAAAAAAATCTGAAATCTGAAATCTGAAATACATCCTACGATCGGGTGTAGTTACTTCCATGTCTCATATACTATCATGTGGTAGTATATATACTACTTTATTATTTTTAATATGTTCATATACTATATCTAGGATACTCGAAAGTGAATTCTATAAAAATAATTGCAAGTTGACTCGTATTTTTATTATATTTATAAAATACGTACATATTTGTACGTAAAAAAGTATATACTCAAAATATGAGACATACTACCAAAAATTTTGTATATATACTACCTAAATATTCTAATATACTACATACTACGTGTACATACACTTCAAAATGATAGATACTACTTATAGCACACAAAACAAAAGTGAAAGTAACTACACCCGGTCGTACCAAACATTTGTCATATATATATATATATATATATATATATATATATATATATATATATATACACACACACACACACACACATGCGTGTGTGTGAGAGAGGGGGGCACCGTCTTTGAGACACAAGTTCTTCCTTGATCTCGGGCGCCCCCTCTCTCTCTAGTTCTAGTTTTTGATCTAGACTCGATCTAGATTTGAACTAGTTCTAGTTCCAACTAATAGTCATAATAAACAATCCCCACGAGTTTCTCTTCTCCCTCCTCTAATTCTCCGGCGACGATTAGCTCTGGATGACGGAGTGCTGTCGGATCGTGAAGCATGTATGTGTGCATTTGTAGAGATGTTGATCTTTCGGTCTTCCGTTTGAGGGATCGTTCGTGAACGATTTGAGGGCATTCATAAATGATCTACACCAACTCTTCTTTCACTACAACTCAAAATTGTTAACGCTCTGATCCAAGCCCCTTATGCATTTTCATAGTATTCCTGGAATCATGATCGTAGGGCGTTTTCTTGTTTTCTACTATGTTTCCCAATAATGAAAGTTCAACGAGTATGACTTACAATAATACTTAATTGGATGATGGCCTTGAACATTTCACTCGAGTGAGACGCTTCTTTCAAGCGCTTGTTTCATTGCTCATGCGCATTTCATCCTTGGGGTTCTTGACAACGAATATTGAATTGAAGAGGTGGTACCTGCGGCCAAACAGGGTGGTGTACCACTTTGGTGAAAGTACCCCAATTAGTTATCATCCCAACGAAGATCGGAGGAGATTATTTCTATTTACGCTTCTGTCGCACACAAGGTGTCACACTTATGTGAAGTAACTGCTAGGGCTTCTGCAAATATTGTTACTGGCCTAGTAAACGAATAAACCAGAGTGACAAGGATAAAAGATTTATAGTTGTATTGGTAAGTATTGGTAACGACTAATAAAATTATATAACATAAATAAAAGTAGATGTAGAGTTGTGCTTCCTACAATGAATAGATTAGGAGCGGCGAGAATTCAATTCATGGTAAGAATATATGTATAGTAAATGTGCAAGTGCGATATCAGTTACCTTGTATCATACTCATAGTATTTGATACGTGTGTTCTGTTGGTGGTTCACCCTAAAATTACGGAACTCCTCCTCACGAGATTATATTTCATTCTATGGCCCTATTTTTCGTTGCCATAGAGTGGTCGTCTCAACAATTAAGGTCCTTGGACTGGAACCAAGCATTAAGTTTTGTGGTTCACCATTATCTCATATTGTCTTCGGTACTCATAGATATCTCCACCTGTCACGCCAAGGGTCACAAATTCCCTGAACAATATGTGTTACCTGTGTGGGTCTTAATATCACCTTGCCTGGGCTCTTAAATTGGACAACACGCATAGAGTTCGCCACAATATAACAATGCACTAGACAGGTCATACTACTACAAATACAAATGACGACATATAGATTAGGCACAAATGAATCTTACCACTCACCTACATCTCCCACACATATGAGAATTAGTCACACATTGTAAGAGAGAAACTAGGGATAGGAACTGGGTCCATTTAATCCCATTTAAACCCACTAATTATCTAATAGTTCAAAAAAAAAATCGAGCAAAATGAACTATGGAGCTAGAAAAAGCTAACTAAATGGGACTTATGTTTGCCACTTATTTGCCATTTATATCCCTAAGAGAAACCAAACACACCAGATATCGACCCAATGAAAACCCTATCGATAATACCGTGAAGATCCACAATAATATGAAATGGATGATCCAAATAGTTTGATCTCTAGATGAAATTGAAATAGAGTTACAGTTGTTCTCACAACTTGGAATTCCTCTTACAATAGTGATGGATGAGATGGTGATGTTGGGGAACGTTGCACGCGAAACAAAAAATCCTATGAAACACCCAAGATCTATTCTATGGAGATGCTAGCAACAAGAGAGAGAGGTGTCTACATACCCTTGTAGACCGAAATCGTTAACAATCTAGAGATTGTGATTGGTGTAGTCGTACTCGCGTCGCGATCCAATCGGATCCAAGCACCGCACATGCAGCACCTCCGAGTTTAGCAAAAGTTCGGCTCAGTGACATATCCTCCTTCTTGATCCAGAAAGAGACGGAGAATAGTTAGATGAGAACTGAAACAACATGACTGCGTGGTAATGGTTGTCGCAGCGAAATTCCGGCAGGGCTTCATCAAGCGCGTACCGGAGAAACGTGGGAGGAGTTGGGAGAGCCAAAGGACAAGGGTGAAGGGTTGGCTGCCCCCATGCACCTCTCCCATTTATATATAGGCTAGAGGGCGGGGGAGGGCGTCCAAAACCCTGCTAGGGCCAACCACAAGGGAGAAAATCCTTTAAACATGAAGATAACACCTTATCTCTAGATTCAACATTTTAAATTTAGATATAAAATCTTATCTCTAGATTTAAATGACATGTGCCTTGGGGAATGGTGCAGCCAACCCATGTGGGATGTAGCCTCACCCCTCGGTCCATGTGAGTCTTTCCCGGGTCGTTGTGCCCCATGGTGGAACCCCTAGAACCTTACAGAACCTTCCCGGTACTCTATTGAAAAATTCCCGAACTTTTCCGGAACCCTCAATATGACTTCCCATATATAAATATTTAACTCTGGACCATTCAGGATCTCCTCGTGATGTCTCGGATCTCATCCGGTACTCTGAACAACTTTCATAATTTCCACCATTAATATCTCAACATTACCCTAGCGCTACTGAACGTTAAGTGTGTGACCCTACGTGTTCGAGAATCATGAAGACATAACTGATCAATAACCAATAGTAGGACCTATATGCCCATATTGGTTCCTACATATTCCACGAAGATCTTCATCGATTGAACCACGATGTCAAGGATTCAGTTAATCCCGTATGCAATTCCCTTTGTCTAGTGATATGTTACTTTTCTCGAAATTTGATCGTTGGTATCTCATACCTAGTTCAGTATCGTTACTGGCAAGTCTCTTTACTCATTCCGTAATACAAGATCACATGACTAACTCCTTAGTCACATTGCTTGCAAGCTTCTTGCAATGTTGTATTATCGAGAGGGCCCAGAGATACCTCTCCATCATACGGAGTGACAAATCCTAGTATTGATCCATGTCAACCCAACAGACACACTTGGAGATACATGTAGAGTATCTTTATGAGCACCAAGTTATGAAGTGACATTTGATACACACACGGCATTCGTCCGGTGTCAAGGATTTGCATGAACTCATGGTCTTAGGAACATATACTTGACATGAAGAAAGTACCAGCAATAAACTAAGTGATACAAGCAAATGCTATGCTTATGGTCGGTTCATGTCCATCACATCATTCTCCTAATAATGTGATCCCGTTATCAAATAACAACTCATGTCTATGGTTAGGAAACCTTAACCATCTTTGATCAATGAGCTAGTCTAGTAGAGTCTCACTAGGGACACGGTGTTGCTTATATATCCACACATGTATTTAAGTTTCCGGCCAATACAATTCTAGCATGGATAATAAACGGTTATCATGAACAGGGAAATATGATAATAACCACTTTATTATTGCCTCTAGGGCATATTTCCAACAGGTGATGGAGATGAAAGGACCAAAACTAATAAGATCTCCAAAGGTTCTTCGGTTCTCCTCTTCTTCTGTTCTGGTTGTGGTGGCGGCGGCTTGGGGTTCTCCTCCCTCTGGATCCCTTCATGAAAGTGTCTTGTATAGATGTGGTGTTGTTGTTGCCACTCCATACAACCACTCATATGAGTGCTTGCGATCATACGGAAGGCCGCTGTTTGATCTCGTGCGTCTGCTGGTTGGGCTCTCAGCATGGAAGTTGCTCCATTTGACTTGACTTGCAGCAATTATGTTGGAAATATGCCCTAGAGGCAATAATAAATTAGTTATTATCATATTTCCTTGTTCATGATAATTGTTTACTATCCATTCTATAATTGTATTGATCGGAGACTTAGATGCATGTGTGGATACATAGACAAAACCATGTCCCTAGTATGCCTCTAATAGACTAGCTCGTTGATCAAAGATGGTTAAGGTTTCCTAGCCATGGACATGAGATGTCATTTGATAAACGGGATCACTTCATTAGGAGAATGGTGTGATGGAAAAGACCCAAACTACAAACATAGCATATGATCATGTCAGTTTATTGCTACTGTTTTCTGCATGTCAAGTATCTGTTCCTATGACCATGAGATCATGCAACTCACGGATACCGGAGGAGTGCCTTGTGTGTATCAAACATCGCAACGTAACTGGGTGACTATAAAGGTACTCTACAGGTATCTCCGAGGGTGTCTGTTGAGTTGGCATGGATCAAGACTGAGATTTGTTACTCCGTGTGACGGAGAGGTATCTAAGGGCCCACTCGGTAATACAACATCACAACAAGCCTTGCAAGCAATTTGACTAAGTGTTAGTCACGGGATCTTGTATTACAGAACGAGTAAAGAGACTTGCCGGAAACGAGGTTGAACTAGGTATGGACATACCGGCGATCGAATCTCGGGCAAGTAACATACCAAAGAACAAAGGGAGCATCATACGGGATTAACTGAATCCTTGACATAGAGGTTTGACCGATAAAGATCTTCGTAGAATATGTAGGAACCAATATGGGCATCCAGGTCCCGCTATTGGTTATTGATTGTAGAGGTGTCTCGGTCATGTCTACATAGTTCTCGAACCCGCAGGGTCTGCACACTTAAGGTTCGATGACGTTTCGGTAGTATAGAGTTATGCACGATGGTGACCGAAGGTTGTTCGGAGTCCTGGGTGAGATCCCGGATTTCACGAGGAGCTCTGGAATGGTCCGGAGGTAAAGATTGATATATAGGAAGTCCTATTTTGGTCACCGGAAAAGTTTCGGGTTTATCGGTAGTGTACCGGGAGTGTTGGTAGTGTACTGGGAGACCATCGGGAGGGGTATTTCGACCCAAGAGGCTACATGGGCTGTGGGAGAGTGAATACCAGCCCTTAGTGGGCTGGTGTAAGTCCCACACAAGGCCCATGAGGCTGGGAAGAAAAGCCCAAAGAGAAAAACGTGGGAAAAGACAAAAATAGGATGGATCCTAGTCCTACTAGGATTGGAGTTGGATTCCACCTCTCCTACATGGTTCGACCGACCCAAAGGCTGGCTCTTTGAGAGACAAGCCTCCTCCTCTCTTCCTCTTATATATACTAGAGGTTTTAGGGTTTTTTGCACTAGATTTTTAGCAACGTGCTGCCCGATCCTCTAGTGCATAGTTTCTCCTCTAGATCGGATTTCTGCAGTGCTTAGGCGAAGCCCTGCCGGAATAGCTCCACCACCATCGCCGGAGCGCCGTCACGCTGCTGGAGAACTCTTCTACCTCTCCGCTCCCTCTTGCTGGATGAAGAAGGCGGAGATCGTCATTGAGCTGTACATGTGCTGAACGCGGAGGTGCCGTCCGTTCAACGCTAGATCGGAAGGACCGTGATCGAGTTCGCTGGACGGATCGTGATGAGTTCGTGGGAAGAATCGTGACGAGATCGCGGGACGAATCGTGATGTGTTCGCGGGGAGGATCGTGATGAGTTCGCGGGACGGATCGTGATTGGATCGCGGGACGGATCGTGATGAGATCACGGGACGCTCGGCGATTTGGATCGCGAAGACGTTCAAGTACATCAACCGCGTTTCTTAACGCTTCCCGCTTAGCGATCTACAAGGGTATGTAGATCCACTCTCCCCCTCATAGATGCTCATCACCATGGATAGATCTTGCGTGTGCGTAGGAAATTATTTGTTTCCCATGCAATGTTCCCTATCAGTGGCATCATGAGCTAGGACTATGTGTAGATGAGATCTCGAGTAGAACACAAAATGTTTGTGGGCGTTGATGCTTAGATTGCTTCCTCCCTTGGTTGGATTTTGTTTCAGCGTTATTGTGAGATGAAGCGGCCCGGACCAACATTACTCATACGCTTACGAGAGACCAGTTCCCTCGACCGCAACTTGTTGCATAGATGGCTTGCGGGTGCCAGTTTCTCTCACTTTAGTTGGATCGGATTCGACAAAGGCGGTCCTTGAGAAGGTTGAAAAGCAACTAGTGTATCACCGTTGTGGTTTTTGCGTAGATGAGAATTGTTCTTGTTAGATACCCGTAGCAGCCACGTAAAACATGCAACAACAATTAGAGGACGTCTAACTTGTTTTTGCAGGGTATGTTGTGATGTGATATGGCCAATTACATGATGTGATATATGTGATGTATGAGATGATCATGTGATGTATAGATATCACGACTTGCATGTCAATGAGTACGGCAACCGGCAGGAGCCATAGGATTGTCTTTAATTATTGTATGACCTACATGTCAATCATTAAGCGCTATGTAATGCTTTACTTTATCGCTAAACGGTAGCAATAGTAGTAGACGCATGTTGGGCGCGGCAACCCCTATGGCGACACGTTGATGGAGATCAAGATGATGAAGATCATGGTGTCTTGCCGGTGACGATGGAGATCATGCCGATGCTTTCAAGATGGAGATCAAAAGCACAAGTTCATGGCCATATCATGTCACTTATGATTTGCATGTGATGTTAATCCTTTTATGCACCTTTTTTTGCTTAGGACGACGGTAGCATTATAAGGTGATCCCTCACTTAATTTCAAGATAAATTGTGTTCTCCCCGAGTGTGCACCGTTGCGAAAGTTCGTCGTGTTGAGACACCACGTGATGATCGGGTGTGATATACTCTACGTTCACATACAACGGGTGCAAGCCAGTGTTGCACATGCAGAACACTCGGGTTAAACTTGACGAGCCTAGCATGTACAGACATGGCCTCAGAACACAAGAGACCGAAAGGTCGAACATGAGTCATATAGTAGATATGATCAACATGATGATGTTCACCATTGTAACCACCTCAACTCACGTGATGATCGGACTTGAGTTGGTGAATTTGGATCATGTATCACTCGGATGACCGGAGGGATGTCAATTTGAGTGTGAGTTCTTAAGTAATATGATTAATTGAACTCATTATCATGAACATAGTCAGTAGTGTCTTTGCAAAATTATGTTTTAGATTACTTGCTCACGCTGTAGCTCCCTTGAATTTTTATGTGTTCCTAGAGATATAGAGTTGAAAGATGATGGTAGCAATATTGCGGACTGGCTCCGTGATCTGAGGATTGTACTCATTGCTACACAGAAGGCTTATGTCCTTAATGCACCGCTCGGTGCGCCAACCCCTCTAACGTCGTTTGTAGATGTTGTGAACATCTGACATGCACGTTCTGATAACTACTTGATAGTTTAGTGCGTCATGCATTACATCTTAGAATTGAGGCTCCGGAACGGTTTGAACGTCACAGAACATATGAGATGTTCTAAGAGCTGAAATTAGGATCTCAGGCTCATGCCCGTGTTACGAGATATGAGATCTCCAACAAGATTCTTTGCCTGTAATATGAAAGAGAATAGCTCAATCGTTGAGCATGTGCTCAGATTGTCTGGGTGCTACAATCGCTTGAATCGAGTGGGAGTTGATCTTCCAGATAAGATAGTGATTGATATTGTTCTCTAAGTCACTGTCACTAAGCTACTAGAACTTGGTGATGAACTATAAAATGCCAGGGATAGAATTAATGATCCCTAAGTTGTTCGTGATGTTTGACACCGCGAAGGTAGAAATCAAGAAGGAGCATCAAGTGTTGATGGTTAGTAAAACCACTAGTTTCGAGAAGGGCAGGAGCAAGGATGGAAAACTTCATGGATAGCAAGTTAGTTGTTGCTCCAGTGAAGCAACCCAAAGTTGAACTCAAACCCAAGACTAAGTGCTTCGATTATGAGGAGAGCGGTCGCTGAAGCAGAACAACCCTAGATACTTGGTAGATAAGAAGGCTGGCAATGTCGACAGAAGTATATTTGATATACGTGTTAATGATGTGTACCTTGCGAGTACTCCTAGTAGCACCTGGTATTGGATATCAGTTCGGTTGCTAAATGTTAGTAACACGAAATAAAAGCTACGGAATAAACGGAGAACTAGCTAAGGGTGAGGTGATGATTTTTGTTGGAAATGTTTCCAAGGTTGATGTGATCAACATCGCACGCTCTCTCTACCTTCGAGATTAGTGACGAACCTAAATAAATGTTATTTGGTGTTTTGCGTTGAGCATGAACGTGATTAGATCGTGTTTATTGCAACACAGTTATTTATTTAAGTTAGAGAATAATGGTTATTCTGTTTACATGAATAATACCTTCAATGGTCATGCACCAAGTGAGAATGGTTTGTTGAATCTTAATCGTAGTAATAAACATGTTCATAACATTGATGCCAAAAGATAGAAAGTTAATAATGATAGTACCACATACTTGTGGCATTACCGCTGAATGTCATGTTGGTATAAAACACATGAAGAAACTCCATGCTGATGGCTCTTTGGACTCATTCGATTTCGAATCGGTTGAGACATGCAAACCATGCCTCTTGGGCAAGATGACTAAGGACCCCGTTTCCAGATGGATGGAGCGGGCAAGTGATTTATTGGAAATGATACATGTTTATGTATGCAATCCAATGAGTCTTGTAGCGTGCGGTGGATATCGTTATTTTCTTACCTTCACTGATGATTTGAGTAGATATAGTGTATGTTTACTTATATTTACTTAATGAAACACAAGTCTGAATCGTTTGAAAAGTTCAAGCAAATTCAGAGTGAAGTTTAAGATCATCGTGACAAGAAGATAAAATGTCCGTGATATGATCGTGGAAGTGAATATCTAAGTTATGAGTTTGGTATACAACTTAAGACAATGTGAAAGTTGTTTCACAACTCACGCCTCCTGGAACACCATAGTGTGATGGTGTGTCCGAACGTCATAGTCGTGCTCTATTGGATATGGTGCGAATTATGATGTCTCTTATCCTTTTACCACTATCGTTTTGGGGTTATGCATTAGAGACAACTACATTCACTTTAAATAGGGCACCATCTAAATCCGTTGAGATGACACCGTGTGAATTATGGTTTGATAGAAACCCAAGCTGTCATTTCTTAATGTTTGGGGCTGCGATGCTTGTGTGGAAAATGTTTTCACCCAATAAGCTCAAACCTAAAGCGGACAAATGCATCTTCATAGAATACTCTAAGAACAGTTGGGTGAACCTTCTATCTCAGATCCAAGCATAAAATGTTTGTTGCTAAAACTGGGTCCTTTCTCGAGAAAGAGTTTCTCTCGAAAGAATTGAGTGGGAGGAAGATAGAACTTGATGAGTTTGTTGAACCTTTGTTCAACCAGAGAGTAGCGTAGCGCAGGAAGATGTTTCTGTGAAGCTTACATTGGTTGAAGAGGAAGTTAATGATGATGATCATGAAGCTTCGGATCAAGTTACTATCGAACCTCGTAGGTCGACAAGGACGTGTACTGCTCCTGAGTGGTGCGGCAACCCTGTCTTAGAGGTCATGTTGTTGGACAACGATGAACCTACGAACTATGGAGAAGCGATGATGGGCCCGGAAACCAAGACATGGATAGAGGCCATGAAATCCGAGAAAGGATCCATGTATGAAAACCAAGTATAGACTTTGGTGGACTTGCTCGTTGGATGGCATGTCGTTAATGGATCTTTGAAATGAAGACAGACGCTGATGGTAAATGTCACCATTTGTAAAGCTCGACTTGTTGCAAAGAAGTTTACGACAAGTTCAAGGAGTTGACTGTGATGAGACTTTCTCACTCGTAGAGATGCTAAAATCTATTGAAATTATGTTAGCAGTTGTTGCACTTTCAATTATGAAATCTGGCAGATGGATGTCAAAACATCGTTTCCTTAACGGTTTACTTGAGGAAAGGTTGTATGTGATATAACCAGAAGGTTTGTCAGTCCTAAGGATGCTAAAAGGTGTGCAAGCTTCAGTGATCCTTTTATAGACTGAAGCAAGCATCTCGGAGTTGGAATGTACACTTTGATGAGGTGATCAAAGTTTTTGAGTCTATACAAAGTTTATGAGAAACTTGTATTTGCAATAAAGTGAGTGGGAGCACCATAGAGTTTCTGATAAGTATATGTGGATGACATATTGCTATTCGGAAATAATGTGGAATTTCTAGAAAGCATAAACGGTTGTTTAAAAAGTGATTTTCAAAGGAAGACCTGAATAAAGCTACCTAATAGTTAAGCATCAAGATCTATAAAGATAGATCAAGATGTTTGATAAGACTTTCAATGAGTACATACCTTGACAAGATTTTGAAAGAGTTCAAAATGGATTAGTCAGAGAGAATTGTTCTCGCTTGCTTTGTAAGGTGTGAAGTTGAGTGAGACTCAAAGCTCGACCACGGCAGAAGAAAGAGAAAGGACGAATGTCGTCCCCTATGTCTTATCCATAGGCTCTGTATAGTATGCCATGCTGTGTACCGCACCTGTGTGTGCCTTGCCATGAGTTTGTCAAGGGGTACAAGAGTGATCCAGGAGTGGATCACTGGACAGCGGTCAAGATTATCCTTAGTGACTAAAAGACTAAGGAGATGTTTCTCGATTATGGAGGTGATAAAGAGTTACGTCGATGCAAGCTTTAACACCAACCCGGATGACCCATAGTAGCAATCTAGATACATATAGTGGAGCAGTCATTTGGAATAGTACCAAGTGGAGTGTGGTAGCAGTGTTTATGGTTTGACATAGAGATTTGCAAACTACACACGGATCTGAGTGTCGCAGACCCGTTGACTATAAGACCTCTCTCACATGCAAAGCATGATCGAGCCCCAGAACTCATTGGGTGTTAGATTCATAACAATGCAAATCACATGGTGATGTGAACTAGATTATTGACTCTAGTGCAAGTGGGAGACTGTTGGAAATATGCCCTAGAGGCAATAATAAATTAGTTATTATCATATTTCCTTGTTAATGATAATCGTTTATTATCCATGCTATAATTGTATTGATCGGAGACTTAGATGCATATGTGGATACATAGACAAAACCATGTCCCTAGTATGCCTCTAATAGACTAGCTCGTTGATCAAAGATGGTTAAGGTTTCCTAGCCATGGACATGAGATGTCATTTGATAAACGGGATCACGTCATTAGGAGAATGGTGTGATGGAAAAGACCCAAACTACAAACGTAGCATATGATCGTGTCAGTTTATTGCTACTGTTTTCTGCATGTCAAGTATATGTTGCTATGACCATGAGATCATGCAACTCACGGATACCGGAGGAGTGCCTTGTGTGTATCAAACATCGCACCATAACTGGGTGACTATAAAGGTACTCTACAGGTATCTCTGAGGGTGTCTGTTGAGTTGGCATGGATCAAGACTGGGATTTGTTACTCCGTGTGACGGAGAGGTATCTTAGGGCCCACTCGGTAATACAACATCACAACAAGCCTTGCAAGCAATGTGACTAAGTGTTAGTCACGGGATCTTTTATTAAGGAACGAGTAAAGAGACTTGCCGGAAACGAGGTTGAACTAGGTATGGAGATACCGACGATCGAATCTCGGGCAAGTAACATACCGAAGAACAAAGGGAACAACATACAGGATTAACTGAATCCTTGACATAGAGGTTCGACCGATAAAGATCTTCATAGAATATGTAGGAACCAATATGGCCATCCAGTTCCTGCTATTGGTTATTGACCGTAGAGGTGTCTCGGTCATGTCTACATAGTTCTCGAACCCATAGGGTCTGCACACTTAAGGTTCGGTGACGTTTCGATAGTATAGAGTTATGCATGGTGGTGACCGAAGGTTGTTCGGAGTCCCGGATGAGATCCCGGACGCCACGAGGAGCTCCGGAATGGTCCGGAGGTAAAGATTGGTATATAGGAAGTCCTATTTTGGTTGCCGGAAAAGTTTCGGGCTTATCGGTAGTGTACCGGGAGTGGCGGTAGTGTACCGGGAGACCATCAGGACGGGTATTTCGACCCAAGATGCTACATGGGCTGTGGGAGAGTGAATACCAGCCCTTAGTGGGCTGGTGGAAGTCCCACACAAGGCCCATGAGGCTGGGAAGAAAAGTCCAAAGAGAAAAAGGTGGGAAAAGGCAAAAATAGGATGAATCCTAGTCCTACTAGGATTGGAGGTGGATTCCACCTCTCCTACATGGTTCGGCCGACCCAAAGGCTGGCTCTTTGAGAGACAAGCCTCCTCCACTCTTCCTATTATATATACTAGAGGTTTTAGGGTTTTTTGCACTAGATTTTTAGCCACGTGCTGCCCGTTCCTCTAGTGCATAGTTTCTCCTCTTGATCGGATTTCTACCCCCACCACCATCGCCGGAATAGCTCCACCACCATCGCCGGAGCGCCGTCACGCTGTCGAAGAACTCTTCTACCTCTCCGCACCCTCTTGCTGGATGAAGAAGGGGGAGATCGTCATCGAGCTGTACATGTGCTGAACGCGGAGGTGCCACCGTTCGACGCTAGATCGGAAGGACCGTGATCGAGTTTGCGAGACGGATCATGATGAGTTCGCGGGACGGATCATGACGAGATCGCGGGACGGATCGTGATGAGTTCACGGTACGGATCGTGACGAGTTCGCGGGACGGATCATGATTGGATCGCGGAACGGATTGTGATGAGATCGCGGGACGCTCGGTGATTTGGATCGCGAAGACGTTCAACTACACCAACCGTGTTTCTTAATGCTTCCCGCTTAGCGATCTACAAGGGTACGCAGATCCACTCTCCCTCTCGTAGATGCTCATCACCATGGATAGATCTTGCGTGTGCGTAGGAAATTTTTTGTTTTCCATGCAACGTTCCCCATCAAATTCTCCTTGGTTTCCTTCCATATATGATATTTCAGCCAAAAAATGGAAAAACACATTTTTCTTCTCTTTTGGAGGATTAGCATTTGAAACAACTGAGAATTAATAAAGATCCGGTGAAAACAAAATAAAAATCACTTTAAAAATATCACAAATTCTTGAGCCATCAAGTGGTCATTGGGTTTGGAGCAAGTTGAGCCGGCGTGATCGCCTGGGTACTCGGACCATTTGGTGTTGCATTATCGCCCGGGTACTGGGCTCTGACGGTTTTGGCACAATGTCATCAATGACATTCACCACGGGGAGGTTACCCTCCGGGCTAGACGGATAAACATACATGTGTGCACCCCTTTCAACTTCATCGTCGTATTCTATTGGAATCAACTCTTTCGGTTATGTCAGCACATGCCGACAACTCGTGGGTGTTAATTCCATGACATACTCGGATAAATTTCAAAGAATATAAATGCTTCGAAGTAGTGGCGTCAGTTTTGGCATGTTCTCATCATTGTTGGTAGTTTTCTCGGAGTCTTTGTTATTGGTCGATGTGGAAACCCTACGATAAAAAACGTCACATATGGTGTATTTTGAAAATGAGTATTATATATGTTTTCTACCCATTTAAATGGGCTAGATAGGATAGTTTTACAAATTCAAGTAATTTTAAAAATCATATTTTCAAACTCTAACTCGAAATTACACATGTTATGTATTGAAATCGCTCAGAAAAATGTATAATGTGTAGATTCCAAATATGCTATTATCCTGCATGTTAATTATCTAACATTTTGTTTAGGGTGTACACTTGATTCATACATTTGTACCCATTTAAATTGGCTAGATAGGATAATTTTACAGATACAAGTACTTATTGTAGAAAATATCATATTTTCCAAACCCTAACTCGAATTAAATATGTTATATATGAAAGTCGCTAAGAAAAATGTGGAGATTCCAAATATATTGTTACTTGCATGTTACTTATTTCTAATTTTTTGAGGATGTATGCTTACATATATATGGTGTATTTGGAAAATATCTATTATATATGCTTTTACCCATTTAAAGTAGCTAGATAGGATAGTTTGATGGTCTCGCAAAATCTATTATTGGTCCCATAGGGGATGTATATGCAAAAGGTTACCATAGGCACATAATCATCCTCTCTATTTTCCCCAATGCAAAATATACCAACCCATATACGAGCTTTATGTAAACCAAAGGCTTAATGTTGATCTCAATATTATTTGAGATTGTGCCTATAAAGATTGTTTTAAGAATATCATTGTTGATATGCAACCTTAAACATTGTTATGCACGTACTTACGATTTTTTGGGTGGAGATATTTAAGATGTGCTCTTGTGTGCATGTTATCATTGAGTACAAAAATGTATTAGTCTAATGTATTATTTGTTGGACATCATTGAGGAGGAATGCCAGCAAAGGCGTAAATTGATACAGGAACCTAGGTATATATTTGTGTTGTCTAATAAATTGGACATTTTCGGTATGCATAAAAGATTGTCCCACCTTTATGTCTTTGCGGAACACCAGTTATCATGTTGCTTCTCGTACGACATCACGAATTATTTCAAGGGATTTGCGATATCGTCGATGTGTTTATAAGGAGTGATTTTTTTCTTGTTGCGACGCACGGACACGTCTGCTAGTAAAATAATGTACAATGCATACGTTAAAAAGTATAAATAAAACAAAAGGTATTTTTCCAAAAAAATATAACCTTGCATATAAATAGTTAGTGCATGTCAAAAAATGTTTCCAACATATACAAACAATGTTTACAAAAAACAAATGCACAATGTGTATGAACAAGTACACATAGATTTTTTTTGACAAATTTGAATTGTGTATATTACAATTTAAACTTGTATGTAAAACATGTTCTTGATGTATAAAAATATATAATGAGTATGAAAAAAATCAGATATTAAAAATATATGTTTAAACAAAATTTAATCGTGAATTTGGAGAATGTTAAATGTGTATATATAATGAAAGTAAATAAAATCATACATACTGTTGTAGAATGAAAGTAGAAGAGACAAACGAAGAGTCCAAATGATTTCACTTAGTTCCATTGCGATGTGGGAGACCCAGATATATACATGATGAAGGGATGTGTTGGGGAAACACCTCTTCCCCAACACACACCTCCTCGAAGGCATCCCTTCCATACAATTGATCACATGTGCTATTTCTCAACACTCTCCTCCCTTGATCAATTCGTCATTTGTATATTGCAAACTGAAAACTCCTTCAAAAAACCCTGTGGGAAAAATTGAGAAGAAACCTTATAACAATAAGCCATTGAAACTCATTTAGAACCCAATGGGAAAAATATAAGGAGAACCCAATATGGCATAGCAATTGTATTTATATTGTCTCGTTAAAAACCTTACATGAGAAACCATCATGGAAAAATCATAAAGGGAAAAAGAGTACCATATGAATGATCTAAAGATCACCAACGGGTTATAACTTGGGATTTTACTCCCCCTGAACTTTGCAGACATCAATGTTATCTCATACCAATTCCACAAATCTGATTCTGGAATATAAACATTGGTAGAGGCACTGTGAATCTCACAATAATTTGTTTGCAGATTATCCTCTTACATTTCTGTAATTCGTGAGGGTAAATATAACCCATAAGCAATAGAAGTGACATTATCTTGGTAGATAATGATAATTGATTCCAATGAATCTCCACATGATCTCACATGTGGTTAGTCATTCTGCGAAGCCATGTATATATTTTCATGCTTCAATTTTTTTATGGTAGAATGTTCAGATGAAGGACCCATTTAGAGTCTATTCTGAAGGCTTCACTCATAATACTCTTCGAGTAAATTCAGTCTTTGATATGTCATTGTTGGGATTAGATTATCAGCCACTATCAGGATATCACACCATGGTCCCGTCTTGATTTTCCCGATGGAATTAATCAAGACCTTTTGTCTCTTGGACATACATGAGGATATTCCTTACACCAACCATTATACCTTTTATTGGGGATTGCACTCTCAATAAATTCCCAACAAATATAATATCAGGCCTGGCTTATTTTGCAATGTGTATGAGTGCTCTAATGGTACTCATATATGGAATTCATGTCCACTATCACTTCACCGTCTCCCCTGGGTTTGCATGGGCTTGTGTCCAATGTCAGGTATAATAGGACCATATGTGTCTTTGATAAGATATATCCATATTGAACATTTTTAATATGTCTAGATATATGAAGACTGTCATACATTTATTCCCAAGGGAATATGCTCAAGCTATAAACTTAGCATCATTTGGTTTGACCCAAATATCCGTCTCAAAATGATTATGTGTATGTAATATGTCTTGTATAGACATTGATGATAAGATTATTCACACCAATAACATGATGTTAATCCAATTAAGGATCTCTTCATGAATACACATCAACAATCATTAGCATTAGAGTAATCCTTATCAAGGAGTAACAAACTTAGTCGGTTGTACCACACAACTCTCCGACATCTTAAGAGTCATAGAGTGACTTCTGAAGCTTCACACACACACATGTTGCGATTTATCATTGGATTCAGAATATTAAGCCATTTCAATGACTTCAATATATATCCCTAACTCAAACCCACTACTCACATTTGCCCCTAATTTAAAAGCCTGTTCAAGAATGCCCCTCCGCCATCATGTTTCCTTATAGAAATGCCTTTTCGTGTTGTTACCGTCCGGTCAAAGGGCTTTGACCGTCAACTTGACATTTTCTAGACATTTGTTGCGCTGGTCTCCTTATGAGATTGACATGCGGAACCCACACTAAAAATAAAAGGAAAAAACTCATTCTCTCACTCCTCTCTCACGCACACTTACATGTGGGGCCAAACTAAAAAAAATAAAAAAAATGGGACCCACGTCAAGGTCAATAGCGGTCCACGCCGAAAAACATGCCCAGTCGTTAACGGCTGCGCTCGCTGGTGGCTCGTCGGCGACTCACCGTAGGTGGCCAGACTACCACAGTCGGGGGGCGTGAGGCTGGGGCAGCTTCACGAGGCACTCGAGGCACACTGGGGCACGACATGCCTAGCGGGGCGCACGCACAACCGATCCAACTGAGCTCGGTCATCGCAGCCAGCTCCGGGCAGGGGCCTCCGGGACTGAAATCGAGCAGGGGAAGATGGGATTAGGGGCATGAGCTTTCCTCTACGACATCACGGTGGTCGGGTAGGTCAAAAGTGGATCGAGGCGGCCGAATTTAGGAGGGGAAGAGTGACGGCCGTGACGGAGGTTGATGTTCCCGGCATCGTGTAGAGGCGGCCCCAGGCCTGATTGAACTCACACGTCGGAGGAGAGGCACCCTACGAATCTCATAGACATGCTCGTACCTCTCAATCTGGCCTCTGGCCGCGGTGGCTAGCAACGACGTCGTCGGCAGAAGCTTTCTACGCTCTAATCTGACATCTTCCCCGTCCATGGCATCGCCTTATGCCGCCGTCTGCCTCGACCTCCATCCACGTTCCCTGCCAGACCATCTAGAACCTAGCACCATAGCCCTCACACGCAGGCGCGCCCCATCCCTCACCAGAGACGACCACCGGAGCTGCCAAACCTCGCCACGACCACGGGGGGACGGTGTTGGCCGTGACAGCGGGTCACATGGCCCACATGTCAGGGAGAGAGGGGGGGCTCTGAGTGAGTGTATTTTTATATTTTTTGTTTTGTTTTTAGTTCGACCCAACATGTAAGCATGTGAAAGAGAGAGGGTGAAAGAGTTTTTGCAATTTATTTTTTTACACTAGGTCCCACCTGTAAGTGACACATGGAGCCAGGGCAAAATGTCCAACAAGCGTCCAGATAACGGTCAAAGCCTTTTGACCGGATGAAAACGAAATGGAAGGGCATTTCCGTAAGGGGAACTAATGGAAGCGGGGCAAATTTGTGCATGCTTCGACATTAGGGGCAAACGTGAGTAGGTGGTTCAAGTTAGGGACAGAAATGCAAATGGCCCTATATATATATATCCGGACTGAATGATCCACGTGAGTATGTATCCATTACATATATCAACAACATGGATTTTTACTGCCAATTTAGCATCGAAACATAATTCCACTCATACCGAAAAGGTATGCTACATTGTAACCGATGTCACGTCTCTGTAGAAACCCTTGCGCTACAAGCCTTGCTTTCTCACCACCTCATCTATTTTTATTTCTAAACGAAAAAACACTTCTCTTCACCATGGAAGGTATTATGAGGATTAACTTTTACTATGGTAAACACCTCTCTTTTGATGAGCGAGTGCTACTCTTCTTAATTGCTTCCTTTCATTTCAACCAATATAAGTGCCAACAACACTCTTCATGGATTTTGGTTCAGAGACCAAAAGAATTCAACAATTCTCAAGAACAAATTTATGTCGACATATGTAGACTTTCAATATATGATTCTCATGAATAAATATCATTTGCGGAATTCTCGTTATGCCTCTTAAGTCCTTGTGATTTCCCACAAAAACGGAGTTAAGGTGTTTCGATGTCCCAACACCATAAAAATGTGTGCATATCTGTACTGGGCTTTGGATGACGTGCATCCATCAGGTGTCATTCAACATGGGGTTGAATCACATTTACTGGTTGAGGACGCCATTTCCTCTATTTGCGCGGAAACATATGATAACTTAATCTCATGTGACCAGAATTCTCTCCCTCTTGCTCTCATCTTGGGATACGAGTGGTTATTAGGTACCTCCACTTGTTCTGGTAGCTAATAACCACTTATATCCAAAGATGAGAGCAAGAGGGGAGAATTACCTTAGTTATTCCTTGCATAGATCCCAAATATATGTCAAGGCCCTTAATGTATGTTGAGGTGGTGATATCGATATGCAACCGAATTACTACAGATAGGAAAATTTTCATCGATTTCCACGTACAAACTGCAAGGGGACGGAATATTATATGCATTTTGTTTCATATAGACCAAATATGTGACGTGTGAGACCGTATGTTAGCACCAAAAAAATGTTGGATCATCACATTCTTTAGAAATGGGCATGAATTTTGACTCTCTTTGAGAAGAGATCTAGCCACACCATTCTGGATAGGTACACAACGTACTGAACATGACCATAGATTTTTCATGAATCAAATTCAACGACATTTCCATTCCCATGGAATTATCCCATGCATAGGATAATTTGTTCCAAATTCGTCAATTTGAGCACCTGATTCAGTAAACATATGGTTTTGTGTGGATGATACAGACCTAAGACCATCTTCTAGATGTGTCTATGAATACCATGAAATACCAACATAACCTACACAATGGTTTAATATTTGTGCATCATTCTTGAATGCATTCAAGAATAATGAGTGTCTCATTTCAAATTTTAAGGCGACAATGCCTTAAAACTAATTCCTCTATGGCACATGCAGTGCACATAAAATATTTCGGCTGTCGGGAATATTGCAACTTTATTGTGGCCAACAAAATTATCAATAATTTTTCTACTCGTCCTCATACCAAACTGATAAAGGAGGAAAAATTATTGTGTACGCAACAATACTGAGTATAAATTTATTCGTACACTCGATTTCTCATAGCCATCATGTCACATGGACAAGATGTTCCAAATTATACTACATGTAGTAGTACGATTATATGCTGATGATATATTGGGGTAACCAGGATACAAGACTCGATCTACGAAATATCATTCCACAAGCATATCATCAATGTAGAGGAATTCATTCTCCTACTACGCCAGAATATTTCCTGGTTGTCCATTTGAAGTAGAACTTCAAACTTATCCCATTTAACTCATTTGCCTTCTCCAATGAGTCGGTGATATGATTGAACCCAGAACTTGACAGTTTAGTAATCATTAGTATGAGATTTCATACAACCACCCATTTGACAGACTTGGGAGTTGTCATTGTGATCATTGATGTAAATGATCCATTCTTTTGTGAGGTATACTCCATTTTTGCTTGTCATTTTTGAATCACTTTACGTTCAACTCCTTGTGGTTCTCTAGCCACACAATTGCTTAGTACTATAAGCACTAGCACATATTTCATGTAATGGTATAGCACCCCTTGGGTGTACCCGATGATTCTATACAAGAAGTTTATCATATTTTCACCCTGAAATGAAGATGGTATTTCTTTCACCATCATAGGAGAATGTAAAGTGCAGCAAGGACATACAATCAGATCAAGATCTAAGACTGCATTATCACATAATCTCAACTTAGTGTTGATTTATAGACAACAAAATTATAAGCATATACAGACTTGAAGTCCTTAATATAAATGAATACTCATTCATGTGATGCTTATGACAACATATCTCTCCTTAAGGTAGTCTCAATGGGCAAATGGATATTCATTGTCCATTAAATACTCAGTTTGAGAACCGAGACATTGCGATGTCACATAAATGAAAATTTGCACATTCCAACTATTTATAAATAGCCATGCCATTCTCTATAGGTGGAGTTTCAGTGGAGACAAGGCCAATGGTCGACAAAATCATTAATGTCCATGACCCATGTTCAATCATGACTTCCACCTTGTGTCATCACATCACATTTCCTTTCGAAAAAAGGCTAGACATATATTGCATGAAATGCTCGTGCATTAGTTTATCTTCAGTAAATTAAGTATAATGAAAATGCTATGGCTAAGCATAATCATAATTACGGTGCTTCTTAGTGACTCATAGAGCAAGCCTTCACAAGAAGATAATCATCACAATATGATGTAGTTCTTCAAATTGAAGGTGGTCACCTAACAAATAATAAACCTTTATTCACATAAAACACATAGATGTAATCAACCACCTAGTGGTGCCTCACTCTTATGGACATTTCAGTCAATCATAGCCTCTTCACAACTTTATGTTATTTAAACATATGAAGGTCATTACCACAAAGTGGTATAATCTCTTAGTTGTGAATACAGTTTAATTCACTGCTATGATTACGTCTCATAAGTCATGTATGCATGGGAGGTAATCAGCAAAATATGCAAGTATTTTGCATAATTCTGTTCATAGGAAAATGTGCGATATACTCGCCACCGATGTCTTGGATTCCACCCCTAATGCAGTATGTGACACTACAGTCACAACCAATGACAAATGTTACAAAGTTTTCAATTATTAGGAAAATCATCTTGAAGGTAGGCACCAACAGTGTAGGCCTCATAATGGCTATGTCACAAAACTATTTGTGATTGGTCCATGTTATAATATTATCATTCTAGGATCCTTTTTGGGCAATTATATGTCAATTAATATTATGTTTGAGCACTAACCTATTAACCTAGTCCCAAGTGCGAGTTGTTATTTTTTGCATTTTTTAGCTTTTCAGGTTTATGGTGCCAAATTAAGTCCAATTGCCATGAAACTTTTTGATGATTTTTTCTGGACAAAAAGAAGATCTCGAAGCTTCGGGAGAAGGCCGAACGCCACACAAGGAAGGCAACACACAACAGGGCGCACCCAGCGGGTGGTCGTGCCCTGATGTGTGCTGCCCCCTCGTGCGCCTCGCGACGCCCCTCTGTGGCCTATAAATTGAAATAAATCCCAAAGACCCTAGAGACCTCCCAAAACACATTTTCCGATGCTGCAAGTCTCTGTTTTGCCGTGTGCCCATCTGGAGACCTATTCTGGTACCCTGCCGGAGGGGGGATCAATCACCGAGGGCCAGTACATCAACCTTGCTGCTCCCATGGTGATGTGTGACTAGTCTACCACAGACCTATGGGTCCATAGTTAGTACCTAGATGCCTATCTCTCTCTCCCTCCCTCCCTCTCTCTCTCTTGATCTTCAATACAAAGTTCACTGCATCTTCGTGGTGATCTATTCAATTTAATCTTCTTGTGCAGTGCGTTTGTTGGTATCCGATGAATTGTGGGTTTATGTTCAGATTATTCATGAAAACGACTTGAGTCTTCTCTGAAATCTATTATGATTCTTATTTGCACGATTATTATAGCTTCGTAAATCTCTTCGATCTATTGAAATAGTTTGGCAAACTAGATTGATATTTCTTCGGTGGGAGGTGTGTGTTGTAGTGGGTTAGATCTAGTGGTGCTCTATATCCCGGTGACAGAAAGGGACAAGACACTGATAACCCACAAGTGTAGGGGATCGCGACAGTCTTCACGTGTAGTATTTCACCCTAATTTATTAATTTGACACAAGGGGATCCAAAGAATATTTATTTTCCTTGACAGTTGAGTTGTTAATGAACCGCACTGAGGATATATCTCTGCAACAAAGGTTTAGTAGCATGGTAAATAGTAATAGCAAAAGAAACAGTAATAGTGATAGTAGCAATTTTGTAGCAGGCGTGTCAGTAGCAATAACAATAGTAACTTGGCAAGATTGAGTATATGTAACGCATAGGCACATGGATCGGTGATGGATAATGATTTAGATGACATTGATTATATAACAGTTACACACTAGGACAACAAAGAACTAGCTCCAATTCATCGATTTAATGTAGGCATGTATTTCGTATATAGTCATATGTGCTTGCAATAAGAACTTGCATGATATCTTTTGTCCTACCCTCCGGTGGTAGTGGGATCCTATTGGAAACTAAGGGATATTAAGGCCTCCTTGTAATAGAGAACAGGAACAAAGCATTAACACATGGTGAATACATGAACTTCTCAAACTATGACAATCACCAGAAAGAATGCCAATTATTGTCACCTTGGGGTATGCGGATCATGACACGTGATAGGTACATATAACTTGCAAGATAGTATCCAAATCACTCTTATATTCATGAAAACATAATAGGTTTAGATCTGAAAATCATGGCAGCCATAGTGAGAAGCATTAAGCATAGCAAAGTCATAGTAACATCAATCTCAGAACATAGTGGATACTAGGGATCAAGCCCTATCAAACTTAACTCGATTACACGATCAATTCCATCCAATCCCACCACCATCCACTGATGACCCACAAGTATAGGGGATCTATCTTAGTCCTTTCGATAAGTAAGAGTGTCAAACCCAACGAGGAGCAGAAGGAAATGACAAGCGGTTTTCAGTAAGGTATTCTCTGCAAGCATTGAAATTATCGGTAACAGATAGTTTTGTGATAAGATAATTCGTAACAGGTAGCAATTGATAAATGTAGAAAAGGTGCAGCACAGTGGCCCAATCCTTTTTTGTAGCAAAGGACAAGCCTGGACAAGCTCTTATATAAAGCAAAGCACTCCCAACGACACATGGGAATTTCTGTCAAGCTAGTTTTCATCATGCTCATATGATTCGCGTTTGTTACTTTGAAAATTTGATATGTGGGTGGACCGGTGCTTGGGTGCTGCCCTTACTTGGACAAGCCTCCCACTTATGATTAACCTCTCTCGAAGGCATCTACAATTACGAAAGAAGAATTAAGATAAATCTAACCATAGCATGAAACACATGGATCCAAATCAGCCCCTTGCGAAGCAATGCATAAACTAGGGTTTAAGCTTCTGTCACTCTAGCAACCCATCATGTACTTATTACTTCCCAATGCGTTCCCCTAGGCCCAAATAATGGTGAAGTGTCATGTAGTCGATGCTACTTCTCGAGCATGCATTGGTTTCCATGAAGAGGAACAGGTGATGCAGCAAAGTAGATAAGTATTTCCCTCAGTTGTTGAGAACCAAGGTATCAATCCAGTAGGAGATACAAGCAAGTCCCAAATAGGTGTACCTACACAAGGAATCAAACTCTTGCACCCAACGCTATAAAGGGGTTTTCAATCCCTTTAAGGTTACTTGCAAGGATGACATATGATAGAGATAGATTGCTTTCCGTAAAGTAAAAAAAAGATAAAAGTAATGAAGCAAAGTATTTTTGGTATTTTTTGTTTTAGATTTGAAAGTATAAGATGGAAAATAGACCCTGGGGCCATAAGTTTCACTAGAGGCTTCTATCATGATAACAAGTATTACGGTGGGTGAACAAATTACTGTCGAGCAATTGATAGAAAAGCGAATAATTATGAAGATATCCAAGGCAATGATTATGCATATAGGCATCACGTCTGTGTCAAGTATACCGAAACAATCCTGCATCTACTACTATTACTCCACACATCGACCGACTCCTGCCTGCATCTAGAGTATTAAGTTCATAAAGAACAGAGTAACACATTAGGTAAGATGACTTGATGTAGAGGGATAAACTAAAGCAATATGATGAAAACCCCATCTTGTTATCCTTGATGGCAACAATACAATATGTGCCTCGCTACCCCTACTTTGTCACTGGGTGAGGACACTACAAGATTGAACCCAAAACTAAGCACTTCTCCTATTGCAAGAATTACCAATCTAGTTGGCCAAACCAAATCAATAACTCAAAGAGACTTGCAAAGATATGAAATCATGCATATAAGAATTCAGAAAAGACTCAAATAATATTCATGGATAATCTGAACATAAAACCACAATTCATTGGATCTCGACAAACACACCGCAAAAGAGTATTACATCGAATAGATCTCCATGAAGATCACGAAGAACATGGTATTGAAGAGCAAAGAGAGAGAAGAAGCCATCTAGCTACTAGCTATGGACCCGAAGGTCTGTGGCGAACTACTCATGCATCATCGAAGGGGCAATGGAGTTGATGTAGATGCCCTCCCTGATCGAATCCCCCTCCGGCAGATTATCGGAAAAGGCTCCAAGATTGGATCTCTCGGGAACGGAGGCTTCTGGCGGCGGAAAAGTGTTTTTGTGGATTGTTTTGATAGTGATGGAATATTTGGGAATTTATAGGCCGAAGATTAGGGTTAGGAGAGCCGTCGTTGGCCCACAAGCCTGCCCAGCGCGCCCTACCCCCCTGGGTGCGGCCCTAGGGCTTGTGGCCCCACGGTGGCTCCCCTGTCTTGGTTCTCAAGTATTGTAGTTTCCTTTCGTTCCAAAAAAAATCATTACGAAGGTTTTATTCCGTTTGGACTCTGTTTAATATTCCTTATCTACAATTCTCAAAAACAAGGAAAAAACAGAAACTAGCATTAGGCTTTAGATTAATAGGTTAGTCCCAAAAATAATATAAAATATCATATTAATGCATATAAATCATCTAAAACAGGTAATATAATAGCATGGAACAATCCAAAATGATAGATACGTTGGAGACGTACCAACATCCCCAAGCTTAATTCTTGCTCGTCCTCGAGTAGGTAAATGATAAAAACAGAATTTTTGATGTGGAATGCTACCTATAATATTTATCCATGTAATATTCTTTATTTTGGCATGAATATTCAGATCCGTACGATTCAAAACAATAGTCTAATATTGACATAAAAGCAGTAATACTTCGAGCACACCAACAAGGTAGTCGTGTCCTTTCGAAATAACATGGCCTTAGAAAGTTATCCCTACAAAATCATATGGTCTGGATATGCTCCATCTTCCCCACACAACGTATCTAAATCATGCACAACCCCGATAAACAAGTCAAGAAATTGTTTCACACTTTTGGTGTTCTCAAACCTTTTCAACTCTCACACAATACATCAGCGTGAGCCATGGATATAGAATTATAGGTGGAATAGAATATGGAGGAGGTGCAAGTTAAAAAGGAGAACATAGTCTCACATCAACTAGGCGTATCAACGGGCTATGGAGATTCCCATCAATAGATATCAATGTGAGTGAGTAGGGATTACCATGCAACAAATGCACTTAAAGTTATAAGTGTATGAAAGCTCAAAAAGAAAACTAAGTGGTCGTGCAAAATGAATATCCACTAGTTATATGAAAGTGACAAAATAGGAGACTCTCTATCATGAAGATCATGGTGCTACTTTGAAGCAGAAGTGTGGAAAAGGTAGTAGCAATTGTCTCTTCTCTCTTTATCTCATTTATTATTATTATTTATTATTCTGACGGGCTTCTTTGGCCTCTTTTATTTTTTTGTTTGGGCTTCACTGGCCTCTTTTATTTTTTGTAAAGTCCGGATACTCATCCCAACTTGTGAGGGGGTGGCTCCATCATACCTTTCTATCATGGGACAATGATCTATTAATGAAAAATCATCACACTTTTATTTACTTATAACTCAAAGAAAAAGAAATTACAACTCGATTCCTATGAAAAAATATGACTCTATATGCAATATAAAGTGATGATGCAAGTCATAAAAAACTACATGGTGGAAGTTGCATGGCAATATATCTCGGAATGGCTGCGGAAATGACATAATAGGTAGGTATGGTGGCTGTTTTGAGGAATATATGGTGGCTGTTTTGAGGAAGGAGGGTTTGGTGTACCAGCAAAAGTTGTGCGGTACTAGAGAGGCTAGCAAAGATGGAAGGGTGATAGTGCTTATAATCCATGGACTCAACATTAGTCATAAAGAACTCACATACTTATTGCAAAATTATATTAGTTATCAAACAAAGCATTAGACGCATGCTCCTAGGTGAGAGTTTGGTAGGAGTTAACCATCAGGCACTCCCGACCCTCACACAAAGGTCGACAATCATTAAACAAATCATGCTCCGACTTCGTTACATAATGGTTCACCATACGTGCATGCTACGAGAATCACAAGCTTTAACACATGTATCTCTTCCAATTCATAACTACTCACTAGCATGACTCTCATATTACCATCTCTATTATCTCAAACCTATATGCAAGGAATCAAACTTCTCATAGTTTTTAATGCACTTAATATGAAAGTTTTTATTATATCCCTCTTGGATGCCCATTATATTAGGACTAAATTCATAACCTAAACAAATTACCATGCTGTTTTAATAAACTCTCAAAATAATATAAGTGAGGAGCAAGAGTTCAATAATTTCTATAAAATATAACACCACCATGCTCTCTAAAGATATAAGTTAAGCACTAGAGCAACATTGCCTAGCTCAAAAGACATAAGCGAAGCATATAGAGTATTCTAACAAATTCATGATTCAGCGTGTCTCTCTCAAAAGTGTGCATCAAGGATGATTGTGGCAAACTAAAAAGCAAAGAATCATATCATACAAGATGCTCCAAGCAAAACACATATTATGTGGTGAATAAAAATATAGCCTCAAGTAAATTTACTGATGTATTGAAGAAGAAAGAGGGTATGCCTTCCGGGGCATCCCCAAGCTTAGGATTTTTGGTATAATTTAATATGACTTGGGGTGCCTTGGGCATCCCCAAGATTAGGCTCTTTCCACTCTTTATTCCATAGTCCATCAAATCTTCACCCAAAACTTGAAAACTTCACAACACAAAACTCAACAGAAAACTCATGAGATCCGTTAGTATAAGAAAAATAAACCACCACTTTAGGTACTGTTATGAACTCATTCTTTATTTGTATTTGTGTAATACCAACTGTATTCTAACTTTTCATCAGGAAAGCTATCATCAATAGGTAGTGGGTCATCAAGAACATTCTCTAACCTAGACAAGTTATCTCCTACGGGGTTCTCAACACCCTTTCTATCAATAATATGCAAATCAAATTCTTGTAGCCGAAGAACCCATCTATTAAGTCTTGGTTTAGCATCTTTCTTTCCCATAAGATATTTAATAGTAGCATGATCAGTGTGAAGAGTTACATTGGAATCAACAATATAAGGTCTGAACTTGTCACAAGCAAACACAACTGCTAAAAATTCCTTTTCAGTGGTAGCATAGTTTCTTTGAGAACTGTCTAGAGTTTTACGAGCATAATATATAACATTTAATTTATTATCAACTCTTTGTCCTAGAACAGCACCAACGACATCATCACTAGCATCACACATAATTTCAAAGGGTAGGTTCCAGTCAGGTGGTTGAACAATAGGTGTAGAAATCAAGGCTTTCTTAAGGAATTCAAATGCTTCTACACAATCATCATCATGAACAAAAGGAACATATTTTTGAAAGAGATTAGTGAGAGGCCGAGAAATTTAGAGAAGTCTTTAATAAATCTCCTATAGAAACCAGCATGACCAAGGAAACTTCTTATACCTCTAATATCCGTGGGACACGACATTTTTTCAGTGGCATCTACTTTAGCTTTATCCACCTCAATACCTTTTTCGGAGATTTTGTGTCCCAAGACAATGCCCTCATTAACCATAAAGTGGAACTTCTCTCAATTGAAGACAAGATTATTTTCTTCACATCTCTGCAAAACTCGATCAAGGTTTCTCAAGCAATCATCAAAAGAAGTTCCGTAAACGGACAAATCATCCATGAAAACCTCAACAAGCTTTTCACAAAAGTTAGAGAATATAGCAGTCATACATCTTTGAAAGGTTTCAAGTGCATTGCATAAACCAAGCATACATCTATAAGCAAAGGTACTGAAAGGGCAAGCAAAAGTTGTCTGTTCTTGATCCTCTTTTGACACAGGTATTTGAAAGAAACCAGAATAACCATCTAAAAAGCACAAGTGTGTGTGTTTAGATAGTATTTCTAGCATTTGATCACTAAAAGGTAGACGACAATGATCTTTCCTAGTAGCTTTATTTAATTTCCTAAAATCAATTACCATTCTATATCCTGTAACAATTCTTTGCGGGATCAATTCATTTTTCTCATTAAGCACAACGGTAATACCTCCTTTCTTAGGGACACAATGAACGGGACTAACCCATCTACGATCAGCAATAGGATAAATTATACCTGCCTCCAGAAGCTTTAATATTTCATTTCTTACCACTTCTTTTATTTTAGGATTTAACCGTCGTTGGTGATCAACAACTGGTTTAGCATGAGGTTCCATATTAATTTTTATGCTCACATAGAGTGGGACTAATGCCCTTAAGATCATTAAGAGTATATCCAATAGCAGCACGGTGCTTCTTTAGAGTTTTCAATAATCTCCTTTCTTCATGCTCTAAAAGGTTAGCACTAATAATAATAGGATATATCTTCTTTTCATCAAGATAAGCATATTTCAGAGTATCCGGTAATTGTTTAAGCTCAAACACGGGATCACCCTTGGGTGGAGGAGGATCCCCAAGTATTTCAACAGGCAAGTTGTGTTTCAAAATAGGATAATTATCAAATAAAATCTTATCTATTTCATTCCTTTCATTCATATGCATAGCGTTTTCATGGTCTAGCAAATATTGGTCTAAGGGATCAGTAGGAGGCACAACAATAGAAGCAAGACCGATAATTTCATCCTTACTATGCAATTCTTTATCATGGGGTTGCCTACGAAATTAAGAGAAATTAAACTCATGGTTCACATCCCCAAAACTCATAGTAACAGTTGAAAGGACGTGGATGTCGCCTAGAGGGGGGGTGAATAGGCGCTTTAAAATAATTACGGTTTAGGCTTGACCAAATGAAACACTTGACCAAGTCCACCTGAATATAATCCATAGACAGCCATTGAGTTAATGCACGGAAGAAGGGCCGAGAACCTTGCGGAAGCCCTGCGCAGATGGGGAAATTCGTGGATCTAATGAGTCATTGAGTAGCTCTGCCAACGCGGTTAGTATAAGTCGATCGGCTGCCGCCGGTTGAGTGATAGGCCTACCTAAATGCTCCCGGCCTTTTCTTTGGTCTAAAGGACCTAAACTACTCACTTGCCAAACTGCCTATTCATATGCCCTTTCCTAAACCACTTTGCTAGTTCTATACACCTGCCAGGATGCTTCTATTGCTTGTTACGTATTTGATACTGCACACTATAATGGAATAGCTTTGTACTTAGTACAATAAAACTATCATTTAATTAGTCAAGCACAAAACCTAAAACAACTAGGCTCACCTATGTGCTCCAACAACTTATGCTAAGCAAGATAGACAACTAACTGATAGCAAGATATATAACAAGAAACAATATGGATATCACAAAGTAAAGTGCATAAGTAAAGGGGCTCGGGTGAGAGATAACCGAGGCACGCGGAGACGATGATGTATCCCGAAGTTCACACCCTTGCGGATGCTAATCTCCGTTCGGAGCGGCGTGGAGGCACAATGCTCCCCAAGAAGCCACTAGGGCCATTGTAATCTCCTCATGCCCTCTCACAATGCAAGATGTCGTGATTCCACTAAGGGACCCTTGAGGGTGGTCACCGAACCCGTACAAACAAGGTTGGGACAATCTCCACAACTTGATTGGAGGCTCCCAACGACACCACGAAGCTTCACCACAATGGATTGTGGCTCCGAGGTGACCTCAAATGCTCGGGGCAATCTCCACAACCTAATTGGAGACCCTGAAGCTTGCTCGGAGCTTTGCACCATAATGATTGAGCTCCGAGGAACCACCAACCATCTAGGGCACCCAAGCACCCAAGAGGTACAAGCTCTAAGGTGCTCAAACACCCAAGAGTAATAGCTTCTCAACTTCTCACTTCCACGTATCATCGTGGACAACTCAAACCTATGCACCAAATGCAATGGCAATGGCACACGGAGTGCCCATGTCCTTCTCTCCCAACTCCCACCAAAGCAACTAATGCTAGGTAGGAAATGAGAGGAAGAACGAAGAAGACCACGAAGAACTCCAAAATCAAGATCCAAGGGGTTCCCCTCACTTAGAGGAGAAAGTGATTGGTGGAAATGTGGATCTAGATCTCCTCTCTCTTTCCCTCAAGAACTAGCAAGAATCATTGGAGGAATTGAGAGTTAGCAAGCTCGAAGAAGGTCAACAATGGGGGAAGAACACGAGCTCAAGAGATGAGGTCCATTGCAAAAGAAGACCCCCTTTTATAAGTGAGGAAAAATCCAACCGTTATCCTCACAGCCCGCACAGAGCGGTACTACCACTCCAAGGAGTGGTACTACCGCTAGGGCCGTAGTACCCCTTTGAAAAACAACACCGCGGATGCAAAAGGCGAGTAGAACTGCCGGAGCGATACTACCGCTCGTCCTCACGGTACTACCACTATGGATAGCGGTACTATCGCTACGGGTAGCGGTACTACTGCTTGCGAGCGGTACTAAAAAAATTACATCCGTGCCTACCATGGCTGTAAATAACACGAGATTTTGGTCCGGAGTGGTAGTACCGCTCTTGGAGCCGTGGTAGTACAGCTCCGGAGCGGTAGTAAAAAATTACATCCGCTCTAGCCGCGGTAGTACCGCTGCAGCCTTTTAAGAACACCAAAACCACCACAACTTTTACAAACAGACTCCGAATTCAATGAAACAAAGTTTGTTGGAAAGCTAACGACATGTACTAATACAATCTTGATTGAAATATCAATAAGAAGCAAATTAGAAAAGTCCCATAAGAAAATGGTGAGAACCCTTCCTCGAATGAGATCGGTAAAACTTCTAGCACCAAAAATGCAAAAGACGGAGCATATGAAATCCGTTTTCGATGTACTAGAGCTTGTGACGAAGATAACCACAAGTTCAAGAACCCACATAGAGAAGATCCAACCAATAACCAAGAAATATGATGATGCCAAGAATGCAATGGTTTGAGCTCTCAACGGACAATACGATCAAGCTACTCACTTGAGAGCCCCCCTTGAAAGTACGATAATCGATCCTATAAATCGGTCTCTCAACTACCACCATGAGACCGGTAAAATAGAAAACCCTATCAAGGTCAAACCTTAGACTTGCGCATGGTCCACTTGAGCTAGATGATGACGATCTTGACTTCCTTAAGATGGACCACATTTCTTGATTGCGTTGGCTTGATGAAAGACTAGATGATTGCTCCCCCATACTCCACTATGGGTGAGCCACTCTTCAGCACATCTTCACAAGTCCATTGACACCACAATGAACGGCGAGCCTCAAGCATGATCTCTCCATGATGCTTCACTTGATCTGGCACATCGCAACCTTGATGACGATCTACACTTGATGTCATCTTCCATGGGATATATGGGATCTGCCTCTTGATGCAAGCCCATGGAAATATACCTAACCCCACAAAGAACTCTCGCGTAGACCATGGGTTAGTACACAAAGCGTAATGGACAATGCTTAACACAACATGGGATCGCTTGATCCCTCTCGGTACATCTTGTACGCTTTGCGTGTTGATCAACTTGATTCAATTTTGACTTAGTCTTGATCAACCTTGTATCTTAGATTCTCTCTTCATAAAGATGATGTAATGAAGATAAACATGAATGCTTACACAATCTTCCTCTTCAATACATGCTTGCAATAAGCTCAATTCCCACATTACCAATCTTTGGATAAACCTTGAATATCACCTTGGTCACCATATAAACTCCTTGAAACCAACAGATGGACTCCAAGAAGTACCTACAGACAAATCCTTAGAATATAACTTAAGGCAACCATTAGTCCATAGGGGTGTCATAAATTACCAAAACCACACATGGAGAAACGTGCTCTTACAATCTCCCCCATTTTGGTAATTGATGACAACCACTTTCAAGAGAGTCTATATAAGGAAATAAGCACAACCAAGCACACACAAATGCAATGAATGGATGTGAGATGCAAATGCTTAAGCAACAAAAGCAAAACTCTCAAAGCATTCCAAACTAAACTCTCTAAACTTCCCCCCCATTGGCATCGTTTGCCAAAATGGACGAAAAGTTTAGAAAACCAATATAATAGGTGTTCCTCCAAAAAGTTTGTATATCTCAAAATACGCGTGCAAAGAAATACACATATCCAATGATAAGTAGTTGGAGGAAGACAAACTATATTGAGAACCCAAAGATTG
The DNA here is from genome assembly GCA_022496015.1 of Hordeum marinum. Lineage (NCBI taxonomy): Eukaryota > Viridiplantae > Streptophyta > Magnoliopsida > Poales > Poaceae > Hordeum > Hordeum marinum. The sequence goes on along the minus strand of CM039677.1, from coordinate 380,519,661 downwards.
CAAAAAGGATCGTATAGCACAAAGACATACACCAGGGTGAAGCAATCAATCAAAAGATACTAATTGGAACAATCAATCACATGGACCAACGAGACACATGAATAAAAGATATTATGATATGGGCAAAAAAGTGTTTATAAATAAACTAGAGGAGCTCCCCATGATTTGTGCACAAATAAGAATCTTTTTATTTGAATACAAGTGCACAAAATAGGATCATGACTCCCCCAAAATCAATATAGACACACCACAAGTGCAAGCAAGTAGATAAGACAATGAGCATAGTACTTGCACTAAACATATGGTTGAGCAACATGTAAAAGAGGCAATCTTAGGAATAGGCTCAACCAAAATGATGTGTGTGAGTCATGGAAAAGCACTTGAGAAGACTAGTATAAGGATGAGCATAAAGCATCAACATAGTCTTGATGAAACGAGACACAAAGTGCAAACCATATCCTTTTCGCACACAAACCACTAGCAATAGGGTTCACAAGCTTACTAATAGGAAAATTAAAAACCAAAGCTTGTGACAAACCCTAGTGAAGATAGGAAAATGATAGCCTTGTCAAGAGGAGGGATACCAATCGAAATGGCAAAAGCCTCGTGAAGACAAGCGTGAGGAAAATAATTTTCACCACCAAAGAGTGCATCAAGATGCTAGGATATATGATCCGCACTCAAGAAAAATTCTTTCACGAAACCACCAAGTAAATAAAAAGGAAATGCAACGGTGAACGTGAAAGAAAACAGGATATCAACTAGAGATGTAACTTCTCTCATGTGTATAATATTCTAGGTAGAGGGCAATCATGATGATATATCCACAAAGAATAATGTACACACGAAATAGTTACAAGAAGGAACAAACAAGATATCCACAAGGAAGTCATAACTATACCAATAAGATCTTTGCTTGAAAGCATAGCACATAGCCTAATATTTTCTTATTGTACATAAATGAACCCCCAATACATGAACATCAAAGACATCACAACTAGCAATATGACATCATCGTTGAGACTCTTTGAGAAAGGAAACAAGTACCACAAGAATGACTTGAGAAATTCTTGCCATGATGCAATACCTATAAGCAGTTGAATGCAAGAAATGTATGCATGAAGTAGATACTTGTTACCGAGATAGCATTGGATTGATGTAGTAGACAATGGTTCTTCGATCATCCTAGCAAGGCTCCAATAAGCACATGGTGTCAACACCTTCCTTGTAAGTGAGCCGAGTGTCCAATGTATCTCAAATTGTTCCTAGAACAACACCACAAACAAAGTGGTACCCAAACTTATTGGGACCAAAAAGTTAGTGTACCAACAATATATAGGACAAAAGTCCACATAAATATGTGCATATAGATATGAAATTGAATTTCATGCACACTTTAGCCAATTTATGTCATAGCGGAGTTTGCCCTATATATTGGGTCAAGGAAAGAGAACATGCCAACGAAAGTACATGTAGTAAATATGCATGCTCAAGGCTTTCGAGATTCAAATCAACACACAGTTGATAAGATACCGAGAGAAAAGGAATCAAGTGAAAATAAAATACCAAAAAAATCACTTGACGGATACCAACTAAAATATATATCAAGGAATGAGATATCCATTGACACATGCCAAATAGAAGGAAACAATATACCAATTGAAGGAAAACAAGAGGTATCAAGTTCCCAAAAGAGAGCTAGGTTCCACAAACCACACCCTCCACAAATTTTCATGCTGGAACAATGTACCATAGAGAAAAGGCTTGCCTCCCTCCAACACACACTTGATGAGGATCAAGAGATTTTATGATAAACACATAAAGAGAGTGTTCTAAAGAAAATAGGAGGGCTCCCCCAAGAGATGTGCATTATATAGAATTTGCATTTGGATACAACATGGACATGATGGGATCATCACTTTCCCTATATGTATAGAAACACTAGACATGCTCAAAAAGATCCACAAGAGACAAGGGAGACAAACGATAAACAAAATACAATGTAAAGACGATTAGCAATTTCTACCATGAAAGGGTACCAAATGTCGAAGGACAAGAAGTAATTCGAAATACTTCCTATTGGTAGATTGCAAAGAAATCCAGCATCATCTTTACACGTAAATCATAAGCAAATGACACTTGTAGAGCTAACATGCCACCTAGGAACAACATAAACTATAATATCAAATCTAAGTGGCAATATCTCAAATGTACACATTCTTTGGGATTGTAATATGCACATAGCATATTACTCCCCCATAATGTGGTAACCCAACGATAATAACAAGTGGCAGATGAAGTACAACAAGAGATGATTAATGGACCTTTTAGAATTTGAATTTCTCATGAGAAGACATACCACATAGAAGCTAGATAATCTTGTAATATCAATACTAAGTGGTATTCCTCATGTACACACATTTTTAGGATTATGAAGTGCACAAAGCATATCACTCTCCCGAAATGGGATAATCCATTAATCTCTCAAGAGAGCCAACTAAGATAAGATAAGGTGCAAAAAGTCTCAACACAACACTTACACATACATGATGTGCAACCCATCATACATACTTGATTTCCCAAGATAAACAAATAAGAAGCACAACATATAAAAACGCATGCAAGGTACAAAACCACAACATGCAAAGGGGCAAGTAACTAACAATGTATTCAATTTAAGTACATGTTACCGTAAGAAGGAACATTGGATATAAGTGAGAAACTTGATAATCCACATGACTTGGCTTGAGATAATATAAATGATGAAGATCCCTTAATTCTTCATGATGTATCCAAGTCACCAATGCCCTCCATCAATGCCTATTGATCAAGTTTGAGCTTGTTGGTCCCCAACTAAGTTGGGTCCTAAGAGGTTAGTCACAATAGGCTTGGCTACACAAATGGTTCTTTTCTTGACACCACTTTGAGTACCAACACATTTGGCAAACACATTGCCAAGCTTATCCTTACCAATAGAATAGATATCATCAATAACGATTGTGTTGGATAAGTTACCTTTTGTGCAAGAATAAGCGAAGTGACCCTTCTCACGACATAAGTAGCAACATTTACCCTTTGCTTTCTTCTCAATTGATTTCTCAACTTGAAGAGCGGTGACTTGGGTCTTCTTGGGAAGAGGCCTTTATTCAACTTGTGGTTGAGCATGAGATTGAACTTGTGGCCACTTCCCTTGTTTCTTGTTACTTTGGGGCTTCTTCTTTAATGGGCAAGATCTAACATGGTGCCCTTCAATTTTGCACTTGAAGAAAATAAGCTTGGCTGAATTCTTGACTTGTTCTTGATCCTTCTTCTTGTAGTTCGTGGACATCATCTTATTCTTCTTGGAGTTGAATCCAAGTCCACCTTTGTCATTTGGGAGTTTTTGCACACTCAAGATATTGTTGAGTGTGGACTTCCCTTCATGACTCTTTGCCAAGTCTTTCTTCAAAGAAGTGACTTGGGCCTTGAGCTCATTGATTTCCTCTACATGGTTAGAATCAACACAAGTGCTAGAGGAAGTATGGGCTTCATCGTTAGAGCAACAAGGCAAGGAAAGTAATTCATCACAAAATGTACCAACATTATGAGTAGATGAACTACGAGCACTAGCACATGGTAATAAAGCATTTCTACTAGATGTAGTGCTAATTTCCACATGAGGCTAACTAGATGTTACCTTAGTAGTACTAGCCTCATGAGCTATCTTTAGCACATTATGAGATACTATAAGATCGCCATGAGAGCTAGAAAGCTTTTCATTACTTTCTTCCAATTTCCCATAATTGCTAGATAGCAACTCAAGTTGAGCCCTTAGCTCACCATTCTCCTTTAATATGGATGTTTCACAAGGAATAGAGTTAGTAGCACAAGCATCATCATTAACAACAAGAGGAGAAGGCAACTTAGCAAGATCTTTAGCATATGAAACTTTAAGTTGAGCATGAGACTCGGTGAGTTCAATGAGCGAACTCTTAATGACCCTTGAGCCATTTTTGAGGTGCTCAAAGTCCTCAAGGATTTTAGCATGTGCAACTTCAAGCTTATCATTTTTAGTTCTGAAATCATTAGCCACCTTCAGAGCTCTTTCATGGGATTCCTTTAATCTAGATAATTCTAGAGCAAAGGTCTCCTCAAGAGATTCCTTGGTGGGTTGTTCATTTTCAAGAGCTTGAGATAGGTCCGCAATCTCATTAGTGTAATCACGTTCATGACCTTCCATTTTCTCAATGGTGGTCTCATGCTCCTAGAGACGAGCTTCCAATTCCTCAATATATTTCTTGCCCTCAACGACAATAGACATGATTTCCATGAAGTTGGAACAAGCAATATTATTTTTATGAAGAGCTTTAAAAACCATTTCTCCCTTAAGTTTTAAGGAAGCAATATTATCACTCTCCATCATTATCATCAACATCATCATCATGAGATATATTGGGATTAAAAAGTAGGAGATACCTTTGAAGCCTTAGACACAAGGCAAAAGGGACAAACAATAGATGATGATGTAGGATCCCTTGAAGCACCATTCAAGACCACATCTTGTTCCATGGAGTGTTGGGTTTCCTCCACATTGTTAGCACAACAACTCGAGGAAATAGAAACATTTTTTATCACGGCAACAAGATATAGCAAGCATATCATCATGAGATTTAGTCAAGCAATTTCTACATGATATGTAAGGACTATCAACACAAGCATGTGAAACATTTAAAGTGCTCGAGGTGTTAAAGTCCAAAGATGAAGCATTTCAATAAGATAGTGTAGAAGAATTGTCAATAATAAGACGACTATCAGCATTACAATGATCATCAATACTCACCATTTAATTACCTTGTGCAAATCCACATATAGGTGAAGTAGATGAAGTTGAGAAGACAACACGACCGGAGGTGGAGGGAGAACAATCATCCCTACAAATCTTGGACTCACCAAATTTATCTTGAAGCTTTGTCCACAAATCATGAGCATCCCAGAATGGCATGAGTTCAAATATAACTACATTGCTCAAAGCATCAAAAAGCACATTAGAAGCTTGAGCATTGAGATAAGAGTTTTTCTCATCCTCTAAAGATATGTGTTGAGAATCCTTTGGAGGAGAAACCCCATATCTACAATTCTCTCTAAATTTGGGTCCATGACCCTAAAGAGATTAAGCATGCGACTTACCCAAACATCAAAATTTGTGCCATTGAAACTAAGAGTGTCATAGAATCCTAATCCCCTAGTCGACATCCTTACTCTCTAGGTTGTTAAACCTAATAATGAGAGACCTTGATCTGATACCAATTGAAAGGATGTGGATGTCGCCTAGAGGGGGGGTGAATAGGCGCTTTAAAATAATTACGGTTTAGGCTTGAACAAATGCGGAATAAAACTATCGTTTAATTACTCAAGCACAAAACCGAAAACAACTAGGCTCACATATGTGCTCCAACAACTTATGCTAAGCAACATAGACAACTAAATGATAGCAAGATATATAACAAGAAACAATATGGCTATCACAAAGTAAAGTGCATAAGTAAAGGGGCTCGGTTAAGAGATAACCAAGGCATGCGGAGACGAGATGTATCCCAAAGTTCACACCCTTGCGGATGCTAATCTCCGTTCGGAGCGGTGTGGAGGCACAATGCTCCCCAAGAAGCCACTAGGGCCACCGTAATCTCCTCACGCCCTCGCACAATGCAAGATGCCGTGATTCCACTAAGGGACCCTTGAGGGTGGTCACCGAACCTGTACAAACAAGGTTGGCACAATCTCCACAACTTGATTGGAGGCTCCCAACGACACCACGAAGCTTCACCACAATGGATTGTGGCTCTGAGGTGACCTCAAATGCTCGGGGCAATCTCCACAACCTAATTGGAGACCCCGAAGCTTGCTTGGAGCTTTGCACCAAAATGATTGAGCTCTGAGGCACCACCAACCGTCTAGGGCGCCAAAGCACCCAAGAGGAACAAGCTCTAAGGTGCTCAAACACCCATGAGTAATAGCTTCTCAACTTCTCACTTCCACGTATCACCGTGGAGAACTCAAACCTATGCACCAAATGCAATGGAAAGGGCACACGGAGTGCCCAAGTCCTTCTCTCCCAACTCCCACCAAAGCAACTAATGCTAGGGAGGAAATGAGAGGAAGAACGAAGAAGAACGCGAAGAACTCCAAGATCTAGATCCAAGTGGTTCCCCTCACTTAGAGGAGAAAGTGATTGGTGGAAATGTGGATCTAGATCTCCTCTCTCTTTTCCCTCAAGAACTAGAAAGAATCATTGGAGGGATTGAGAGTTAGCAAGATCGAAGAAGGTCAACAATGGGGGAAGAACACGAGCTCAAGAGATGAGGTCCATTGGAGAAGAAGACCCCCTTTAATAGGTGGGGGAAATCCGATCGTTATCCTCACAGCCCGCACAGAGCGGTACTACCGCTCCAAGGAGCGGTACTATCGCTAGGGCGGTAGTACCCCTTTGAAAAACAACACCGAGGAGGCAAAAGTCCAGTAGAACTACGGGAGCAGTACTACCGCTCGTCCTCACGGTACTACCGCTATGGATAGTAGTACTATCGCTACAGGTAGCGGTACTACTGCTTGCGAGTGGTACTAAAAATTTACATCCGTGCCTACCACGGCTGTAAATAACACGAGATTTTGGTCCGGAGCGGTAGTACCGCTCCGGAGCGATAGTAAAAAATGACATCCGCTCTAGCCACGGTAATACCGTTGCAGCCTTTCAAGAACACCAAAACTGCCACAACTTTTGCAAACGGACTCCGAATTCAATGAAACAAAGTTTGTTGGAAAGCTAACGACATGTACTAACACAATATTGATTGAAATATGAATAAGAAGAAAATGAGAAAAGTCCCATAATAAAATGGTGAGAACCCTTCCTCGAATAAGACCGGTAAAACTTCCAACACCGAAAACACAATAGACGGAGCATATGAAATCCGTTTTCGATGTACTAGAGCTTGTCACGAAGATAAACATAAGATCAAGAACCCACATAGAGAAAAGCCAACCAAGAACCAAGAAATATGATGATGCCAAGAAGGCACTGGTTTGAGCTCTCAAAGAACAATACGATCAAGCTACTCACTTGAGAGCCCCCCTTGATAGTACGGCAATCGATCCTATAACCCGGTCTCTCAACTACCACCATGAGACCGGTAAAACAGAAAACCCTATCAAGGTCAAACCTTAGCCTTGGACATGGTCCACTTGAGCTAGATGACGACGATCTTGGCTTCCTCAAGATGGACCACATTTCTTGATTGCGTTGGCTTGATGAAGACTAGATGATTGCTCCCCATAATCTACTATGGGTGAGCCACTCTTCAGCACATCTTTACAAGTCCATTGTCACCACAATGAATAGGCGGGCCTCAAGCATGATCTCTCCGTGATGCTTCACTTGATCTTGCACATCGCAACCTTGATGACGATCTACACTTGATGTCATCTTCCACGGGATGTATGGGATTTGCCTCTTGATGCAAGCCCATGGAAATATACCTAACCCCACAAAGAACTCTCGCATAGACCATGGGTTAGTACACAAAGCATAGTGGACAATGCTTACCACACCATGGGATCGCTTGTAACATCCCAAAATTCCATTTTGGAATGTTATGAATATAGCTATGCATCTATTATCATCATTGCTTGATTGTATGAACTAGTTGAAATGCCTCTTCTGGTTTTCAGAAAGTCCCCTTCTACTTTTCCCTATGTTGCTTCCTCTATTTAAAATTTTTGGTTAAAAGTTCAAATAAGAGAGGAGGAACATGACACTCCACACCAGGGTCTAATTGGTGAATTATTTGAACAAAAATAACCAGGAGTTATTTTGAAAATATTTGCAAAAAGGGTTTAAAAACAATTAGGACATTTCTGAAATAATATTTTTTTCAAAGTGTTCAAATGACAGAATAGAAATGTTCATTAAATAGCATTTATTATTCTGTTAATTTTGATATATAATACCCCTATATTTACAAACGATTTGAATGCTTTAAAAGCTTTTGAATGTCTCCGGAAATTATTAAAAAGAAACGGTAACCGTTTCCGGTATTAAACGGGCCGGCCCACCGGCTTTAAAAGCCGAAACCGTTACCGGTCGGCCGACCGAGCGCAGTAATGCTCCCGCTCTCTCACTGACACCGGGTCCCACCCCGTCCGACCGTTGCCCCGGAACGGTCATCGTCTTCACTCCCCGCGCTCGCCGGATCCGACGCCGGCCGTTACTCCCCCTCACCGGATCTCTCCCCTCTCTCCTCCCCGCACCCCCCCGAGCGCCTATATAAGAGCCCCACGGCCCCGCATCCATTCCCCCCCCGAGCCCCCTTCTCTCTCTCGCCGAGACGCCGTCGATTGCTCGTCGGAGTTCCACCACCACCGGAAGTCGCCGTCGATCGTAGCCACCACCTCCGACCATCATTCGCCACGCCGTCGCCACCAATCGCCTCCGGAGGACCGTCCCCGTCGCCAGGACCACTTCCCCGTCCTCCCCGACCACCGGAACACCTCGCCGTCGCAATCGCCGCTACCGGACTCGCCGGAGTACCCCGACGCCGGCAACCTCCCTCCGTAAGCCCCCTCGACCGTCCGATCCAAATCCCACGGTCCAGATTAGAACGAACTTAAGTCCGAACCGTTTTCTTCTACCGAACGGTCGCCCGCTCTAATTCACCTACCGAACGCCCCCCTTAGCCAATCGGATCGCGCCACGTAGCCCCCTGACCGACGCAAACTTTTTTTCATTTTCTGTTTTGTTTTAATTAACAGAATGTTTTCCAATTTTGTTTTGCTTATATCTTTTAATCTGTTTAGAGTTTTGAGTTGATTCTTTTTGCAATAGCTCACAATTTTCATGTAGTTTCACCCTGTACTTTTAAATTTCAAATTTGAACTATGAAATTTGAATTGAATCAAATTTGCTTAAAATCTTCAAATCTGAATAACTAGAGTTTGAAAATAGATTTTGATATGAATCTTTTTGCTACTGTTTGGTATTAGTTAGGACTATCTTCAGGTATAGTTTGAGGATTTTCATGATATATTTGATTACTGTTTTACCCAAAAAACAGAATCTGCTTATTATTATAATATAGTTTTATAAACTTAATTTTGATTAGTTTGATTTAGAATTTGGTTTTATTTGTTTATTAGGTTCTGTTAGTAAACATTTAGCGTTTTCACTTACTGTTAATAAAAATATAAATTTGCCTAGTTTAATTTTATTTAACATAGGAATCAAAATTTCTTTTCAATTAGGCTTAATTTGACTAAAACAACTAACTAGTAATAGTTTGTTTTCAAACAAAGTTTTCTATATTTTGTTTCTGTTTTCTAAGACAGATTTAATAGTAAATTATTATTTTTCTGTCAAGAACATGTTTTGTTAACAAATTATAAGTTTAGTTTTACATTCTTTTGTTAATATAACTATAGTTGATTCATATAGTGTTTATCAAAACTTGTATAAACTTCACTAAACTTTTCCCAACAAGCTTAAATTGATTATTCTGTTTATTAATAAAATATTCTATTGTTTTCCTTGTTGTCAACAATTGTTTTGCTAATTCAAAATAGTTTTATTATGTAGTAGTGTTTTCATCATCCCCTTTGGAAAAAACAAAACTTTGTGTGTTTTACTTGCTAGAGACTTTTGTGCATTGTTTGCCTTGTTTGTTTAGTACTTCTTTGCTGAATGTTATGAGTACTTATTTTGGTTGTATGCTTATTTAAGTGCATTGTTTGTTTCGTTAGATTATCCGGAGTGCGAAACTTGTTACCTAGAGTTACTCAAGTACGAAGATCATCAATCAGGCAAGTCACTTTGATCATGTTTTACCCATGTTTTATATGCATTAGTTCTACCATCTCCCCAGTTGCATGCAAGATAGGTTAGTTGGAAACTTGGTTACATAGTAGTAGTATCATGTGGTAGATACCCCTCTCAACCCCTTTGACAACATTGGCCCCGGGAAACGTTGTTTTACCTTTTGCTATGCTATTAGTAGACGGGGTTGGTTGTGTGATTCATGAGAGTTGAGAGAGTTAATAATTTCAAGACCTACATAATGATCAAGATTTCAATACTCCAAGTTTTCAACATACCTCTGGGTGGATGATGGTTGAACGGCGCCCTGGAGAAACCAGTGGTTAGCCTAGGTGATGCTGGAGGTGGCCAGTATTCACGCGGAAAGGTCCACCCAGGCACAAAGGGATGGATGGGTGCTTCAAGACCCAAGGCTTACCTGCACAGCCACAAGTCATTATGGGCTCTGGCTTGGTTGGATATCGTGGTGACCCTGGACAGGCGGTGCTACGAGAGGTAGAAGAACGGTAGGAAAGGATGGGCATCGTCAGAGTCGCAGGGAAACCCTTTGGAAGACCATGTTTTGGTCATCCGTTTCTCAAACACCCTGAAGTGCGAGAAATCAAACGGAGGCGACCAAATCTTGTGGGGAACGTGTGCAAAAACTCTGCAGAGTACTTAAACCTAATCGATTAGCCGTGTCCACGGTTATGGACGACTTGAGCCAAAGGGATTGGAACTTCCGGAACTCTCAACACAAATAATATGATGATGTGGGAATTTAATAATTTTGGGTATGAGAATTGGTTGATGGAACCATCTCATTAATCAACCAACTTAGTAATGCTTTGCTTAGCCCTTTTTCTAGATGTAGGAAAAATTGGCTTTACGCAAAACTTACCACCCCACCTGCCATATAAGCATATAGACTAGCTGATTATTTTCACCCCTCTCTTGTGACTTTGCCGGCATACTCCATATGCTGACCTACACGGCTGCAACGTATCATGTTGCAGAGTATTTTTCCGACCAGGAGTGAGGACACGTTCTATGCTCAGTGAGATGCCCTTGGAGTCGGATGGACTCATCTACCTTCGACGCTTCCGCAAGATTTAGATATTCTCATGAGTTGGCCTTTGGCCACTTTATTGTAATTTTTATCGTAATAAAGAACTCGATATGAGATTTCGATTAATATAATGCTGTGTGATTTACCTTTGATATATACATTGATGTACCGTGTGTGTACCAGCATGATCTTGGGATGGTACGGAAACACCGGAGACTTGACCTTCCGGGTCGGGTCGTTACAGAAATGGTATCAGAGCACACGCTGACCGTAGGACGTAACCTCTAGGATTGGAAAGCCTTAGGATTGTTTCTCTTTGTCTTTAAATATCTTATACTCTCATCTATTCGTTTCTGACTCCTCTCCGATTATTTCAAAATTTATAGATGGCCACCTTCATCCCAGTGTTGATCACAGAGTTTTGCCAGCCTGACGCAACGATGCCCTTTGGTAAGGAGCTGATGAGGATCGTCAAGGACATAAGGATTGCTTTGCCGAGCATCACCGGGATTCCTATCATGTCATTTCCCCAAGATGGACGCTACAGGATCGAGGTGCATATTCCAGGGAAGACCTTTGGGAATCGGAAGGAACCCATAGATCTCAAGTTCGTGGCACCCAGTTGGATACTTGGAAGAGACATGGCCATTCATCGTGCCCTTGGACGTATCCAGGAGGAATACAGAGGTGGAACCATTTCACCAGGACTCAGCATGGTTTGCCGCAGAGATGCCCATGGCAACATCATCACCAATCCCACTGCAGACACCAATATCTCCTATATCCAGACCTTGGAGACTCACATCAGGACTCTGGAGCTTCGAGTTCGTGCTGACACGAAGACTATCAAGAATCTGATGAATCGTGAGCTGGACCTTGAAGCTGATCTGCGAGAGGCCAACTATGAACACGAGCATGAAGTGAAGGACTTCTTAGAGAGGATTGATGAGCAGAATGCACGCATCGCCACTCTGGAGGAGCATCTAGACATGGGAGAAAACCTTCACCCCGAAGGAGACATGGCACCCTTCATCAGCGACGATGAAGACTATGAGGAAAGCACCACCGGAGGACCTACGACTATGCACTTTTGAGGAGAACATTAGTTATGCCCTCCAATGTATCTTTATTTTAGTCGTTAAAGCGTAGGTCGATGTTTAGTTGTCTGAGATTTGTATTTTCCGATGTTTGACATTGATTGAATAAATGAATGAGTGTTTCGTGTGATATGTTTGTTGCATTGCATATGGGTAGTGAATTTCTTCCAGACCCTTGTTCTATTCTAATTCTCATCCCTCTGAAAACAGCAAGATGCCTCCACGACGTGAGACCGATTTCACTTTTCCACCGGAACTCACCCAACTCCTTCAGCAACAAAATGCACTGATGCAACTATTGATTCAGAATCAGACCAACAACCAGAACAACAACAACAACCACCATCCACCCCAGACTGACAATCTCACCCGTTTTCTGAGGTTGAACCCTCCAACTTTCTCCAGCAGCACTGAGCCCATTGTGGCAGATGACTGGCTCCGCAAGATGGAGAGAGAACTTGTCACCGCTGGATGCACTGACGCTGAGAAAGTGCGATTTGCCGCACATCAACTGGAAGGACCAGCAGCATCATGGTGGGAGAATTATACCACCACTTATCCTATTGCAGATGTGACTTGGGAGCAGTTCAAGCTTGCTTTCCGCACCGCTCATGTTTCAGCTGGAGCCATGAGTTTAAAGAAGCGCGAGTTTCGCAACTTGCGCCAGGGTAATCGTTCCGTGGCCCAATATGTGGACGACTTCAACACATTGTCACGTTATGCCCCAGGAGATGTGGCCGATGATGCGGCCAAGCAAGAAAAGTTTCTGGAAGGACTCAATGATGAGTTGAGCATACAGCTGGTAGTGGCTAATTTCAACAACTACCAAGAGCTGGTGGATAAGGCACTTATTCTGGAAGGTAAACAGCAGCAGATTGAGAACCGCAAGCGGAAGTACACTCAGGGGAAGTTCAACTCTGGAGCTCATCAGAAGCCTCGTTACTCCCCGTACTCCGGGAATACCGGATCAGGAAATGGTAAGTTTGGAAAGCACACTCATACTGTGCACAACCATGGAGGTCACCATCATGGAGGAAATGGGAATAACCGTCTCAACCATGGTAACTTCGAGAGTGACAATGGGAATGGGAACAACAACCAGCACCGTCAAGTTCCTGCTCAGAAGGATCTGAGTCACATTACCTGTTTCAAGTGCCAGAAGACAGGGCACTATGCTACTGAGTGTCCCCAGAGTAAGCAAGGCACTGGAAACGGCACTAACAACGGCAACTCCACAGCCAAGAAGCCCAATCCGTTTCCCCGTGCTCACGTGAATCACATCAACGTGGAAGAAGTCTATGATCAGCCCGAGACTGTGGTTGGTAAGTTTTTATTGCATTCACGTCCTGTTACAGTACTTTTTGATTCGGGTGCAACTCATTCATTCATATCAAGGGTAGTTGTGGATAAGTATGGTTTGCCCACCAAAACCCTTAGTCAGCCAATTCAGGTTAGTTCTCCAGGAGGTATGATGATGGCAGGGATAGGATGCCATGCCTTGAAACTCAATATAGGGAACCATGTTTTTTCCACCGACCTCATCGTCTTAGAGTCACACGGATTGGATGTAATCCTAGGCATGGATTGGATGACCAAGTATGAAGGAAATCTTGATTGCCCTAGCAAGTCTGTTTCACTCACCACCCCGGAGAACAAGAGGATTAAGTATGTATCCCGACGCACACGTATGAGTGCTCGGTTAAATTCTCTCACAGGAGTTGTTCAGGAGGAAGTACCTGTGGTAAAAGAATTTCCAGATGTATTTCCGGAAGAATTACCAGGAATGCCACCAGATAGGGAGATTGAGTTCTTAATAGAGCTACAGCCAGGGACAGCCCCAATTTCCAAGAGACCCTATCGGATGCCCGCAAATGATCTGTTGGAAATCAAGAAGCAAATTAAGGAGTTATTGGACAAAGGTTATATTCGCCCAAGTTCTTCACCTTGGGGAGCCCCAGTTCTTTTGGTGGAGAAGAAGGATAAATCTTTGAGAATGGTAGTGGACTATCGTGCCTTGAACGAGGTGACTATCAAGAACAAGTACCCTCTACCGATGATTAATGATTTGTTTGATCAGCTCGTAGGAGCCAAAGTATTCTCCAAGATCGATCTTCGATCAGGGTATCACCAGTTGAAAATTCGTGAACAGGATATACCCAAAACAGCTTTCACCACGAGGTATGGCTTGTATGAGTATACGGTCATGTCTTTTGGATTGACTAATGCTCCTGCCTACTTCATGAATTTGATGAACAAAGTATTCATGGAATACCTAGACAAGTTTGTTGTGGTGTTCATCGATGACATTCTGATATTCTCCAAGAACGAGGAAGAGCATAAGCAACATTTGCGTTTAGTTCTGGAAAAGCTAAGAGAGCATCAGTTATATGCCAAGTTCAGCAAATGTGAATTTTGGTTGACGGAAGTCGGATTCCTTGGACATGTTATTTCCGGAGAAGGAATAGCCGTAGACCCCGCTAAGGTTGAAGCCGTCACCGAGTGGAAGTCACCCACCTCAGTTAAGGAGATCCGCAGTTTCCTTGGACTTGCTGGATATTACCGGAGGTTCATTGAAAATTTCTCCAAGGTTGCCAAGCCCATGACAGAGTTGTTGAAGAAAGAATCCAAGTATGTTTGGACTGTGGAATGTGAAGCCAGTTTCCGGGAGTTGAAGGAACGTTTGGTCACAGCCCCAGTGTTGATCTTGCCCGATATTCGGAAGGATTTCCAGGTTTATTGTGATGCTTCACGTCAAGGACTTGGAGGAGTACTTATGCAGGATGGAAAAGTTGTAGCCTATGCTTCCAGACAGCTACGACCTCATGAGTTGAATTATGCCACGCATGACTTGGAGCTAGCAGCCGTAGTGCACGCACTCAAGACTTGGAGACATTTCCTTATCGGAAATAGTTGTGATGTTTACACCGACCATAAGAGCCTGAAGTATATCTTCACGCAGAAAGAGTTGAACCTCAGACAGAGGAGATGGTTAGAGTTAATCAAGGACTATGACATGAGATTACACTACCATCCAGGTAAGGCTAATGTTGTAGCCGATGCCTTGAGTCGGAAAACTTATGTGAACACACTCACAGCTGGAGGATTACCTCAAGAGTTAGTCGATGATCTCAGAGAGCTCAAGCTAGAGATAGTTCCAAGAGGATATGTTGCTACACTGGAAATTCAGTCCACCTTGACCGAAAGAATTCGAGAAGCCCAGAAATCGGACAAGGAGATAGCTGAGATTAAACAGAGAATGAAAGATGGTAAAGCTAAAGGTTTTCGTGAGGATGAACACGGAACTTTGTGGTTTGAGAACCGAATCTATGTGCCCAATGAACCAGAGCTCAGGAAGTTGATACTTCAGGAAGCCCACGATTCACCTTACTCGATACACCCAGGCAATACCAAGATGTATCTGGATTTAAAGGAAAGTTATTGGTGGACAGGTATGAAGAAAGATATTGCAGAGCATGTTGCGATATGTGATGTTTGTCAGCGAGTAAAGGCAGAACATCAGAAACCAGCAGGGTTACTCCAACCTTTGCCGATACCCGAGTGGAAATGGGAAAAACTTGGTATGGATTTCATCACAGGATTGCCCAGGACCCGTTCAGGTTATGATTCCATCTGGGTAGTGGTAGATCGCTTGACCAAGGTAGCACACTTCATTCCAGTAAAGACCACCTATACCAGTGCTAAGCTAGCCAAGATATACATGACCAGGATCGTATGTCTGCATGGAGTTCCGAGGAGTATAGTGTCAGATAGAGGAACACAATTCACTTCAAAGTTTTGGCATCAGTTACATGAGACTTTGGGTACGAGACTGGAGTTTAGTACAGCTTTTCATCCGCAGACAGATGGCCAGACTGAGAGAGTCAATCAGATTCTGGAAGACATGTTGAGAGCTTGTGCGCTAGATTATGGATCTAGTTGGGACGAAAACTTGCCTTACGCAGAATTCTCATACAACAACAGTTATCAGACCAGTCTAAAGATGGCCCCTTTCGAAGCTTTATACGGAAGAAGATGTAGAACACCACTGACGTGGGATGGTGTTGGAGACCGACAACTTTTTGGTCCCGACCTTATCCGAGATTCTGAAGAGAAAGTCAAGTTGATACGTGACAGACTCAAAATAGCTCAATCTCGACAGAAGAGCTATGCTGACAACAAGCGCAAGGAAGTGACGTATGAAGTGGGAGACCGAGCATATCTTCGTGTGTCCCCGCTTCGAGGAACCAAGAGATTTGGTGTTAAAGGAAAATTAGCACCCAGATTCATAGGCCCCTACAAAATTCTTGAACGTAGAGGTGAAGTTGCATACAAACTGGAATTGCCGGAAGGATTATCCGAAGTTCATGATGTGTTCCATGTTTCCCAGCTGAAGAAATGTCATGCTGAGATGGTTGACATCCCTTTGCGAGACACCGTGCCCCTAGAGGCCATACAGCTTGAAAGTGATCTGACTTATGAGGAGAAGCCTGTCAAGATCCTCGAGACATCCAACAGAGTTACCCGCAGCAAGATTATCAAGTTCTGCAAAGTTTTGTGGAGTCACCATACTGAGGAAGAAGCCACCTGGGAACGCGAAGAAGATCTTCGTAGAGACCATCCGCACCTATTTTCTAGCCAACCCGAATCTCGAGGGCGAGATTCATCTTAAGGTGGGTAGGTTTGTAACATCCCAAAATTCCATTTTGGAATGTTATGAATATAGCTATGCATCTATTATCATCATTGCTTGATTGTATGAACTAGTTGAAATGCCTCTTCTGGTTTTCAGAAAGTCCCCTTCTACTTTTCCCTATGTTGCTTCCTCTATTTAAAATTTTTGGTTAAAAGTTCAAATAAGAGAGGAGGAACATGACACTCCACACCAGGGTCTAATTGGTGAATTATTTGAACAAAAATAACCAGGAGTTATTTTGAAAATATTTGCAAAAAGGGTTTAAAAACAATTAGGACATTTCTGAAATAATATTTTTTTCAAAGTGTTCAAATGACAGAATAGAAATGTTCATTAAATAGCATTTATTATTCTGTTAATTTTGATATATAATACCCCTATATTTACAAACGATTTGAATGCTTTAAAAGCTTTTGAATGTCTCCGGAAATTATTAAAAAGAAACGGTAACCGTTTCCGGTATTAAACGGGCCGGCCCACCGGCTTTAAAAGCCGAAACCGTTACCGGTCGGCCGACCGAGCGCAGTAATGCTCCCGCTCTCTCACTGACACCGGGTCCCACCCCGTCCGACCGTTGCCCCGGAACGGTCATCGTCTTCACTCCCCGCGCTCGCCGGATCCGACGCCGGCCGTTACTCCCCCTCACCGGATCTCTCCCCTCTCTCCTCCCCGCACCCCCCCGAGCGCCTATATAAGAGCCCCACGGCCCCGCATCCATTCCCCCCCCGAGCCCCCTTCTCTCTCTCGCCGAGACGCCGTCGATTGCTCGTCGGAGTTCCACCACCACCGGAAGTCGCCGTCGATCGTAGCCACCACCTCCGACCATCATTCGCCACGCCGTCGCCACCAATCGCCTCCGGAGGACCGTCCCCGTCGCCAGGACCACTTCCCCGTCCTCCCCGACCACCGGAACACCTCGCCGTCGCAATCGCCGCTACCGGACTCGCCGGAGTACCCCGACGCCGGCAACCTCCCTCCGTAAGCCCCCTCGACCGTCCGATCCAAATCCCACGGTCCAGATTAGAACGAACTTAAGTCCGAACCGTTTTCTTCTACCGAACGGTCGCCCGCTCTAATTCACCTACCGAACGCCCCCCTTAGCCAATCGGATCGCGCCACGTAGCCCCCTGACCGACGCAAACTTTTTTTCATTTTCTGTTTTGTTTTAATTAACAGAATGTTTTCCAATTTTGTTTTGCTTATATCTTTTAATCTGTTTAGAGTTTTGAGTTGATTCTTTTTGCAATAGCTCACAATTTTCATGTAGTTTCACCCTGTACTTTTAAATTTCAAATTTGAACTATGAAATTTGAATTGAATCAAATTTGCTTAAAATCTTCAAATCTGAATAACTAGAGTTTGAAAATAGATTTTGATATGAATCTTTTTGCTACTGTTTGGTATTAGTTAGGACTATCTTCAGGTATAGTTTGAGGATTTTCATGATATATTTGATTACTGTTTTACCCAAAAAACAGAATCTGCTTATTATTATAATATAGTTTTATAAACTTAATTTTGATTAGTTTGATTTAGAATTTGGTTTTATTTGTTTATTAGGTTCTGTTAGTAAACATTTAGCGTTTTCACTTACTGTTAATAAAAATATAAATTTGCCTAGTTTAATTTTATTTAACATAGGAATCAAAATTTCTTTTCAATTAGGCTTAATTTGACTAAAACAACTAACTAGTAATAGTTTGTTTTCAAACAAAGTTTTCTATATTTTGTTTCTGTTTTCTAAGACAGATTTAATAGTAAATTATTATTTTTCTGTCAAGAACATGTTTTGTTAACAAATTATAAGTTTAGTTTTACATTCTTTTGTTAATATAACTATAGTTGATTCATATAGTGTTTATCAAAACTTGTATAAACTTCACTAAACTTTTCCCAACAAGCTTAAATTGATTATTCTGTTTATTAATAAAATATTCTATTGTTTTCCTTGTTGTCAACAATTGTTTTGCTAATTCAAAATAGTTTTATTATGTAGTAGTGTTTTCATCATCCCCTTTGGAAAAAACAAAACTTTGTGTGTTTTACTTGCTAGAGACTTTTGTGCATTGTTTGCCTTGTTTGTTTAGTACTTCTTTGCTGAATGTTATGAGTACTTATTTTGGTTGTATGCTTATTTAAGTGCATTGTTTGTTTCGTTAGATTATCCGGAGTGCGAAACTTGTTACCTAGAGTTACTCAAGTACGAAGATCATCAATCAGGCAAGTCACTTTGATCATGTTTTACCCATGTTTTATATGCATTAGTTCTACCATCTCCCCAGTTGCATGCAAGATAGGTTAGTTGGAAACTTGGTTACATAGTAGTAGTATCATGTGGTAGATACCCCTCTCAACCCCTTTGACAACATTGGCCCCGGGAAACGTTGTTTTACCTTTTGCTATGCTATTAGTAGACGGGGTTGGTTGTGTGATTCATGAGAGTTGAGAGAGTTAATAATTTCAAGACCTACATAATGATCAAGATTTCAATACTCCAAGTTTTCAACATACCTCTGGGTGGATGATGGTTGAACGG
This sequence comes from Hordeum marinum, assembly GCA_022496015.1. NCBI lineage: Eukaryota > Viridiplantae > Streptophyta > Magnoliopsida > Poales > Poaceae > Hordeum > Hordeum marinum. The sequence continues at coordinate 380,500,446 of CM039677.1, read as the reverse complement.
CGCCCTGGAGAAACCAGTGGTTAGCCTAGGTGATGCTGGAGGTGGCCAGTATTCACGCGGAAAGGTCCACCCAGGCACAAAGGGATGGATGGGTGCTTCAAGACCCAAGGCTTACCTGCACAGCCACAAGTCATTATGGGCTCTGGCTTGGTTGGATATCGTGGTGACCCTGGACAGGCGGTGCTACGAGAGGTAGAAGAACGGTAGGAAAGGATGGGCATCGTCAGAGTCGCAGGGAAACCCTTTGGAAGACCATGTTTTGGTCATCCGTTTCTCAAACACCCTGAAGTGCGAGAAATCAAACGGAGGCGACCAAATCTTGTGGGGAACGTGTGCAAAAACTCTGCAGAGTACTTAAACCTAATCGATTAGCCGTGTCCACGGTTATGGACGACTTGAGCCAAAGGGATTGGAACTTCCGGAACTCTCAACACAAATAATATGATGATGTGGGAATTTAATAATTTTGGGTATGAGAATTGGTTGATGGAACCATCTCATTAATCAACCAACTTAGTAATGCTTTGCTTAGCCCTTTTTCTAGATGTAGGAAAAATTGGCTTTACGCAAAACTTACCACCCCACCTGCCATATAAGCATATAGACTAGCTGATTATTTTCACCCCTCTCTTGTGACTTTGCCGGCATACTCCATATGCTGACCTACACGGCTGCAACGTATCATGTTGCAGAGTATTTTTCCGACCAGGAGTGAGGACACGTTCTATGCTCAGTGAGATGCCCTTGGAGTCGGATGGACTCATCTACCTTCGACGCTTCCGCAAGATTTAGATATTCTCATGAGTTGGCCTTTGGCCACTTTATTGTAATTTTTATCGTAATAAAGAACTCGATATGAGATTTCGATTAATATAATGCTGTGTGATTTACCTTTGATATATACATTGATGTACCGTGTGTGTACCAGCATGATCTTGGGATGGTACGGAAACACCGGAGACTTGACCTTCCGGGTCGGGTCGTTACATCGCTTGATCCCTCTCGGTACATCTTGTACGCTTTGTGTGTTGATCAACTTGATTCACTTTTTGACTTAGTCTTGATCAACCTTGTATCTTAGCTTCTCTCTTCATAAAGATGATGTAATGAAGATAAACATGAATGCTTACACAATCTTCCTGTTCAATACATGATTGCAATAAGCTCAATTCCCACATGACCAATCTTTGGATAAACCTTGAATACCACCTTGGTCACCATATAAACTCCTTGAAACCAACAGATGGACCCCAAGAAGTACCTACGGACAAATCCTTAGAATATAACTCAAGGCAACCATTAGTCCATAGGGGTATCATCAATTACCAAAACCACATGGAGAAATGTGCTTTTACAATAGTTTCTTTCTGACAATCTATCTTAGCATTAACAATGTTCAAGAAAGGCCTACCAAATATAATGGGACAAAAATCATCTTGCGGGGAACCAAGAACAAGAAAATCAGTAGGATATTTTATTTTTCCACACAAGACTTCAACATCTCTAACAAACCCAACCAGTGCTATATTATCTCTATTAGCAAGCTTAATGGTAATGGTGTAATGGCATTCATAATTTCTTGATATAAGGTAAAAGGAATTGCACTCACACTAGCACCCACATCACATAGGCCATGATAACAATGATCTCCTATTTTAACAGAAACAATAACCATGCAGGCTAAGTTGGAAATATGCCCTAGAGGCAATAAAAAAGTGTTTATTATTATATTTCGTTGTTCATGATAATCGTTTATTATCCATGCTATAATTGTATTGATTGGAAACACATTACATGTGTGGGTAAATAAACAACACTTTGTCCCTAGTATGCCTCTAGTGAACTAGCTCGTTGATCAAAGATGGTCAAGGTTTCCTAGCCATTGACATGTGATGTCATTTGATAACGGGATCACATCATTAGGAGAATGATGTGATGGAAAAGACCCAACTACAAACGTAGCATATGATCGTGTCAGTTTATTGCTACTATTTTCTGCATGTCAAGTATATGTTCTTATGACCATGAGATCATGCAACTCACAGACACCGGAAGAGTTCCTTGTGTGTATCAAATGTCGCAACGTAACTAGATGACTATAAAGGTGCTCTACGGGTATCTCTGAGGGTGTTTGTTGGGTTGGCATGGATCAAGACTAGGATTTGTTACTCCGTGTGACGGAGAGGTTTCTCAGGGCCCCGGTAATACAACATCACAATAAGCCTTGCAAGCAATGTGACTAAGTGTTAATCACGGGATATTACGGAATGAGTAAAGAGACTTGCCGGTAACGAGGTTGAACTAGGTATGGAGATACCGACGATCGAATCTCGGACAAGTAACATACCGAAGAACAAAGGGAATATCATACGGGATTAACTAAATCGTTGACATAGAGGTTCGACCGATAAAGATCTTCGTAGAATATGTAGAAACCAATATGGACATCCAGGTCCCGTCATTGGTTATTGACCATAGAGGTGTCTCGGTCATGTCTACATAGTTCTCGAACCAGCAGGGTCTGCATACTTAAGGTTTGGTAATGTTTCGGTAGTATAGAGTTATGCATGGTGGTGACGGAAGGTTGTTCAGAGTTCCGGATGAGATCCTGGACGTCACAAGGAGCTCTAGAATGGTCCACAGGTAAAGATTGACATATAGGAAGTCCTGTTTTGGTCGCCAGAAAAGTTTTGGGATCATCGGTAGTGTACGGGGAGTGCCGGTAGTGTACCGGGAGACCATCGGGAGGGGTATTTCGACCCAAGAGGCTACATGGGCTATGGGAGAGTGAATACCAGCCCCTAGTGGGCTGGTGGAAGTCCCACATAAGGCCCATGCGGCTGGGAAGAAAAGCCCAAAGAGAAAAAGGTGGAAAAAGGCAAAAAGACCAAAATAAGGAGGAGTCCTAGTCCTACTAGGATTGGAGGAGGAATCCTCCTCTCCTCCTTGGTTCGGCCGAAGCCTAGATGGCTTAGCCCTTGGGCCAAGCCTCTTCCTCTCTTCCTCTTATATATACTAGAGGTTTTAGGGTTTTTGGCACTTGATTTTCAGCCACGTGCTACCCGTTCCTCTAGTGCATAGTTTCTCCTCTAGACCGGTTTTCAGCAGTGCTTAGGCAAAGCCTTCCCGGAATTGCTCCACCACCATCGCCACAGCGCTGTCACGCTACCGGAGAACTCGTCTACCTCTCCGCTCCCTCTTGCTGGATCAAGAAGGTGGAGATCGTCATCAAGTTGTACGTGTGCTGAACGCGGAGGTGCCGTCCATTCGGTAGATCGTGATTGGATCGCGGGACGCTCGGCGATTTGGATCGCGAAGACATTCGACTACACCAACCGCGTTTCTTAACGCTTCCCGCTTAGTGATCTACAAGGGTACGTAGATCCACTCTCCCTCTCGTAGATGCTCATCACCAAGGATAGATCAGTGTCTATAAAGTATTTAACACAATCAAACTTATGGTTTATACTTGACTCCTTACCTTCGTCAAGTTCCCAATCTTCAGAGTTGCTTTTAATTCTTTCCAATAAATCCCATTTGAATTCAACATCTTTCTTCATAAAGGAACCAGTACAAGAAGTATCGAGCATGGATTGATCATTACAGAAAGCCGAGCATAAAAATTCTGAATAATAATTTCTCTTGAGAGCTCATGATTGGGGCATGAATATAACATTGACTTAAGCCTCCCCGAAGCTTGAGCGATACTTTCTACTTCACGAGGCCAAAAATTATAAATATAATTCTGATCACGATGAACCAGATGTATAGGATAAAACTTCTGATGAGATTCCAATTTCAATCGGTTGTAGTTCCATGATCCAATATCATCACATAGCCTATACCATGTCAATGCCTTCTCCTTAAAAGATAAAGGAAAGACCTTATCCTTGACATCATCCTCGAGCAAACCTGCAAGCTTAAGTAATCCACAAACTTCATCCACATAGATTAGATGCAAATCAGGATATAGTGTTCCATCTCCTGCATCAGGATTAGCTAGCAGTTTCTCTATCATGCCCAAAGGAATTTCATAATAAATATTTTGAGTAGGTTTAGTAGGTTGAGGAGCAACTCTTTGTGTTTCTGGTCGAGGTGAAGATACCCCGAATAAGCCCCTTAAAGGATTATTTTCCATAGTAACAAGTGACAGTAACTTTCATCACTGTCATGCCCAAGGTGTGTGCCTATCCATATTAAGGCACGGGGGCCTCGCAAGGGATAGAGGCGCATCTTGCCGTTCGCAAGTATAGCATCATTACATCATACATGACAGAATAGATGAGTATACAAGTTGGCTTACACTCGCCACATACTAAATTACAATTCCACACAAGAGTTCAAACATCAATATGAAGACAGGGTCCACCTACGGACGGAATCAAACGATAAAACAGATGCAAATGATACTATCTCGCTATCCCAAAGATCACGACCATGGTCCTTTACTCATCCGGATAAGTCACATACATCCTGCCCCTTTCCTCATCATATTCCCACTGGAGCTGCGTCAAATCATCCTGCACGAACTCATCTGTACCTGTACCTGGAGTGTTGTAGTAATCTGTGAGCCACAAGGACTCAACAATCATGTGCCCGGGTACTGAGACTATTCAATCTTAAAGGTAGGGATGGGGTATGTGTTTAGTTTGCAGCAACACTAAGCATGTATGGTGGCTAAACTTACATAACATGAAGGTAATTATGTGGCCTACGATGAACGATCGAATCTAGAGTGACCTCTATGAGATCCTGAACACTTACTCTCGTCAATCATAACCCCACTGTGTTCTCCCTCGAATCATGTTCATGTGCAAAGACGATCATGGTTACTCACACAGTTGGTGTATTTTATTAGAGTTTACTTTAAGTTTACTATAACCGGGTGTTAAACAAATATCCAAGTTGCCACATAACCGCGGGCACGGCTTTCCAAAAGATTTGACCCTGCAGGGGTGATCCAACTAGTCCATCACAAATTAACCACACTCCACGGGAATAGCCTCGACCATGGATCTCGTGATCATCATAGGTAACTCCAAAGGAATTCCAACACCTCAAGATAACCCAAAGAAAGTTATAGTCCTCATGCAAGACACTCGATAAAGGTAAAAGAAATCCAGCAACACCACCCGACGTGTTGACGAACCCGATAAGAGCCGCGTATCTTGTTCTCAGGACACGACGGATGAGCGATGGTTACCACGCGAATCACCGAGTTGCCCCGGGCAGCGTTAATAAGCTGCTCTAGGTTGGACCAACACTCATGAGGAGCACTGGCCCGGGTTGTTGATTAATCCACAGGGTTGCAAAGCCCTATGCAAATTTTATTAAGTTGTTAAGCAAATGTAGTACCAATGTTGGGTCTTGCGAGACAAGTTTTCATCTTAACCGAATAAACAAGGGGGTTCCCATAAGAACCCCAAGCATGTTAGGAGCGCAAAGTATGGAAACATAACACCAGTAACAAGAACTATGGCGGTAACAGCGGAACAAAACACCTAGCAAAAGGCCAATACTTCCACCAATACCAGATATATATGTGCATTAAATTAAATAACAGATAATATTGTGATATGCCAAATCCATGTTATCACATGGAACAACCTGTACCTGCAACTAAGAACGCTATAAGAGCGGCTGAGCAATGGTAACTTAGCCAACCAAAGGTTTGCTAGGATGTGGAGGTTTAGAGGCTATCATGGCAATTTGGAGGCTGACATTCAAGTGGTAGGTAGCACAATTGTAACGATAAGAGCGAGACACTAGCAAGCGAAAATAGTATCAGGATCCGGGTATGATCATCTTGCCTATTGGTTCTTCAGTGGAACAAGTAGCGGGATCCTCTTAGTTGTACTCGCTTGGCTCTTTGTACTTAGGATCAATGTTCGCGTCTACCCAAAATAAACAGCAATAATAAATAAACAACCAAGGTGCAATGCACAATCAAGAATGATGCATGCTTTTTTGAAGAGTTTTTAACATGGCAATCCTAACTAGTCATGTTTCACATGCAAAGGATTGGTTATTAATGAATCTCGACAAAACCTTATGTTAAGATATTTAGACATGCATGAACATGGAAAATATGGATGAATCATGCAAAACGATAAAAATGCATATGAAGAACATAAGAAACGGAGTTATGGTTCTCACGATACGCCCACGACAAGATACGAAGGCAAAACTCAAGACAAGAAAGACCTGGGCTATTTTTTGGCATTCCAAGATAGCCACTGGTTTGGCAATTAAAAACTAACCACAATAGAGCAAAAGATCAAGCAATTCCATGGGGTATAGCTCCCACAAGTCACAAAACAATAAAACAAACAATCTGCCACAAAACAGCAACATAGCAACTTCCACAGCCAATAACTGGAGCTACGGGGATCCTACAACCACAAACAAGGCATTGTCAGAAACTACATAACATTATTATCAACTTATCCAACTACACAAACTGGAAACGAGGCACACATCAATAAGCATGAAGCTCACAACTTGGCATGATGAAACAGATTTCTGGGACTTGGTGAAAATAACAATTTTCTGGAATCTGAGTTAATCTGGTAGCATGTTGACAGCAGCAACTAATGGCGTTAGATACTACCTAATGACATGAAAATTAATAGGATGGTAGTATACAACATCTACTTCAAAACACTAGCACTGAGCTTGAGCTAATTCTCAACATATCACAAGATGGCAACCACTCTACATGGCATAAAAATATTCAGCATGGTGAAAACAGCTACATCAAGTTAGCTACTTTGCAGCAAGTTTCCCACTTATATGGGTGATTCTAATGTCAAACAAAAGTACCATGTCATAATAGGAATAAAACACTAGCACTTCCTAGTTGGCACATGCCCCAAAGCAAGCATGGATTAAATCATGCAAAAATGACAAGTAGCATCTCAGCAGAAAATGACAGTTTTATAAACTTGCTCAAAAGTGAAATCTACTTGCACCATTGGATTCCTTGGATCTTTCTATCCCAAAATCATGTGTCATACCCATATATTCATGTTAAGCAACATGTCAAGAACTACACTAGCAAAATCAACACCACTCTCATAAGTGAAAACTTACTCTAAATGGACAAGTCCACATATGGCCTAACCAGATTTGGCATCTTAGCTTAAAATGGAAAAGAACTAATAACCCCTACAAAACATGGCCTATACCACACATAGTGTATGGCAAGTGGGGAAAACCCACTTGTCGCCTTTACACACACACTCTCTCTACACACACTACACAAGCATGCACACACATAGCTACATATGCCTAAGGGCAAATGAGCACACCCACACCCATGAACACACCACCTATGAGGGTGGGTGTTCACCACACACACATATGCACCATATCCACAATGTATATGGGCACATACACACAACCACATGCACAAGTGCACATGGCACATACACTCATGAACACACACCCCTAGGTGTGTGGGTGTTCATCACACACACATATACACACATATATGCACAAGTGCATATATGCACATATATATGCATGTGTATCACACACACACCAAGCAATCATAAATGCACACACACTCTATGCAATACAAATACACATACACCACTCTACACACACATACAAATAGAAAAGAAAAGAAAACACCCTACACATGAAGGTTTCACATACTCACATATACATGCAATACCAAAAGAGAAATAAAACAAAGGGGAAAAAACAAAACAAAAAGGGGGAAGGGGTTCGGGCTCGAACCCACGACCTTTGGTCGTCTCCCACACACACACACCACTACGCTATGCTACGGTTCTCGACGGAAAGGGGCAACTAGCCCACTAGTACACGCACATGAGCGTGCTAACTGTCGAATCTGAAGAAAATGACACCTACAGCGACCACAAACGCAACGGCCACTCCGGCGGGTACAGGGCATCTCCAGTGACAAAGATCACCTACAGGGAGCACGGGAACCTAAGGGAACCCATCCCCGTCTTGGAGATCGGCTGGAACGGCGACAAGATGGCACTCGAGCTCGAGTTGTTGCCTGGCTCGGGGTACGGCAGAGGCAATCACTACGGTGGCGATTCACAGGACAGACGGGGTTGCGGGGGAACGGCTGCTCACCGAGGGGGTCTTTGGAGGCGCGGGAATGCGGACGTGGCAAAACGAAGGGGAAGAAGAGGAAGAAGACGACCCGGCGATGAGCTCCTCTGCCGCGGACGACAGCGTCAATGGAGCGGCATTGCGGAGGAGCTAGGACCTCCCTAGCCCCGGGAACAGAGTGCCAGCGTCACCAGGAACCTTCCCACCATCTCCGATGGCGACGAGTAGGTCACCGGAGGCGGCGACGACGACCCAAAGACTCACTGGCGACGCGCTGCTCCCTGAACCTCTCTCTGAACTTACCTGAAGGGGGAAGAAGAGGGGAGAAAGAGGGAGAAGGGGAGCGGCAGTGGCACGAGGAGAAGAGGGAACCCTAGGGGAAAGGCACGGACGTCGAGAGGCTAAATAGGCTCGCCACTGACGGCGTCCCTCGGCGTCCGTGAACGCTCGACGGGCGCTCACTCTCTGCTCCCTGATGGAGAAGAAATGGAGCAGGTGGCCGCTTGGCACCTGGGCTGGGCCGCGCAGGGAGGAGCCAGCCCAGCTCTTCCTCTCTCTCACAGAGAATAAAACATAGAGGGTTTTCCTATTTAATAAAACAGCAAGAAAAAGGAAAACTCCTAGAGAAAATTAGAAAGAATTTTGATAAGGCAAAATTACTTTTGACTAAAAGAATATGAGAACTATTTAATAAAATTGTCAAGGGGATTTTTGAAGCAAGTATTTTAAATAGTTTTTAAAATAACAGCCCCTTGGTTATTTAAACCTCGCATGCATAATAACTCAAACAACAAAAGAACCACACTCATAATTTATAAAACATAATAGGCTACCTCTTGAACATTTTAAAACAATTTAAATAGCAAGCAGAATCTGTTAATAAAATGACAAGGGAATAAAGGGGGGTATTTGGTTGGGTTTTGTTGAAAGAAAAAGAGAGGGGAAGAAGAAGGAGAGTTGCACCACATACACTCAAACCACATCACACAAACACAAGGACACACCCACCCACAACAAGGGTCACATCACAAATAAGGCATGTCATGATGAATGGTATGATGCATGATGCATGAATGCATGAACAAGACATGGCATAACAAGGTTCAACTCATATCATTAATCTCATGACAACAAGGTTCATATAAGATACATGCCAAAAAAGGTAGGGATAACACTTGGACTGTCACAACTCTCCCACACTACAAGAGGATCTCGACCCGAGATCTAGGAACGAAAGAACTCCGGAAATTCAGAACGGAGAAGGTCCTCACGTTCCCATGTTGCTTCTTTGTCAGAATGATGAGATCACTTCACCTTGAGGAACTTGATAGATTTGTTGTGAGTCTTACGCTCAGTTTCTTTGAGAATTGCCACTGGATGCTCATGATAAGAGAGGTCTTCTTGGAGATCAATGTCTTGGAGGTCAATGGTGCGCTCTGGAGTCTTGAAGCACCTCCAGACCTGAGAAACATGGAAGACATCGTGCACATTTGCGAAATTTGAAGGAATCTCTAGTTGATAAGCAAGTCCACCTCTCTTGCCAACAACTTTGAAAGGACCAACAAAACGAGGAGCTAGCTTCCCTTTAATTCCAAACCACTGAGTGCCCCTCATGGGAGAGACTCTGAGATAGACTAGATCACCCACTTGAAAAGAAACATCCCGATGTTTGTTATCGTAATAACTCTTTTGTCGGGACTGACCTGCTTTGAGGTTCTCACGAATGACACGGCACATTTCTTCTGCTTCAGTGATCATGTCATTGCCCAAAATCTAACGATCACCGGTTTTAGACCAGTTAAGCGGGGTACGGCACTTCCTGTCGTAGAGAATCACGAAAGGGGCCTTGCCTGAGCTAGCTTGAAAGCTATTGTTGTATGAGAATTCAGCATATGGAAGGCAGTCTTCCCATTTCATGGCGAACAAAATCACACAGGCTCTGAGCATATCTTCGAGGATCTGATTGACTCTCTCAACTTGACCACTTGTCTACGGATGGAACGCAATGCTGAAATGGATCTTGGTACCCATAGTAGTCTGGAAGGACTCCCAAAACTTGGAAGTAAAGAGGCTTCCACGATGAGATGAGATGAGCTGAGGAATACCATGCAAAGATACTATCCTGGACGTATACAACTCTGCAAGCTGAGCTGCCAAGATAGATTCTTTGAGTGGCAGGAAATGAGCAACTTTTGTCAGCTTGTCGATAACCACAAAGATGGCACCGTTGCCTCTCTTGGACTTGGGAAACCCAGTGACGAAATCCATCTCCACATGATCGAATTTCCACTCTGGGATAGGCAAAGGCTGAAGAAGACCTGCTGGACGTTGATGCTCCGCCTTCACTCTGTGACAAACATCACACTCGTTCACGAACTGAGCAATTTCACGTTTCATGTGAGTCCACCAGAAGGTTTGCTTGAGATCCTCATACATCTTGGAACTGCCTGGATGAATGGATAGAAGAGAATTGTATGCTTCGTCCATGATAACCTTCCTGAGATCACCTTTTGGAACCACAAGACGGCCCTTAAAGAACAAGGTGTCTGTCATCAACTCGAAAGCACTTATACTTCGGAATGCCCTTGGCCACACCTTTCTTCACTTTCTTCACGATAGCATCAAGAAGCTACGCTTGGTGAACCTGATCTTCCAGAGTCAGAGAGACTTGAAGATTGGCAAGAAATCCTTGCGGAATCATGTGAAGGTTGAGCTTGCGGAAGGCTTCACAAATCTCGGGTTGAAGAGGCTTCAAGATGAGACTATTGCAGTATGCCTTATGGCTGAGCGTGTCTACAATGACATTTGCTTTTCCAGGAGTATACTCAATTCTTGGATTGAAGTCCTCAAGCATTTCCACCCAACGAGACTGTCGAAAATTAAGATTGGGTTGAGTGAAAATGTACGTCAAGCTCTTGTGATCGGTGTATACCTCAACTGGTCTACCCAACAACAAATGCCTCCAAGTCATTAGAGCATGCACAACTGCCGCCAACTCAAGATCATGAGTGGGGTAGTTCTTCTTGGCAGGCTTCAACTAACGTGAGGTATAAGAAACAATCTTCTTATCTTGCATGAGAACACAACCAAGACCTTGGATAGAAGCATCATAGAACACTTGGAAAGGCTTTGACTGCTCAGGAGGAACAAGAATTGGAGCTGAAGTCAGTCTCTGCTTGAGCATGTTGAACGCCACATCACACTCAAGAGACCAAACATACTTGACACTCTTCTGAAGGAGATTGGACAAAGGATTAGCAATTTGATAGAAGTTCTCCACAAATCTTCTAAACTAACTAGCAAGCCCAAGGAAGCTACGAAGCTGCTTCACATTGTGAGGAGGCTCACACTTCAAGATTGCCTCAACTTTCTTAGGGTGCACTTTAATTCCCTTGGTAGAGATCACATGCCCAAGGTACACCACTTCATTGAGCCAAAACTCACACTTGGAAAACTTGGCATAGAATCGATGCTCTCTTAACTTGTCCAGCACAAGGCAGAGATGCTCTGCATGCTATTCTTCTATCTCCGAGAGCACAAGGATATCATCCAAATAGACCAAGACGAACTCATTCTTGAAAGGAGAGAAAATGAAGTTCATCATTCTTGAGAAGGTTGGAGGAGCATTTGCAAGACCAAACGACATGACGGTGTACTCATAAGAGCCAAAACTCATCCTGAAAGCGATCTTAGGAATGTCTTCTTCGCGAATGCAAATCTGATGATAACCCATACGAAGATCAACCTTCGAGAAAAACTTGGCACCTTTCAGTTGTTCAACAACACATTGATGTTGGGAAGTGGGTACTTGTTTCTGATTGTCTTCTTGTTTAATGAACGGTAATCGACACAAAGCCGGTCCGTGCCATCCTTCTTCTTGACAAACAAAACACCACAACCCCATGGAGAAGAACTTGGTCTGATTAGACCCGGACGTTCTTGCTCATCTAGCTGCTTCTTCAACTCTTTCAGCTCTTCGGGGCCAAGTTTATAAGGGCGCTTGCAAACTGGTTCAGTCCCAGGCTCGAGATCAATCATGAACTCGACTGGCTGGTGCGGAGGCCTTCCTGGCAATTCTTCTGGAAAGACATCTTCATACTCACAAACCACCGGAATTTGAGAAATCGTCGAGATTTCACCCTTCTCATTAAGAGCAAAGAGACGGATTGTGTCATCGCAAGCCGCGAAGATAATCACATCTTCTGACGGATGAGTCAGCTTGACTTCTTTTGCTTTACAATCAACATATGCCTTATTCATAGCTAGGAAGTCCATGCCAAGGATGAGATCAATATCTGAATTCCCGAGAACAATAGGAGAAGCCAGACAAGAATATTTGCCCATCTTGATAGAAGCATCTAGAACAATCATATGCAAACTCATGCGCATGCCAGGAGAGACCACACGAAAAGGACTAGCTAAATGCTCCACTGAAAACTCATGCATAGCGACAAAAGGCCTAGATATGAATGAATGCGAAGCACCAGTATCAAACAAAACTTTAGCAGGAATAGAATTGACTTTGAGATTACCCATGATCACTTGAGAAGAATCCTCTGCCTCTGCTGCATTCACCATATTCACTCTTGCGGTCTTGGGATTATGCTCCACCATTGCATTGCCTGGAGGCCTGACTGGAGGAGGAGGCGGAAGACGCCGCTGGTTGCACTTGTTTGCATAGTGACCCTTCTAGCCACACTTGTGACAAGTCACCTTAGAAAGCGGACGAACATTGCCTGGAGGAGGAACAAGAACTGCCTTGGACGCCTAGGGTCTCTGCTGAAATCCTGGGTTGGGTGGGTGGGAAGAACCACGGCCACCGAACTGCTTCTGCTACTAAGGAGGACGAAACGGAGGAGGATTTGGCACCCAATACTTCTGATGCTTAGGAACCAGCTGAGAGCTGGAAGAAGACAAATATGAATCCCCGCTAACTACTCAGAACAAATGTATATACCCACATACATCTGAAGAAGAAGATCCTAGTTGAATACAAGATTTCCCACCTACGAACTTCCGAAAACTTTCTGGTTATGCAATCCGGTGTGGGGGACACAAGGAGGAAATATCTCACACAACTAGCAATCCTACACCCCAACTGTATCCATCCTTCCACACATAACTAGAGGCTTTCGCAAATTCATCTAACTCGAATCCTCGAACTCACAATGATACTAAACCATGGTGGTACCCCGGATGCCTCCCCAGTACTGGGTGACTCTAACCTTATCTCACCATGACAAGTATTGAAGTAATTTCAAACACTCTCCGTTCTGAGATATCAAGGAAGCTGAACGATAACAATGTGCCAACATTCCCTAGAGCTCGACTCCCCGGAAGAAATCAAGTCAGAAAGGAGGCACCAAGATAGAACCCTATCACATTGGTATCATATAGACTCCAAAATACCCGCGTGATCTTAAAAAAAATTTGAGCAACAAGAGGAGTAGAATCAAAAATCCGAAGTCGAATACGTCACCAGAGCATAGAAGAGGAGTAAAAAGAATCCTACTCTCCGATATAACTAGACTCAAAATAGTCTTACTAGACTCGACTCAGCCAAGTTCGATCAAGCAAAGGCTCTATGGTCGTATGGCTATAAATAACAACTTGTCACGCCCAAGATGCGCGCCTATCCATATTAAGGCACGGGGGCTTCGCAAGGGATAGAGGCGCATCTTGCCGTTCGCAAGTATAGCATCATTACATCATACGTTACAGAAGAGATGAGTATATATGTTGGCTTACACTCGCCACATACTAAATTACAATTCCACACAAGAGTTCAAACATCAAGATGAAGACAGGGTCCGCCTACGGATGGAATCAAACGATAAAACATATGCAAATGATACTATCTTGCTATCCCAAAGATCACGACCATGGTCCTCTACTCATCCGGATAAGTCACATACATCCTGCCCCTTTCCTCGTCATATTTCCACTGGAGTTGCGTCAGATCATCCTGCACGAACTCATCTTTACCTGTACCTGGAGTGTTGTAGTAATCAGTGAGCCACAAGGACTTAGCAATCATGCGCCCGGGTACCAGGACTATTCAAGCTTAAAGGTTGGGATGGGGTATGTGTTTAGTTTGCAGCAGCACTAATCATGTATGGTGGATAAACTTACATAACATGAAGGTAATTATGTGGCCTACGATGAACGATCGAATCTAGACTGACCTCTATGAGATCCTGAACACTTACTCTCGTCTATCATAACCCCACCTTGTTCTCCCTCGGATCATGTTCACGAGCAGAGACGATCATGGTTACTCACACAGTTGGTGTATTTTATTAGAATTTACTTCAAGTTTACTATAACCGGGTGTTAAACAAATATCCAAGTTGCCACATAACCGCGGGCACGGCTTTGTGAAAGATTTGACCCGGCAGGGGTGCTCCAACTAGTCCATCACAAATTAACCACACTCCATGGGAATATCCTCGACCACGGATCTCGTGATCATCATAGGTAACTCCAAAGGAGTTCCAACACCTCAAGATAACCCGAAGAAAGTCAGAGTCCTCACGCAAGACACTCGATAAAGGTAAAACAAATCCAGCAAGACCACCCGACGTGTCGACAAACCCGATAAGAGCCATGTATCTCGTTCTCGGGACATGAAAGATGAGCAATGGTTACCATGCCAGTCACCGAGTTGCCCTGGGTGGCGTTAATAAGCTGCTCTAGGTTGGACCAACACTCATGAGGAGCACTCGCCCGGGTTGTTGATTAATCCACGAGGTTGCAAAGCCCTATGCAAATTTTATTAAGTTGTTAAGCAAATGTAGTACCAAAACACCTAGCAAAAGGCCAAGCCTTCCACCAATACTAGATATATATGTGCATTAAATTAAATAACTAATAATATTGTGATATGCCAAATCCATGTTATCACATGGAACTGTTGGAAATATGCCCTAGAGGCAATAAATAAAGTGTTTATTATTGTATTTCCTTGTTCATGATAATCGTGTATTATCCATACTATAATTATATTAATTGGAAACATGGATACATGTGTGGATACATAGACAAACACAATGTCCCTAGTATACCTCTAGTGAACTAGCTCGTTGATCGAAAGATGGTTAAGGTTTCCTAGTCATGGACATGAGATGTCATTTGATAAACGGGATCACATCATTAGGAGAATGATGTGATGGACAAGACCCAAACTACAAACGTAGCTTATGATCGTGTCAGTTTATTGCTACTGTTTTCTGCATGTCAAGTATATGTTCCTATGACCATGAGATCATGCAACTCACAGATATCGGAGGAGTACCTTGTGTGTATCAAATGCCGCAACATAACTGGGTGACTATAAAGGTGCTCTACAGGTGTCTCTGAGGGTGTCTGTTGAGTTGGCATGGATCAAGACTGGGATTTGTTACTCCGTGTGACGGAGAGGTATCTCAGGGCCCACTCGGTAATACAACATCACAATAAGCCTTGCAAGCAATGTGACTAAGTGTTAGTTACGGGATCTTGTATTACGGAACGAGTAAAGAGACTTGCCAGTAATGAGGTTGAACTAGGTATGGAGATACGGACGATCGAATCTCGGGCAAGTAACATATCGAAGAACAAAGGGAACATCATACGGGATTAACTGAATCCTTGACATAGAGGTTCGACCGATAAAGATCTTCATAGAACATGTAGGAACCAATGTGGACATCTAGGTCCCGCCATTGGTTATTGACCGTAGAGGTGTCTCAGTCATGTCTACATAGTTCTCGAACCCGCAGGGTCTGCACACTTAAGGTTTGGTGACGTTTCGATAGTATAGAGTTATGTATGGTGGTGAACGAAGTTTGTTCACGGTCCCGGATGAGATCTTGGACATCACGAGGAGCTCCGGAATGGTCCGGATGTAAAGATTCATATATAGGAAGTCCTATTTTGGTCGCCGGAAAAGTTTCGGGCTGATCGGTAGTGTACCAGGAGTGCCCGTAGTGTACCGGGAGACCTCCGGGAGGGGTATTTCGACCCAAGAGGCTTCATGGGCTATGGGAGAGTGAATATAAGCCCTTAGTGGGCTGGTGGAAACTCCCACACAAGGCCCATGTAGCTGGAGAAGAAAACCCAATAGGAAAAGGTGGAAAAAAGGCAAATTTGGGTGAATCCTAGTCCTACTAGGAGTGGAGGTGGACTCCACCTCCACCACTTGGTTCGGCCGAAGCCTCCAAGGCTTGGAGTCCAAGCTGCCTCTCCTCCTCCCTCCCTCCTATATATACTAGTGGATTTCTAGGGTTTTGCACTTGATTTTTCGGCCACGTGCAAACCCTAATCTCTAGTGCATAGTTTCTCCTCTAGATCGGTTTTTTGTAGTGCTTAGGCGAAGCCCTGCCGGAATTGCTCCAACACCATTGCCGGAGCACCGTCAGGCTGCCAGAGAACTCTTCTTCCTCTCCACTTGTAACATCCCAAATTTTGGAATGTTATAATAAATATTAGAATGATTGTTTGCTTGCTTGAGTGATTGAAAGTGAGTGAAATTTGAAAACTTTTTGAAACTTTTGAAAGTTTATTGAGAGAGAATGAAATGACTTTCCCAAACTTTCACTCTGCATTTTTCTCATCAAGAATTCAAATTCATTTCATCACAAAACCCTAGAGTGAAGATGACATGACTTCTTCTATTTAAAGAAATGAAAAGGGATTTGAAAGTGATTTGAATTCAATTTGAAAATATTTCAATTTCAGAAACTTTAAGCAACTCAATGATTTTCATGAGAGAAGATAAAATGACTTCTTCAAATTATATGAAATATGAGTTGGAAGTTTAAAATAAATCTTTGAATAGTGAATGTGAAAATCTCTGGATTTTCTTTTGGAATCATTTCATATTTGGTTCCTATTCCAATTTTCAAAGTATTCAAACCCCTGACAAAAATTTGAGAGGAGTAACATGACACTCCACACCAGGGACCTCTTGGTGATTTATTTGAATAATAAAAACCAGGGGTTCTTCTGAAAAATATTTGCAAAGGGATTTAAAAGCAAAAGGGCAATTTCTGAAAATAATATTTTTTTCCATTTATTCAAATGCCAGAATAAAAATGTCCATTAAATGGAATTTATTATTCTGTTAATTTTGATATAAAATTTGACTATATTTGGGGTTTATTCGAATGCATCGATCAAGTTTTATGGCTCTGGTAAAATCATAAATAGAAAACGGTAACGGTTTATAATAAAACCGGTCGGCCCAACGACATTAAATGCCGAGACCGTTACCGGTTGGTCGCCCACTGACTATGCTCGCCCTCTCTCTCTCGCTGACACCCTGGCCCCACGCGCCGGACCGAAACCATCGCCGGTCATCACCCTCCTCCCACGCGCCCGACGACCTCCTGTGACCCCTCTCCACGGATCTCGCCCCTTGTGCCCTTCCGACCACCGCACTGCCCCTATAAGTACCCCACCCCTCTCCCTCATCCATTCTCTTTGTTTCTCCCTCTCCCCGAGCCTTCACCTCGCCGGAATCGTTCGTCGGAAATCCCTGTCGCCGCCGCACCATTGTCGCGCCCCCGCACCACCCGACTTTCCCCGAGAACCCCAGAGCCCATAAACCTTTCTCTCTCACTCGCCCGCACCTCCCCATACCCTCTGCCTCGCCAGAGATCCATCAGAACCCCTTCTCCGTCGATACCTGAAACACCACCGCCGCCCCGGAGCTCTTGTCCGTCGACTCCGACGCCCCCGAGCCTCACTGACGCCACCGACGTGCTCGCCGTACTCGCCGCCGTCGATTAGTGCCCTCGCCGTCCCCGGAGGACCACCAGAGCGCCGCCCACGTCAACCACGTCGTCTCAGCCTCACCGGAGAAGTCCTCGCCAGCGACCCCATCCCCACTGTGAGCTCCTCCTCTCCCTGGACCGTCCGATCGTAGATCTACGCATAGGATTAGATCCAACTTAAAACCGAACCGGTACGCGTTATAGTTCGGTCGAACGCCCGTAACACTCCGCACGCACACACCTAGACCAACCAGAGAACGCCACGTCACCCCCTGACCGCTAGTTAAGTTTTTCGTTTTTTCTGTTTTCTGTTTTAAAAACAGATTTAGCTCTGTTTTCATTTTAATCATATCTTTTATGTTTTTAACTATTTTAAATTGATTCTTTTTGATTAGATCAAAACAATTTATCTAGTTTCTGTACATATCAAATTTGACCATGTTTGAACATTTAAATTTGAATTTGAACAGATTTGGTTTAAATTTTGTTTTCTGAATATCCTGAGTTCTAAAATGAATTTTTGAATGATTCTTTTTCATACTTGTCACTAGTGACCATAGCTATCATTTGGTAGAGTTTGAGAATTTTATAATAATTTTAAATAGTGTTTTCAAACCAAACAGAATCTGTTTAGTTTCATATTAGTTTATTTAGATTAATTTACTTTGTTTTATTTTTGAAAGTCTGAATCTGATTTATATTATGTACTAGATTTCATTTAGTTCTGTTGTTCTAAATTTAGGATTTATACTTGCTGTTAACAAAAGTTAATTTGTTTAGTTTATAAATTTTCTTGTAGGGATCTATACCCTCTTTCAAATAGGTAAAGTTGTTTTAAAAGCAAATTTGTTAGTAACAATTCTTTTAACAAAAAATTTAAGTATTTAGATTCTGTTTTAAAATAAAGTTTTTACTAATTCTTTTCTGTAAATAAATGTTTTAAACAAAAATAGTTTAGTTTTACTCTATTATTATAGGAAACTATATTTTTCTTCATTAGGTAATGTTTTATAAAACAACTTAGTATTAGTATAGATTATTTTCACAAAAGTTTAAATGATTTAATTATGTTTTATAATAAATATTTTTATTATTTACTTTCTGTTAACTAAGTTGTTTCATAATATGTTTCCTCTTAGTTTATGTCTTGTTTGTTGTTAGGTTCATTAGGCAAATACTCATGTTGTTTAGGATGTTGTTTTTATAGTTCTTCAAAAGTAATTCATTTTGCTAACAAAATATTTACTAAAATCCTTTTTATTATATTTTACTTTGTTTTGGGTTTTTGTGTTACTTTTGAATTTGTTGGAGTTTTGTGTTTCAACTTTGTCTTAAGTATTTCTTTCATCAACTTTCTTGCTTTTGTTTTGTGTTACTTTTGATTGTTAGAATTGATTGTTAGTATGATTGCTTATATGAATGCAATGCTTGTTTATATAGATTTTCATCGGAGAGTGACGAATAGTTCTATCAAGTTATTTCTGAGAGCGATCTTTCTCTGCATCAACAGTACAGGCAAGTTCACTTTGACCATCTATTTCATACCTATGTTTTTATTGCATGTAGTGACATCATTCAACATATCCCTCCCGTAGTGTTATTGAAATTCTTGTAGTTGAGTAGAATGCATGAGGTAGGAACCCATCACTGGTTACTAAAGCCCCGGGAACGTTAGTTACTTTTATGCTGTGCTAAAGTAGGCGGGGTTTGGTATGAGTGTTCGTGAGTGGTGTAAAGAAGGACTCCACGTCAAAACGACGACTTCATGAAGACATCTTCAAGTCCTGCATCTTCAAGACCTCAAGACTTCAAGACTCGAGAAAACAAGTTTTCAATACATACTACTGGGTGAAGGATGGTTGATTGGGCATCCCTGGAGAAACCAGTGGATGGCCGGGATGCATGGAGAAGCGCCATGACATCTTGCGGAAAGCTTCACCCAGACTCAAAGAGAAGGATGAATACTTCATGCTCGGAAGCTTACCTGTGTAGCCACAAGTCATTATGGGCTCTGGCTTGGTTGATCTTTGTTGTGACTCTGCTGGGCAGTGCTACGAGATGTAGTCGACGTTAGGATTGGATGGGCATTGTCGGACAGTCAGGGAAACACTCTGAAAGACCATTTTTCTTTCATCCTGTTCTCAAACACCAGGCAGTGCGAGGACTTACCAGGAGGGAAAGAATCTTGTGGGTAAAGTACACAACACTCTGCAGAGTTAAACCTAATCGATTATCCGTGTCCCCGGTTACGGACAATTTGAGCTTCTAGACTTGGATCTATCTCTGAACTCTCAACACTAGACTGATAACTTAATTGTGGGCAACTTAAGATACTTGTGGGCATTGAGACATTGGTTGGCGGAACCATGTCATGATAGGTAATTCCATAGTGATATTCCTGATATTCCTTTTGTTGTAGGAAAATAAAATCAGCTTTTACGCAAAAACTTAGACACAGAGCCACAAAGCCTTTGCATATAGAATAGTCTTTATTCTACTGTTCTTCTATGGTGATCTTGCCAGTACATCCCATGTACTGACCTACACGGCTGCAATGTCTTATGTTGCAGATACTCTTCTACGACGGGTAAGAGTACGATTCAGGGTTACGGTCCGCACTCAACTTGCCGTTGGTGTTATTGGGACTCCACTCCCGTTGACTGTATTCGCTGCTATTTTAAGGTATATATCAGTTTTACGCTATTTACATGCGATTGCACTTTGATATATACATTGATGTACTGTGTGTGCCAGCATACTGATCCAGGGATGGCACAGAAAACACAGAGGCTTGACTCGTTTTGAGTCGGGTCGCTACACCACTCCTTCTTGCTGGATCAAGACGGTGGAGATCGTCATCAAGCTGTACGTGTGCTGAACTAGGAGGTGCCGTCCGTTCGGTGCTAGATCGGAAGGATCATGATCAAGTTCGTGAGACGGATCATGATCAAGTTCGTGGGACGGATCGTGATCGGATCGCGGGACAGATCGTGATTGGATCGAGGGACAGATCGTGATTGGATCGCGGGACGCATGGAGATTTGGATCGCGAAGACGTTCGACTACACCAACCGCGTTTCTTAACGCTTCCCGCTTAGCGGTCTACAAGGGTATGTAGATCCACTCTCCCTCTCGTAGATGCTTGTCACCATGGATAGATCTTCATGTGCGTAGGAATTTTTTTGTTTCCCATGCAACGTTCCCCAACAGTGGCATCATGAGCTAGGTCTATGTGAAGATGAGATCTCGAGTAGAACACAAAAGGTTTGTGGGCGTTGATGCTTAGATTGCTTCCTCCCTTGGTCGGATTTTGGTTCAGCGGTATTGTGAGATGAAGCGGCCCGGACCAACATTACTCGTACGCTTATGAGAGACTGGTTCCCTCGACGCAACTTGTTGCCTAGATGGCTTGCGGGTGGCAGTTTCTCTCACTTTAGTTGGATCGGATTCGACAAAGGTGGTCCTTGAGAAGGTTGAAAATGAAATTATGTATGACCGTTGTGGTTTATGCGTAGGTGAGAATCGTTCTTGCTAGAAACCTGTAGCAGCCACGTAAAACATGCAACAACAATTAGAGGACGTCTAACTTGTTTTTGCAGGGTATGTTGTGATGTGATATGGACAATTACATGATGTGATATATGTGATGTATGAGATGATCATGTGATGTATAGAATTTCATGACTTGCATGTCGATGAGTACGGCAACCGGTAGGAGCCATAGGGTTGTCTTTAATTATTGTATGACTTGCATGTCAATCATTAAGTGCTACGTAATGCTTTACTTTATCGCTAAACGGTAGCAATAGTAGTAAAAGCATGCAGGGCGTAACTACCTCTATGGAGACACGTTTATGGAGATCATGGTGTCGTGCTAGTGACGACGAAGATCATGCCGGTGCTTTCAAGATGGAGATCAAAAGCACAAGTTCATGGCCATATCATGTCACTTATGAATTGCATGTGATGTTAATCCTTTTATGCACCTTGTTATGCTTAGTATGATGGTAGCATTATAAGGTGATCCCTCACTTAAATTTCAAGATAAATTTTTGTTCTCCCCGAGTGTGCACCGTTGCGGAAGTTCATCGTGTTGAGACACCACGTGATGATCGGGTGTGACAGACTCTACGTTCACATACAACGGGTGCAAGCCAGTGTTGCACGCGCAGAACACTCGGGTTAAACTTGACGAGCCTAGCATGTACAGACATGGCCTCGGAACAAAAGAGACCGAAAGGTCGAACATGAGTCATATAGTAGATATGATCAACATAATGATGTTCACCATTGAAGCCACCTCAACTCACTGATGATCGGACTTGAGTTGGTGGATTTGGATCATGTGACACTCAGTGACCTGAGGGATGTCAATTTGAGTGGGAGCTTTAGTAATTTGATTAACTAAACTCATTATCTTGAACAATAGTCTAAGTGAACTTTGCATATTTATGTTGTAGATCAATGGCTCGCGCAGTAGCACCCCTGTATTTTAATGCGTTCCTAGAGAAAGCTAAACTGAAAGATGATGGAAGTAACTTTGTTGACTGGGCCCGTAATCTGAGGATTATCCTCACGGCTTCCCAGAAATCATATGTCCTTGATGCATCACTTGGTGACCAACCAGAAGACATGACCTCCGAAGACGTTAAGAACGCTTGGGAGGCATGTACTGGAGACTACCCAATAGTTCAGTGTGCAATATTGTATGGCTTAGAACCAGGACTTCAAAGACGTTTTGAACGTCATGCAGCCTATGAGATGTTCCAGGAGTTGAAGTTTATCTTTTAGAAGAACGCTCGGATCGAGAGGTATGAAACCTCTGATAAGTTCTATGCTTGCAAGATGGAGGAGAACGGGTCTATCAGTGAACATATACTCAGAATGTCTGGGTATTCAACTCGTCTAGCGGAGTTGGGAATTGCCCTTCCGCCAGAGGTGATCACTGACAGAGTTCTTCAATCACTGCCACCTAGTTACAAGAGCTTTGTGATGAACTATAACATGCACAGGATGAACAAGTCAGTCGCCGAGCTGTTTGCGATGCTAAAAGTCGCTGAGTCTGAAATCCAGAAAGAACATCAAGTGTTGATGGTCAATAAAACCACTAGTTTCAAGAAAAATGGCAAAGTTAAGGGCAAGGGCAAGAAGGGTAAAACCAAGAAGGATGGCAAAGCAGTTGCTACTCCTGCAAAGAAGCCCAAGCATGGACCCAAGCCAGAAACTGAGTGCTTTCATTGCAAAGGAACTAGTCACTGGAAGCGGAACTGCCCCAAGTACCTGGCTGACAAGAAGGCGGCCAACGACAAACAAGGTATATATGATATACATGTTATTGATGTGTACCTTACTAGCTCTCGTAGTAGTGCCTGGGTATTTGATACCGGTTCGGTTGCTCACATTTGCAACTCAAAGCAGGAACTACGGAATAAATGAAGGATGGCAAAGGACGAAGTGACGATGCGCATGGGAAATGGTTCCAAGGTTGATGTGATCGCCGTCGGCACGCTCTCTCTTCGATTACCATCGGGATTAGTGATGAACCTGAATAATTGTTATTTAGTGCCTGCGTTAAGCATGAACATTATATCTGGATCTTGTTTATTGCGAGACGGTTACTCATTTAAGAGAATAAAGGTTGTTCTATTTATATGAGTAATATCTTTTATGGTCATGCACCCAATGTTAGGGGTTTATTCATATTGAATCTTGATAGTGATGACACACATGTTCATAACATTGATGCCAAAAGATGTAGAATTGATAATGATAGTACCACTTTCTTGTGGCACTGCTGTTTAGGTCATATTGGTGTAAAACGCATGAGGAAGCTCCATGATGATGGACTTTTGGAGTCACTTGATTTTGAATCACTTGACACATGTGAACCATGCCTCATGGGCACGATGACTAAAACGCCATTCTCTGGAACAATGGAACGGGCAAGTGACTTATTGGAAATCATACACACTGATGTGTGCGGTCCAATGAATGTTACAGCGCGTGGTGGATATCGTTATTTTCTCACCTTCACTGATGACTTAAGTAGATATGGGTATATTTACTTAATGAAACACAAGTCTGAAACATTTGAAACGTTCAAGCAATTTCAGAGTGAAGTTCAGAATCATCATAACAAGAACATTAAATTCCTGCGATCTGATCGAGGAGGTGAATATCTGAGTTATGAGTTTGGCAGTCACTTAAGATAGTGTGGAATTGTTTCACAGTTGACACCGCCCGGAACACCACAGTGTAATGGTGTGTCCAAACATCATAATCGAACCTTATTAGATATGGTGCGTTCTATGATGTCTCTTGATTATTTGCCACTATCGTTTTGGGGTTATGCATTAGAGACAGCAACATTCACTTTAAATAGGGCACCATCAAAATCTGTTGAGACGATGCCATATGAACTATGGTTTGGGAAGAAGCCAAAGTTGTCGTTTCTTAAAGTTTGGGGATGTGATGCTTATGTCAAAAAGCTTCAGCCTGAAAAACTGGAACCCAAAGCGGAGAAATGCTTCTTCATAGGATACCCGAAAGAGACAGTCAGGTATACCTTCTATCTCAGATCCGAAGGCAAAGTGTTTGTCGCTAAGAACGGAACATTTCTTGAGAAAGAGTTCCTCTCGAAAGAATTGAGTGGGAGGAAAATAGAGCTTGATGAGGTTATTGAACCTTTACTTCAACCAGAAAGTAGCGCAACACAGAAAGATGTTTCTGTGGAACCTACGACGGTAGAAGAGGAAGTTAATGATGATGATCATGAAGCTTTGGATCAAGCTGCTATTCAACCTCGTAGGTTGACAAGGCCACGTACTACCCCTGAGTGGTACGGCAACCCTGTCATGGAGGTAATGTTGTTGGACAACAATGAACCTACGAGTTATGGAGGAGTAGTGATGGGCCCGGATTCCGAGAAATGGTTAGAGGCCATGAAATCCGAGATGGGATCCATGTATGAAAACAAAGTATGGACTTTGGAAGTATTACCTGAAGGGCAAAAGGCCATTCAGAACAAATGCATCTTTAAGAAGAAGACAGACGCGGACGGTAATGTTACCGTCTATAAAGCTCGACTTGTGGCAAAGGTTTTTTCACAAGTTCAAGGAGTTGACTACGATGAGACTTTCTCACCCATAGCGATGCTTAAGTCTGTCAGAATCATGTTAGCAATAGCTGCTTATTTCGACTATGAAATTTGGCAGATGGATGTCAAAACAGTGTTCCTCAACGGTTTCCTTGAGGAAGAGTTGTATATGATGCAGCCTGAAGGTTTTGTCGATCCAGAGAATGCTGACAAAGTTTGCAAACTCCAGCGATCCATTTATGGACTGGTGCAAGCATCTTGGAGTTGGAATAAGCGCTTTGATGAGGTGATCAAAGCGTTTGAGTTTATACAAGTTTATGGAGAAGCTTGTATTTACAAGAAAGTGAGTGGGAGCTCTATAGCGTTTCTAGTATTATATGTGCATGACATATTGCTGATTGGAAACAATATAGAAATGCTGGAAAGCGTGAAGGAATATTTGAACAAGAGTTTTTCAATGAAGGACCTAGGAGAAGCTGCTTTCATATTAGGCATTAAGATCTATAGAGATAGATCGAGACACTTAATATCACTTTCACGGAGCACATACCTTGATAAAGTTTTGAAGAAGTTCAAAATGGAACAGTCCAAGAAGGGGTTCTTGCCTGTGTTACAAGGTGTGAAGTTGAGTAAGACTCAATGCCCAGAAACTGCAAAAGATAGAGAAAAGATGAGTGTCATCCCCTATGCTTCAGCCATAGGCTCTATCATGTATGCAATGCTGTGGACAAGACTCGATGTCAGCCTTGCCATAAGTATGGCCGGAAGGTTTCAAAGTCATCTTGGAATGGAGCACTGGCATGCGGTCAAGAATATCCTTAAGTACCTGAAAAGGACTAAGGAAATGTTTCTCGTTTATGGAGGTGATGAAGAGCTCGTCGTAAAGGGTTACGTCGATGCAAGCTTTGACACTGATCCGGACGACTCTAAGTCGCAAACCGGATACGTATTTATTCTTAACGGGGGAGCGGTAAGCTGGTGTAGTTCCAAGCAAAGCGTGGTAGCTGATTCTACGTGCGAAGCGGAATACATCGCAGCCTCGGAGGCGGCAAAGGAAGGTGTCTGGATGAAGCAGTTCATGACAGATCTTGGAGTAGTGCCCAGTGCACTGAATCCAATGAACCTGCTCTGTGACAACACTAGTGCCATTGCTCTAGCCAAGGAACCAAGGTTTCACAAGAGGACCAGACACATAAAGCGACGCTTCAACTCCATCCGCGATTACATCATGCAGAAAGACATAAATATTTGCAAAGTGCACACGGATCTGAATGTTGCAAACCCGTTGACTAAACCTCTTCCATGGGCTAAACATGATCAACACCAGAACTGCATGGGTGTTCGATTCATTACAATGTAAATCACATAGTGATGTGAACTAGATTATTGACTCTAGTGAAAGTGGGAGACTGTTGTAAATATGCCCTAGAGGCAATAAATAAAGTGTTTATTATTGTATTTCCTTGTTCATGATAATCGTTTATTATCCATTCTATAATTGTATTAATTGGAAACATGGATACATGTGTGGATACATGGACAAACACAATGTCCCTAGTATTCCTCTAGTAAACTAGCTCGTTGGTCGAAAGATGGTTAAGGTTACCTAGTCATGGACATGAGATGTCCTTTGATAAACGGGATCACATCATTAGGAGAATGATGTGATGGACAAGACCCAAACTACAAACGTAGCTTATGATCGTGTCAGTTTATTGCTACTGTTTTCTGCATGTCAAGTATATGTTCCTATGACCATGAGATCATGCAACTCACAGATATCGGAGGAGTACCTTGTGTGTATCAAACGTCGCAATGTAACTGGGTGACTATAAAGGTGCTCTACAGGTGTCTCCGAGGGTGTCTGTTGAGTTGGCATGGATCAAGACTAGGATTTGTTACTCCGTGTGACGGAGAGGTATCTCAGGGCCCACTCGATAATACAACATCACAATAAGCCTTGCAAGCAATGTGACTAAGTGTTAGTTATGGGATCTTTTATTACGCAACGAGTAAACAGACTTGCCAGTAACGAGGTTGAACTAGGTATGGAGATACCAATGATCGAATCTCGGGCAAGTAACATACTGAAGAACAAAGGGAACATCATAAGGGATTAACTGAATCCTTGACATAGAGGTTCGACCGATAAAGATCTTCGTAGAACATGTAGGAACCAATGTTGACATCCAGGTCCCACCATTGGTTATTGACCGTAGAGGTGTCTCGGTCATGTCTACATAGTTCTCGAACCCACAGGGTCTGCACACTTAAGGTTTGGTGACGTTTTGGTAGTATAGAGTTATGTATGGTGGTGACCGAAGTTTGTTCGGAGTCTCGGATGAGATCCTGGACGTCATGAGGAGCTCTGGAATGGTCCGTAGGTAAAGATTCATATATAGGAAGTCCTATTTTTGTCGCCGGAAAAGTTTCGGGCTGATCGGTAGTGTACCGGGAGTGCCGGGAGTGTACCGGAAGACCTCCGGGAGGGGTTTTTCGACCCAAGAGGCTTCATGGGCTATGGGATAGTGAATATAAGCCCTTAGTGGGCTGGTGGAAACTCCCACACAAGGCCCATGTAGCTGGAGAAGAAAACCCAATAGGAAAAGGTGGAAAAAAGGCAAAATTGGGTGAATCCTAGTCCTACTAGGAGTGGAGGTGGACTCCACCTCCACAACTTGGTTAGGCCGAAGCCTCCAAGGCTTGGAGTCCAAGATGCCTCTCCTCCTCCCTCCCTCCTATATATACTAGTGGATTTCTAGGGTTTTGCACTTGATTTTTCAGCCACGTGCAAACCCTAATCTCTACTGCATAGTTTTCCTCTAGATCGGTTTTCTGCAGTGCTTACGCGAAGCCCTGCCAGAATTGCTCCACCACCATCGCCGGAGCGCTATCAGGCTGCCGGAGAACTCTTCTTACTCTCCACTCCTTCTTGCTGGATCAAGACGGTGGAGATCGTCATCAAGTTGTAGGTGTGCTGAACGCGGAGGTGTCGTCCATTCGGTGCTAGATCGGAAGGATCGTGATCAAGTTCGTGAGACGGATCGTGATCAAGTTTGTGGGATGGATCGTGATCGGCTCGCGAGATGGATCGTGATTGGATCGCAAGACGGATCGTGATTGGATTGCGGGACGCACGGCGATTTGGATCGTGAAGACGTTCGACTACACCAAGCGCGTTTCTTAACGCTTCCCGCTTAGCGATCTACAAGGGTATGTAGATCCACTCTCCCTCTCATAGATGCTCGTCACCATGGATAGATCTTCGTGTGCGTCGGAAATTTTTTGTTTCCCATGCAACGTTCCTCAACAGGAACAACCTATACCTGCAACTAAGAACGCTAAAAGGGGCTGAGCAGCGGTAACTTAGCCAATCAAAGGTTTGCAAGGATGTGGAGGTTTAGAGGCTATCATGGCAATTAGGAGGCTGACATTCAAGTGGTAGGTAGCACAATTGTAATGATAAGAGCGAGACACTAGCAAGCGAAAATAGTATCGGGATCCGGGTACGATCATCTTGCCTGTTGGTTCTTTAGTGGAACAAGTAGCGGGATCCTCGTAGTTGTACTCGCCTGGCTCTTCGTACTCAGGTTCAACGTTCGCGTCTACCCAAAAGAAGCAGCAAGAATAAACAAACAACCAAGGTGCAATGCACAAGCAAGAATGATGCATGCTTATTTGAAGAGTTTTGAACATGGCAATCCTAGCTAGTCATGTGTCACATGCAATGATTGGTTATTAATGAATCTGGACAGAACCCTATGTTAAGTTATTTAGACATGTATGAACATGGAAAATATGGATGCATAATGCAAAAATGATAAAAATGCATATGAAGAACGTAAGAAACGGAGTTACGGTTCTCACGATACGCCCACGACAAGATACGAAGGCAAAACTCAAGACAAGAAAGACCTGGGCTATTCCTTGGCATTCCAAGGTTGCCACTGGTTTGGCAATCAAAACCCAACCACAATAGATCCAAAGATCAAGAAATTCCATGGATTATCGCTCCCACAAGTCACAAAACAATAAAACAAACAATCTGCCACAAAAGAGCAACATAGCAACTTCCACAGCCAATAACTTGAGCTACAGGAATCCTACAACCACAAACAAGGCATTGGCAGAAACTACATAACATGCTTATCAACTTATCCAACTATGCAAACTGGAAAGGAGTCACATATCAATAAGCATGAAACTCACAAGTTGGCATCATGAAACAGATTTCTGGGACTTAGTGAAAATACAAATTTTCTTGAATCTGAGTTAATCTGGTAGCATGTTGACAGCAGCAGCTAATGGTGTTAGAGACCACCTCATGGCATGAAAATCAACAGGATGGTAGTAGACAACATCTACTTCAAAACACTAGCACTGAGCTTGAGCTAATTCTCAACATATCACAAGATGGCAACCACTCTACATGGCATAAAAATAACAGCAGATTCTCTCAGACTTAGAAATATCCAGCATGGTGAAAACAGCAACATCAAGTTAGCTACTTTGCAGCAAGTTTCCCACTTATATGGGTGATTCTCATGTCAAAAAAAAGTACCATGGCATAATAGGAATAAAACACTAGCACTTTCTAGTTGGCACATGCCCCAAAGCAAGCATGGATTAAATCATGCAAAAATGACAAGTAGCATCTCAGCAGAAAATGACAGTTTCATAAACTTGCTCAAAAGTGAAATCTACTTGCACCATTGGATTCCTTGGATCTTTCTACCCCAAAATCATGTGTCATACCCATATATTCATGTGAAGCAACTACCACACATGGCCTATACCACACATGGTGTATGGCAAGTGGGGAAAACCCACTTGTCGCCTTTACACACACTCTCTCTCTACACACACTACACAAGCATGCACACACATAGCTACATATGCCTAAGGGCAAATGAGCACACCCACACCCATGAACACGCCACCTATGAGGGTGGGTGTTCACCACACTCACACATATGCACAATATTCACAATGCATATGGGCACATACACACAACCACATGCACAAGTGCACATGGCACATACACTCATGAACACACACCCCTAGGTGTGTGGGTGTTCATCACACACACATATACACACATATATACACAAGTGCATATATGCACATATATATATGAATGTGTATCACACACACACACACACCAAGCAAGCATAAATGCACACACACTCTATGCAATACACATACACATACACCACTCTACACACACACACATACAAACAGAAAAGAAAAGAAAACACCCTACACATGACGGTTGCACATACTCACATATACATGCAACAGCAAAAGAGAAAAATAAAACAAAAGGGAAAAAACAAAACAAAAAGGGGGAAGGGGTTCGGGCTCGAACCCACGACCTTTGGTCGTCTCCCACACACACACACCACTACGCTACGCTACAGTTCTCGACACAAAGGGGCAACTAGCCCAGTAGTACACACACATGAGCGCGCTAACTATCGAATCTAAAGAAAATGACACCTACGGCGACAAAAAACACAATGGCCACTCCGGCGGCTACAGGGCATCTCCAGCGACAAAGATCACCTACGGGGAGCACAGGAACCTAGGGGAACCCATCCCCGTCTCGGAGATCGGCTGGAACGGCGGCAAGACGGCGCTCGAGCTCGAGCTGTTGCCTGGCTCGGGGCACGGCGGAGTCGATCACTACGGTGGCGATTCGCAGGACAGACAGGGTTGTGGGGGAATGGCTGCTCACCGAGGGGGTCTTTGGAGGCGCAGGAATACGGACGCGACAAGACGAAGGGGGAGAAGAAGAAGAAGATGACCCGGCAACGAGCTCCTCTGCCGCGGACGACGACGTCGGTGAAGCGGTGTTGCGGAGGATCTAGGACCTCCCTAGCCCCGGGAACGGAGCGCCGACGCCACCAGGAACCTTCCCACCATCTCCGATGGCGACGAGCAAGTCACCAGAGGCGGCGGCGACGACCCGAAGACTCACCGGCGACGCACTGCTCTCTGAACCTCTCTCTGAACTTACCTGAAGGGGGGAAGAAGAGGGGAGAAAGAGGTAGAAGGGCAGTGGCGGCAGCACGAGGAGAAGAGGGAACCCTAGGAGAAAAGGCACGGACGTCGAGAGGCTAAATAGGCTCGCCACTGACGGCGTCCCTCGGCGTCCATGAACGCATGGCGGGCGCTCACTCTCTGGTCCCTGACAGAGAAGAAACGGAGCAGGTGGCCGCTTGGCACCTGGGCTGGGCCGCACAGGGAGGAGCCGGCCCATCTCTTCCTCTCTCACACAAAGCATAAAACACAGAGGGTTTTCCTATTTAATAAAACAGCAAGAAAAAGGAAAACTCCTAGAGAAAATAAGAAGGATTTTTGATAAGGCAAAATTACTTTTGACTAAAAGAATATGAGAACTATTTAATAAAATTGTCAAGGGGATTTTTGAAGCAAGTATTTTAAATAGTTTTTAAAATAACAGCCCCCTGGTTATTTAAACCTCACATGCATATTAACTCAAACAACAAAAGAACCACACTCATAATTTATAAAACATAATAGGCTACCTCTTGGACATTTTAAAACAATTTAAATAGCAAGTAGAATCTGTTAATAAAATGACAAGGGAATAAAGGGGGGTATTTGGTTGGGTTTTGTTGAAAGAAAATGAGAGGGGAAGAAGAAGGAGAGTTGCACCACATACACTCAAACCACATCACACAAACACAAGGACACACCCAACCACAACAAGGTCACATCACAAATAAGGCATGGCATGATGAATGGTATGATGCATGATGCATGAATGCATGAAAAAGACATGGCATAACAAGGTTCAACTCATATCATTAATCTCATGACAACAAGGTTCATATAAGATACATGCCAAAAAAAAGTAGGGACAACACTTGGGCTGTCATAAGCACACTATATATTTTTTCCTTACCAGATTCCA